>BSDF01000009.1:0-1200000 GCA_027925045.1 Hypotaenidia okinawae | reverse complement strand
GTTCACAGCAAGAAAGTACACTCCTTGCTCTACTGGATTCAGCCACAAGCCCCCTGGCACTTCTGTGGATTACCGTTAGGGACGGGATAACCACTGCACACATGTGCTGAGCAGAAGAACAGAGCAGCGGGGGACATGCAAACCCTACTTTGCACGGGGCCAGCAAGCCCTACTATCACCAGGCAAAATGTGAGGGGGCTGGCTGCTACCCGCCGTCCCTCTGGCCACTCACAAGTCACTGCAGTTCAAGTACTGAAGCTGCTTCTTGAGGCTGCTGCAGACAACACGCAGTTTTCCCTGGCTGGACTCCTCAGAACGCTCTATTTCTGCTCCAACGTGGCCCAACCTCTCCCTGAACTGCTGGGTCTCTTCCTGCAGATCAGCCAAGTCTTCTGTGTCCTGCAGGCGTTGGGCAAGAGGGTGGGAAAAGGCACTGTTGTGATTATTTTGGTCGCAGGAATTCTCCCTTTGCCCTAGCTAATTTGCCATAGATACATATCAGAGGTCTGGGAAATGTCTGTAATTCCACAGCATGGCTCACCCTCTGGCACGCCAGAGTGCTTGATTCCTTGTTTGCTACTGCAAACGGAGATACCATGCAGCCCTGTAGCTATGAGGCCAAAATCCACCTGGATTTATTTTGGTTTTAGGGAGAAGGAACAGGGAGAGGGAAGAAAGCCACAAAGAAACAGCAGAAGCATAGGAAAAAGTTTGAGGTAGAGAAAGGGGGATCTGAAGTAAAGAGAGAAAAGCAGAGAGTAAACTCATTCAAGTTTTAACACTTGTTAGAAACTAGGCCACTTGAAAGGGCAAATAATGGCCAGAGCACCAACACACTACTGAGAACTGTAAGACCATGTAGACCAAGCACACACACATCTTGAAGAGGCACCTGTCTCAGGCAGGCCCCTACCTTTGAAGCTAAGAGGACCACAAAATGCTTGAGAACGTTGGTCAGTGCCTTTCCACTCACATGGAGTCTGCGAACCAAGGTGAGCTGTTGCCTGTCTATTATCTGAAAGACATACAGATGATGAGACATCATCATCGTCCCTCCTGTGTTCTTCTGAGAGGAGAGGCACCCAATGGCAACGCAGGAGCATCACCACAGAGGAAACAGAGGTTAGTGGTTGGGGCCGCTGTCCTTACAGTGGCTGTCCTAGGCAGCCCCAGAAGTTCTGCTAACAGATTTTAAACTCCAGTGGGCTAAAGTGGGAGGCCACGTACAAGGAGGACACGGAAACAGGGAAGCACAGAATTAACCAAGGAGGATAATTTTGTGAGGAAGTGTAAGGAATCTGGCTATGGTATTCCAAATTATGAGGAATAGGCAACTTTTTAGTCAAACCCATCTCTGAAGCGGAATGCTGGTTTCATGGAAGTTACTCCTGTGTGGAACCTGGAGGTCCACAGTCAAACCGCTGTGTGAATTAACTGGTTTCCATTTAACACACACGCACATCAAATACAGCTGATGCCAGGCAACCATGTCAGGACAGGTATGATGTGCTACTGCTGAATCGGATTGGACAAAAATGTTCTCTGGGATGAAATGTGCCCCTAGGACAAGACTGCTAGCTACAGTGCCTTGTACCCCACACTGTACAACATATCTCCTGCACCTACCTTCAGAGCCAGGTCATATGCAGCTGAGCTCCAGAGGTCTCTCTCTTGGGCTAGCAGCAGAATTTGCTCTTCCAGTCGTGCTCTCTGTAACTCATATAATCCCCTATACTCTTCAAACAAGCTAGAAAAAAGGCAAAGACTATGAAATATGTGCATTTCTGTTTCTCATTCACATTTACTGTCTTTCCTCCCAATTCCTAAAACTTTTCTTCAACATCTCCTCTTCCTCCTTCCTTTCTTCCTCAGTCCCCTGCTGCATAGCCTGTAAATCAACAGGTCCTTCTCCCTGAGCCCCTACACCACCGTTCTCTTCTTTCCCTTGGGAGTTTCCAAGTAGCGTGAGTACAAATCACTGTAAGCAAATCCATCTGCCACAGTACCCACCACAACTCTGATACCAGCCACCTACATCTGCTCTTTCTGAAGTATTTGAGGATGTTCACAGACCCTCAGTACAGAGTTGCAGGCCCTGTTAGACTATGAAGAGCTCACCAGCTGTGAATGTGCGGTGAAGAAAAGGGAATGCCAGCACCTGAGCAAGAAACACAGCTTGCACGGCTTAAAACCAGTTAAGTTTTGAACTCCTCCCTTTGGGGGAGTTCAGGGTTTATAGCAAAATAACGGCATTTGTCATCAACAGCCAACTTTGCTTCCACAGAATGAAGTCAGTCCTGACCTCTCCTTCCCAACAACCCCAGGACAGGGACACCAGCACACTGCAAGAACCTCCCAAATGCCATTTTTAAGCAACTTACTTCACATTCGCCTTAGCCTCCTGCATGGCTGCAGCTAGCTCCTCTTCAGCTTTTTCTGCTTCTTTGGTCACCTTGTGATCATGTTCTTGTACTTCATGCAGCTCACTGAAATAGCAGGGTATATAATTAATATAATATAATTAATATTAAGGCAGTTGTGTTAATATATTATCAATATAACTTAGTCCTAGCCAAAAGTCTCTACACTGGCAAGCCCAGGCTGGTGGGCCCTACACTATCACACAGAGCGCTCTTCCTCCACCTTCCTCCAATTATCTCACTGTAGAGGTGAAAGGCATCTTGAAGGCGCCTCATCCAGTGCACCCACATTGTTCCAAAAATCCTCCTGTGATTCCCCTGCCAACAAGCCCTCAGTATGCTAAGGAACAGAGGTAGCTCTGCCCTTGTTCTGTGGTCCCACACTGCACAGCTGGCAGTAAAAGGGTGCAGTGAGAGCGTGAGGAGGCTCACGTGTGATCCCCTGAGCTTTGCTTCTAACCCTACCACCATCTTCCTGCTCCTATGGGAGCAAGGATAGAAACCAAACAAGTTCAGTAGGATAAGCCTAGGGCGTAGAGGGAATTTCTCAGGACCAGGCAAGGTTCACACCTGGCCAGGTGTCCAACAGACTCTTTAAAATAGAGCAGTTCTTCTGTAATGTGTCTGTTGACCAACTGCTGTGCCATCATTTTTTTGTAGAGGGTCTTCATCTGTTCAGGAACCCGCTCCAGGAGGCTCACATACCTCTGCCTGCAGGAAAAAAGAGATTTTAAAAAAAAAAAAAAAAGAGATACTTCCCTGAGGGTGCAAGTGTCCCTTACCCCACCTGAAGCCCCTTTTCTTTCATGGCACAGCAAGGCCTTTGAGTGTTTCTAAACACTCTGGAACAATGTGATTGCTTCAAATAGCAGTAACCTGAGCGTGGGAACCCCACTGTGAAAGAAGTCCCAGCTACTCCTGGTGAAAGGAAAAGGACTTTGTGCAAGGGCATTTAGTGACAGGATGAGGGATAATGCTTTTAAGATGAAGGAAGGTAGACTTAGATTAAAAATTGGAAAGAAATTCTTTGCTGTACAGGTGCTGAGGAGCTGGCAGAGGGTGCCTAAAGAGGCTGGGACTGCTCCTGGATCCCTGGAAGTGCCCCTGGATGGGGCTTGGGGCACCCTGGGCTGGGGTGGGTGGGGAGGTGTCCCTGCCCATGTTAGAGGTGTTGGAAACCAGATGATCGTTGAGGTCCCTTCCAACCCAAACCATTCTGTGACTCTCTTCTGTGTGAGCGCTGCTGCTGAACGCTACCCCAATGAGGTGCCCGCACTCTGAAGTGTGGTGACACTGCCACCAACTTCAGCTTCCAGGTTCCCTAACAGAGGCCTGTGGCTAACTAGGCAGGGAAATCCCGTTTCAGTCGCAGCATCAGACCCCACAGCAATCACATGGCAAGGGATTGGCCACGAGGGACCATCTGCAGGAACCAAGGGCGCTTCCAATAAAGGACGCAGCCGTAAATCAGGTGGGGGGTTAAATGCTGTCTAGCAACGACCTGAGCTTTGAAAGCAGCTGTCCTCTCTCCATGCACTCCACGCTGACCTGCCGAATCACCTCATGGAAAACAATGTTGTAGATGTTCTGCTCTGCCTTCATCAGCTCCAGCAAGTTGTGTAGCTGGCAAAACAGGCAAGGAGAAAAGAAAAAATCCCGGTCTCGCAGAGTGCTAGTCAGCTGACTCCTTTCACAACAGAGGCTAGCACAGATCCCTCATTTCTTCTGAAGGTGGTTTCCCTTTGAGGCTACAACATTACTAACTGTATAAAGGAGAAAGGAAAGAGCCACCCTACGTGTACTCACAGGTTTGTTTTCATATTATCTATTGAACTATTCTTCAAATTATCCTGACTTCCCAACCCTCAACATCCATGGGAGTTCTTCCTGAGGCAATGCTCTCAGTTTTTCAGAAGTTCTTCCCCATCACCTTGCAAAAATAACAGCACATAAGGCCAAGCAAAACACAGATGTTCTTTGCTGCCTGATTTTTAGGTGTATGTAGATTTCCAAAAGCCCTTCTCGTAACATGGCAGCCAATAAAGAGATGACACAGCTACTGCCTTTGTTTCTCCATAGTAACAATGCCAAAGGATTCCTTTCTGGTATGTCTGCCAGAAATGTAACTCCCTACACCAGCAAACTACCTGTTTGTTCTGTGTGGATCAGATGAAGATGAGGAGAAGCTCAGAAGATGAAACCCCCGGTTATTACAAGGCTACAGACAGCTGGCTTGGGCAGAAGCCAGCTGCTAGGAGGAAGTTCAAGCACCACTGAGGAAAACAGGATGTTATTTTTCTGGGCATGAGTGAGTTATCCACCTGTGAGGGTCCTGTTACTCTGATCAGCTTGTCTACTCCAGCTTTTTCCAGCATGCTGTCCATCACCTCCATCAGATGGATGGCCTCTAGCCTCCCAGAAGGTTTCCTGACAGACCAAAGACACAGCATCACTCTATAGAGCATGTTAGAGTATTTTCCTAGGAAATGCAATTGAAACAGTTGTTTTTTTCTAGCAACAACTTCCTGCAGGGTGACACTTACATGGATGGGAACAGACGCAGCTTCTTTTCATGGTCCTCAAGCAGCGTCGTGTATTTACTGAAAGCAACGCAAATGTTAGAACCTGATTACAAAGCAATCCTTCCAGTGCTAGCTACAGGATCCCACTCCCTCCTTCCACCTCTTCGCCCCATGTACAAGCTGAAGAAGTTCAGAGAGACAGAGAAGGATCTACAGGGTTGTTCTTCAGTGGGCCTCTCCCAGCTGTTCCCCCAGCTGGAACTCCTTGTTCTCACTATTGATGGAAGCCTTGTAGGAACCTTCTCCCTTTATGACCTCTTGTGGTACTCTGCTAAGAAGTGACCAGTGGGTTTAAAAGTTACTAGTGGGGCCAGAAGAGCACCACGTATCCACCCACCCAGAGACTTGATCACAGGAGACCATCAAAATAAGACAACAGCGTTCTGTTACGTTATGTTGGCGAAGAACCTCCTAACCTCAGTGTTTTAATCCTCAAACAATGAGAAAGAATCTTCAAGTTCAGTAAGTTTCCAGAGAGACCAAGAGGAGTCTCTGTAGCCTTTTTGGGGGCAAGGCTTGATAAATTCAGTTTAAAATTTACACCCAAAAAAAATTTGAATGAACTATGGCTTGGCTGTTAGGACAGGTTTGCACAACCCTTCTACCCTCACCCCTTCCCACCAGCAAGGGGTGTATCTGGGCAGCGTCCATAGCCTCCCCACTTTATCCCCACGCCCTGAGGAGTTGAGGAGAAACCTTTGTAAGCCAGAAACCACTCACTTGTCAAAGTACTTCAAGGGCAGAACTCCCCTGTTTTTCACAATGTGAAACTCCTTGGGAATCAGAGTGTCTGCTGGCGCTGCTTGCTGGGGATGGAAACGAGAGAGGGCACAAAACGTCAGCATAAGAGATGTGAACATCATCCTGGTTCCTTCCCAGAGAGGATGTGAGTTGAGCAGCTGGGAGAGGGAAGCTCAGGTAGCAGTGGCTTTTCACACTGCTTTCCCTTTTCCAACTCCTCATGTCCACAGCCCAACAGAAACGACTGACATCCAACAGCAGATTGGGTACTGACACCCAACTGTGGTGGGGACAGCCAGGGGGCTCCCAGCTGTGAGGAGAGCTGATGAATTTACGTTAAGGATGCACGTATGAGGATACTCCCTCCTGCCAGACAGCAATACCCAGAGCAACACCTGAATGGCAGCACTCACAGGAGCATGTGGGACTGTGTCACGGCTCCCTCTCCGGCCCCGACAACTCCCATTGGAAGACTTTCTGCCAGGTGTTGCTTTCTTAGCTTCTTGGCCAGTCGCGGTGTCACACAGGTAAGAGACATCCCTGAAACAGAGGGAAGAGCTCTCTCACTGACCCCACCTGCCCCACAGCAGCCCACAGTTCCCTTACTTAAACCTAATCCAGGAGCGAGTTTGCTCACCCTGCCCCAGGCCAGGCTTAGGGCCAGGGCTCCTTCCCTGGGATGAGATCATGCCTTTTTGGCAGATTAACCACACTTTGCCTAGCCATTTTTCACATCTCCTGCCCACACCCTGCCACATACATAGTCTAACCTCTGACAAAGAACCATGCATTTCCCACTTCCTAGCACCCTTAAGTGTCGCTTATTTGCAGAGAGGCATAAAAGCTTTTCCCTGCTAAGCTTATTTAAGCCAGGAGAGCTTCTTTTCTTAATCTTGGATCACAGAGCATCCCTGTGAGCCTGGCATCCTTCAGAAGGATGGTTCCAAGAACTACTTGTTCAACATCTCTTTTATTTATTACTCCCAAAACACATTTCCCTCAAATCTCTCCAGCCCGAGCTTGGACAGGACATCCAGTCTGTTCATCCAGCCCCTACTGTAGGAAAGGTCCATGATCTAGCACTGCCTTCCCAGCTCTAACTTCTTTCCATCACTCTGGGCTCCTTATCCCTTCCTTGCTTACCTTCCAATGCCTGTCAGGCTGACAGGGTGGTCTGTCAGGTGTCTGAACTTGCTCCGACGATTAGGATAATGCCAAAGCCGATCTGGGGTTTGCAGGCAGCCCTGCAGGCAAGGCACACACGTGGCTGTCACTACTTAGGGAGAAAGGTGCCAAGGAGTGGGAGAGGTCAGGGTTGCTGTCTAAATGAGCTCTGCATCATTATTTCTATCTTGGGGCTAAAGAAACCAGTGTTGACAAATGGCCTGGGCAGGGGCTTTAGGGTGTGGGGAGGTTTGGCAGGAGCTCAAAGGCAGCAATTTAGATCTGCAACGAGTGGCGCCATCGGAAAAGTGATGCAATATAGGATAAATTTATCTCAGGAAGTTGGCAAGCTTTCTGTTCACCCAGGGAAGAAGTGATTCTGGACAGAGAAAAGCAGCACGCTCACCTTGAAGCCCACTGGGGCTTTGGTGGTTTGTGGGGACCGCAAGTACCCAGGGCTGCTGAGAAAACTGCTGGCACAGGTCAGGCTTCGGAAAATCTCTTCTGGAACAAAACTACGCTCCAGGGAGGAAGAAACAGGCCGGATGCGGTTGAGCATCCTCGAGGTACCCCTCAGCTTGGGGATCTCTGGAAAACAACGCATCAGAACCATTTCAACAGCATTCATTCTGCTGGTGAAAGAGAATGCAAAACCGATGGTGAAATACAGCCCTCAGAAGAACAAGATGTCTTACCCCAAACCAGGATCAACTCTAATCCCTCACTCCAAAGCAGAATCAACTAACTAAAACTCAGGCAGCTAATCCTATTTTTAGCAGTTGTTGGATCTTCAGTGACGCCTGGAACAAGTCATCTTCTAAGGGTGGGAAATCAAGCACTGGCTGCATGACAGTGCCCAGCTATGGGGCACACAAACACCTTGGGGTGCTGCCAACACCTACCGCTTGCAGGGTTCTGTAAAGCCATTTCCCTTCCTGGGGGTTGCTGACAGTCAGCTTTCTGCAAAGCTACTCACACCCTGATGTATCAGCTGTTGCCTAAACAAATCATCAAATCACAGACTGGTCTGGGTTGGAAGGGACCCCAAAGATCAGAGAGTTCCACCCACCCTGCCACAGGCAGGGCCACCAACCTCCAGGCCTGGAGCTACACAAGGCTGCCCAGGGCCCCATCCAACCTGGCCTCGAACACGCCTAGGTCTGGGGCATCCACCACCTCTCTGGGCAGTCCGTTCCAGCCCCTCACCACTCTCTGTAAAGAACTTCCCCCTAATATCTAATCTAACCCTTCCCTCCTTTAGCTTTAAGGTAAGGCTTAACGCAGAGTGGTGCCCTGCTGCACAAGGAAAAGAAGAACATCAGACAAACAACCCCGCAGGCCCCAGCCCTACCTGAGGGGTCCTGGCCAACGGAGCCAGCGTGCCAGGCCCTGCTCCCTTTCCTTCCCTCAGCTTTCCATCCAGGGACTGGTGCCGCAGTCGTGGGCATGGCAAACGCTTATTGTGATGCTTAAGCCAGGGTAAGTTGTGGTGACGAAGGATCTAGGAACACAGTTAAACCCGGTCGTACTTCAAGGGTTTGAACAGCTTTTGTTAGTTATTGTGAAAGCCCCATCATGCCTGACCCCGGGTCTCTCGGTTAGGCAGAGGCCCCCCAGTACTTTGCTGCATCCTCCCCAGGGGGCTTGTTTTTCCTCCTACAATAGGCATGAAGAACACCACCTCCTTTTAGACATTCAAATGGGCCAGAGATTTAACAATTCGCCTCCAGTTACCAATCTCATCCCTTCTCAGTGATACCTTACTAACCACTACAAAAACAGAATCCCCTTTCCATTAGTTTTGTGGTCTCCATGAATCCTCACGTGAATCTGTTCCCCCTCCACAAGTCTTGCCAGCCTAAACTGGTCCTTGTAACACATTGGCACTTCAAACTCTCTGGCCTCCTGACCGGCCACATCCTCATCCGCAGCGGTTTCTAACCAGCTGAGTTACACTTCTTTGCCTTTGGATGCACATGTAGGTTTAACCTTGCCAGCTAGTTTCTGGGTTTGCTCACATAAATGGTTTCTTGGAAAGAAGGTATTGAAAATGGCTAAAAGCTTCTTATGAAGGACATTCTCCTCCCCCCCATCATCCCTCAACAGCTCTGGCAGCACACGCTATTCCCAGCAGGAAGGACAGGAAGACCGATGGCAGCCTTCTGTAGCAGCTGCAGTTTAAGGACACAGACAAGATTTGACTTCAGAGCGCGTGGCTGGAAGAGAGCACGTTCAGTCCTTGGCACTCAAACCTTTCTCAGGGCCAGAGTAACTTGCAGGCAGAAACTACCACGATCCACCTCTGGCAGCTGCTCCGGTTTAATGTATGTGAATCAGGGAGGGTTGTTCAGGAACCATCGGCTCCTTCCCCGTTCCTCTCCTGCACTTCCAAGGACGCCCTTCCCGAGGCGCAGCTCTCAGCCCCCAACCTCTCCTGGGCTGGGCTTCGCTGTGGCCTTTCCCGCTGCTTTCCAGGACCCGAAGGAAGGTTTGTGCGGGAGTTTTTCCCTACGCTCCCAGCCGAGGAGCACTCCTCCCCCTGCCAGCATCAGTGGTCTCGCCCTGCACCTCCAGTCTGTCTCCATCCCTCTCCCCTCCTCCCCACAGGCAAGGGGGCAGACTCACAACTCCATGGGAAGGGCTGGGGTTTGCTGTGCCAGGGCTGCCAGCACCACAGGGAGGGGAGCTCCCCTCTCCCAGAGGCCCCCCATGCCCACCAGCCCTTACCTGCAGGGCAGCTCCTCCCTGGCTCCATCACCAGGGAAACGCAGGACTCCACCCCATGTTCTAGAAGACTCCACCACCCCTCCCCCATCCCCACATCATCTCCCCAGAAGAGCAGCCCCACATCTCCTACACCCTGCCCTGATCTCCCCTTCCCTCCTGAAACACACACAGGCCCCCACCCCAAATCAGGAGCCTCCAAAAGAAACAAGCCAAGGCAGGTTTTTTCCTCCCCTAATAGCAAAATATATTTCAACTGCCATAATACAGTAGATATAAACAGCTCTTCCACGTGACAGAGCACGGTGCAGGCTGTGTACATGGAGCTGCTGGTGCCAGGGGCCTGTGCATGTGCAGTGGCTGCTGGACTGTCCTGTGCCCCATCCCTGTGGGCAAAGGGGCAGCAATGGCTGCTCAGGGAGATGAGGCTGAAGCTGGCTCGGAGGTACCACAGGGAGCTGGTTCTTCACCCTAATACCACACAGCAGGTGGGCTTGCTCGCAGCTCGTGCTGGGTGATGGTCCTTCCAGCTCATCTGCGTTCGGAGGGAGGGAGCTCAGGAAGTTTCATTTTCCTTTAGTGGGTGGATGAGTCGCATCACCAATACCATCTCCTATTAAAATAACACCTATACCAGGGTTTCCCCCACCCCAGCACAGCACACAGCAGCCATACCCAGAGGGCTGTGGCAGGACAATCATACAGCAGGCAGCTCAGGTACGGGACAGCTCCACCTCCAAAGGCAGGAAGTTGTTTAATACCCAACAGAAAGGACGTACTAAGGCATGCAGCCTCTGCAGAGGTTCAAGCCTTACCAAGAACAAGCTTATCTGCATGAAAACCAGGACACAATTTGCGATATTAATACTGATTTTTGTGATGTCACCGAGCAAGGAGCTGCAGCTGTGCTGACTGCCATGCTGAGCTGACGGCTTCCCACCTCAGGAGGGAGGCGGTGACCATGGAAGCGAGCTGCATGGCCCCTGTGCTGGGGAGAGCCACCCAGAACCAAACACACAATTAATGAGAGGGCAGGTTGCAAGCCTGTTATTAACCACACCACCAGACTGTGCCAGCTCTGGCACACAAACATGGTATAACTGACTCCAATTAAACCAGCAGTGTGAAAAAGACTCTCTACTTCCCCTCCAGTACTCTGGAGAAAAAAAAAGTAATTGAAAGTAAGCCCATATCCAAAAGCAAATTGGAAACCGATGAAATGGAAAGTAATCCCACTTGTTAGTGCCCTGACAGCACAGTTGCCAGATGCCTTGATCTACTTCAACCTGTCAAAAACCAAGACTAGTTCCAACAGCTGAGCATCCCTTTCTGGTTGCCTTTTGTTTGTCAGATGCTTGAGCCCTCCAGTTTCAACCACTGAGGACGCTGACACAGCAAATGCTGATACTCTTTATTAGGACTATGACAGTGCCAACTGCGAGCGAAACATCAGAACTTGGCCCAAAGTGCCATGATTTGTTCTCCTTCTGAGAATGCTGGGGCAGGAGCAAGACCTGACACAGGCATCAAGAGGACAGAGTCCCTCATTGTCACACTCTCTCTGAGTGCAGTCACAGCTCTACAGAAGGGGCTTAAGCACCACAACTAGAAGTTCTGGACTGACTTTCATCCTGTATTAAGGAGGTGACAAAGCTCTTTGGCCAAAGGATGAGGCTTCTGTTTGGTTGGGTGTTTTCAGAAAAGGAATCTTAATTGCTCCAGCAATTCTATCCCTTCTTCCCACAAAAGGTAGAGTGAAAGATTCTCCTCCATGGGTTTGATTAATCCTGGAAGTAACCCATTTCCTTCTCGGGACTGCATACACTAACACTGCCAAGTTTCAGTTATATATGTGAACTCAATCCAACTGTTTGAAGAAACAAGTTCTAGCAGGAGACATTTTCAGGAGAGCCACATCCACAAACGTTGTTATTTGGCAAATCTGACCTCACATGATGTCCTTTCTTAGGACAGAATTCCTTCCCACAGAAAACTGAACACCAGGGTTGAAATACCACCGAGCTCTCACAAAATCACTCTTGACTCAGGTTTGTAAAAACAGAAGCTTGAAAGACAGTAGAGACAAGTCTATTGGCAGCCCCAACACTGCTGGTGCCAATACCTAGGCTGTAGGTCAGTAAGCTAAAGCTGTGATCAAAAAGTGCCAATAAAGGTAATTCAGAAATCTGTG
Organism: Hypotaenidia okinawae; assembly: GCA_027925045.1. NCBI lineage: Eukaryota > Metazoa > Chordata > Aves > Gruiformes > Rallidae > Hypotaenidia > Hypotaenidia okinawae. The sequence goes on along the minus strand of BSDF01000009.1, from coordinate 1,188,178 downwards.
TGACCACAGTTAAGGTTCCTCCGGCAGGTCACACTCCCTCTCCAACTACAGGAGCTGCAGTTCCAGCAAACCTTCAGCACAAAGAGGGCAGTACCTGGGGAACTGCTCTTCACCTAACATAAGGCCAGATGCAGGCAGACAGAAGAGCAGCTCTGACACCAGCCACCAGCTCGACTCTCATTTCCCACTGAAGCTGCTTACAACACCCGTGGGCAAGAGGCACCAACGTGCCTGCGTACTGAGCTGCACGCAGCCGTTCTGGAGGAGAGCACGCTGTGTACCTGTGAAGTCAACCACATTTTCTTACAGCTGCGTTGTAGTGTTTCAAATCTTTCTTACTAGAGAAAGCCTGAACAACTTATATACCTTAAAGCATCTGCCAAGTTAAAGCTAAAGTCCTTTTACAAGTTAACTGTGTTAGAACAGCTGATTATCTGGAGCGAGAGAAAGGAAGATCTGGAGGGAAAAAACCCCTATACCTCAAGTTGCAAGGGCCTGAGGAGAACACATTTGCCCTAAGTTGGTTTAGATCTTAATGAATACAGAGAAAACAACATTTTCAGTATAAAAGGTCATATAAAGACTGCACACGCCATGCCATGCTTCTCCCCGATTCTCCAACGCACCCACAAGTGAACTGACAAGCCCTTCTTTCCTTGCCCGCTTTATACATGTAGGCAGGCAGCCACCACATGCAGAATATGGGTAAAGCCACCCAGAAAAGCTTTGGCTATTTTCAGAGCAAGGAGGCAAGTATGCCGTTGCTCCACCACTTGCCTGCATCACAGCAGCAGACAGGATCACAAAGTTTTGTTAGACATCCCATTACCAAAAGGGAGGAAAAAAACCCCTGCAAAGGTATGGCTGAGGAGGATGGACGGATGCCAACAATGAGCTATTAGCAAATCTGACCAGAGTATTTGTTGTTCAGAAGAGCAGCAGCCTGGGGGGACCCCTGGAAGAGTAGGATTCCAGTAGACTCCACCTTCAGCTCAACGTTTCACTGGCATGGAAATGGCTCAAATTGGGACAGCACGTTGTAGATGCTGCCTATGAAACCTGTTGCAATCCAGGTCAACTGGATTGCCTCAGTAATGTTTAAAAAAAATTACAGTTTCTCCCCAACAATCAGGAGGCACAACTTCCCTTAGAAAAAGTCCATAGTGAGTTAGGTAATTGGTCCAAATACTTGGAGGACAACTCTGGTCTTCTGTGATGACATGGCCAGAGCACATTATTTTTACATCTTCACATGGCATGACCACGAGCGTGGTTTTAAGTAGTCCAGGAAAGTGGGCTGCAAAAGATGGAGAGGCAGCAAGTTAGTCCCAGACCAGCAGTGCCAGCTGGGGGGTGGTTTGCTGAAGTCAAACGTCCCCAACAGGAAAGATCAAACTGCGTTTCACATCTGCGACCCTTCTTTTATCACCACTAAACAGCGTGCAAAGTGTAAGCTATAGCCACACGCTGTTTGCCTGCCACCCACCTCCCCCAGTTCTGACACATCAGCTAAACGCTGCACCTAGGAGCATACTGTATCAAGGAGCCAGTCGTTTACGATGGCAAACTTCTCAATTAAGAGTCAAACTTTGTAAGATTGAGTTATAAGCCTGAGGACACCTTTGGTTAAAGCTGAAGTCAACTAGCACAGCAACAAGTTTTATGTAGAACAGGTTTGGATACGAAGAAAATGGGTTTTAAATCAGAGAAAGGGACACCAACAAATCCCCAAACTGACCAATTATAAGCAACCAATCCTCACTGCCACCCACTCCAGTCTGGGAGAGGCACAATAAGCTTGTTTCCTCCTGACCTCCTTGGTTGAGCACTGTAGTTTGTCACTAAACTAGCCTACTGTACCCTCAAATAGCAGCTTACATCCTCAGAACCGTGAGCAACACACCCTCAGTTTCAAGTAGGGAGATCCCATCAGCACAGACAGAGCATGAATGGAAGCACTTTTCTTAGAGAAAGCTTTCTGAGATTCCCCCCATTTGCTAGGTATTTGCTAACAGTGATACAGCATGCTGCCAGGAAGGCTTGTGCCATTTCACTTCTACCCCACAGCAGGAAAGGAGAAGCCACTCGCACAGCAGCTGTCCCACAGGTCACTCACGTTTTCCATAGGGCAGTACTGGCGGGCGTACCACTCCTGGCTGTAGAGGCAAATGATGACACCTTGGCCCAGGAAGAGGGATGTCCACATGATCACATTCCAGAAGGGCCCTTTCCGACGGTCATTAAGGGTGAAGTTGAAGACCACTGGGAAGAGGTGAAACAAGAAGCACCATTCAAAACCAGACTCAGGATTAAAGAATCAAAGACCAACTGATTTCACTGGATCCATCCCTCCCTTCACTTTAGGGCTACGAAGATGATTAAGGGCCTGGAGCATCTCCCCTATGAGGAAAGGCTGAGAAGATTGGGACTGTTCAGCCTTGAGAAGAGAAGACTAAGGGGGGACCTAATTAATGTTTACAATTATCTTAAGCAGGGGATGCAGGGGAATCAGCCAGCCCCTTTTCAGTGGTCTGTGGGGACAGGACAAGGGGCAATGGCTGCAAGTTGGAGCATAGGAAGTTCCGCACCAACATGCGGAGAAACTTTTTCCCAGTGAGGGTGAGGGAGCCCTGGGACAGGCTGCCCAGGGAGGTGGTGGAGTCTCCTTCTCTGGAGAGATTCAAGACCCGTCTGAATGCCTATCTGAGTGAAATGTCTTAGGGAGCTGCTTTGGCAGCGGGTTGGACCCGATGATCTCTCGAGGTCCCTTCCAACCCCTACAATTCTATGATTCTATGATTCTATGATTCACTTCCTCTCTGGAGAAACAAGGCTGCTCTCTGAGGTCAGCACAGTGCAAGAAAATCTGCTGCTTCTTAGCAGCAGAGCAAATACTGCGAGTTGATGCTGACATTTGCTTCCAGTAAGTCTGCCACTGAGCTGGCCCAGCGGCGTGCCTCCAGGAACCAATCCTGGCTGTGTTACATGGGTGACCAAGACATGCTGGCACACCTGGCCTAAAGATTATTAGAGCCCTTTAACTCACTCTAATGCAAAACCCAAAATGAAATGCAAGAGCTCTAACTTCTGAATGGGCTCTCCTCCTCGCTGTGGTGGCAAAGTATTACTTATCTTACACTATGACCTTAATAAGGAAGGCTTCCAGCCTGCAACTCAACTAAGCCTTGGCAAAGAAGAAGCAGTGCTATCAGAATATGCACAGTGTCACATAAACAGCAGTACATCACATACAGATCTTCCCCTCCATCAAAATTAACCCCACAACTCACATACTCTCTCCTGCAACCTTACCTCCAAAGCACGTAAACAGGAAGAAGAGAACTGGATAGAAGTACCCGAAGCAGACGCTCAGAACGTATTCGTGCACAGCAGCTGACACCATGAACACAGACAGCATAGCTGCTGCCTTGAACTTCTTACTGAAAAACTGGGAGAGAGAAGAATACCAAGAATCACAGGCTGCTCCGCTGTGGGTTTAGTTGGTTGTTTTAGTATTGCTGGGTTTTATTCCTGAGCTAAGGAGTGCCCCAGACAGGAGGATACATGAAACACTAAGTAATTTATAGAGGTGGTTTTCTTCAGGTCCCATCTCCTTTGTGTAAGCACTGATGTTGAGCTCACTCATGAACCATCTACTACAGCGCATCAAAACTCTGCGACACAGGCTCAGACTGTTAAGTCAGTCCTTACATTCCTACAGACCCACATTTTGCACACTAAGGACTTGAAAATGAGCAATGGATCTCTAAAAAGTACAGCAGCTACCCAGAGCAGCTGAGGCAAGACTATTCTGTGTTTCCCAGTGGACACTGACAACATCCTGCCTTGCTCAGTAGTTAAATGTTTAATTAACAAAGAGTGCACATCTGCTTGTTACTCACCCAGAGGAAGTCCCTGTAGGCATAGTAGTAGAGCCAGTCATGGACTACCACGTTCCAGGTTCGGTAGTAGTTTGCATAGGAAGTGGAATTCCACCAGTCCTGAAAGCACAGTTGAAAGGCTATGGATCTATTTAAGCATAGAACATTCTACAGATCTTTTCTGGGCTATCAAGTTGAAAAATATTCATCAGAATAATACCAAGCTAACGTAACAAGCTGCACCACAAAATAATGCTTTCGCTGCGCTTTCAAGATTCTACCTTGTATATCAGCGTTTGGTTTTATCCCAAACCACAGTGGCTGAGATAACAAAAATAGTGTGAACAGAGGTACTAGTAGATCTGGTAGCTGGTTTATTTTGTACACAGGACTTATTACCTTAAAACCAATTCAGATTGCCAAGCAGAAATCAGATCTGTTCAACAGCACAGCAACAACCTTAAGGTGTAACAGCATAAACCAAGCAAAACCCACAGATGCTTTGTTTGGTAAAGCAAATCTTCAGTTTCCTCCTCTTCCCTTTCTGTTAGGAAAAGGAATTTCAGAAACTTTAGAAAGCTTGCTTTACAAGCTGAAACTCTGGCTTCCTACCTTGTAGAACATCCGATCTGCAAAGCGCAGCATCTCAGCAAACGCGTTGAGCCAACAGTGAAGGAACGCAAAGAAAACCAGGAAGAGAATCAGTACACCTAGAAACAAGGCAGATTCAGAGGGGTTTCCTAGCGGTTTCTCTCAGCTGTAAGCAAGAGCATGTAACACAGTCAAGACTGGTCTTACAGGCAGTGACACTGATGAGCTTTGTGTTACCTATACAAAAACGTGGAAGTATTTCAGTTTCTCCCAAAGCAGGTTTAACACAGAGGGCAAGAGCAAGGCTGGCCACAGAGCCCTGACCTTGGCTTTGAAGAGAGTTAAAATTTAAACCCCAGCTTTTATTTATTGCTGCAGACTCCAACATTTAACACCGTAATGCTGAAATCTGCCCACAAGGCCTCCCTCCTTCACTGACCTCTTCCCATCACAAATGCATCCAGTACCAAGCACTTCCCCTTTCACCTCTTCCAGGGTCACTCATGAAGCCGGGTCTTACCTGGCAGAATGGAATTGAAGATGCAGAGGACCAGCCCTCGAAGATTAAAGGTTTCCTGACTACTGTTACGAAACTGAGGAATGCAGAGTCTCACAAAGATGTAGTAGGCATAGAAAAGGGAACCAAGCACCTGGAAGAAACAAAAAGTCTGACTCCATAAGAAAAATACACACATTTCATAATTAACACATCATGACTTGACAGCTCTAGGAGAGGAATAGCAGCTGCCAGCACAAGTCAAAATAATTTATTATACAGTGCTGCTAATAAAATACCCTAAGGTCCAGGCAGAAAGCCACAGCCATCTCTGTTGCATGTTGAAGCCACAATCAAAACCAACTTGCCTTTTCTACTACAGCAGTTGTAGGCTTCTCCTAGTCCTATCAACTCAGATTTGTGCCAATGTCAAAGTAAGCAGGAAAAGTATGTTGTGATCCAGGTCCAAGGCAAAAGCAGAAATAATTGAAAGATACTTTATGTACCCAAACCTCATATTAAAGCTTAATTTTGCCCCATGGGAGACATTTACAGGCCAAATCACCACAGGCCTTTGCTTCCAGAACATGGGTTTATGGGCCAGAGGATGTCAAAATGCACATCACTGCTTTAAATAGTCCGACCGCTGTAAGCCAGGTGTGTACTTTATCACCCTCTTGTCAAAAAGCAAGCAGCCAAAGGCCTTATCAGGCCTAGTTTTTGTTTTGTTTTGCTTTAAGTCCCAAACGCATTGCGTGACAGCAAAGCTTTCAGACACACAAAGCCAGTACTTGGAAACACAGCCAGAGGAAGCAACCGAAACTCACATGCACACAGACACAGAGGTGGGTTCAGCCCCAAATTCAAACAAGCACTGAAGATCTGGACTCCAGGTCTCATTATTTCAAACTTGGGTCTGAATATCTGCAGACAGGTAGCTGTGCTAGAGCATTACAGTACATTGTCAGCATAAAGAAAGAGGGCCAGAGCACAGATACCGCAATCTCCACACACACACAGAGCTTTTATTTGTATAGAATGGAGCCTAAAGGCTTAAGCAAGGATTTATGTTTTGCTTTGATACAGTTATTGGTGCAGCAAGATCGCCACATCTTTTTTTAGTCATCAAAAGTATTATTTTCTTATAAGGTCACACTGAGTAAAAAGAGATTTAATGCCAAAGGGAGAATTGCTTAGCAACAGAGTTTAGGTGATCACTGAAAGTGCATTCCTCAGAATGCTGCACTACTCACCTGTGCAAACTTGGTAGCTACATAGCCCCATCTTATTGTGGGATTCCTAGGAAAAAGCACATATGGTATCATATCTCAATATGACCTCAAAGCAGGAAAAACCTCCCTTTTCTTACTGACTTTTTTTTTTCCCCAACTACAAATCAATAAACCCACAGATTTTAATTCTAGAGTTCTTAATCTCCTGACATCCCAAGAGGTGTCTGCCCAAATTGCTGGTCCCTCACAACTGCAGTGGGACAACCGTGGCAATTCCATAAATGGAAAAGTATCCGGAGGGCAGCGTTATGCAATTACGTAGGAGGAGGTGATGATCTGCCCAACAGTCACATAAAGAACTGCTGACTTGACACTGTCAAAGTGCAGCCCAGCAAAGTGCAGAAAAGTTTGGGAGTTCCCAGTTTTAAAGGCCTCAGCCTGCCTCCTCAAACTCAAAGAGACAGGGCTGCATATTAGCGCCACATAAAACAGCGTATTGCAGGAGCCGTGAGTTACTAGCCATTCAGTAGTGAGTTACTGATCAGTTTCACCTCAGAGGTCATTTTGTAGTCCTGGTTTTATTTCCTTCCAAAGTCAGAACACCATCAGCCTTCCAGAGCTGCCACGCCCAAGTCCCGCTCTCACCCGGTTACTGACTTAACCACAGCTTTGTGAAAGCTCTAACTCATGAACTGAGTAGATACCGTCCAGAGATGTGTAACCTCGGCTTCAGCTGTAAGACTACCTTATTAGAGTTGCTCACATTACCTGGGATAGTTGTCTCTGTAGATGAGGGTGGGAGCAAAGAGGAAGTACAGGTATTGAGAAATTTTGGGTATAGGTACTGTGCCTGGAAGAGGGAGAGACAAAGAAAGAGCATGCTGCAGTCTTTCTGCTTACTGCCAGTTCCATTTCCCCAGTACCCATTGACAACATACAACCTTTATCACCTCAAAAAACATCCGTCTGGATAAAGGTGTGGAATTTGAGGAGAATAAAACAAACTCAGCCTATCAGATGGAACTGTCCCCATGAAGCACAGTTAGCAAGTGAGGGTGACTAGCAGGTAGTGCCATTTTAACACCCTAATAACACATGCCCTTCCCTCCTAGGGAAGATGAACCTGTGAGACTCATATCAGCACATGGGTTCATGTTCAGCTCTGGCATGCCTTGCTGTGAGAGCTTCTGTGCTTCTACAATTGCTGTCATTTCAACTAGAGCACTGAACTAGGTAGGGGTGTGCAGCCAGCCTCCCAAAAGCAGAAATAAGGAGTCCTGTTGAAACAAGGCTTAGGACACCTAGATGACTTCCACCTGAACACTGTCTAGCTCATTGCCCAATACCAAATGAAAAGGTTCAGGCTGAAATTATGATGCAGGAGGCCAGCCTAGCACCTCATCACCTGCCCCAAGTCACCTACTCAAATCCTATCTCTCCAGTTCAGGAGGCCAGCTCAAAGGAAAGGAGGGAAAACAAGAGCTGGCTATGCTCTGCTACCAAAACAAAAAGTAGGGCAAGTTACTCACTGGATTTGTCCTTTACAGAGGACAGGACTCTGGGTACATTCTCCCGGACAAATGAATAGACCTTCATAACAAGACGAACCTGTAAAACCAAGAGAATATCAGCTCAGTGTTCTCAGTTTCATAACGTCCCAAGCATTTTAAGGCAACACCTTCACCATCCTGGCTCCTCTCCAATTTACCCCTTTTACAAGGGAAAACTTCTCTGCTCACAAGACTGTTTAACCAACACGAATTAAAATCGCTGCAAGGTGAAACATGCTGCAGCAATCATGACTCAGGAGAGGCAAAACAAATCTCATTTACGCTCACAGCATAAGCAAGGATTCCAAATCTCACCAGTCAGTCACTAACCAATTAACATGAGCTTAAAATTTAAGCAAAAAAGTCCTCAAACCTATCCATTTTAAGAGGCCAGTATGTTTCAAAGTCTTAAACCCGACTACTTTAAGTTAGAAGTGCTCTACAGCAGCTACCACTCCACTGGGTTAAGGTGGTGCCACACATAAATCGTCCCTGAAGGGCCAAAAGGAGATCTACTCCAAAGTTACGTTTTTCAAGTCTACATGCTCTGACCATCCTTGTTTTAACCTGATGGTCTGACTAGTCCTATATACTCTTGGACTCTTCCTTCTCTTCCCCCCAAAAATCCCACTTTCAATAAAGTTCCAACTGCAAGACAAAGACAGTTGCTCATTGGGAACAGAAAGGGAAACAGGAACTACTTATCGACTGTGTACTTGAGGTTTTTGTTAGGGTTTTTTTAAATTTATTTTATTAATTTGTTAGGGTTTTGTTTGCTTGTCTCGGTGGGGTTTTTTTGGTGGGGTTTTTTTTGTTTGTTTGGTTTTTTTTTAAAGGAATGTTACAGTTTCTTTGTGAGCTATATGCAACAAGCATTTAAAACTGGTTTTAAGCATTTAGCATCCACAAGACAACTAGAAATAAATGGAATTTCAGCTTTGAAACATGTCCAGAAAAAAACCCCAGTAAGATCTCAGATACAAGGCACACCACCCAAGTGGTTTCCAGGTCAAAGTGAAGTTTACCCTCTATTTTTTCTCATTAGACTTGCTGCTTGTAAGTCTGTCTTCAAGTCAGACAAGCTCCATTCACAGCACTGGCTTTTAATGAATAAAATCAACATGTGATTCCTCTAGAAAAGAAGGACCTCTTCCATTTTGAAAACAAGATTCAATATATCCAAAGATACTGGGTAGACACGTACCTGTTCCAGTATTACAATAAAACGTGAGGCTGGAGGCAGGGCATAGGATACAGCAATATAGGTTGGTCCAAACCCAAGCACGGCTGTTTGGAAGAGCGTGAACAACATCCCATAGACGAGAGAGCGGATTACACGGTGAGAAGAAGCGTAGTAGCCTTTGGCCCACCAGACAAAAAGGTTGTATGGAATGACAACTGTGGCACTGAACATGCACAGCCAAGTACAGAAGACGACTGGGAACTTTCCAAAAACAAAGACCAAGAGATCAAATCCTAGGACCAGCCTAAAAGGCACAAGGAGACCATATTCAGCATCCATTGTTTCATTAGAAATACATCTACCATACTAAGAGGCTACAAAATGCAGAGCTTCCAGATCATAGCTGTTTGACAGTCTAGTTAGAAGTGACTGTGGTAATCTGCAGGTCAGTAAGAGGGTGGTCTGCAGCAGGTTTAAGTGACCACCCACAAGCACACCAGAAAACAAGAGATGAAGGGCTGGAGCCATCAATGCTGCCAGACACAGCTTACCTTCAAATCCCACAGGGCTTTAGCACATCTTTAAGATCAGTATGTGTTTTAAGAGTATGCTCAAGCTCATCCCTGCTAAGAACGAGCATGTGACTAAGCAATCCACTGCTGAACCAGGGGCCAAAAAGCTTTTGGGGAAACATTCCCAGGACATCACTATTACATTAAGACTTAATTTTTCCCAGGAATTTAACACCTAAAGAGAGTTTTTCCCCCACCTCTATAGGCATGAGGTATCTAGCACTCAAACCTAATTTAGTTTTGCTTTGTGAAAGCCATAAGCATTCCAGACAGATTCTGTTTAGAAAGTCACCAAGGGGCTTAGGGTCATCAGACACGGTCAGTCCAAATATGTCCAAGCAGTGCGCACCAAGTACTTTATTTCATTAATCAAGCTTCAAACATGACGAACAAAAGGATGTTCAACCTTACTGGCTATCCAAGTCACCAGAGCTACAGAGTAGCTCTGTACACCAACACAATTTATTTGTTCTCATGTGGAGAGGAGGTCTACTCCAAAGTTACGTTTTTCAAGTCTACATGCTTTGACCATCCTTGTTTTAACCTGATGGTCTGTTGCAAACTGGATCCAAATTACCAGATCTAGCCAAGACGACAGCAACAATTTGTTTTTAAGGTAATCAGAGAACCCCACCCTATTAGTTGATATTTAGAGGTAATAATCTCCCTCAGCATCCACATACTATTAAGTTAGGATCAGCTGAACAATGTTCAATAGTGCACAAAAGCCTGTTCTTATACCTAGACAAAAGGACAATGACTATAATCAAGATACAGCTCTAGTTTTGCACACTGAAGATGAGATAATCAGCAAGACAAATGTGTAATCCTACTTGTGTACATGGGATACAGCTTGCCAGAAAGATACTATATAAAGCAACAAGCCAAGTATGAGGAAAGCAGCCTTTCACAATCTCGTTCACAACTGGCTACCTGCAAAGCACAGTCTTAACAGAAGCTGTGCCAAGATCCTTGAGATTTCCCCCCCAGGGAGAACAAGAAGTTCTATTTTTATTTAAGCACAAGTACAGTGTTCCAGAACTGTCATCTTTAAAGGGAGAAAGGACTGCTGAAGTATTTTAAGTTTTTCTAAACACAGTCCTCCTTTGAGCAACACAAGCAGCTCAAAGCTACTGTTTCATAAGGATACTCAACTAAGGCAAATCACAACCAATGATGACCCCCCTCCCTTTTGCCAGCCTTGGGGTGAGCTAAGCACAACTGCATTGGACGGAATTCTCATGGAATACACCAGTCTGTAGGATTTTCCTAATGCCCAGCTACCTGATTTGAAACTAACATATGCCCTCAACAGGAAATCCAGCATATATTTTAGGTATGCCAGGTTGTAAGCCACCCTTCCAACAACATCCCAAGGAAGGGTTCCTCCTCCTTTCTGTGCCATTCTGCAGTTTCATGTACCTCGTGTGCTTTGGAACAGAGGATTTCCCAGCCCCAGTCCCTGCCTTTCAAAGCATTCTTACCTTCCTTCATCAATGAAGTCTACTAAAAGCGTGCTGAGGATGAAGACAATGAGAAGAGCGATGAACATGTGGTAGATCGTCCTGATGTGACTCACTTCAAACAGCTCACTAAGGGAGAGATTCAAATGCTATCAGGTCATTCACATAGTGCATCACATCTCCAGCAAGCTAGCTTTCAGAGTGTTTCACAGTAAGATGACAACACTGTCATCCCAATTCAAAAGACTGAAGGTAACATAATTTGGGTCTCAGTATATACAGACACTTCCTTGGTTTATCCTCAGACTAAGGGTAATGAGCTGTTATCTAAATGGTACTGAAAGGACTGGAATTCAGGTTTACATTTGGGAAGGCTGCAAACTGTAGTAGAGATGTTTCAGAAAGAAACAGAGAAGCTTAAATGGACTAGTCCACAGGCATTTGAACATAAGACCATGACAGGGGGAGGTGGGGGGTGGTATCTCAAAGCCAAGGCTAGTTAGTTGGCTATCAAGGGTATTATCAGTCAGTTTAATGCTAAGTGTGAAGTTAAGTTACTCACTCCAAGAGGGACCTCCTGGCAGTAAAGATCTTCCCGTGTTCTGGAGGGGCCCTTGAGGCCCTGCAAAAAAGAGGAGAATGATTGAGACATGAAGGGAAATAAAGTTTTCAGGAAATACAACCTTGTTATAGGAACAGCTTAAAACTGACTTACTTAGCTTTGTGCAGCTCCTTCTCTGAGCAGGAAGCTGGGAAGAGAGAGGCTGAAGATGAAGAATCGAGGAGGGCTGATTTTGCCACCAAACTGTTCACAAACTCTGTGAAGTGACTGTCTACCTCCTTCATGAAAGCTGGCTTCAGTTGCTGGCAACAAAAAAAGAGCAGAAAGTCGTTGAAGTCTCTGGATACATTTTCATAAAATATTAACAAAATGTCACAAATTATCCATAAAAGATTTCTATTCCTTTTTATCCCAGAGCAGGCCAGATCAAGGCATCAAGAAAACATTCCTGTACCATCTGCCAACAGGTGGGAGCCAACTTGGACAAGATCAGGGGCTTATCCTGGACTGTTCACACAGCTAAGGCCAGAGGACTTTGAAAAATGTTTATCTTCTCTATCAGATACAACACAGGAGCAAAGTCTCATCTTCAGATATGTTGTCTGGAGTGAATGGTATTTCATATACCTTATGGTGCCAAGAAGGTTGAGCTAAACTTAATGCATGAGCCCCAGAAAACATTTCTGAATTTTAACCAGAGTTATGTCATTTGCATAGAAAACAAGTATGAGAAGATTTACTTTTTAGCCTATCTAGTGCTCTTGAGGGAAAAATGGGACTTTTCATGCTTGTGGCTAAGCAATCACTGCTGATGTGCTCATGCATTAACAAAGAAACAATCTCAGTGACGGGAGTGCAGTAATAAGGACCAAATTTACCCTTCCACTGCTACCCACTGAGTGGAGGAAGAGTTTCACGTACCACTGAAATTACAGAATGCACAGAAATTGTCACTAAAGCAAGAAAACAGGGTCACATTGCTAAGCATTAAGATTGAACAGTGAGAGAGACAAGAGTGAAGTTTAGAAATTTAGGGGATCAAATATCCCAGTTGAGTCTCCTATGTTCTCTCTTCTGACAGCTTTATACAGGTTATTTTTCTCTGTTACAGCCAGTTGTGACAAAGTTGCACCATTTTTAGCCTATCCATATTTTTCTTCTCTCATTTTATTAGACAACCACCATTTCTGAAGCATCTGGTTTACTGGAGACCTTGACTTCCACAGCTGCATGAAAAAAAAGCAACTACAAGCACCTCTCTTCTCTACCATCTTTTTGGAAAATTGCACTGCTAGTGCAGAAAAAAAGAGATAATCAGCTGTGGATAAAGCACAGGCCACACCGGTCAAAGTGATTAAAGTGTTTATTTTCTGGAAAGGAAAAGCATTCCTTAGCCCTCCCAATAAGAAGTTAACCAGACAAGGACTACAAGTCATCTTTAAAAAGGCAGACTATCAAACACCAAGATACCCCCCTTTTGTGGCATGTGTTACTCATTCCTGTATTATCCTTCCTGCAATACAGTTGGATCTGCCATTTAGTCTCACAACATGACCTTTCAAAGGCCTGATCTTACACACCCCAAGCAGAGTTTTTAAAACTAAATGTATGTGGAAGGAACTGACTAATAAAAATGTTCTGCAGAAGAGCTACACTGAGCCCTGGACAGACCTTTGCTGCAGTGCAAATTCTCTTACTCATCACACACAGGGAGGATCCTGAGATTTGCACGGTGGTGTAAGCATTACTCTTATGACTAGAAAACGAAGGCAAGATCAGGTTGGCTGGGGCCCTGGGCAACCTAGTGTAGATCCAGGCCTAGAGGTTGGTGGCTCTGCCTGCAGCAGGGGGGTTGGAACTCTATGATCCTTGGGGTCCCTTCCAACCCAGACCAGTCTGTGATTCTATGGTCAATTCCCTCAAGAAAAGAAAGAGGCAACATGTGTTCACTGAGTTTCAGTGAGAATTTGGGGAACCTAAAAATCCTAAGTTTTCTGCCACTTCAGAAGACGGTGATTTACAAGACTTCTGAGAATTTATTTCTTTAGTGTCTAGCCCTCCAGGCACCAAATGGTTTTCCTAACACTCAAGCCTAGTGATGAAACATGGCTGAAAGCTAACTCACATGTTCCTCAACCATAAGCCTTTCTAGAATGCTCTGACAACTGGCCATAATCTTCAGCACAGGAGACAGGCAAGTTTCAAGAAATCACTCAATCTAGTAACATTCTGTGGTTTGGGTTTTTTACACAGGTGTTTATTGGCAACGTTTGTCTGACCATCCTTTTGCCTGGTATTTTTCATGTTTGCCTCTAGATTCAAGGTCCAACTCCTCCTACATGATAACTATGTATTATTTCATCTAGTCTTCCTACTACTGACCAGCTGCTTAGGAAGCATTCATACTTCCCTCATGACCTTCAGAATTCCTGACTGCTACCTACTTTCTAATCTTTGAGGCTGAAAAGTAGCAAAACCAAGAAATCCATTTTGAAGAAGTGAAAGAAAAAGCCTGGAAGTTGTGCACAAAAGCGACGCTTCCTCAAAAAGGCATCTGTGACACTTGAGTTCAATTGTCAGTAGGTGTTTATGTTTAAGTGCCTATTACATTAAAGAAAAGCTGGAGCAGCATTATTTTTGCTAAAAAGGAACAGGCACAAGGTTTAAGAAAAGAAGGAAAAGCAAGATGACAAACAGCATCTGTTAACTCTAAGCTGCAGCAGTTACATGCTTGCCTCTTACCGCCACTGTTTTAAGGCATTTGATTTACACTGATAGGCACCTGCCATCCATGAGATAGCCTTCATTTTCCAAGATTTCCAAAAAAGCTAAGCTAAAAACCCTTCTCTAGGAGCAAAACTTTTAGGCTAAGAAAATGTATTAAGAAATGATGTATTCTGACAAATTCTACTGTCTAAGGCAACAACAGCCAAGAGAGCAAGTTTAATGCTCTGGCAGGAAATACAAGTCAACCTGAAATGAGTCCACACAACCCAGAAGATACTGAAGTCAATGTTCCTCATGTTTCATAGTGATCAGATCCAGAAGCTATAGCAAGGAAGAAACGGAAACTACAGCAAGAGGAGGAGCAGATTAATATTTAATTTAATAAAAACATTTTTCCCCTATTTGGCAGTTGCCAGAATAGAACAAACAAGCTTCAGTAGTGTTTAATAAAAGAGAAACTCTTAGGAGCTGGCTACTCTTAGACATCGCTTTTCTGGGAGGCAGAGAAGACAACTGTCTCTGTAAGAAGTCTGGACTTCTTCCTTTAAAAGCAGGAGGAAAATACCAACTTTGAGTCCTTTGGAATTACAACCTATAACAGAAGACATTGGTGCACTCTGGCACAGCCTGCTTTTACAGCATGCATGGATATACCCCTCCCAAGAGAGTCAAATACCAACTTTGGCTCCTCTTGGAGCACTCAAATTTCAATGCCAAATACGACACTATTTCTTCCTACAAAAAAACCCCACCTTTTCTGTTAAAGTCTCTCCCCCTTCTTCATCCTAATTTCCTCTCAGCAAGAGTTTAACATAAATTATTTCCTTAAACTACACCTCCCCTTCAGCACTCAGCGCTCTGCTGAGTTTGACTCCTCCTAATACAACCCTCCAGGGCTGGTATCTACACATGCCCACATTTGGACTGGGAGACCAGGGCACGAGTTCTCATTAGATTAAATAAGATACAACCAGAGCACAGACCCAACAGTAATTGTTAATTCTGCCCAACAAAACCACACAACATACCATGCTTTATTATCAACTATTACTACTGGCTTTCAAAGGGCAATCTACTTAATTGCCAGAGTAACTGTTAGAGCTTATTAAGCCAAGCACATGCCACCCAGTCACCAAAGAAATGACACTAAGAGAACACACCTCCCATCAGCCTTCACTGTGACAGGGGACAGATACACAAATGACCTCACTGCAGCTTCCCCTTGAATGGGCGTTTCCTAAAGTATGCTTGAAGTCTCAGACAAGGAGCTGGGTAGATCCATTCAACTGTCACCATTAAGTTTTAAACAAAAGAATCAGATCATTGCAAAATCAAAGAGAGGGGCAAGCATGAAAAGAATGCTCTTATAAAAAGTAGAAGTTGGCCAATAGTTGATGAGAAGTCAGAGAAAGTGGAGGGAAGTAACCCTGTGACTTACATTAAGTCGCAGAAGTTCCTCAGTGTTTTGCTCATTCTAACGGATTTAGTAATTTCAGTCACTGAAACACAACAACATCCCTGACCGAGTGACACTACACACCATTCTCAAGGCTGGATACGGTGAATCGAGGACTAGGTTTTTAGACTGGACTGCAGATACATGAAGGCATCCGACTTGAAGTAACACCTAGCAGCCATAAATCCCCCTGAAATCACTGGGAGCTGTCAGCAATCAGCACTTTTCAGAAGTCAAGCATCTGTCTAGACCTCAGATACCTCTCACCTAAAAGGTAAGCTGCAATCCAAGCTTTTGTTCAGCGTTCACACAACAAAAGGGCCATGCTCTCCAGTTATTTTGTAGTAGAGGCAGGTTTTTAGTAGCCTTGTGGCTATGATTGCAGCTTTGAGGCACCTTAAAAAACCCAAGCTGCCTAAGTCATGGTTTAAAACCTAAACTCCCCGTGTCTTGGGAGAAAAAACACACCACTGACCTTGCTGGTTTGGATTCTTTTTGCAGATAAGAAATCACCCAGTCTACAAACTAGCATGTCTCAAAGCTGGTGGCCAGAAAAACACTTGGAAACAAGAACATTCCTGAAGAAAGAAATCCAAGATCGAGTTGTGGACTTGCAACCAGCTAGTGTTCCCTGGAACTTCCAAAGCTACACAGGCTTAACAAACCTCTCTCAGCATCTGTTGTCACCACAGTGATCTGCAGTGGCTGTTTCGTTTATAGAGAAAAGATACAGGGCTTGCTCAGTCATGTCCTCAGTAAGCATCATTTGGAGAAGACAATGCCCACCCTAATTATCCCTCTAACGGGCTGAATTTCAGGAGTTTCACAAAAAGCAGTACCACCTTTGCAGGCACCACTTAAATACAGTTTAGTTATATCTGTTATAAATTACATACTACTTAGAGGTGAAAAAAGATTTTTTAAACAGGAAAACATTTCAAAGGTGCAAGGTATTTTTTTGTTTTGTAAGTATCCACTCCCTAATATTCACATAAGTATGGCACAATTATATTACTTCATCTTTCCCACAGAATTCTCTGCAATAAAATGAAGCAAGAGCGCAGGGCAATTTGCCCCAAAGAACACCAGTGCTACAAAACAATTGTTAACAAGAAGGGTGCAGTTAGTTCATTGTTAGCTAACTTGATTTAATTTGGGCATAAATCACCATAACATAATCTAGAATGATGGCAGCTCACACAAACACAGATGACAGACATACCCAGTGATTATTTCTTTGAGGCTATTGCTCACTGACAAAGAGTGGGACCAAGGACCAAGGCTCAGGAAAGTCAGCACCACAGTCAGGGCAGTTGGAGCTGTGGGATACAGGCTTCATGCTGCCTCTCTCAACAGACAGTAGGACACAGCATTTTAAAGCCTAAATAAGCAAGCAGGCTAGCTGATAATCACACTGCGAAAAGTTAGTGGTGAAGGAAGTTCCATTTTATTTACAGGTCTCAAAGTTCACTCTTATCTTTGGACTTCAATCTAATTGGGTGAACTAAGACAAAACTGCATTTCATAACGCTATCCCTCTTGTGCCAAGTCAGAAGAGAGGAGGAGAAAGAGAGGGCTGTATAAGACTGCACTCAAGCTATGACTGAAGAGGGAATATTTGTGTTCCAGGTCTACTGACTCTTCAGAAGACATTCAGGGTCAATTATCCACTTGTCCCCACAGGCAAGCATTACAGCATATTTACCTCAGCTTCTGCTATGAGCTGCATCTTCCTTGTTATCACATGGTCAACATCAATCCGGCCTAAGGAAGGAAAGCAAATATTTAACAGTCACACTTTCAGCAACATGAACTGCACGTCTGGAAAGCACAGCAGAGTACTACGTTCACCGATACTTGGTTAGTCCTTCTGACTTCTAATAAGGTCCCAGTAAATTCAAAACCAAGTTGCAGGAAACTCATAAGCTACGACCAAGTATTTTAAACAGCCATTTAGGATCACAGCACTATAAGGCAGTCAACAGCTGATAACATGCTGGATTTTGGAAAGCTTTATTTTCCATCAGCAACTCTGCAAACCTTCCCAAGGTCCCTAAACACATTCAGCCTTGAAGCAGCAATTAGAACAACCCTTTAAGGTCATATCCAAGCGTGCTGATCTTTTTATGACAGCTTTATCTTACGGACAGTGAACTAAATGTAAGATTAGGTTGTCTGGAGGTCTCTACATTGCCAATAGACACGGCAGGCAAGGCACGACCATCTGTAAAATAACATAACCAGCTCTAAAGATGGGCTAAGTGGCAAGTTGGAAGGTTATCTCGTATTCAAACCTGGCTATTCCCACTCCTTTCATCCCCCAGGAGAAGTGTTAAATGTCAGGCCAGCTGTATTCCTCAACCTTTCAAGGCTTAAGCAAACAGTCAGGCCTAACCATGCCATGAACATAATCACTGATCATTACTGATATGTAAAGCCTCAAATATCACCTTTCTTCTGCATAAGTAACCATACATATCTGAGATGCCTGTTACATCAGGCACAAAGAACACAAATTAGACATTTTAGACGAGTTCAGTTTTAAGCCAAGGTTTGTATGCAGTAGCTGCAGAGTGCTGGCAAGCCAGCTGGTGTTTCACTTCTCCTGTAAGAACTGTAACACAGAAGATAAAGTAACTTAAAACAGAACGTCTTGCACATGAAGGAAAAGCAAAATTAAAATGGCAATAGTCATCCTCCTAAAATACCGGTGGGGGTCAAAAGATTGCAGCAAACTGTCTCCCACGTGTCCTCGGAAGTTACAGCTACAACTATAAATACCAGGGACCATATCTAGCAGAGCAATACAACTTACACATTTAGTATCTAAGACAACGTAACCACTTTCAGAAAAAAGGGTACCAAACTGATTCTTTGGTAACATACCCAGTGAAGCACGAGCAACAGATTTGCACGAGCAACAGATTTGCACTACAAGTGTCAATGCCGTGCAACAAGACAGATTCACAGCAGTATCACTGTTCACAGCGCAGCATCCTTGCCTTGTCCTCACTGTACACACACACCTTGTGATCACAAAATGCAGAGTGTGCTGTTTTAATTGAAGCAAGTGCTTCTGTGATACACGGTAGTCTGAAGGTGCTCATATAAGCTACCAGTTTTAAGAAGCTTAAGTAGACCTGCTCCAGAGATGACTCCAATTCTAATACTGGAGAAGAGTTAAGTGAAACATGAGTTTTTATCTTCATGAAGCTATGCTCAGTTGTTAGTATTAACCCCCCTCAATCTAGTAGGAAGATTGGTTTTCGCATATAAAAACTGCTACACAAGCTACAGACTTAGGAACAGTCCAGCAGCAACAGCCAATTACTTAGCAGACCTGTAATACAACAACAAATCAGGAAACTGCTTAACCTCACAAAGTTTTGGCTGCATGCAAAGATCCATTTTTACAAAAATAGAATTCCTGGTTGCTAAGCATTTCACCTCCAAGACAAACACACTAGCTCAGCATTTAAGCTCATCCTGCTGTTACACTTGCTGAACAACAAGAGTCTGGAAAACCATTTTGAGAGAAGAGTGCAAGATGCCACTAGAGTCCTTTGTCCCACTCAGCTCATGCACTCTGCTGGTCTCAAATCTTTTCTCCTCCTTCAATATGTTATTAAAAAAACCAAACAACAAAACAAGCCATTTTATAAGCAGAATTGTATCCCCTACATACCATCTCAATGGCCTTACTCCCTCACTGCACCACTCCATAGCTGTACTTACAGATCCCTCCCCTCGTTACTACTAAGAACCACCTTATGCTCACCTGCTGGAAGGAGACCAGACAGAGCTGTTGGGCTCAAGGCACAAAGGTAAGAATTTGTTTCCTATCCAGCTGCAAGCCTTCGAGACTCCATCAAGCTTGCTTGGGGCCATCCAACACAGCCAAAGAGGACAGGACACATGAGACTTAAGGGATTGCACTATTCCCTTTGTAAGCCAAGCTAAAAATAAACAGCCACTGCTTTGACCATGTGTTTTCTGTCACATCTTGCATTCAAAGCCTGTTATAGCTAGCCAGGAGTGCCTCACTTCAGAAATAAAACACCCATTTTGACCTACAAGGCCTACAAGACAAATATAATTTTACAGACAGCTAGTGTACAGCTCTAATAGGTGTACAGGAAACAAGGCCACTCTAACCTGCAGACAGTGTAATCGCTAAATTCTTTGCGGTGTCCCTCCTATCACTTTATTCACCCACACACCAGTGTGTAAGCACAGACTAGGCCAGAAACACAGCATTTCAAAAGGCTTTAAAATTAACATTACCATGTCTTCAGTATATGCACCTCATATAACAAAGTAAAACCACCTGTAAGCTTGTTGGTTCTTCTCCAGAACAAAAAGTCTGTGAAAGAAACCCCACCCCAAAACAACTCATTCCCTTGTGTTGCATCGCCCCATAAATTCAAGCTGTGTCACAAGGCAGATACCAGAGAACACAAACTCATCATCATCTCGAATCATTCATCTTCTGTTGTGCAAGATGCTACTGATGTTCTGCAAGGTCATTTGAGAATCATCACATGGGAGTTTAAAAGGAATTGTGCAGTGCCAAGAAGTCCAAGTCTTCATTTTCTTTTGACAATGAAAATCAAGACTGGATCCCTCTATCATTTTGGGATCGTAACATAATTAGAAAAATACAAGCAAGCACATCTTTGCATTCAAAGTAAGATGGGATACGCCTTAAAAAACAGGAAATATATTTAATGCCGTAAGTAAGAAAATTTTCTTTGAAGTCTAGTATGAACTAGTAGCAAATTTCCCAAGAAACTGAAGCAGGGGGTTGCTTTGAAAGATATTTGCTCACAGGGCAAAGTTTTAACTTTTTTTTCCTCTTCCCTTCAGCAAAGACTTTGCACCAAGATCTTTAGCTGAGGACTTGTCTTGGGCTTGTAGAAACTGATCCTGCTAGGATGTGACATCTCTGCAAGCCCATATTACAAGCAGGTTCAAAAGCAGAAGGAAAAAAAAGCACAATTTAAATGTAAGCTTTGTTTCCATAAGAAACCAGGCTAATAAAAGATCACTTGAAGATTGAGAAAGCTGCTTATTGTTGAAAACTTGAGCAACTTAAGTTTCACAAAAGACTTACAAACTATCTTTCTTAAAGGATCTCATTGCCCCTTTTTCAAACATGTCACAGACAAGCGACATTGGAGACGACTGGAGGAGCATCCCATTCATAGGACCTTAGGGTTGCAGCTTGGGATCCAACAATGACAGCTTCTATGCAAGCAGTCCACTAAGCAAGCTCTCATAATGTAACTGTGTTAAACGTTAATTCCATTTCACTGCTACCATCTGCAATTACTGCCAAGGGTACAAGTAGGATTAAGTCATTTGAGTAAAGTCATCTGTGGCTTGCGTGCAGTGTTATGGTTCCAGTTCCTCACCAGCCGCAGATCCTACCTGCAGCCCAGCACTCCGAGCCATGGCCACTCTAACTGTTCCTGCCCTGTGGCAATAAGCTTACTCTAGAGAAAACATACCCAATGCTGCCATCCTCTAAGAGGCTCTTCATTATTTCTCAATCGGACAACTTAGTATTCAAGACATTAAAGCAACACAGGCAGAAGGATTTCATTACTGTCAGATACTTGAATTCAAGGGCTCCCTCTCTAAAAGCACTGAAGATATTACCTGATAGAAAGCAATGTTAAAGCCAAGCTAGCATAAGGCTATTGTGAAAAGGGGAAGTCTTCCTTGTCTGGTACAATACAACACACATTAATAATTTGATGCTAATAAGCCTTATTCTTACTTACAGTAATTCATCTGGCTACTCAGCAGATAGAGGCAAGGTATGACTAGTTTGCTCAGCTGACCTGCTTAAAGATTGCTCAGGCCATAGGTCACTGCACTGCAGTTGGGCAATGAACGCAGTTTAAAAAGTCATTTTTGCTGGGACATGGGACCCAAACCACCTCTTCACTAGCAGGAGCTGACACCAGCATTCTCTACATCATGCCACCATGTCCAAGGCTCTTCACAAGAGACCGGTCAGTCTTCACCAAAGCCACAGGCTGCAAAATGTAGGAGAGCCTAGAATTACCAGAATCCAGCTAGTCTCACACAAGACAACTCTGTTGGATCCACCTCCCAGAAACGCACCCATGATATTCAAGCAGTATAATCCCAAATTCACTAATCCATAAGAAATAGCCTGTTGATAGAATGAACAGTGAGTGCTATGAGTCAGACAGCAAACCCTAATGCTGCTTTCTAAATTGCTCTCATTTCAGAGCTCCCTCCTACATCTATCAGTAGGCACACACACAATTCATGCAGCTTTGTGAACTTTTGCACTGAGAACGATCAATAGTAATCTCTTCATCAGAAGATAACTACTCCTTTCTAAGATCAGCATTACCAAACAGGCTTACTCACGCCAAACAAAGAAACACCACATAGCTTGTTTGCAGATCAGTCTCTGGAGACACCTCTAATCCTTTTCTGATTTCCAAGGAAACAAGGGCAGACTCCAAAATCATTAGTTTACTGTTCAGAATGGTCTAATCTTCGCATTTTAGAGACACCCAGATGCATGTTTAAGAGCCGTATCCCCTCTAACATTTAAAGATCTGTCCAGGACATTTTTATTACACTCATTCCAGGTTAAGTTTTCCTGCAACTGGTACCACCCAATACCCTATTAAGCAGAACAGTTTTATATTTATCTATTTCCAGCTGAAAACATATAAGATTAATCTTATTAAGGGAGCCTGGCTTTTGAGAGGGGATTACTGGTGCTTAGATCACCTGTTGACTCTACACCAGGACCAAATCAGTTGCTTAATTATGACACTGGAGATAATTCAAAAGGTAGAAGCGATATACAAGACTGAAGTTCAGCTACTCTGTCTGCCAAAGAGAAACTACAAGCTGAATGATTACAAGATACAAATATTATCAAGGGACAGAAGAACTTTTCTGGCAATCTCAAAGTTATGAGCCATCCCACATCGCTATAAATTTTGGGGTACCTGAGTATAAACTATTAGTACTGAAGCCATATGACTGTTTTCAGAAGAACTGATGAGGCAGGGAAAAGAAGCAAACTAAACTATCTCAAACCCAAACACATGGATTAAAATTATTCCTCTAAGCAAGTTCAGATTGGCCAATGCATTTGAATTTTAATGAAGAAAGAATTGATGGCCTAGAAGTTTCTACAGAAAATTTGCACACTTCTGGAAACAAGTCAATTGGCCCTTGACACATTAACTCTTAAGTTAAAAAGCTGATTGTTTGCGCTAATCAGGGAGGACGGAGGGTGGAAAGTCACATTAGCAATTTATTTTTTTTACAGAAATAATTGCTATAAAGACACTACATATTTACATGTGTACAAGACAATGTTTTGAACTGCCTAGAATCCCCTGACTGCAACAAACATGCATCTTGTCTAAATTTCAATGTGATACCCAGTGTTAAGATGTTAAAAGTATGTTGCCAGACTTCAGAAGCCTCATGCTGCCTCTGCATGCATCAGGACTAATGCCTTGGAAAACCAGCTATTCAGAACTGAATGGCCAGGACAAAATGAGAAAAGAATTCTGTGGCTACTCCTTTTGAGAAAATCTTCCACCACAGCCATGCTTTCATGGAAAACCTTACCTAAGCATGCAAACACACAGAACTACACGAAGAGGCCACTATATGGAAGGTAGGAACACTGCACCTTCGTGCCACGGTGATACTGATATAATCCCACTGTGAAGAGGAATTCCTGACCAGAGGGGTCTATCTTCATCCTGGGCCTATAATGTCATCAGGCATGAAGCTAAGCTAACACCACCTACCACCCTGTGGCACTTCTGTTTTCCCCATCGCCCTGGTGAGCAAAGAGTCCGCAAAAACTGTAACACTTCAGTTTTTGTCTCACTTCTGCTGAATTGGCAGCGACCCTGGAAGGTAAGAGGCACCTAATCTTAACTAACCAAGATTCCTCCCCATTGTTCTTCACTGCACTTAGTACTGTATTAAAATATAGTTAATTGTTCTAAGCCAACCCACCAGGTACATGTACACATGTGAAAGCTCAGTACACTGCCAAAAGATCTGCCCCAGAATGTTTACTTGCTAAGCACCCACAGTATCTCACCTGCAGTGATATTATGCCACATCTCACAGGTACTAAATGAAAGGCTTTAGAAGACAGGCACGCCCACATATTAAGTGCTAATTATCACAGCTATATTTATTCTTTATCCACAACCTTGCTAGAACTCGAATTCATGCATAACAGTTAAGGTGTTTCCACAGATTAAAAGGTAGAAGTCTGCTTCTAAACCCACCATAATTGTTTTCCAGTAGCTATCAACTTCTTGAAGTTTTCTAAAAACATCATTAATGGAACAGTCCCATTTGATTCAACAAAAAAAAAAAAACCCAAAAAACAATGGCATCATCAACAGCTTAAAAACCCAGTTCCCTAAGTAGCTTGTGTGATGTCTTTGTCTCCAGTATCTTTTTTGCAAGAAGAACTTTGACTTGTCCTGAACTTAAATTTGCCCCAACACCTGTTTCAGTTGGAAGCACTGTGAAATAGTGACATGATTCAGAAGCATACCAGTAAGAGTTACCTCCTTAAACCACTGGCACCAAGGTTTTGGACCTTACAGCACAGAAGTGATAAACCTATGGCCCATTGTGATAGACCAGTTTAGCCTTTTGCTTATTCTGTCCCCCAAAAGAAAGGAAACAAGCTGCAATTTTATTGCTACCTCCTTATCACTGGCTGGAATGTGGTACAGCATAACCCAGGAGTCCAAGACAGCAACAGTGTCCACAGGCAAAGCCACTTAAACTGGCACACAACCGTCCCAGCAATTCAAGGGACTGGACATAAGGAGCAATGACCCTTCCAGAAAGCCACATTACTTTTAAGGTGACCACAATACAAATGCAAACACAACTGTTTATTGTTCTGTGACACATTTTAAGGCAGCCAAGATCGACGCTGGAGAGAAAGGAGCTGCTTTGACATTAACAGAGGCCCACAGGAGTAGACAATTATTTTTTGTAGCATCCTACCTTCAGCTGTCTGTCATGCTGGGTACAACGGCTTAGCCTGGTATATTAAAGATGATTTTGCTCAATCTTGAGGAGACACATACTTAAAGTTTGTAAAGGAAGGAAGACAAAGTTCTCAGAAAAAAAACATTTGCCAGTATTACTTGAAACTGTTGTCAAGGTGCACGTTTTGCAGCACAGAAGCATCTCCTCATCACACGTGTTTAACCTGTGACCATTAATCCTTTTCTTTAATCTAGACCCCTGTAAGCACTGCAGTACAGAGCCCCAGAGCACTCCAAGCAACCTAAACATGGTGAAGAAGTGCAGTTGTAATGTAAGGGGCTCCACCTTGGGAGTCTTTCAATGACTAGAAATATGGAAATGAAAGAGCAAAGAGGCAAGGCCCATGAGGTAGAAAGGACAACTCAGAACAGATCACATGCCATGGGTGCAACTTGTTCTCAGTGAGAGTCTCACCGTTGCTTGAGTTTTGAAATGACCTCTCACTCTCAGGTCTCCTCTGCGTTTCTTCATTCTCAGGGGTCTTGTAGGTTCCAGTGGAGCCAGACTGGCGTTTTCTTACACAGTCTTCACCTGCCATTGTTACCTAGGCAGACCAGAAAGGATAGCAGACAATTAATGACACAATAAACTCATTTGCTCCTTACATAGCCCTTACAAGTCTTACATAGCCTTCTTTACACTAAAGTTAGACTTTCTGCTGTTATGAATTCAGAGCAAGGGTAAAAATTAAGCACACGCTTGTATTAGTCATTTAACGTGTATCACACTTCCTCTCCTTTACTACAAACAGAAATGGAACAAAGTAACCAAGCAAGTTCCCCACAACCTAAACATGTCCCCACAGCTCTCTCCTCTCCCCCCACAAACCTTTTAAGCATTTAAAATAACTTAAGCATTTGCAAAATCTTAAAAATTCCAGAAAACCCTTGAAAATGCCTTCTCGTTGCCAGACAACAAAACGTGTCCTCTGAGGGATCAGGCAGGTTTGCCTTGCAGAATTACCAGCATTACTTTGCTCAAGCCAAGCCCCTTCCTGTCAACTCTTCAGTTCTTACTGAAAGGGCAGCTTCCTCAATAGATCCCTGTACTCTGCCTGGCCAGACAAGAGTTGCTTTGCAAGCCATAGGAAAACAGGAAGAGAGAATCAGGTTTGCACTATGCCAGGATCAATGACAAAGGTCACTGCTGGGGACAGAACTGCCAGCAGGGAACACCTGAACCTCCACGGCTAGGCTGAAACCTGACAACAACTCAGTTAGTGAAGAGAAGTGGGAAAGGGGATTCCAATTTGGTCACAAAGTGTCATTCCAGCATGCTCTCCATAAAATTCAGCTCAAGAAGCTCTCAGAGAAGTAACTACAACCAGGAACAACTTTCAAACCAAACTTCCAGAAAATAACATGGGCATGTGTATAACCACATTTTTCAACAGTAACACTTCTCATTTTGTTTTTTTTTGTCCCCCCACTGTGACACCAATTCTTAACTAGATGTGTTTTGTTGCTAGTGAACAGAACACCGCCCCCCCCCCCCCAACAAGATGAGCTTTTAGAGACCAGCAAGGAAAATGCTTGTAGGAAAGCTAAGGCAGCAGAACATAACTATTTAAGGATGTATTTCCCCAGTATACTGAGGCTGGCACTTCTGCAAAAGGGAAATAAGGCTTACAATCAGAAGTTTTTAGGACTCAGCTTCCTGTCTTTGTTCCTCTACCACCACAGTCTTGCACTCTGACACCACAGTATACGGGGGACAGACACACCAACAATCTTTTGCAACACCAAATAATAAAACACTAATTCAATCACCGTTTCTTGTACCCCTGCCTCTCTTAGTTCTCACTGTCTCAGGAGATCACAGCCAGGTCTACAAGCTATAAAACAAAGACCATAAAAGTGACAAACTTCCCAGCTCATACTATCACAATTTACATAATGCAGAAAGCATCTGCATGAGGAACAGAAAGAACATAGTAAATCTTCCTACAGTGACCACGCTCACTGGCACAGAAAGGTAGCCGGCAGGACAGAGCCACTTCTACCAGCTCTGTACACAGTTACTGCTGCAATCTTCCTGAAGACACCTCTTGCTTTTCAACAGTAGTCACCATCACAAAGACATTACGCTTTCCACCTCCCAGCCTTCCCACAAAGTTCCCAGCACAGATACAGCCACATGGTGAGAGCATGAGAGTAAAGGATCATTCTGCCCACCTGGATTTTACAACCAAAAAGAGATCCTGGACAGGCAAACATTTCAATCTTGCTGCTCTTATGCAAGAGAGATACCCAAGCGCCTATCACAGGGTAAGAGTGGATTGCTCTGATTACACTATAGGGTCTATAGCGCAATGGAGAGAGAAAAATCAAGCTGCCGTACGAACTCATGGACTAACAAGTTACTCCCTGGGCCACCAGCAACCTCTCCACTGCCATCTGATCCAAGTTAAACTGTTCTGGTGAGCCACATCTGTACTTGAAGGTATTCCAGATTAACAGCAGACCACAAGTTTAATTCCTTTCTCAGCACCCTTCTCAATTTCTTCAAGAGGTCAAGAAGGCACTCCTTCCTCTCCAGTGCACAGCAGTTAAACAAAAAGGAGTTGCAGAGATGGGGGAAGAAAAAAAATCACGTATGGGAGAAAAAAAAAAGTTAAAACTATTAACTTTGAGAGCTGTTCAATTCAGATAGGCTAAGTGATCACAACAAAGCCTTCTAGCACAGTTCCTGCTTCCTGTGAAGGGGAAATCTAGAAACCTAAACAATTTCCTAGTCCATTTTCCATATGACAGGAAGTATATTACAGTACCTAAGCAATTAACAGCACATTGGTACCTGAAGAAGGTATCAGACCTTCCCATCAATCATGAAAGAACACTTTGGTAAGTCCAAAACGTTTTCACTACCTCCTTCACGAAAGGAACTCACTCCTCACAATTAGTAAACAGTCTCTCCTTTCACCCCACCCCGGGGCACTTGCAGGACATCTAGAACCACAAGTATGCCCCATTATCAGATTTCCCAGCAGAATCCCCCTGGTTTTATAGGTGTAACGATGTTACACTATTTGTAAGAGGCCTCAGAAACTTTGAGCTTCCCGATCTTCCCTTGCAATACACTGGTAATTATAAGCACATCGCAGGAGAAAAGCATCACCCTATACTATAAAAGTACTTTTTTGCATTCAAAAGGCTTGAAAACACAGTGAAGGCATGTCTTCTACCTCTAATACCGCGTATGCTAAATAATAACCTTATTCCAAACACCTTTCAGACCTCAAGGTTTCCCTTGGGCATAACAGTAAGTAGCACGCTCGGTACCCGCAGAGTTCTTCCCAACCAGACAGGTACCAAGACAAAGTTAAGGTCACTCCACCCCCCAACCGCAACGCGCAAAATACTCGGGGAAAAAGGAGGAAAAAGAAGGAAGACGAGACCAGAACGAGCAGACAACAACGTAAGCGGCTCAAAGCACCGCCGAGGCTCCCAGCACACCCCCAACCGCAGTCAGCTCCCTTCTCCGCTAACTCCCTGGAAACAAGCGCGGAAGTGTTATCCGGCGGTGCCCGCTGCCAGCAACGAGACCCACCCCTCACCCGCCACCCACCAAGCCCCGGCCCCGAAGGCGCCGGCAGCCTTGCGGAGCGCTGCCCCGCTTCCCCCGAGCCGCACAGCCCGGGGCAGCATTCCCCTCGCCTCAGAGGCACCGCGCCGGGGGTGGGGGAAAGCATCGGTGCCGCCGAGGGCGGGCCAGGCCTAAAGCCGCCGGCGGGAGGCAACGGACCCGCTCCCGCGGAGCCACCCGGGCCGGGGCTGAGGAACCGGCCGCCCTCATCCCGAATCACCTCAGGGCGACCGAGCCGTAGCCTCCGCGAGCACCGGCTGCCCCACAGCCACTTCCCGCCTCCGCCACGCGCCCGCGCGCCCGGGCCTTCCCGGGGCTCGCGCACGTCACCGCGCAGAGGGAGGGGGAGCGGCGCAGCCGCCTATTGGCTGAGAGGCGTTCCGCGGGGGAGGGGGAAGGGGCGCGCGGCGCGGAGGCGGGGGTACGGTGGGGAGAACGGCACGTGAGGCGCGCGCGCACCCCTCTTATCGGCGCCCCCTCAGCCACAGCTTGCCGCCCGTGATTCGCTCTCTACTTCAGCCCGTCTCTCAGGCCGGCAGTTGTGGCGGAGTGGGGCCGCACGCCGCCACCTTATCCCGGTCTTCTTGAGGCGGGAAGTAGAGCGGGAGGAAGAGGGGTGCGCTTCACCCCCGAGTACGTGGGACGGCCGGGTACGTGGGACAGCCTGATGGCCCAGGTGGCCTCGGTCAGCACCCACGAACAGGCCTGCTCTCGCCTTGAAGTCACACACACCCCACACACCTCCCCCCTGCCTCTCCTCCAGCCCCCGGAACAGAGGAAACTTGGAGGAACTGGGAGGACACAAACATCAAGGCTGGGATGCCTGCAAGGACCTGTACCAGCTCCTCTCCCTCAGGGGAAACATGAGATGTCCTCCCATTGAGCTCCTTCCAACACCTTTATGGGATCCAGCACGAATGGTTTTAACAGGAAGTGAAGAGAGCTGCCGATTTGAGTAGCACAACACTGTCCCCCCAGAAGTGCAGTTTTTGTGTCAGGGGTGGTCACCCTTGTAAGTTTTACCCTGGGGGGTGTGAGCTACAGCTCACCAGAACCACAGAATCACTGGGTTGGAAAAGACCTTTGAGATGATCGAGTCCAACCGTTCCTGTCCTCTACTAACCCCTGAGCACCTCATCTACCCGTCTGTTAAATACATGCAGGGTTGGTGACTCAAACTAAAACCGAAACAAGCATGGAAGTGTTATCTGGAGGTGCCCTCCCTGGGCAGCCTGTTCCAGTGCCCGATAACCCTTTTTGGTGAAGAACTTTTTCCTGATGTCTAATCTGAA
Source organism: Hypotaenidia okinawae (assembly GCA_027925045.1). Taxonomy (NCBI): domain Eukaryota; kingdom Metazoa; phylum Chordata; class Aves; order Gruiformes; family Rallidae; genus Hypotaenidia; species Hypotaenidia okinawae. The sequence continues at coordinate 1,158,486 of BSDF01000009.1, read as the reverse complement.
CCTGCCCTGGCACACTTTGAGCCCATTCCCCCTTGTCCCATCACCCATTGCTTGGGCAAAGAGACCATCACCCACCTCTCTACACCCTTGTTTCAGATAACTGTAGGTGGTGACAAGGTCTCCCCTCAGCTTCCACTTCTCCAGGCTGAACACCCAGACCTTCCTCAGCCGCTTGTAAGGTTTGCTCTGCAGCCCCTTCCCCAGCCTGGTTGCCCTTCTCTGGACATGCTCCAGGACCTCAATGTCCTTCTTGTGGTGAGGAGCCTAGAACTGGACACAGCACTCCAGGTGCAGCCTCACCAGTGCTGGCCACACTGTGTCTGATATAAACCAGGATGACCTTGGCCTTCTTGGCCACTCAGGCGCACTGCTGGCTCATGGTCAGCCTGCAGTCACCCAACACCCCCAGGTCCTTCTCTGCCAGGCAGCTTTCCAGACACTCTGCCCCAAGCCTGTAGCGCTGCACAGGGTTGTTATGTCCCATGTACAGGACTCTGCACTTGGCCTTGTTGAAGCTCATCCTGTTGGTCTCAGCCCATGGATCCAGCCTGTCTAGATCCCTCTGCAAAGCCTCCCTACACTCAAGTGATCGACACTTCCTCTTAGCTTAGGGTCCGCAAATTTACTGAGGGAACATTCAATCCCTTCATCTAGGTCATTGATAAAGATATTGAACAGGACTGGACTCAGGACTGAGCCCTGAGGAACACCACTTGTGACTGGCCTCCAGCTGGATTTAGCTCCATTTACCACAAGGGAGTGAGCCAAGAGCCAGGGCCTGGCTGGAGGTATCTCCTTCCAGCTTGTGCTCCACAGGGTCAAAAAGTGGGTGAAAGGCTGGGCTTTGCACCTTTGTTGTCTCTCTTTCTCCAGGCAGACACAGGCTTGTGACAGATGATGAGTCACAGGAACACGTCACCAGCAAACAAACTCTAGTAACCTCTCAGTAGCTGCGTTTCATAGCATAAATGAGGATGTTTTCCCAAAGTCAGGAGAAGCAAGCCACTGATTTTCCTACTGGCAGGTACACATCTTTACTTCTCCTTATGACTTCAGGGCTGTGCTATACACAATAATGTACCTAGGTGCACCCTGAAGCACTGCCTCAAACCAAGGTACAAAGCTGTGATGAGGTTGTAAAACATTTCTATCACATTTCACCTTATCAGACCCATTAATAAAACAAATTTGTTTTGACCAGCGGATACCTGAGACACACTGTTTTACACATAACTATTCAGAAGTGCTTTTAAACAACCTGTGCAGACTTGGAGCAAAGCTGTTGAATGAAAAATGTCTGAAACTGCTTCAGTTTGCAATGTGCATTCATGCTAGTATCCCACCACTCATTTTTCATCCTCCTTAACAGGACAGCTGTTGTAAAAATTAAAAGAAAAAAATTAAAACAATGTAATTGCTAAAAAGCAAATACATACAAGAGTGATAGCACCAGGATTTTCCATATAACATTGCCCCTGTTCTTACCAAGTCAATTTTCACACAACACTGCTTAGAGATACTCTTGAGTCTTGCTATACATGATCACTGGTGCCCTCATGCTGAAAACACTGTGCTGGCTATTTATACTGCAGGTGCCAGTATTGGCTGGGTGAGCAAGTGGGAAACCCTGTTTCATCGCGGTAGCAAAAGCCAGGCCTGTGTGGTAAGAAATTGAGATACCTTTAACAGAAAAAAAGAGTGCGTGTGACCTTTGGAGGTAGTGATTTTTGCATGTTTTGCATGTTTTGCCTCAGTGTGATGGACACTGAGCTCCTTCCCTGGTCTTTCTCTAGCAGAGGTGTTTCACAGCCTACTGTCCCTTCTGTTTAGGGGCTGTTTACCCACAGCTCACTGAGGGTGACAAGCAAAGCAGCTACTCTTGTCGCCTTTCATACCAACCTCTACACGAGGCATTGGAAGAAAGCATTGGTACTTCCGTTTCCTGCCACTCACCCCTATCATCTGCTGTTTTCTTCACTGGTCCAAACTGCTGCACTCTTTCATCAGCTACCCCATTTACTCTGCTTGTCACCACAGTGCTCACAATCTTGATTTTTCAGGGTGTTTTACATCAAACCTATGGGTTGCATTGCTCAACAGTTGCCTAACCCCAACCCTTCCCAAGCACTTCTGGCTGAATCACTGCGTGGTCGTTCTCCTTTGTTGACATGGGAGCCTCTAGCCAGGACACCCCAACCTTTTGCTTCTGCTTTACTTGCTCTCACCTACCCAGTGCCAGGCAGCAACTTGATTTCTGCAGTGCTGCCTGTTTTCCTACTTTTCTTTCTTTTTCTTCCTTTTTTTTTCTCTATTCCATCCCCCAGGAAGTCTACATAACAATCCACACAGCTCTCGTCCCCACGCTATGTACCATCACTTTTACCATTGTTGGCGGCAGTGACTGGCTGAACAAGCCCCATGCCTGTCAGCTCAGGGGGAGCAAAGACTTTTATGCTTACATACATATAAGAGCTGCCCAGGGTGGATGGATACATCCACGTGCTGACTGGAGGGGTCTGCGCAGCGCAGGGGAGGCACTGGAGAGGGAGCAGCGTGGCCTGGAGAGGTGGAGACAGTGGGAGAGGTGAGGCAGAGGGCTGCAGCTTTCACAACTCCTCTGTAAAATTTGTGCCTCGTCCTCTACTTTCCTGTCATTTTTGTCACTGCTTCAAACTAGATGTGATTACCACTGCCTACTTTGAACTCTAACTTATTTTCTATTTGAAGATTTTTGGTGTCCCTCCCAGAGAGTAAGCTGTGATTGATGCCTGCATTTATTGACCAGAATAATTAATTATTTTTAAAAGTCTATCTGGCCTTTAAAGTCAGTCACCCGAGAGCCTCAACACAGTACAGTGTACTATGCCCTCAAAGCTAAAAGGTATGGCTTGTGATTTCCCAACAGCTATGCACAACAGCAACATCCTGATGTACCAATGACAGAGCTCCCTCGAGTGGTTAAAAATATTGTTACATGTGTCAAACTTTTTTCCTTTAAAAAAGCAGCCAAACAAACCAAATGAAAGCAATGTCAGATCTGCAATATAAACATAGCAGTGAAGGAGCCCCCACTTTTGTGTAACCAGAAAAAAAAATGGTGTGGATTCAAGGCTGAGGTCAAAACTCAAGTCAGCCAAGTGACATGGTTAAAAAATTAAGAAACTGTTAGAGGACTTCAGCCTGATCTGAAAATGCATGATTGATTTTTGGCAGGGAAAAGAAAACTAGCTCCAGCAGATATCACGTTGTTGAGGAGGCCTGAAGTGTTCGTAAATCGTAAGGACTGCTTTTTAAAACCTCAGGTTCAAGTTTTCACAGTTCCTGCTATCATTGTGCCAAGATTTTGTATGAAATTACCCTCGATCCTCTTCACTTTGTATGAGGCGAAGAGCTTTCAAAATATTTGATGAAAGAGATTCAAAATCAGCAAACTTTAGAGAGAAGACAGAAGCAGCAGGAATTAAACTCAGACTTCATTGAGCATCGTTCCCAGTTACTTTCCAAATGACGAAGCTGCTGGTTCTGCTGGCAGATGAAACTGTCAGAAACAAATCACCTCTCTCAGCAGAGGGCAGTGGTATCCTTACTCAAACACCACATTGCTTTGGGTTGGTTTTATTTTTTCTTACAGAACTGAAATCATCCTTTTGTTTAAAAAAAATAAAAATAAAAGAAGTGAAGCCCTACTGCCAGCTGTCAGGTTGCTGGTTTCCTCTCCAAGCTCGGAAATTCAGGTGCTGAGCTTCTTGCCACGACCAAGCAGGAGGCACAGCAGCCAGCTTCATTGTTGTGAGTCCTTTTGCTTGGAAAGTGAAGCTGGCATTGTTCTTTGAGGAGCAAATAAATATTCCTTACCTTATCGTTCTGAAGTAATAGAATGAATTTTGCCAGCTGGTGTATATTTGGGTGGGTTTTGGGTTTTTTTGGGGGGTTGGTTATTTTGTTTTGTTTAAATTGATAAGTTTATTTCTTCAGTATCTTTAAAAAGGAAAAGATCTTTCTAATCTGGCTAAACATCAAATCACAGAGAGCACTGACTCCCTGTAACTACTGTCGAACCCTGCTAAGCTGAACTGTCTTTTCTGAAAAGTGTTCTTTACTCTGTCATATGTACCAGCTTTCTCTCCATTAGGGTTGGAAAGAATTTCACCTGGGTCTCAACTACATTACACATTATTATCGTGATACCAGCTCAAACCACTCTCAAATCATTGGCAGCACCTTCTGCTGCTTATTAAAATTGCATGGAAATATTGAACTGCCTCAGTGAGAGGCTCTCTGAAGTTGTTTCAGCAGGAACACACAGCATTAAATGTGCAGCCCTGAAAAAGTGACTTCAGAGAGATTAGTTCCAGAACAAACAGGTCTAGTTACTAGTATTGACTCTCCTGCTTTTAAGGGCTTTATAAATATTTTTGTGGAAAAGCGGCGCTGAACTTGGCCGGCATCTCCTTCCCGTTCCTGCAGTAGCAACTGTACAGGTTCCGTGTGACTCCAGATTGCCAGCTGTATTGCACAGCTGGGACCCTTCCTTGTGAAGGTAAGACACTGCAGGTGAAAAGAGTAGACATTTTACACCTGGTTTAATGACTGCTTACTACTCTGCAGCAGCATTGTCTTCCTCTACATATTTCATAAAAATGGGCATTCTTTTTCCCAAGTAAATACAAAATACTTAGCTTTTGCTCTCTGCTGCTGAGTTCCTTAGGTGGGCAAATAGTATAAGCCAGAATTTTCTACCATCTCATTGTCACCTATTTATTCATTACAGTATAAATGTGCTCACGGCTGATGGATATGGCAGAAAATTTGTGCTTCTGGAATGACTGGTTCAGGATGATTCCCAAGACATTTGTTTTCAGGTAATCGTACAGTCCTACCTGTATTTGGCAAAATCCGGGCTATGAGGATTAATAATGTTTTACATGCAGAGATCAACATTTCCACTTTTCTAATGTGGGAGAAATCAGCTAATTGATGACCTCAAGTTATCCCATGAGATGAATTTTAGGTTAGCAAGGCGGCCGGTCTGCAAGATGGCTGGTCTGCAAGGCGGCTGGTCAGGAAGGTGGCCTGTCAGGCAGGTGGCTGGTCTGTGAGGCAGCTGTTCTTCAAGGTGGCCAGTCAGGCAGCTGACTGGTCTTCAAGGCGGTTGGTCAGGTGGGTGACCTGTCAGCAAGGCGGATGATCTGCAAAGCAGACGGTCTGCAAGGTGGCCTGTCAGGCAGGTGGATGGTCAGGCAGTTGCCTGGTTACTAGAGGTCAACTTGACCCAAAATTCTGCTCATGGGGTTACTAGAGGTTATCAATTAGCAGTTGGGGTTACCAGAGGTCAAATTGACCCAAAATTCTGCCCATGGGGTTACTCAAGGACATCAATCAGCAGTTGGGGTTACTAGAGGTCAACTCGACCCAAAATTCAGGTTATGGGGTTACTTGAGGTCATCAACTAGCAATTGGGGTTTACTCAAGGTCAACTTGACCCAAAATTCTGCTCATGGGGTTACTAGAGGTCATCAATTAGTAGTTTGACTTACTCCCCAGGCCTGGAAACAGCAGCATATTCTTAGGTCAGAGCTTTCATACATGAGATATAACACACACGCACACACACACACACACACACACATATATATAAATGTTTTAGAGTGTCCCAAAAATAACATCATGTGCCTGTTGGTAAAGTATTTGACTTGAAAGGTGTGGGGAAAATACCCTTGAGGTTCTATGCTGAGAACAGATCAGTGTCGTTGTGGGAGTATGGGATTGTTAAAGTCATCAAGGAGACATCTTAATTAAAAATGTCACTTAGGTAGCCAGTGTGCTGCAAGGCTTGTGGGGAACACCGTGGAGAAGTCTAGGAGCATCAAAATGGCAGCTAGAATCATAATGCCAGAAGTGGATGATGTTTGTAATGAACCCCCCAAAAAATATGAGAACAAGGGGGGAATAATCGCTCCCATTAAAACCAGGACATATTTCTCAGAGGAGAGAAAATATTCTCATGAAGCCATGGAAGATTGACTCTCCGTTGTAAACTAAGAAGGAAAACACAGACTTTTCCTCTTTTCCACCTTGTTTTACTCTCTGCAAAGATAGATGACATCAACTGAAAGTAGTCCCAAGCAGGAGACATTTCTAAATCTGTGCAGGGAGCTCTTTGGATGTTTCCATGGCAATGATGCAGCGCGTCCTGCTGCTCTCCCTTCTGCAAGAGCCTTTCCCAAGCTAGATATGGACTGATAATACCATGCCTTCGTAGCTCCCCTGCCAAAAACCTCCCTTTTCTCCATTCAAGGCCAATCCCATCTGTTCCGTTGTGCTTCTCCTTGATTCTGGAAACACCTGGCCAGAGAGGGAATCCATCCCAGTGTTCACTTCTCTGCCACAGTGATTCAGGTGAAGGAGGGAGCACTGCTGGTTATACAAGTTGAGGGACTGGAGAGGGCAGTGGATTCCAACCTTCCTGCCTTGGAAAGATGTTCCGGGTGATGGTAAAGGAGAACACTGTAGGGGCCAGGAGCATAAACAAAGCAGAAAGAAAGAAAATCCAGATTTCTTTCTAGTCTCCCAAAAGAATCAGATTGAAACTTGGCATCTCTGGCCATAGCAACAAGTAGAGCAGTAAAGAATGTACAGACTTGGTACAATGCAGTGCTTATTGAAGGAGATGACAAGCGTGAAGGAACACTTCCAAAAGCCCTGAATTCAGATAGATCTATGTCACAGCTGAGTCTCTGGCAGCTTTCAACAGCATTTCACTGAAAGTGGAAAAAAAAAAAAAAGAGCCAGAGTTAGAAAGCTAAAAGAGGAGCTTTTGCTATCAGCTCAGGATGGGCAAAGTGTGAGGTTATAATGGAGCTACGCTGGGAAGTGAAGCAATCGACAGGGTTTGCTGCAGTTGATCTGTATTGGGCTGAGCTGATGCAGTTACAAAAACATCTTTGTGCTCAGCACTATTCTGTTGTTGGCCTAGTGCCTTGAGGCTTACATGCTTTGGAAATATGGACGAGGAGATGAAAACTTCAGATTGTTTAAAGGATTTAAATCTGAAGATGGCAGACCCAGGAGAGGGGTTCTGAGTTCAGGCATGTAGGTCATGCAAAAGAGGTCTTGTCTTCACTAGCAAGTTCATATGAAATAGAGTGAAAGTGTTCCTGTTAGTTCAACCCTTGTCCACACACTCACACACACAAAAATCCCTCGTTGCATGAAGTGGCTAGAGGAACACCAATTGACAAACCAAGCAGAGGCCAGAGTAAACTGTAAAAAGCTTACCTGTAAAAAGGGTAAAACCTTGAGTGAATTCACTTCATCCTTTACGACTGCCATTTCCCTACACTGGAGACCCACCTTAGTCCTGTCAAAACAACCAGCAGTGCTCACTTCCCACAGTTTCTCCACTTGTGCTTTCCTCACTGACTGCTTGCTCCCTGCTTCCTACTTGTGAACTTACTCACCCAGTTGCAGAAGGCTTCCAATGCCCACCACAACAATCACCCTTCTTCAGCACAGAAGTCTCTATTATTTTGAAAACGTGTTTAACAAGACCTCATTTTACTGTTGCCTGCTGATCAGGCACCACGTTATGGGAGAATCACTGGCATGATGCTACTGTAGTCTGTGATTTTATGAGGAAGGATCCAGGCTGAAAACTTTCTGGTGGCTTTCCAAGTAAGCTGTCATGAGAAGAAAATCCAACGTGCAAGACCTCAGCGCTGAGGGAAAATCAGAGGGTTTAATCTACACAGAGGAAAAGTGTGGAACTATAAATGCTAACTCAGTAACTCCCCAGGAATGAGCATGTGCCATGCTGAGACTGAATGCATCATTAGCAAATCCCCAAGGCTGGGGCTCTATTTCAGATTGTGCAGTATAACAGCTCCAGGGAACATACAAACAGAGGATGCTGATAATTTCACAGTTTCTGCTTCCTTGTGAGGCAGAAAATAGAAGTGCTCCAAAGCTCTTTCCCAGGAACACAGGAATAATGTTTTCCAGGGACATCAAAAGCAGAGGAAGAAAGGTGTGTTCTCTGCAAGTGGGGTGATGGGGAAACACAATAACCTGCTGCCATGGCTGCTAAAGGAGTCTCCTGGCTGATCTGGCAAGCTTTGTGGACTGAAGCCACAGAACTGGTGCCTTGCAAAAGAGATGGTGGCGGGGGGATGTGAAGTTGGTTCAGGTAGGCAGAAATCTCCAGAGCATGTACAATCCACAGTGGATTCAAGCCATATCTGTGTGTCCCCTAGCAGCACAGATTATTAATGCACCTACTATGTCTGCCCTTTATCACAAGCAAACTTTGCAAGACAGATGACTCAAGGTAATTTTGTAGTGTGACTGCATCCTAAGAAAGAGCAGACAAAAAGGGAAAGGCAGACAGCCGGGCGGTCGCTAGCATGCTGAGGTCAAATTCCCCTTTCTGTCACTCTCGGGTATGAGAAAGTTGAGGATGACACAGGGAGGTAACAGATATATTCCTGTGTCTGCTGGCAGAGACGGACAAGGCACCAGGCAGACTTAAACACACACACGTGTGAGCACAACGATATAATCTCTGACTATCAGAAAGAAGATGCCCGGGTTTCACTCCTAAATGTCTCAACTTCTCTGCATAGTTCAGATTGCACAGTAAATACCTCAGCTGTATGAAATGTGCTGTTGGCTCTGGGGAGGTATTATTTCAGGTTAGCTGCAGCTGGGAGTATGTAGCATGACTTCAGGCCTCATTAGATGCACGCTTGACAAGTTTTCCGCACAAACATAGAGAGAAGAAAGCTTTTTCTTAAGAAAACAAGGCTTATACAGTTGTCCTATGCATGTGGAGAAGGGAGTGTCTGTCTGCCTGCCCCAGCTGTCATTTACTTCCCAGTAACATTTGAACCTGTTAGCCAATTTTATGCAAATCAGACGGAGAGACGGGGGTTCCAGAAATATTCAGTTCCTATGAGTTCGGGAAAAATTCAGCCTAGCTAGAGGACGGAATCTTAATTAATGCTCTGAATGGAGGAAACCTGCAGACGAACACGACTTTTATTAGAGTAAGAATTTAAGTTGGCAGGGATCACTGCAGCTAGCTCGCTTGGTCCAGCCTCCTGCTCAAAGCACAGCCAGCTTCAGAGTAAGATGAGGCTGCCCAGGGCCTCACTTTTTCAAACCTCCGAGGGGGTCAGAGAATCCACTTTGGACCACAGCTCCACAAAACAAATGTATCAAGTGCTGGACCACAGCTCCACAAAACAAATGTATCAAGTGCAACTCCTTTGGCTCTGCTGATCAGGGAATTAATTTTCCCCTCTCTAAAAGAAAGCAGCAGCCAATGATAAAGCCCACAACAATTGCTCACGCCAGGCAGTCCATGGGACTCAGCTTATGTTAAATACATTTAACCAGCAGCAAGTTACTTTATTTTGGCGTTTTGTGTCAGTTAATTATTACAAGTACAAAGATCAGACTCAGAGACACAAGGCTTTGTGTATCTCATTGTTTGATTTAGCAGAAGCTACAAGGGAAGGAGCACTGCTCTGTATGAGTGAGAACTACAGGCTACATATCCAGCCTGACAAGCGAATGAGAACAAGTCATTCATTAACAGAAGACTTGCTGCTAGGCAAACACACACAGCTGGTATGGGAGAAGAATTTGGATGTGAAATGAGACAGTGTAGGGTTTTTTTTATAAGGCATTTCCTACTTCAGCAAGTTTTCAGTCTAAATAAAGACCACACAAAACACATTAAAAGCCTTATCAGAGAAAGATTTGGGCTTGTGTCTTTTCTGAAAGGTTTGGTAATGAGCAGAGAGGTAGAGTTTGCAAAAAGAACGCCAATATTTGCATGTTTAACAGAAGGAATGAGTTTCAAATCTAAGTGAGACTTGGTTACAAATGTCTATGCTGCTCTCTTGGGTACTAGTCTATTCTGTGCACAAACACACACACATATGCACTCACAGACACATCTTCCAAACCCTTGAAGCTTTTTCCCACTTCTGTTGTACAACTACCTTTTTCTTTAGAGCAGTTTCACTCTGCTGAGCATTTTTAAAAGAAAGAACATTGAAGCTGGAAGCTGAAAAGCATGGATATTTAATACAGCATAACTCTGTGAGAAAGGAATACAATCTCATTTGGAAGATAAAGTAATCGCTTGCATTTCTTGCATAATTAAATAAAAAAGCCTGCCAAGGAAGAATCTATTTGGACTCTGTAAAATGGAACAATAACAATATTTTAGACCAAACTTTGACGTTTAAAAGTGATTTAATTATTTAGGGCCATTGCATAGAGCATGGCACCGTTCATGGCCAAGGCACAGGGGCATTTACCAAAGTAGTCCAGAGCAAGCCTGGATCCTTGCCACCCTAAATTTATAACAGAGCACCAATCCTGCAGAAAGTTGCACCCTCAGGCTTCCTTGCAAGATCAAAGACTAAATTCAGAAGCATGTACAGCTCAAAACAACACCAGGAGTGCAATCACAGAGAGATTAATTATTGTAACAAGGTCAAAGGTGGAAGACACTGTTTCCAGGATGATTCTGAAAAGGAAAGTGACAGTGCTGGGAACTCACTGGCTGGCAAAGTATTCTGAGGGTGAGTGACAGTGTGAGGAGGTGAGAAGATAGAGGTGGAGGTGCTATAAGGGGAAACTAGCACATGAGGCAAAGAGCACGGGGAGGAAGTGCTGCTAAGTCTGGAGTTTTAATGGTCTTTCCCAACCTAAATAATGATCTGATTCTAATTCCACCTTCTTTTATCTGCACATCTTAGAAAAAACAAGGTAAGGATACTTTTTTATTGCTAACATAGCCTTTGTTTTGTTTTGGACTATGGCGGTGATGATTCTAATTCAAACGCAGTACAGGAATCCTCAGAGGAATTTCAGGTGGGACAAGGTCGGTCTCAGAGGCACCGATGGAGGTACTGCTGTACAGTATCATGCTCTGAAGCTATCCCTTATCTGAATGTCAGCTTCCCTGCTACAAATCTCTCAGGGAGAGAAAACAGAACACAGGAAGAAAAGCTTCCATCTGCAAACTAGAGAACCCCCTCACTGTCCAATGAGAGAGTAAAATTTCAAGTTAGGCACCAAAAAAAATATATTAGGTTCCTAAGCATAAATTAAGGCAACCCTGGAACTCTGGTGGCAAAACACTTCTATTGACCCACCTGCAGACAAATGCCTAAAAGCCTGAATCATAACCAGCGCTGTCAAGGGACCTCATATTACCTCAGCAGATGTATTTTATTGGTGATCACACTGTACAACCTGAGTACTAACTTGCCATTCTCAGCAGATGCAGAGACTTGTCATCATTTTTGTTTGGGAGAGGCAATATTTTCCATGGAAAAAAGCAAACAAACAACATTCTTAATGTTCTTGTTAGCGTACTCTTCATGCATACAGCCTTTCCTGCCTTTAAAAACAAGCTTGGAAAGGACAGCACAGCTATAGCACTTACAGAAATACATCAGGCAGGAAATCAATTACTGGCAAAGTCCTATAATCTGCTTATTCCATGTCTCCCCACCTCTGGCTTTACTCTGATGGAGGCTATGAAAAGGTTAGGGGGTTATACCATGATGGCTATAGTCCTTGCAAAACCTCAGTGCAGTTACTGTCTTGCAATTAATACGTACATACACAAGGACTGACCACACAGTTCTGATCTGTGAGGGCGGTTACTTACAGAATATACCTAACACAAAAATGCAGGACCCAGTAAAAGAAGAGTCGAGGTGCCTGAGATGCTGTGGTGAGCTGGCTGTTTCTACACGCAGACACACGCTCATCTTTTCTGCCACAACACTGCACACTTAGGCCCTTTGCTTCCTCTGCACAGAGCCCCGTGTTTGCTCGCTCTCCTGATAAGCGTCAACGTTGAGACTAGTAGCTGGGAGCATGAAGAAAGTAGTTTGAAATGAGCATAATGTTGCAACAGTATTAAAGGTTGGTGGCACTGAGGAAAGGCTGCAGTTGGGTGGTCGGACACAGTGTTTAGGGGAGGGGGTGTGTGTGGAGTTTTTTGGTTTAGCTATTGTGGGAGAAAGATTCGTTATTAACAGAGGAAATTTCACCTGTTAAGGGCTGCATGTGAACCCTTCTGTGCTGTTGGGCAAAAGATGTTAGAAAACCAAACTTCCCCAGAAAGCTTTTATGTTCATAAACAGGTGTGTGAGTACCCCAAATGATCTTGCATGCAGGGTACGTACATTCTAATTTAAATCATAATAATGAATCATAATAACTTTTAAGGCAACACTGAAACACTACCTATTGTGCCATGAAAGATTGGGGCAGACAGGGTATTTTAAGAACTGTCAATCAGAGATGAAAGGGGGAGTGCTTGTACATGTCGCACCAAGAAGTGACATTGTCCTTTGAAACAGCTCAGAGCATACAACTTACTTCTAGCCTTTATTGCAGGGTAACTAACCTTGTGCCATGAAGCCTTTTCCAGATTTTTAAATCTATCTTTTTTTCTTTTTATAATGTTTTCCCCCAGAACTCCTTCATTAACAGGCTGGAAAGGTGGGCCTGGGTGAACCTAATGAGGTTCAACACTGCCAAGAGTAAGGTGTTGCACTTGGGCTGGAGGAATCCCAGACATAGATACAGACTGGGAGAAGAGCTCCTGGAGAGCAGCCCTGCTGAGAAGGACCTGGGTGTCATGGTGGATGAGAAACTTAACATGAGCAGGCAGTGTGCTCTTGCAGCTCGGAAGGGCAATGGGATCCTGGGCTCCATCAGAAGAGGGGTGGCCAGCAGGGACAGGGAGGTGATTGTCCCTTTCTACTCTGCCCTTGTGAGGCCCCATCTGGAGTCCTGTGTCCAGATCTGGGGCCAGCAATACAAGAAAGATGTAGAATTGTTGGAGAGGGTTCAAAGGAGGGCCACGAGGATGATTAGAGGGCTGGAACATCTCCCCTACGAGGAGAGGCTGAGGGAGCTGGGCTTGTTCAGCTTAGAGAAGAGAAGGCTGCAGGGGGACCTCATTGCAGCCTTTCAGTACCTGAAGGGAGCATACAAACAGGAGGGGAATCAACTTTTTAAAAGGCTAGACAATGGCAAGACAAGGGGGAATGGACTAAAGCTAAAGGAAGGAAGGTTCAGATTAGATATTAGGGGGAAGTTTTTCAGAGAGAGAGTAGTGAGGTGCTGGAACAGGCTGCCCAGAGAGGTGGTGGATGCCCCATCCCTGAAGTGTTCAAGGCCAGGTTGGATGGGCCCCTGGGCAACCTTGTGTAGATCCGGCCTGAGGTTGGTGGCCCTGCCTGTGGCAGGGGGTTGGAGCTCTATGATCCTTGGGGTCCCTTCCAACCCATGCCATTCTGTGATTCTGTGATTAAGGCTAAGCGGTAGCTACCTAGTTTTCAGGCAGGTAAATTTGGGGTGTTAGAGGGATTCTGAGGTGGCAGCGCCACGGGACATTACCCACATAAGCCTCTGCAGACACCCCGGGCAGTTAGAGCTGTCCTGAGCTCCACAACTTCCTCTGCTGTTGCAAGAAAAGCACAGAAGTGCTGACATGTTATGCACACATATCCCTGACTCTCGAGAACTCTCCAAATGCCTTGATCAGGCCTCTCCTGTTCTAGTCACTTAACAAATACCTTAACTAATACAATCCATGTCCGAAATACCAGCTAAATGCTTAACACAGATCTGTTTCTCTGCATGGCTCTGATACACAGAAGGCATATGAGCCAGAAGAAGAGCAAAGATTGCACCTAGAATTAATTTTCAAACCACCACTAACAGAATACTGCTAGTTAATTTTCCCTAAGTTAAAAACAGAAGCTGCCAGGTTGACTCAACATTTACTAAGGCTCAAGAGTCTCCAATTTGTCCACAGACTTCTTCTGGCACAGAACTCGTACTTTGGGCAGATGAGAGCAGCACACTTGTGATGTGTAATGCTGAGTACATAAGAGTACTCAGGCAGCAGACTGTGTGATTCCTGTAGCACACTGTGGATGTGGAGCAATGCATCATCAGTGCTTCGAAGCACCTTCAAGAGATGGATATATGGTGAATATCTAAAGTCAGTTCAGAATTGATTCTAGAAATATCACATTTCTTGTCAGCCACATTACCGTGACCTCAACGCTGCCTTTGTCCCTTGGTCCTTTTTATCCCTTACCCTAGCAGCTCATGAGACAGCAGATGGACTGGAAGCCCCAAAATCACCAGGAGGATGGTAATTTACTGATGCCTTGTTAGTGCACAGTGCCAGACCGCTTCAAAAGAAACTACCTTCTGAAAAACAAACTATTCCTGATACTATGTGGGGCTGATAACATCACAGCTGATAATAACAGGTAGCATTGATGCAGATTTTACCTCTTCAAAGCACTGTGTGATCTTTGCGTGGTTAATAACCATGACACTCTGGGAAGTAAATAATTATTAGCCCCCGTTTTAACAATAAGGAACATTGTGGCTCAGTGTCAGTGGTGAGTCAGTGTAGCAAGGAGTCATTTTTCAGTTTGGGGAGTTTCTTGTTTATATCCCCAGTGCTCTTCTATCAGACACTTCAGACAAGCAGCCACCAGCCAGGGTTTGGCATTCCCTGTTTATACAATACCATATAAATGATACTGCTGCGAGGATCGAGCAGGATATGGTCCGAGGGTAGGGCTGGATTAGTATGCTGTCTGCAACCAGCAGTGGCTGGGACACTATGCTACAGCATGATCCTAAGCCACTGTTATACATTGCAAATAGCAACCATGCTGCAGCCCTCTTCCCATTCCAACAGGTCTTTTTAGAAAGCCCCTACCTGACTCCATCACCAGTTAAGATGTTTCTGTGCATCAGACCAGTTCCATGCAGTAAGATATCAATGTAACCCACAGTGAGCTGTGATATGTGCACAAACTGCTGGTGAGGAGAATGAGGGATTTCATGAGATCTGAGGAAGGAAAACAGTGTTCAAACCCAATTCTCCTCAGTGCACTTACATACAATGGCCTCTTGACACTAGCATCTTCTTTTAAAATGCTAATGGCCTTCCTCTGGATTGTATCGGCAAGTAAAAGGCATCAAGAAAGGAAAACAGGACTTCTGTTGATTATTTTAATGAGTGGCAACTGCAAATGGCACTTGGGAGTTCTATGTTTGTTGTTTCTCTAAAGTCTCCAGAGAACATACATTTTGTTTACAAGGCAAACCCTTTAGAAATGCCAAACCCTGAAAATTCTAGCTGGAATGAGATCAGGAAATGTCTCCACTGCAGTTTACCCATGTGGGCCAATTCTGGCCAAGACTGCCCACCCAGAAGAGATGCCCTCTGCTCAAAGACACATGTCCATGCCCATACAAGGTCCCAGATTTGGCAATGTGTACCCCATGCTACGCCCTAGATGTTCTCAGAGCTATTTTAAGGACTGTTTTGTTGTTTGTTGTGTGTTATTCAGTGAGTCTGTCTGTAATTTCTGACCTCCCCGATGTTCTTAGTCCATTAATTTAGTGAGTTAGGGCATTTCTGACTCCATGTGCTCCTCACTCTCATTTCCTTTAGCCTGTGTCCGAGTACACCCCAGCCCAACTGGATGAGCCACCCCTATTTTAAGGCAGAATTATTACTGCAACGGGGTGCAGTTTGAGTGCATTTGACAGTACGGGTAGCATTTTGGTGGCACCTCACAACCCTGGAAATGTATAATATGACTTTAGAATTCTTGTTGCTAGAAGTTTCATGCAAGAAAGCTCACTTTTGTATAGCTCAGAGAAGAGCTGCTCCTCACTTTCCCACCCCAGGACATCCATGCAAAAGTTGGTCCAGCCGCAGGACACTGTGGCTGCTTGGAAGCTGGCTGGCTCTGAGCGTTACAAAGCTGATTTGTCACTGTCATGTCAGTTCTCAGTGATGTGGTGAGGGCATCTGAGATGAGATGCATTGTGGCTCATCCATGCTGAAGCAACATTGCCACAGCATTGCTGAAGTAGTAGCTAGCATGGACAGGGAAAGACTTCCAAGTGCCTAGGTCCTCTAAACTGCAAAAAGCACCATTATGTTTCAGGGTGGAACCTCTTCCCTTCTGTTTTGGAGTGCCTTATGCTAACACTACAGAAGCTGAAAGATGACAGTTGTCCAATTAGTCACAAAGCAGAGTTCAGCCACTTGATGACAAGACGCTGCTGCCAACCATGCCTGGCCACCAACTTGCCCAATACTATTGATACAGCTGTGCCCTCCTCTTCCTCCACACCCTCAGCTAGGAGAGCAAGAGGAAGAGATCAGATTCTGTGAACTTTGCCCAGGGCTTGGTGAACCATGGAGAAAGAGATGTCACACAGCCTGGGACAAAGCCGACCACCACTCCTTTCTGTAACTGAGTGCATGACCCCAGCTTCACATCTCATGCCTGCTTGGGTTCACAGGTGAACCAGACCAGCTTTATCTTACAGGGAAAACATGTTCATGGTGCCGGGGCCCAGCTTTGCTGTGAACAGGACAGCCTTGGGGCCACAGCCTTTGCTCAGGTTGCCCACACCTGGCCTCAAATCATGGCTAAGATAGGAGGAACCTCTGGAAGTGAGATCCGGCAAGTAAACTGGGGTCTCAGTCCATGCCATCCCAAGCACAACTAAAGGCTGGGCAGAGAATGGATTGAAAGCAGCCTTGAGGAGAGCTTGGCGTTGTTCATGGATGAGAATATCAACCTGACCCAGCAATGTGTGCTTGCAGCCCAGAAAGCCAACTGTGTCCTGGGCCGCATGCCCAGCGGTGTGACCAGGGAGGTGGTTCTGCCCCTCTGCTCCACTCTGGTGACACCCCTCACCTGCAGTACTGCATCCAGCTCTAGGGTCCCCATTACGAGACAGACCTGCGCTGTTGGAGCGAGTCCAGAGGAAATCACAGAGATGATCTAAGGGCTGGAGTACCTCTGCTATGGGGACAGGCTGGGAGAGCTGGGCTGGTTCAGTCTGGAGAAGGCTCCAGGGAGACCTTAGAGCCCCTTCCAGTCCCTGAAGGGGCTCCAGGAAAGCTGGAGAGGAGCTGGTGACAAAAGTAAGGAGAGCCAGGCCCAGTGGAACATCCTTCAGCTGCAGTAGGGCAGCTGGAGAGGGGCTGGAAGGAAGAAATCCTTCCTGGAGATGAGGGTGGGAGGCCCTGGCACAGGGTGCCCAGAGAAACAGGGTTCAAGGCCAGGCTGGATGGGACTTTGGGCACCCTCGGCTGAGGGGGTGACCCTGCCCATGGCTCTCAGGGTGGCTCTGAGGGGGCTTTGGGCCCCTTCCCACCCGAACCACTCTTGGGTTCCACTGCTGTCCCTGCCACAGCCACGCCGCCTGCGCGTGTCCTTGCACGCGGTTGTGGGCGCGGGGTAGGTGGCCTCCCTCGGAGGACCGGAGGTGGCTGCGGGAGCCGCTCTGTCCCCTCTCTCCCGGCGCTCTGTGGTTTAAGATGGCGGCGGGGGCTGAGGGGGCGAGTCCGTGAGTCCCAGGCCGAAGCGCCGTGGGGGCCGGCGGGGGCGGCGAGGCGGGCGGGAGCCGCCGGGCCGCGCCGCGCCGGGGGGAGGAGCGGGAGTTCCGCCTGCCGGGCCGGGGAGCGGCGGAATGTGAGCGCGGGCCGCGGCCGGGAGCGCGGCGATGGGGCAGCAGGTGGGCCGCGTCGGGGAGCCGGGCGCCGGGCTCCAGCACCAGCCGCCGCCTCAGCAACAGCAGTCGCGGGGACTGCGGGGGAGCAGCGCGGCCCGGCCGGCGGGCCGCCGGCGGGAGGCGACCGGGCGTACCGCCGAGGGAGGCTTCAATATCTTCACCCAGCACGGTGAGGGGCCGGGCCGGGGGCCGCGGAGCCGGGCGGGAGGGACCTGGCCGGGGAGGAGGAGGGGGACCCGCCTGCGCTCGCCCCCTTTCAGCGGATCGGGCTGGGGGGCTCGAGGAAATGGAACAAGATCGCCCTTCCTCTCCTCCCTCTTTTGTTGTTGTTGGTTTAATTGGGGGAGGGGAGGGTTACGGGAACTACCGGGGTGAGGAGAGGCGCCTATTGCGGTCGGGCAGAGCGGGTCAGCCCCTGCCACGTCCCGGGGGATGCTCGCCTCGGCCCAGCCCGGAGCCGGGGAAACCCCCGCCTCCCCGCCCCCGGAGCTGGGGACGGCGACTCCCCGCCGTCCACAGCGGGAGCGAGCTTGCCCCACTGGGAATCGGAATTCGTAGCGCTGGGTAGCTGTCACTGCAGCGGTTCCTAGCTCTGGCTTCCTATACAAAGGTAAATGCTGCATGTGCTTTGTCTGCCTGTTTACAGATCTAGAACTTGCCCTTCTAGGTCTGTAAGTCTCTGTTGCTATATAGCTCCTGGCAGAGCAGAGCGATTCTGTTTTGGCTGGGGTATTATAGCTGCCATCTGATCATCGGTTTAAGTTTGTGCTTGTCCACTTCTATCCTTATTGCTGTAAACCGATACCGGAAATGTTTAATGCAACATGATTAGCTGCTGTAACCTCTTAGGAGCATCCTGAAACTTCAACCCTCCCCTTTTTAACTATGGGATTTTTTAATGTATTATATCTTATTTAGCAACAGCTCAGTATAATGCACAAGTTTTAGAAGTTCTGATAACTGAAACCCCATTGCCTTGACAAGCACATAGAGAATAGATGGATGGATCTGTCTCTAATCTTAAAGAACTGAATCTGCTATGAAGAACTTGGCTGGTTTGGCTTTTGGTGGAGAGAGATGTCAGTGTTTATAGAGCAAGGCTGCTTCTGACAATACGTAATTTATTTTGCTCAATAGAATAAGCATAGGCAAAAAGATTAGGAACATGCAACCATCAGTCTAAATGTAAATATCATCTGCTGGGACTGCTGACATGTAAGTATCTATCAAAACAAGAGTGCCACACTAAATCTGGTTCTTAAAATCTCAGTGTTATCACAGCTTTTGGGTTCAGGGAGCAGTATCAACTTTAAAACCAAAACAGAACTCTCTAGTTGCTGAAACGCCTGACCTGCTATTACTATGATTAAAACCAAAGATTACTATCTTATTGCATCTTTCAACTGTAGTATCATCAACTTTGAGTCTTACTTTATCATCTGTTTCTGTACTTTCAAAGGCACTTGGGCAGAGAAAAATTGCTACAAAATTACTAATACTGTAAATTCACAACACTAATTTAGAAGTTACACACACACCCCCCCCCCCCCTTCTTTCAGTACACTGAAGTCTTAAGTCTTTCCGTATAGGCTATGAAGTGTGACTTAGCAGGCAAGAGCACTCCTGGCTATGACAAACTGTCTTTTTGTGTTTTGGTACAGAGAGGATTATTTGGTTCTTGCTTTCACAAGGCAGAGACTGGAAGGACATTTGCTGGAAGTAGGATACAGCATGGGAGGATGTGTCGTTATTTCGGAATAACACAGCTAAAGCTGACGCAAGCTCATCTTTTAATTTATTAACACATGTTTTAGTGGTGATTTAGTTCAGCATCCTGAGCAAATCCTTCTAGCTCCTCCCTCCACCCTACTAAATTTTAAAGGTAGAAGGTGGAGAGAATGATTTATATGTAGTGGCAGGGTAATGGAGAGAAAAACCTTTCTTGAGCGTGCACGCACACCAGATAGATGGGCTCTGTCCTGTCTTTGCTAGACCTGGAAACAAGATTGAGCCTGGAAGGCTAACACTCTGAATAAAACTGTTCAGCGGCATCTAAAAAGAACAGTTATCTGTGATAACAGCAGTTGTATCCTTTAAAATAATTACTACTTATATTGCTTAGGTTATCTGCTTCAGCAGTAAAGTAATGAATATCATTTCACTTAGTTTTTTGTTACTTCTGTTATTAGCTTTTCAGGCTACAAAGGAAGATGTGTCTACTGAAGAGAAGATACAGCTTTCTATTCTTTTTGATTCTGTAAAAGGGGTGGGGTTTTGGCAGTCCAGTTTTTGTGAGTTCCAAGACAGACTTTAAACTGTCCCATCTTGGTGAACCCCTCAGTTGTATTAAGCTGTTCCCTGAGTCTGTGCATGTGTTACTTGATGTAAGTGAACAACTCACTATGAATAATCCATCTCAAATGCTAGTCAAGGTTGGGTACCTACTTAAGTACTTGTCTTGGGCAGCAACCAAAGATTTTTGTCATGTTGTACCTGAATCTGGAGTTCACTCACTCTCTCAGAGACATTGTCTTCTTATGTTCCTGAATGTCCTTGTCTGACAGATTTTTTTCCTCTCTCAACTTTTATTCTTAGTTTTCATTTACTGACCTAGTTCTGATTTATGTGACCTGGCTTTCTGCTAGCTTGCTTTGCTTTTGCTGAGATGCTGTAGTTGCTGGAGATACTAGTTGATGGAGATTCCTCTATTCCAGTCATTCCTTTCTGAACCTGACCCCTTCCACCCCATCTCTCTGATATTTATTCACAGTATATGAGAAGTGATGGAGGAAGCACAGGATTATGGGCTAGTGCTCTTGGACCACTGACTAAACCAGCCAGCCTAAGGTTGAGCCTAGATTATCAACCTTCCTTGGCCTGGTTTATATACCTTGGTATGTTCATGGATGTGAGGAAGACAGCCTGGTCCTAGATACTTACAGGTGTAAATCCTCATCTCACCACCTTTTGAAAGATTTCATGCTGTACTGTGACAGGAATTACATGAACCTTACAAAGTACTTTTGCCAAAGCTCAGTTTGATTGTTTAAGAACAGGATGGAAGTAGGCAATGTTTTCAGGGTTTTGAAAAATAGCTTGTGCCAAATCAGGAGTATAAAATCTCTTATGCTGGGCTACTGAAAACCTGAGAGGAGCATTTTTATGCAACAAATTTGAAGTGTTCTTGAAAAATGGAGTGATTGAGTTGAACAAGTTTGTACAGTTGTGTAGCAGGATTACAGGTACACAGGGACTACCTACTTCGGGATGTACTTTTGGAAGAGGTGAGGAATTGGAAAATGTTTTCTGCTTTACAGAACAAACAGGGAAATCTGTACTGTGGCATCTTACTGTTCTGTCATGGCAACAGACACCTAGGCTCCTGGGGGCTTCAGGTCACTGTAGTGCCGAGTTCTGTGAGCACCGCCGTCTACCTGAGCAGAGAAGTCCTAAACAAGCCAATATACTGATGTGTTAGCCTTAGGAGCTATCCCAAGATATAAAAGATAATCCCAAGATATAAAAGATAATCGTGGATTTGGCAGCCTTTTGCAATTAGCCCTTTTTGAAGTGCCCCGTTGCCAGCATTCTTAGCACGTAATCTGTGATTTATAAAAGCAAGTGGTGTTGGTTGATAGTAAGGTACTAGAAAGGAAGAGTGTAAACAGGAGGATTATTCAAACACTGGTGTTCCCACCAGAACTGACTAGTACCACAGGGACAACAACTCAAGAGGGAGAAGCTGGGCTGAACAATAGCTATGATAAAATTCTTACAGTTCTGTGCAACTAAAAGAGATAAGCAGTACTTGGTGCTGCTGCAGGACAAGCTTGCATTCCCTTTCAGAGAAAGACAGAGGGGAGAACAGGGAAGTAGGTTATCTCCTTATCCTTTCAGCAGTTTGAGGGAAGGGGCACAACTGCTGACAACCAACAACTTCCAAGTTGCATGGGCTCTGCTCTGCTCCTCATATGACCTTTGAAGAGTGACACACTCTAATTTTCTTCCTGAAGAGCAGCGATAGCCGTCTGCTGTACCGAGATACTCTCTGGAATGGTGTTAGCATGCTTTTCATCTCCAAAAAGACTTGCTGAGTGTTGTAGAAAACATACTGCAGGAAAATCAGATTATTTAAATCCTGGCTAGGGAGCCTTTGCAATACCTGTTTGCAACACTGCTACAGTTGCCTTGGTGATATATTTTGGGGTGGCGGAAGGCTCTGCCACACTTGAGCTTTTGATCCAGCAGGCGCAGGACATTTGTTTCCTGTTTTGTTTTCTAGAGGAGGAGTTTAACAACCTTTCACTATGCACATCAAGGTCAGGCAAGATAAGCCTATACTTTTAAAAATAAAATTATCATTAAAGCTCCCCTAAGGCAGTTGGAGTGCTATGCCACATGATAAAAACAGTCTAAAATAGGAAGAAGCGTAAGTAACATTATCCCTCTGAAATTCAGTGAAACTGAAGGGCTGGATACAGGAAAATGGAAAGAAGGAGAGAAAATAGGGGTCAGTTTAACAACCACATTTTGTGAGCCACGTAAAGTGTCCTTTATTTTTCATCCCAGTGAAATGCAGCAAGCTCGGGCCAGAGCTACTTGCCCGCAGACTTTCCTGTCAGTAAATGCTCTGTGCAGATGGAATATAATCACTGTATTCAGTGCCTGACTCTTTGTACTGTAAATCAGAAATCTTGTGGGACCATAATGTATAAATAACTCTTAACTAATTATTTGGGGAATAAAGGATAGTTCAGCTAAATATCTGGAGGAACATCTGTAGAACATGAAATTACAGGCGTGCTCTCTGTTGTATCATTCTCCATGATATCTAAATTATTCCTGCAGATTCCCTTGCGTTTGATACTTTTATACCTTGCTTTAAGTTGGGATTATTGCATGCTGTGTTTTATGAATGAGAGGACTCAACCAGCTTGATGGAAGGGACAGTGCAGTACAGGCTACTAATCTGTTATAATTCCTGGTGTACATATA
This sequence comes from Hypotaenidia okinawae, assembly GCA_027925045.1. NCBI lineage: Eukaryota > Metazoa > Chordata > Aves > Gruiformes > Rallidae > Hypotaenidia > Hypotaenidia okinawae. Next base: position 1,135,881 of record BSDF01000009.1, on the reverse strand, counting down.
TTTCCTATTGACTTTTCACAGAGATGGGGAATGTAGTCTGAAGAAGGTAAGACTGAAATTAAGTTACTTCCAAAAGATGTTAGTCAGAACGGACTTAAAAATTGAATTTCAAAGCCCAGACAGATCTCTCATTTCTCAGTTCTCCACATGTAGCAGATGGTGTGGTACAAGTTGTTCTAGCAATATTTCACAAACTTGCTATTGCTTGCAAGTGCAATGTTTTGGGGAAAAAAAATAATTGTGGGGTTGGTTTTTTTGTGTGGAAATAGGGACGTGGCCAAGTGAACACATCAGTGGAAAGTGAACATGTGAGCCCCTGGACGTAAAAGCAAATTGTCACAAGTGGCTTAAACCATCTTTTTTTAATCTAGTGGGACTGACAGCTCACATAATTAAGAGTTGGAAGGTAGATAGACTATCTCCTGGAGATGCTGGAGCAGTTTGACTTCAAGAGTATATTATGGCTGGTACTAATTACAGATTCTGGGACAGTGGGCTTGAAATCATGTTTTCACTGGTGCTCAGGAGAAGTGACCTGTTCTGTGACCCATTTACTTCAGCATATGGCATGTTTGTTTCTTCTTAAAGCAGGACAGCCCTTGCTGAAGCCAAATCATACTTTTTAGATCTGTGTGTTATAGATGAAGCTAGATGATTGTTAGCATGATTTATTCTAGCCTGTTTCTCTTAGTTGTCACAACGTAGTGTTTCCCCTGTACTTACTATTTGCAAACTGTCTTCAAACTGCTGCTGACAGCTGACTAGTTCACACTCACAAGAAACTATGTTAAAATCCAACTAATATAAACCAAGAAACAAGGGTTTATACTTATTCCAGTAGGGATGCATCTGGAAGGTACGACAGTTAGGTTTTGTTTGGTGACTCTCAGAGTTCATTTTCACCTGAGTGTATTTCAGAAAGCCAAGGATGGGTTAAGACTGAAGACTTAAAGCCTCACCTGCATTGTAACTGTTTGAGAATCTGATAGGCTAAATCATGGCTCGCCCAACCAAATAGTTCCTAGCCCTTTTGACACTGTGTAATTATGAAAGACACAGAGCTGTTGGAGTGAGTCCACAGCAGGCCACAAAGATGATCAAGGGGCTGGAGCACCTCTCCTGTGAAGACAGGCTGCGAGAGTTGGGCTTGTTCATCCTGGAGAAGAGAAGGCTCTGGTGTGACCTAGTTGCAGCCTGCCAATACTTACAGGGGTCCTACAGGAAAGTGGGAGAGGGGTTGTTCACCAGGTTGTGCTGGGACAGGGCAAGGGGCAATGGCTTCAAGCTGACAGAGGGCAGGGTTAGGTCAGATGTTAGGAAGAAATAATTTACTCTGAGGGTGGCGAGGCCCTGGCACAGGGTGCCCAGAGAGCCTGTGGAAGCCCCATCCCTGGAGATGTTCAAGGCCAGGTTGGATGGGGCCTTGGGCAACCTGGTCTAGGGAGGGTGTCCCTGCCCATGGCAGGGGGTTGGAACTAGATTATCTTTGAGGTCCCTTCCAGCCCAAAGCATTCTGTGATTCTATGAATGACTCAAAGGTTGGTAGCTGTAGTGCAAATGGCCCATGAGTAGCTTTGCAGGTGGATCTGCAAAGCAGACACACAGTTTCTTCTTAAGAGTTTTCAGAAGAACATTTACTGGTAAAGAAGTATTTCTTCTAGTTGTTTGGACTACCAGCACCCTCTCATTCCGTTGACACAGCAGGAAAGAAACAAAAGCTTGTGCTGAGGGGGGTAACAAGTTGACTTGCTGGGTCTGAAGTAACGGTTCTCTCAGTGTTACTGTAATCCCTGACATTTCTCTGGCTTTGTGGTTATGAAATACTTCATTTCAAAGGCTGATCTTGGTATTATCCATAGAGATTATTCTCTCTAGAATAAGTGACTGTTAGAAAACCATTGAGGCTTCCTGTTGGTAACACTGTAAACCACAACAACAAAGCTTAGTTATATTACCCATATCTGCTTAGGAAGTTTCATGTGCTTTGTGGTCTTTCTGTAAAGATGTGTGTGTCTCCCAATGCGACTGCTTATCTGCAACTGTCTGCAAATTAACTTTCTAATAGTTTGCTTTCCATAACAGCTAAATCAACAGAGGAATTTCAAGAAAACATTTCAAAAGTAAGTCTGCCAGTTTTGAAGGGGAGGCAGTGACTAACTGCCTTAGTATTTCACTAAGAATTGAATCAGTTTCATTTATGTTTTCTAGTTCTTTTTAAGGGTCATTTAAGCTTATTTAAGATGGGACTTTTTTCAAGAAATTCCTTTCCTTTCTCCTGTCCCTCCTGCCCAGACATTGTCCTTAGGATGTTAGTCTTACTATGAGACTTCCATTAAAAAGAGTTACATGTGTGAATAAACCTGGAGCTTCACTTACGTTGATTGGAAAGCATTCTATGACTAGAGTGATGTGAGAATTGGGACTACAGTTACATAAGAAAAGTAGCTCTTCTATGAAGAAAACCTCATTTTCTATAGGATGGTCCTGCATCCCCTCATCCTTTTAGTTTGATAATGTTACTGGTTTGAATGCTTATTTCTGTTGGTTATTTGGTTTTGTTGTTATTTAATACTAAAGTGAACCTGAAGCATATTCTTATAAGCTATTTATGGCAAAGGTATATTAGCCACCTCCTCCTGCTGTTGGGGTCAAACTAGGAAAGAAATAAGGTGATAGAAGGGTGAGAACATTCTGGATTTGTGCCCTTATGCATCTCCTGGTCTATTTCTCCTCTAATAATCCCAACAAAGCATCAGGTGTGTCTCTTGTTCTTACTGTAGTATATAGGATGAGCAACTATGGAGAATAGTATCTCCATAAAGACAGATAATGCTGGTGAGGAAAGAACAGGAATAAGCAAAGACTGGAAAAAGAGAAAAAGGTAAAAGATGATTTTGCAGCTTCTCCCTAATAGTGCATTTAAGTGCACTGGAGATTCTGTTTCAACTGTTTGGCTTCAGAGATAATGCTTTTAAAATACAATCTTGGGTATACTTAATACTTGTTGAACGAGACAGGTGGGCCTTCTAAGCTGTCTGTGTGAAGTTAGACATGGATTGCTGACCGAGGGCTCTGTGATGAGCAGCATACCAGCTGGAGGGTTTCCTCACATAGCTGATGACTGATACCAGGCATAAGCTGAAGAGTTCTGGGTTCCTGGAGCACAACTGAATGTTAATCTGAAGGACTGTTTTGGGATGGAAAACCCCACCCACAAGATCTCCTCCTCCTGTCCCCTTCTTACCAGAGGTAGAATAAAGTACAATTGAAGAGGGAATACACATATGTGCTCCTTAGAGTTCACACATGGGATTCAGAGTGGATTGGTGTAAGACACCAATAATCACTTTTGTTGCAGGTTAAGCATGCTCAGCACCATGCCTAATTTTGAAACAGGTGTCAGGCTTACTTCTGGTTGAAGGAAATGAAATTAATGTTGGCTGTTATGGTGGTAGCATGAAGTGTTCTGTTTTTCAGATTCTGTGTCCAATTAGACCCATAAGTTTTGAAAAGTTGACTCTAGGAGCAGTGTGCCTGCACAGCAGACCCAGCAAAACATGTGGGAACTGCACAGTGAAGAAACACTCTGTCATCACAAATCTCTGTACACTCCAACATGGCCTGTCCTAGAAGCTGGTTTAAATACTGGCATATCTAGGTCTATTTGTAGTACATTTAGCCTCAACATTGGGGGTCTAAAAAGGTGTTTACAGAGCATGGATCTGTTTTGTGGACAAAAAAAACCCCCACAGTTGTACATTTGAATTTTGTAGCCCCTGAATTGTGAAGCTAACCCTTCAAACACAAGCTGAAGTATAAATTAATATGAGGAGGCCTTCCTTAGGGTCAACTCAGTTTCTCAAAGATTATTTCAAAGCCTTTGCTGCTCAGGGTTCATTCTGCTAACCAGCAGTGTCACAGAGCTAACAAGACTGTTCAGTTTTACTGCTGCTATTCAGAAACCTGTGGGAGGCTGTGCAACTGATGAGAATATCAATTTTGTTTTGCTGCTTAGAAAAGCCAAGAGCAGAAGAGACAAGATACAGCTATACTCCTGTCTCCAAAATTTACCTCATGATAGAAGAAAATTGGAAAAGCTTTAGGTTAGCCTTGAGGGAATTTAAAAAAAGAATTTTCAAGTGTTATTTTCGGTCCAACAACCAAATATGTGAGAACTCTCCAATTAATGAAACTATGGCGACTGTTTAGCAATAAAAAAGTCTGTTTATGCAAACTATTCAAAATTTTATACAAGTTATGTCATCTAGGAAGCGTGAATTCTTAGAGATCTGAGTAACCTTGAAACTCTTTGGAAATGGTCTGTGGCATAGCTTCCTTCCTCCATGAACTGAAGCTTACACTGACCGACCTGAGCTGGATTGTTTAAGCAAGGACTTAGATGCTTATGTTTAATGCAGTTTTGTCTTCAAACATGGGGTTTAATTGTTAAGTTTTATGTCCCCCATTCACTTCAGTACAAGTGAAGGAAAAACTGCCTTGTTTGTCTGAGAGATGATTTCTGTTTCCTTTTCTCTTATAATTTTTTTTTAAATCTTTTCACCTATCAACTGGTAAATAAGAAAAAAGATCAGTCTAGTAGTTGGCAGCTCTTGGCCTTGGATTTAAGATACTAAAGTTAAAATAGCAAGTTGTTCAATTTGAACTTTAAATTGCAGAATGTCCCACACGTGCTCTTTAGAATAATGCTGATATTAATAGACTCGAGTCTCCATAAAGTTTCCCTTAGAATGGCACCTTGATCAAAGGATAAAGGCAGTAGTACAGGCAAGACCTTGAACAGATGCTCTGAAAGTCGTTTCTTTGATCACTTTGTGGCGATAATCACTCATTTCTGATTTGTTTTCAAACCTGATTTTTACTGACTGGATTGGCATCAAGCGGGCCACGATGAGCTCATAACGTATATATAATATACATAACATATATAAAGAGTGAGAGCTGACTTTTGCAGGCCCTGGAGAATCACATGCTTGTTATTTAGGATGATACTTGTTGGTTTTACTTAATTTTGATTTATGGCTTGCTTTCTTTGAAATCCTAAGAATGAACAGAGAAAGTAGAGGTACTTTATCAGGTTAAGAAGGCTTTGTCTAGAGAAGATCCTTAGAACAAAGAAGAAAACAGTTTGTAGTATCTTGAAGTGCTAGTATTTTGACTTATATTTAGGTCTTTTTCTTCAGAGTCTCAAAAAAATATGGATATTAAGGTTTACTGTGAGGAAGGAGCTGACTTTCATACTAGAAGAAACTGAGATATATTTTTCTGAAGTAATAAATCAGTCTGATATGAACTGTGGAAGACCAGCTAGCTCACTTCTCTCATTTTTTTCTTCCAGGGGTGTGTTAGATATCTTAGGGTTGACGTGCAAAATCAGTAGATGCTCAAATGATGCTTTGGGTAGCCTGCCATAGCTATCCAGTTACACAGAAGGCTAGCAGGTTTAGTTCTTGTTGTTGTCCTAATAGTACTAAATCTGTTTCCTCAAAAAAGTTTTTCATTTTCTGTTTTTATGTCACCGTAATTTAATGTATCTAACTTCTTTATGGGTAAAACGTTTCAAGAGGGCACTAAATCAGAGTCATCTACATGTGTGCTAATTCCCACACTAGTTAGAAATACAGGTATGCTTTGAGAAGTTGAAACAGGCCACAAGCCTGTCAAAGCTGAGCTTGTCTGTAGTCTCATACAGAAGTTCCAAGTCTTGTTTTTAAGTGACTACGTCTGCATAACTCCAATCTCTTTTTTTGTCAAATGGTGAGCCTAAGTTTGAGTAAGACACTTGGTTTGTGTCTTTTCATCAATACCCAGGCTTGCACCATGGCTGTAGAGGTGTGATGACTTCTGTGTGCCTTGGTGGTGTTTCTGCTAGATAAAATGGTTTTTTTTGTCATTTTAGGGGTTGGTGGCAGAGGATGTAACTGCTGCTGGGTGCAGCCTGGCTCCAGAACGGTGCTCAGTGGTACCTCCCGAGCCACAAGCGGGTGGACTTAGCCCTGGTGTTACACTCCCTTGCCTTGTGGACTCTGAAAACCAGCATGCTTTGGGCAACAGAATTAATGCCCGTTTGGCTGTGCTGTTGTTCTCACCTGATTCATGGGGGTGGCATCCCCAGGTGCTGATCGCTAGCCCGTGCTGTGCTGCGCATCCCCCCTTACAGAGCCATGCCGCAGCTCACACCAGCGAGGCACTGCCAGCCAGCGTTTTGTTCCCGGACAAGAACAGTGCTTGACTACAAGGATCCTCTCAGCCAGCCTTTCCGCTTTCTTTAGCCTTCCCCTCTCTGCACAAAGCTCACCTTGTTACCTTGGAGTAGGGAAGCAGGCTGTGAACCACCACCGCATCGTCAGCGGGGAGCAGGCAAGGATGAAGGAGCACAGCCTCATGCTGGGCACAACTGCTCCGGGAGCTGAGGAGCCCGGGCAGGGTGCAGGAAGCTGGGGGAAAAATGAGAAGGTAAAAAGATCAATTCCGGCTCCATGTGGACAACATGATTTTCCAGCCTACCGCGAGAGGGTGCTGCAAGGCCTTGACTTGTTTTATCTGTGGCTAAAAGGTTTTTCTGTTGGGAAAAGTGGAGGGTTTTTTCCCAACATTACTGTGTTACAGGGAACAGTGTTCTAAATCACTGTTGGTTGTATGAAAGCAGGCAAGGTTCATGTATCAAAAGGTAGGTGTAGTTGCTTTAACATTTAAGGGACTATGTGTTTATTTTGCTTTTGCCTTTAGAGCTGACCTGCTTCCTTTTCAGTTGTTTTGTTTCTGTTGGGCTTTGTCCTAGATAACTTCACCTGCCAGTAAGAGAGGCTTTTTATGTGCAAGCACGCAGGCAACCTTTCCTGCTTGAAAAGACATTAAATCTGATACTTCTGCTAGGTAATCTGAACCCTCTTAGTGCTTCCTGTCACTTCTCATCTGTAAAATGGCACTGTTGTTTGCTTGTTTTATGGAGATGTTTAGACTTTTGCATAAACAAGCACAGAAAAGCTGTCTGCAGGCTGGATGTTTAGCCAGGCAGTCTTGTCTCACCCTGGTAGCTATTAGAGAAACATGTATTTGCTGTGGTTCTAGCCTGTATTTCAAAACACTTGTGGCATGGTAATAGGCCTGAAAGAAGATTAGTGTTTGTATTAATTGTTTGACTTGCCTTGAAATGGAAGCTGAAAGCACTGTGCTCTGCTGAATGTTATCTATCAAACATCTTTAAAGAGGCTGAAGTTGCAGTGAATTACAGCAGCCAGAGAGCTTTAGCATACTCGGTAGAACATTACAGTAGAACATTACAAACCATGGTGAATTTTGTTCAGCTGGGTTGTTGGATGGGACACAGCAAAGAGATGCCAGACCTGGCCGTTAGTTTTTAGGCATGTAATTCCCAAAAAAACCAAGATGTCCTGACACTACTGTGAGTCGTAATCATGGACTGCTCAGCAGTGGGGTAGTTAAACTAAATGGGGATGGGTTTGTGTTCTCTGAAAGTCACTTGTCACTCCCTTTAATGCTAGTGAGTGAAAAGCCACTTCTGAAAGAAACGCATTAATCATGCCTGAAACAAGACTACTAGAAAGAAGATACAAAAAATGTGTTTAAAACACACCAAGGCAGACTTCCTGGTGTGTGTACTGTCCTCTAAAAGCAAAGACATGGCATCTGCTATCTAGCTGTCCGTTTTTCTCTCTTCCACACTTTCCTAATTTGTTATGAAGTCAAAATCTCACGTGCATCTCAGGCCTTAGCATCTGGCCTTGTTACATCCACCCACCTGTTATTCCCTCAAATGGAAAGATTAAAAACCTCTTTGTACAGGTACCCCCTGTGCTTCACCCCCTGAGCCTACGCGGAGGCGTGCTTGGAATTTTTGGAACCAGAAAAGCTGTTATAGAAGCAACATCTTGGTTTGTTAATAGAGAAGCAGGCTTTAGTGTATAGAATAAACTGCTCTGGTACAACAGGGCTTCATATCATCAAGCTGAAGGCTGCCCTTCCTGGGATCCCTCCTGTGCTTTTAGAAATAAGGTAATGGTCCTGCGTGTTCGGAACAAGTATCATTCATGGTGAATACTGTGTGAAATGAGGTTGTCCAAGACTTAAAGGGAAATGGAATTGATGCCCAGGAAGAAGTGCTGGTGACAAATACTCCTAGGAAAGAGTCCTGCCTAATTTAACACACTTACTCAGCTGCTTGTGTCCTTATTTGGATCTCTATCTGTTCTGAATATACGAGACAGGTCATGCACAGGGTCTTTCTATCTAACTGTTTGGTCTTTGGGAAACCATTTGTTCCCAAATTGCTTCTTTTTGCTGTCAAAGGATATCAGCTCTAAAACCAGAAATATAGACATGCAAGGAAGGGGTGTGGGGTGGGGAAAAAGGTCTGCTCCCTCCACCACCTCCCCCCACCCCCCAAAAGGTACCAGCTTTCTTGAAACACTAAAAAAGAATTACTGACAGAAGTAAAAATCCTTGCAGTTAAGAAAACTATTTTCTGCTGTAGTTAGCTATTTAGTCTGACTTTTTCCCTACTGGTAACCTAGTAAATTTATAGAAGTAAGAGTGTTTTATCATACAGGTATGAGAGAGGCAGGAATACAAAATATGGTTTACACAGTAGGTCTCTAGCAGAACAACCAGCACAGCACCCTTTCCAGAGGAGCACGCTTTCTTTTCAAAGCTTGACTGTAAAGACTTTCTATTATTCTTTGCCCTGTGACAGATTTTCTTCCCTTTCTTGATGCTTGAATTTAAAGCTGCTTGATTTAATCCCACTTGATTAGTGTCAGGAAGAGTGGGAAGTTTTGTTTAGAGAACATCAGTAGTTGAGACAGTAGCTGTTTTCAGAGTGTTCCTTGTCTTTGTATGGAAAGGTTAGTCATTAGAGAGGAACTGTAAGGATTTTGTAATGAAAGGTCTGAAGGATTTTGTAATGAAAGGTCTGAAGTACTGCAGGTCAGGAAGGATGGGTGATCAACACCAGTTTGAGCCCTGCTCTGCCACAGCTTCCAGTCCACCGTTTAACGAATGACTGTTTCTTTGCTCTAGACCTCCTTCAGTGTAGTACAGATTTTACCCTACTCCGTAGGACTGTCAAGAGAATAAAATACCAAAACTGTGAGGCACTCTAGATATCAAGTGCTACAAAAATATCCCATGTAGTATCAAGTCATAATATTAGTATGCCCTGACTGGGAATGTTCTGAGGGCTGTGAATTTAATGCATGTGAGAAGAAGCAGTTCCTGCCAGTGAGGGGGACGGCATGGTTAGCTCTACTGAAGGTACTCGCCCACAGACCAGGTACGGCCGCAGCCTGGGATCTGATACATATCTTTCTCCCTAAATTACTAACAGTGTTTCAGCTAAAGCTGTGGTCCTTACTGTTTAGTTGTAGGCACCAGAGGAGGATAGGTGGATTCCCTACTAGAGGATTTGGAAATAAGTCTTACTAGAATTCATATCATCATAGGAAGAATATCACTGCATCTTGTCACAAGTCTGGGAGAACAAGTCAACCTCCAGAGAGCAATCATCTAGACTTGTAAAAACTTTACTGTTGGGACGAGATCTTCATCCTGCTGTTTCTGGACTTCCTCCTGTGTCTCCAGGCACGTCACTGGATGACATGTGTTTGGCTCTCAACTTTGTATGTTAGCACTCATGCAGTTTTAAATCTGAAAAAAATACGACTGTGCATCTCAGGCCTGATCTCAGAGGAGGAATGCAGAGTCCTTTCAGCAGCATGCCTCTGAAGACAGCTGCACAGTTAGCATTCATGTCTGCCGGGGTCTGTGCTCTGTACAATGATCCCCACCCCAAATCACCAGACAAAAACAGGAGACAAATCTCAACAGCTGCAGAAAGCTCAGTTTATGAATCTTAATTAGGGTAAGGAGTTATTTGAAGTGTTTCTTTTCATAAGTCTCTAATGATGGTTGTAAGGGCTCCATACCCTCATTTGAGTTGTCAAGATAACACTAACCTCTTTACAGAGGTGGAGTTCCGGGGGTCTGAGCCCGTGTGGAAGCCACATCCCTCTAAACATAAATAATGCTCATATAGACCATAGTCTGTGCTCTACCAGCATGTGCTCAGTTCTCCTTCCTCTTTCCCCTGAGCCCAGGGTGCACTTTTTTTGTATGCACTGATTTTCCAGTTGGATTCTTTCCTTGATCATAGGCTACCATCCTTGTGTGATACACTGCTTTCATAACATTGGCAAAGTGCCCAATACAACTGGTTTTGAGACCTCCACACCCAGACCTGAATATTTTTTTTCCTCCAGTTTAAAGGAAAGACATTCTATGTATTTGTCTTAGATTAAAGCAGCCACCTCCATGTATTAAGAACAAAGCCATGACTGTTGGTTTCCCACTAATTAAATTGTACCTGTCATTACGTAGGAAGCCCTGCCCTTTCTGCCGAAGTAAAATCATTGGATTACATGTATTTTAATTGGGTGAGTCACTTAGTTTCAGTCCTGCTGCTACAACGTGCATCTATTGTGTCTAATGCCACTTCCCCTTAATGGGGCCAGCAGTGGAGCAGTACCAGTGGAGTATGAAGTCCGTTATAAATAATTTGCCTACAGTATTCACAATACACGATTTTCAGAAGGCTCACCAGGAATTATCAAGGTGAGAATACTGGAATTCATTTCTTTTCCCCAAGATTGAGAGGGTTTTAAGTTGACCTAGAAAATGTGTAATCTTGAAGTAAGCTCTTACAGGGCATAGCCTGCTTGAACCCCAGCCATCCAGATTACAGCATCATATGGCTGAAGTGATGCAGACTTGTCAGAAAGAGAAGCTTGTCCCCGTCACAACAGCCCTGGTGCTAATCTAGCCCTGTGGTGAGTTAGTCCAGGGAGCTAAACCAACAGAACGCTCTGGAAGTGGTTCTTTGGTGCCCTGACCCTCCACATTGAATGAACACGAGTGCTGGTTTTTAACATATATTTTACTTTGGTGCTTACTGGGTTCTTGGCCTTCATGGCTTTCTGCCATGCTACATATGCCTTGAATGAGCAGCAGCTCTTCACCACGGTCATTGGGTTGGTGAGACTGAAGCTAAGGAAAAGGCTGGCTGTCCTTCAAGCTGAACTAGGCATGAATTTAATGTTGGATAACCAAATGGATTATTGGACCGATATTTCTGCCAAAAGACTCTCAATTCTGCGAATAAACCTGTTAGTCTGGTTTCTCTAGTATTTAGGAATTAAGTTCTTACACTGATTATCTTCTGCTACATTTTAATTAAACCAAATTCTCAATATAGGTGCCTTACTAAACAGTCACATTTGATCTTACTAATAAGACAACATGCCAACCTAGATTAGTCACTCCTGGGGGCTGATTCTGCATGGTATATTTGGTCATGACAATTTGACGTTTGCCATTACTCAGCTTTTCCACCTTCAGAACATGAGGTGTGACCCTGTGTGTTTAATGTACTGGTCTGTTTAGTGGAAAAAAAAGTTTGAATTTCTACTCTATGCAAGTTTCTGCTGTATATTCTCCAGGCTCTCATTCCTTGTATTTCAGTCATTGATTTGCATGCTGTTCATCTTCAGGGTCCATCACTTAGCCTTTGTGGGTGCTTTCCTTGCTTTTGAGGCATAGACAATCTACTGATGATGATGAAAGCATGACCTTAAGAGGTGTTTGCTCCAGAATCTCCTGATGCTTAATATGGGAGCTTCAGCATCCTTGCTGGAGGAGCTTAAATGTCCTGGGTGCTTCCAGGTTTCTCAATTGCAGCTTTTGGTTCAGTTTTTCAGGGCCTGACCACACAGACTTCATAAAAATTTAACATTGTTATGCTTGTATGGTTTATATTAGCCTGTAAGAGACTTGGAACTCAAAGCAATAATACATCCACATAAACATCTTTCCTTACTCACTTCTCTCTGTTTTTGACAGTTTTGGCATCTGCTCAATTATGTAACCTGTCCAGGATGTTCTTTCTTCTAAGTAGCCCATGCAGCACAGTTATATTGGCTTTAAGTGCTTAAAGTAGCTTGAAAGCAATGGGAAGACTGTTTCTGGCAATGATGTAGATGAGTGGGAATCATGTCATTAATTTTAAAGACCATTCAAATGACTTTCAAATATTAATTAGCTTCTGATGCTATAAAGTCCTAAGCTGAAAGGCCCACTTGAAGCCTACTGCGGCTTTCGATCTGAAGTTAATAGTATCTACTTCTGCATGCTCCATTGCTTGCCAAGTAGCAGCTCTTGAGCTGAGGTGTGTCTTGTAGTTTCTCAAGGGTGCTTTTTCAAAGAAATTTGAGAGTTAAGTAAGAGGTCAGAACAACATGGAATGCCATTAGAGACAAGGCATCTCAAGAAACTGGCAGTGGTTGACTATCTTGCAGTAGCACTAAATAAGAGGTCCCTGTAAGGATGAGATAGAGAAGCCCTTGACTGACAGCAGTATAGCAGTATCTGCATGGGATGGTAAATGTTCTGCTTTCTAACTACTGGACTGATGTGAGCTACAGTTATTTTGAATATATGTAAATACAGGACTGCCACAGGTAACGGGCAGATCTTCTCCCCAGCTACCAAAAGCCAGAGCTGCTTTAGTTTCCAGTACTTGGGCAGAAAGAACGGAATACAAGTTCACCATATGTTTGGCTAGTCAGCTGTCTGGTTTAGAAGATGTTTTCAAGAGGGAGGAGGATTTTCAGAAGAGTGTTTGCAGAGCTGCCTGTTGTCTTGCCATTTCCAGCTGCAAGATGGCACCTGGTGTGCTGGTATCAGCCAAGGAGGGAGCCAGTGTCCCAAAGGAAGCCCTTCATGTGCCTGGTTCTTGGGGGATACAATGCAGCCTTGTGTAATCCAAGCAGTCAGCTGTCCTGACAGCCTATCTAGGCCAGCAACAACTGGGAATGTTTTTCTGTGGAGTGGGAGAAAGGATGAATGAGGTAGAACTCTGTCAAACTAAAAAAACCCTATTTTAGTTTAACAAGATAAAAGGGACCTTTCTTGGTTTTTCAAACCAGAAGATGTGGAGATGCTCCAAGCAAGTTCCCTTCTGGATTGGCATGGTTAGACTTTGGCCACGGTCTCAGTTCAAGATTTAGGTTTCATAGAACAACACTCCTGAGACAAGCAGCACTTACACATACCTCCCCCACAGCAAGCTGTATGGCACAACTGGCAAAAACCTTGCTGCCAAACCAAATGCAGCTGGCATTTTGCTGTCAGAGGTCTTATTTTAGGTTAAATCATCTTCCACTTCATTAATTTCCCCTTTCTCTGATTGATGGTGATAGCAGGGTACAGATGCCATTCCTCCCGCAGGCAGCAAGTATTCCTATGAGCCATATCAAAAGGTTGGTTTCTCTGCTTTCTATGACTTAGAGAGTCATGGTTTTGTCTTGTTCATGCATGTCAGTTACCAGCGATATCTGGTACCAACCTGAGTGGCAGCTTCTGTGCATTTCCACCTCACTGCTACCCTTGCTGCAGCTGTAGAATCTCTTTGGTACCTAGGAGGCAATGTAATACTGATGCATCCTCCCAGTTGGTGATGTGCTGTACTCCTGGCTCTGCAGAAAAGCCTGTTACTATCCACAGTAAAATCCACAAAACCTGATGTTTTAGATGGATGCAATTTAGGAACTAACCAGTACTTTACAGAGGGAGAGGAAACGAACTGCTGAGCAAGCCACAATGTTGGACCTCCCACTGGGAATTTCCAGCCCTTTCCCTCTTCCTTCCTCTCTCAAAATATATATAGTAAATGGAGTAAATTAAGCACTGAGGGAGGTGGCACCCAAGGGCAGAAGCAGTAACAGAGGCTAGAGTAGCCTTCAGGTAAAACCAGCTGATGATATACTGACCAATCCTTCAAGCATCCCAGTTGTACCACCACAAGCCCTGGCAGCAGGAGAGATGACTCAGACAGCTATGCCCAGTAGTGAGAGGAAGGCTCTTTAAATAACTAGCAGTGGGTCTTACTCCCTGATTGTGTCAACACTGAGTTGTTGTTTCACCCTCTGAGTGGGAAAAATTGGTAAAGTAATTGTGTGGCAAGCAAGTTTTTGTAAAGGCAATCTTTAATCTAGTCAAACGATGTGGCTGAATGTTTCTGGGGAATTAAGTTGCTCAGTTCCACACTGTTGTGCTTTGCTTTACTTTACTGCTCTGAAAACAAGTTAGTAGAGAAAAATATCATCTAGAGGATGTTTCTGTTCTGTTTGCATCCAGGCACATTCAGGTTTCCCATCTCCTGGACTATTTCTCTAGAGCTGATTCTACCTTCTCTAAGCAGTCTTGTAGTTCAATGCTTTTTCTTGCAAAGTCATTTTTGTCTATTTTTAATGCCCCTCACCATAGGATAGCAATATCTGATGACTTAACCAGATCATACGTGATACTAAGCACAAATGATAGTATATGACTTGTTGGAAGGCATTAATGTCTTTTAGTGAGAAGATGCTAGAAATGAAGCAGCTATCAAATAGGAGTAAAGAAAATGTCTTCAACAACTTTTTAACTTTTCTTTAATTCACCTATTTGGTTTTTTTTTTAAATTAAAAGCTGCTATCAGACCGTGACAAAATCATAGAATCACAGAATTGTAGGGGTTGGAAGGGACCTCGAGAGATCATCGGGTCCAACCCCCTGCCAAAGCAGCTCCCTAGGACAGTTCACTCAGATAGGCGTCCAGACGGGTCTTGAATCTCTCCAGAGAAGGAGACTCCACCACCCCCTGGGCAGCCTGTCCCAGGGCTCCCTCACCCTCACTGGGGAAAAGTTTTTCCCCATGTTGGTGCAGAACTTCCTGTGCTCCAACTTGCAGCCATTGCCCCTTGTCCTGTCTCCACAGACACTGAAAAGGGGCTGGCTGATTCTCCCTGCATCCCCTGCTTAAGATAATTGTAAACATTAATTAGGTCCCCCCTTAGTCTTCTCTTCTCAAGGCTGAACAGTCCCAACTTACTCAGCCTTTCCTCATAAGGGAGATGCTCCAGGCCCTTTATCACCTTCGTAGCCCTTCAAGATGTGAAGAGGAAGAAAACAAATAGCAAGATGGTAAAGTTGCTAATGTTGAGGACAATACGGACAAAAGTTGACTGAAGAATTGCAGGAGGTTGCAGACTGGAGGAGTGGTACAAGATGCAGTGTAAACACATGGAAGGTGGTAGGTACAGAGAGGAAAATGGTTCTAGCTTTGCATATGAGGTATTTACCTCTGAGCTGACCACTGTAACAATAGAAATGAGACAGCATCATGACAACATTTAGAAGTCAAAAAAAGCCAAAGCATTAGGAATAGAACAATATTTAGTTCTGCCAGTGTACAAAGCTGTGGTGTAAATACTGCATGTAATTCTGATCTGGTTATGTGGAGCGGTGTATGGTAGAGCTAGAAGAAACTCAAAGGAGGACTTGTTTAAAGATGATCAAAGGCAACAACATCATCACGCTGCCCAAGACAAGCTCTTCAGCCTGGAAGAGAGGTGCCTAAGGTGTAGAATAAGATAAAAGCCTATAAAAATCACTAGTGGCAGAGAAAATCATGCAGGATCTGCCACCATGGAGACAAGGATCATCAAATGAAACTAGCAGCTGTCATGTTCAAAACAAATGAGAGTCTGTTCTTTATTCTGCAGCATGCAGTTGAGCTCTTGGTGACATTGCAGGAGGATATTGTTTGTATGATGAGTTTAGTTTGCATTACTCCAGGCAGCAACTGGACAAAATAATGGAAGAAGCCTGTTAGGAAGTTTAACTGCAGCAACGCCAGCTTTGGCTCAGAAAGACCTTGAGCTGCAGCACATTGGAGGCTTGGAAAGTATTCTGGAATAATATTATTACCCTTTCTCCAGGCAACTCCTCTTGGCAATGGTAACAGCAGGATGTTGGGCTGTCAGTGAGCCAGTATGGTGGTGGGATGGTTCTGGGACTGAACAATCCCAGTTGTCAGCTAGCTGACTTTCTTTTGACATTAAGAGTTCTGCTAAGTCTGAGGGACAGGATTTGTTTTTCCTGTGATACTTCCTTTAAATGTTCTATAGTTATGACCTTAACAGTCAAGAAATACTTCCTGAAAAAGTAATAACTAACTTTACAGCAGCTGTTCCCACTGTGGTAGCCACTGTACATAAAATACATGTTTATCTCAGCTGTGTCAGACTCCTTCCCATTGAGTATATCGGCCAGTCGTACCTCTCTTCAGTTAACTATTTCTAAACCACACATTTTTCCTTTTATTGTTATATCAAAAAAACCCTCAGATCTCTACTGAATAATGTCAGTCGCAAACCTGCTTAATTGTATTGGCATTTTCAATCCAGAGTCACTCAACTTTTTAATCATCTTCATCTATTAATTTACACTTACCCTTCTTTGTAATAAAACCAATTTTATCCCTACAAAAGCCATTCAAACAGTGACTTTTCTGTAGTTTTGATTACTTCTAGAATAGGAGCATTGAGCTTGCTCAGTCTCACCATCATCTCTTTCCCTTCAAAGCTGTATTAATTCTGCCAGTAACCCAGAAGGGAGTTTCCAACAACTTTATTTCAGTGAGTGCATTCTGGTGTGAATACCAGCCTCAGACACAAGGGCTGGACACTGCTGTTAGTGGATGTGAAACAACAAATGCAATGACGCAGTCTGAAACTGCAAAGCTGCTGGGATTGAGCTAGGAAATTTTCTGCTGCCGAGGCTGGGGTTTGTGTTACCCTGGTTGTTGAGCAGCTGTTGGGAACAGCACTGGTGAATGGAGTCCCTTGTCTGGTCAGGGGAGCCAAATACAAGTGGCTGGGTTTCACCAACAGAAAGCAGCGCCGCAGCTGGTTACTGAGTCCTGTGCAATGGATGTGTTTCCCTGACATCACTTCACATACACAGTTGTCCCTGTCCTGTCCCCCGTCCCCCCAAAAAAGAAGTAGTGAATCAGCCCATTGGGAGAACTAAACCTCCCTCAGGCAGGGCTCAGCTGAATGCCAGACTCTGGGAATCTCCTGACAAGCATCCACATTAAGATTTTTCCCTGGTTCAGAAGTTAACAAGACGACATGCAATTTTTGGGCAAGTATTCATGCTGAAGCTCAGCTTTTCTTGGAGGAAAGGAAACGCTGGTTTGTTTTCCAAGACAAATATATTTCAAAGGAGGCAAGTTCACAGGAGTATTTCAGTTGATTGAAGTAAATATTTTGAAAAGGAGAATCTTTCTTTATTCAGGAGAAGAAAAATGGCTGTGGACAATGGCTTGAACAGCATACTGGTTGGTGACAAATGAGCCTGACAGTTTGGTGATTTATTTTTAGCTAGAATTTTTTTTTGAAACAGAAGTACTGCGTAGCTTTGGCAGTTGCTGCATATTCAGTGTGGGTGGATGGAACTGAGAAGTCACATCTGTGCTAACAAGCATTTTGGGATTGCATTAAAACCATTAAACTCATGTACTGGAAACTGAAGCTGTATCAGCTCACCTGGGGAGCTCTGCCCTCTGAATATCCTCCGAAAGGTAAGCAGTGCTGCCTGTCCAGGGCACTTGCGAAAATAATTACGTGGACCTCAGATTGTGACATGAGCTCAAACTTGGGGTGTTTGGGATGCTTTCTTTCACTCCTGAGATCACAAGTCAGTGAGTTAGGCTCTACTCACTCCTTCCAAGTTTTTCCTCTAACTAGGAAGGCTAAAAATAAGTTTCAAAAAGCCAGCTGAGAAACAGTTTCATGCAGTCATTGTTCCAGGTGCTGAGCCTAAGGAGAGTACTTAATGCCATAGGACTTCTAATAAGATGTAATTATGTCACTTGGAAAGCAGCATGGGCATTTGTGTCATGTTAACTCAAAGGCTTGATCAGTCAGTGCTTTACATCTGCAAAATAAACATCTCACCAGCTAGACTCTGTTAGCGTAGATATTTCTGGCTTGCTTAGGGGTCAGGTGAGCTGTGATTTTTCAAGAATTCTTTTTGCAGAAAAGGCAAACATTTGCAGTAAAGGCTCAAGTCCGTGTAAGTGAGTAGCTATTCATTTGATTTGCTTAGAAGTAGATAGTATCTTCACCTTGATCTGACCAGTATGAGGACTCCTCAGGAATTCTGTTGAAGTATAATCCACATGAAGCAACTTCTCTCCCACAGTGCTGATTAAAAAAAAAGCTAAATGACTTGCTGTAAGCTCTCATAATGTTTGGCCATCCCACCTTTCCTGGAGAAGGACTGGGTGACCTAATCCTGCTTACCCTTCATACTGGAGAGGTTTACTGGAATTTACCATGACAGAGGAAGAATGTCATTGATCTGTGTGTATGCAGTTTCCCAGTTTACCTTTGAAATCCAGGTATTCCTTCATAGCTCTTCTTTCCCAAAAGTGTCACTGTGGGAGTCCTTACTGTCCACTATAGGCAGGATTCAGAGGAACAAAGATTGGAATTCATCCCCTCAGTACTCAATGGAAAGAGGTATGTACAGAGCATCTGAAGTTGTGGTCTTTGCTTGTTTCTAGATACCAGGAAAGCTGACTAGCTTTAGAGAATCTGAACAAACCCTTAGTAATTAGTTACATCTGCTTTGATGAAGTATTCAGGATTTTGCAGAGAGGTAATGTTTGTAGATTTTTGCTCTAAAACCCTCTTTTTTAAAATCACTTTAATTGCATTTTTAAAAAAATCTCTCAATTCAGGGAAGTGATTTTCTTACTATCTGTTGTGCTGCTGGGGTTTGGTTCCTCATCAAAAGTCATGGTTCAGAGAAGTTAGATTGGTACGTTGAGTGGATTCTGGTGCTTCTGAGCATTCCCAGTTCCTCTGACAAGAAACATCTGTTGTTCCCTTTAAAAACTGTTAGGTTCATCGCCCTTGTGCTCACAGGAGCTCCTTGCTCTAAAGTGTTTTTTAAATGAATCTAAATACCTGCATCATTTTGCTAGCTGCATTTATCCCAGAGTCATGTTCCTGCCAGAGTTCTGTGAGGACAGAAAATCTTAGAGGTGCTGAGAGCCAGTCTGTTGAATTAGCAGTGTTTGTGCTGAAGATGATGAAATCATCTACTTCGAACTCTCTCTTAAAACAGCAGTGCTACCAAATGCTTCAGTAGATTTGGTCACTTACAGCCCAGACAGCTGTTGATCCATGAAGATATTTATGCATCTTCCATGAAATGAATTAAGATCTTTCAAATTACTACATGGGACCTTAAGCTTGGGTTATTTCATTCTAGGTTCTGTACAAAAAAAATATGCTTCTTTACCAGAAAAGTGGAGAAAAAATAAGAAAGGGCTGCATTAGGTTGCTATTGAGAGAAATGGTATGCCTGTGTGTCACTGACATCTGAGCAAGGCTGAGGGACACCTCCAAAAGTTTAATAGTATTTGTAACAAAGGAGGGGGTTAATTGGAACCAGTGAAACAGGAGACAGACAGTTCTTTCTGCCCACATCAGTTTGTTTAAATCTTAACATGGCTTACCTCTTATGTTCTGGTACACCAACAATGTCTTGAATTCTTCATACTACCCAAGATCAATCTGTCTCTCCTACCACCTAAAACTCATTGACACCAAACCCCCAAACCTCTTCTCCCCTTGGATTTGTACATCAGGCTACCCAAAAAGCATGTCTTCTAGGTGGAGACCTACCACTTTACCTGTGAAATAAGTGTAGGGGAGTACCTGCCCAAAGAAATCTGCATTTAGGAAGTGTGCTGCAAACTGAACTTTTAGGTTTCTCCATGTATTTATCTCCAGTACCAAAGATCCCTTTTCTTACCCTTTTCGATTTCAGATATATTTTGATAAGTGAGGTAAGACAATGCTACCAGCTTTTAAATGATGTGAGCTCTTCATGATGCAATTTTTGTTCCAGACTCTGAAGTCTCCTCCCATTCTGTCTCTCCCAGCCATGTACCATAAATAGAAACCTATTCCTTGCCCAGCCCAAGTTCTTGGCTTGGAGCTGTGTTTCTTGGCTTTATTCAGTGGGTTGTTTACAGTACTTAAACCTCGAACCCCTCTGTGGGAGGCTCAAAGACTAACTATGGATCTGTGCTTAGCTCAAGCAAACCACCTTATTAAGAGTCTGGTTGCTCACAGGAGAGGAACACCTAGGAATGGCATTTAGTTAGGTTGCCTGCATTTTACCAAAGCCATATGTGAGCTGTCTGAACCCCTTTAAACCAGTGTTTTTCCTGGCCACATGTCTGCCAGCAGAAAGGCTAGGTGGTCCATTTAGGTAAGAGCTTAAGTTTGTTACAGGGTAAAGAAAGTTCATAGGTCTACTTCTATGCTACCACATTATTAGACAGCAGGAACTTGGCCTGTTCAGCATCAGTTTGCTTTTTAGTACGTAGTTTGCCCAGAGTATTTTTGGATAGTAGGAAGTGACTTGGCTTCAGAAACAAAACTACTGTAGAACTTGATATTGATCCAATCGTGTCAGCAAAATAGGAAACCCACTTGCTGCTGTGTTATCAGTTTTGTTTCCTTGTATTCATTAAGGCAGAAATCCTCCCACTAACAAGCTGGTTAAAGATCCTGAAGTTTAGTGATGTATGTTTTGAAGAGGCAGGGGAAAATACCATTTAGACTAGCAGTCCTTAGTTACTTGAGGGTCTGCTTTCTCTGCTCTTAAGTTGACCAATGCCTACTACTATTTGGTAGTCTTAAAAGCGAGCACATAAAATGAGTCAGTGTGTAAAATAGCATCATGTGTACTTCTATTAGTATTTTGTTTGAAAATTAAGTGAAAGATGTGGCATACGTTGGGATCCTGGTGGCTTTGTATTCAGGTGTCCCTTTGTGGGACAGTGGCATGCAAGAAACCAGAATTTTCTGTGTGTCTATGTATATATACACACACACATACACCTGATGGATTTTGATGTAAAACGCTAAGATACCAGACTGAGACTGTAAGCAATAACCAGACTTAACCCTATAGCCCTTCCTGTGTCTCTCCCCTTTCCATTGACAAGCCAGTGGCCTGGACCTGCTGCCAACACCACCAAATCCTTTTCAGAGCTCTATTTCTGCCTATGCATTCTTCTGCCTGATTAAGAGATGCTGACACTCAGTTCAGAAATTAAGAGTACAGTGAATTTTTAGAGGCTCCCTGAACTGTACATTTGAAAGTAGCAAAGTCAGCAAGATTTCCTGCTATTCAACTTTTTTCCCACCATTGGAAGAACTAGAGACATGCTCCTAAATGGGTTGGTTTAAATTGTACAGGAAGGGTAACCACTCTCAGGAAACAGCTCTGAAGGGCACCACAGGGAATAGTGCAAAGAGCTGGGAAGAACTGCCGTGCCTGAAAGGTGGACTTTTCCACCAAGGAAGCTGAGCACACCAGAACTGAGATTTTTATATTGTGCATTTACTGTGAAGGGAATAGGAACAGGATGCAGATGGGCTGGGTGCAGATGCTAAGGCAACAGCCTACAGTGTGAAATAGCTATCTAGGAAAATCAGTTGTAAGAGAAATAATGCTCAGCTAGAAAGTAGAAAGATGCCTGATTGTATTCTGCTTGGGTGCAGGACATTACAAACAGCTACACACTATGCAGGGACACCCCATGTTCTCCCCCCGCGCCCCCCCCCCCCACTTCAGGGGTGAGGGCATGGAAGGATGCAGGCACAGAATTGCCCTGTTACAGGGAACTTAGGGCTGAAACATCACTCTGGGGCAGAAAGGCAGGGCTGGCCACGGCCAGATTCCCAAGAGAAGCTCAGCTCCCTAACAGGTGAGCTGACTGACCGAGACTGACACTGATTGAGTCCATAGACTTATTTACAAGCTCCATTATTAATCCAACCTACCTTTCTGCTAAGCCTTCTTTGTCCCAAACACTCATCTGTTGTATTTTAACTAACAAGTACCTTTGTTGTTTCACCTGAGGTTAATAACCATTACAGCTAAGACTAATTTAGCCACAAATCTGTATGTAATTTGATATTTCCTGGTAGCATTTCAGACCCACCTGGAAAGTGTGTTTGTCATAAAGCTCATCCACACATTTCTGAGACTATGCTGCCTTTCCCTGCAAATTCTGAGGTCTTAGTAGTACAAATGCCAGTGTAATTAAAAGTAATTAGAGCAAATAAGGGAGACAACAATAAACTGCAAGAGGCAAAAACACTGGTAAGGAGGTAAAGCCTAGGAGCTCTTGGTAAAGGCATCTCAGTCTCTGGAGAGTGTGCTGCAGAAGTCACTGAGCTTGGCTTTGGAGGAAGAAAAGGGGTGCAGGTATCCCAAGGTATTGTCTTTGTCTGGTTATTTTTTCCCTATATATTAGGTGATGGTGGCAGGAGAAATAACTCATGTCACAGACTACATAGGGAAAACCAGCTCCTTGTAACTATGGCACATCTACAGTTTTACACAGTGTTTTTCCACAGCCTTACAAAACACAAACATTTGGAATAAACCAGACTGTTCATTTCTTACCTTTGGACTGATCAGAGTCCTCATCATGTGGTGCAGCTGTCTCTCTCACAGAACGATGGAATTAGGGATTACAGAAATGCTGCTGGTTTTCTTTCTCTCTCACTAAGATGCAAGAGCCCCTCTCCAGCTACAAAAGAAAGGCTAAACCACCTGGTTCTTTTTCCCTGCTGCCTTTTATACCCCTGTGAGGCCCACCACTCTCCCAGGTGTGAAACTGCTGAGTGATGGCTTGTTCTTTAACCCTTCCTCATCCATGGGTTAGGGGGAGCTTGTCCTGCTACAAACCTTGCAGCATTTGCTAGAAAACTAGGGCTTTTAAAGGGTTCATCCAACAAATGTGATGGGTTTTTGAGAGGTAATTTGATGGTGCCTTTTCAGGGAGATGTCCTCAGTCTTACTAAATAGGCAGATGAGCAGCTCAGACAGGGCATACTGTCTGAGAAAGCCCTTGCTTTCTCTTTCTTTCCGAAATCCTGGAATGTCCAAGAGTGTTCACTCGCTCAGTGCTTGGACATCTTGGACATGCATTTTCACTAAAATCGTTTCCTGTTGATTTATGTAAATAGTGCTCCACCAGTGGTATGTGGAGTGGAAAAATGAGTCAATCTGGGCGGTCCCCTTAATGGGTGATCTGTTTTGTAATTTGTAGGAAGGAATTTCTCCAAGGAAACTCTTTGTTTTCTTCCCAAACACTTTGTTGCCTAACTCTTAGCGCAACAAAACTCTTTCTTCATAGCTCATCTCAAAACTGTTTCAACTTGCAGTCAGGTCCCCACATCCTCTGTTTGTTCAGCATTCCCTGGAAGCTCCACCCTCACTTCCAGCTAACAACCACATTAATCCACAGCTTGATTTTCCCAGTTTCTCTTTTGCCTACTTTTCCACTGGCCACTGGCCTAGCGAGCAGTCATTGTCGGCACTTGTGGCGGCATTTGTGCTGGCAGCGGCAGCCCAGGACTTCTCCAAACAGCCTCTTCTGCTTTCTGTGGAGTACAGCATGATTGTAGGAACGGTCCTCTTCCAGTCTAGCAGCTATGGTAAAGAGGGCAAGCTGCTCTGCTGCCTTGGTGAGGAAGCCTCCAAGCCTGGTGTGTTGAGTTTCACAGGTATGATGTTCAGGGTCGTAATGCTGCGCTATCCCTTGCCTGTGTTTCTGTGACTGCTTCAGGGAGGGTGTGGGTGCTTCCAAGTCTCCATTTGTCCTGTAGTATGAGCCATGGAGAGGACTGGGAGTGCCTGCTTTTATCCAGGTTTTAGGATTACTGAAACACTTTGTTTTTACGAGTGGTTACACAGTATTCCAGAAAAAGAGACCACTCCAGCACTTGATGTGATTCTAAAATTTAAGATTTAATGTATACCACCTTGAGCTGTTGGGATGAAGAGGGTGGTAATTGTTGTATTGGTAGTGCAGGGTGGGGGACAAAACACCCCTTACGTGTTGGCTGAATAGGAAAAGCTTTCATATCCGGAGAGAAGCAAATTGTATTGTGGGAATAAAGAAAAGGAAGGAGATGGATGAAGCGAAACCTCCTCAGGTGACTGTGTATTACTCGTACGCTAGATGATGATGTAAGTTTCCCATTGTATAGGAAATGAAAGTGGTTATAGATGATTTATGGTTAGCCTTTGAAAGGAGCTGATATAAAACAGAACTTCTCAGCTCATTTCCTCATGCTTGGTGTGAATAGAGCTGGCGGACTATTCAGCTGGAGGGGTATCAATTGTGATGTGCTTTGGTTATCTTATTTTCCTTAAGGAGGTTTATGCAACTACCATGTTTCACCGACCTCTCCTATGCTTATGTATTGGATGGTATAGCTCCCACACTGCATTGAGCAGCAAAGGTTGTTAAGTAAAAATAATCTGCAATAGGTTACTTTATATCCAGGTAAACTGCCCTTTTGTGGATACTGGGTAACCTTTGTGGTTATTCGAGCATCCAAGTCACTCTAAAAGATGAAAGTGAAGGAAGTTAGTGAGACACAAAATCTTAAAAGCATTTGGCTTTTAGGTGATGTGAATTTTTATTTTTTCTTTTTAGGTAAGCACTGTAGCTAAGTGATTGAACCTCCTCAGCAAATGTTAACTTCTGCTGGCTTTTTTTGTACATAAAGTGGGTGTTAAGAACATGTGGGGCTACTACCGCATCCTTGGGAGTGTCTGGGAGGCTGGCACATCTGCTTTGAATCCTTGCTGGCAACCCAGCGTGGCACCACAAATGGTTTTCATGTGGGCAGAGCTGCTCAGCGCTACGCAGCAGGTGGCATTTCAGCTGGCTTTCTCTGGGTTTAAGTGCCCACTGCGGGGCTTGGCATCGGCAGACTTAGCTGGCCATGGGATTTGCTGCAGCAGCTCTGGTGCTGAGCTGATGCTGGACTGATTGAGGCTTGCAGGGGTAAATGCTTATTAACTCTGTGCTGGCTGTTAAGTAAGGGTTCAGTGCTCAGTTCTGGCTTGAGAAAGAAACTTTGAGTATGCTTTGATTTAGAATGCTTGCATATCTCTATTACTTCAAGCCTTTCATGTTTCAACAGATATGTAATTGAAAGTGAGAAGCTATTTGAACAGCACTGAAGTATTTTGGAGCTGAAAGGTCAGATGTTCTTTGGAAACACTGCCTGCTCTTGCCTTTGGTCCTTAGTGGAGATGCACAAGTCAGATTTCTTGTATGGCACATTTGCTGGGGAACTTGGCTCAAGGCACTGAAACACACTCTGTAACTCAAGGAGCATAAAGAATGTATTATTTAATTAAATAGGTATCTTTGCTCTATAAAGAGAGCCGGATTTAGGAACTCGTGGTCTTTCCTGGTGCTTAACAACTGGATGGATGAGTATGCACACACCCAGCTCTAAAAACTTACAATGGGATGTTGGCAGCCATGCTATAGTGTTGGTAGCTGAGCAAACATTGGATTGCCTCTTTTCCATAACAGCACCCAGTTGGATTGGTTAGTATATTGCAAAACAAATTGCAGTTGATGGTTAGGAACAAGAAGCGTGTGTAAATATTGTATTTGCAGATAATGAAATCGAAGAGGTGACATTTTGGTACCTTAGTCTCCAGTCACTTCTGCCCCTTGCAAGGGTGCTACTTTGGCAAGGCTTGGGAGGAACTGCACGACAAGCAGGTTACAAGCATATAACTCCAACTGGTGGCCAGAAGTGCAATCAAAAGCCACTCAGCTACGGGTTTAAAAACAAAACAACCCTCAACTGTTTACTTTCCTGTGTACCTACAATACAGTCAAAAAATTGTAGGTAGATGGTAGGAACTCCCCTCTGTCCTGGTTTTCTAGGCTGGAGCTCTGTCCTGTGATGCAGATTTGACCTGTGTTTGCCTGGTGCTTGGCACAGGCCTCTTCCTGCTTGTTGTCTTGCTGACTTCCCAGTTTTCCTGCCTTATATTGCATTTGAGCTCTTTGTTCTCTTCTAAAGTGCTGTATAGACTGGCTCTCACTCAGGGATGTAAATCTCAGGGGAGTGCAAGGAGGTGGTGTTACATACACATGTTCTCTGGCAGCTGTCTTCCTAGGAACAGCCTGAGCCTGACTCCACAACCCTTCAGAAATGGGCCAGAGCAGTGACTGTGACGTGAAGAAAGCACCCAGCTTTTTAAAGAGGAGGGTTTTTTCTTTTTTGTTTGGTGTTTTTACTTACATCCTTTTACAGTGAACAAGTTCAACAAGAGAATTTGGAAGCAATATGTCAGGACAGGAACTTAGGTCTTATATCTTTAAACCATCATAATTTCTTGCCCCCTTGACCACCCCACGTGCAGGAAACCACATCATGGCTCTTTATCTTAATACTGAAATTTATCCTGCTGTGTGCCTCTGGAAAACCTGTCTATGTGTTAGAACGCCAAGGGTGGTCCTGGCGTAGCACTGCCACGAAGTGTTCACAGTTTTGCTTCTTATAATAGCTCTTTCCAACCCCCCGTGTATTTAGATTGTTTTTTATCATCACAGAAACTGTGGGGACTTCTGTTTATAAACCAAGCCTGATCATCATAGAATCATAGAATTGTAGGGGTTGGAAGGGACCTCGAGAGATCATCGGGTCCAACCCCCTGCCAAAGCAGCTCCCTAGGACATTTCACTCAGACAGGCGTCCAGACGGGTCTTGAATCTCTCCAGAGAAGGAGACTCCACACCCCCTGGGCAGCCTGTCCCAGGGCTCCCTCACCCTCACTGGGGAAAAGTTTTTCTGCATGTTGGTGCGGAACTTCCTGTGCTCCAACTTGCAGCCACTGCCCCTTGTCCTGTCTCCACAGACACTGAAAAGGGGCTGGCTGATTCCCCCTGCATCCCCTGCTTAAGATAATTATAAACATTAATTAGGTCCACCCTTAGTCTTCTCTTCTCAAGGCTGAACAGTCCCAGCTCACTCAGCCTTTCCTCATAGGGGAGATGCTCCAGGCTCTTAATCATCTTTGTAGCCCTTCTTTGGACTCTCTCCAGGAGATCCCTGTCCTTTTTATACCAAGGCGCCCAGAACTGGACACAATACTCCAGGTGGGGCCTGACCAGGGCAGAGTCACTCCCTTGTACTATCAAGTTTGTAGCAGCTGTCCTTGGAAACAGCAAAGCAGAACTGCCTGGGCACTCAGAAATACTGCTGCTAAACACCTGACATCACCCTTGCTCCTTTCTGTCCCTGACAGTTTTCCACCTCTTATTTACAGTCTTGAAATGTGGTACAAGTCACCGTCATTCCTCCTAATACTGAATCAGTGACTGTCCCAACCTGTAGATCTCATTTGTGTTGTAATTCAGTCTGTCTTACCTGTGTTTGTAGTGTCGGTGTCAGATCCAGGCTGGATACTTCAGCCACAGAAGCATAAAGACATTTTGGCATCGAAAGGTTTCCTTCACTACTTCACACTAAAGAAAAGGACTTTTAATTCCCTACCTGGTTTTTATCTATGACTGCTGAAATACTTTCGAATAGGTGCCTCTAAAGAGAAGTATGAGTAATAAATTTTGAATAGCAAGCAACATATATAACATTTGTATTTGGTACACAGGCAGTTAGTCACCCTTTCCAGCCCGTTAGAAGCAATCTATAGGACAAAGAATCAGCACAGTGGGGATTGAAAACCGCTGATCTAAGATGTGCAGATGTGGTGTTCCCTTTCCATTGAGGGTAGACTGTGCAGTAGGAGCTTTGCTCTGGGTTTTAGTCTCTTTACAATTGTACACTAAAGTCTTTTCCCCTTCTTTTCTTTCCCCAGAGGCCCTGCACCGCCCCTATGGTTGCGATGTTGAACCCCAGGCGCTGAACGAAGCCATCAGATGGAGCTCCAAGGAGAACCTGCTTGGAGCCACTGAGAGCGATCCCAATCTCTTTGTTGCACTTTATGATTTTGTAGCAAGTGGTGACAACACGCTCAGCATCACCAAAGGTAAGGTGGTAAGGTTCTGAGTCACGGAACAGCTACTTGGCTGAAAAGCTAGCAGTGCAAAGTAGAGAACAGAACAGACTTCGTCCCTGGATAGGAATAGGAGCCAGGGCAGTTGGAGAGGAGAACGCCTTAGAGCGATGCTGGTAAGCAGCTGGTGCCTCTCTTGCTTGTGCGGGAGGGACACCTGCCGGGCAGTTCCCTAGTGCAGGGACAGCTTTGTGTAACGCTGCGGGACAGTCTAGCCCAGACACAGTTGTTCCTCTTAGAGGCTCCCCAATTCACCAGCCTGTTGAGACACCTATTGTAGAGAGGGGCAGAGGAAAACAGTTACGTTATGGATGGTAACAGAGTTCAGCAGTTTCAACTGGGGCAAAATCAGGAGTTAAGAATCGCACGCAGATTTTCTGCGTTGGTCCAGTATGTGTGCAGGAACATGATCTGCCACAGAAGTGATTTACATCACATGACATTTCCGGCTTCATGGAGGAGACAAGCCTCATCCCTTCAAGAAAAAAACCATAGTTTTTCTGGTCTAAAAAGCCACACACTCTGAGTTAGTCAATCACACTGCAGTAAATAAAGGAACAGTACCCTAGGAATTCTGTCTGAAACTTTACTTCATAAATACTTTCTATATAGCAGTTTAGTTACAGGATCACTGCTTAGATTTTTATTGTTAAACTGCAAACCCAGGCTTAGTCACCTGATTATGATGTCTCCCTTAATGAGACCAAATAGATTGTACTCTGCTTATTTTGGGGGTTTTATGTTTTGGGGGTTTTTTTCCTTTCTGATCCCAGGTGAAAAGTTGCGAGTCCTGGGTTACAATCAGAATGGCGAATGGAGCGAGGTACGTTCGAAGAATGGGCAGGGCTGGGTACCAAGCAACTACATCACACCAGTGAACAGCCTGGAAAAACATTCGTGGTACCATGGGCCAGTGTCACGCAGTGCAGCAGAGTATCTCTTGAGCAGTCTTATCAACGGCAGCTTCCTGGTGCGTGAAAGCGAGAGCAGCCCGGGGCAACTATCCATCTCGCTCAGGTACGAAGGACGTGTTTACCACTACAGGATCAATACCACCTCGGATGGGAAGGTAAGGCTCTCTGGATATTGCTGTGGGAAAGGAAATAAGGATTATTAATTAAGAGGTGGTACAGAATCTCACATTGCAAACTGTTGAGAGGGGTGTATTTGAGAGAAAACAGGTCCACTGGTTAATATAAATTAATTATATAATTTGTTTAATAGAATTAAATTATATAATTTGTTTAATAGAATTAATTATATATATACCTTATTAATATAAAAAAAGAACATATATGCCAAGAGTTTGGTGGGAACTCACTGAACACACTTTGACAGAAAGTGCAGAGTGTACCTGCCCTGGCTGTAAGCAGCAAGGGGACAAAGCTGCTGTGGTTTGATGTGATATTTTTCCATTAACCCACTTAGAACAAGCAGAGCTTTGCTACATCAGCATTTTGGATCAGTGTTTTGAAACCCTGATCAAATAGCTGCACAGTGTATTGAGAGCTGCAGAAACCGGTCTTGCGCTTGGCCACAAGAATTCCAGTTTCTAGTCCTGTAAAGCACAAGGCAGGTGACAGCACTGCTCTCAAATGATAGCTTATATCTGGCTGCCTTCCACTGGTAAAAATCCCACTGATTAATATTCATTTGCCCAACAACATGAGAAAAAATAATCTAAGGTCTGGATCCCTCATTTTCTTTAATAAACACGCTCGAATGTTTTTACTGTACCTGTTTTCCAGTGTTACTGACAGCTCCCAGCTGCCTTCATTTAAGGAGATTCCTGGTTTATTCTTAACAGGTTTACGTGACAGCAGAAAGCCGTTTCAGCACACTAGCAGAGCTGGTGCACCATCACTCAACAGTAGCAGATGGACTGGTGACGACTTTGCATTACCCAGCACCCAAGTGCAATAAGCCCACTGTCTACGGAGTGTCCCCCATCCATGACAAGTGGGAGATGGAGCGAACTGATATCACCATGAAGCACAAACTCGGGGGAGGGCAGTATGGCGAGGTGTACGTTGGTGTCTGGAAGAAATACAATCTCACTGTTGCTGTGAAAACGTTAAAGGTGAGTTTTCAGATTGTTACACATTGTTCATTTGGTCACTGTTTATGATAAGGGTAAGGAAATTGTAATGTTCTCAGTTATCTCTCCTAATAATATCAGTATTAGAACATGGAGTGGGTTGATCTGCATAAAAACCACGCTTGAGAGCAGCTTTACAAAAAAGAGTTAATGTTCCAAGCTTGCCCCAGTGCAATGTGGCTTAGAAACAATGTGGAATTTTGGCCCAGCAAGCTCCTGTGGGAATGTCCAAGTCAGGCCTGTAGAAACAGTTGCCACATTCACTTCCCTTCCCTCAGAAGAGCTGCGGAAGCTTTAAGAAATCAAAGGTGTTGGAAATACATCCTACAACCCCTCCCCTGCTCCTGGAAAAATTTGGCTTCTCCATTTATCTTCTTTTCCAAAGCCACCTGCTTGTTTTAACAGCTACAGTTATGCATACCCCTCAGTAAGGGAGCTTTCGAGCCCAATTTTTACAGCTGGGCAGGGGAACTAAGTCAGTGATCCTGAGAGTCTTCCCCTCACTAGCCCCAACTGCTTTGGCAGCCAGGGTAGCTACCAAACAAGAAAGCCTAGTACTTTCCTGGGCGCTGCAGATCTCTCACATGGCTGTCCTGCCAGGCAACTTCTCAGGGGTGTTACATTTGGCTTTGGTAAAAGCCAAAACAGCAGGTAAGGATGTCATTGTTTATATTTGGATCAGGTAGGTAGTGTTAAGCAGACCTTGGTCATGAAGATAAACATTCCCTTCTTTTGCGTCTCTTTATCTAGGAAGATACCATGGAGGTGGAAGAGTTCTTGAAAGAAGCTGCTGTGATGAAGGAGATCAAGCACCCAAATCTAGTGCAGTTGTTAGGTTAGTAAAATTTCTTGCTCTTTCTGTTCTTGCTTGAGTTTTCACCAAAAGGAAATCTGTCTTGTTTAAAAGCAGTGGCAGATTTTCTGCATTTATGTAACTTTTTGAATCGGGTCAGGTTAGGGGGTGATATTTTTGACAGCTTACTCCTTGATTTAGTGTTGGAGCTGAGAGACACTCACTTTAAATAAAACATCAAATACAGTTACTTACATCAGCAGACAACTTTGCCATTGAGGCACAACTGTGCATTATATAAAACTTTGCAACATCAGTCTCTTGTTAGTTTGTACCCTTGGCCTTAGACATGCTCCAGGGTTCATTTATAGAGGTCAGATTCCTTTTCTGCTCTGTTAAATCAGATTTAAAAAATTACTTTCCATGACTTATTTTTCTAATAGAACAGAACAAAATCATAAGAAAATTCAATGTGAAAGAAAAAAAAACCCATCTAGATTGGAGGCACAACAAACACCATTCTTCATACTTCTCAAATCAGAGACATTTCTAGAAAAAGCTGTGCTAAACAGAAAATAGTTAGAATTAAGGAATTAAGCAAAACACGACCAGATCGCTGCTGCTGTATGGGACCCTGTATATCACCAAGTAAGTACATGAGATCAAGCCAGTGGAGATGCAAGACAGATCAAACAGCACGTGAATGGAAGAAATCTGCAGGCTTTACAGCTTGGCTGTGCCCCATGCGTCTCACTGGCAACTGCGTGACACGATGGTCACTAATAAATAGTTTGCATAGCTGTTAATTCTACATGTACAAAGATTCTTAAGGAGACGCTCTAAACCTTTACTAGTGTTTAATTGCCTCTGGACTTTTGCTGCTTTCGGGAGCAAAGCTGTCAAGCCAAGCCTAGGATGAAAGGAGAAATGTGGAGAATGTTAAGACCTTCAGTAACGGCAGCTATTCTATATCCATTTGAAAAATGGGCACAGATGAAGCGTCTGCCTGGCCCTGTCTGGTTCCAGGAGCAGAAACAAAAAGGTCTCTCATCAGAGAGATGCAGTTTTGCCCTTTGTGATGCACAGTGGAGCTGCGTCTTACTCCTGTCTCTGAGTAATGGTATGAACAGGCATTCAGCAGGGCTGCAGTGGGAGTTGACAGAGGTTTGACAGGAGTATCCCCTTGCCCTCCTCCTCTGCTAATACATACTCTGTACAGAATTGCAGTGACTGTAGCAAGTAGTCATCTAAGGAATGTGTGAGAATGCTAGTTTAGGAGCAGGTCCCACCATGCTCATGCCTTACCCAGCAAGCACACATGGGGAAGGCTTCACATTGCCTGTAGTGATGTTTCAGTCTGGAAATCTTGCCAGTTGACAGGTACCTGCTTCCAGCTTTATAAAGGAAGAGAGGGGAAGAAAAGCAGGTCGTATGTGTTCAAATTCTGTAACCCTCCAAAGAACAGACTTACCCCTTCTTGTGTATTTCATGGGAATAGTGGTGCTGTGATAGACGTGTTTCTCTCCATAAAGTAGATGGACAGAAGCACTGAATTTTAAGTTGATTTGGGTCTGGTAGATGGAAACCTTCACTTTTCATATAAACACTGAACAGTACAAAATGCAGTGAAAGGTTATTAAATCAGGAATAGCGGTAAGCTAGGGAAGAAAGGCAAGCTTTACTCACCTGCTCCTTTCTGCTCGCTGCTAGGTGTATGTACCCTGGAGCCACCCTTTTACATTGTGACCGAATATATGCCCTATGGGAACCTGCTAGACTATTTACGGGAATGCAACCGGGAGGAAGTGAGTGCCGTTGTGCTACTCTACATGGCCACTCAGATCTCTTCTGCTATGGAGTACCTGGAGAAGAAGAACTTCATTCACAGGTGGGTGAAGTCACATTGAGCTGATTCAACTGCAGATTAAAATGAAGTGGCCACCAGCATGGCGGCCCAGTCACTCCTTTTTGGGGGAGGTTTCTCCCAGAGTTAGGTTTCACTCTGGATTATCCATTGGCTGTTTACAATATGCTCTTGCAATACCTTCACCCCGTGACTTCCATAGCAGACTTAAATTCTTGTACATGACTGTCTGACAGCTGTGAAAGTTGGTGGTGTGCTGGTTTCAGCTCAGATAGAGTTGATTGTCTTTCTAGCAGCCAGTGGAGTGCAGTGTTTGGGAGCTGGGATGAGAGCAGTGCTGATAACCCATGGAAGATTTTAGTTGTTGCCCAGCAGTCAAGGACTTTTCAGTTACTGCCCTGCTGACGAGAAGGTGGGGGGCACCCAGAAAGCAGGGTGGGACACGGCCAGGACAGGTGACCCAAACTGGCCAAAGGGGCTATTCCATGCCAATGATGTCAAGCTCAGCATAGGCTGCTGGGGAGGAGCACACAGCTCCAGGATGTGCAGTTTGGGCACAGTCCGTCTTCGGGACGGCTCTGAGCTGTGTGGTTCAGTGAGACACTGCATCGTGTACCACCAGTTCTATGTATTTTGCTATAAAGCCCTGTTATTGTTCTCTCCCCCTCTCTACTGTCCCAGTAAACGGCCCTTATCCCAACCCACGAGGTTTGCCTTTGGTTTTCTTTTCCCTTGCCCTCTCCCCCACCAGAGCAAGCGACTGCATGGTGCTCAGCTCCTGACTGGGGCAAAACCATGGCACTTGTCCTAGTCTGACGTATCCCTTTTGAGCAAGACATTGTCAACCCCAAGTCCTGTTTTAATCAGGTCAGATAAACCTGTGCCATAAAACTGTTACCAGTGTGTGATCAGCTGCTGACCTCATCCTGTTCTCAGGAAACGAACATGTCATCGTAACGGCTATCACTACTGGACATTTAATAGTATTTAAAGAATGATCCCTAATCCTGACTTACTTATGGGTCATAAGAATAAGTCCACTCCGTTTCTGACACTGTTCAGAGCAAAGTTCACATTGCTGCATAGAGAGAAAGCTTCCCGAATGAGAAGAGAGGGACAGACTCTCACAACCACATCTTGCAACCACATCACTGTATTCCAAAGCTCCACTCTGGCTCCAGTAAAGAAGTGTGGATTTTTGTCCTTCGCACAGGGACCTGGCAGCACGGAACTGCTTAGTAGGAGAAAATCATGTGGTGAAGGTGGCCGACTTTGGCTTAAGTCGACTTATGACTGGAGACACCTACACAGCTCATGCTGGAGCCAAGTTTCCAATCAAATGGACAGCTCCTGAGAGCCTGGCCTATAACACTTTTTCAATCAAATCGGACGTGTGGGGTAAGAAAACTCCATTTCAGTGGGTTTTGGGGTGGGGGTTTTTTTCCATTTAATTTTGCTCTGCCAGCGTAGACAGGAACTTGCTTTCTGGCCTAGGCAGAAACATCCGGGGAGGAGAGGGTCACATGCCAGGCCCCAACTTCATGAATCGGTAGCAGTTTTAGCATGTAATGTCTCCATCTAGGCTGGCCTGAAACACCTGCAAGAAAATGATGCTGCTGCAAGCTGCAGTAAGGGCCACAACGCCATGAGCAACACAAGAGGAGGGCAAACATGACCAGCAATTTTGTTTTCCTCCTTTTGCAGCCTTTGGGGTGCTGTTATGGGAAATTGCTACCTACGGGATGTCACCGTACCCGGGCATTGACCTCTCTCAGGTGTACGATCTGCTGGAAAAGGGCTATCGGATGGAACAGCCGGAGGGGTGCCCTCCGAAGGTTTACGAACTGATGAGGGCATGTGAGTAGCTTCTTCCAGTTTGGGGGACAAAGGCTGGGAAGGGTGGGAGAAAACTGTAGTTAACTCTGAAGTCCTTGCTTCTTGCATTTTGCTAACTGACGTCGAAAAGGGCCCCTCACCGGAGATGTACCCCGTTACTGATGCCAAATGAGCCTGGTTTCTAGGGAACAAGGATTTACTTCCAAAAACTGTCATCTCCGAGTACAGCCAGATAGCATGTTGTAGCTAATAGTACTGGTATTTTGTCAGTAGGACACTCTTACTATGGAATCACCAAAGTAGAAGGATATTTAGTTCCCTGCAAACACAAGAGAGACACGTGGTTGATGAGGTTGCACAAAATGCATCCTCCAAGCATGCTAATCAATACTGGCCACGAAAAGCTTCCTAATGCTCCATAACCAACTGAAAATCTACTAATAAAAGGCCAAAAGATATGGTGTGTGCTGTGGGAAGAAAGCAACAGGAGCTTCCAACAGGAGCTTTGGGGCAAGCTCCTTCAGACCTGCAAGAGCAGGGAATGTGTTTGGTAAAAAGCTGAAGGTTCTAGGGAGCAAACCAGGCCATGCTGTTGTGTAAGGTAAGCAGCTCTGAGCAGAGACCCTGTCATTGTAACCAGGGTGGGAAGAGACTCCTTGATGCTAACTCAAGCAATCTGTGTGGCCCCCAACGTACAAGACAGACAAACCAGGCCTCAGGGAGACATTCTGCATCCAGTGATCCCCGGCATGTCAGAGAAAGTCAGGGTGAACTGCAGTTATAAAAGAAAGAAGCTGAGTAATGAAAAGTACAAGACAGACATTGAGCTGTTGGAGCAGGTCCCAGGAGGCCATGAAGATGATCAAAGGGCTGGAGCACCTCTGCTATGGGGACAGGCTGAGGGAGTTGGGGTGGTTCAGCCTGGAGAAGAGAAGGCTCCAGGAAAGACGTTAAAACTCCTTCCAGTCCCTAAAGGGACTCTGGGAAAGCTGGAGAGGGGCTGGTGCCAAGGGCAGGGAGGGCCAGGCCCAGGGGAACGGACTTCAGCTGCAGGAGGGCAGCTGGAGAGGAGCTGGGAGGCAGAAATCCTTCCCAGGGAGGGGGGAGGCCCTGGTACAGGGTGCCCAGAGAAGCTGGGGCTGCCCCTGGATCCCTGGCAGGGTTCAAGGCCGGGTTGGATGGAGCTTTGGGCACCCTGGGCTGGTGGGAGTGTCCCTGCCCATGGCTCTCAGGGTGGCTCTGGAGGTGCTTTGAGGTATCTTCCCACCCAAGCCAGTTTGGGGTTCTATGAATTATATTGCTCCAAAACCCGTTCAGGAAGCTGACTAAAGCCCAAAAGCAGGAAATTCATGTGATTTCAGTGCAGCCCAGTGTGAGCAGAACCCCAGCTGGTTTCCAGACCCTGTGGTGATATGAACAGCTGATAGTGCTTCCAGAATATGTGGCCCTAGTGCAGATTTCTAACTACAGAAATGACTTTGTCATGATTCTGTTCCATACCTGTCCAAGCTCCCTCTTCAGTCAACACACTCTCCTCCTCCTTCACCCCAGGGTGCACACATCCTCCTTTCAGAAGGTTCTGCCTGAATTTCATGTAGGCAAAATGTTCCCTGGAGCTGTGCACGCAGAGATCACTGTGACTGAATTTGATGAGTTCAGTCCAAACAGAGTAGCAAACATGGGATTCTTTACTGAAAAAGTTCAGGAAGAAGGGATTGGAAAAATCTGTGGAGCTGGGAGAGAGCTGGGATTTTTAGAATCGATTCCTTCCTCTCAAAATGTTTATTAGGATAGGGTAGGGTCAGTGACTGCTGCTGTGAATTAATATCTGGGAATTGTAGAATCACAGAATGCTTTGGGTTGGAAGAGACCTCAAAGCCCATCTAGTTCCAACCTCCTGCTGCGGGCAGGGACACCCTCACTAGACCAGGCTGCCCAAAGCCCCATCCAACCTGGCCTTAAACACCTCCAGGGATGGGGCTTCCACAGCCTCTCTGGGCAGTCTGTGCCAGGGCCTCACCACCCTTGTAGTGAAGAATTTCTTCCTAATGTCTGACCTAACCCTGTTTATTCATAGGAGATCAGAGTGTGACCACAGTTGAGAAAGCTTACATATTTTATATCTCCTTAGACAGAATAATAACAGTAATTATAATGATGATATAAAAATAATCTCCTACCTGTTTCTGGCCTTGAGACTTACCCTGGTTTCTCACACTGTAGGTTGGAAGTGGAACCCACCAGACCGACCGTCCTTTGCTGAGACCCACCAGGCCTTTGAAACTATGTTCCACGACTCGAGCATCTCCGAGGGTGAGAGCCCCTCTTGTCTACTTCTCAAACAGCACTGGAGTTTATCCCTACAGAGTGCTCTCTTACGGCTCATCACCTAGCTGGGGAGGCCAAGAGGGGCTTTGTCTCTTGCTTAATTTCTGAGCCCTCAGCCTGCAAATACACACTCTCAATTGGTGCACAGCTACTAAATAAACTGAGACACAGACCAGGGCAAGGGACGCTACAGTAATTCATCTGAGAACCAAGATCTCACAGATGTGATCGGCATCATTGACATTTTAAAATTTAATATGAAGCTGACCCATCCACTTCCCCACCACAGAAAAAGCACCAGATGGAATTCTGCCAGGGAAAATCCCCAGCAGGCACACTGAGTGACTCACATAGATGCCAGCCTGGGTCTGGCCAGTAGGTTGTGAGGTTTTTCATTTTCAGTCACATACCTTGTGTTGGTGTTGGGAAGGAAACTTGCAGGCTTTGTTACTAGTAGGGAAGTGCAGCGTATTGCCTCAAGCCAAGCAGCTTAGATCCAGCTCCAGAGAGGATACAACTTTTGGGGGATCCCAGGAACATCAACAAGGAGGCACCTTAATTAAAAACAAGAGGCAACTGCATTTAGTGCCAGCTTTATCTCTTGAGTAATCCTTAACCCAGCAGAGAGCTAGATTGGTACCAGATCCTACCACTGTTTTGGAGTTATTTTGCTGAATTTATAAAGTTGTAAATGAGTTTGAAAGCATTATGAAAAACACCTTTCGTACCCTGAACACCTCTGGACTTGAGCAAAAACTAAACCCATAAACCATACACTTCTCAGTCATCTACCTCTTCTTGCTAGTCTGGGTTAGCAGTAAAGACCCAGATTTTACTTTCCTCCTCCCCTGCTTGTCTCAGTTCCAACTATTCCCTCTTTTTTATTTTGGTTTGTTTGTTCGTTCCTCCTTACAGAGGTAGCAGAGGAGCTTGGAAGAACAGCCTCCTCCTCATCCATAGTCCCTTACTTGCCCCGGTTGCCCATGCTTCCCTCCAAGACTAGAACACTGAAGAAACAGGCAGAGAACAAGGAGAACATTGAAGGAACACAGGATACCGTGGAGCACTCGGCCTCCAGCTCAGCACCAGGTATGGGCACTGGGATGGGGGCATGGTGAGGCCACATGTTCTGGGACAGGTTTGCTGCTGGTGTAAATTGCCAGAGAAACAGTAAACAGAGCAGCATGACAGGAGGAGGCACTTTGTGTCACTGGGGCTGCTGGCCACCTCAGCAGCCTGGTTATTTCCTAGCAAATGCAAAGTGCTGCAGCTTGTTCAGTGTTCTTTTAATAGTTATTTTAGTAGTTCTTTTTTCTCTTGGAGAGAGTCCAGCGGAGGGCTACGAAGGTGATGCCTGGAGCATCTCCCCTGCGAGGAAAGGCTGAGTGACTTGGGGCTGTTCAGCCTTGAGAGAATAAGCCTGAGAGGGGATCTGATCAGTGTTTATCAAGATCTGAAGGGTGGGACACAGGGGGAAATGGCCAGCCTCTTCTCAGAGGTCTGTGGGGACAGCACAAGGGGCGATGGCCTCAAGTTGGAGCACAGGAAGTTCTGCACCAATATGGGGAAGAAATTCTTCCCAGTGAGGGTGAGGGAGCCCTGGGACAGGCTGCCCAGGGCGGTGTGGAGTCTCCTTCTCTGGAGATATTCCAGACCCATCTGGACACCTCCCTGTGTGACCTGTCCTAGGGACCCTGCTTTGGCAGGGGGGTTGGACTTCATGAGCTCTGGAGCTCCCTTCCAACCCCTGCAATCCTGTGAGTCTGTAAATCTCACTGTGGGTTTTTTTTTTCTTTTAAATTTAGTTTTTCTGCTTTTTTATTTTTTAAATGACAGCTTCAAAACTGAAGTTGACAATGCACTGAGAGATTTTATTTTATACTTGTGCTATTTGGGGAAGGAGGAAGAAAGAAATAGGAAAGAACTAATAAACTAGGGGTGGGGAAAACAACCTAATTTTTTCCTGACCGATCTCCTAAGTGGCCTCCTCAGTACAGACAACAGAGAAGTCACATATGCAGAAGTGGAAGAAAAGTAAAACATAATTAAAGCACAACAGCCTTAGGAAAATAGAAGGGCTCACTTTGTGTCTCTG
Organism: Hypotaenidia okinawae; assembly: GCA_027925045.1. Classification (NCBI taxonomy): domain Eukaryota; kingdom Metazoa; phylum Chordata; class Aves; order Gruiformes; family Rallidae; genus Hypotaenidia; species Hypotaenidia okinawae. The sequence continues at coordinate 1,097,015 of BSDF01000009.1, read as the reverse complement.
TCTTACCTCTGCAAAGCCTGGGCAGCTGGACACACCAGGCCTGTGCAGCCCGCTGCAGGGTCGGGAAGTGGAAATGGAAATTGATTTATGGATTCATGCTTGTTTCTTCTGTTCAGGTTTTATCAGAAGCACACAGCCACCGAGTGGGTCTCCTGCCCTGCCTCGCAAGCAGAGGGACAAGTCACCCAGCAGCCTGTTGGAGGATGCCAAAGAGACCACTTTCACCAGGGACAGAAAAGGTGGCTTCTTCAGCTCCTTTATGAAGAAGAGGAACGCTCCCACGCCTCCCAAGCGCAGCAGTTCCTTCCGGGAGATGGAGAATCAGCCTCATAAGAAATATGAGCTGACGGGTAACTTTTCATCTGTTGCTTCCTTGCAGCATGTGGATGGGTTCTCTTTTGCTGCCCCGCAGCAGGATGCAAGCCTGGCGCCACCCAAGTGCTATGGTGGGGGCTTTGTGCAGAGGACCTTCTACAACGATGATGGCACTGGTACCAGCAGTGGTGGGGGCGTAAGCACCGGTGGTGGGTGGTCGGGCATCACTGGTTTCTTTACGCCACGCTTGATTAAAAAGACACTGGGTTTACGAGCGGGAAAACCCACTGGCAATGAAGAAGCTTCAAAGCCTTTTCCAAGGTCAAACTCTACATCTTCCATGTCCTCAGGGCTTCCAGAGCAGGATAGGATGGCAATGACCCTTCCCAGAAATTCCCAGAGGTCAAAAATCCAGCTGGAACGGACAGTGTCCACCTCCTCTCAGCCTGATGAGAGCATGGGGAGGGCCAATGACCTGCTTCCCAAAAGGTTTGAAGAAGGCCCTGCTCTGACCAGAGAGAGACCAAAAGCAAAACTCTTGCCGAGGGGTGCCACAGCACTCCCTTTCCGAACCCCCTCTGGATCAGAAGAGAAGGAGGGTCCAGGGCTTGCAGCAGCTCCTAAGGGCAAAGAAAAAAACAGTGTCCCACGGCAAGGGGCGCTTGAGGATGGCGAGAGACCAGGGTGGTCATCTCCAGTAAAGGCTGCAGCAATACTTCCAACCACTCACAACCACAAAGTGCCAGTCCTAATCTCACCCACTCTAAAACACACTCCAGCAGACGTGCAGCTCATTGGCACAGACTCTCAGGGTAATAAATTTAAGCTCTTATCTGAGCATCAGGTCACTTCTTCTGGCGACAGGGACCGGCCCAGACGGGTAAAACCAAAGTGTGCTCCACCTCCACCACCAGTGATGAGGCTCCTACAGCAGCCAGCTGCCTGCCCAGACGCAGCAGAAGAGCTGAGCACCGTGGCGGGAGCACAGCATGGACTGGAATCAGGCGAAGGGAGTAAGAAGGGGGCAGCAGCAGCAGCAGCACCTGTTGGTGGGAAATCTGGGAGGCCCGTGATGCCTCCACCTCAAGTGCCTCTGTCATCGTCTTCCACTTCCCCAGTGAAAATGGCCAACGGCACGGCTGGTGCAAAAGTAGCACTAAGAAAGACCAAACAGGCAGCTGAGAAAATCTCCGCAGACAAAATCAGCAAGGAAGCACTGCTGGAGTGCGCAGATCTTCTCTCGAGCGCCATCGCCGAGCCGACACCAAACAGCCAGCTGGTGGACACAGGGCACCAGCTGTTGGATTACTGCTCAGGCTACGTGGACTGCATCCCACATACACGCAACAAATTTGCCTTCCGGGAAGCCGTGAGCAAACTGGAACTCAGCCTGCAGGAACTGCAGGTGTCCTCAACAGCTGCTAGCATCCCTGGGGCAAACCCCGTCCTTAATAACTTATTGTCATGTGTCCAAGAAATCAGCGATGTGGTGCAAAGGTAGCTACTGTCAAACTGGGGTAAGAGAAACACACACACAGGGGTGGGGGGAGCGGGGTGGGGGAATGGGGACACTTTTTTCCTGTACTGATGCTTTCAAAAGGAAAGACTGATACTTGAGTATGTGAAGTACCTCACATCACTGAGTTCTCCTCACGTTTACAGGTTCATCTCAAAAAAAAGGGGGATGGAGAGGGCAGGTCAGGCCTGCAAGGGGCAGAACATCAGGTGTTTGTCCCTACCTAGTCAGTCGGATCTGCTTGGTATGGCAAGGGAAGGCAGCTCCTTGCTCCTCCCTTGGAGAGGCAGGAGAATCAATGGCAGGTTCTCGCTCTGGGAAGGTTTGATGTGCGCTGGCTGGAGTACCGGGGTGGCTGCAGGCCACTCAGCTGGAGAGATCCTTCCCTGTCTGCACTAATGCATGCTTTGGCCTCCTCACAAGGTGAGGGAGAGGCAATGGGGCTCCATCAGTACCAGCTGTGCTGCCAAGCAGGCTGAGCTGGAGTAGCTCTGAAGGGGGAGGTCGCCTGCGGTTGGGGGAAAGGTCTAATGCACTGACAGTATTCAGAGCTGCTGGAGGTGGATGCACTAGCCCAGATGGCTTACTTCCACAGCACTGTTGCTGCCATAACAAGAACTGCAAAATTAGTTAATATATGAAACTGTCCCTTTTCCCTCCTGTCCTCCTCATCCACCATGTTTACTCATCTTCATTGTATTGGAAGTGTCAGGGATGCTGGGCAGACTTACCACTGGAATACTCCCTTCCCCACCACGCAGCCTTCGCTCGGTTGATATCCATTTCTAGTGCTCTTGCATGGGTGCTGCTTGACAGTCTTTTGTCAGTAGTTTGAGGCTCTTGCACAACTTGCCAGTGTTGTCATTGGGGTGGGTGGGTTGATAGGGGTTTTTTTTTAAAGCTTTAGCTTGATTTTTGACTCCCCAGTTCAGTTTCATCACCTTGAGGACCCACAGCAGGTGAGGCAGCCCCTGTGCCAGCCCTGGCTGTTCTCCACATTCCTTTAGCGGTCACAGTGCTGCGGGGCCAGCTAGAGAGCCAGTACATACAGTCCAGCCTGCCTGCCACAGGCCCTCGCTGCTGCAGGATGCAGGGCAAGTCCCTGCCCTTGGCAGCACACTAATGCTTCACCCCACTGGCTTCCCGGGATTCCTTGTAGCGCTTACTGGTCTCGCAGGCTTTCAGCTCCCCATTGCGTGATGGTGACTAGGTGGGTCAGCGCATGGGGGGATCACAGCCATCTCTGGTTTTATTTATCCCCATATTTTAAAGTCCGGTGCAGAATCTGGCACTGTGGCACAGAGGATGTGTGCAGACTGTGTGGTCCTCTGGCTAAGATACCACAAGCATTACGGCTCTGCCTTGGAGAGCTCCTTCTGGGTTGGTGGTCTCCAAAGGCTGGTGCCTACTGACAATCCCAGAACGAAAGCAGTTGTGTGGTTGAAGTTGTCTTCCTTGGTCTGGGTGCTGTTTGTAGACTGTTGTGACTTCACAGAGCCGATCGTTGGCTCATACGCACAACTGCAGATGCACTGGCGAGGAGGATGACCTCACCAGGCTGTTGGATTGAGAGAGGAAGAGAGCAGGCTCCAACTGCACGTTACCCTGCACGCTGTTGCTGAGGACAGAGGATCTGGCTTGCTCAGCACCTTAAATCTTTTTATTTTGGGGCTAAAACGCTTTTTTAAAACTTGGTTTTAAAGTGTGACTGTGCTGCTTTTAGTTTGAGTGTTTAAAATGCAGCTGGGCCACGGGTGTGAATTGAGAAGACGGGCGCTTCCATGTCTTCTCTAGAAGCTTGGAAGGAGGCTGGGCTGTCTCAGTGAGCATCCCTGTTTTTTCTGTGGAGCAGAGTGGAACAGCATCTGGAAAAAATCTTTAGAATCTTTGTTGCTGGTCTGTGGTAAGCAAAGTGGTGTCACCATGCAGGAATGCGTACCAGCGGAGCGGTACACAGTGTGTGATGGACCACGAGCTACGCTGTCTCCGCAAGTGAAATGGTGAATAAAGCAAGCGAGCCCTCCCCCTGCCTGACAGGCAGTAACATGAGTTCGTTACTTGCACCAGTCAGTTGTACTCCAGTTAGCTAGAACCGAAATAGAGCCAAAGGAAAGTACAGCGTGGATTACTCATCCCGGCTGAGCAGCACCAAGCCCACCCTGCAAAGCCTCCTGTCTGTTCTGCAGTGGGATTTTCAGCTCCCCACAGCCCTACCAGTTATCTTTCTTGTAGACTTTGCTGAAGGCTTTTGGGGTTTACCTTATCTCTTTTAGTCATCTTTATTGATGGCGTGCATCCTTGGACACCAAACTAACCTGCCTTCAGGAAGGTGACCTGTGAAGGGAAGAGAAGGCTTGTGGCACTGCTTCACATGGCCTTTTAAACCGTCAGAAGGGCCGGAGAGGGCCGGGAGCTGGCTTTGGCTGGGCTTGTTTGCCCTGGCAGATAATCTGGTGGGTTCATCTTTGTACTCCTACTCAGCCAAGGACAAATGGACCGAAACTGAAGTGATTCTCAGGGGAAAAGTGTATTAGCCAGAAAATGTTAAGGCTGTTAGTCCAGCAGTTCTGGTGCATATCTTCAAAGAAGCATTTTCTTTCTTTCCTGTTCTTTGTTCTTCCCTGACTACCAGTCTTCCAGAAAAGCCCCAGCAAAAGTGAAAGAGTAGCAGACAATTCCTGGTGTGTGTATTCTAACTTCCCTCTTCCAACTCTTTCTGAAGAAACCAACAGTGCATCAACACTAGGCAGGTTTCTCCCCCGACCCAGCAGAGGTGATGGGCAGCAGCACAGCCGAAGCAGCCATCTGAGTCATGGCATGGCCAAGGTGGCCAGGGACCTGCGGAAGCCCCCTGCTCAAGCAGGGTCACCTACAGACACCTGCATCCAGGCAGCTTTTGGGTATCTCCAAGGACGGAGACTCCACAGGCTCTGCGGGCAGCGCAGAAACCCATTTCAGTTCTGAGTCCTCCAGGGCAGGGAAGGCACAGAAGAGCAGGATTCGGGGATTTGCTTGTCACTGCTCCTCTGGAGAGCGTTTTCTCTGCTCTTACCTGTTGTCTTTCTTCGGGTGGGTAGATGGTGGCACAGGTAGTGCTGACTCAATGCTAAGGTGCAGAATTGCTACAGATCCTGCTGCCCAACAGCGTCTTCCCCAGCTGGAATTCTCCCCTGCCCTCTGGCAGGATACAAAGGGAAGGTGTCTGGGAGAGCCAGTTCCGCTGTAAAACGCTGTTAGGTTGTTTGTCCTTCCACAGCTGCTTTCCTGAAATTGTTACTGTTCCTTCTTCCTTTTGCTCGGTTTGACTTTCTGTTCAACCTTAGAGGTCTCTTCTGTGGCAGCTTTTCTACTCTCAGCCTTCCACAAGTAAGGAAGGATGGAGAAGCCCTGTTACTGGTGCCAGTGAAGGGTGCTTCTTGTTCCACTATTTAGGGTAGGAAACAAGGCATAAACTCCTGTTGGGTTTCCTTCCTCACTCCAGCAGAAGGCAGCATGGGGTAAGGATGTCGTTGCAGCTGGGCTCTCTCACTTGCACTAGTATGGGCTAGAACTTAGTCGTGGAAGCGGGACAGCATGCCGTAGGGCCCATCCCCAAGCACAAAGCACGCACTCACACGCGTTGATGTGGGGCACTTTCTCTCCCTGGCGCCTCTGGGGAATTGACCGACTGATGGGTGCAGCTCTCGCCCCTTCCTGCACTGTGCCCTCTAGCTAACCGCTGCGCTCGGTACTGCACTGCCCATTAACCCTGCTTTTCCTCAGTGCAGATGGGGGAACTGCGTGGACAAGTCTGGGTTGTGAGGCCAGAGCTGCTGGGAAAGTGGAAGTGAATGGAGCAGCTTTGCTGATGCAGAACACGGCAGGGAGGTTGGGGGGGGCTCTCTGATCCCATCCTTGTCCCACAGGCCAGTTCTGAGCTCCGCAGGCCCTGTGTCAGGGACACATACACCCCCCTTTGGCTGTGCTTAGCCAGTTTTATGGCACCCCACTCTGCCAGCAGCGGGAACTAAACCTGGGGCAAGATCTGCACTGGACCGCTGTGGTATGAGAGCGGGTAGGATGGGGCACCCTGTGCAGCCATCGAGGGAGGAAGCCCAGACCCCGCTGTCTGTACCTCACCTGCAGCAGGCTTCCCCAGCAGCCAAGGTGTGCTGTGTTTTGCTTGTCAGTGTCTTAGGTGTCAGCAGCTGCGACAAGCGCTCACAAATCCAGCAGATCTTTTTTTGCCAAGGTAACAGGCTCCTGTCTTCTCTTTTAAAACCCTCAGCCTGGCCCCGCTGCTCCTTAGCAGCCAGCAGGAAAACCAAAGGCTAGCGACTACAGCACACTCGGAAACCTGTTCAGTGCAGGTGGCACCATCGAGCAAGGGCGGGCACAGGGGTTGCTCCCCAACCCCTGTAGTGTAGTATAAAATCTTCAGCCTATGCCCTGGTCTAGGAAAGTGGAGGTTATGGGGCACCCAGCTTATTTATAGTACCTACGGGACAAGAAATGTCTGTACCAAAGGAGGTCATTCTTTCACACGCAGCCATTGCGCACGGGAGGTGAAGCCCGCTCGGCTCGGCACACTGTTTGTGTCAGTAGTGAACTTGTTGAGGGCAGGAATGGATTAAAATGAAACACGTTAATCACCAATCACTCTACCAGTGTTGTCAACTGTTTTTGTTTTTAATTGTTATTGTAATATATTTTGGTTGTTTTTCTAATTTAATTCTCTCACTATTGTCTGACTGTGAACTGCAAACAGTGTTAAACTTGATGTAAATACGGCCCTCAGAAGGGCCTCTTTGCCTGTCGTTCCACAAATTTTTGCCAAGTTGCATTTTGTTTTAAATAAAGGTTGCAATATTTTATTGGCAAAATACCCCTGAGTGCCTGCAGCTTTTTCCCTCTTGCTTTTCTGTTTGGAAGCTGCTCAGTACCGAGCTGGGTAGAAGAGGCAAGAGGGTTATAAACCTGTTAACAAGAGGTGTAGTTCTGCCAGGCTGCAAAGAAAAGCAGAATCTTTATTTATGCCTTCCACAAAACCCCAATAATCAAACTTAATGGTGCCAGGGAGTGATTGGAGGAGAGCGGTTCGTGCTGCTGAGGTTGTGTAATCAAACGCTCAATTCCTAAATGTACACGAGTGGGACCTGGCAGTGCCCAGGGTCTTGCATCACTGGTTTGCTGGCTGCCCTCATTAGTGACACCAACATGTCCCTGATGGGAACAGAACTGCCAACCTGCCACCGTTGTACCAGCCCTGCACCAGCTGGCAAAGCGACTCCCTTCTGCTCCCAGTGGCATTGGTCTGACCGGGACAGCTAGAGAGTCTGCTTTATTTAAAAAATAACCCTAGGTTATCCTGGTTTATACAGCCCCTGAGAAAGCACCCTTCGGCTGCCTAACGACCTCCTGCCATCCTGTCCATTTTACAAAACACACCCCAAGCTGGGGGCTGCATCCTCCCTTCCCCAGGCATGGCTCCCTCCGCCCCTTCCCAGGCTGAAGCTGGAGGATTGACCATTTGTGACCAAGAGCTTACCCATAAACTGAGTCTCAGCAATGCTGGCACGGGCCCTGAGGTCCCACCCAGAGACAACAGGTAGGTTTAAAGTTGAGCAGTACAAACGCAGCCACCTCGTCTTCCTGCCTTGGACTATGAAGCCTCGTTAGATAACGGAGCCAGCGTGCCCAGAGGGAAGCACAAACTCAAAGTCTGTGGGGAGCAGTGAACGTGTCTGGTCAATCTTTTCCCAGAGGTCGTGCTGCTCATCGCTGGCACCGCAGGGAGGTTCAGAGCTTACGATAGATCAAAGGTCCCACACGGGGAGTCCTGGGAGCAGAGCCCCGGCCTTGGCATGTGCCGTTACACCTCCCCGCCCCAGCCCAGCTGTGTTGGAAGGGAGTTTTGACCTAGAGGTCACAAAGCCATTCCCGTAACGCTGTTGACAGTTTTTTCGGTCCTGCTGTAACATACTTATCACCTGGCAAGTACCCAGACAGCAAACAGCCCCTTGGTGTAGTAATGATACCAGCCAAAAACCACAGCGTGCAACATACTCAGGGGCGGGGGAGAAGAGCTTACTGCATCCCTGAACACCCAAATTCCATTGCAGCCTGTTCCTTCAGCCACTGTCCTCCTCAACTGCCCTTCGCCTCCAAAGGGGAGTTAGTCTCCCCTTCTGCATTCTGCAATTAAGGCTGCTTAGAAAAATGACTTAAGCAGAAGTTCACCTCACCCCCGGCCCTCCTACAACAGAAACCTCCAGAGATACTCCAAAGTGAGAGTCCATGGGTTTGACCTCTCCAGAAGAGACTATTAAGTTCTTTTCCCTACGCAAGGGCCTCCCTGCAGTAACCACACTCCTGGCATGCACAACCCTGAGCAGCAGATGTCTTCTGGATGCAGGAGAGCACAAGAGACAAGAACTCAACACCCACTGCAGAGTTCTGTGCAGTATGAGAGCTGGTGAAGTGACTTGACAAAAAGGGATGGGGACGAGGACGTGGCTTCAACGGGCTCAGTGTTATCAGTCTGTCCAGAGAGGACTGTAAAACACGAGCCAGCCTTCCAACGCGGCTGTGCCCACATCCCATGAGCACAGCTGGGCAGGGCGCACCTCAATCCCCGCACACAGCCCTCAAAGTGACAAGGTGGTAAGTCTCTGTCCCTGTGCAAGCGCAGGGCTGGGTAATCTGCTAGCCTAAGAGCAGCTCCCACTGTCCAGGGCTACCTTCCCTCTGGTGTAGTCCCATCTGGCGTTCAAGGAAGGAAGTAACTGATGCGCTGGGATACAGATTTACAGCCCTGTGCAGAGAAAAGCTTCTCCTCTTTGGGGACAAACACCATCATCCCGGCTACCTCATTGAGGGTGGCCTCAGTGTAAGGAAGCCCACGGGCCAGGAAGGCATCCTGTGCACAGAGCTTCACGTGGTGGTACTCCAGGGGCAGGAACGGCACGAAGAAATCAATGAGGTTCTCCTGGAGGAGGTGGCTGCGGGCGTAACTGTTCTCTGTAGCGAAAAGCAAGACAAAAACTTCAGAAGCTTCACCTGGGAGCTGGTATTTGTCTGTGAGAGAAGGCTCTTCTCTCTTGGGGGTTGTCTTGCCTCATCCAGCCACGTGTGCTGGGAGAAACACCCCCTTCATCTCGGATAGAGCTGGCTAGCCCTTAGCCTGAACACACAACGTCACCATGGATTTGCCATCTTGGGCCAAAAACCTAAATGCCCAGAGGAGCCGTGACCCTTCCCTACAGTGTGAGGCTGCCTCTCGCAGCCTGGCCATCCATCCCCAGGGCTGAAGGGGGGAAGCAGTACTGGGATCTCCCTCCTTGTGCACTGCAGCGGTGCTGTACCCGTGGGGTTGGGCTAATGTGGACAAAGGAAGCGGCAAAGAAGTGTCGCAAATAACCCTGGGGTAAAGGTTGGAATAAATGCTTGTACCACTGTGCACGTGCTTGTGCGGCACCAGGAGGGTGGTACTGTGTAATGCAACCCCACGCCACTGCACAGGGGCAGGTTTGGAGGCAGCCTGCCCACGGCACCCTGCAAGCCAGCTTAGCTCTTACCTGCAGCCTCCAGCAGCTCCAGCCGCAGCCGCTGCTCCAGGAACTCCATGGAGATCTCCTCCCTCGCTCGGCCAGCTCGCCAGAAGTCCAGCGCTACCTCATTGATGGTGTTTCCACCGAGGTTGCTGTGGGCGCGGAAGGGAAGTCCCTCAGCTGAGCTCCAGAGAGCTGCTGAGAGCTGCCGGCAGCTACAGACAGGGCTCAGCAGCCCTGTCAGCACCCAAGGATTCGCTGTGTAGGGCTGACAGCTGAATGCTGGCACAGAGGAACTGCTTTTCTTCCCAGAGAGCGCCTTTCCATGGGGGTCTGCACAGACACCTTCCCAGGTCCGCCCCTGGGGCAGCTGCTTTCTCTCCCAGGGCAGGACCAGGAGCCAGCAGAACCCTCCTCCTCCACCAGGCCCCAGGCCTGGCTGGGATGCCACTGACCCTGCAGGTGACACTCGGCCCCACACCAAACTCTCGACAAACCACCCCTGAAAGCCCAAGCTGAAGCATCCAGCGGGAGCCCCACCACAAGTGAAGGTCCAGGGCCAGGGATGCAAGCAGCACCTCAGGAGTTACCAAAGCATACCCTGCCCCAGGGACAGAGCAGCCCTGTTCTCACACCAGGACTCCTCTGCACACCCCCATGGAGGCAGCTCTTTGGTGGGGGACACTCACTGAGGCTCCCAGAGTAGCCCCTCGTAGCCCCCATATGCTGGTGAGGGGTTTGCAATAGCTCCAGCCAACAGCCCCCAACCCCAACTGCCCCACCACCAGTGAGCCAGAAATGCTGGGAACCAGCTGGATACAGAACTCACATAGGTGGCAGGCACTGGGGGACACAGACCTTGTACCTGTCTTTCTTCCTGTGTCAGAGCCTCTGGACCAGTTCCCCAAAAGGGAGTGGGGAAGTGGGGGCAAAATCAAAAAGCCACCGTTGTTCCTCTTGCCAAGCTGCAGAACCAGGCTGGTGTCCAGAGGACCCCTGGGGCAGAGCCAGCCCTCCTACAACAGTCTGTGTAATGCTGCCACCAGGTATGATGAAACCCCCCACGATTGCATGCAGACACAGGTCAAGGCACCCTGCTCCCCTCTGCTTGGTGATATGGGGGCGCTGCCGTTCCCCTCACCACACCTGGACCGCTTGTCAGGTGGGACACAGGGTCAGCCAGCAGCATGTCCACCCTGCACCAAGCAATGAGGGAGAATCTGCACCCTCCACCACAGCTCTTGACGGAGCCCCACACGGGCAGGACTGAGATGTGGTTGTCTCACAAGCCCCGGGCACAGGTACAGGTCTTCCATAGGCAGAGAAACTTCCCCAGGGAACCACCAAGCTTGGAGGGGAGAGCACTCGCCTGGTTGGCGGGAGATGAAGAATGAATGCTCTGCCCACCTCCAGCCTGGGGGAACACCTCTTGCCAGAAACAAGCTGGAGGCTCTAACGCCTCAAATGAAGGGAGCCCAATACACTTGTCTCTCCTTGGCCTTTCTCACTAGCAACTGCAGGCATCTGGTCCCTCACATCTTGGTTTTAAGATGTCCCACTGCTCGCCAGATCCATCCCACCTAGGCCTGGATCAGGGACAGCACCGGAGCACACACATGCCAAAATCCTTTCTCCCTCTGGACAGGAAAGGAACCAACCTCTGATCTCTAAACCAGGGGGGTGAGACAATGCCAGGATCAGCCTTCACAGCACAGCAGACAGATGGCACCTCAGCCTGCAACCCTGGCCTGGCAGTGGGACCCCCCAACCTCCCGCACCCAACTAGCAGAACCACATTGATCAAGAACTTCCTACCAAGACCTGCAGCCCTAGCTTTGATCCCTGGAGCAGGGGATCTCCTCGCTCAGCTCTCCAGGGAGCAGGAGGACACCACACTAGCTCTGATTCTCCCTGCTTTCCTGTCTCAAAGCCAAGACACTGGCTCAGATGTCCCAGCTAAGCTGGACCTCAGCTCCTCCTGAAAATGCCCTGTACCCAGGAAGGATGCCCAGCTTCAATAAATAAAACTGTGGAGACAACGACCTCCTGAAGGAGCTAGACATCTCTTTCCCCTCCTCTACAGCTGAGACCCCTCGTGTCGCACACCTTGGGGGGTAAATTCTATCATTTTGTTCCTCTCCATATGTTTGAGGGCCCAGAAATCACCTGAGAAAGAGGAAGATGGATCTCCGGTAATCCACCTGGCCCTTGTCAGCGCGTGCCATGAAGGGCTTGATGGCATCCAGGAGGCCAACATGAAGTTTCTCTGCCTCATCAAAGATGAACAGGGACTGCTTGCAGAGCTGCACAGTCTCACTTATCTGCTTCTTCAGCTGAGCCTGCAGAACAACAGGGAGGAGCGTGAGGAGCCTGGCAGCAGTCACTGCTGTGGGAGATCGTGCAGGGGCTGAGCCTGTGAGCAGTGGGCAAGCCCCAGCTGGCAGCTATACACCATGCAGCTGCTTACTTGTCCCCTTGTCCCCTCCCTGCCCGGGGGCCAAAGCAGAGGATAAGAGAAGGAAAAGCAAGAAAACAAGACAGTTCAGTAAGTGAAGGAAAGAGGAAGAAATCAAGTGATGCAAAGACAACTGCTTGTGCTGTCTGGGCAGCAGACAGCGTCCAAGCAATGACCTCCTACCCCCAGCTCCCCCTCCTCAGTTTTTATCACCAGGCAGGACGGTGGATCCCCTTGGTCAGCTGGGGGCTGTTCTTTGGCATGTCCCCTCTCAAATTTTGCACACCTGCTGACTGCAGGGGCAGAGTGGGAGGAGAAAGCCCTGAGGCTGTGCCAGCCCCACTCAGCACACAATGGGCGTTTTCTCACAAATCCAGAACATGCTCAGCACACCACAGGCACTTTACTCACAAATCCAGAACACAGCACCCTACAGACTCTGGGAAGGAAATCAACTCCGTCCCAGCCAGACCCAGTACATGCAGCCATCCCCATGGCAACACCATGCTGCTGGCTCTCACCTTGTATGAGTCCACGTAGTTTTGATGGGGGAAGTGGAAGAGAGAGATGAACACCCTGACACACTCACTCTTCAGCCCATCCCGGTACAGGTGACTGGCCACCATCCGAGCCACGAAGTTCTTGCCTGTGCCTGACCAGCCGTGGAAGGAGAGGACCAGGGCCTTCTGTGGCTGCGGGCTCTGCAGGAACCCTTGTACTGCCTGCACGACGATTTCTTTGGCCAAGTGCTGCCCATGGAGCTGCCTGTTGAGGTTGGCTTCTAGCCCTGCGGGAAAAAGAGAGCATGAGCCCAGCTTTAGCTTGCCGGCCTAGCTCCTGCCAGTGCTGCAGGTGGGAGTGAGGGAGAAGGTGGTGGGCACGAAGGTCCCACAGCCTTGCCCAGAGCGTTAAAGCCACCAGGCCAGCGAGGCGGCTGCCTGCACCCTGCCTGCAGAGAGAGACACATCTTCTGCTGACTTTCTCCTCTGGGAAGTGAGGAGGTGTTTGATGGCTGCAGAGCACTGAAGCCCACAGGCCTTCACCAGCTCCCAGCAGAGATACGGACACCAGAAGCCTTGGAGCCAAGAAAAATGATGATGATGAAGCCTGCATGGGGCTTACACACAGCTCTCATATACCATCCAGACCTGGGGATGGATATCAGGCCAGTTTGGGTCCTGCCACATGTGCCTGGGAGCTACCAAAGAAGGGCTGGGCTTACGGCAAACCAGAGCAGATACTCTGTGCAGCACGGTGCAAACTCTCCAGGGGGCTCAGAAATACAATAGTTGAAAACAGGACTTAGCTCAGCCCCTCGCCTTCCCACCAGCTCTGCATCCTGCCCAGAAATGCCCTTTGCTTCCAACACTTGTTAAAATACCCTTTACCAGGAAACAACCCACAAGCAAACAGCAAGAGAGACGACGGGGAGCAGAGACAAGCACTCCTCAGCACAGCGCAGCACCCACCTGTGATGTTGTTGACTATCCTGCAGTCTCCTGTCTCACAGCACTTGCCAAAGCTGCAGTACCAGGACGAGAGGATCTCCAGGTAATCCCGGCCCAGCAGAGGTAAGCTCCAGCCTGGAAAAAGCAGCGGGCTGAGAAGGGAGGTGCCAGCAAGCGCCCTGTTGGTGTTCCGCTTGGATGCTCAGTGAGCCCGGCTATGGATAGCCCTGGGCGCAGGGGATCAGAGCAGCTCCCCGACAGCAGCCTGGGCAGGAGGAAAGCACCAAGCACCTAACGGGCAGCAGCTCCCCAGGATGGGAAGGACAGCATCCACCGGAGCTGGGGGAAATGGGGTGCTCAGCCCCTGGGCACAGGAGAGGAAGGGAAAGGAGGAAGAGGCTTACCCGGCCTGGGGCTGGACTCCTCCTCCTCCTCCTCTCCGCAGCCCTCCCGCCACACCTTGCACGCTAGGTACTGCCAATACTGCTTGGAAAGGGCACCCACAGCTCCCAAGTGCTTCTTCACGGCTTCGTACCTTGCCCTGCCCCACCGCTTCCCCTCCGCCACGGGCCCCTGCTCCTCTTCCCAGGGCCCCCGCGGCGCCCCTCGGCTCGCCAGACCCCCCGAGCCCCCCAGCAGCAGCACCAGGAGACAGCAGGCCAGCCCCAGCGCGGCCGGGAGCCTGCCCCGGCCCATGGCGACGGGACGGGGATCAACCGGTGGGGCGCGAGCAGCTCCGGCTCTGCCGGGTGTCCGCAGGCTCCCGGCCTCCCTTAAACCGCCAGAGCTGTGATCTCACTTCCTGGAGCCTGCAATTGGGAGCGGCTACGGGAAAGCTGGGGGATGGCCTCACGTCACGCCGGGGAGGGCCTCACGCCCCGTCCCGCCGGCGGGGACCCCGCCAGCCCCAGGCTCGGCCCGGCCCCCGCCCGCAGCACGCCGCCGGGCTGAGGAGCCGTGCGGCCTCGGGCTCCGGCCCGTCGTAGGTGCCAGGGGCTGGCGCGGCGCTGGGAGGCGCGGAGCGGAGGGCACAGACGTATTACTGCTGGCACGGACATCACCGGCCTCGGAAGGAACCGGCCAGGCTAGAACCTCAGCACCCCTCCCAGTAGCTCCAGCAGAACCAAACCCCCTGCACATTAACTAACAAAAACCTGATTAAAAATTGGAGTCACTGTAGCCACAGCAAGTCAGGCCGCTGTCAGCCCTTCTGAAAGTTGGCCGAAGTGTCTGAAGTGAAGCATTTATTAAAAAAATAATAATAATCATAGCTGTAGGGTTCAAAGCCTGCCCTCTCAGGGTAAGTGCGTTAGCTGAGAGGAGTGTATCAAAAAGGATGGGCTTCACAAAGGCGACAGGCTTCCACGTTCCAAAGGGAAAAGGGGTTGAGAAAGCAAATTCTGAAAGATTAAACGACTGACCATTCAATGCCAACCCAGTGCCACAGCACTGAACTCCTGGGATGTCAGGCCCCCTCAAAGGCTAAGGCATCCCAAGAGCTAGAGGGGAAAATAAAGCAGTTATTAAGCCACCTGCCAACTGTCCCTTCCTTGGCCCAGCTCTGAGGTTAACAAGACACCAAAGTGGGAGGGAAAAAGACAGAAAAGTGGGAGAAAACTGTGATCCGGCCATGTCTGTCCCCCTCTGAATAATTAAATTCCCTCTGCAGGACCTCAGGGAGGAAATTACACCCACAGATTAGAAGGGAAGCTGCAGGAGACTGGGAAAGATCCTAGTGCCCTACACCAAGAACTCACTCGCACTGGACTTGGGAATGATGGGGCAGGGAAGCCTTTCTCACACAGAACTCCAGGGGTTGGAAGGGAGCTCAAGAAACCATTGAGTCCAACCCCTTGCCAAAGCAGGTTCCCTAGAGCAGGTAGGGAATCCCTTCCTGCAGTTTTATTCCCCTCTTTTTGTTTGCTCTCTCTGCTGAATCTTTGGCACTCACTGTAGTATCTGCTATCTGCTAATCTTCAGCGGGCAGCCTGGCAGGAAGAGGGGGCTGCAGGGATCTGCACAGCCCCTGGGACGCACAGCTTCTCCCCTCACAGCCAGTTGCTCTGAAGCAGTCCTGCTGAGCAGCAGCGCACCAAGTCTGGTTTTCCACCACAGGCATCATCTGAAAAAGAACCAACAAATGGCACCACCAAAATGTGGTTCTGCCCGGCTTATTCAGCACCCCTAATGCACCTTGGCACGAGCAGATGCTCAGAGGGAACCCTCCAGGGCACGAATTCATACTACAGGCCGTATCTGTCAGACAGGCAACACCGAGCATCTGTCCTTTTACGTTCTTCCAGTTTCCACACAGCAATTCCTTCTGCCCATCCCCGGATGACCTCTGACAGAAGGCAGCGAGAGGAGTCTCTCCCTGGCAGCTCAGTATAGCATAGCCACGATTAGATGAGGAAATAAAAGGAAGATCAACAAGAAATATAAGGGAGTCTCTCCCCTCCCTGCTTTTTCTTTTTCCCCACAAAATCCTATTCAAGGCTCTTAAAGAGAGACTCCAACAACAAAAAACAACCCAAACTGAGAGCACAGCAGTCCCACGATTGGGATATGTGAACTGAGAAATTATTTTAATAAATAAGACTCTATAAAATTTGCAGGAAAAGAATTGGAAAGAAATCCAGGGGAAGTGCTAATTTTCAAACCCCTCTGTGGTTCTCTGTTGGCTCAGAGTTGTTTCTGGTCATTCTTGTGGAAAATTATGTTCATTACATAATCAGTAACACTTAAAAATTTTCCAGTTTTATGAATTCTCATCCACTTAAAGGCCAACCACCCCAAAAATCACACAGCAGTGATATAACCAAGTGCCTGTAAAAACCAGCTCTCCAAACCAGCCTTTAGCCTTTGAAAACTTCAAAGCATCTGTACCTTCTGCAAGTTACTGAACCGTTTCTACACAAGGAAGAATCTTCTCCTGCTCCCTGAGCAATTGGCACCTCAAAAATAGATGTGAAAAATCATTGTCACCACACAATGCTGAGACCAAAAAAATAATCCCCAGAACATCCTCACCCCCAGACACCAAAAATAAACCCCAAGAAACAGTTCTTAGAAAAAACAGCCATGCTGAAGTCCAAAGTTTCAACTGAGAAATTCTAGTTTAAAAAGAAAAAGCAGGTGCCTCAGGTGTATCCCATCACCATGCTACCACCTGGAGTGGTTACCTGGTGTCCTGTTCCCAGGAGGTAGGTGGGAGCTGGCAGCAGCTCACACGGTCCTTGGAGGTACAGAGCAGCTCTCCATGCTTCCAGCTGCCTGAGAGACCGGTGAGCATCATCTCCTGCCTCTGATAAACAGTGGTGTTGAAGAGCACAAGCTCCCATACAGGCAGATTAAATGCCCACACTCCGTGGGAACAGATTCTGATGGCTGTTTACTTGCCCTGTCTCATAAAAGGGCTTCAATAAAAGCCCAGAGAAGCCAACCACAGACACCTGCCAACTTCATACCCATCTCTTGCCAAGCAGCTACACTTCCCTCGCTCCCGATAACAAAGCTGACTGATGGGGACACCACCCAGAAATCAGCCCAGCTGCTCAGCAGGTGCCGGGCCAGAGGACCCACTTCAAAAAGCTGTCTGAAGACCACATAAAGCCAGACGTGTCCTTCTGTATCACTTTGGGCCATTTCTTCAATACATCTTTCCTTACCAACAAGTCTCTCACAAACAACCTAGGCATGTGACCTTGTTCTTGAGAGCAATCACCACTGATAACTATTAGCGAAGAACTGTGAAACACCAGTACCAAAACACTTTAAACATTCAGCCCACTGCACGTGGGAACAGGAGACAGAGACGAGAGAGACACACAGCCAGAATTAAACAATCCATCAATGTTGCTTTATTAAAATCTTTATTCACACACCGTTGCTTTATGCAGAACCTGACCCCAGGGATACAAGTAGAAAGTCATGATTGCATTCTGTTTCCTCATTAGCAATCTCTGTTTGTGCAGCCGCTCCCAGGGGGCAATCCTCTGACAGCTCCGGGAGGGGCGTCTGGTTCAAGCTCCTTGCTCCAGCTGCTGCAGCAAATAAATTACCTTCTTAATAAATTAGTATTTTTCAGTTGAAGTTTGTTTGGCAAGACACACACTCCAGTTCATTAGCTGCTGGACGAGGAGCCGAATTCAGTGTCTCCTCCAGCCTGACTGCTGACTTAGGAAGGAGGAGATACATAGCAGATGGCTGATGATGCTCTCTTTTTAATCAGCTCTTGATTTCTGTGCTTCAAGTGCTCTGGAATTACTAATATCCACAACGCAACCATTTTGTAACATCTGGAGCCAGCTACTTACAGTGTGCACAGTGAGCAAGAATTAGAAGGTGTCACAAAAACCTCACCACAGAGCACAGCACCTGCCTCACAGACGATGTTGTTTTACAGAGAACCAAACAGACCTCGTTCACATGTGGGTGCCACTTCTCATTTCCTTTGCACTGGTTAAAATTTTAAATTTCTCTGGGTTCTGTACTGAAACAAAACAACAATCACTGCCAAAACACCAGAGATAATTGTAAGGCCAAAATCATATCTTCCCGATATTCGGCACGAGAGGAATTTATCCTTTGCTCCTGCTGCAGAACACCAAGCTCCAGTGGTGTTTACAGTGACCAGAAGCATTAAGATGACAAAAAAAAGAAGAAAAACCCCCCAAGCATTTCTTGTTTCCTCTTACTGATGATGCCAGACTTCACCTTTTGTTTACAATTAAACCAACACAATGCTTCAAATCTTTGACATTCATCTGAGTGGAGGGAAACTTATTCCTAGGATTCATCTGACAGGAAAAGCTTTAGCATAGAGCCCCTCCAACAAGCAATACCTAAACCTTGAACACTAATTTAATCTCATAAAGACAGAATTATTTATTTTGAATTCGTCATTAAATCAAAAGTAAATGATCCAGAGTGATCAACTGTAAATCAAACCTTCGAATTTTGGTAGATCCTTCCCAAAATATTAAGTGCTCACTATTAAGCTCAAAGAGAACATGCTTTGAAAGCCACTACAAGCTGCTACAATGTGCTCCACCACCTCCCCGTTGTGTAATTCATCTCCAATTTCCTGGGAAGCGGTTCATGCCAGAAAACCTCAGCATCAATCTGTTCTGCTTTAGAGTAGGAGCATTCACTGAGCACCTCCCTGTTGCCCACAGTACCTCCCAACGCTGCTTGGCTCAAGCACTTAGGTCCACCAGCCAGCCCAGGTGGGCAGCAAAACCTGCATGGCTCCTGCCCACGCTCACCATCTGCTGAGGACACTCGCTCCTGCCCCACGGGAACCCACAGGGCACAATCCACGCCAATGGGTTATGCTCACTGAAAGACCACGGATGGCTTCTAAAGCATGTGTTTGATTATCAAGTACTGTAACAGAGGCACTAGCTTAACACCAGAGCCTGAAAAGCTGACTGTGCATTAAGGTCCTGACTAGTAACTCCAATAACTAACTCCACGTCCCATCCTGACTGCGGGGCAGGTCTGTGATGTGGCCGAGTCCAGAAGAGATCTAGAAGAACGTAAAATTCAATTTCAGGTCAACAGTTGAACTCTACTTCCAAAATACTCTCCTCAGGCAATGAGAGAAAGAGGTCACTAAAAGAAAAATGCAGTTTAAAAATAACACCTCTCAGATCAGGCATGGCTTCAGGTGCAAGAACAGGACACGGCTCTTCATCTGCCTGCCACACTACTACAGAGCGAGAAAGACTCTGACAGGCAAATGTAGGAAAAGGTTTTAATCCGACATTGTGCTGCTCTTGCTCACAAGCTCAATAATGCGCCGTCACTTTGGGAAGCCAGCTCTTCCCTTACTTCTGAGGACTGCACTGTTGGAACTGAAAACCGGTTTTAAGTTTGGCAGTGAAGAAACTGCTTCCATTCTGGAGACATGGATTCAGATCTACTGCAAGTGTGACAAGTTTTAGGGACACAAGCTCATCCGCAGTGCGGGATGACAGGACTAGGACAAGACTATGGCCCCAGATCTGCCCTGAAAAGTGAACTTACACCAACTCTCCTCTTACGGTGAAACCATGAGGAGTGATGACTCCAGGATGATCGCTCCAGTCAGAACATCATGGTGGGGTTGCGGGACACAGCTGGGGAAGGCAGAAAACTTACTGGAAAGGCTAACAGCTACAAAGCTCAACCACGAGCCAAAACAGTGGCTGAAAAAGCTGTTGGTGTCCATCAAGCAGCAGCAGAGAGCTGTGGTTACACCACCGAGCAGCAGGTAGCTCTGTCCACACAGGACAAGAAAGAAAAGAGCACAGCTCAGGGCTCTCTCCACAATATGAGGCCCTGCCCACAGCTGCTGGGGAAGTCCAGCAATATGCCTCTCTCTTGCCAGTGCAACGTGCCCAGATTCCCCAATCAACCCAGGGCACACAGTAAGCAGCATGTCCTCGCTAACCAGCACCTGCTTCCAAGGACAAGTTCTGTCCTCCTCGGCTACAATATAATGCAAACGTGGTCAGTATGGATGCAGGACAGCAAGGCTCTTGCCTCTAACTCTGACCTTGCCAGGTTCCTTGTAAACAGAAAACAGGACACATGGAAACTTGCTTTAACCCCTTAATTACCAAGTGCTGTATAACCACCCTGTCCTCCCCTAAATCTCCAACCCTGTGGATAAATGTCAGGCTAGGACTTCAGTGAAAACACTGAAGCATTATCATACATGAGGTGAACACCATTCCCAGCCTTTTATCAAGGAAAAGACAACTGAGCAGCTGAGGTCCTCTTTCCCACCCCTATGGCATTCAGAAGAACATCCCACCCCGAGGGGGTGGCACAACTCTTCAGTCTAATAATTATTTTATTCACCACTTCCTCGTTCTCTGAAGAAGCAGTAAAACACCTAACCAGCTCACAGCTGATTATGTACAACCCTGAATCAGACAAAAAAACCCAATCAAACTCGCAAGAGTATACATGGGGAAGAGAAGGGGAGAAGATTGCATCGTTCATCTCCTTTTGTCCCCTCTTGCTTCAGTCCACAAGTTAGTGTCTGTATTCCACATGCTTCCACCAACACCACGAGCCATTGTTATCCAGTGCAATATCCACTGCTGGCAATGGACACACCGTGAGAGCCAAGGTGCCATTACGGGTACTGAGCCATCCAAGGCTCGGCCTTCCCACCTCACGGCTGTCAGCCCAAGGTAAAAGCCAGCATCACCTGTTTCTCTGGCTTGGAAGCTTTCCTGTTCATTTCAGCCCATCCTGGCCACAGCCTTTCTGAACTGATTGTGCTGTTTTTCTATCACTTTTGTTTGTTTTGTTAAAAAAAGAAGTTTCATCCGTGTTCCGCTATGCTTACAAGTGAGACAGTGTCATCCTGTCTTCCACCAGCACAACATCTGGCCCAAACTGGTCTGTGCACTGCTTCACCGTAGCCAGAATGCTGAGAAGCCGCTGGTCTAGGGCATCCAGATGAGGGTCAGAAAGCACTGGTGAGATGGGGTCATGCGACATAGCAGTTTTTAAGGCAGACTTCAGTACTCCGTTCTTCAGATAATTGAGTCTGTTCCAGGTAGAAACCCGGATGCTGTAAAAGAAACAAACGTGTAATGTACCACTGTCCGGCTGAAGTCCCACCAGAAATACCAAAGGCAGCCTCTTGAGGGAGCCTCTTACATCATGATCTTCTCTGAATAGAACTGCGTCTTACTACAAAAGAGATTTTGGGATGGGAAGGTCGGGGTGTAATTGCATTCTAGGCAGTATCTAAGTGAAACTTCATAACCAAAGGGGAAGAAGAAAGAATCTAACGTCATGAAATTCCCCTGTTATACAGGAATGCATTCAACCAGTAGCAAGGAAGTTCTTTGGTCCTGAGACCTCCCCGGCACCGTTTGGAAAGGAAATTAACAGTCTGGCTGCCAAATCAAAACCAAAACTCACGTTGCCAAAGGAAGAGCATCACTGCCCAACAATTAATGCCAAAGGACACGAGTCAGTCAACTGAGCTTCCACAGAAAGCAAAAGTGATCTTTCTGCTTAACAGGCTGTTAAACCTGTTCATGTCATCTGAAGTGTCTTGCTCTGTGAAGTCTCCTGGGACTTTCCCCAAAATTTTTATGTTTTAGCATCACTGGTCTAAACTCTTTGCTTTCAATGGCCTCTGAAGAAATCAGCAATATGAGCAAGTGTAACAAACCTCAGGTTAAAATAATTATGCAGATGAATTCTGACATGGCATTTGGCTGGTATCAGAAAGAAAGGATGTTTGGGAACTGCAGACTCTTACACAGATAATTTCTGTTCTGGTTGTATGTGGGAGAATCTAAATGAGAAAGATTCCAAATGATCCTCATAAAACAGGTGATCAAAACACATTTCAAATGAATGCAGGAAAACTAAAGGATTTGAAAATGATTCGCTTCCATTGTTCTCCAGATGGATTCTACAGGAGTCTTGCAGAACCTAGGCTAGGTGTACCACAGCAGGCACAGAGCCCGGCTTAGCGCAAGCAAGGTGTGAGAGCTCAGGCTTTCTGCAGGGTTTCACAGGTCCTGAGGCATGTGGGAGACAGAACCCTCCTAGGGCAGGTCCAAGGAATTCTCAACTAAAAGCTTAATTTGGAGGGCTCAACGGAGTTAATATTATCTTGAACGATAGGCAGGAAACTGATATATCAGAATTTTTCCTTCCTTTTAGCTAGTTGTTAACAACAAGTAGCAACAGCCTGGTGAGAGAGTGGCTACAGAAACCAGAAATCAAGAAGTCACAAGCCTCTCAAAATAAAACAATCCCCCCACCCTCCAAACACAGTTCACAAGGCCAAAACAGAAACAAAATCCTGCAAAAAACCCTACAAAGATCACTTTGAAAGAGCACCCTGAGCAGTGTGGCTTTTTGGCAATGAAGGCAGGTAGTTGCCTTGAGCCCTTAGCTTCTCTCAGGGAGAGCTCAAACAGCGCGTGCACTTCTATTCGGCAGGAGCTGGATGCAGACAGCTGCAGATGTGAAGCTGTGCTATGGATAGATCTGAATCAGCGACCCGGAGGTGAGACTCCTTCCTACAGCCTACCATCTGATTTATGGTCTTAATAACAACACATTTCTCAGCTTCTTGAGCACTGACAATGCATCACACACACACAGTACCTCAAAAATGTAAAGCATTATCTACCCAAGTAAACATTTTCACGTTGCCAGAAGGCTTCAAACTTAATTATACTGCAGACCTGAGGACAGCAACCACATAAGTAAAGTGAACAGCATCGCTGCGCTTCACTTACATGCAGCACTGATAAAGAGGAGCCAGGATGCTTCTTTCATCCAGCGCAGGATTTCCAAAGCTGAAAAGCAAAATTAAAACCAAGTGAAGCAGCTGAACTCCTAATGTTCTCAACATCAACAGGTTTGTAAAGAATTTAAAAAAAAAAAATCAATACTAAGCAATTTCATGCTCCAACAGATCAAATCATTTAAATTAAAATATAAACAGGCCATGACCAGTTACTGATATAACTCTCAAAAGCATCAGCTAAGGTATCAGGTAAACACCAGCATACCTTGTTCTTTATCAGACCAAAGCACTTTAGAAACAGGGAAGTTCAGAAATGGAGCTCATCTCGCAAGGCAGAGAAAGGAGTAATCAGTATTCTGGCCGCAGACAACAGGAGCTTTGCCTGACACAGCCGGATGGGGAACAAAGGAAATAGCCACCACATGCTGTGTCAGATGGCCAAGCTCAGGTCAACAGTTCAGCCAACAAGGTGATTGCTCTAACACGATCCTGCTTTCTCAGGGAGGCTGGCCAAAAGGATTTCATAGTATTGCAAGCTTCATCTAAACACGTTTGGGTTTGTTTTTTTTTTAAACTCAATAAAGATAACTTGGTCTAGGAGTCTGGCATTGCTCTGCTCAAATAATTCTGTTGTTAAAAACGGGACTGTGCTACCCAAGGAAGTGGTCAAGCACCAAGGAGCATTTAAATGGTGCTCTTAGCCATGTGGTTTAGTTTTAGGTTGTTCTGAGAGGAGCAGGGAGTTGGATTTGATGATCTTTGTGGTCTGTTTCAACTTGAGATCTTCTGATTCTATGAAAAAACTGCCCCCTAGTCCTTATCTCAAAGGAGCAGAAAGAACTTTACTTAATCTTTTGAGACAACAGTTAATACTTTGAGGCCTGCCAAGCCCCATGAGAAATGTTCTCATCATGTTCTAAGCACGTACCACAACGAAAGGTCTGACATGACCTTCAACTACCATATTCACTTCCAGTGATTAAAACATTAACTTCCTCTTAGCACAATGCCTAGAGCATTATAAAAAGACAAGTTTTGCCAAATTCACCTAAAGCAGTCTGAAAGTGGCCCTAATTAAGCAGTCCCAAGGTAGAATGCATCCTGCTGATGTATCTGGAGTGTTACCAAACAGGCTGATGCTTAAAGCCAAAATACTCAACTCAGCCAGGGCAGACAAAGGAGGGCAAGGGAGGAAGGAAGGAATCCCCTCTATGAGAGGCAAATGGGGAAAGAAATGGTAACTGAAAGCCTTCCAAGGGTCCATCCACCTGCAGAAGGGGAAACTCACTGCCACTGCAGATGGCAAAACCCATCAGAAAAAAACAACTCTGGAGTAAAGCGTGAGGAAGTGGAGTAGGTTATTTCTGTTTTTCAGAAAAATTAAGCAAACTGTTACAATTTTAAAAAGGTTGTGCTTTCAATGGCATTTTTAACTCCAAAAACTATAGCAGAGACAGAACAGCTCACGCTTTAAGCACATATGCACAGTAAAGTTTTGCTTCAAGAAGGACTTCTCATCAGTTCCTTTCAGTTACTACAGGCTTCATTTTTGTTTCGATAATACTTTATGTCCACCCTCAGGACATCATATTTTGTTGTCAGTACCAGTTCTATCTCCATAAAGTCAGAGCAGACATATTCAGAGGACA
Organism: Hypotaenidia okinawae; assembly: GCA_027925045.1. NCBI lineage: Eukaryota > Metazoa > Chordata > Aves > Gruiformes > Rallidae > Hypotaenidia > Hypotaenidia okinawae. The sequence continues at coordinate 1,072,823 of BSDF01000009.1, read as the reverse complement.
GGGAATACCAAATTATTCAGAGAGATATTTTCATATTTTTTACAATGGCACTTACTAATACTCACTAGTAAATAATAAATCATAAGGTTTTAATTTTCCATTAATTAAAAGCATGAAAGGGAGAAGACTTTTCTGGGGACAGGAGGAGACACAAACATCTGAAAGTTGCTTGGGGATAAAAGGTCATACTGTGCTAATTTGGGAGCTTCTGTAGTTTGAGTAAGACTTTGTCCAAAGCAGTCGTCGTATCTAGAGCACAGAGTAAGCACCACAGCTTTTGAGGACCCTAATATTTGGTGAGTAATTTCTGATAAGAAGGAAAGCACCCTCACCTCTTGGCATTATCTAGTAGGATGAGCATGCTGGCTCCTTCATCATCCTGGAAGCTCTCATAGTGATGCCGGTCAGCATTCCCAATCAAATAGTCAAAGATGGCGGTGTCAATGATATCAAGGAGACGAGGGCCTGAGTCATACGGTGAAGTCTTCTTCACAGCATCACAATAGCTTTCATCATACTCCCACCTACGGGTCAGCAAGAGAAACCAAATCAAATCTTCAAGGACCACACCAGCAGTGTTCATAGCTGCCCCCTTACGAGTGCATCAAGAAAAGCTGAGCACAGCAGTCAAGGCTAAATAAAGACAACCGAAGGAGCCAGAAGTGTTTCACTGGCAGAGTAAATCCTGTATTAACACCCCAGTGTATGGAGCAAGCTGTAGTTTCAGTGCAAGGTTACATATCATCTTCCTAAATCTTCCTACAGAAAGCAAGGTCGAAGTTTGCTTTCTCACTGCTCACAACTCAGCAGTGGTTGGGCTCCAAGCTTATCAACACTGCTTGCCTCCCTTCCTAAAGACTTCCCCTACTGAGCCTGTTTCTGTTGCCTAGACCAGCTCCCAGGTCAAGTCCTGCTTTCCAGGCATCCTCTCCGTTTTTTTCCTTTCTAATGCAAAAAACCTACTAATAAGGTTACTAATGACCTCATCATGGTTACTAATGACCTCCTCTGCCCTGAGGAGAAGGGCCTCCTAAGTGTTAATTCTCCCTCACTGAGAGTTGTCTCTTTCCTCCCTACTTGCCTTTCAGAGCATCTCACCTTCTTCTCCACTGGCAGGATTTCACACTTGCCTTTTCCTTCCTCTCCTACTACACATAACCTGGGCACGTTCTTCTGGTCTCATAACACTGATGTCATGTCTCAACTTTCCAAAGCTAGGATTTGACATTTTCTCATTTTCAGTTTTCAGTGCTATCCACCACCACCATCAAAATAGCCAAATCTCTGGTGTACATCCTTTCCATCCACCAGACCGACAAGTACATCTATAATACCTTCTGTGTAAGGACTGAAACAATGCTTCACAAAGTCACTGTTCAGTTGGAAATGCCCTATGCCATCTGTAACTTGGAAACAGAGATGGAGGAAACAAGCTGGAGATACTTGTGGACATGCTCAAAGCACAGAGAGTCATAAAAGCAGGGAGGTGATCAGAATTTAGCTACTAGAACTACCATATACCTGTCCTCATCTTCTAGAGGCCCGGAATCTCCAGTTACCCAAATCAGTGACCAAAAATGTATCTTCTCAGTGTTTTTGTTATTTCATCACACACCCTCCTCTAATGCTGTTTCCAGGGTAGGTTTTTTTTTTTGCATCAAGATCCAACTCACATCAAACTTGCAGCACAAGACAAAAGCCTGAGAACGTACTCCTGCTTGTACTGGATGCATTTCTTTCATGCTATGTCCCACCCTTCCTCCTTCCCCCAAGTGTTTCTCTCATTTTACGTTAGCTCAGCGCTTAATCACCTTGCAACAAGTTTCCAGATATACAATGCTCTCTCTTCTCATTTTCCATTCTGTCTTTCAAGACAGACCTTTCCCTGACATTTATTTCTGATCATTTATATTGTATTAGCACAGGACTCGGAAGGTCAGGGATTTTATCTATTACACATCCATTAAAGATTACATATGCTAATGTGACCATATGAATTATGTTCAAGAGGTCAACTCAGGATGGTCTAGAAGCAGCTGGATCAGGAAAATAATTCCTACAGTTATTTTTCCATAATTACCAGGCACAGAAAAAGGACAGCATGACATATAGAACTTTTCATTTTACTCAAAGTGAAAAGTGCCAACAGGATGAGGCGTAAAACAAAAGAAATGTGAGATCCCATCTGAATGAGGCAAGAGCAAGTGAGTTTAAAATACAGCAAATATGAAATCAGCACAGGTCCTGGGGTAAACTCCTCTGTATGCAGGCAGCTTTTAATGAAAAACAGCCTCTCAAAAAAGGAACACCTCCAAGAAATCCAGGCAACTCGTTACGGCAATTTACCATGTACTAAATACAGCTGGTTTGACCTGCTGGAAAGGAGGCAACATCTGCTCCTCGAAAATCACATTTAATACTCTGGGTAAGATTGTTTCTGAGAACAGCACGGCATTGGAAATCAATGGATATTTTAGAGCAAGGACTAAAAATCTCTTTCTAATCACTTATCCATGACACAGACCTGGATAAATTTACTAAGGTCAAAACAATTTTCTCTGCTCATGGCAAAACCATCTCCAAACACTCGGACATGTTACAACTACTGTACAAGATTGCTAGATCCCACATTTGTCCCTCTCTAAAAGCATTCTTTAGATGCTGTGCGTGGTCACCAAGTACTTTGCTTTGATGGCATTCAGAGCAAAGAACAACTTTTGGTGCTTACCTACCGTAGCCAGTTCCACAACTCTTGAAAGAAATACAAGGGCTGTGAGTTCAGGTCTGGCAGAAAACAGCAGAGTGCTACTATATTTTAGTGGACCACAGAGAGGCATGGTGACAAAAGCAGGACTAGTGACACAAGAGAAGAGTCTTGCCCAGAGTGAAGATTTTCAAAGCTTGGAGTGACTGCATGGTGGAGTTCTGCTCCAGGCAAAGAGGAAAATGGACAGCACTTTCCATTGTTTCCATTGTGGAAAACAATGAAGATTTCTTTCTTGCTTATCATAATTAGAATCTCATCCGAGACTTGACTTCCACTGCTTTATCAAGAAAGCTGTTGGCAAAGCTCAAGGTTTTGAGAGCATGTGCTCCTTCATTCCACTGTATTGCAAGGGTAATTCTAGTACAAATTACCATGTATGAAGAATAACTCTATCATGTTCTCAAACCTGGCAAGTTTGCCTTCACGGTAAGTCCTGCCCCACGGGTGCCGATGTTTCTGAAGAGGCCAGACATCTGGTAGCCACAAAGTCACTGACCCCTCCATGATGTCCCCATCTGCACAAGCTGGTTCTGTTTCCCGACAATAGTAGCACTTCCCATAGAAGCAAGTGTTGTTACCTTAAAAGAAAAAAAGAGCTATCAAAAGAGCAGAACTTAATCCAAGAGATGCCAACTGAAATCCAGGAGCATATTGACGCAGCAGAGCCTTCCCTGCAATAGGATTTTCAGTGCACTTGACCTCATGCTTCCTATCTCTTGAGAGGAAGAGGCTCAGAAGAGATTAAACAGGCATCTATTAATTCAAAGCAACATTAAAGACCAATATTCAAACGATAGAGTAATTATATTTTCTAATGTGTTTATCACACTGAGAGTTAATACAACACTGCACTAGCGACAAGTTTTTGCAATCCTCTCCTAGTCCTCAGGACCTTGACTTTGCCACCTTAGCACTGTTTCTTTTAGTATTTCACACTTCATGTGTCAGATTTCCCACTTACTTGAAAAGAGTTAACCAAAAAGAGACAAGTGAAAAAAGCCTCAAATGGATTTGGAGCCCTAAAGATCTGCCACACGTCTCAGTTACTTGAGCTGACTCAGCAGGGGAAACACAAACAAGCTGCCCTGCTTATATGATCCAGGAATGCAAATCTGTCAAATGCTTCATGAGCATCTTCTGACAGGAGAGGAAAATGAAGCCCTCAGGCTTAAGTTTGTTAAGGCCTATGTAGCCTGTAGTGTCAAGTAATCTACATAATCTAGATTAACATTGGTAGCTTCACCTTTACCTTTTCTACTTCTCCCTCCTCACCTGCCTTTGCTTGACCCGTGCTGAGTTATTCCAGTTTCATCTTCACAGAGGCTCTTCCAACACATTCAAGTGTGTCTCCACTTATTCCCTGTCCTTTCTTCCTTTGGCTCTACACACAATGCAGCCCCCCACACCAGGCCTGGCTCACCCAAAGAGATGTTTTTCACTTCCCATTCTTACAGATGATAATCCCTTAGCCAGCCAGGGCTCCTTTGCAGTCCTCCATCCAGACCCAGCTCTTGTGCTCCCACTAACTGTCAGACAGCTTGAGGACATCTGTAGATGATCATTAACAATGAAGAGCTTGCAGCAGGCCAGATCTCTTAGTTGTATGGAAAGCCCTGCAAATTGCTCTTCCTGTCTGTGACCCTGTAGCAGGTCAAAAAGAGAATCCTTTGAGATTCTAGCTGCAACTCAACAATTCTGCACTGAGGATGCATGAAGTATCTTCTCTTCAAAACCACAGAAACTTGATCAAATTTGGGTTGACGAGAAATCACAACGTTCTCTCCAGATCCACTCATTTCTTTGCTTCATGCTCTGCAGAACAGGTGGTTTCAAGGAATCAAAGGCAAGGCAATGAAAACTTCTGGAGCCATGCTTTTCTAGTCAGCATTTCTGCTAGAAAGCTGCTTAGTTACCTTGGCTGGAATTAGAAAAAGTAAAGTCTGCCTGAGGCAGACACCCCACCAGAATGCAAAAGGTTTGGCAAGGCAGAGCTGCTCACAGCTGAAAGTTACACCTTGTAACTGAAAGCGGTAGGCAAATGTAGTAGGTGTTTGTACTAAAAATACACACAGGCACACATATCTATCTGCTGTATTGAACAATGGCTTCTAGAGTCTTTTTATTAGGGAAAAAAAAAAAGAAACAGTAGTAATTGGGTATTTTATGAAAGCCTGAAGAAGTTAAGGCTGAAGTGTAAGGTGCTTAATGACCACCTGGTAGGAGTTCACATTCATAATTCCCATTAAGTGCCCTTCACAGCGTTATTACTATAAATGACATATGGAAATTGTGACACATTTAGTCATGAATGCTCAGCACAAACAACATCTAACACCAACATCAGCTCCATAAATTATCCCCAGTTCCCACTCCGTTTGTGGTAAATACAGTGCCATTTTTTTCCTTTTGGGTCTAATCACAGACTTTTCTAACCACCTCTGACAGCAGAGAGAAAGTTCTTACTCAAAAAAACCCCATCTGTAACAGCAGCATCAGGGAACACTGAGAAATTCCATCAGAAAAACTAGCTGGAGAAAATCAAGTTGTCCTCCCCTGCCAAATGGGGTTATACAAGCGTTAATGATCTTTCTTGGCACAGAAAGAGAGTCACCAGCTTCCTGTGTATCATAGTTAACTGTTCCATAACTGTGTCAGATTCACACGGCTCTTTTTTCCCCATTAAACACGTTTTTCTTTACTGGGCTGCACAATCCATGCACTTACCCACAGTCATGAAGGTACCCAGAAGCTGCTCTGTGGCAACCGGCTTGATCTCCGTACGTAGATTCACAAACCTGCCAACCACCAGCGGGGCTCGTCTGAAACCCAGAATTCTGATTGGGGGTGAAAAAAACATGAGATGAGAATTTGCAACACAGCCAGCAGTTCTGAGTTAAAACAAAACTAAACCACAGTTCTGAGTTAAAACAAAACTAAACCACAGCCTCCGTGCCACTGGCTGAAATGGAGATGGCCAAGACCAAAGAATAAAGTTGGAACCCTGCAGCAACTCCTCTTTCCTCCGAGGCAAAGTGAGGAAGCTGATTTTTCATAAGTGCCTGGTCTTGCCTATAGAGGCCATCAGCGACGCTCCTTTATTAGAGCATTTGCAGCAGAGCAACACAGGATGCACCACGCTCCAACTTTCAGAAATCAGACCTCATAGCAGAAAGATCCATCATCTGTCTTCTGCACAGGCTGAAGCAGTAACCATATGGCCTTTGGGCTGGTCACCTGGAAAGATCATCTGTAATTTGTGGGAATTACTATCTGTTAAAATGGTATGTTTAAGCCCAATTCAATTATACTTAAAAGTAAACAATCTAGGAGTTATTTTGTTTGGCACGAGGATGGAGAAGGGAAGAGGGAACAGCAGAAGAAAACGGAATGCCTGAAGTGTCTGGAAAAAAAAAAAAAGAGAGAGAGAGAGAGAGGGGTGGAAAGAATAATCCTGAAACTTGCAGTCACAAGATCCAGGTTCCACTCCCATGGCTGCCAGTCCCTGCTCTGTGACCACCAATGAGTTAGGTGTTTCTAAGGGACTATTAAAAGCGCTTAAAGGAGGATACGAACAGGGATGGGTACAGCGCCAGCCCAACTTTTAATGTACTTTTGATAGGCTTTTGGTAGACTTTGCATCTCAGGAAAGGAGACTGAAAAGAGACTGTCCCTTCAGAGAAAGGAATGATCTGTACTCCACAGAGATCCTGGGAGAGTCACTCGAACAGCTGCAAATTATATTTTTAAAGGTATTCAAAGAGTAAGTCCCCTTTCCTAAATATAAAATAACTCTAAGCAAAGGCAACACAAAATGTCTGCCTGCAGAAATCACACATGCACAAAGACAATATTCACAGCCAATACAGAGCCATGCACAGCTTCAGAAAACACAGGGGTTCCAAGTAAGAAAGATCTGGAGAAAACTGTCCCTGTATTTTCAGGCTCAGAGCTGAAAGGCCAGTATCCTGGATAGCACAGCCCCCCTGTTACTGGGAAACATGCAGGATTTTTCAGGTCCTCAAACAAAATATGTAACTGCCACTGTTCAAAACAAAGGTACACACTGAAGTTAGGAGAGCAGGTAGCTTCTGCTAGGTATTTTTGGAGACTATAGAAGTGTATACACTCTACAGAGGAAAGAGAAGAGAAAGGCCAGAGAAGCAAGCACCAAAACACAGCCAAAGAGAAAGCGAGAAGAGCTAGGAATGAGGGGTTTGGGTACTGGAACGAGGCTTTGAACTGTGACTTTACCATGTTTGATAGTTGCTTTTCCAGGGATACACAAGCCTGCATTTGTCTTGAAAACACAAATGGACAGCAGGCACCTGGCTACCTCTTTTTTTTTTTTTTTTTTTTGCCTTAAATACCTTGATTTTGGCCCACTACCTAAAGATTTCAACACCAGTGATGGGCATTGCACCACTAGTTTTACACAACTAGAATTACTGATTTCTATTACGTGTGCAGTGAGTCCCACAGGTGAATTAGGACTAATATATCTTTTACCACCTACCAATTCAGTCATGGTGACAAGCCCCTTGTTTAAGTTATAGGAAAGGAAAACTAAAGCCTCAGCTACAGTTCAACCATGTGAATCTTTATTATGTTTATTCCTCCTTAATCCCTTTCCTGAGATTTTGAATCTCTTCATATAAGAATTTTTCAAATATTTAATTATCCTCAGTAATCTTCTCTGAAGTGCCAACACAGTCCTCTTGGCATGAGGAGACCCAAGCCACACCTCAAACTTGTATTTTGTGACTATCAACCTTCAGGGTTTGGTAATTTCTGTCCTGTTCTTTGTATGTCTTGTAACTTTGGTGTTTTTTCCTGCTAATTGTACCTCCAAGCTCAGGTCCCCAAACCCACCTGGATATCCCCCAATACAATTAATATGTGAATAGCTGTTTTATCTCTGGAATACATCAATTTGTATTTAGCCTAGACTAAACTGTTAGTTGAGATATTAGACTTAACTTTTTAGCATCCTGGACATCGCATGTACATTCAGCATTCCAGACTTTTCCACAGGATTTGGCTGAGCTCTTTCTTCTATATAATAGGATATGTCAGTGGTTTGGTTTCAGTGCTCATTCACCTTTTCAAGTTTTCCACAAACATCTTAAATGTTACAAACACACACACATCTTTGGAATGTTTCAAAACAAAGCTAATTTTAATTTCTGGCTTCAATGTGGTACACTGGAGGGTTAGAAATAGCTCACCTCTGAGATTTATTCTTCAAAGGACTCCTTTTTCCCCAGCTCTGAAAAAGCATTTACTAGAGACAATGAAACCAGGTAACCCAACAGTTCCATACCTATCCAAGTGAAAGGCTGCCACCTCTGCGTTGTGTCTGTCATAGCCAGCGTATGGTTCTCCTTCCACAATATAATCCCTGGCATATCTGGAATCGAAACAAGTCAAACAAAGTGACTGATGCAGGCTCCCCATCAACTCTGCTGTTCAGAGTAACAAGTGCAGTAACGGTGCTAAGTTAAACAGACTCTGTCTCACTTTCAAAATGATCGTCCATGGGAGAGGGGAAAATTACTCATGAGATTAAAGAGCACACAGACTGTTGAAGTAGTAAATAAGGAGGAAAGGTCAGTAATTGCAGCGGTCTCAAAAGCTTGGGAAGCAGTGTCCATTCAAACTCAGGAGTTTTAATTCGATCATACACCAAGTCACATCGAAGAACAAAGAGCACAGACCCAGCTCTGGAACAAGGCACTATTTATACTGGAGAGCAGCAACTCCACCTCCAACTTTGGGGTTAGAATGGACTGTAGATTAACATGAAAATACAATCTGGTATTATGGAAGAAATACCAAATGCAATCTTTAGGAGCCAGAAGATCAGCAAGCATGAACTGAGGATACTACTGGATATAAAAAGACCCTTTATTCTGGTGAACAGACACAACGAGCAGCAAGAAGGAGAAATTACAACACTCATTACAACAACAAGAGAGTATTTTGATCAAGTGTTGGGATTCTTTTAATAGCTGTTACTTACATAGTTATGGCAAACACAAATTTCCAAGATTCCTGACATCTGAATCGGGTCTAGATACCGCTTAAACAGCATGCTTCAAGTGAGCATAAAATACCACAATCAATAGTGAAGAAACGGGTAAAATGGAACACATTTATCAAATAAAGTAAGGTCAAATTAGATTACTTATTTTTTTACTTTCATCTGCGTGTCACATTGTGTAAACTAGATCATTCCCAATGGACTCGCGGTTCAAGCAGTAGCAGCAACACTGTAAGAGAAGCCACAGTGCTCTACTTTGATGCTTTCACCCTGCTCAGAGAAGATCTGGGGCAAGACAACAGTCCATTTCATCAGTCCAAGCAAATACTTCAGCTATTCTGCATGACACCTCAAAAAAGAATTAACCAGTGTGGAATGGTACAGAGTTTTTGGGAGGAGGCTTTGAGAGATTCCTGCCAAACTTGTACTTACTCCCAACGAGCATCTTATTTCACATATACCACTGGCACATGACAGTATCAACTATCAGTCATCAGTAACTTAAGCCTGATTTTGAAAGGTGACAGCTAACCCTCAGAAGATTTCCTTGAAGCCAAGTCTTTTGTATGTACTTACAGCAGACTTTTGAAAACACAGTCAGATTTTGAAAGCCTCAGAGCTAAAAACTTCCCAGTAAAACACAACCTACTTCTTGGTTCCATGCCCAGTAGGAATCTAGTCCTTCTTGGAGCAAAGGTGGCAAATCAAGAGAATTCTTTCTTCCCCATCCAGTAACTTTTCTCAGAACGGTTTTTAGAAATAACTTCCACAAACCTTTCAGGTCAAAAGCTAAAGACACTGACAGAACAAGACTACCTACAAGCTTCAGCAGCCACAAACAAAACATGAATCTACCAGTATGGCCAGGGCCATGCCAGGCACACTCTTATATACATTCCCAGCCGCACGTGCCCTTGGAGCATAGTCACTGTGCTTGCCTGCAGACATCCCATTACAGGAATGTAATTTAAAGCTCAGTGAAACATTTTACCACATTCACTTATACAGAAAGCGCTACAGAAATGCCATGTCTTGTTACTGCATCTATTGGACAAGCTGCCTGTTGCAGCACCAAGCCTTCTGCATGAAAGATTCACACTGTTTAAACACTGCCCAGCCACACAGCCAAGCTCCAGCCAGACCAGTAATTAACCATACACAGAACAGCCCCGCAAATTCAAGAAGTGGAGGACAGATTTTTTTTCCCCTCATTATCACAACAGAAAAGCTTCAGCTTGCTCAACCCAAAAATCCTTTGCCAAGAGATGTACCCGTTCTGTGATGACGTTTCACATTTGCAGTGCACTCCCATAAAACACACCTGCCTTACTTTTCTTTACATTTTTCTAACTGCTTCTTTTCCCCACAGGCAAACAGTTCAAAAAACTTTGCAGACGTGCACAAGCCTCTTCATAAACATTCAATCCTGCCAAATTTCCCTGTGGATCACCATACACAGAGGCTGTACCAAGGGACTATCACTACTCATCTGTTTTTACATTGCTCCTCCAGAATTCACTCGGAGCCTTTCACTCTGACCCACTGTCGCAGTTTGCTGTAGCTGTGCTGCTTAGATGGCTTTTGCAAAGCAGCAGTTACAGTTTGTTGTGAGTTCCCAACAGTAAACAAGAGCCAATTCAAGGCCAAAGTCACTTTTGACCAATCACAGAAGGATTCATAGCGCCTTTGTGAATCACATATTCGAGGAAAAAAACTCCTGGCTGGCACACTTTGCCACCGGAAGGCAGAGTGGGAAGATGTGACCAGCTGCAGCGATAGCCAAGGCCAGGACTTGAAGGAGAGGGGGGAAGGAATGTGGAAAGAAAGTCTCCCCTGCAGCTCGTGGAGAAGACCATGGTGAAGCGGGTTGTCCCCTCGCAGCCCATGGATGAGGACGGGGAGCAGAGACATCTACGCCCTGTGACGAGATTGATCCACGCCTCAGCAGGTTTGCTGGGGGACTTGTGACTTTTGCGGACTTGTGACTTTTGAGGGGGAGCCAGGCCGGGGGAGCCCGGGCTCAAATGTCGAAACCATATGGAAAGAAGTCCTGCTGAGAGGCCTGTGGTGAGGAGATGACTCCCCGATGGAGAGGACTCATGCTGCAGAAGTTCGTGGATACAATTTCTGGCATGGGTGGGACCCCACGGCGCTGTAAGGGAAGAGTGTGTGTGTGTGTGTGTGTGTGTGTGTGTGTGTAATGCCCCCCCCCCAGCTGAGACAGAAGACAACTCGGGCGGAATGGACTGAAACCCCCCACTCCCCACTCCCTGCCCCTCCTGGTGCTGCGATGGGAGGGAAGAAGGGAGTGAAATTGATGATTAAAGTCAAGGGTGCGAAGAGGCGAGGGGTAGGGGGGAAGTAGAAGTGTTAACATCTGGGGAAGGAAAGCAACTGGTACCACCAGAACCTCACTCCCCATTCCCTGCCCCTCCCCGTGCCATGTTGGGGGGAGAAGAAGGGAGTAAAATCGTGATGAAGTTTGAGTTTGCTAAGAAGGGGAGGGGTGGGGGAAGGCGCTTTAAGACCTGGCCGCTTCTTACTCTCATCTCGTTCCGGTTCACTGAATGTATTAGTCATAGTTGTAATAAATCACTTTTCTTTCCTTCATTCTGTGCCGAGTCTGTTTTGCCCATTGCACTAATTAGAGAGTGATCCCTCTGTCCTTATCTCAGGGCCTGAGCCCCCGAAAACATATCTTCTCCCCTTTTCAGCTGAAAGGGGGAGTGAGCGAGTGGCTTGGTGGGCATTTGGCTTCTAGCCAGGGCCAAAACCACCACACCCACCAAGCCATTTTTTACACTCTTCGCACAGCTACACTGGACCCCAGATTTACTTTTAAGATCACTCCTTCCCTTTTCTTGGACTGCATTCTCTCAAGGCAGTTTGATGTGACCCTTCCTCAGAAGGGTAGGCAGACTTGTCCCCATGCTGCTGGAACCTATCCTGCCACAATCTGCAGCGTTTCCAAACACGAGGTTTAACCAGCATTCCCTTGGGACTGAACACAGGGATTATGTCTTTTAACCTAAAGACAGGCTGTTTCAAGTAGCAGAGCTATGCAGTGTGAGACAGCTGGCACAGCAACTCACTGCTGCTGGAGCGCCAGCACATACCTGTCTCTGTCACAAAGAGGAGAACGGCCTTTCCATTTACATAAAGATTTGTAACTTAAAAGGTTTATGCTACAGCATGGAGATAAAAAAGGTAATACATAAAGCAGTTAATTCAATCACTGAAGGCAATATTTACCTCTTGGGTTTGAAGACAACCTTCTGTCCTCCTTCAAGTATTAGCAAAGCTTTCAGTTGGGTCCCTTTGTATCCCACATCAGCTTTGATTATTTTCTTTGTTGTCATGGCATGCATAACAGCCCCTAGCTCAGGCGTCTCCTCGGGATACACCTCCCGAGGCACCACCCACTGGGCTGCGATTTCCCAAGGGGACTGCAAGGTGTGGTCAAGCCGGGGGTCCAGTTCTACGTGGAGGCTTGCCATCATGCGGTGAAAGGCGCGCTGGTCCTCCCGGTTGGCAGCTGAGGTGTCCAAGTTGTCAATGAGGAAAACTTTTGTGAAAATGAAGATGACAAGGAGGATGGCCAACAGCACAACTCGCTGCTTTAGCTTCATGATGACCTTCAACCCCTCTCCCCTGACCCTTTCTTCCAAGCGTTACAGGAAGTCTATTGGAGATCAGGGCGAGGAAGGGGATGTTAGTTAATTAATTTCATTCATAACTTGCACTGTGAAAGAGGTATCACCACTGAAGTGTCTTCTAGGATCCCTAAAAATAAACAAAACACAAGCTTACAAAACCGCATTCCTGAAGATCCCACCAAACTCAAAATCAAGTTTATGCTTGGAACATAAGTCTGCATTTATGTGCACTTGTATCCTAAAGTCCAAACCTTTCTGGTAAAACACATGAGGTCTGTTGTCTTCCTGGAGCCCTCCAGTGATCCACCTGAAAGGGGAAATTGCCTGATAGCATCTCTACATAGCCAAAATTGCAACAGCTGCCACCACCAATGAGAAGACTCTTGCAGAGAAAACTGTAGTTTAAGTTGATGGCTCCCATTTCACAAACACTCTTCCATTACCAGGAGAACCCATGAGCTCTGGTTCCCTAAAGATTCATCCCCCCAAAAGCAAAGTAAATTTCCCAACATCTGACAACTGGGAAGAACAGCTGCACAGCCTAGTGTCCTGAAGATATGAGACATAAGGACAGAACAGAACTTCATTTGCTTATTGTCTATCGTTTGCTGTCACTGTAATTGAGGTTTTTTTTCCATTCTTAAAAAAATAAAAAGGGGGTGGGGAACATGACACATGACACATCTTTACTTCCTTGTGGTTAACTATGTACTTTGTGCAGTCAACCATAAAACCAACAACCACAAAAAATACACAAAATATGTGTAATCTCAACACTAAATTAACAAGGTAAACCCCCAAAACAGGACTACTGTCTCTTCTCAGAAACTTCACCTATGCCACAGTTAAAGCCACATCTGCATTTCTATATTTACAGGGGCCTGCGTGACACATGTCACCCCTCCACAAGTGTTAGCTGTGAGGACCACATAACACACAGTTAATCAACTGTATTCCTACTACAAGGAAAGAAATTATCTGCATAATATTAGTTGAACGTAGTCAAAGACCAAATGGAAATAGATACTAGCTAGAGCACACCTCTGAGGAGCCACCAGAGATTTCTCTCTCCACAAGCTCTGCTAATCATAAAACCCACAAACAGCACCCTGAGCTGTGGTAGGACTAATATAGAAAAGCCTTCTCAAACGATTTAACAGTAAGCGTATAAACTAGTCATTATTAATCATGTCACTGGAAAAACGAGCTGCACAGGCTAAGTCAATTTACCAGCAGGCACCAAAGGACAGCCAGAATACAACTCAGTGGCCACAGATCACAGCCATCTTCAGCATCTACATGACATTGTGCCCTATGTGCGAAGGTCATGGGTACAGTGGTTCTGAGGAGCCTCAGTGCTGGGTTACACCTCCAAAGATTAAGGTCATGGTGAGAAACAGATGACAGTAACACGCAGCCTTTGAGCAAGTCCCAAGTGCAGAATCAGGCTTGGCCTGGTGTAGGAGTCCTAGTATAAAAGCAGGCCCAAGGCCAAGAATGACTCCACAGGACCTTAAATAAATTTACATTAGGTCTACAGCAGAGCCACCCCACCTCCCCACTACGTGGCTCTCCCACCTTCCTGTGCCTCAGCGTTAGCATTCATACAATCCAGCTGCAACAAACTTCAACCATCCGGGTTGCTGACCCACCCAAGCATTAATCACCTTCCTTGGCTGGTGTTACTACTGCTGGTTTTTAAGCCAAGACACAGTTTGTTACCCGAGTATAAAACAGCAATGCTGGCAGCACAAGGCAGCGAGGTGGGGGCAGACGGCACAGCAGCTCTGACAGTGGGAGCTGACCCACGGAGTTCCTGCAAAGCCTGCCTACCTACAGAGGGGCACCTTCCCCCAGCTTGGGTTGCCAACGTAGCTTCACAAGCATCTGAGGCGGGCACGCCACAAGGCCACAATCAAGTGTGTCTCTTGGCAGCAGCGCTGGCGATTATACCTGTGGCTGAAAGTACGGCCCAGGCCAGCCCAACAAAGGGCAGGCAGCTGAACGACTCAGAAACAAAGGAAATTCTGTGACAAACCGTCAGATCTTCCGATTTCCAAAAAATTGCTCTTTTCAAAAGCACAGCTACCATGCTGGGCACCACTCAGCTTGCAGACAACATGCTCCAATGATGGAGAAATGAGGCTTTCTGGCCAGTTTACCATCTGAATTACTTTACTGTCACTGTCCCGCCACAGGTTACAGCTCAGTTCAGTTTGGCCCAAGTTACATGTTTTGTCTCTTAACCACTTTTGACTAAACCCATCTGCAGCAGCAGGAAAGAGAGCGAGTCTAATGACAATGAGTTAAAATTGAAGTGTGAGCAAGAGGTTTCATGTTAATAGCAACCACACAGAGCAACCTAAAAATCCCGTGAAGGGTTGAGTGTAGGGCAAAAGAAGGCTACCAAGTCTCAGGGGTGCTTCAAACTAACACTGGGGTCCCCTGTTAAGTGTGTGATACTGATTTTAATCTACCAGAAAATAAGCACTTGTATTAATAACAAAAGACAAGCCACATGCTTATATGGAGATTAAAACAAATTATTGTTCATCTCAGTTGTTTAGGCAACCTGTATGTCTCCAAGAGGCGTGTCAATCTGTGTATTACACACGAGAAAGAAGTACAGACAAGGAAGACGTAACCTGACCTGAAAGCCCTTGTTCCTGCAAATACAGACTTGCTCAGAAGGAAAGCCCTAAATAATAATATTATTCTTAAATCTGAGCAAGTGAGCAAAGCAGACCAGGCTGTAACTGCACTGCTCATTGCAATTTCATAGTTTCACTGCTTTAAAACTTGTTACTCTAAATAATTTTGAACATTACTGTTATTGAGACCTGCTTTCATTCATTTTAAAAATCCATTATAGTTTTAAGAAGTTGTAGAAGAACACAGTTAATTTCAGAACAGTTACTCCTGATTATGAGATATATATACATGTACAGTTATCATTTAAGAAAGCTCTGTGTTGACCAACTTAAGCACTGGACAGAAATGTTTCATACCTTTGGAGCTCAAGGTAGGCACTCAATATCATAGAATGCTTTGAGTTGTAAGGGACATCCAAAGATCATCTAGTTCCAACCCCCTGCCATGGGCAGGGGCACTCTCACTAGATCAGGTTGCCCAAAGTCCCCTCCAACCTGGCCTTGAACACCTCCAGGGATGGGGCTCCCACAGCCTCTCTGGGCACCCTGTGCCAGGACCTCACCACCCTCAGTATAAAGAATGTCTTCCTAATGTCTAACCCAACCCTGCCCTCTTTCAGCTTGAAGCCATCGCTCCTTGTCCCATCCCTGCACTCCCTGGTGAATGGCCCCTCTCCCACTTTCCTGTAGGACCCCTGTAAGTATTGGGAGGCCGCAACTAGGTCTCCCTCGAGCCTTCTCCCAGGCTGAACCCGCCTAACTCCTGCAGCCTAAAATCTATCCTGGGCTTATTTTCAGGAATACTGAGGTTCTCCAGGGGACTGTTTCTTGGGGGTAGGGAGGAGAACATAATGAGAGCCACCTATTGTATTTACTTAGTTTATCTGTTGCGACAGCTTTGAAATTAATTTTGGCAGAAAACTTTCAACTCTCTAGACAGAATTTACCAAAATAACATAAATATCAGACATTTTAGTAATTCCCTTAACTAAACAACTGAACCTCACCAACCATCTCTCCTGAAGTAATATGCTCACTCCCAAAACCTCAATCTAACCCCTACCCTGATTTTGCTCTCTCTGGAGCTTTAAGCAGGTGAGTCGGCTCTGACTTTTTACTGACATCTGCCAAAATGAGTCATCAGCAGCTTTTCTCCAACAAACAACAAAACACCCCTGAGGTTGCTATGCAATCAATTCCACCCGCTAGCTCCAGAGCCCCTACATTACTCCTCAGGTATCAACATTATGCTTCTCATCGTACAAGTCAACAAAAATGAATCCTTTCATGAAGATGTTTAGCCCAGAGAGCAAGAACTATAAGCTTTATTGGTTTTAAGCTGAAGACAGCAAAAGTGACAGTGTTGAGGTGGTGTAAGAAAATGTTTACATGGTTTTGGAAGAAAACAACTTGAAGGAAAGTACAAGTCTTTGGAGAAAGGCTTGGATTGGAGAAGAGGATTATGAAAGCTCAGGAAGCATGAAGATGTTTGTGGAACAAGGATGGAGATGGGAAAGGCAGCCACAGAAACAAATGAATTAGGAACCCCCAAAATCTTAAAAGGGGAAATACAGGGTGAGCTGTGAGCAGAACTCTTTGGAACAAAGGACAAAAGGCAATGGCAGACAAACCCAGGGGTAAGCTCAGATGGAGCCCCCAAAAAGAGAAACCAGCAGAGGTGAGAAGACAAGGCAAGGGTCTCAAGACTGACAAAAAGGGGCAAGGGGACAGATTAACCACTTACTTGTACATGAGAGATCCGGGAGTGAGGGCTGCACATAGTGATAGTGGGCGCTCTTTGAATCAGAAGGCATCAGAGAAGGAAAGACCCAAATCAAGTTTTCAGAAGCGAAGTATGTTTTCCGTGTCCCACCAGAGCTAACAATGAGAACAATCCCTGGAACAGCACGCATTCCCTCCTGCCATTGGGCAGCCACTGCTGACCTCTTACCAAGGTCAGGTAACTCAGAGTTTTCTTTTTAGTTTCTTTTTTCCCTGAGCTTGTGCTTAGCATTATCTCCAGCTACTGTTACTAAACAGAAGATATAATCCAAAGAGTTTTGTTGTTTTACCACCCAAACTCCATCCCCACATAACAAAGTCACCTCCCTCTCCGTCATTATACCATACCCCTGATCGACCTCGAAAAGAGAACAGTCAGAAATAAACAGCTGTATCCCAGCTTCTTAATACCACAGTCAGCTGGCAGGTTCAGGTAGGAAATGCTTGTTTCTCACTACCTCTTTGGGATATTTCCTGGTGAATTTCATCTCTCCTTACAAACAGCAAGTAATAAGTCTCCAGAGTCAATATGCAAATAACAGCCTCTTCCAAACATTCTGGTGGGGTCACTGTACGTGCAAAGGCGTGTATTAAAGCATGACCACCGGCATTAAATACCAGTATCACACCGCTTCGGTCCTGCTTTGAAAAGCAGCTTGAAACTTGCCCGCTACACACAGCAGCATAATCACAGCTGCTGTAAGCTGCCTGTAAAATTAGCAGAGGGTCCTATCACAGAAAACAATTTTCATTAAGAGTTGCAAGATAAACACTATACCACATATTATAATACTATTTTTGTATCAGAAAGTTACTGGCTCAAGAATACTTGTGTACCCCTAACAAGCAAGGATTTTGTTACACTCCAAATGACAAACAAGGTCTGAGGGCAGGCAAAGGTTTGATCTGCACAAGGACACACACACAAAAAATATCACAGCTTGAACAGTAAGTATGACTAAACATGCTCTAACTACCACTTAAACACATTTTTTTTTTCTTCCTAAATGCACCATGCCTTTTAGGATCTTCTATGAGAAGGTCTTTAAAAGTTCTCCAGTAAATCCTGGAAAACACCTGATGAAGCTCTGCACACTTCCCAAAACATGCTTCAGTCTCACCAGATCAATCTTTCCTCCCACCCCTCTCTCTGGCCAGCTCCTTGGGAGCTCACGCTTTCCCTTCTGTGGAAGCCTCACCATTTCAGTCTTCACAGGCAGGCTCCCACAGATCTTGGCTTTGGTTTTTTTTTCAGACTCATTCTGTCACTTCCAGTCTCCTTACGCTGCTGGTTTGTGTACAAGTTCAGTACTCCAGTGCACAGGGCTTCGCACGTGTTCACTCATCCGCTATTTCTCCATCTCTTCTGTTAAAACCCCCACCATCATAGGCAGAATCCCTGCAAGAGCCTGTATTCAAACTTTCCTTTCCACATGTGTACATGCACCCCTGGCAAAGAGCTGTAGTGTAGATGAAGTATGAAAGGTCACAAGCATTTTAACTGCTGCATTATCTAACTATGCCTGCCACTGCAAAAATCACTAACAGCCTGACATATTCTCACACAGTTTCTGAGAGAAATAACTGCATTCATCTGTCTCCTCACCTTGGCCCGTTACATTTCTTATGAAGTTCAGAATCCATCACCTATGTTTCTGCCAAATTTGCCAGAGGAATACTTCCACGAGCGTTACAAAAACAACTGGTCAGACAGAGGACAGAAGCCTCGAGAAGCCAAGGACAACTTGGTATATACCTTCCTGGTCCCCAGGAAACCAGGTTTCCATAACTCTCACAGAACAACTTTCCTTCAAGCACGGTTTCCTATGGAAATCAAGTTTTATATAATCACGCTTTTCACCGGTAAGCTTTTGGATCCATTGACTAATTTCAAATGCATCTGAGAGAAGAGTAGATGTTTTGAAGGCAGAGTTTATGTGTTTATTGGGAATTGGCAGCTGGGAAGTGCTGAGGGTAAGGCTGCAGCATTAGCTCAACAGTTGTCTGTTCGCCTTGGCCATCTGGGCAACCAGCGTGTGCACAGCTGGTACACGGAGGGAGCTGGAAACACTGCGCTGAAGGGATGGGACTGAAAGGGCTGTAAAGTAGAACAGTATGGGACATGGGCAGGAGCCAAGGGTCCCAAAACTAGGGGTGCTGGGACCCAGTCAGCAAACAGGCCAGCTTCACTCCTAAGGATACAACCACCCCCTTGCCCCCATCCCAGTTACTGAAGTTCCACCTGACCATCGCAGGCAGATATGCAACAAGCTGGAAATGTTCTAGGAGGCTTAATTCAACTTGGATGTGAAGCCAAAGCAGTCAGAAAAGCCTGTTGTTTTCTTTCTTGACAAACATAAGAACATCAAGTTGAGAAAGAGCACCAAAAATTTAATCAGGATCCATATACCTGTGTGACATTTTGCAGCTATGAGCCTGACTCAGCTGTAAGATGGCACCAATCAATTTTCCCCACTCCCAAGAATACAGGACAACGAACCAGCAGACAAGAGATTTTTCAGAATCAGAACTAAGCAGCCAACTTTATATATGAGAAAACAAAACCCACCTCACCCTCCCGAGGGTTCATACTGCAAACGGAGATAAATCTTCTTGAGACTAAGTAGGTCAGACTTAAGAACATCAGGGGTGCACAGACTCATTTTCAAATTACAGTAAAACCACACTGCTAATACCCTTTGCTGTAACGAGTACCAGGTGAATCTGTTCACATGGAATTCACTGCAAGGCTAGAACTGACGCTTTAGTTTTCTCTGCTTGTTCAGCCCCCAAAGCACAGATGGCAATCGCAGGACCAGGGCCTCAGCCAGTATAAACCAAACCAGCTGCGCTGTTGGTGGACATCTGTATCCAGAAAGGACCTAAAGTCACAGAATGTTAGGAGTTGTAAGGGACCTCAAAATGTCATCTAGTCCAACCCCCACCAGAGTGGGATCACCCAGACTATACCACATAGGAAAACGGTTAAGGTTAAACCTACTGTTTCAACAACTACGCTCAGTGTTTCTGCTCAACCATACGGGATAATTTTCCCGAGTGGGCGACGACCTTTAGCTAAGCTGCAAGGGGTGCTCCATGAGCTGCTCCGCTGTGTGGAGAGCTACCTGCAAGCCTGAGTACCTCGCTGGAAAGGCAGGGGGCTTCAAAGCTGTGCGGGGCCCTTTTCCCACCCGAAAGCCTGCATCCAGAAGCGGAAGGAAACGTGAGAGTGCAGATAAACGCCGACGTCTGCTACAGCCGTGCTCATAAAGCCTTTAACCGGCCGCCGGCTGGACCGGGAGGTATTTGGGCACCTGACCTCGTACGTACGGAGCCGCGGGGGGATTTCCCGAGAGGCAGCATTGCTCAGGCCGAGCAGGACCTACGAGCCAGAGCACCGAGCAGCTAACGCCGCCCGGAGGGACCCGCGGCGCCGCAGGGGCAGGGCGGGGCCACGCAGCCCCCCAACCTACGGGACCCTCCAGGGACGCGGCGCACCCGCCTCCTCCTTCTCCTCGGCGGGAGGCCCGGGGTTACCCGCCCCCTCCCCTCTTCGCCAGCAGGCCTGGGCCCGGCAGAGCAGCTGCGCACCTGCGCGGGCGCGCCGCGCCCCTAGCCAACGGCCGTAACGGTCCTAACAGCTCCGCCCCCTCCTCACTCCCCCCCGGATAGCTCCGCAGCCGGTACCCGGCCCTGCAGGTACCTGAGCCCCGCCGGCCACCCCGGCGAGCTGGCACTCGGCCCTGCACGACCGTCGCGTCCCGGAGCCAGGTGACGAGGGGGGCTGTCTTCCCACCCCGCGTCCCCAGCGGGTGCTCCGGGCAGAGCGAGGCGGCAGGGACGGGCGTGCCCGCCCCTCAGGTGCCACCGCCCCGCCGAGCCACGCAGGCAGCTGCGGGAGAGGCCTACCCCCAGCTCCCACCGCCCCGCACACGGACCCAATGCGGCCGGTCCCCCCGCGCTACGCCACACCGCGCCGCGCCGCACTCACCCTGCCTGCTGCCCGCGCTCCATGCCCCCGGCAGGCGCCACCGCCAGCCCCCGCCAGCTCCCCAACATGGTGCCGCCCGGCACCTTGCCCCCGGCCCCGCAGCCAATGGGCGGCCGCCCCGCCTACCCCGCTCTGCTCACCGCCCAATGAGCCGGCTGCTTCTCCCTCGTCAACGAGACGCGGCCCGCCTACCGGTAGGCTGGCCGCTAGCTCTCTCGGCCGCTCGCCTCCAATAGGAGCGGCGGAAAGAGCACCGGCCGGCGCTCTTTTCGCCGCTCCTATTGGAGGCCAGCGACGCAGGGTGCTAGCGGCTGGCCAATGGGCGGGCGTGAGACTTAACCCCATCCTGCCTGGGCGAGAAGTTAGAAGAGGGAGAAGTCCAAGGGAAAGCCAAAGCCCTCAGGGAGCATTGACAATATGGACGGGGTGCCGGGGGCAAAGGGCACGACGCTAGCGGGGGAGGGAGGTGGCTGCCACCAAGGCCAAGTGTTACACCACACACTCGTGCCCCAGTATAGCTACCTGCGGCAGCTCATGTAGGGAGGGAGCTCCTCAAGTCCAGCCAGAGCATGGACAGAGCTTTGTGCATTTAGCACAAACAATGCACGACGGGAATCAGGGCCCTGTGCTTATACATCCCCCACAAGGAAATTATGCTCCCAGTGCTGGCAGAATTTGGCAGGCGTGGCAGGAAGGGCAGCAGCAAAGGTTGGCGTGGCACCAGCTGCATCTTATCTCAGCTGGAGCAAGCCCAGAACAGCACAGAAATCTTCTGAAACATGGCAGGAGGGCACCCCTATCCCTGTCACGCCCATGGATACCATACACCCTCCATGACTACAGCCTATACATACATCCCCATCCTCCACAGTTCTTCACCATTCCTCATTTCTGTTCTGCTTGCCATTCCCTATCAGGTTTTTTGGTCCCTTTTGTGCACCCTGCTTCCACTGACTTGTGGGATGAATCACAGAAGATCCTTCCCTGCCTTTCTTCAGACGTCTTGAGAGCAGCTCCTGTAGCTAGCTCTTCACCCGCCATCCACATCTCCCTTAACTGCACCTGGTGTTTTACTGTGCGAATTACAGCTCAAGACTAGATGCTACTATTTTCATTTTTAAAATTCAGGTGGGTTAAAGGGAGAAGTCAGCCCCTGTGCGTACAGTCAGAAGATGGTGACCTACACAGACCACCCTATATCCCAA
Source organism: Hypotaenidia okinawae (assembly GCA_027925045.1). Taxonomy (NCBI): domain Eukaryota; kingdom Metazoa; phylum Chordata; class Aves; order Gruiformes; family Rallidae; genus Hypotaenidia; species Hypotaenidia okinawae. The sequence continues at coordinate 1,050,731 of BSDF01000009.1, read as the reverse complement.
AACAATTCCATATCCCGGGTGAGAGAGGCAAATGAATCATAGAATGGTTTGGGTTGGAAGGAACCCCAAGGATCATAGAGTTCCAACCTCCCTGCCACAGGCAAGGCCACCAACCTCCAGGCCTGGATCTACACAAGGTTGCCCAGGGCCCCATCCAACCTGGCCTTGAACACCCCCAGGGACTGGGCATCCACCACCTCTCTGGGCAGCCTGTTCCAGCACCTTACCACTCTCTCTGTACAGAACTTCCCCCTAATAAGTGGGTCTGAAGGTCAAATCAGAAACGGGGAGCGACAAATCTCAGTTAGCAGGGCAATGAGGACGAGATTTCCACCATGGGAGTTCACCGGGGAGGAAGTGAACTGCTACGGGAAGTTTCTCGCCAGGCGTGTCGGGAATGCAGACATGGGACCAGCTGTGAGGAAAGAGGGGAGGTTGTGGAGAGACGCACTGTGGTTATATCCTGATCTGTCTGGCTTCCACCCATGCCTTCCTAAGACAAAGCAAGTTTCTCTTTGTAGAGCTGGAAATCGATCTCTCACAGAGCCACAGGTGGAATCCATACACAGGATACCTTCCTTGTGCGATGTTATTGCTAGAGGGAAAAATACCTAAATAAATATATATATATTAATAGCACAGTTTCATTGTTAGGGACCACATTCTCTGCTAACTCCTCACTAAATTAATATTTTAAACCCAACTACAATTACGGTTTCCATTATTAATTAGCACATTAATATTTAAGTGCAGAGCACTTGACTACAGCTACCGAGACATTAAGAGCTAGAAGCAGCTGAGTGGATTAGGAGGTTGCTGGCAAGCCACAGAGCTGGGGATGGTGGATGGCAGATGGCAAGAGGAGACAGACAAGGTAGTCATGATGGACCACCATCTTCCAAAGCTGACAGGCAGAAGAGCTCTGTTATCCTTTCCCAAGGAGGCAACAGACTCCAGAAAGGTGAAGGGAAAAAAAGAGCTGATGGAGCTAGGGCTGCCTACAGAAATGCACAGGTTGTGGGAATGAGGACTGTCTCAGGCTGGAGAACAAGGTCTGACTGGGGAACAGCAGTCAAAGGGCCGTCTCAAAAGCCGGGGCTGGTGTGGGAAGGAAGCCAGAGAGGCTGTTAAATAATTCTATCTGCTCCAGGAAAATCTCTGCATGCTCAGGAGGAGAAAGCTTTAAATCAACATACACACTGTCACCAGATGCTGCACAGATCTTTCTGTTCAAAGAGGTGTGTGATCCTGGCAACAGACTCAAATCAGGTTTAGACAATACAAATGAAATTCCTGAGTCAAGAACACCACTTAGACCCAGCAGAGCATCATAAGTGTCACTCTGCAGATGATACCTATATATAATAAAACCATGTGCCAGTGGAAACACAGTAAGTTAGAGGAACAGAAGTAATTTCAGACAGGGTGACACAGAGGTCAGGTATCAAGCATTGGATGGAAACTCTCCGACTAAATAGGTACTACCCCCAACTCTGCATTTCTCCAGCGGTGAGCAGAACGGGTAGCAATGCCTTGACTTACCTTGGACAAGGAGTTATGGGACATTGTCAAACATGATTGGTGAAAGAACCTGAGATAGCGGGACCGGCTCAACACTTGTGGCCAGCAGAGATCAGACAGAGCCTGGGGATGGGCAGATGGGACAGATGTGCTCAGGAGTACTTAGTGTTAAACCATATCCCTAAGCACCTCATCTACCCGTCTGTTAAACACACCCAGGGATGGTGACTCAACCTGGGCAGCCTGTTCCACATCCCGACAGCTCTTTCGGTGAATAATTTCCTAACACCTGATCTGACCCTGCCCTGGTGCAGCTTGAAGCCATTTTCCCTTGTCCTATCTCCTGTCACCTGGCTGAAGAGACCATCGCCCACCTCTCTGCACCCTCCTTTCAGGTCACTGTAGGTGGTGATAAGGGCTCCCCCTCAGTCTTCTCTTCTCCAGGCTGAACACCCCCAGCTCCCTCAGCTATTACTCATAAGATCTGCCCTCCAGCCCCTTCCCCAGCCTTGTTGGCCTTCTCTGGACATGCTTAAGGACCTTGATGTCCTTTTTGTAGTGAGGGCCCAGAACTGGACACAGCACTCGAAATGTAGCCTTGCCAATGCCAAGTACAGGGGCACAATCACCTCCTTAGACCTAGTGGCCATACTATTTCTGATATAAGCAAGCACGGAAAGCGAGCGTGACACGCGATGACTCAGTCAAGGTGAGCTCGAGTGCGTTTCCTGGCAAACCAAGGAGCAAGCAGGCCAAGCAGGGCTTGCTCCTCTCTCCTGGACCTGTCCAAAGGGATGGACAGGACATTGCTTTGTAGAAGACTCACGGTGCTCCCCAAAAGCCAGTGAACCTCAAACTGCTTTGCAGTGTCTAAATTAAACACCTTGTCCTTACTTGCAGTGTCCAAGCTATACCAGCTCATGCTAAGCTGCCTGCTGAGTTCTGCATCGTCACTCCCACATCTGCTCTGGGGGGAGGGTAGGGGTAGGGGTGGGGGGTGGGGGTGGGGAGCTCCCTCAGGTGACTTTGCCTGGGGCAGATTGGGAAATGCATGCCTCATCTGCTCCCCAGGCAGTGCTGGGGGGAAGAGCTACAAGAAGAGACTTCACGACCCCATATTTGAATAGAGCACTGCACCCTGAAGCACGATGCTAAAGCAGTCACACACAAGAGAGCAAAAAGAATTATCATCTATTAAGGAGCATTGGGCTTATTTGCACAGCTAGACCAGCATTGTTATAATTAAATAATGGGGATTCCCCCCACTCCCCAAACTTGGCATTTAACTGGAAAGATAAAAGCATACATTTAACACTTATCTTCCTTAATCACTTTTAAACATCGCTCTGAATTAAGCCGTGGTTATTGGCAGCATGGCTGACACGCAGCACTAAGATGTTCCCTCTCCACCTGAGCAGGAGGGCCGATAAGGGAATGGCCCAAGCTGGTTTTACACTCCCTGTGTCCCCATCAGCATCCCTCTTCTGTGCACGTGTTACCTTTGAGAGACAGCGCCATGCCTGCTCCTGCCCCTTCTCCTGTGTGGGAGCTGCCAAATCACAGCCTCATCTTCCAGCTCACTTCAGACCACACCTTCTCCTGGAGATGGGGGGAAAGAAAAGTCCTGGTACCTTTGGAGAACACACCGGAAAGCAGCTCTGTCAGAGGAGGTTTCACAAAGCTTAGATGCGGTTGGGGTGGGAGCACAAGCACCACCTTCCATGTCCTTCCCGCCAGAGGCTCTGCCAGGCCAAGAGGGAGAACTTGGGGATCATGAAAATCTCGGCAGAGCTGCAGGCACCCCATCAACCAGACAACAGTGATGGAGCAGCCACCACAAATTTGTCGTCTCAGTCACTGCAAAATCAACCCCAGGGAGTTAAAGGTGGGTTTCTGTGCTTTCACGTTTTGTGCTAAAGTTGATAATAAAAATTCTTCTTTTTGACTCCAAGTATTTTTAAATTAAACTGTGAGTCTGGTTTCGTTGTTTCCCAAAGCATCAGTGGCCAAAACCAATTTTTACAAGGTAGAATCCAGGGAAATTCTGGCAATAGGATGAAGGGTGGTAGGTTTAAACTAGAAAAGGTGAGATTTAGGTTGAATATTAGATAAAAGTTATTCAATATGTGGGCGGTAGATCACTGGCACACATTGCCTAGAGAGGTGGTGGAGACCCCATCCCTGGAGATACTCAAGGTCAAGCTTGATGGGGGTTTGAGGGGCCTGCTCTAGCGATGACCTGCACTTGATGACCTTTGAAGGTTCCTTCACACCTAATGCAGTCTGGGATGCTATGAATGTTTAGCACATTATTCTGAGCCTTTTCAAAAGAGTAGGGGTCAGCACAGCCTGGGAAAGAGAAAGGGAGACGAGGGGCTGCCTGGCTTGGAAAAACTCCCTAGAGTGAGATGGTGCCAATGAAAAGGAGCGATACCTACGGTAAAGATTTTTCCCGTTCTCACTAGAAATAATAGAAGCATTGCAGGTACTGGATTAAGAAACAATATTCCACAAGCTTCTCCTTAATCATTCAATTAAGAGGTTAAAACAAATCACTGTCCCATGATGATGTGCCAGGCAGGGTAGGTTTTTCATATACCTTTCTTCTCCTCTCGTGTGGCTCTATTAGCCTGAAATAATTAAAGATATTCTTTAACTAGTAACTAGCTGACTTTAGAGAAAACTTTTACAGAGGCTCTTACAGTTATTCCTATCGCTTTTTCATGCTGTCAGCAGAATCACACAGGTTTCTGTTTATCCATACGACTGTTTTATCCAATGCTTGGTATGACAGCTCTTCATCCCTCACGTGAGCCTTCTGAAAGCACACTCAGCCATTTTTGAGACAGAGCGAGGATCCTGAACACAGGCTTGAGAGCTGACTCGGGGAACTCTTCAAGCCTTACACACAACAGTTACAGTTCTAGGGCTGAGAGATGCTTTCATGAAAAAGACTTCCCCTCCTTCTCCTGGTGAGGTGGAACATCACCCAAACGTACCTAACCTTTATTTAAAAGGAGTGACTGATGCTGTTTGCCCTCCTCGGCCATAGGTTGATGGATTTCCATATAGATAATGTCCTGATGATTTCCTGTCAGGGCTGCTGCAGAGCATGGGGCAAGTTTATCTGTCCCCTTTCATTCAGAAGGCAGCTATAACACCTTTTCTTGGCCATAAATTCAGGAGGTAACCAAAAGGAAAGCACCAGCCCTCAAGGCCAGGGTCGGCTCAGTATCTGCAACTGTCAGGGCTGTGGGTAGCGCATCTGGAGCACAAGCAGGAGGGGTTTTGGGCAGGGTGGGACACAAGGAGAGAGCAAGCCCAGCCATTTTGGGGCTCAGCTATTCACAAGTTCAGTCTTTAATCCTATTTCCATGAGCGTTTCCAGCCTTGGAAGCTGGATCTCTCTGTAAGAATTTTTTAAGTGTCTATAAATACTTTTCATCTCCAAGCTTTTTACAGACCGATGTGCTGTATTCTGCACAGAAATCTCTTCACCAATCACCGAGGTAGGGCTTATTGCTTAAAAACAAAGCAACTGCATGGCCAGCTCACCGCTCTCCCATGCAGCACAGCACAGGAAATACTGATCATAGCAGAGATGAAAGCACAGAGCTCGAGGGAGGGCTGACATAGCCAATTAGTTAAGTAAAACCACACTGCAGCTCGGACACCATCCTGGAGCTGTATCCATCACCTTGTAGAAGTGAGAGGGTTTCTTTAAAGCTCTTGATACACAAGAGCTTGAACTTCCCTCTAAGATGGAAGGCATCTCCAAGGATGCGGCAAGGGTCTAACAGTAAGACCAGTCAACCAGCATCATCCCTTCAGTGGGAAAGTGATTTCCCGACAGAGCATTAATTTACCCAACCTTGCCTACCCCCAAAACCAAAGGTCAGCTGCTCCTTGCGAACTGCTCCAGCCACTACTGAGTTAACACGACAGCTAATTTCCACTGCACATTCTGTCCCCGCGCAGTCCAGTTGGGCTCAGAAACAGCTTTCCCTTCTGCAGACAATGCAAACATAAAGGAATTAAACACGTTATTGTCCTTGGGAGGAAATTCATTAGAGCAGGCACTGCTCGAGGTGAACAGCGTTATTCCAGTGCTCAGGTTCACCATGCTTCAGGCTATGCATGAGGAACAGGAGTGCTCTTCTGCCATCCACTCCTGTGGAACACCTGGCTGCTCTCACATCACCAGAAGCCCCCTCAGTAACCATGTGCTTTAAAAAAAAAGCACAGCACATTTACAACCAGACAAACATTTTTCCTCTTGCATTTTTAAACAACAGTCCAGACTGGAAGGGAAATATTTAGCATCCTGACTTCACTTTGGTGTGAAGCAGCTCCTCCTAATGATTCTAGCCATGCAGAAGAAAATCCTCTGGGATATAAAATCCATTACCAGTATGGTCTCCAGATCTTGTAGAATATTCCTTGTCACCCTCTTTTTGGCAAGTGAGCTTTTGTGGGTTTAACGACAATATTTAAGAAAAAATTAGTTGTTTCTAATAGAAAAGATAGAAAGGATTTACCTGTCTCATTTGGACTTAGAAAAAAAGATTAAACTTTTCACTGGAAAAATTAAAGATTTCTGTAAGAAAAGGAAATCTAATTACTGGCCTACAAATCAGTAACAAGGATCTGCAAGACCTGCAGAGCTTCCCACTACATGTCTCCACAGGGTGTCAGTGTTATTTCAAGTTTGGGTCATTTTATGCTGGAATCAGCCCGATGTTCTCTCCGTGTTATTTTTGAGAACCCTCTTCTGGGAGAGCTGCTGCCAGCTGGTTACAGAGCTCCCCCTTTCCCTCCCACAGCCAGCGTTAACATGCCATCCCTTCAAATAGGGAGACAATCACATTGTCCTGGTGATCTGGGGACAATGGGAGGATTTCAGAGATTTGAAATCGGTTTGTGACTGACATTCACCACTCCAAATGTCATACCAGTTTGCTGGTGGGATTCTCAGTTCTTGCTGGGTGACCATCTTTCAGCAGGTGATCCAGAACTCCGAGGGCTTTCCTTGATGGATACATAGCCACAACCACGGGCACCTCTGCCACTTCAAGGCTGCTGCAACACATTGTGTTTTAAAGCCATTTGAGAGCTGACCTGTAGGCAGCATAAGGCTGCTTTAAGTTGCCAAAAATTATTTTCCAGACACGTTACTAACATGGCTGTGCTGAAACAAGGTCCCACTGTGCTGTGGCAGCTGTGTGTTGCAACACACAATATCCCCACCGACCTGCATACTCCTAACGACAGCACAAGCCAGCTTCAGTTCTTCATCTTTGGATGCTCTCTGAACCAGCATGCTCCCATTCTCAGTGGTCCAGCCTCTCTTCAGCAATACTTCTGCTTACACAACAGTTCTCCTCTTAACCTGTAACTTTGGGAGAGTGATTGGAGGCAGGCCTCAGTTGTACGTCCATCAGGGATGAATCCTGGGTCAGAAAACTTCTACAACTATAAACTACTCAGCATCTCAGTTCATCTTGTTATTCTGAACTGAGGCAATTTCATATCAGTATTAAGCACATCATCCCAAAAGCTTTTCACAGAATCACAGGATTGTAGGAGTTGGAAGGGACCTCCAGAGATCATTGAGTCCAACTCCCTGCCAAAGCAGGGTCCCTAGGACAGGTCACACAGGGCGGTGTCCAGACGGGGCTGGAGTCTCTCCAGAGAAGGAGACTCCACACCCCCTGGGCAGCCTGTCCCTGGGCTCCCTCACTGGGAAGAAGTTCTTCTGCATATTGGTGCGGAGCTTCCCGGGCTCCAACTTGAAGCCATTGCTTCTTGTCCGGTCCCCACAGACACTGAGAAGGGGCTGGCCATTTCCCCCTGTGTCCCACACTTCAGATACTGATAAACACTGATCAGATCCCCTCTGGGTCTTCTCCAGGCTGAACAGCCCCAGGTCACTCAGCCTTTCCTGTAAGCAATACTCAAGGATGCATTTAGGTAGGGACCCACAACAAACAGGCAGCTTGCCATGCACTCAGCCTTGCAGCGGACAAACTCTGTCTCAGACATCAGACAAGCAGTGATGCTTTTCAGCAAAGCCACCAGTTTACATTACCCACATTGCCACACTCGTTACCATTTATCCTCCCCAGCCCTATGCCAGCCCTCCCGTTGTGCCAGTACAGAGGCCCATGAGTGCGGCAAACTGAATCACAGAATTGATCTTCATTTTTTTTAAAATAGTAATAAAATCACCTGGGAACAAAGTCAGCCTGTATTTAACCCAGATAAATTATCCCACCTAACTCGCCAGCCGGCTGCATGGTAGTTTTGCCACCAGGAACAAGCATGGGAGGAGCGGTGGTGGGAAGGAGGCACTGGTCACTTGGATCAATGCTGCTGGCAATAGTGGCATTCAGCCTGTCCCTTTGGAGTTCAACCTGCATTAGAGTAACAAAGAGACAAAACCCCAAATCTCCAAAAATACCCAGGGGTCAGATTTCCCATAGATTTCAGGGTTCTTGTATTCCTCCTACACAACCAGCTTGCTATCTCTGACATACCTGTCCCAAGCTCTGCAAGCAGATAAGCTCAGAGGTTGGGAACAGGCAGCCGGACTCCTGATCTCCAATACTCTGTAAGCTCTGCATCTCTCAGGTAGTCACTCACAAGATTACAGTTAGTCAGAAGCTGGTTGGTGTGTCCGCTGCTCAGTGGCCAACCTTTCTTGCTGTAGACCTTTTCAAAGGCTCTTCTAGAGGTCATCATCTTCTAAAGGATGACTACTTTTTCATTTTGAGGGATGCTGGAAGAGTTGGAAGGTGATGGTGGCAGGTCACATAAGGGGACAAGAACCTTGCATTGGACAGGTGACCTTATGGAGAGCTGGGCTCTGGGACCAACGTCAACTATTCCCAGCACAGAAGCAGGAGAGAAGGACATTTCCTCTAGTTGCAGCTCTCAGGAGGGAAGCAAGGAAGATTGCACATCCCAAAGAATCTCTTGAACAAGGCAACATCTTGCAGACCTTCCCCAGAGCAGCTGTTGCCCTATGGGTTTGTCCTGGCTGGACTAAGGCAACTGGTTCTTGCTGCTTTCCCCTCCCACAGCAGAGCAGGGCTTGGGGCAGGCCTCCAACTTCACAGAAAGCCGTGCTTGCTACCTGGTGGTCCGCAGGACATGAAAAGACTGGAACAGCTACGCTCGATGATGGTAGAGTAGAAATATTGACTGGGTCCACTGTGGCTAAAGAAACATCGTGTCAGCTATTCGGTGTGGCCTTCAAAAATTCAAATATTGACAGAAGGAAGTTTTCCAAGCGACGCCAGCAGCTTCTGCAGTAGTAGAAACACACCGGGGTGTCCGATGTGGGCTGTAGCACAGACCAAACCCACATTGGTGGAAGAACTACCAGCTGAGCTGAACTACAGCAGCACTTGGGCCTGCTGTCAGATGTGCGCTGGAGCAGGGGGGCGGTGGAGGTTGAAGGATGGAAGGGGGAGGCTCTAGTGCCCCGAGGAACTACAATCGCACTTGCCAAATCCTGCCTTTTACTGGGAAAGGGAGAGAGTGACTTTACTTTTTAGCTCTCCTTCCCCACTTCCCCTGCCCCAAACAGACAGATGTGGCTTTGCCTGAAAATTAATTACAGATGGAGGCTGAAAAAAGTTTAAAAAAAACCCAAACCCAACCCCCTCCCACCACAAGGCTTTTTCCTCTACAGACTTGAGGATAGCTGGGGCGACCTGGGAAAACTGGCAGATGGAAAACCCATTACAGATGTGAGGTTTGGAGAATAAGGCCGAGGGACAACTTGAGAGCTGTAAATTTTAGGTTTGGGGGTATAAATGCATCGCTTAGCAACAAAAAACAAATAGGAAACAAGAAGCCTCACGAGAGAGACGCTCAAATATTTCAGAATCCCTATTTGAGGTAGAGGCTGCATGACCAGGGACCTGAGGAGCTGCTGTTCTCGGAGAGAAAGACAATGAGGGCTTTAATCTCATTTCCACACAGAAACATATTTCACTTACTTTGGACAAGGACAAGAGTCGTTCCCTTTGCATGGTCTGTTCCTGACAGGACCAGAGCACACAGCACATCTTTAAGCAGTTTACTACCCAGGAAAGATGTCTTAATTAATGTGTGGGGAATGTCTAATTAATTGCAGGGAAGCTGCTTTACTGGGGTGTATGGTCATTGCTACCCCATGCCTGACCCTCGCTATGTGGCCCGGTGCCTTTTTATGCCGCTGCATAAATCTTCTCCTAAAATTCCTGACATCTCAAAGGATGGCAGCGGCCTCCATCTCAGGGAGAGGGGGCGGGGGGAGAAGGGTGAAAAAGAACAGATCACCTGGAAACAAATGCTGGATGTTTTATACTATTCCTTCAACATAAAAAGACAAGGATAAAGCTGGGGGGGGGGGGGGGGGGAGGGGGGGAAGAAGAGACATTACCAGCTATAGAAGGTCACCTGTTACTGCTTTTGCTTTTCTTTTTTTTATCCATTGAAACCCTAGAAATACAAAGTCAAGTGAAGCACAAAGCTTCCAAATGAGCCCATGACCAGAGCCTCACCTTCTGAGCAACACGCCACGGGAATGCAAAGGTAAGAAACAGCAACTCTCAAGAAACCCAAACTCCCTTCAAAAGTTCTTCTAAGAGCCCTTAAAAGTAGCTCTTCAAATACAAACAGACCAATATACACACACGCACACGTTTATATGCAGAAAAGCCAGCATCAGGGAGTTCACTGCCTTACTACGGGGTGTAAGCCCACAATGTTACACCCCTGGAGTATACTGAATCAATAGGAGTGTGTTCCAGCCCTCTCCTGCATCCCTGAACATGACATCATCCTCTTTCTTTCACGAGGGAGGTCCACATTATGGAAATGACACAGACCTTCCCATTTGGTTTTGCTGCCAGAGCTAAAAGGGATGCTCCAGGCCCGGGGTTGAGGTTCCCCTCCCCCCCCCCGCAGCCACAATCTGAAAAAGGCCCCGAGCACAACCAAATGGTTCTCAGAATAACTAACGTTTGCAAGAGTTAAAATTGGAAGGGAAGTTTCTTGGCAGCTTGAAACTTCAGGGCAGTAAAACCAGCTGTCTGTGTATATTCTTTGCCTTTAAAATTAATGTAAAAAATAGAAGGACGTTGGATGCACTTGCTTCAGGTAATGGCCAGAAATCAGGAGTGTGAGCAGTACTCAAAGAAAAGGCGTCCTAAGACAAAATAGTTCGTGGCTCACAGTTCTTGTAATTTCAAAGATAAGACAACTTTTAGCACTCTCTACAAAGGGAGGACAGAGAGCCCAGTATCAAAGGGAAGTGAAAAAACTCTGCCTAGAAATGCCACTGGTCACAGTCTTTGGTACACTAACAACACCACATTGAAGGTTTGTCTTTTTTTTTTTAAAAAAAGTCAGGAAACATGGATAATGATTATTCTCCACTTCACTATGTCACTGCCTCCTGTCCTCTCACCTTCAGGGTTTGAAGATAGGGTTTTTGAGCTTCCAAGTGCTTGTCTGAGCTTTGTGCAGGAGGAGTTATTTTAGTGGACAACAAACTGATGGCTGACGTTAAGAAAAGAACATCAGATATTCTTGTTAAGTCTCCTTCTCTGGAGATAGCAAAAACCTACCCAGACATTATGTGGTGCAACCTAGTGTAGGTGATTTAGCAGGGGGTTGGACTAGATGATCCCCAGAGGTCCCTTCCAACCTGTGAGCATGTAATTCCTTGAAGGAGGGCACTTGGCTTTCTTTGCTGTTCTAAAAAGGTGAGGTGACAACATATAGGCCACCTGAAACGGCAAGCGTGAAGAGCTACCTTGACAAACACCACCAAAGATGGAAGATCTATCAGAACATTGCGGGCTAGGGCTACCTTAAGATGAGGGAAATGAGTATTTCTATACAGATCTCTGTGATTTTCTAATTCAGCTCCAGCAGCTGAAACTACCAGATGCAAATACCATGGACAAGATTCAAAGAACTGAATCGAACTGTGGTTAATCTCCAGGCATTAAAAGAGACTTAAAATCCAACACCTTTTTGCAGGTGTGCTACGAAGATGGTGTAAATCAGAGAAGAGCCTCTCCCTGCTCTCTATCTGTACACCTGCCTCAAAGCCAATGCTAAGCCAATCCTGGAAGACAGGCTTTTGGGAAACGGCTTGATCTTTGGACAATGGAGTCATGTAAGAAAAGCTCATATAGGAAAGATTTCAGATAGTTTTAGCTTGGCTTGGGACAAGAGCCAAGACCATAACTGGGCTGATGGTAGAGATGCAGTGCATTAAAGGCACAAGAGCTTGTGCTCCCCTTTCCCATCTCCCAATCTAAACCCATGTCAGCAAGAACTATCAAGAATTCTTTCCTCCACTATACTTGTGAGATGTTTGTTGCTTTTCAGACCAAAGAAGCAAAGGGGCATCTCCCCAATCCCTGAACTAAAGACCAGGTTATTAAATCATCTATCTCATTTACTAGACTCAATTTTAAGAAAATGCCTATTGCAGACATCACTCAGCACGTAAGCGCCAGTGGACAGCTGTAACAAACACAGACCTAGCAGCTCTCAGCAGGGTTTGGTGATTATTTTTTTTTACAATCAGTTCAAAGTGGTTTGAAAGATGGTAAATACGTGCCAGAAACCGGTGGTCTCATCTAAGTAGAGACTCTCTGCTGCTGCTAGTGCTAATAATGCCACAAACCCATTAACGTCAGCTGGAAAGTTTTACAGAGTTCCCTCAGACAGCCAAAGTTCTTCATCTCTCAGATTTAAAAGGCAAGAGACAACCAGGGATATTACACACACTCACAGAAAAATCCCTCTCATTTTCTGTTTTCCTCTCTCCAAAATTTACATGGGTCTTAATTGCATGACACAAGCACCTTTGCCAGCTGCTTTTCCTCATGATGAAGTTTCTTTCTCCACCATGGCCCCACTGCGAGCCTGGCTTGATGCAGCACTGCTGCCCAGCTTGGCAGATGATTTTTAGGGGGAAGAGAGTGGCATAGAGAAGGCATAGTGAGAAATGAGCTGCACTTGGTTGGATCCTTTCCTGGATAAAGGTAGGAACTCGTACCAAACCCCATGTCCCTGCAGCCAAAAGCATTCCCCTGGCCAGTGATGTGACTCCAGGTCACTTGTCAGAGGGAGCTTAACAAAAGGGGGACCTCCCCTGCCCCCCAACTGGAGTTTACAGGTCCTGTTGAGTGAAAACAGGCTGCTAAAAACTCCACTGTAATTAGAGAACATTATAGCGTGGAAACTGAAATCTCATCAGATATTCCACTGGAAAACAGAAGGAATGGCTTCTCCAAGCGCGAGCCAGCGCTGCTGCTCTTGGAGAGCCAGAGGCAGGGAGCAGCCAAGGGGCCGGACCCGCTTGCCCAGACGAACAAGCCTCAATTTTTTTTGGATGCTGCTGAAACCTTGGCTTTGATACGCTCTTCACGCAGAGGAGATAGATGAGAGGCAGAGGAGACGGTGGGGAAACGGAACGGGCAGAGATAAGAAGGGAAAGGGGCTGCTCTGTTCCCGAACACCCCGCCCACCCCATCCCTCCTGAAAAGGCTCCTTCAGCCAGGGCTATCTGACAGCCTCCAATCTGCCTTTCAAGATTACGATGACCTTTGATTTTATTCATTCCTGCTGGAGGTTTTGCTTAAATATAAACAGGAGAGCATTTCAGCAGGAATTGGGGGGAAAAAAAATATTTAAATTTAAAAGAAATAAGAAATTCCCCAAACCTCCAGGCACATTTTAAAAAGCATTAAAAAGGACACAACAGTAACAGCTTCATACATACCACAGCTGCAGTGATTTGGAGCAAAAGTACGGAACGCTGAATGCGCTAGTGTTTTGTCTTCAAATACAGCCTGGAGGCTTCACCCTCAGAGAGCTCCCCATAACACCCAAATCTCCCCTCTTTCCCCCTGACAGAGAAATTCAGTGGTTCCCCACTTTTCCCACCTTCATTTCTGCTCCTCCACGTGCTGGGCAGGCTGGGCTCCCGGAGACCAGAGGCTTTTGTGAGGTCCCCAGGACTCTGGGAAACACAGGCAGCTTTACATTAGGATTTACAACCAGTAGGTGAAGAACAACTCAAGAGGTGTTTTATTACTTGTGATGAGGGACTATCAAAGAAGCCACAGGGTACTTTGCCAACTGTTTGGCGGTGGTTTTTTTAGTTCTTATTGGCAGTAGTCTTGGTTATTGCTGTTTTTCTTTTCCCTCCCACTTGCTTATCTTTCATCTTACAGCCTCCAACACCGACTTAATCTCAAAGCACTATACGTTGGAAATCAATCCCTACAAACGCTGAAGAAATCACAGCTGCTAGAGTAAGGCAGCAGCACAAGCTCCTGACACATGCACAGGCCAAGCCACCACTCCAGCACTTTATCACAACACCGGCTGTGCAAACAGAAAATGAAACCCTGGTCTTGAAGTTCAGGGCTCCCAGTAACACAGAGCCAAGAATGCTCAGCTCAGTAGCACCTCTTTTCAGTTCTGCCCTGCCAGTGTGAGGGCTACAGTGAGATGAAAGAGGGACCAGAGACAGGACCCTTCAGTTGAGCAACACACAACTGAGAAGTTACCCTCCTCCCTGTAAAAGATGATGATGACCCCAAACAGAATCACGGACTGGTTTGGGTTGGAAGGGACCTCTGGAGATCACCCAGTCCAACCTCTGCCAGAGCAGGATCCCTCAAGCAGTCTGCACAGGGCAGTGTACAGCATCACAGGGTTTGAATGTCTCCAGAGATGGAGACTCCCCACCCTCTCTGGGCAGCCTGGCCCCAGAAAGATGTTGCTCCTCATGGTTAGGTGGGACTTCCTCTATTCCAGTTCATGCCCATGGCCTCTTGTCCTGTCCCTGGGCACCACTGAACACAGACTGACCCATCCTCCTGACCCCACTCCTCAGGGATTTTTCAGCATTGAGAAGATCCCCCCTCAGTCTTCTCTGGGCTAAAAAGTCCCAAGTCACAGAATCACAGAATGTCATGGGTTAGAAGGGACCCCAAGGATCATAGAGCTCCAACCCCCCTGCCACAGGCAAGGACACCAACCTCAGGACGGATCTACACAAGGTTGCCCAGGGCCCCATCCAACCTGGCCTTGAACGCTTCCAGTGACAGGGCATCCACCACCTCTCTGGGCAGCCTGTTCCAGCACCTCACTACTCTCTCTCTGAAAAACTTCCCCCTAATATCTAATCTGAACCTTCCTTCCTTTAGCTTTAGTCCATTCCCCCTTGTCCTGGCATTTTCTACCCTTTTAAAAAGTTGATTTCCCTCCTGTTTCTCTGCTCCCTTCAGGTACTGGAAGGTTGCAATGAGGTCCCCCTGCAGCCTTCTCTTCTCCAGGCTGAACAAGCCCAGCTCCCTCAGCCTCTCCTGGTAGGGGAGGTGCTCCAGCCCTCTGATCATCCTCATGACCCTCCTCTGAACCCTCTCCAACAGTTTTACATCTTTCTTGTATTGGAGGCCCCAGCTCTGGACACAGGACTCCAGATGGGGCCTTACGAGGGCAGAGCAGATAGGGACAATCACCTCCCTGTCCCTTGCTGGCCACCCCTCTCCTGATGGAGCCCAGGATACCACTGGCCTTCTGAGCTGCAAGAGCAGCCTCAGCAAGAGCAGTCCCTCAGCCTCTCTTCATAAGAGAGATGTTCTAGTCCCCTCAGCATCTCCATAGCCCTTTTCTGTCCCCTTCTCAGTAGCTCCCTGTCCTCGACCCAGGGGTCCCAGCATCACACACACTATTTGACAAGGCCTGCCCTGAGCAGAGAGGGAGCTATGTTCCATTTTAACCTTAATGTACAGGCTTTTCTCTGTCCCCTGGTCAGAGAAGGGAGGTTGCCTGCCTGAAGTCAGTTCTAGTGAGTCTCTTGAGCTACCAGTAAAGGCAGAGGGCCCTTTGGCACACAGCTTCACATCTCCTGGTTTGAAATGCGGCCAAAGGATGCAGCCCCTTCAGTAAGCACAGGGCTCCAACAACACGTCTCACCTTGCAATTAATGGTAACGACTTGGTTTCCTGATGTAGAGGATGAAACGTGGGTAACAAGTTGAAGAGTATGTGGAAGCTACACATTGTATTCCGGAGCTTTTAGCGTTTCACACCCTGACTCCTAAAAAGCCCCTCCTGTGCTTGCATCAAGAGTGTGAGTACAGTCCCCATGAGGGGCAACACTGCCTGCCCCTTCCAGAAACACTAACATGTATTTGCGCGCACAGTGCAAATCGAGGGGCCCTTAACCAGGGCAGTTACGCTTTATGGCATCACAGATGTCACTAGAGGTGGACCACCTGCCCCTGGGACTTGAAAACAAATGGAGAGAGGTGGTGTATGCTGTTAATCGATGCTGGAGGATCACAAAGCAAACAAACCTCTATTAATCTATTCTGGCTTGTAAGTACAGATGGTTTACTTTTTGTAGCACTGTTTCAAGTCAGGCCCAGCTGTTCTGGATCAAGCTGAAATGCTCATTAAATTAAATTTAAAAAAAAAAGAGTGAGAAGGATTTACTCCACCCCTTCAGCATTCCAGGCGGTTCGTGGGGCAGAGCACCTGCCCTCCGCAGAGTGCGCATGGCATACTTGACCCTGGCCACAACACACAGTTCAAGCAGTGGATCCCTTTGACAACGGCTCCTCCTCAAGCTAAGGCAGAGACTTCCAGGCTTAGCCTCTCTGAAACACAGGGAAGGGCTGTATGTAAAACCTACCCACTGTCTGTGCTGACAATGACCACGATTATCAGACCATGCACACAGTTCTTGGCATAAGATTCTTTCTTTCTTTCCCCCTCTCCACTGAGAGCATTTTGGATTCCAAAACTGAATTTAAAGAGCACTAAAACATTTTCCTTCAGGTTTTTGGTGGGTTTTTTTTTTTTTTTGTTGGGGAATTCTGTCTCCAAGAATCCCTTGTATTTTTGAAGGTCCCCATTACCCCTTTTCCAGAGGTCATGCTGGTTGTAATGACCTCTTGATTCTATGCAGGCTGCTATGCAAATGGCCAGCGAAGCCCAAACATTCGCCTTGGCTTTCCAGTCCCACCATCACTTTCTGTATCTGCTCCTGTTTATTTTCTATTTTGCAGTGCCTCTTTTCAAGCTCCCAACCATATTAACTTGCTGCTATGACCCTTTCTATCACCAAATTGTGGAGAAGCGGTGCTTTTATGTAATAAAGCACTGGAAAAACCAGAAAGGTAGAAAACTGTGGTCCAGTGTAAATCGTGATGGCATGCTGATAAAAATGCACCGCGTTCACGCCAGGTAAAGCAACAAATTCTCATTTAATGCACCAAATAATTTATCCTTAGCCAGAAAGACACTCAGCCTGACATTCAAACAGCCGTCTCTGTACGTACAGAGAAGCTGCCAAGTCTCCATACTCAAATGATCTCATAGACTCTGGAAAAAAAAAAAAAAAAAAAAAGGAAAACATTTTACCATACTGGCTGAATACACAGGGGCATAAAAGGATGGACTTTAAAGCATTTTGGTGGTTTGATTATGACCATGAAGCCACAAATGAAAGACTTAAACAGAGGTTCTGCTTGAAATTTTTCGCAGGCATAGTCAATGAAGACTAACCACCCCAAAATACCTCTCTCCGTTCTCACCCGTACTCAGACCAAGCATCAGAGTTACTTGTTTCACCAACAAGGAAAAGGTACGTAATGAATTATCAACGTCGCTGGAGAAGTTAAAGCATCGTAAGGGCATCAATGTTCTCCCTGGAATCGTTAGAAAAGGGTGATTCGTTCTCATCTACGCTGCCTTTCCCCTTTGGTGTCAGTAGGGAATTGCTTGCTTAGGAAGGGAAGGGAGAATGGGGGACAGCCCGGGCACCAGTGAACAAGTGGGACATTGATCTGTGTGCTGCTACCTAGGAGAAATACCTGTGTGCGACCCCGTTGGGCTTGGGCTTTGTAGCGAGTGCGGCTAGTTACTGAGCTCAGCTTGGTTCCCAGCTGTGTACACTGGAGCTGATCCTCTGCTCAGGGAAATATCTGTGCTTCAATAAGGCTGCAAACGATGACAATTTTACCAGCAGGAGACCAGTTACCTTTGGGGTCTTCTAAAAACACTGTGGTGCCTTTCATCACACGACTACACATGCGAAACCAGCTCCGAAAGAGCAGTCGAGGTACGTCTTACCGTGCTTGGAAGAGACAAAGCCAAGCAGAAATCCCAGGTTTAAATAGCCACGGAGAGGTTTGGATTTCTCCTCTGCCAGTTGCTAGGTCAGGGCG
This sequence comes from Hypotaenidia okinawae, assembly GCA_027925045.1. Taxonomy (NCBI): domain Eukaryota; kingdom Metazoa; phylum Chordata; class Aves; order Gruiformes; family Rallidae; genus Hypotaenidia; species Hypotaenidia okinawae. The sequence continues at coordinate 1,032,952 of BSDF01000009.1, read as the reverse complement.
GGCTGAGTTTCCAAACATGCTGCGTGTGTGAGCTCCCAGCCGACCAGAGAGCCGCAAGCAGACCCCCGCGGCACTGGAAATGATGTCCCTGAAGTGTTAGAGCCAGGCACCACAGACGCACAGCCCATTGCAATAAACACAGGTGCATGTGACTGGCTTCGCCTCACATAGTGCACAAACCGCACGACATGGAGCAATGACCGGGAATACTGGGGGAGGGATAACGTACAGTTTCTTGAAGCCATACACACTGTTACCTGCACAGTTTAACTTCGTGTTTCACCACTGCTTTTCATAAACAATGAGCCTTCAGATGCAAGAAGTGGCTCAGAAACTCTCTCAGCCTCCCTCCCTCCATCTCAGCCTCCCTCCACTAATCCTGTGCGGTGGAACCTCCAGCACATCACAAGATTCATCCGCATGACTAAAGCGACAATACCACCACAGTTTGTCTGTCTACACGTGGGGACCAACGAGCGCAGCTGTGTACGTACGGACCGAGCCATGCCGGGCTCTCACACTGGGCTGCACGCCTGCAGGTAGCTCCCACTCGGCGTACAGCTCTGGAATCTCTCTCTAGTCCCCTCTGCATAGATCAAGCAGCAGGGAGGCTCAGAAACATGACGAATACGTTGGCTAGAATATCTCCTGCTGTAAAGACACAGGGAGGAAGGGGGATACTAAACTAACCTTGCCTTGGATGGAAAAGCAGCTGGAATTTAATGTTCTTGGAAGCCAGCCCTGGCTGTTCAGACATGGATCTGCCAGGGAAGTCCCCAGCGGAGGCATTGCTCATTCTCCAAAACTAAAATGTCAAGAGAAAGCGCTGGAAATCATTAAGCACTCTGTTCAGTGTTTCTTCAACAATCTCTGGCCGGGTGGGGGGAGAGAAAGCCCCCTTGCCCACAAACAAAACAGAAACAAATCCTCGGTGTTCATACAGAAGTGGGGGATCTTCAGGAATCTGAAGTGGGATTTGGCTTAATCGCGTCAGTCTGAAATCGCACGACAGCAGGCCAGCCTTAGAGAGAAAGAAAAACAGGAAAAAAAGAGAGCAGAACGCAGGGAAAGAAGAAAGGATGAATAAACAGAAGCGTGGTGGGCCTGGGCTTTCAGGGAATTTGCTGTTGCAACCCACCTCACAGAACTGCCCCTACGCCACCTGCACGGGGCAAGCTGCCCTTGGCTGCTGTGAACTCAAAGCAGAAGAGAAATGGTGATCAAATCCTTCCCCTGGAGAAGAGCTAGCAGATCCCACAAAGGCTACATCCCACTGGCATGAGCTCCATTTGGAAATGCGTCACTGCTTTCTTAGAGTTCAGACTAAGGAAAAGAAAAGAAAGAGGAGGTCACTGTGCCACCTGCTGCAAAAACAAAGCTCCAGAAAATGTGTATGTGACAGTTTTGGTCCTACACCGATTCAGACACACATACCAACTGGCTATCATGGAAATGCAGCTGTAGAGTTTGTATGTCCCAGTACTTCAGGCTGAGGGAAGATCTTCTTATGGATGTGCCTTTCACAGAATCACAAAACATTAATGGTTGGAAGGGACCTCTGGAGATCGAGTCCAACCCCCTGCCAGAACAGGATCACCTAGAGTAGGTCACACAGGAAGACCCCAGGGAACATCCTGCTGTGTGAAAGTGGGGATGGACCCACTTTCCAAACCATCAGGGCTGAATTCTAATGCCGCACTGTGGAAATACAAACCATGGGAGCCACCACCTTTCAACAGAAATAGAAGGGGCTAAGTCATGCCCATAGAAATAACTTAAAAACCAAACCCAAAAACATTGGCCATTTTTGCAAAAAGAGGCCAACTTGATAAGTGGCAGGTCAAACTGGGGAGGTTTATTCTGCAGAAAGACTTGTACGTCCTAACAGAATAAGGTTCTGTACTTTACAAGTTGGGTAAACTGGTTGCTTACTGCTGGCTCATCCAATAGGTGCCAGAAACTATTTCTCTTCTTTTGTCTGATCTGTAAAGCATTTGGCAATCCTTTTGGGATGAAAGCTCTATTGATGGGAGGGAAAAATAATAAAAGTCACTACTGGATTTAACCGAAACCTTAAATTCTCAGGAATCAACTGGGAAAGTGCTCCACGTTAGCCAAACTTCCTTTGTTTTTTCAGTTAGGATTAGCAACATTTCTAACAATGCTGGAAAATGCAGAACCACAGAATCACTGGGTTGGAAAAGATCTTTGAGATGATCGAGTCCAACCGTTCCTGTCCTCTACTAAACCATATCCCTGAGCACCTCATCTACCCATCTTCTAAATACATCCAGGGCCTGTGTCTCAGCCCCTCCCTGGACAGCCTGTTCCAGTGCCCAATAGCCCTTTCCATGAAGGACTGTTTCGTAATGCCTAATCTGACCCTGCCCTGGCACAGGTTGAGGCCGTTCCCCCTCATTCTATCTCCTGTTGCTTGGGTGAAGAGACCATTGCCCACCTCTCTGCACCCTCCTGTCAGGTCACTGTAGGCAGTGATAAGGTCTCCCCCCAGCCTCCTCTTCTCCAGGCTGAACACCCCCCAGCTCCCTCAGCCGCTCCTCAGAGGATTTGCCCTCCAGCCCCTTCTCCAGCCTGGTTGCCCTTCTCTGGACATGCTCCAGGACCTCGATATCCTTCTTGTAGTGAGAAGGTAACATCATCTTCCTGAATGGTACTACTGACAGCCACTGCACATGGATGAAGCATTTATTGTCCATGAAGCATTTATAGTCCAATGACAACAGAATAATGACCTTTATCCTATTCCCTGAACACCTGGAGAGGTTCTGCCCAAAGAGCTGCTCCAGGACAGATGGAAGGGGCAGGTTTTGAAGCAGGCTAGAAGAAGAGTGCTTCTCTGCTCACCACTCTGCTGCAAAAGCACATCAATATAGAGCACAAGGTGCACGTGAATCCAGTAGCTGCTAATACGGAGCACCAGGTGGGGAACAAAAGGATCCCCAAAACCAGTCCTGAAGGTAAGCAGGCACAACCACACAACTTCCCTGAGGGCTGGGGAAGGGAAGAAGAAAAGTCTGAGGTACGAGAGAGGATTTCCTGAATTTGCTTATACACATGATTAATGGGCACGTGCCAGTAGAAGAGATATTGCTTTAAAAAAAAAAATATAAAAAAATTAAACATCAACAAAATGAGAAACAGCCTTAGTGCATTTGGATGAGACCCATCTTCCCAGAGCAGCCTTTCAGGCAGGAACACGCCACACTTATTCCAATATCTAGTAATGTACATTGGATTTAAATTGACAGTATTTTTATTTTTTTTTAAATTGCTCCCCCCACTCCCCCCAAGTGACTGGTATAGCCATTTTCATCTAAAGCAGCGCCAGGTCACCAAGACAAACATATTCACAGGGATTTTCTGTTGAGAAGTCACTAATACAAACATATTTTTACTGGGAGAATAATACAGCTCACTAGTGACATCAGCAGAACACTGTTTCCATTTAAAATTAAGAGTTTGGTGACTTTGGTTTTAATGGCAATTAAAGCCTGCTGGCAGCTTCACCTAATCGGGAAGGCACTTGGGTTTTGTTTAAAACAGTAATACTTCTGATACTGTTGATACTTCTACAGCTCCAGCTCCACTTCTGTATACACTGATGGAACCCGTATGGGTCTTGATTCCCATGACTTAACATTTGTGCTACCACAACGAACATGTTACAGCTTCAAGTTTTTAGCCTGATCCTTTAGGGAAAATAAAACCCCCCATTTTTTCCATAGCTTGTAATGATTTACATACAAAATATCTGTTTATCCTTCATGCACTGAGCAATTTTCTAATGCTAACAAAGGAACCAGAGTCCATCTTTAGAGAAGTCACATCAGTTAAACTTCCATCTTCAGAGCAGCCAGGACCCCCATGATTTAGAGACAAACAGAGGCTCACAGGTATTTGAAACTTCAAGTTCTTTGAGGTTCAGACATCGTAACTTGAGAATTTTCATCTTATGAACTTGAATTTTGACAGAAGATAACGTAACGTAAGGCAAGGCACAGCGTAAGGGAATTCTGGGCTTCCCTGTGAGCTCCCTGAAAGTGACAGATCTGGTAAGAATGCTCTCATTCTAGCTGGGCATGCTGGCCCTTCTCTCTAGTACAGCTGGACTCAGTATCTTGCACCGCTTACAAGCTAGGGCTGATCCGATATTTTAACAAATACCTTTTGAAGAAAACATTTCCTCCAGTATTGAATTATCTTGGTGACTGCTCCTCAGAGGCGGCAGCCTAGAGCAGACTTTCAGCATCACCAATTGCTGTCTTATGGTGTTGCAGACACCCAAGTAGAAGCGTAACATCTTTTGCCATCTGATTAAGGCCCACAAACCACACCCCCACAGTTAAGGGCTTGTTCCCCACTGTTCCTTTGAGAAGCTGTAAGAGCAGCTTTCCCTCCTTGGCGGTGTGAAACGCAACCTTTTATTGCCAGCCAGTTCAGGCACGTTTGTTCATGTGATGATCTTCTCTCAGCTTGGGATGTTTCTTCTCCACTTGTCATGTTCCAGGACACGGAGTAAAGAGCCTCCTCGAGTTTCACAGAGCGGGAGTAATAAATTTTTGACATACTAAAGTGAATTAGGAAGTAGATTTAAAAGAGTAACTTAACCTTAAAATATGGAGCGCTGGGTGCCCAAATAGCTCTTTAAAACGAACCATGAGAAATCAAAATTAATCTACTTACCAACATTCAAAACAGCACTGGCTTAATCCAATTTGTTCCTCCCTTGCTGACAGCATATTTTTCCCTTAATCCAACTGCCTCTTCCATTTTCAGTGCCTATCCTTGACACCACAGCGATAAAAACACGGAACTGAGATCGTCAGAGCATTCAATGTCATTATCTAACTAGAAGTGACAGGCAGAACAATATAGTCAAGAGCTCATGCTTAACTGAACGACTTGAGGAGCTCAAGGTGAACCGGTCTGATGCATCACGAACACCTCCTTTGGAAGTGCTTCACATGCGCGCAGCAGGAGGGAAACCCCCCCACTGTTATTTTCTTGGTTACGTCCAGCACTGAAAAAGCAGCACTTCATGGATAAAAGGTAACACAAAGCCCTGAGTTAGAGAAAGTAATAAACAGGTAAGCCTTGCGTGATTCACTCCCTCCTTTGACTCTTGAAAAGGACCAGTAATACGGGGGAGGAGTTAAGAGGTTTGTCTACTTCTTTCTTTTAATACTTGGACACAATCAATCTCCTTACCTCTTCGATTCGATGAAACTATTGTACTCATAGTTTCCCTGGCCACTTGTACACCAACGAAATGGCAAGAGAAGCAGTGGCTTCCCCCTTGTGGGACTGGCAGGGGACCTAACAGAGCAATAGGCACTCTCACAATTATCCAAATGCATTATTAATCTTAAGTAAACCACTTTTGAGGAGCATTATCTGATGTGCTCTTGGAAGCCTTCAGCTCAGTAAGCTTTGCCCAGAGACTTTTCTTAGAGTGGTTTTGATATTATAAGCTCCTGTGAGTGCAAAAGATCGTTGCGCCTGCATGGAGCCCCGCTGGAATCCCTGGGGCTCCGCTTCCATAGTCACCTATCTGCAGCCCTAGCAGTACCAGGATTTAAATTATTTAGCTTGCCCAATGTTTTTCTTGCTCTGAGACACACAGCCAGGCCACCAATGGGCTTTACCTCCACACATCATTAGTGTCAAAGAATTACGATTTAAATCAGGATAACAGATATAACTTCTGCCAGAAACACTGGAGCAGATGTGCTCTGACAAGTTCTTGCTTGATTCGTTTATGCATTTAGGACCCATTGGAAAACACCCTGGATATAATCTCAGCAGAGCCAGTGTCACCTTCAGCCTGGCACTGTCACCAACGCACATTAAACACGACACTTACTACTTTTCTGCCATGCCTCAGTTTCCCCAGCTGCAGTGCTGGTTTCTTCCATAAGGCACTCAGACTGATGGATGAATCCCATGGTACAAGCAGACGTGTTAACTGCTTGCCAGCACTAAGAACGGGGCAGTGAGGCATCGCCATGCTCCTGTGGAACAGCTTCCCCTAAAAAAAAAAATATCTTAAAGCCATCAAGTCTCTTAACCTGACAGCTCTTGCTTGGCCAAACGTGACTGGAAGAGCAGCAGCACAAGGAATACAATTTAAAAAGATGATGCTGTGTAGTATTTCTTAGCAACCGTGCTGCATCACAGCTAGCAGATATTCTCAGAGAGCTGAATGGCTAATACGTTTAGCCTGGAATAGTTTCCTTATCCCAACACCTCAGAAGTTAAACACAAAGCTGCATGCAATAACCTTACACGTAAATGTTACACTGAGTATTTTGACTCCTACAAGTAATAACACACAGATGTCTCTGACAAGACATAAACCGAGATTTAACGCAAAGCCTGGGGCGCATTTCACCCTGGCTCCAGGTTGGTGCGTTCGTACCACACTGGTTCTGCTTTTCATCATCTTATGTGGACAGCCTGGACCCCCTTTTGAAAAACAGTCTTTTTGGAAAGGATACTGAAAGCACCACATCTCCTCTCCCTCCACCCGCTCCCCAAACACACTACAAGATTTGTGAAATCATCCAGAGGGCTCCATGAACAGCCTTGCTTCCAGCTGACAGTCCCAAACCTCTCCGACAACGCTGGAGGTGTACAGTACAAGACATGTTGGGAATGGATTCTCATTTCTCTGCGACTGTGGTATTACTACAAGCAAGACTCCAGATTAAATTACAACTGGGCAAGGAAATGGAGAACATGATCCTCGTGTTCTGGCAGGCACTTTTCTAGCGCGTATCAAAGAAGTGCAGTATTAAATATGGCCAAATGGGCAGGGGAGCAGCGCCTCTCCAGCCATTATACCTGTAAGAGTTCAGGACTTGATACCTGATGGCCATGAAGCACCTTGATGCACACAACTCCTCAAACAAGTGCAAAGACCGAATCCTTTCTAGAAGGACCACGATGATTCTTGAGACATCCAACGGCTACCCAGTCCTTAAGAGATCCATTCTGCAATGGAAACTGGGGCTGCTGAGAGCTCCTTTCTAATGCCTTGTGCTGTCAAGCGAAGGATTCTGGGTCAAAACAAGATTAGATGTGGTGTTGGTATGTGTTACTTCCTTAATTATTATTTAATCTTACCTGAGAAGCCCCCACAGCTCCCAGCTGTGCTCACCACAAGCCTGTTCACTGATCCAGATTACTGAAATAGCCAACAGTAAGTAGTAAGCTTCGGGAGGGGGTTATTTTAAGCATACATTTCATCCTAGGTGGCATATTGTTTAATTTTATGTTTTGTGAGAAATGCTTTCACTAATACACATTTTGACATATTACATCAAGGAAACAGATTAGCAGAAACATTTTCAGTATTTCAGCCATCATCACGTTGGATAAAATAAATGAAACCACAAAGCTTTCAATCCATGAACCAGTCAGTAAGTGTCACAAGTTACTTACCTTGCTGAGTTCACCCCTCATCTGCACACTGTATGTTTACTCTTTCCTCCAAAGCCTCTGACACAAGTACCAGAGAGAGGGTATGAGAACAAAAGCCGCACTGGGGTCACATTATGGCTTTCAGGCTGGTGGAGAATGGATTGCTGAGGTGATAGAAACTACCTACACACAGTGTTTTGGATACACAGTCAGAAGTTCGTAAAATACTTGCTAATTAGACCGTCTTGTTGTGAATAGTCTTAGACAGGAGCGTGTGCTCATTAACGAGCGCGCTTCTGTTCCTGCACTGGGAGCTCAGGATTTGGATGTGCTCTTCCCAGTTCTATCACATAACGCTGCTGGGCTGTTCACAAACCCATAAATTCTCCTCTGAGCCACTGCTTTGGGATTGCTCCCACATGAGGCAGCGGCCCCCTCTTCTCCTGCTTCTCCCTCCATTTCCATTCCTCCTCGCCCACAGAACAAGCTGCTTTCTCCATTCCTGACAGCCGTTCTAAAACATTAAAAGACCTTCTGCAGAGTCAGGTAGCGAGCAACACAGGCCACAGTGTCCCCCTGGCTGTAACGCACATCTTCAACAAGCAATGAATTAGCCGAATGTTTAGCTATGGTATTTGACCTTAGCACAAGCTGGCGCCTTATCCCTTTTCCACAATGAACACAAAGTTATTTCCCTACCTGAAAAGCCAATGAAAGATGTGTTAGTGCTATGCTGCTGTACGAGGTCAGTCTCTAGCTTGAAAGATGGCTTGGACTCATTTTGGTAGTCATAAACCCCAACCCCTGCATGCTTTTTTAATCTGATAAAAAAACCCCTTCATTTTCCTCTGTGCAGATCTCCTTTGGGCAGGCCCTTCTGAGTACTGCAGAGTAAGAACTGCAGCATCTTACACACTGGGACATTTATCCAGGTACCTGACGCACTTTATCATGTTACATGAGTTATATACGAGCTGCTTCTTTTAAAAAGTGTGATAAAGACATTTACTAAAGGCAAATGTTGCACAGCACCAACTCACAGCCACATGTACCAGCGTGGGGAGACAAGCAGAAGGTTTTACTTTGGACCTGCAGCTTGTTCTCAAGGACCAGATGGAACCGAGAGGGGCATGTACCCGTGCAGCAACGGACACTTCCCAGTTAAGGATGTACATTTCAGTACTGATGCTCAATTGAAGCAAAATTAAAAAAAAAACATTACTCACGAGTTCACAGCAGGGATTCGGTCTTCTGTCTGCAATTTATTTGCTGTTTTAAGACGTTATCTCCCCCACTGGTCAGTTAAGGCATCAGTTCACACAGAACAATATCAACTGGGTATCACTGGCTTCACTTTTTTCACAGAATCACAAGGTTGGAAAAGACCTTTAAGATCACCAAGTCCAGTTTTTGTTACCCAACATTCTCATTTATAAAACTTCATACAAAGAAAGGAAAAAAGACCATCTTCTCTTTTCAGTTTCCTTATTTCAGCATCCATGCTTTGGCTTCTGTCTCTCCCATGGATGTGAAGCCTTCTCTCACCCTGCACCCCTCCCTGTGGCTCCTTCAGATGCAAAAAAGGGAAAAAAACAGAGATGAAGTTACAAAACCAAGGAAGCTGTAAGTTCATCCTTCTCAGAGTTTCAGAGGGAGCCGTCAGTTGATGGCCTCACTAGCACCTGGTGAAGGACAGCAGGAAGCATCACCGCACCAAAAATCACTGCAGTTGGGAAGCAAGGAAGAGATTAGCTCTGTCTTCTCAGGCTGTGTGCTGGAGGCCCTCTTCTGTAATTACCAGTCCAAGAGACAAAAACATACGGGAAGAGGCCAAAGGGGTCCTTGATGTGTTCCTTGACTTGGAGGTGGTGGGTGGGAGGGAAATGTTTGAAGAACTCACAGAATCACAAGGTTGGAAAAGACCTTCGAAGATCATCACGTCCAACCAATCCCATCCTAAGCTAAACCATATCCTTAAGTACCCCATCTACCCATCTTTTAAACACATCCAGGGAAGGTGACTCAACCACCTCCCTGTGCAGCCTGTTCCAGGACCTGACAACTCTTTCAGTAAAGAATTTTTTCCTAATGTCCAATCTAAACCTGCCCTGGTGCAGCTTCATGCCATTTCCCCTTGCCCTATCTCCTGTCACCTGGCTGAAGAGACCATCACCCACCTCTCTACAATCTCCCTTCAGGTCTCCCCTCAGCCTCCTCTTCTCCAAGCTAAACAGCCCCAGCTCCCTCAGCCGCTCCCCATATGATTTGCCCTCCAGCCCCTTCACCAGCCTGGTTGCCTTTCTCTGGACTCGTTCAAGGACCTCAATGTCCTTCTTATGGTGAGGAGCCCAGAACTGGACCCAGCACTAGAGGTGCAGCCTCACCAATGCTGAGTACAGGGGCACAATTACTTCCCTAGACCTACTGGCCACACTGTTTTTGATACAAGCCAGAATGCCATTGGCCTTCTTGGCTGCCTGGGCACACTGCTGGCTCATATTCAGCCTGCAGTCTACCAACACTCCCAGGCCCTTCTCTGCCTGACAGCTCTCCAGCCAGTCTCCCCCAAGCCTGTAGTGCTGCATGGGGTTGTTATGTCCCATGTGCAGCACTCCACACTTGGCCTTGTTAAACTTCATCCCATTGGTCTCAGCCCATCTGTCCAGACTGTTCAGATCCCTCTGAAGAGCCTCCCTACCCTCAGGCAGATCAACACTTCCTCCTCATTTAGTGTCCTCTGCAAACTTGCTGAGGGAGCATTCAATCCCTTCATCCAGGTCATCGATAAAGATGTGAACAAAATTGGACCCAAGACTGAGCCCTGGGGGACGCCACTCGTGACCGGCCTCCAGCTGGATTTTGTTCCATTCACCACCACCCTTTGGGCCCGGCCATCCAGCCACTTTTTAACCCAGCTGAGGGTCCACCTGTCAAGGGCAGTGGCAGCCAGTTTCTCAGTCAGAATGCTGTGAGAAATGGTGTCAAAGGCTTTACTGAAGTCCAGGTAGACTACAACCACAGCCTTCCCCTTGTCCATTAAGTGGGTCACCTTGTCATAGAAGGTGATCACTCTCGCTTCAGCCATTTCTACCAGGCACACAGAAAGATGCTACAGCCCCGAAGCACATAAAGGCAAGGCAGTATGAGAAAGAGAAATCACAGATAAGCAACAGAGCCAGCAGAGGAGGCAGCCACACTTGGAATCGTGGCCAGTGTGGTGGAGAGTTGAAATAGGGGAAAAGAAAAGCCTTTTCTGAGATGAGGCATCCAAACCAAGAATCACTGTACTCTATGCCTGAGAGCATGGACTCAGCATTCAAGTTGTAATAAAGCAGCTCAGCAGAAAATCTGCTTGCCAGAAACTGATGAGTAACAAAAAAGGAGAATCACCAGGTTATTTATTCTGTGTCTCTTAATACTACTGAGCACAAAGCAATTCTTTAAACTCAGTAAATGAGAAAAAGGGAAGGCACAAAAATCTACTTTATTCCTTCTCTCTCAATAAATACACTTGAAATTTATTATTCCATTGGTGGAAAAAGGAAAAAATAAAAGAAAAAAACAAAGGAGTGCAAGGCTCACAGCCTGACTTCACAGCATCTCCCAGTGAGGGCTGCATTATTCTGGTCAGTAAAGCTTAGCAGAATTAAAGAGGCATGGGAAGCACAGAAGCCACCTTGAATGACAAGCTAATGGAGTACAAGGCTTCGCGCACAATTCGTTCTCTCTCTGGAGTTTATCGCCCACATAGCTGGTCTGTAAATCACAAACCGATCTGCCCGACTGCTGCTCTCGGGGAGTTTAATTTATCACACCGCTAAGTACAGAGACACCAGGAAAGGGCTGAGGAAACTTCTGTGGAAAGAAAAAACCTGCATCATTTAACAGAGCCATGTCTAAACCCAAACATAAATCTCTTCAGTGAGCTGTGTTTTCCCACTAGTTTTGGGACTGACTGTGTACCAGCAGACGTCGAAGAGAGTAGCAGAAATCCCAGCTGATCCCAGCACCCCTCTGAAAGGGGAGTCCAGTTCCAGATCACACAACCAGGCTGCGGTACCAGCACAGTTTTTTCAAATGAGAAATTAAAACCTCAGACACAGGCCATCTTTTAAATCATTTATTTCAGTAGGAAAGACTTTTGAAACCTTCACTGGAATCATTGAGACTAGCTTATGCAAACACACAATTTTCACACGCACACACCGAATAAAGTATTTAAAAAAAAAAAAACCAACCCAACCCAAACTTGAAAAAAGGCCAGAGGACAGCCAAACTGCACGTCACTCACTGAGGTCATAGTGCAACTGCTCCAGCATTGCAACGCCTCACACCAGCAAGGAATGTTACAAATGGCTTGCGTCTACTGCGTGACGACTTGGATTGCCCCTTCCAGTGACGGTTGGTCCTCATGGGATTATTCTAAGACACAGGTATGATTTCCTGGTGCTCCCATACAGGAGGAGCTTGAAGTGCCTGTCAACAAGGCACCCCCGAACCCTTTCTGTCCCCGTGCAGTTAAATTCATATGCCGCTTTTCAGTTTCGGCTGCAAACCAGCTTTGGAATGGTAAGAAATTCCTTTAGGAAACAGGGGTGAAGGTCAGAACCTCCCCAAATAAAGAGGAAATAATGCACTAATCAGACACACAAGGGAAACAAGAGCATTTACGACATGTTAGTTGTTCAAGAGCAAAACTGGGCCGTAACCGTGCGGTGATCCACAGGAGCCTGCAGTTTGTTACACCTTTCTTCTTAGCAAGATAGCTTCAGGAAAACCTGTGTGCTCCCTGCTGCAGCAGGCGCAGCAAAACCAAGGTGCTTCCTTCTCCCCTTTGACCTGACCCTTCTATTGTCTTGGGAGATTCTTAGAAAGCATAGGATTAATTTTCAAATTATCCTTCCGTTTCCAACATATAAATCTCTAAACACCAAACTGCCATGGCTTTATAAGGATGTGTTCCAGGAAAAATAACATTTAATCGCTTAAGAACACCACATTTGCTCTTTCATTTCCTCTTCCAAAGCTAACAAAGCCTTGCTACTAAAACAATCTCTAGCGGTTGCTTCATGACGGACAGTACTCTCCATGTAGTGTTGGAACTATAAATACAATATACAAAATGGAGCTTAGGTGAGATTAAGATTTATCCAAACTACCTCTTTCCCCCAACAGGCTTTTTCCCCCGTACTATTTGTTTTACAGTAACATAAAGCTTGTAAGAAAAGAATCTCTCCATAAGAATGCTCTGCAATCTCTAAATCAGGGCGGGAGAGGCAAAAGCAAGCTCCCTTCTAATAACATGAGCTCTGAAGTTCATGTCATCTAGACCATGGCTTGGGCCACACTTTTGAACTCCCACTTCCCCTCTACATCTATTTAGAGACACACCAAAATAAATTAAATTTTCAGGGAGTTTGAGCTACGTCTGATAAAAGCTGAACAAGCCCAAGCTACTGAATACCTCTGCATTTCTCCTAAAGAGGCTATTGAAATACAGACAAAATACTAAAGCAACTCAAGCCACAGCTATTTTACTTTGACCCAAACAAGTAACTTCTGCAGAAACATAATGATGTTATGGAATGTCACCCCTGGTACATCAAGAGCACGCTATGCAAGCCTCTCATTGTGGTGTGCTCTGCGCTGAACTAAAGGAACTGGTTTTTGAGTTAATAGTAAGGCACTGACAAAATTCCTCCTGAAACAAATCCAAGCACTCACCTCTTGATGCATTACAGATCTGACTGGTGGGTTTAAAAAATTAAAAGATAGACCTCTACAAATTCAATGTCCCCTTGTACAGATTCTTTTAACGACACCTTTCTCAGGCCAAATCACCTTATGCAGAAGCCACATTTAGAGAAAAAAAAAGCACAACGCTTAAATAACAAAACTGTTCAAACTTGCCCTTGTCTGGAGAATAAGCAATTAACTGATGTGATTATTACCAGCCCCACTGTCCTGGTGCTTGCAGCAGGCTGTGTGCTACAGCCAGCCTCGGAAAAGACTGAGCTACTAACGCTGGGGAGTGAGCATACCCAGAAACAGGACAAAGACTGAAGAAAAATGCCACTGAGAACCAGAAGAAACAACATCTCGATTTATCTCATCTTGATTCAGACAAGATTTGTTACATTTAACCCAAGCCACAAGATCAGCTTGCCTTTCATTGAAAGGCACTTCACCTCCTCGAGTGCCTCAGCAGCCCCCCCAAAAAACGCAATTACTTCTGCTGGAAGGGAAAGCATTTCCTTTTAACATTTGTTACGCCTGAGATTAATAAAGGAGGATTATTGCTGAAAAATGTACAGATGCAAATCGAGGGAGTTGATGTTGCAAAAATTAGATTAGATGGATTTACTCTGAATGAAGAAAGGATAGCTAATAGAATCCTGCTGCAGCTCTTTATACTTTCTTTTGCTCCCAACATGTTTCCAAACACTCATACTTTATAAACGCTTCGCTTAGTAGAAGTTGAAGCACTCTGCAGTTGCGTTTTGAGGAGGAAAGTTAATCAGTTGATCCCCCCAAAAGAGACACCGGATCTGCACGCAGGAGGCTGAAGCCTCTGTGTAACTTGGGGGGCTGCTCCAAGCACCAGCTGCAGAGCTGACACGTAACATCTGCAGCAACTCCGTTTTCCTTGTCAGATCTTATGCAGGACAGGATTTCCAGGGGAATTTGAGAGCGCTAAAAGTAACACAAAGTGCTACGGTTCATTAATTATTTATGTGCTTTCATTTAGCTTTTGTAGCGATAACGCCTGTAACTTGCACCTAAATACTGAATGAATTGTAACAGCCTGAGCACTGTTCCTCTGACACGGAATGCCTGCAAAATGAAATACGTGTTTGGGATGAGCTGCAGCTACTCAAATTATTGGCAGTTTTCAAAACTGAACTCCCCATTTGCTTTCTAAGAACATCAGAAGAGAAAAACTAGTTTGGATCAAGTAAGCAGAAGCTAGCAGTGAGCATTCAATCACGGGTGCCATGTTAGGTGCTTCTAATGCATCGCACGGATTTCATCAACCAGGCGTTCCCGGTTGCTCAGTCTTTCCCAAGGCTGTGAGCTTGGTTAGCAGGCAGGAGGGCAGGAACAGTTACGTGCCAAGTCTCACTATGAAGATCTACTCTGAGTGTTTTCTGCTCACGTGCCTCCAAAATCAGAGAACTATAAGGGGCACCTTCGGTCTAAAAAAAATCAAAACATTAAGAAATCAAGTGACAAATACTAGCTGAAGCATTTCAACAGTTATTAACGAGATAAAGAATTAGAGCAATACAATCAAAATCAAACTGCCAACTCTGAAGTAAGTCTGGATGACAGTCTTACCTGAATACTGTGAGCTCATTGCTGTCCTCCTCCTCTCTGCATTGCTTTTGTTTTTTTTTTAAACCCAGGTTTTGGTTTTTCTTAAGTAACATCACTATGTTTCTTTACAGTGTATTTGACTTGTCCGACTCTTCCCAAAGCTTAGCTGAGGCAGCTTTCCCTCAGGGAACAAGACCTGTACCTCTGCCTGAACACCATTTCTCGTCAAACACTTAAGATTTTAAGTATTTCTGTGCTGCCCTGTGGACTATGTGGCTAAATAGGAGATAAACAATAGGAAAGTACTGAACTCCTCATTGTAACAAGTGCCTAATAATGTTTTTAGCATTGTCATTAATCACTCCAGTTATTCTGGCTACACATTTTAAGGAAACTCCTCCCCCAATATTCGATCTCTCCCACGAAAAACAGCAAATCCAAGGGTAGAAAAACAAGGAAGAGCAGGAGGCCTAAGAACAAAGAAAGCTGGTAATAGCACCAATCCACTACATGATGATTTGTGAACTGTTTTCCCCATCATCTTCCTACCATAAAAACTTAACTCAAACCATCTGGAAAAATACAAAACCCCCAGTAAGAAATGACATCATCTGACCTGGCCCTGTCTTTAGCAAAGCTGTGTGATGTCAGGCTGTGGCTCCCAGTTGCATGTTTCCTTTTGCTAACAGAAGAACAGTTATGTTGCAACAAATCTGTAATAGCTTATTTAAAAATTCAAAATCCACAGACTATTCCCCACAATCCCTAAAAACGTACACACGTTGTTAAAATACACTTAGTGGATGAGAAGACAGAGTAAAGTAATTTTTAAAACAACACCCCTCCTCCCCCCCAAAAAAAACCCCCAAAACCCCAAACCTGAAGTTGTGCAAATCTAGTACAGTAACACTGCTGGCCACAAAGATGATATTAACGTTGTTTTTACTATGCGCACAACCTGGGTAACCTTGGGAGATGCGCAAATGGCAGAGGGATTCAGCACAAGCCAATCTCTTCCCAAAATATGTGACTTCAGGAGCAGAACAGACTGTTCATTCCCCATGAAAGTGACAACAAACAAATTGCCAAGGGACACAATTTCCCAGGGTGCTCCTGGTATAATTCTGACAGAAGCATCCTTCTACTCTTTGCTTTCTACAAAGAACCTATTCACAAGAACAATTCTTGGAAACATGAACCAGCCTGTTACCCTTTACATCACCATGCAGTTGGGGTTCTTGTGTTTTATTCTGGTTTCTTACAGCAAGATTGGATTATCCTCCTTCTTTTGCCTCCCCCTCTGTAATTAATTATTTCCATTAAGAGATTAATTTGACTCTGGAAAATGCCCCCAAAAGTGAATTTATAGGCTTCTACTCAGATGCAATAAACAAACTGTACATTTTCAAAATAATCACTACTGGTAGAAACCTTTATTAGATAGTCAGAGAACTCTGCCACAGACTGGTAGTAGGTAGCTTGTTTCTTTTTAAAAAGGAGTATTCATGGTGGAATCTGCAAGCGTATTCACGGCCACTAAACCACAATGTCAATGGAACAGTAACTACTTTTTCACAAACTTCAGAGTTCTGATATCAGAGTCATACTTTGGACAATGTTTCCTTGCTTTACAAAGATTGTATTTTTTGAAGAGTAAAGAAAGACTCATCATCCAGGAAACTGTATCTAGGTAACTTCAAGGAAACCCAAATCAAGCAAGAATCAAAGTCTTCAGCAAAAAACACACATATAAAGCATGGCTCCCTTTTACAAGCGTAATGGTTCTCTCTGAGTAATTTCAGTGACCAAGAATTATCCCTGTCAAGGATGCAGTTTTGATAGTCCCACACTTTTTCTCTCCTTAGGTTATCCTACCTTCTAAATAAATTACTTATTTGCCCAAAGATCAAAAGAGCTTCTGTATGGAAGGTCTGCTTCAGGCCATGTTATCAATACCACACAACGTCAACTACTTTGACCAAGACAGATACTAAAAATCAATTATTGCCGAATGAGAACATGAAGGCTTGTAATTGTGCCTCTAACTTTTTAAAACGTAGATCTTAAGTGATATTATGAAACACCATACACTAACAGTGGTCCCTAACTGAGAATTAACAGCTACCCAGAGAAGTAAAATATCTCAGTGAGCTATACCCAGGTGCTGGGTTGGTTTTGTCACTCAACCTTTGTACGTAGGAGAGCGACGGGTGGAGAAACAAATGGGAAGGAAGAAAACTCCCAGCTCTGACCCAACGGTGCTTTCAGGTTTGTCTCTTCCACACACGCACCCCGACCACCCAAGACACATGAACTACGTTTTTAACCAGGAATTAGGTAACGACGTACCAATTCAATTTTTGGTGTGTGAGTGTTCAGCCTCTGTGCCGCTCGAAGGGAATGTGGCTCCCATACAGTACTAAGGTTTGCAAGCTTACTGCAGTTTTAAAGTCGCAGTTGTTACATTTCTTATACTTGTAGGTCTGAGAGGAATGACATTGCTCCAGGCTAAGCACACCTGGGACAAGGTCCCCATCGAGGAGGCCTGGTATAGTCAAAACAACATCTCTAGAACGTGTAGTACCTCTTTTACCCAGTTCATACATAGCTTTTGATACAACTCTTAAACACCGCTTTACTTGTTTTCTTAAGAATGCCTAAAAAGGTGAATTGTTTTCAAAATTAGTATAAAGTTAAAAGAAACTCAAACTAGCTACAATCTATTTAACTCAAGCACAGCACCGCCAGAAGGTTCACACACACTATTTGGTGTTTCATGTTGGTTTTCCTTTCACTCTTTAAGGCAGTGGTTTCCACAGGTCAGTTCAGAGAAGGTAACGAAACACGGTCCATGGCAATTCATGTTGCAACTCTATTTTTAATTTGGGGGACTCTATCCCCAACAATTAGTGGTTTTGTTCAGGGCTCCAGAGTTCAGAGATTGAGTTGACAGGCTCTGTTCTGGCACAAAGTACAGCTGGCACCTTTTTTCATCTGGACCTTGTTCTCAGTTATGAGATGTTTCAAACTGTTCCTTTGTTTGTTTTGAACGAGCCTATTTATTCAAAGGTCATCAAGTTGGCAGGAACCTGAAAACAAAAAAATAAATTATAGGAGATTTTACTTTGCATAGTAGCTACTTATTCCACAGACTAGCCACTGGTTTAAATGCAGATCACCATCAGTTCTCCTCTCTCAAAAAGGAGGGGAGGAATGCAGCTGCCATTCAGCAGTACCAACATGCTTAGAGCTGCAGAAAACCCAGGTATAACCAAAATATTAAATTGGTTTATAATTTTATTATATGGCCACAGATCTTCTTAATTTTGATGACATTTAAGATTAAGTTGTCAGCAAAACAACTTTAACATGATAAATCTCAGTACCAAGCTACACAAGCAGAACCTTCTCACTTGAGTCCCAGCTAAAGCATTCTTGGCACACAGGTCAGTGATTGATGTCAGCCCTCTAGTATTTTTAAGACTAATTTAAAAAAACGAGGTATAAATGCTTGCCTGGGTTTTTCCCATAGGAAACCTGAATGCCTGCTGCAGACATCACTCCCTTTCATGAAGATTAAAGCTCGTTTGCATTACATTAGTTTATATCCCCATGTTCTCTCGATGAGGAATTTGCCTGACAGCAACATCTCTTGTTTACGCGGGTTATTAAAGAGCCACCGCATTCCTGATGACTCTCCATAAATACCCACTTTGGTCAGATCTGAAGCAAGAATTTCTTGCTTTGCACTTACCACTTCAGTGTAGAAGCACGAACAATCAACCAGGCTAAAGTTCCACCATCAAACTTTAAAATAATACCTATTAAAATGGTTCCTGATCTTATTCAGCTGGGTGGGTGCCTAGACCCTATAGAAAGTGCATTTAAACATCCAGCTGTTCTCAGGCAGTCACACAGTTAACGAGCAAACACCATCTTTCTTTTTAACCAGTACCACAAGGCATCCCTTCAGGGAAAGCACTGTTCTGGAGTCCCATCATTATCAACAGGAAAATTTTACAGGGATTTATTTATTTATACTTAAAACTCATTTGGTAAACCAACCTTTGTAACCTGGTGTTTTTGTGTAGTGCTGCTTCTCCTGTGGGAGGAACCATGCTCTGAGAACCCAGAGTGCAGCTACACAACGGGGCAATAAGCAACAATGAATGGGTGCTAACATAATTAAGGGGTTTTGACCTTTTGGCAGTAGTTTTTCTTCATTAATCCTCCCTGCCTGTTTTTTTCCCCCCTTTTAAAAAGTCTCCTACGCTCATCTTCACTTTGCTGCCCTGTGTTCTACAGGAGACCCCACCGAGATCCTCAAGCCTGCTGCTTTTGCACAAGCTGGGGGCTGAATGCTTTAGGCAAATTTGTATTAGATTGTTAAACCACACAGAGCAAAAGTGTCCTCAGAGGGCAGTTTTCAGGCCTGCCTCACAGCCACCACTTCCTTCCAAACCTTTTGGTGCTATTTGTGCTCCTATTCCCAACTTCTACAGCCAGGAACACAATCTCCTCTCCTTTGCAGAGTCTCAGATACCTTCAAGGGAGCTTCTGCACCCCTGTTGATTCCTTAGATTTCTCTCGGAAGCTGAACTGAACAAGAGAGCCCAGAAGTATCTGGAAAAGTCCTTTTGTTTTTTCTTTGAAATTCAGTAGTGCTTTTACTGTACAAACACCATGAACAAATGTGCAAAGGAAAAAGGAGATTTCAGGAAGACAAAGTAGTAACTTAAAAAGGATTTTGATAATGAAGAAAGGTCAGGTAAGAATTTATTTGGGAACCAAATTTCATAGGGGTTGGAGTAGTCTTACCCTCCTTTTTGATCCATGGAAAATTCTACCTTTGCTTTCACAGTCTATTAAATGTACCCAGGGCTAAGCTTCTTTTTTTATATATATCAGAAATACACACAAACCTCAGCAAACATAAATGCCCAAGCCCTGACAAAACAGCACTACAGCAGAGTTGTCTGGGATGCATATTGAATGCTACAGTTTACAGCTTTTTATCTAACTACAAACCAGCCTTTTTTAAAAGGCCAGTGACAAAAATACTGCCCCTTGGACAAGTATTTTAAGAACATTTCTTCCATTTCCCCAATTGCTTTAGAGTGGCCTCGAGATAGCCCCAAATCTTTCTTTGCTACCACAGTGGCTCTGAGCTGTTCACAAAGAAACAAAGGGGAAAGCAAAGGCACATCAATATGCACACGAAATCTCTGTGCAGGCTGCTTAGAGCAGGCTGCTCTTCACAGAGTGACCAGGTAAGGCTCCACACCCTGAACATCTATCAGTTCTGGGCTTTTAACAGCTCATATCCCTTTCTAACACCTTGCTCTCACCTGTTGTCTGTTGCTTTGGCAGGCAGCACTCAGGTGTTTAAACCACAGCATTGCATTCATTCTGTTCCCAGCTTGGAATTTGTATGAATTTCCTAAGAAAGAAAGGTAGAGAAAAAAACCCTGATAAACACAAACAATTCTACAGACTTAAACCTACCCATATTCAAATAAAACTCTAACTTTTTAATAGCAGAATGTTTATGTAACTTCACACTTTGCCTGGCATAAGTGCAACTTATTTGTTTGACCTAGTGTGAGAAGTCCCAGCTTGCCTGCTTTCCTTTCCAACATTCTAGATTTCAACTAACTTCAGTTTCAACTAGGAAAGAGCAAAACAATTCTCAGAGCCATACAACAAAAACGTTTGGGTTTTTTTTTTTTTGCATTGCCATTATTGCAATTTGTTTGTAATATAATTTAATAATTTTCTAATGAAGTGCAAAATAGCACTGAAATGCACTCTAGAAAGCTGCATGCAAAGTGCTTGAAAATTGTTCCTGAATATATTTATGTATTTCAGGCTAGTATTTTCAGCACCTGGTGTTATTTGGTGCTTGCTTGGGTTCAGAAAGGCCATGTACTACAAAAACATTTCAGATTGCTGTTGCCAAGTTTAAGCTGATAAGCATTTACAATCTAGGTGACTGTGCCAAGGGTGCTAAAATAGATGCTTGGAAATAAAATGTACTAAGACTTGAAGTAGACAAAGGAATAAATAATACAGAGCTCCTTTATCAGGACTGCTGATGATGCTCTGCCTACCTAGTATGAAGTGCTATGGAAAACTAAATTTCTTCAGTCTACACTGAAACCAGCATGTTATGGTAGAGTAACAGAAATCAAAGATTCTCTAGAAAATAGTCAAGATCTCGTCTGTTTGGTTTTTTTTCACCCCAGTAATAACACTGCATTTGAACAGATGGTTTAGTTTGTGTTTTGTTTTTCATTTGGAGAGAAGAGGGGACTGGTCAAGCCCCTAGTGTCTGCTGAATATTCAACTTTTTGTTGTATTGTTACTTACATTTTCACATATGTCAAAATGCCTCCGAGTGTTCTAAATATAGTTTAGAAGACTTCAAATGAATACTTCCCACAAAAATCACAAGTGGGTTTGTTAAGAGTGTGAAGAACTCTTACAACTTAATGAAAACTGTAAGGATTCCCCACTGTCAATTGTTCCCATACCACTGCAAAGGCAAACATGATATGGAGATCACAGTAACATCCTTCCAATTTAAT
This sequence comes from Hypotaenidia okinawae, assembly GCA_027925045.1. NCBI lineage: Eukaryota > Metazoa > Chordata > Aves > Gruiformes > Rallidae > Hypotaenidia > Hypotaenidia okinawae. The sequence goes on along the minus strand of BSDF01000009.1, from coordinate 1,011,605 downwards.
TTAGTTACTTAGGAATACTTCAGCAAAGCAAATGGTTATTCTGGGAATCACTGCCCTCTTGGTGCTAGCATTGCTTACCCTTCTCAGAATCAGTCAGTAAGAAGAGGTCTGGATGTTCAGGGTCATCAGCCATCATCACCATCCAGCCCACCACTGATACATTCTTACTCGGTGTGGATTTGAACTGAAAACCACAATCAAAGAATTAAACTAAAGCAAGCACTTCATAAAATTAAAGAAGTTTATGAATTTTGTAAGGCATTGGTGAAAACAGAACATACCACAATGAATGATACTTAAAACAACTGAAAAGGAAAATCACAATCCCTCAAAACTTGTCAGCAGACACCTAAACTGCACTGTATGCCAATACCACAGTACTGCACAGATGGACACAGACTATAGTTCAAAAAAGTGCATTAAATGCACAGCTGGTCGTTCTGCTGTTAGCAAAGAATTAACTTGTCTGTGCCATGATTATTCAAAGTGAACATGCATCAATTATCCCAATAGCTTGTCATTACAGCTAGCATAAGCCTTGTGGATGAGATAACACAGTTGTGTAATTCAGTATTATGACCGGATGAATGAAGCAGATTCAACAAGGGTGTAGATTCAATAAACAAGTGAACGTAACGTGCTCATTTACTGACAAGATATTAAAAATGATGGGTCTTCCCTGTTCAAGGTGTGTCTCACACACTGACATATAACCCAGGTCTCTTCCAAGCACAGTACTGGTCTCTGCTACACTAATCCTTCTTCTGACAGCTCCTTGGTCCCATGCATGGTCCCTGTGTTCACCTGGCCATTATTATTTTCTACTTCTTAGGCTTCTTCCTCTTACTAACTGGCTACTCACCCATCAAAAGACAACTCCTTTCCAAACCACAAGCTCCCTTCTCCCTGATCTCCTACCTTATCTATTAGTAGACCCTCCCAATTCCCCCTTATTACTTGCTCAGGCAGTCCCATTCACTCGCCACACCCAATTCATTCCATTTCTCTTCAGCCTTGAGGTGCCAGCTCTCCTTTTCCCACGTTCATGGGTCCCTGTCAATCCTAGTACTGGTGCCCTCTGCAGCGCTTCACCTCGCTTCTCTGTCCAGAAGATCCAAGTCTGCTAATACACTGCTCCTTATCAGAGGTGTCTTCCTCCTGTCTTGTGAAATCCCGATTCTAACCTCTTTATTAGCACTGTAAGTTTGACTTCTGTTTAATTACATTAATTATTAAACAACACAGAGATAGGACAATCTTGGGGACCTTTTAGAGACATTACACTGATTTATAGTTTTCAAATACTTTTGTTCTTCATACTAATGGCACATAGCTGGTTTACCACGTTAAGCATCAAGTGCCTTCTGCATCCTTTTGGAAATACTGCTTTGCCATTACAAATGTAGTAAAATTTGGTTCAGCAAAAGGAAGCGTTACTGCTAATAAATCTGAGGGTGTCACAAGCAAAATAAGGGTTTACAGTAATATTGATTATCTGGGAAAATATAATTACATTACAAATGAAATTCCAGTGCAAGCCCAATTCCAGTTATACCAATCTGTGCCATAGATTAACTGGAGACCTTGAATGTCCAAGATAATTTTGTTTGCCTTGGATTTGTGTGACATGCTACAGTTTAAGCCTCTGTTTAAAATACAGTAGAACTCTAAATAAACAAATGTTAGACCAATATTTGAAACAAACAAAAAAGTATTTTAACTAAGTTCAAAGTAATTGAAGAAGCTGGTCTCTGTATTTCATACACTTCTGAAGGCATCATTTGTACACTGCCCTCTCTACGTCGCTATAGCTACACTCAGGACCCATTCCATCACAAGTTCCTACCAGTCATGTCCAGCTGACGTTTCTGTCATGTCAGTGGAAATATAAAAGGCTGGAAACTTTGAAGGGATGCTTGTATAGATAGTGTAAAAACAATGATTGCTTTTCTTAAGAAAGACCTCTCTGTCAAACTTCAAACCAGATGCCCTTTTTTGATATTACTATGGATAAAACTGTGGGAAAAGACCATTCCTCAGAACTTGAGTGTATGCGGTTCTACAGGTTTTAAGTAATCCTACTGCCTTTGGGAGGTGGACAGATTTAGCAACATCTCATTAACAGTAAGTGAAGTAACTCATAAAACAACATTTCATTGCAGCGAGTGCCAGATAATGTAACTTCTGTCCAGCAGAAACTAAAATTCCTTTGAAGATTCCAGTCAGCAATGAAAACATTAAGGAGTTTTGTCTTGAAAGAAGGAATAAAGACACGGAAAGGGAATAAAATCAAGATATAGCTCACGAATACTTATAAGCAAAGTAAGTATACACTCAGGACTTGCTATGGACCCATGAAGACATTGCCTCAAAAAATACAATAACAAAACTTACTCTTAAAAGGGACCTGCAAAACACAAACTTCCAGGGAGCCCTACAAGCATTAATAGGCCCTTTTCACAGAGGGAGAAATTTGAGCAGTGAAGCGGTTTTGATAGGTTACAGATCAACAGTGTACCTCTTGAGCTGCACTCATTTCTTGAGTTTCACGAAAAACTGCACATTTGCCCTTTTGTATCTTGGTTACATAGGTACACAGCGCATGAAATCACCATGCAATCAAACCTGCTAGGCCTCACTTGCTTCTCATTCTATACAAAACAATCCGTTGATTCTGATACTTCTCCAATAAGTAAAGAGCTCCACACAAGGGAAGCATTTCCTGCCAGCGTCAATCAGTTATCACGTGAAACACGCGTCAGTTCTCCATCCCCGTGCATGGCTGGATTTGTATTCCATGTTTACACAGTCCCCCAGGGCAGCTCCTTCCCTGCTGATGCATGGAGCCTTGCTAACAGCAAGCCTGCTTTGTTAACATGAAGGGAATGAAAGCTTCATTGTGATTTCATGTTCCTGGTTCCTCTTTGCTGTTTTTTTCATACAGCCCACTGCAATGACACTCCTATTATGCACAGAATATCCTATTCTACACGGCTCTGGCACGAGGCTTCATGTAACTATTTTCTTGGTTTGTTTTTCTGAGCTCAAAGGCATTCACACAAATCTTTGAATCAAAAAGTATGAATCAGCCAGCGAACAGACTTTTCACTCCAACCTTTTGGTGCTTACAAATCTCTGCCTCACCTCCTGCTGAGATTTCAGAGCTTTCTAATATTCAAATCGCTTTCTCAAGGGACGAACATACTTCCTACAATGACAGCATTCTTCATCTGAATACTTCAGGGAAAGTGCCTGAGCAAAAACTCCCAAGTTTTCTGGAGCACCAATAAATGGGACTACTTCTGACTATAACATGCAATGGAAGGCCTGGAATAAGCAAGGGCTCACGCACGAGCACAAAGGCTCAAAAAAGTCTCTGTTGCTTTTCCAAGTACCCACAAACATGGAAAAATCTGTCATGCATGCGACGTCACAGAAATTGGCAAGATTTTGCCAGGTCAATCACCATAAACAAGTTTTTATGGGTACACTCAGTTTTCAGAGCAATTGCTTCCTTTAAGACTGGTTTTAAGTTGGCTAGTTTTATTATGATCCTTTTCTAAAAGGTGCAAGTGCCATAATTTTATCAGAGTCTTGTTTGTGGGTACCACTTCAGCATAGGAGATAAAACCTCAAGCATTCCACGCACATTCCTCTCAGCTTCTCCTGATCCACATCCCTTAGCTCTAAAGTTCACAGTTGTAATAGCTGAAACGTGGTTCCCTATTTAAAATACAAAGCTTGTTATATTTCCTAGTTTGTCTTAGTAGATGCAGCATAAGAAAATTTGCCACGTTGAGATATCTACAGCATCCTCTTCCTTTGGATTAGAGTCACAGCTACAACGTGCACTACTCTGGAAACACTCCTTTGCCTTTGACTGTAGGCACAAGAAGAGGAGCTGGCTTGCCCTTGTCTAATAAGGGAGATTTCTTGCCCTTTTTGCTGGATTACACTGGGATTTTTATGAGGTAATTTTCCAAAGAGGATGGCTATTATAAGCCTGGAAGAGTTTTGAGGGTCGGCACGTTCCAAGTCTTTGGTCTCAGCTGCCTGAAGCAATAGCAGCAGCAGAACGGTCACAAGCATGCCTGTAATCACGACACATTTGCCATGAGAGCTCCCGCCAGGAAACTTTCTAGAGCAGATTGACTTTTTCATTGCCAGCGTTCCTTCGCATGTCACAGAGGCCTTGAGAACGCAAGATGAAAAGACAGATGTTGACATGGCTCCAGAAGATGTTTAGAATATTTTACTTGTGAGTCTCAAATGTAGCAATATTTGAAAAAGAAACCTGCGTCGAAGTAGACAGCATCATCCTTTTTATCCATTTAATCTGGACAGTACAAATTAAACCTAGATCTAACCTCAAAGCTCTCTATTTTGCAGAGCAGACCTCTTGGGAATATCACCGGGCAGCATTCGTGCAGTGAAGATACATACACTCACGCACCAGCTATCTGCAGACGGTTGACTATCTACAGTTTATCATCTTGATCAACTTTCTGAAAAATACAACCAAACAGGAATGGAAGCTTTGTACAATCACCCTGCGGTGAAAGGGATGGAAAGGAAGCAGCAGCTAGGCTCAGAGAACAACACAGACATGACTAGCTGAACAAAGCTACCGGTATTAGGCTGTTTAACAGGAGGCTTCACTCAACCTCAGACTCCCACAGCACTTCCCAGGTTATTGTCCACCTTAATTTCAGCATGAAGATAATACTCTGTCAGAACCACCTGTGGAGCGGAACTACATGTGCCTTCACTCTGAACTATTTGTTTAAAGAAAAGACATTAGTTTAACCGTGACTGTAGCTGGGAAATCAAATCGGAGACCTGAGCTTCTGTTGTAGTTTTATTCTACAATTGAGTGTCATTATTATTTCAATTATTGCAGAATCCCAGAACATCAGGAGTTGGAAGGGACCTTGAAACATCATCCAACCCCCTGCCAGAACAGGATCACCCAGACTAAATCACACAGGAACACATCCAGGTGGGTTTGAATGTCTCCAGAGAAGAAGACTCTACAACCTCTCTGGGCAGCCTGTCCCAGGGCTCCATCACCCTCAGTGAAAAAGTTCCTCCTTATATTCCCATGGAACTTCCTCTGCTCCAGCTGGCACCTGTTGCCCCTTGTCCTATCACTGCCATCGCTCAGAAGAGCCTGGCTCCGCTCTCCTATTAAACTGGTTTTATCTCCCCCCCAAGTTTTCTCACTCTTACCCTTCCGATTCTCTCCCCCATCCTACCAGGTGAAGAGTGAGCGAGCAGCTCTGTGGTGTTTAGCTGCTGGCTGGAGCAGTGACTTCGTAATATGCTTTGCATCCCCCACCAGAATTCAGTATGTTTGCTACCCTGGAAAGCTGAAAGCAAGACCTCAGCTGCCTATAAACAAATCCAGGGTTGTGCTGGGTAGTTCAGGCCATTTCCACAGAGCCAACTGTTAAGAAAATAAACCAGCTCTGCTTTTTACGACTGCTCCTCCATCCCCCTTTCCTAGGAACTGCACTGCTCAAACTCCACTTGCTATTATTTGCAAGCCATAATGCTGACAGGGTTCTGGTGGGCCATCCTGCTGGGATCATGGATGCAAACATCTCCTAGCCTCTACCTGCAGATTTTGTTATCTGTCTGCTGGCACATCCTCAGACAAATAAACACAAGGATGCAAGACACATTTTAGCTTCTTAGGCACTAGTGTCTGTTCACTAGCACTTTAGCTGTAGGTATCAGCACGTCAGGGATTTGGGGAACACTGAAAGCCAGTTCAATAGGTTCAGAAAGCAGTTTCTGAAAGAGCAATCTAAACAGATGCGGTTGCACCTCAAGCAAAAGTGAAGGCTTTTACATTAACAGAGGCTCAAGAGGATCAGATACCAGACTTAGAATCACAGAATTGTAGGGGTTGGAAGGGACCTCGAGAGATCATCAGGTCCAACCCCCTGCCAAAGCAGCTCCCTAGGACATTTCACTCAGATAGGCGTCCAGACGGGTCTTGAGTATCTCCAGTGAGGGAGACTCCACACCCCCTGGGCAGCCTGTCCCAGGGCTCCCTCACCCTCACTGGGAAGAAGTTTTTCCGCATGTTGGTGCGAAACTTCCTGTGCTCCAACTTGCAGCCATTGCCCCTTGTCCTGTCTACACAGCTTACATTTGTTACTTTTTTTACTTCTCCTAAAGGGCAAGACCATTTCAGTGATGAAAACTGTTATCTGAAGGGAAACACATAAGCAAACAGACCACAAAAATTCAAGATACTTAATTTCCAAACAAAAATATTACCAGCTATGCAATTTTTCCAAGTTCTCTAAACCCGTATATTGGATTGTTTAGAAGTATTTATACACAGCAGTGAAAAAGCTTTGGACTGAATAGGTACAAATATGTTAAAGTCTTCCATCATTCAGTACTTTGACAGCAGACAAGAGAGACTTACAAATGCATATTCCATCCCTAAAATAAAACAAAATCCCATTTTGGCATAAAGCCTAAAGGCATCATTGTGTCAGTAGCAGGAGGACAGAGTATGACGTTACAGAAAAATATTTTCCATTTCTTAATGTTTCCAGAAAAAAAAAAAAGAAACCAAGCAACTATGTTAGTGACATAATGCCAGCCAAGCTCTCCTGGTTCTCTCTTCTGCTTTAATACTTCACATTTCTGCTCATAACAGCTTGTAAAGTCTGCTCCCTCCAGCTATCGTTACTTTTAAAGAGGCTCCTTCCGTAAGATTTGCACTGATACCAGAGACAAATGCATCCAAACACAGACTCTTCTCTGAAGACAACCAGGAGACAGGGTGCTTGGCTAACAGCCCCTTGGCCTGGGCTAGTACTGGCTTAACTATGAAGATAAATTAAGTAGGCAGAATTTCAATTTCACCTAAGCAAGCAAAGCTAGGAGGGGCGAGGTAGACAGATGATGGCAAAGAAACATTTAATAAGCTATTATTATGCTACTCTAAGTAGTAGAATACTATTTAATAACAAACCACTTTCAACAAAAGTGGAAAATGCTTTTTTTGGTAGATTATGACATTACACACAAACCTTCCACGCAGAAAATTCAACTATCCAGAATATCCAGGAGTCTACTAATCAGAAGCCATAAGCTTCAACTCTCTACCCTCTAAAGATTAAACCAGTATTTTGTACCTGAAGGATCTAAGATAGCCCCTTACAAGGATTCTAGGAGTGCACCTCAGTCTGTGAAATTACATAAGCTTAATGCAAAGTAAACGTTCTTCAGTGAGAGTTGTCATAAATCAAATGGAAACACTGGCCAAGGCAACTCTAAGTAATGGTCCTGAGTAGTGAATAAACTCAGAAAAACATCCAAGTATTCAAATTCTACCCAGTTTCCTACATGGAATCTCTGGCAGCATCCTCTTCCATTAAAATTAACCAGTGAAAACAGGAACTACACACATCATAACATCCCTGGAACATCTACAGAAAATCCTTTTATTACTTTCCTTCATAAGCAAAGTATTTTTAGATTCTTTCAAATTAAGTTGCAGCGGATAAAAGGAAAGCCAGCATCACATGATATGTAGCTCTAATACACGAAGAGTTCTGTACTCCTCTGTAACGGACTAGGATCAGATGGAAAAAGAGAGTAGTCTAACTTTACCACACACACAAAATCAGTACACGTTTAACGACACATGTAGTGACTTCTCAGTCTTTCCACATCTACACTTGTTTGGATTTCCAGTAGCAACAAACATTTGCAAGACTCAGATCATCAAAAGATATGACTTCTACCTTCAAAGAGCTGGCAGATCCAATGACATAGTTCCCTTCCCTATAGACCCACAGTTTCCAGGAGAGCCACAGTTCATATGGTGCAGCATACAAACGCGTATGGTATTTCTATTAGGGCATATCCACACGAAGTGACCGACTGACTGGGAGAGGATAGTGCTGACTGGAAATCATGTGGGTCCTAAACTACTCTCAGTGCTTACATCAGGAAATCACATTTTAATTTTGGCAGATGAGACTAGAAGACGCCTGTTCTACATACGTGTTTTCTCTCTGTAGCCTTCAGAGATTTTGCAGCGTAGTAGAAGAGTTGGGTTCCACACAGCGCTACCCAGTATTTTGTCCAAGATGCTACCTAGAGAGAAAAGAAGCAGGGGGGAAAAGTCAGCAGTAAGTGAAATGTTTCATAACACTGAGCTGTAAAACAGCAGGCATCATGCTGCAAGAATATGACTGCACTACTTGTCCAGCCAAGCCACCAGCCATGTTTCCAAAGCTGCTGTTTCTAGTTATTTGTGTAGCCTGTGAGCATATTAAAAATCTAGAGAGCAGCAAGAACACGTGCCTTCCCTCAGTAACCTGGGAAAAAGTTTCAACATCTTATTCTATACTTTCTGCAAACTGTAGTGAACCACGTTTGAGTACATTTGTCCTTCTTCCATTTTATGTACTACTAAAAGGTATCCCCTGGTATCATTAATATCTATTTTGATTTATAATTAAGCATTTGCAAAGCACTATTGATCAATCTTTAGGATCTGCTCACCATTCAGGAAGACAGAACATGCTCCTCAAGTTTATCAGGAATTGTAAGAAATGTTTTGTACTGCTACACTTCTCCTACTCCTTGGATTACCAGTATAGCATTATGAACTAAATAAATCCACCCAACAGAAGATTCTAATCCCTAGCTGTGACCCTAAATGTTAATAAGCAGGGCAGAGGAGATCTCACACACTTGAGTTACTTGCATGGTGGCCACTTTATTTATAACTGGGTACAGGAATAAGGCGAGAAAATTAATCCCAAATCTTACTGTAGGCTTTTTGCCTTCTTTCAACAAAGTCTTCCTCCTGAGAACACCTTGAATAGTAACTGCTCCTGGATACAAATGGACCGCCAAATCCTCAGATTCTAGGGAGCTGAAAGGAGCATGAGAACATTTGTGTGAAAAAAATATTTCTTCTAAAGCAGTTTTCCAATCATTACCACAACCTAGCGTAAACATCTGCATTTTAATTTAGAAACATCAACTTTTTATTTATTGGACTTCATTGTGGAAAAAGACTTTGGCTGTTACAACAAAGTGCTGCTGTGGAACTTACACTTACAAGCAGAAAAATTAATTAGCAAAGCAGATAATCCGTAATTAAAAAAAATTAAAATTCAAGACAACTGAAATACAGGAACAATTAACAACATTGATACTGTTGCTCTATGTGTTAAAACTTCTCCTTCAGCCCTTGCAAGAAAGATTGAGTAGGGTTTCTTGTTAGAAACGCTGAAATCATTAGCACATCAAAACCAAAGCACAGCTCAAACATGCACATTATTTACAATATCTGAAAGCAAGAAGGGTGGGCAGGAGCAGTAATAAAGAGTAGAAACCCAAACCACAGCTTTAAGGTGTTTTAATGCATCTGGTGCTCAACTAATCATCTCCCCTGCATAGGATCTAAAAGGAATGGGATAAGCCAAATGCCAGGTACAGCACTGTGGAAAGAAAACTTTGTTTTGTAAGCCAGTCAGCTTTGTAATTTCAATAAGTGTCAATCACAAAATAGAAGCTATAACATAAGTAAGTTCAGTATATTTCAAATCAGAGCATATAGCTAAGTTGCTGAACCCAGCAGCTTTCTAGAAAAGCCAAGAAAATGGACAGTGTCTGAAATGAAGTAAGCTAGGACTTGCTGTTTCATCCATCCTAACATTCATGAATGTTGAAAGTAAATTGGAAATTAACAAACATTTTTGTGGCAGCACCACAAGGATGATATGAAGACAATTTTGGACACTGGTTGAAGTGAACATGAGTTGAACTCAGTGAGACGATGCTGGCTTCTTAACACGAAAAGAATTTCATAGCTAACGGCCATCGCTTTCCCAATTACAGGGCCACACAGCTGGAGACAGCGCTTGTATTTTAACTAATCAGAATAATCAGTTATATTACTATGTCAGCTGGCAAATAATACTACACATAATGAATCTGGGCCAATTTTAAAGCATGTTTCTTATTTAAGGGAAGAGGGGAAAAGAATTTCAGTACTGAACTACCACCTTGAATGCCTTCCATCAGCACAAGAAGCAGTTTTGTTGTCTACATGAGAACTACTGACACTGCTTCATAGTGATGGGCGGTTAGAAAGCTACCTCTGGTAAAACATCTTTAAGCCTTGAGATAAAGATCCAACGGATCAGAATTTGGATTTGCAGACCAGAATGAACAAAAGCCCTTATGGTGATACAGAAGAAGTCCCAGAAGAGGAAAGCTTTAAATCTGAAGAAAAAAGGTCTCTACCTTTATTTTGACACATAAGTTAGAAAGGTAATATCAGAAAACACCCATTTAATTATTAAACCAAACCACCAACACTAGAGGGAGAGCGTGACACCTCTGTGCAGTGGGAATTGTACCTGCTGGCCTTCATGTGGCCTCGATAGCCATTTCGTGACACTCTTGTCCCCGGACCGAGAGAATGGTACAACCTGTTCCTGTTGGATTCCATTATAAATTGTATGTATTATATACTTTTATTCACACAAACAGCACGACTGCTAAAACAGCACAGTACTTTTATTTTGGTGTGCCTATCACAAAGCCAATTCTTTCACATAAGAAACAAAGGATGATTTTATTCAGAAAAATGCATGCAGAGGTACGCAGCGCGGAGTTTTATTTCTTCAGATGTTCTCTGTGTCAGAACTCATAATACTGAAGCGTTTTATTGGCACTGAACAGTAACACATTTCTAGAGCAAAGCCTGGGGTTAGTTCTTAAGAGATTAAATCAATGTAAAGGAACCACATTAATAAAACCTGTATATCTAAGTTCTGACTACTGATGTTACTACCAAAATTACTTTCAGATCCTATGAATATGTGCACAGACACAAGCTGCTGGGCTGAATCAAAAGCACTATCAAAGTCAGACTGACACCACTTAAAAGACTGTTGTATTAAGTAACAGTGAAGTAAGCTAAGCAGCATTTCCTTTCTCCAGTTCACTCAAGCTTTACACTTTATGTACAAGCTTCACATTTTAGAGTTCGCAGACAGGATTTGCATCATTAGAATATTTGATACAATTCCTTCTGTTACCTGGGGAATCTGTGTGTGGAGTATTTCATTAATTCCTGTTAGGCGTATTTTGCAGACTTAAGCTGTACTGCCCAAAGATCCTGTTCCTAAACCACCATGGAATGCTGAATTCCCACTCACACTGCATCGGAAGTAGCCATTAGTAACACTAGAACTATCCTAATTCTGCCAGTAGCTGTTAATTCCAGACAACTAATGCTTCTCCTTCACTTAAAAACTCTTTCTGAAGAAAGGAAACAGACCAAAACTAGAGAGGCACCATAAACATCTCAAATGTTTTAATATTCGCACTTGAGTTTATTACCCACTACATTCCAAAAGACGTTTCATCATCTTATCAACCAAGGAACAGACACAAGGGTGCCACATACCTCTAGGAATTTCACATGTTTTGAATGTCTCTAAGGAACCCAATTCCTTTCCCTGGAAGTAGGCAAGAGAACTCACCCTCAGAAGCATACAAATCAAATCGCATGGGCAAGCTGAGGGCAAGCAGAGTTTGGAGCAGGAATCTTCTGACATAATTGAGGTGGAGCAAATCTTTTACTGGGGGATGTCTGGGCCAGCCAGTTCTCCATGCAAAAGGGATGAAAAGCCTCTGCTTTGTCTCAAGAAGTCTGCACAATTCTGGAGTGTGTCACCATTCTCTAAAAACATGAGCTTAACCCTGAACCTTAGTAAAAATTTTCAGTTTCTTAGGCTACTTAAGGCAAAAAGCACTTTGTTCACCACTTTGTCTAAGGTTTTGCCACATAACTTTTTGGCTTTGAGGAGTAACCTGAACTTGAATAACTCCATAACGCAAGAGGGGAGGAATATTGAAGGTTGCATCACTAAGCACATACAAGTTAGAGATGTTCTTTCTGACCCAATTTTCTTTCTATGTTTATATGCAATGGTTTTTGTTCTTACCTAATTGAACTGTATAAGGGCATTTCCACATGTATGGAACAATATTTATAGCATGAGCTATCAAAGAGTTCACATTTGGCACTGAGATACTTCTTCCAACAAGTAACACAGAACTTCAACTGCTTCAATGAACTGAAGCTGAACATAAGATTTGCAGCAACAGCTTCCCAAAAAAGTTCTCTGACAAAAATATCTACCAAACACGTCTTCGTAGTATGGTAGAGTCAGTCATCCATGGTGACTCCGAAGCTGAATTACTCAAAACTGAGTTACAGGGGCAAACTACGCAGTGTATGGTACATCTTACTACTGTGGAAAGATGAAATTTCCACTTTTTGCTACATTAAATGATAGCTGTTAGCATTTTCCCATGTTCTCAAATACAACATGGGAGAGGACTGAAATGGTGAATACCACCTGAGCATTTGCAGGCATTTTTATAAGGAGCAAGTTACTCATTCTGAACCACAAAATCAGACTTTAGCAAGGGGCATTACTATGTTTTCCCAAGTACTGTGGACAAGTAACAAGGAAGTGAAGAGCAGATGGGTAAATGGTGACAATGTCAACGGCAAAAGCAAAGGGACCAAGAATGAATAAAATGTCTCAGGGAAAGTGGAGATGAAAACTAGGTAAGTCACATGAAGAACATTCACAGGATATGCAAATATATATAACAAGGAAAATCATGTGGGGTTTAATGGTACCCTGGTTGAGCTATTTAGAAGAATACATGCAATGGCTGAGCATCCATTTACACTATGAACTACTAGTAAGCAGAAGCTACTTCTCTATGGCTTTAGCTTATGACAGTTTCTTAATATTCTTACATATAATCACTAAAAGCAAGCATCATTTTCAGGACTGAGCAAGAGAGTGTAAGTAGCAATATCTGAATAGAGAAATACAGTTTGTAAGTGGCACTTTCTTACCTTTCAAATGCTGGCCATGAAGTCTCTTCACTGAGTTCAGAACCATCACTGCTACCTTGAAAAAGATAAGAATGAATGACGATTTATTTCATCACCTATTTAAATTATGTCTGTTTCTCCTCCAAATAGTCAAGTTTAAACACGTAATACTTTATTAAAATATCACAACGAATATACTTGGTGATTTCCTTCAGGAATTTCACATAAACTGTTGCAGAGATCTGAGGAGACTGGGTCTAGGAGAGCAATAATAAATGGGAAAGGTATTTTCAAAATTTAAATAATGTTCTAAATGTAAATTTGTCTGATCAACACAACAAGCACTTAAAAAGGAAGGTCACTTATTTAAATAATTCCTTATGAGATCACGTATGGTCATGACAAAGAGGTGTAATGTCACAATAGCACAAACCCATTGTGAATCTCCAAGGCATTACAAGGTTTTGCTGAACTGAGAATCTCTCACACTTATGAGATCACAACAGTGTTTCTTCTCTGTTTCACAAAGTAATCCAATATGACTTCGAGTATTTCATTTTCAACACTAGAAGCAGAGGAAGATCACAAAATCCAACTATCTGATGCATCAACGCATGGCAGGTCCAGAAATAACATACTAAACAGTGAATCCTATCAGCTTGAAAATTAGTATTAAAATACAGGCACAAGGTAGTGTTACCTGTGTTGTCCTTAAAAATTAGCAAACAAATACTGTTAACAGAACTCAGTAACATCAGTTACTAACTGTACTACAAACAACATTCAAGCTGTTGTCTTGCTAGCTCTTCCCCTTTCAGACCAGAGCAGCTCCCCATCCCAGCTATCCACTTTAAGCCAACATGTGTTTTTGGCTCCTCAGCACTAAAAGCCCACCTTTCAGCATGCTAGCCCAACAGCTTATTTGCTCTGCCTTCTACACACCCATATACAAAAGGAAGAATTGATTTACAAAGCTTTTCAGACAAGCTGGAAAAAAAAAAAATCTAGATCAATGCACCTTACTTAAAGGTTCCTGCAGAGAAGGAAGCTGAAAAATGTGAGCATGTTCCCAGTAATTTTACACAGAAAACCAGTAGGGAACAGCACTACTCTGAAGAGTACAGATAATTTGTACAAAGGCAAGTCTGGGTATCAACTGAGTAAATACAGAGTAAAGATGGATGCAATAAAAATTCACAAACAGCAGGGGTAATTCCAGCTAGGAGCCATGAAAATCTCAGCATGGGCTGAAGTTCTCTCTGTACAAAATCCAAGACAAAAATGCATGTCTTTATCTGCTAGCTGATTCAGCTTAGATGCCTCTTTTCCAACCATTAGCTCACCCTCCTCATTAAAACAGTCCCTCAGGGATGCTAGATGATTTGGTCTCAGGTTATTCCTGAACCTTTCCTCAAGGAAGGTCCTAACCTGGTTCACACTGACATGACAGGAAAAGGGATTTGCATAGTACAGGAAAGCTGAGACACATGCAAACCCAACGTTCTGGTGTAGCTCCTTGCTCCTAAACCAGGCAGGAAAGTCTGCAAGAAGGGGATTAAAATACTCAGCAGGTGACAAGTTATATTCTAGAACTGTCTTTAAGATTTTACTACTTACATTCTCAGATCATTGATCCTTAAGAATGCAACGACTTAGAAGGTTACAGCAGCAAGTAGCTTATCCATAAAAGAATAACAACTTCTACTTCTGTGACCTATACTTCCTCTGTAGCTGCAAGAACACCTTATTGAAGGGCTACAGTGAGTATGGTTGAGTGTTCTAACTTCAAAGGTCTGTCTGCATGAATTTGATCTACCAGCAGTCATTGTCATGTCACAAGGCAGGTGAGTAAAACAGGATTACAAAATTACTCAGAAGTTCTCTTCAGCAGTTTAGATCTGACCTGCACTGCAGAGAAGTAAGAAAATGTGTGGATTGAACTCCACATTGTCTATGCACTTTTTATACAGGAATACTGCCTGACAGATTGTGAAGTATCTCAGGCAAAACTGGAGCAAGCAGTTGGAGTAACCTACCCAGATGGAGCCTGCTGTTACAGAAGTCCTTGCAAAATCCCCAAACAAAGCTTATAATTTCCTGGAAGAAACAACCATCACTTAAGATTTTCAGCAAATTCTACATCCCCATCACAGTGGAAAGCTCCAATGATTTATTTCATCCAAACAAAACCACAGCTGCACTCTCTGCAAGGCAATATACAAAGTCTCTTCAAATAAAGTAGCAGCATGGTTTGGGGACTTAGGGACAGAATCAGATGTAACAGAGTATTCTGGGTAAGACCTCCTAGTCTTTTGAGGAAGACTGTGTATATTAGACTGGATCATAGTAAGATCTTAAAGTTCTGAAATCCTTTTAGCAGGTGAAATGACAGTTAGGCAGGTTTCAAGTATAATTTCTCAGCACTGTGATTTCTCAAGGAAGGGAATTCAGCGTTCTGGGCTGTTATGAAGACAACAGTGAATTTCTTGAGCCATCCAAGCACCAAGAAGCCCGAATGAGAGGATGGCACAAACAGGAAATGAACAAGTGCACTCGCATCAGACTAGGGCACAGACTGCATTAATCTAAGCACATCTAACAGTCCAGAAAGGCAGATCCAGGATGTTTCTGAGGCAGCCTGATCCAGACCTGTCCAAATAGGGAAACTCTCCTATTCATTTAGCTTACTTAGGAATTTTGCAATAATTCTGGCTGGAAGAGACTTTGGGAGGTCACCTGGTCCAACATTTTACTCGAAACAAAGCTAACTTGGCAACCAAATTGCTGAGGGCCTCATGTAGTCATGTTCTTCAAAGACATGGTATCTACAATCTCTCTGAGCAAGCTGTGAAAAAAGGTATTTCCTTGCACATAATTGACTTTTTCCTGCTTAGTGTGCTCTGTGCAAAAGGGTGGAGTAATTCCCGTTTGCCCTCATCACCCAGCCAACGCTCAAGTAAGATACTATCAGTAAGTATTATTCATTTCCTTATTACTGCACAGATTGATCTTTTCATTAACAAGAAATGCAGCTTCAATACGATCAGAGCTTGACTGGACTCAAGCCCACACGACAGAAGTGCACATCACTGGAACCCACTAACAATATGTCGTGGTTTCCCCCGGCTGTGGGCCGAGATCCACGCACCTGCCTGCTCCTTAAAGTAAAAGAGCAGGGGAAGAGGGAAAAGGGGGGAAACAAGGGAAGGGAAAAGGAAGGGACAAATAACTCCAAAACCAAGAAACTAAGAGGCCCGTGGGTTGGGATAAGGAGAGTTTACTAAGAGAACAGAAAGATCAAATATCCCAATGCTAACAGGACTTTAGAGCAAAAGAAGATGAAACTCTTGATCCCCAATGCAGTTTCTCCCCGACCCACACAACTCAGGCCGTACCACCCAGAGCTGTCCCGCAACCCGACCGTCCCCCCAAGCAGCACGCGTCCCGCCACCGCCCCTCTTCTTCCTCCCCTCAGCCCCCCGTTCTCCTGGGCAGGACGTCATTGGCATGGAATACTCTCTTTGGCCCATCTGGGTCACCTGTCCTGGCTTCGCCCCTCCTTTCTCCTGAAGAGAGAAATAGGAAGAAGCTGAGAAAGTCCTTGACTGTCTGACTGCAACTAAGAACATCAGGGTGTTCTCAGCACTGCTTTCATTGTAACTCCCAAACACAGCATGCCATCAGCTGCTACAATGAAGTTAACTCTATCCTGACTGAAACCAGGACACAATAGCATATGAATGTCAAAATAGTTAAAACATTTTACATTTAAATTTTTTATTTTTTAATAATTAAATTTTTAATTTAAAATTTTTAATATTTAAAATAGGTTGATACACGAAAACATTATCAGTAATGACATCTTGATGGCAACTATATTTGCTTTGCTAAGAAAGCTGTATTTCAAACACTTTTATAAGTACTCTACAGAAAGACTTAAAATCTAGTGTGGGGGGGTTTTTTAAATGCAAAACTCTAGAGCAAGAGAGATGAAACACCATCATTCAGAGCATGTTATTCCTTGGTACAGTATCAGTACAGTTAGAGTTAAATGAATTTGAGGGATTCATAAACAAAAAGTTCATCTACAGAGAAATTGCCAATTACACCTTTAAATGCAATGGTAATTGCAAAAAAAAGTGGGCCAAACATCACAGCTGTTGATTTAACATTTCTACTGATGCTTATACAACGTTTTTTAAAACTGTAACAAAAACCTGGTAAAGATTGAATTTCAGGATCTGACTAGCCCTCTGACATCTATAGGTCCTAAAAAACTCTGGGAGATTTTTTGCACTATAGAAGTGCTGAATACTAAAACAACCCCAACCCTCTCTCTCCCAAAAAGCAGGAGAATTCACATGACATCCCCCCACTCCAAAACAACACAAGTGAAAGGAACTGTTTTTAACTTACTAGAAGTTAAGATGCTGAGCCAAATTCTGTTTAAACATAAAGTGCACTATTTGACTATCACCTCAACTGGAAATATTTCATTCATTCAGGACTTTAAAAATATATCACCTTCTTAAATTCTTCTCAAGTATGTACTCAATTTTTGTGTTTTTCCAACAACCTCAAGCAGGTCTTCAGGTTAAACTTAATAACGAACTCTAGGTAGTATAAATCCTTTCTATTAGGTAACATTCCATGCAAGTTTTGGGTTGATACAAGAAGCCACTTGACACAAACCACTTGACACAATCCACTATCTTCCTGGCTTTCTCTGTTGCTGCTAAAATTAATTTCTTTTGGGGTAAAGGTTTAAAATAAAATAAAATCAGCGCTGTGTTTACTACCTACCAGGCAGGCTTTTGTTATTCTCAGAATAACAGCAATTGGCAAAGTGGGGTTTTTTCACCAGCCCTACTGATGTTTGTCTGACAAGTTTCTGGTTTGTTCACAAAGAGCTCTAGTAGCACGGCTGAAGATGTCTGTAGATGTACACATACACACACACGGCTGTGCTACAGCCGCACAAACTCTGTGAGAGCAGGTTCCTCGTCACGCGATAGGGAACGCCTGTGCTACTGCATACCCAACTCCCCCCGGGTCACGGCATCCACTTGCTGGCCAAAGTCTGACGATATTCAACATTCAACACAGGCTTCCTTTATCCAGAAGTCAGTCCCCAAAGTTAAACAGGTGTTAATATAAACAAACCAACTCCAAAGAGTTTAAGTAGTATTCAGATGAAAAATTCTTTCCCCTTCTCAAATCTGCAGCTGACACTCCCTTGGCTCCAGTTACACAGTGTTTCCAGAGGTCCAGTCACTATAGCTCACAACTGGCCTGACAGAGCCTGAAATTCTAATGGGAAAACAGAAAAAAAAAATGGCTTGGACACCTGAACATCAATTGCTGTAGCTCAGTACAGCCCAAGCTAACATCATAGAGATGGACCCCATGCCCTAAAAGTTACCTTGTGCTTTGCTGACATCTATGACCATGCTGAAAATTCTCATGTGTATTTGAACTAGTTCATTGCTATTTCACTATTGCTCAATAAAGGTTAAATAGCTCCATTTTGGCTTGCTAATTAACCAAATAACAATGGTGTAAAGACTGGCGAGCAACTGAAGCAATATGCTGCCAGAGAATCAACCCGAACATCTAATGCCATCGCTGGTAACAAGTTGAATTGCAAAAAGCTCAAAAAGGCAAGTAACCAAAGGGATCAAGATGGGTTTTTGTGCAGCTGCACTAATCACAAAAAAACCCAGAGCATGTGTCCTAGACCAAACAGTGCTAATAAGGATTGGGGAAGAAATGGGGTAGCAAAATTCTTGTATATCCATCTCCTCTCAAACCCAGCCACCTAGGCGGGCAATTTTAACCTAAAGTATTATATAGCTCTTATATTTACTTATCCCTAAAGCAGTAGTTCACAATAGCAAAATGGGGCATCCACATTTAGAGCAGGTGCCACCTATATACTCATTTAAATGGCATATTAAAAACAACAAAAACAAAAACTCTTCTGCCTGAAACCCTACCTGAACTTTGCTCTTCTGATGCAGACCACTAAGCACCTGAATAGTATGCTACAAGGTAAGGAATCAAACAAACATTGACTGTTTAGAGCTCTCCCCTACCGTTTAAGGCTGCCAAAAACCCTGGAAATAAATGCACACACTGTACACCTACACCTATACTTCATTTATGCAAAGATGCATTCTACAAGGGATTATATTTAAGTGCATCAAGATGGTGACACTATGGAGAAATTCACTAAAATGCTGATATTCTTGTATGCATTTTATGCCAGTTTTGATTTGAAAATGTATTGTTATTACAAAGGCACTTTCTCACACTGATTAGAACTGATTTAAAATATTTTTCTTTGACTCTGCAGCATTAATTTCAGATTGCATTAGAATAAAGGCTCAAGTTACTCTGAAGTGATTGGAACACACAAATGAAGGTAAATGTTCAAGAGCCTTAGTTTTTCCAGTACCTTTCATCAATAACGTTGTAGATTAGGAAAAGTCATTGGGGGGGGGGAAAGAAATAGTTTGAGAAAGAAAACACTCAAGTTTAGAACACAATTTGCATCCAACCATGTACAAACATAATCCATAAAACATGATTTCTTTGAATTTTTAAACACTTAAAATTACATTTTCAATTCCAGCAGAGTATTTCTGTGTTTATGCTTCAACATCTGTTCTGAAGTGGTATACATGTGAGACTGCACCCTTAAAAAATAAAACACCTCCTAAAGCAAATTGACTTAGATGGTGCGAGAGGAGGAAGGCAATAGAGAAGCAATAAATGAAAAGAAGGGTCTGTTTTACACTGTCCCTTTGCATCTACAGAATTATTTTGACTATTGGGACTGTTAGACACTGTAAACAAATTCATCTACAGAAAAGAAATTTGGTAGTGTGTAGCTGAGTGACAAAGCATTAGAGATGGTAGAAACCCAAAACTTCTGAGAACATCAATGAAGGTGAGTAAACGTTGCTGTAGAGATACTTAAGAGTGTGCTTAGGGAAGAAAAGAATACTTTAGAAATACACAAAGATCAGGGAGTGTTAGAAAACTGTGTATTCTTAAAAGTCTTAAGACTAAACGGAAGTTTCATGCTATTTCTGAGTTCAACCACACACTAAGCAAAAGCATCTTAATTTATCCTACTTTTCAGTGAGGAGGTGACAGCAGGTATATACATGCAAGAGAACAGCTGGTCAGAGTGTGCAAGTGGTGCCTTCAACCCAGCCAAGAGCAATGCTTAGACCTCAGAAGGGCAAACTCACTCTTTTGAAAGACTGTAACAGTGACCTCATCAAAACGGAGGGATTGCAGAACTAAGCTATAGCAGCTTCAAGTAGTAGGGGTTCTTAATAAACTTTCACTGCTAAGTAAAAGCAGTTCCCTCTCAAAAGTCTCTTTGTAATCAACAGAAATAAAGTGGGGTTTTAAGGACACAAGTCATATAACCTTTTTAGCTACCCACTTAAGAAGGAGATGAATCAGATCCTTGAAGACCTCAGTTCTCTATGTGATTACAAAAAGCTCCAGTGACCAGCTCAAACGCAGCTGTCTAAATGATGAATGACTAAAACGTAGAAGAGACTTTTTCCTCTTGTTACATTCCTGAACTCAAGAAAACATTTCCCAGCTAATATTGTATAAAAGCAGTCAAGTGTTTCTTCTAATTAGCATAGCAGAGCAACTGCTGGAAAAAGATTTCTTACTTTTGTTCAGATAACAAGCACCTAAGTTATAATGTAAAACAGTAATGGAACCAGATGCTTGTCTCCCTCACTCTAGTGTAACATACAACCATCTGCTGAGCTCAGTCTCATAGTTCAAAGAACAAGAACTGTTTCAACCCAAGCACAAGAAATTAATCTAATGGGGCTGTATTTTTTTTTTATTTACTTCTAGGTTGTTGCAGAATGAGGTTAATGTGCACAATCAGCTTCCAGAGCCTGAAAGTAAGAAACAAATCCAACCAAGATCTCTGACCATGGCTTTCATACTAGAGACAGGTCTATTTTTAGAAAATCCCATACTGGGGTCACTTTCTGCATTGCTGCTGCCTTAGGAACCATTCACTGCAAAGAAAGCATACCCACTTAGCTTACCATTTAGATCAGAAAGATGAATTACATCAATGTAAAGATTTTGGCATGCTATGCACCATTCCCAGCACAAATTGTCAGCCTTTCCCAACACAGTACAATCAACATCATCCATTAGATGTGAATGTGTCTATTTGGTTCAGACACACACACTGCTGGGTTAACTGCTCAGTTTTAGTACCCCTGTATCATAGAATCATCGAGGTTGGAAAAGACTTTCAAGGTCATCAAGTCCAACCATCAGCCCTACACCACTGTAACCTCTATGCAAAAGAGTGTTTCACCTAGCTGTGAGTCTCAAGCCAAGTGATGCTCTAACCAATCTATATCACAAATATAAAGCTTCTATCAGAGAGATAACTGAAGAAACCCAAGTCAAGAGCCCTTATGTATCTGAAGAAGTTGGTGTGTTCACCAGTGGAAGAAACAGCACTCTGATGCATCCTTATGACATGCCTATAAACTGCTTTGCTGATTCCAAATGGACTGTAGCAACCTGTTAAAGCAAAGGCACCTCAGACACGAGGTCTGATTAAAAAATAAATGCACAAATCCACATACTTGAATGATCCAGGTAAAGCATTGTAACAGTACAGTGCCACACACAAACATCCTACAGACACTGTTACATTTGCTGTAAGGGCCGATTATATTGTCTTCCAACATGAAGAACTGGAAAGGTCTGAACACCTCTGAGTCCTCAAAACGCTGGAGTGATTTAAAGTAGTATTAAAGCCATCTTTAAGGTACTGACACATCACAAACACTGTCTGAAAAGGGATAATTTATCCCAAAATTTAAGTTCTATATAGGTTCATATCAAAGAAAAGGTAGTCCTGTCTCTAGAGCAACAGGTTTAAACCCACATTTATGGGCAAGGTGAGGAATAACACTCTTTTCAGTACACACATTCAGAAGAAGTTTTCTTGACCGTCTTTTGAAGTCCTGCTGTAGCATACTGTAAACCTCTGCTCTGCTGCAGTGACTGTACTGTTTCCAAGTACTGAGTAAACAGACTACTTCAAACGTGATGGAGGAACTTCGTAGCTTCAATCAACTTCCTGAAATCCTGCTGAAGCAGCCGTACAGAATGCCAAACAGCTTACATTTCCAATAATTCTTCAATAATAGATACTGCAAGCCTCCAGACCTTACTCTTTCCCTCCATATGTATTTCTAGCAGCTCTCCTAGACTTTTTTGTCACTGAAGTTTTCCCAATCAAGCAGCAGCAAAGCCAACAGTGACAGTAGGCTGTCAAAACAGTGGTAAATCTAAAATATCAGAGTATGGAGAGGCTGCAGATGGAGAAGAACTGGAGAGGAGAAGTTCTAACCACAAATCTCAATCTTACAAACTATTTAAAGTTGCTGTTTTACAAGTGATTTATAAAAGTCTTCTAAAACAGCAATTTTGTTCCAAATGGTAAGAGAGACTACATCCAATCGATAAGGTCATGCCTGAGCTACGCAAGGAAACAGAGTTGAAAAATTCAAGATGGGACAAAGTGAGAAACCCCTGTATTTGCCAAAATGAGTAGAAGGTGACTGGTTCTCAATTGTAGCTCATGAAAAACTATCTGTCAGCTCTGGCAAGCTTTTCTTGCGAGGCTCTAACAGAGGTAAATAATTTACCTAGGGAAAAAAAAAAGTAAATCAACTGTAGAGAAGTTTCTTAGATACTTAGACTGAAAACGTCATTAAAACACATGCACTGAGAAAAGGGCAATGCAACAGAAGCCTGAATTTTCTTTCCCTACATCCAGTGTAATGCTGAGAGGAGTGCACCTGAAAGGGAGTAGACGCATAAGGAGCTTTAACCTCATGCACTGTGCAATCCCTGAGAATGCAGCATAGCTTGAAACCACGTGACTGCACTTCTCTCCACCAAGGCTAGAAAAAACACCAAACCTGGTTTTTAAAATTTATGTTATCCACAGTAATGCATAGCACTACCAAAAAGAAACCTTGTGTTACCATAAGTGCATAAAAATGGAACACCAAACTCTATTGAGCTAATAATTTTGAGAAAAAAAGGACTGTGAGAGAGGTCCCACTTCTCTCAGGTGGACAGATCCGAGAGGCAGTTGTGCTGCCCACCCTCAAATTCAAGGATCTGTGTGTAACAGGAAAAAAAGAGCAATGGCTGTAATATGAGAAGCTCAGGAAGCAGAAGTTCTCAGAGCACCCTAAATATTTTAAGTTAAATAACCTACCAATGATGTACATTCCGACATCATGAAGTATCTATAAGTTAAACTGCTATCTACTCCTGGCAAAAGGAAGGAGTATTTAGAAATGATGCTCTAAAAGACTGTGGGCAATTTACAGTTCTGTCAGTTTGATGTGGCATTTTACATAGAATTTGTATCACAGACATTTTACTTCGGATTGATCTGGGAGTGGGGCAGGGGAAGAAAATATGAAATGGTGCCCTGAACGTCCCTCCACCCTCATTCAAGGCAGAAGAGGAGTAATAGCAGCTGTATCATTAAAAGGGGTGTAAAAAAATCTGCTAGTAGTTCCTGTTGTACAAATTACGCTGCCCTTCTCCATCTGCATTTCCAAACTTTTTTCTACAATATTTTTACTTTATAATAGTACCACTGCTCAAACAATTGTCAAGTAATTATGCTATCTTTATTAAGTATAAGATATTAGTATCTTTATTAAAAGACCATGTCTACAGGGGTACGTTTGAAGTTCCTACCTATTGAAATTCCACTAGAGAGGGTGGAGCTTTCTGCCTGCCCCCGGGATGGAACGTGGGGCTCCATCACGCTGTCATCCAGTAGGTGCCTTGGTCCCGCGTTGGGGAATGTTGCACTTTTAAATTCAGTTGTATTCATTTTGTGTATGAAGCTAGAAATGAAAGAGGATAAAAATTGTTACTACGTTATTTTTGATGTCTCAAAAGCTGCTGCTTTAACATCCTGCACACAGCATGTTGTGAATGCCAAACTAAACCATGGCTCCAGTCATAAGCAATAAATATACTACCTATAGGAATTGCTTGTCTTAAAACTGCACAGCACCCTTGGAGCAAAGAGAAAATCAGGAGTAGTTTAAAAAATACATTCAATATCCTAAGGTATTTCTGTCTCACTGTACCACTCACATAACTGAATTTCATAAAAGGTAAACTTACACAATGTAAATGGATTTAGGGAATAGATAAAATCTTGCATTTTTGAAAGATGATAAAGGAATTGATAATACAATGGTTAAGATATTAATTAGAAGTACACCTACAGAGGAAAAAACCTAAAGCTGTTACTATACAAAACTGTATTAAAGTCATCAAAGGAGGCATTATCATAAAAACATCAATAAAGCAATTCACAGAATCATAGGGGTTGAAAGGGAGCTCCAGAGCATATCGAGTCCAAGCCCCTGACAAAGCAGGGTCCCTAGGACAGGTCACACAGGGAGGCATCCAGACAGGTCTGGAATATCTCCAGAGGAGACTCCACACCCCCCAGGGCAGCCTGTCCCAGGGCTCCCTCACCCTCACCAGGAAGAAGTTCTTCTGGATACTTTGGTGTTGGTGCTCCAACTTGAGGCCCCTTGTCCTGTCCTCACAGACACTGAGAAGAGGCTGGCCACGTCCCCCTGTGTCCCACCCTTCAGATATTGATAAACACTGATCAGATCCCCTCTCAGGCTTCTTTTCTCAAGGCTGAACAGCCCCATCTTACTCAGCCTTTCCTCACAGGGGAGATGCTCCAGGCCCTCCATCCCCTTCGTAGCCTCCACTGGACTCTCTCCAGGAGATCCCTGTCTTTTTTATACCAGGGAGCCCAGAACTGGACACAATACTCCAGGTGGGGCCTGACCAGGGCAGAATAGAGATACAAACTGAAGAGTTACACTGGCATTGAGTTGCTACAAGAAATAGCTTTGCCATTCACAGAGAGCCCAGTCTAGCTGACTGGCTATTCCTACTGTACCAGCCACACAGCCTTCCTATTCTGACTAATTCTCCTTGCTTGGAACACCACCATCGTAGTTCTGAGCTTGCTCTCCTGCCACAAGCTGCTCGGCAAATGAGGCATTGTGTATAAATCACGCTATGCTTTCCAAGCAAAGCTGCTGCACAGACAGACGTGATACATCACAAAGCTTAGGGTTTCAGGTGAAATAAAGTGCTAACTTGTATCCCAGACTGTGACACTTCCTATGTCCGTGGGGTATCAGGTTCCTAGGTGAAGGGGTGTCTGTGGCAGCAAGGCTCCTTCGGCTGCCACATTTTTCCGTCCACTTTGGGGAGATGCTCCAACCTCAGAGCCTGGGAACAGAGAGAGACATTAGTCTTGAGTAACTTTAGAATTGCTTTCTAGGAAAGCTGTGGAAGAGTTGCACAAAACTTCCTAAACTCAAACTGTAAGAAACAACCTGTAATAAAACTCATTGATGTACTCAGACTGGTAATTTCAAAAATGTACTGTAGGGGTTTTTTGCACGGGATTAAAAAAATCACCACACTTATTTCAAAAAGACCATCTAGCTAGAAATATTTTCTAAGTCCTATGGGTTGCTGCATTAACCACACTGTCATTAAACAGGTCCCATTCATTCGATGTTTTGAAACTCCTACCTTCAGCTACTTTTGGCATTGATCAAAAATAATGTACATTTTTGGAAGCATAAACAGTTTACATGAAGGCCTTTCTGTCTAGGTGCAACAAAGAATGAATATTTAATTGTTCTTCACCCCAAATGACACTAACAAGTTAGTGCCATGAAACATACAAGAGCCTAAAGAACTGACTTGGTTCCTTGAAAGAATTTCTACCTTCAGACTTTTTATTACAAATAAACAGTGTTTATACTTCACACTTTATTAGCTTCAGGCAAATATTTTCCACATTCGCAATTCAAAAATAATGCATTTGACAACCTGAAGTCTTCTCACATTTATAATGCATTTACCTACTAAATCTTCTCTGGAAGCAGCAGAGTGCGGGGTGCTGGTCCCTGGTTCTATCTTTAATGAAAGTCTGCATTAAAGAAGCATTAAAAATTACTTCATCAGGAAATTGAAGCATGTAAAAGTTAACTTTTTGAAAAAGAATTTCTTTTAAATTCACAATCAAAACCTGCTTGTTTCTACAACTGCAAGAAACACTACGAAATTAATGCAAACCGGGCCAAGTTACCTTTAGGAGGAAGAAAGTGACATGCTAGGGTATAAGGTAGTAAGTCTATTGCTTTGATTCATATAGACCAGGGCAGGTTTGCATACCACACTCAGGAACAGACTCAACAGCAAAGCCTCAGCTACAGCCCAGCGCAGAACCTCTTCTACATCAGGGAGCCGGACACGGCTGGCACAGCCAGCTGCAAGCTGCCACCAGCTGCCACCTTCACCCTCTGGGACAGCGAAAGTTCCGTCCGAGCTGTTAACAGACTGTGGCAGACTCACACGGAGGAAGAAGCAGGGGAAGAGAGCACTGCTCTGTGCTGGCACCCTCGCCCGAGGAAAACGTGGCCATGTACAAGCCAGTACCTACACAGCCCTGGGACTGCTAGCAGATACATGAACCTCAGTGATGGTACCACTACCCAAGTGTAAGAACTAGGAAGAATAAGAAGTGTACAACTGCTATCCCACCTTAGAGAATGCATTTATACATGCTACACTCCAGACCTCAACTTTTTTTATGAAGTGCACTAGTGTGCAAGGCCAAGCCTTTTGTCTTTACTGGTCCGAAAACTAAAATCCTTCTTTTGCCTTTTGAAAAATACATTATCAACTTGACTTCATCCATACTTCAAGCTTTTGTTACAACAGCCACTTTGTAATGCCATTTCCAACAGCTCTGCAAAGAGGGCAGGCTCTAGGAGCAGAGCACTGCTGGCAGACCAAGCAGTTCTTGCCCACAGAGTTTGCAGAACTAAAATCTTTGAAATCAGCAGGCTGGAAAAGGATCTCCTTAATTTTTGGGAAGAAAAGTTTTAAGGTTGGCAGCTCCTCTGCCTCCCATCCCCGGGCAATTTAACAGTGACTAATTACAATTTTAAAATTTAATTTTTAAAAGAAAATCTTTTAGGAAGGAAAAAAAAACCCCATATGTTCAAGTCAGAACAGCAATGGCTAGTCTCTCATTTCATCCTTTTCCAGGCACATTAGGGGATAAAAAGTAAAATAGTCACTTATAGTGGGAATAGTTCTTCACAATTCTCTCCTTCCCAACAAAAGAGTTCAGTTTGGAGATATACAGACCCACAGGTGTGGGGATAGACTTTCTGAACAGAGTCATGTTTCTGCAGCACATGCAACTGTCTCCATTCATTCCTCTGCTACCAAAATGCGGGTTGTACAGCATGGAGAGACTGTAGCTCCTTCAGCAACAAAACTGCCACTAGTAGTGAGTCCTAACTAGCAAAGGCAGAGGAAGGCAGACTGTGGGATTCATGAGAACAATATGCCACTAAGAAGCTGCCACTGCAGTTAAAGTTCAGTTTGGTTTTGGCTTTTTTCCTTCATATGTTTGACCATAAAGGTTTATTGTCAAAATCTGGCTACAGAACATTCCATCAAAGAGGTAAAGCTGGATGCTTGCATCAGAGCACACAGAGAACAATTTACAAATCGTAAGGATTGTAACATATGAAGGGAAGGCAAGCATCCGAGCCCTCATTAACAGTTCTTTCAAAAAAATTCAAGGTTCTCATTTGCTGCCTCAGTAAATCCAAGTTAGGGCTACTAAATGGCAACCTGTATTTGTTCCTCTAGCCTGCATACCCCTCCCATCACTTGAATGTAGCTACACAAGCAACCAATTCAACACAAGTGAGGTGACAGACTTCCAGGGCGGGCAGGATGGGAATGGGTGGGGAACCTCCTCAAGGAGATCAGCCAGTGAACAGAAACTTTCTTCATATGCAACAGATTTGCTTTAGGGTTTTTTTCCTATCCTCAGGGCTTGTTCCTGTCTCCTGCCAGAGATCTCCATCCCCCAGTTTTGCTGGGTGCCAAACCACTTAATACAGTAATAATCTTTAAATTAAGGAAGTAGAAACCTCTTTCCGGGTGGTATACTGTGAGGAACAGGCAGGGTCACAGATGGGCAGTATCTTGCCTTTCAAAAATCAAACGTTTGTATTTTACTCACACAGTGTAACATAATCAAAGAGAAAAACATAAATTGAAACTGAAATTTATCTATGAAAGCAAAAGCTTTAATGCACCTTCAGAAAGAGCTTGGGTCTGGATGCACAGATGACACTGTTGTGACAAAAAATGACATAATCTATAATCAATCCCAAGACTGGCCATACTGACTGAACAGTGTTACGAGCCAAAAGTAAGAGGTCTTCACTGCTGAACACTCAAAGAGGTTTGCAGATGAACTCAGCAGATAAATTGGGCCTGAAAGCTAGGGCTGCATGTAGTGAGGCACAGAAAAGGAAGAAGATATACCATCCAGCATGACGAAAATTGTTGGGAGCTCCGGACCCTGCTGTAACCTCGCTACTTACAACTGGTGCATCTGAGACACAAAATCCCCCGTTACAAGTGAAATCTTAAGAGCAACAGGTTTGTGTTCTAACAGCTATTGTATATTTACAGCCAGTTATAACATTTCATACTTACTTGTAATTGTCATCTTCTACAAACTTTTGCAGTTCTTCTATGTACTGAACTGAGTTTAGGTATTTTTGGACATGAGGCAACAGAGGAATATCTGGAGAACAGATGACATTCATTATCACTGCACCATTCATTGGGAAGCAAAACTATTTTCCAGAAGCTATTTAAACAGAATCAGATCTCTTTCCTTATGCGAAATGGAGGTACAAAACTGCAGTCCCTACTGATGCTGCAGTTCTGGCCTTCACAGCAATTCTCATACATTGACATTCCCCACACCTGTAAAGCCAGGTATGTATTCCCCCAGAGCTGCTCTGCTTATCAGAGAACACTTGAGGGAAAAGTGAGAGCATGCCCTTGGCCAAACTGAAGGCCTGAACCTGTAGGGTTCTGTCTGAGGACTCCTTCACAGCCCACATTCTCATATTGATCTTTCAAGTGCAGCCACAGGACTCTACTAGAGCTGGAAGAGGATTGTGAGGGAGACCACCTCCCTTGAAGAAAAAACCCCCCACAATCTGATCTATGATCCAAACTATAAGTTGAACATATTTTATGGTCTCCAGTAAAACTTCTACTCCAAAAAGAATCCTACTATTTTTAGAATTCATAGTCATAAAATTATGAAAGAGAGTGATATAAGTTTATAACGTGCTAGTAAAACTACTGTTAAGTATGAGGTATTCCACATTTTTATCAGAAACTATGTACTGCAAAACCGTGTGATGTAAGAAAAGGAACATTTTATCCTGTCTCCTCACACTGATGCTCTGACGTAACCAATACCAGAATAAACTTTGATTTCTGGGCTGAGAGGGTGAGGGAGAGCATTAATGGCATTCAAAGAGGGCTGCCCTGACTTACATTGCATTACAGAAGACAAATATCAAAGCTTTTAAAGTTGTTCTCTAATAGTGCAGCAGTCACACACCAGCTTACCATATTCACACGACTGCTGTAAATCTGAGATAATTCGAAGGATGTTGTTCATTAAATTTGTTCTTTGCTCGCTTTCCAGAATGCTCCCTGTTGATGGGTAGGCAGAGTCAATATACGTCAAGTCTGACAGATAAATACCTGAAATAAGATTAAAATGAACAGTTCCTTTGTTTAGTGTCTCACACATAGCAGAAAACACTCACAAACGGTATTCTGAAGAATTTTTGCTTTCATTGACTAATGTATGCACAGGTTGACAACAGCCTTGCCTCAGAATAGTATTTTGGATTTACCTATGGAATAATTTCAACAAGGTCTCTGAGAGCCTTCAGACCTTAGAGTAAATCAGTAATAAGGCCTGGACTTACAGAAGGACCTCACTGGGCCCCCCTTGTCTGGGATCGAATCTGTACACTCCTCAATTGCTGCGTCCTTAGTTTTGTCACCCTTACCTCAGCTGGACTGGCAGATGCCAAGGGTACGAGCACAGCTACCTTCCTGTGTACAAGGTTTTGCTCTGCACGACAAATCACAGGGGGAGGCAGAGAGGGTCCTTTCCTCCCCCATCACACTCTGCATGTACGAGCTGACTTTGTCTTGAACACTATTGTTATATCTAAATCTAGAAATAATTACAAGGACAAACACAACTGCTCATGAGCCTAATTTTCTGCCGTATCACCAATTAGTTACTCCCTTGACAAATATGAAAAATACTAAATACACAGTGCTAAAATACATACCAAAAGTCCTTATGATTTTAGGAAGTGTACTACTGCCTTTCTCCAACTAAGCAATTAAACACTATTTTTTGTTGTTACTTTTTTATAACTCTCTAAGCTGAGCAGAAACTCAAACTCAACTTGAAGCAACACAGGACAACTTAAGTAGGCAACATCACTCGGATTGAAATGCAGTGCAAGTCCTGCAGTTCACATTAATCACAACTCCGGTGATCTGACAGTCTTAAAGGTAACTCTCCCAATCTTCCACCTGTGCTCTTCCTCACCACCACTGTAACCTTACTACTCCTCTAATCCCTCAGTGGCATAGAGGGCAAAATTCTCCTCTTTACATACTAATGCTGTAGATAAACCACTTAATTCTGAATGCAACTCTCTTTCTTGAGCTTCTCCCAAAGACTAATCATTTTTGTCTCAGCTAAGTGAAATCTGTCTTGACCAGGTTTGCTATTAAAATTAATTGCTCTTCATCCCCAGCATCTCCCACAAGATAGCTAAATAAATTAAAAAAATACAAACTTAAATAATATTTTAAAGAAACTTATTTCAGCAACAAGGAATTTCTAATAAACTATATTTTGCTTCACCTCTCAGCCTCGTATAACCAAAATCATAACAAGAAGCTTGGCTTTACAGGTGGAAGACTATTAATACAACCTCACAAGATCAGCAGTTGTGTTTCTATAGCACCTACCCAGTACAGTCCTCAAGTGTGAGCTGGGAAACTCTGGGCATCACTCCAAAATCAACACATACACACGCGTGTGCACACACACACAGAAACAAATTAAAATACTTGTGGTTGAAAGGTGACACATAAAAAAAGTTAATAAAAAGGTATTACACATGACCTGATATACTACTCAATTTTCTATTCTGTTAGAATCAGTTTATTAAGAACCAGAAAGGTTAATCGGAAACATCAGGCAGTCACATTTAATTGCCACGCTATCTAGGTTACATAAGCTGTCCCAAACCTAACTTTGCTAAGCAATGTCCAAAGAGGCCTTAGAAATCCCAAACCTCCTCAAGTCTTTCACCGACAGAAGTAAATCATGCCTGCTAATTATAATTAAGGAAATTTGCTATGAACAGGCACCTGCAATAATACGCAGGGTTTTATAAAGCCAGGTATTTGCAGGATTATCTTTCTGAATGACTTGCTCTATTAAGCACCGATTTTTTTTCTTGTAGTTCAATCAAGAACAACTCCTTGGAGCGAGCTGTGCCCGAAACTTCCCTGCGGTGCATCTCTATGAAGTCTAAATTCATTTTTAAAGCACACTAGGGTAATTCTTTATTTAAGTGTAATTGGCACATCCTTTGTGAAGAAACCAAAAAGATCAATGAAAGCAAACCGAATGTGCTTAAGTGCCGACTATCAACAGAACTCTGCTTTCCTCCCTGAGCACCACCTCCGTGGCTTTCGCTACTTCTCACACCACTGAGACATTATCAAATATTCCGATGCCTACCCAAGCCCATCACACACACTGCTTTAATGCTTTCCACATGTATCGGAGACTCTGCGCATTTAACAACCAGAGCTGTTTCTTATTAAGTAAACGTCAAGAATTGAACATGACATTCTGTCGAACATTCTTCTAGACTATAAATGGTTCATTTTTCCTGTTGTACCCAGCCAGGCTGCCCCTTTTATTCCCAGCAACACAAATCGAGGTTTTTATCAGCCTGAAAGAATCTTTCTTCTAAATGAAGCCCAGTACTGTAATAACTTGAAAGCCATCTTTAGGCAGCGTAGTAAAAATGTTTGATTTGTAATTGCCTGCTGAACTCTTGCACAGTCTGTTGCCATATGGTACCCTCCCTTCTGCTGGCAAACAATCTTTCCTTGTTTCTAACTTCTCAACCTCCCTCCCCCTCCTTTTCTGGAGGGTATGGATAGGAAATCCGAAGGAGGAGTTTCTTCTGCTCTCAGTGTGTTCGCAGTGACATCATAGGTGGGCTGAACGTCTAAGTCGAGTGTGTGTTTGTTTTAAAAAAAAACCTGTCCAAAAGTGATGTATATGGAATCTGGGTCAGCTGTGGCTGGTTAGTGCATGTCTGCATGCGAGAGTGAAACACTGCAGTTCCAAAAAACATTTCTTTCTTTCTTCTGGAATAAACCATACTGGAACATTGCTGCTCTTTTTTTTTTTTTTTTTTTTTAAATGAATAGTTAGCTTGGTTATCGTATGGAGAAACCAAATTCCTCAATACAGCCTGGACCTAACAGAAAAAGACAAAAGCCGTTTGCAACTCCGACTGCAGATTAACAGTCCACAGCACTGGGTGATATAGGAAGGAAAAGCAACTTGGCCTCTGGATTTTCCATCTAAAACAGAAGCAAAACAGCTGGAAGATTTTTTTCCCCCTTGGTAAGTTTTAAAGCTATTCTTACTTGCAAGTTTAATTCTGAGCTATTTGTGAATTCTGCACACATACAACTCTACATACAACTGTGGGGAAACAAATCTCTCTCAACCTGAGAGAAGTTTGACAACTAAAATATAAAACTCACTTTGTGGCATTTCGTAGACTTTGGAAACTTGGAAAGAATTAAAGAGGTCTCTGCATAAAAGCAGAGACTAACTCGTTCCAGTTGTAAGGATGAACAGTTTCAGTTGTTTAGCTGTAAATCTTTAGCAGATCTTGTTAGCCACAGTTACAGAAAATTAGTACTACCAGGTTCTTTGCTAAGCATGTCATTCGGGTATTATGAACGTATTAATGTGAAATTCTGACCCTACCAGAAAGGAAAAGCCAAAAATCCTATTTCAGGGAAGCTGGATTTCACCCAACACCAGAGCACAGACCGAGCATTACTAGAAATAGAAAATGGATCCCTCAATAAAACCACTGTAAAAAGTCCCAAGTAAATCAATGCTCATCTGTAAGTAGCAATCGCTGTATATCATTTCAATTACATTTTTTATTTATGGTACCGCTGCAGAGGAAGCAGTCCGAGTTGTACACCCAACCAAGGAACCAGAGTCATACATTAGTTCCGAATATAATCTAGTTTGTAGCACAAACAATCGTGCAGCCAAAAATCCAAAGACACTGCTGCAGCAGGCACTAACCCCTTCCTTTAACAGTCTGTGGAACGATGGGGAAATTAGCTGTACCTCCATCGAGCAGCAGCTTGTTTCTAAATGAAGATTCATTTCACAAACATGAAATGCAACATACAGGGAAACACTACCTTAAGCAGAAAACAGAAGGGTTTGTCTCAGCTTTTTGGGTGAGGGAGGGGAGGGATGTATTTGCAACTCAAGGATTAAATCACAAAAGCTGTTTACAAACAGAACACGAAAAATACACCTAAACTACAAGACAAAATTGCCAATATGTATTTTTCTACTTTTTTGCCTTCCTTCATGCTTCCTTGAAAATGAAAATACAGTAACTGCTCCAGAACAATGGAAAAGATTTAAGTTACCCATTTGTGTTAACAAACTCTGTGACATGTTTACCACATTCAGAGAGAATGAAGTGGGCAATGCTAGAAGAGACAAAGCGTTACAGAAAGCAAACTTAATTCCCATTTAGTAGCTACGGGAGGAAAAAAAAGAAAGCAGCAGTCTTGGCAAAAAAGAAAGATGGATCCTTTCCAAGTTCTTGAGCCCTTTTTCTTACTATCATTTTGTGCTTCTTCACATGTTAAAGAGAACAAATCTAAAAAACAACAACAAAACCCCATTTGAAGCCTACTTGTGTGCTTTGGACACCAGTCTCCATTCATTCATGATTAGCCAAGGTTTTGATTTACACTGCTTAGAACAATTTCTAAATCTCTCGCAAGTGAAAACAGCTGAGTCAATAATTTTGAAGCAATAACTGGCCATATGCAAGGTTTTAACTCTCTTGTTTTCTTCCAACTTAAGCATTTCAAAATTTGAACTCTAATTTTAGGCAAATAATGGACTACTAACATTACACTGGTGCCACAAGAATGATCTGATGTCCGATGGAAAAATGTGTACTTAAATTTTAAAGGAGTCCACTTCAAAAAGTTGAAATTCTGAATCTTTAAACCTGTTTTACTGGGTTCTCACTATTGGTTTACTGAGCTTAGGTATTGTGTGTGTCGTGTCCTATAAGCTTGGTCCTTCAAATTTATAATTCAGTAACTAAAATACCCTATAAAAATAACTTATCTAGATGATTCATGCCTTCAGTATCTGTTTTTATAGAGAATTCTGGAGCGCCTAAATAACATATTTCCAAAGGTAAAACGTACCACTCCATTGTAGTTGCCTGTTGAAATGGGGCAAACCAATACAATGGCTGCAAACAAATGTGAAGGAACTTTCACCAAAAAACAGCACCAAAAAATCTGGAGATGTTATGATATTTCACTACATCTTCAGAATAGCTAGCATGAAGAAGTTCATTAATTCTTCTAAAGAGAATTAAAAATGATGGATTCTTAGAATAAGTGATACATTTTCAATGATTACTTGAAAACCCCTGAAGATTTTTAGATCGCCTTTCCTAAAAGGCGTCAGATTTCCATTAACCTCAAGAGAAGCAGAATTCTGTGACTCAATTCATCATGTATCTGACTAACAAAACCCAAGATCGTGTTATTCCTGGATCCCAGTCAATACAATTGAAAGCAATCCTTTATTTCAGCAGAAATAGTGGCTTGCTGGAAAAGCATTTGTTTATATAGGGGAAAGCAGCTTACTGAAGTACACAGATACATCAAAAATCCATGTGAAAACTTCTCTTATAAGAGCATTTTCCCCACATCAGTATTTCTTCTAATGTTTTGCTTTGAAAAAAAATAATCTGCTTTTAAGGTTCAAAAAAAAGCACCAAAAAATTGTCACTTATGCTGTGTAGAAACAGGGGAGCACAGATGGTTTTATTGATTTGATCTGCTCTGACAAAGCCTAACAGAAAACTAAGTACTTGCAGTATTAATAACAGAGCTTTTGTATTAACTGGTATCACATTCAGAGAATCTTTACTCCCAGTATTATCGTTTACTTTCTCTTCCTGTTTCACACATTTTAAGTGGAGGCTTGTAAGAGAGGGGCTACTGTTGGAATTTATCATTTGACCATATTCTTTCAATAAATATCCTGATTTATGTACTGATACTGAGCTTTACATACATACAGGCACCCTACAATCACATTTACCTGCAACACTTCCATTACACTACACTGCCCAGGAGAAGCGATCTTTTGTCAACTCCAAAAGACTGGATTCTAATTTGTGTGGTGGGTCTCTGAATTCCATATCCTGCTGAACACGAGTCACAGCAATAACAAAGAACAAACAGCTTACTTTGCAGAAAGCTTTAAAAAGTGCCAAATATATATGCGCTTCCATACTTCCTCACCCCTGCAATCCTAGTTTGTAGGCAGTACGCTATTTTTTGGGGCAACGCAGCCCATGCCAGAATAGTTCCTCAGTGAAAGTTAAAAATAGTAGCTATTAGTTTATTTTGCTCTTTTAAATTGGATTTTTGTTCTCTTAAACACTTCCTAAAGTAATAAACCAAGGAGTAATTTTGGAAAAAGAAAGAAGCGAGAAAAAAAGGAAAGGCATTAAACGTAAAAGGGTATGGAGACCCATCCACGGCCCTGAGTGTTTCTGACAGGATGATGAAGTTTGTGTTGCTATGAATAGTTGCACATTTTCTCCTGCAGAAGCAATGAACATCAGCGTGCCAGAACATACGTAACACAGCTTCTACAGAAATCAGAGACCCAGAAGTGAGTGACACAAACATTAAGTGAAGCGACAATCTCATCTAATTTGGAAAACATGACAGTTCATTAAGAGTTAAATATCATTTGCGTAATCACAATCTCCCTCGCTTATTTTCCAAGGGCTGCATCCCAGTATTTTGGCAGCCCAAATCACCACAAGAAACTCTAAACATGCAAGAAGGGCTTGAGACTCTGGTCTCTCTCCCTCTCTAAACTGACCCCGGAGCCTCAACCGCTTTATCTTCTAACAGTTATGACACTACCTAAACACGGGAATGTGACATAACAGTGTCTGATTAAAAACCCTAAAACTATTTTCCAACTCTCATATTTGTCATTTTTAGGTCTTACATATTAGGCTATCATTCTGTGATATTTTGGATAAACAGTTTATGTTTTTTTTAAGCTGCTTGCCCAGAACATCAGGGAATTTCTGAAATGGTATTTTCCTTTCCTTCTAAGCTGATTAAAACTCCAGGTAAATATTTTAGTCAGAACCTATTCTTGTGTAACAAGATAAACATCAAGCTGCTCAAACACGTGAAGTGACATCATAAGACATTTAATTTCCATGGAAGCATACATGATCCCTACCAGGTGGGTTCTCAGAAGGAACCCATCCCTGCTTATCTGAGTGCCTCCGTTTGAAATAATTCTAATCTCTCATGTTAGAGTTCTGTGGCATTATCTGATGAGCTGTTGCGTTTGGTTCTGCTATATTAGACCACAATTCATTTTATGGTGTGACAGTACATAGACAGACACAGAACGTTAACAACTAAGTGCAGAAGTTCACCTTGAACACAGAGTAGCAAAAGAAATGCAGAAAGGTGTCATATCTATGGTCAGAAAGCAGACTGTGCTGCAGAGCGCTTGGCTTTCAATGATTCATTTAAGTTTTAATGTATTTCGGGGGAAAAATGTGCTACTGTGGGGAAAACCCCCAGCGATTCATTACTTCACTAACTGTACAGACTCTTTCAAAACTATCATGAACTGCAGTGTATTTCACCTTTTTAGCCTGTGAAGTAGCTATTATATACTGTGAAAATAATAAAGTATCAAACTCGTACCACGGTTTCATCCTTAAACATGTGCCGTGAAGGCACTTCCCCTGCGTCTGCAAACACTGAACATAAAAGTATTCAAAAATAATTGCAGAGGTGGAGGTGAAGAGGTTTCAAACTTCAGGCAGTTAGTTCAGCTCAGCCTGGTCCAGTCAGAAACCACACAGAGCCCTGTTTCCCAGGTGTTTACCATTATTCATGTGAAAATTTAACCTAATGAACTTCCAACTCCGAGCACTGTTTAAGTGATTAGTATTTCAAATGTCTGAAGTTACTAAAGAAAAATACACTATCAGCTCTACAGAAAAGTGATACTTTTTCCTATTTTTTTTTAAAAGCAGGAGTTAAAACTTCAGCAGTGAAACCTTAACAAAGCTGTTAACCAAGATCTGTTTCTGAAAACAATTTACTAGTAGACACCGAAATACTTATTACTACATCCTAGCAGTGCAGCATACAGAAATGAGTTTTAATATATAAACATTCCCAAACTTTCATGTTTTCCATTTTAACTGGGTAAGAAGTGATTCTCAGGACGTGTTACAAAGCGCTTTCTTTCCCTCCCAGAAGCATGGCTTGCAATACCACTGTCAAACAAAATATTATCTTTTAGGCAAGAATGGAACATTTGATCCGTGTAATTTCCAGCTGTGTGAGCAGCATGAAGTTTGTAACCCCTGCTCCAGGTGAAGTCAAACCATAAAGACTCCAGACATTTACTCTGAGGTTGAGCAGACATTATTGGCAGTGATAAGCAGTGGTGACCTGACACAAAAGCCACCTTATCATTTGTAGGATTTGCCAGAACAGCATGAAAATTAACTTGCTCCGGTTTTACTTTCTCTTTGTAACTATACAAAGGCCACTGTACCTGGCCTTGTAAAGCCACAAACAGTAGTTTGGAATAAAGACAGATCAACAATGGAGATAAGAGTGACCTTCTTGACAAAGCAAGTATAACATGAAAAATGAGGGGGGTTTCCTGATTGAAGTGATGCCTTTGTTTATAATCTCAAGTATTTGAAAAAGTTAAAAATTCCCAAGTCTGTAAACATTCTTAATCTTTATCACTACATTTTAATTCTTTACACAAAAAAGAAATACATTATTTTCTTCAGAAGGTGAATGAAACTCTCAGTGGGGTATTTGCATGACTAGACAGCTGATGCTTCAATGCTAGTTGGATAAAAATGTTCTCAAAGATACAAAAGTAGTGCCACAGCACTTTTAAATATTCATCTCACAAGGCAACCAGGTCAGGACACGCTTGCAGACCAAACAGCATTACAGGCTTTCCCTGCAAATTTAAAGTTACTTGACTATGTCACTTTTAATGTTTAATACAAGGGTCTTAAGCTCATCTCCTGCCTAACACTCATGACCACAAATAGCATTAGACCTGTGTGTATGTTTCAAGTCTGCTATATCCGTGTATATATACATTGGAAAAATGTGTGTACATATGAACAGGTGTATTAATAGTACTTTAAAAAATATACATCTCTCTACACATATTTAAAACTAACAGAGGACTAGAAAGGCTTATTCTAATCCAAATCCCCAAATTTATATAAATACCCTTGGAAATGCTATCACTGCCTCCCAACTTCCCTTCCATGAAAGTATTGAGCAGGCACCCTGTATGTTCTGCAACCTGTTGTGTTTAACTCTAGCGAGTACGGAACTAAGCAGTCAAATTTATAATGAAAGTGTAATACATCATCTAAGCAGAACACTGTTTCAGAAAGTTTATCCATTACAACAAACTTTCCTACTAAATCCAATACCTAAAGTTTAAGGGTTTCTGTTCAAACCGGAAAGCTATTCTTTGAAGTTCATGTAATGGAACTTAGCTTCCTGTAACAGATCCCAAAGACTTGACTACGTACACACAAGCATGACAAACTCATCAGTTTAGGCAGTTTAAGCTGTACAGAAGCCTTAGCTACAGCTCTAATTTAATTATTTTCTATCTGTTCCATAGTCTCTTCCAACAGTCATCACACTTGCTTGAAAATGAAGATATTTAAGTGGACTTTGGGTGTACTATTGTTCCTGCTATTGTCTATCGGGCGCTGTACAGAACAATCCACACCTAATAAAACATCCCAGCGGAGGCACCCTCGTTCAGCAGACAGTGGAGAGGAAGGGAAGAAATGTGGTTACACATTCTTGGTCCCAGAACAGAAGATCACAGGGCCAATTTGTGTGAATACTAACGCACCAGGTACTGGTAACCGAAAAGATGAAGTCACAAGAATGGACATAGAGAACTTGAAGGATGTCCTCTCCAAGCAAAAGCGGGAGATTGACATTTTGCAGTTGGTAGTGGATGTGGATGGAAACATTGTGAATGAAGTAAAATTACTGAGGAAAGAAAGTCGTAACATGAACTCTCGGGTGACCCAACT
The DNA here is from genome assembly GCA_027925045.1 of Hypotaenidia okinawae. Classification (NCBI taxonomy): domain Eukaryota; kingdom Metazoa; phylum Chordata; class Aves; order Gruiformes; family Rallidae; genus Hypotaenidia; species Hypotaenidia okinawae. The sequence goes on along the minus strand of BSDF01000009.1, from coordinate 972,116 downwards.
CTACATGCAACTCTTGCATGAGATAATTCGAAAGCGTGATAACTCACTTGAGCTTTCCCAACTGGAAAACAAGGTCCTTAATGTTACAACTGAAATGTTGAAAATGGCAACAAAATACAAGGAGCTTGAAGTAAAATACGCAGCACTAACTGATCTTGTAAATAATCAGTCTGTGACTATCTCGCTGCTGGAAGAGCAGTGCTTGAGAATCTTCTCACGACAGGACACCCATGGGTCTCCACCTCTTGTTCAAGTTGTGCCACAGCACATTCCCAACAGCCAGCCATACACTCCCGTTCTTCTGGGAGGGAATGAGATACAGCGAGACCCAGGTTATCCTAGAGACAGAGATGTAAGGCCACCACCTGACCCAGCTACTTCTCCAACAAAGAGTCCTTTCAGAGTACCACCACTGGCTCTAATTAATGAGGGTGAGTTACTTATCACTATCTATTTACCCTGAGATTTCTCTATTTCAGAGGGAAACTGTCCTGGTTATAGAAATAGAATGAAGAAATAGGTGGAAGTATCCGGTACTCTTGCCCCTGATTCTCATTTTCTCTCTCGCTTTACCAGAGCATTAGTTTGCTAAATTCTATTTCTTCAAGCTCTGGCTGCATAAGATGAATTTCTTGAAATAGTTAATACTCAGAAATTCTGAAGAATTTACACCTTTGAGTCCCAAAGCGTTGGGGTTTGTCTCCAGCTGGGTTTGAGTTCTGGGAACAAAGACTCAATATTAGCATATAGTGCCTAGTTTTTGGCCCTGTTTCTTTGAAGATGACTACTAGCTATGTGTTACAGTAACCAGCAGTAGTAAGAGAAGCTAATTAATCTCAAATAAATTCAATAATTTTAAGTAGCTGTCCTTTATATTTACACACAAACATTTGACCAAAGTTCATCCTGCTAGAAGAACTTCACTCTTCCTACGCTGAACTGCTCCAAAATGAACATCTAAAGCTACCAACAGTTGTGCAATAAGTTTTTAAGTGTTTGGTTGAAATATTCAAAAGAGAAAGGTAAGTTAGAAAGCATAACTGAATCAAGGCTAGATCCAATTAGATGCATTCAGCTTTGAAATGAGTAACTGCAGGCCCAGTGATTTGATGTCAGCAAGGGATGGCAAGTTAAACAAATACAATATTACAAAAAAAAATTCAGGAAACTGCATCATGTCTTCATGTGCTACATTCTTCAGGTCATCAGATAAATTCATTTATCACTAGAAACAAAACCGTGAGAAGAAAATTAACTCTCTCTGAGCTGCCCTGAATTCTAGCATGTTTCTCACTTTACTAAAATTTTGAGAAAACTGTGATTAAAAAAATTAAGGATTCAGAGAAACAGGTTGCTCTCAGACATCCAGTCAGGAGCTTGTTCTTGGTTTTTGCTAGCTTGCACAGCAAAAGGGTTCTGTTGGGTCACAGCTTTTGTATTCAGGTTGTATGTTTTTCCCTTTTGGTTTGGGTTTCTTCTTTCACATTGCTTTTATAGTCACAGTTCAAAGTTCACCTTGGCTCCAGGAGAAGACAAACATTTATTTGTGACTGTTCTGCAGCATTACAAGCAACTAGCTGCTTATGTAAAGTACAACTATTTTTATTCGGGGGCTGCAGAAAATTCAGGCACGAGCCCAAGTAAAACGCCAGATGTCACGAGCATTTGAATTGCACATCATGACATGATGGAAACAGACAATGTAAAAGCATTACATTAATGCCTGGTCAGAGAGCAAAAGTATCATTCTAATAGATAGATGGAGACTGTTGCCCAGAAGACTCATGCTTTGAGGTTTTGTCATAAATGCCTCTCTCAATATACACCTGCCGCACCTACAAAACAAAGCTATAGCACTAAATAGTTCCCTCTAAATTATCCACCATGGTTGTTCACTAGCCAAAAGTTCAGAGTTTGAATCCATTTTTGAAGAGGATCACAAAGATGACGTAGGAATTTTACTTTAACATTACTTAACTTCCTTTATTTAATACTAGATTCTTGAGTTGGAAGTTTAAGTGTTTCTTGCAGCCTTGAGAAAATGAGGGTTGAGAATTGCTACAGCTGGTAGAGCATCAATTATCAAACCCAAAACTTCTAAACTGCAGTACAATGCCAGGTCATCTGATTTTTAACTTAAGGTAAGAGTATTTAATGCTGCACACACCAAAACTGTCTATGTCATAAAAAACCAAAAAAAAAAACTTTCCAGTTAAAAGATGATGACTATTTAGAATGTATAAAGATAACAAAAAAAGACCAATGAAACCCAATCAGTCCCAATCTAGAAACAGGCCTGTCAGAGACTTGGCTATGACAAAATGAACATCTGGATGAACAAGTAGGAGCTTTCTCCTCCCGTGTCTGAAGAAGTCGTACCTAAAAAATACTCATGTGCAGCAGCAGCTTAGAGAAGGCTCAATCTGCATCTTTGTACTGTGGCTGGAGAGTAAAATTCAAAATATATACAGGGAACAGAAGGATGACACGACATTTCCTGAGGAGTACTTTGATTAATTTACATTAAAATTGCTCTCAAACTTGAAGAAGAGCGTTCCCAAGAATTCCAGTTTTCACAATTAGCTTAATCCTTGGAACCCAAGTATTCCCAAGTGCCACTATGTCACAGAAAGTAGCTTCATGCACACAGGGTACTTCAAAAAAGTCGCACACACCCTCACTTTGCTGCTAACACCTCTCAGGGAATAATGTAACTTTTTATTTAATTATATGTCCAAACTGATTTGGGAATTTTCCTCTCCTATTGTCCAAGAAGTCCCCTAGATGAAGCTCACACAAGCACAGCTTTTGTATCTTCTGCTCAAGATAACATTTAGCACCTTAAAATAGGTTGCAGTCATCATTTTATTAAGCTTCCAACTTTAAGTATTTCATTTTCCTTCTTTACCATACCTAATTTCCAACAGAGTATATTCTATACTAAATTTTACATCAAAAGACAAATTTAGGAGTGGAATATTTAACAGATCTTTTCAAAGTATTTCTAACTTGCAGCTGTCTCAGCAACTTAGCATAGACAGGCTGCAAGAAAAGACTTAGGCATGAAATGCTTATTGCTTACATCAATAAGGTTTTTAAACAGAATGATTATGCTTTTTTCATTAGCCAGAGCTCCCCTTAATGCCAGCACCATGGGGAATCTTACACTGTTTCACAAATTGCAGCATTTCCACTGAACAAGAAAAGGATCAGTCCTTATACCATGACCTGATAATTATTATGTGTAACAAAAAATTTACTTCTCAAAAAAGATTCAAGGCTATAAGCCAAAGAGTTATGGGATTTGTTTGATTTGCTTACACTAAGAGCAGAAGACTGTTACCTTTACTACAATGTTAACATAAGCAAACCTAGGCGTCAAAAACCAAACCAAGTTATACCCTGTGACCTTGATGCCAGCTGAGTTTCAGAAGTGATCAATGTGTATTATATAAGCAGAGTGGTACCATTCAGGCTGCCTTAAGAGATACTTAAGATCACTCCAAACATCTGCATGGGTTTCTCATGGGAAAATGACTTTTTCCTCCATTGGGAACCACATGAAGTAATACACAGCAGATCTAATAGAGCTATTCTTAGTATTCATTGAACATTACAAATAATACTACTTATCTGTTCACACTTTTTCCAACACAATACTTACTTCACCATAATACTTCTAAGAACACTTTCCTTGTTCAGTTCTACAGCACCCAAATTTATTTTAGACAGTTTGAGGGAAGGGAACAAGCCCTTATGTAGCCCAGGAAATAACCTATCCCTTGGATGAAGTTTGCAATGCGCACAACTTCAGTGGAAATTTTGTGAACATGAGAAAAAACACTTGTATACCCAAGCTACGGCACAAGAATGCTAGAAAAGTGACCAAAACCTTGCCAAATACTGATAGTGCAGTACTCAACAGCACTTACAATGACAGCTTAACATCTGTAGCACTCTGAGTAGCAGTGGCACAACGCGAAGCTCCAAGCAGTCACCTTCATTAGATATGCAAGCTTTTTGCACTCTAATATAAAAAGCTTTATGGGTTTCTTGCTGAATTCAGACCTATCCAACTGACAATTACTTTAAAATCTAAATTTTTGTCACCCAACCTTAATCTGCAGCAAAGGTAATTTTCACTCAGCCTCGAGTTTTGATTAAATAACCTCAAAAACTGTCTTCTACACTTCTTTGCACATTACCATCTTCTGCGACTGACAAATTTTCTCTGAAATATCCAAGCAGATTGGAGAAAATGAGGCTTCTAAAATGCGAAGCAAGCTGTAGGTAATGTGCTTTCAGGTTTACTGAGTGTGAGGTTTCAAATACATTCAGGGTATCCACCACTAACTAGCCATCAGAACATATCTGACTCTTCATTAGTAAGTGACCAGTCTCTAAATGACCTGAAGTAATGACATATGAACATAAAATCTTTTCTAAAAATTAGAAAATAAAATTCTAACCAAAAATTGAAAGGCAAGCTACGCAAAGTTTTCAGAGATATAAAGGCTGCACACTTCTTATGGAACAACCTGATGCTCTTCTAAAAGTAACTGTAAAGCCACTATTCACATGGCCTAAAAGAGAGCTCTCCAGCAGCCCTGAAAACAAGTGTGTGAGCCCCTGCAGCTGCTCAAAAGTCCTCCTCCACTGCTTGCACATTTTCTTCATCATTATCCATGTACACGTATCACATCAGGATGACACATGAAATGTGAAGACTCCTATCCACAGCTTAGAGGCTGCTTCCAGGACTGGGTAAGTCAAACAAGTTTCACTGCAGAAGGACACTCCTTCACTAAATCCCACTACATGTTCCTTACAGCAATTCTCAAACTGTTTAAGTATTCAGGCGTGTGCGCAGGCTGTCTGGGTGTCTGGGATTGTTTTCTTTTAAACTTCCACCAGTTTCAAATGAGACCACTAGGCCAAGGATATAAATTGATGTCTACCTTTTGTAAAGGCGGTACAGGGGGAAGAAAGCTAATGAAAACCATATGGCGCTGCCTGAGTATCAAGAGTCAGAGTATAAATTTTGACATAGTAGACAAAGGTCAAAATTAGGTGTTGGTAACTAAAATCTGTTATCTGTTTAGCAAAATGAAGCTTTTCTTTATTTATACATACACAATTAATCTACGAAAGTAACTTTTTACATCATTTTCCATGGTAGTTTTACCTTAATTGAATTACTGAATTTCCATTACCATTACAAAACTGCTCTTGAACAATGTGTGCAGCAGAGCCAAGCTTGAATGCTCACAGTATTTCTTTTCAAAAAGGTCCATTCAGAGACTGCCAACAAGCCAAGGAAGCTGGGCACTCCAACAGCGGGATTTATATGATCAAACCCGAAAATAGCAACGAGCCGATGCAACTATGGTGTGAGAACAGCCTGGACCCTGGAGGATGGGCAGTTATTCAGAAGAGGACAGATGGATCTGTCAATTTTTTCAGAAACTGGGACAGTTACAAGGTAAATTCTGCAACACAGAAAATCAGCTGCTTCGTTTCAGTGTGGCAGTGACATTGTCTATCACAATCAAGAACGCTTCAAACGCAGTTCTTCATTGCAAATGGTTGTGCTGGGTGATAAACACGGAGGGGTTTTGAAACGGACAGCTGCATGATTATTAGCCAGGGGTAATTAATTTTATGAACAAAGATAACTGAAAAGAGTGGCTCTCCCTCAGAGGCATATTTCAGTGGGAATGTCCTATTTCAGTCACTGAGTTATGACCATTGCACAAAGGAAGTTCTTGTCCAAAACAGCCTTTGTAACGCACAGTACAACTAGCCAGGCATGTTATTCTGGACAGTGAATGGGAAGTCATTTATTACAAAGACCTAACTAAACACATGATTTTTATTAATACGTTAAGAACTAGAGTAAGTACTTTAGAAGCTTAATTGTCTCCTTTATGAATAAGCACTCTCAGCCACGGAGTCATTCAAGCACAGTTAATAGAAGCACAGGATCAGGGCCTCAAAAACGTCCCTTGTCATGAACTACAGGAAATAATTTCTACCTTTGAAATTACGTAAGATACCTGGAGATGTAGGGCTGATGAAGGGAAACATGTTCTCATGTGTTATTGTGATGTTATGCACTAGGAGGCATAGGATGACAAATACACACTGCTCTGGAATAATTACATGCTGGACAGGAAATCTGAAAATCCATTTGGTTGGGTTTGGGGTTTTTTAATTAATATTAATAGCAGCTACTATTCATACAGGATGGCTTCATACAGCAGCTGGCTCCACACATAGAGGACATAGGTTGTTCCCTATGATGCTGTGCTCACTTTGAATGTGTTTACAAGTGCCACACACAATGTAGCTGAGGAAAGAGCCAAGCCACATTTAACTCTGACAGTAACCTGAAAATAGTATCAAGTACAGTCAAGACAATAAGATTACTATGAGGATTTTCACTTTTTGCTTTCTTGGAATATAATGATTGATATGCTGATTAACATACTCCTTAGTAGCAGTTATTCAAAGTCTTTGCTTCCCAGAAATGTAGGTGGTTGGGTTTTGGTTAGGGTTTTTGTTTTGTCTTTTAGTACGGCAGTTATGGAGTGTCTTAAAGTAACCATAAACGTTTTGAATGTAATGCAAAGAAAACACAGAACAGTGTAAAACTGGTGTTTAATAATGGCTCAAGCTTGGGCAAATTTACCCCCCAAGAGGCTTTGCATTAAGTTGCAGTGACTGAAGACAGTATTCCTATTATCTAACTTCATGCTTTAACTAAACCAGTCACCTTCGTGACTGGGTTTTAACTAAAGCCTGCACACCGCTTACAACAGGGGTGTCTCCCACATCCACATTTCTACTTCTTTCCTGTGTGGCTGTAAAGCTACAGCACTGACACAAGGGAAGCACTGCAAATGTGGCCATGAGCCAGGAGAAAAACATCAGTACCATTTTTGGCAGCGGCATGATGCTAGATCAACTTAAGCCACTTGTGAAGCTACAGCTTGAGTTAGGAACCTAGACTGCTTACTAGAGAGAGACGTCCCCAGAAAGTGATTCCAAGCAGGACATCAAGGGTAGGTCCCACATCATCACCAGCCTGAGGAGGGTGGGAAGATCTCAAACTAGGAAGCATAATTGCAGTGAGTGACATGCCGCAACATCACATTTCAACAGCACTAATTTACAGCAGACACAAACTATCACTTCACAGCTACCACGCTGGTAGTCTATGACTGAAAGATGTCTCTATTTCATTTCCGATAAATGTAGTAAAGAACACAGATGAATTATGTGATTAAAAACCAACACTGCATGCATTAAAAAGGCAACAAGAAGTTACTTACCGTGAACACCCACCAAAACTGTTCATCCATAAATACCTTTTCTGACCTGAAAATACACCCCCTTAAATTTCACAGAATCACAGAATCACAGGGGTTGAAAGGGACCTCAAGAGATTGAGTCCAACCCCCCCAAAATTTCATTAGTTATACATCTTTACAGATGCCCCATGCTTTATCAAGATATATATTGTTTCTGTTTCTCTAGTCTCCCTCCCTTACTTCAAAAAGAAGAGGACATCACAGAAAACAGCTAGCGTTGCCACCTTTACTGATTCTGGCAGTACCTCATGCAGCCAGCAGTCCAACTGAGTAAATGGCCATGTGTGGCAAAATAAAGCATTCATTCAGACATCTAAAGGCTTTCAGTACCCCAGTTCCACCGCTTTATAATATTCTTGGTCATGAGCGTTTTGACAGACAAGAAAAACTAAGCTAACATCACCTTCTGATCTTCTTTTGTGCAGAAAGGGTTTGGAAACATTGATGGAGAATACTGGCTGGGACTAGAAAATATTTACATGCTCACCAATCAGGATAATTACAGACTCTTGATAGAATTAGAGGACTGGAGCAATAAGAAAGTCTATGCAGAGTACAGCAGTTTCCGCCTGGAGCCCGAAAGTGAATTCTACAAGCTACGCTTAGGAACATACCAAGGAAACGCAGGCGATTCCATGATATGGCATAATGGAAAGCAATTTACAACACTGGACAGAGACAGGGATATGTATTCAGGTAAGGAAGCCAGTACGTATGTGAAAAGTGAATACACCAGTTTCCCTTAGTGACACCACCTTTGAAAAAAAGCACGTAGTGAAAAAGTAAATTCTGACAAGACAACTCTATTGAAAGGTGCTTACAATCAACAGTGATAAAGATCACATTCAGAAACTCAAATTCTATTACCCTCATGGCAGGCACCCTTGGGCAAGCTTTCTATTTAGCTCAGTGACATCCTTACCACTTCCCTGTGACTCTCAGCAGCCAGAGTACCTGTACAGATGATCCAGCTTAGTGCTCTAGCCACATAACAATAACCAACCCTCTGAACAGCGCCAAAGAATTGCTGCCACACACAGCCTTAGTTACACCCCAAGGCTTGAGAAACAGGCAGATCACACTGTTTCATTCTCCTTAAAAGATGTTCGTTTCCATGCTCTTCCTCCAGCCTCCCCCTTAAAGCCTTAGCTGTAAAAGAAAGGTTGGGGAGTGTAATACTTCAGCTGCTTTTCCTCAGCTGCCAACAACCATAAAGCTGGACAAAACTTGCAAACTCTTAAATGAGCCTGTAACAGTAAATACAAAAGTTACAAGCAACCCTCTGCAGACCTGTGGCCCTGCGCTGCTCGGGACTGTATCTGCTCACATTGCTTCCATCCAAGTATTTCTAAACAGCACATAATCCAAGTGCCTTGGATGTTAGCTCAGAGACAAGTGCTGCTGGTAGCCTGAGAAGAGTTGATCTCCTTGGTTTTCAGCTGTCATGTTAAACACCGTGTCAATAATCACCCCTCGAGGCACTGACAGCTGTTACCACAGAATTTATCATTTTGAAGAAGCAGCAATTGGTATGACCACAACAGGCTGTGAAATACTTCAAAGTTCCCTCTAAGAATAGGGTAGAGCATGAAAGCATTTGCTAGTCTCTGTTAGACTCACAGACTGGTCTGGGTTGGAAGGGACCCCAAGGATCACAGAGTTCCAACCCTCCTGCCACAGGCAGGACCACCAACCTCCAGGCCTGGATCTACACAAGGTGGCCCAGGGCCCCATCCAACCTGGCCTTGAACACCCTCAGGGACTGGGCACCCACCACCTCTCTGGGCAGCCTATTCCTGCCCTTCACCACTCTGTAAAGAACTTCCCCCTAATATCTCATCTAAACCTTCCCTTCTTTAGCTTCACTCCACTCCCCCTTGTCCTGCCATTGTTTGCCCTTTCAAAATGTTAATTCCTCTCCTGCTTCTCCTCTTTAAGGTTGAAGTTCACCTGTTTCTTTCTGTCCTGCAGGAAACTGTGCTCATTTTCACAAAGGCGGCTGGTGGTACAACGCGTGCGCCCACTCTAACCTTAACGGGGTGTGGTATAGAGGAGGTCACTACAGGAGCAAGTATCAGGATGGAATCTTTTGGGCAGAGTACCGGGGAGGTTCCTACTCTTTGAAAGCAGTTCAAATGATGATCAGACCTATAGACTGAGGAGAAAAATCCCAACACTGCTCAAGTGATCACGCAGAAACTTCTCAGCACTCAAGTTCCAGAAAAAAATAAAGTATTACTTTTTAATCATTATTTTGCACAGTCTGTCCCTGCAAAAAGCAGGTCTACAGTTTTCCTGTCTTGTTTATTTTACCCTGTTGTGTTGCCCTCTTTTTTTTTATAGAAACCTTTTCTACTGTGACAGACGGTGTTTTTTTAAACACACATTCACAAAAGCAGATGTTTGTGCTCGCAAAGCATATTTATCTTTGTTCAAGTCCAACATACTTTATGTAAACAGTCACTAAAGCTGGTAAAAAATTCCAGATATAGGACAAGACATTAAGTTTTGTCCCTTAAAAAGCTTATTTTTTTTTCAGGTTGGCTCAATGCATAAGTGTAAATATGTGAAATGACATTGTCTTGCTTTAATGTGAAAATTGATTCGTTATTTAACACTTTATTTAAAAATGTTGGTATTACTTTTAATGAAAATCTGACTTCACATTATTGTTTAAGATTTACTCCAAGAAGCTACAAAAAAACCCAGAAGACATTCCAGCTTTGCCAGCTGAGCGCTTTTTGCAGCAATTAATTATTTCAAAATGAAACGGTGACTTAAACAGAATATGGTGTAGAGAATTCCTTAGGGTCTGCATATCCTACCTTCTGTAAAACACATAGGCAGAATGTTCCTAACATAAGAAAAAATAAATAACAATAAGAAATTATTGAGAAACTTAAGACAACCAAACTGCTTGGTACTTTTTTTATTTTAACTTTCAAGCTCCGTCCTCAACCATCCTAATTAAAGTATTTCCTGATGCTTTGACCTTCAATAGCAAAACAGGAAGTCCTGATATTAAAATTGTGACTTGACACTTGGAGACTCCCCTCCCCTGCTCCAATTAGGAGTGACAGGTCGGCACAAGTGCTCACATACACTAATTTAGGGAAAGACCAAGCCTCTGAATGCTAGAGGTTTTCCTCCAAGACAGGTTTCTACTGACACAGCAAACAGAAATCAGCTCTAAGTGCATTCTCCCTGCCACCCCGAAGTTGGACCACTCTTGTGACACACACATTTCCCTTCCCCTGCAACTTTGATACAATTTTAAGTTTTCTACCTTCTAGATACCAGATTTCTATTGGATTTAATATGTAACTTAAGAACTTTATTAGAAAATATCTTCCAACTTTTATTAAAAGCCACACAAAATGCTACATCAAAAGAAGATACATCGGAAATCAGAAACAACAAGGTGTTTGCTGACAAGACCAGAGTCTCCAAAACTAAAGCTGCCTTCTAGTATATACAATTATTTAATAATCTTACACAGTCACACAGCCTACCCGACTTGATATTACACAACACCTAAATATGCTGCTCGGAGCTGTACCCAATGCATTTGTTTGGCACCTCCTATGTGCCTTCAGGATTTTAAGGAACTTGGCCCCTATTAAACATATGAAATCCTAACAGCTGAAAGAACAATCTAATATTGTTATGTTAAACGAGTCGGTATGTTGAATTAGTGAATACAAATTGCTATGCAAACCCTTGCTTGTCATTCAAAGGAGAGAAAACAGGAAGATGCTTTCAAAACACAGTTCTCTGGAGTAGGTAAAGCTTCACTGGTTATGAATGGCTGCAAGGGGTTCTAGCTCAATCTTTGGTCAGAAAGCAAAGCCAGAAAGTTTCAACAAGGTTTCACTGGGGATGGGTGGTAGGTGGGCAGGCAGGCTCAGCATACTCTGTTCCCAAATTCCAAGAATTTTAACTGACAGAAAGGTTTCTGATAATTCTCAACTTGTTCTTCATACAAGGCATATGTTATGAGTATCTGAGATCTTCTTGAGCATTCTAGAAAATGCTTTTTAAATTGCAAACGTGAAATTCAGACACTGTCTATAGTCTGTTTTTCTAGGGTAGCTGAAGAGAGCAGCACCTCAGGCAAATTTAAAAGCTGAAGATACCCTCAAAAAATGTTCCTTTAATGAATGCTTCTGAAGCTTTAGTTCATTCAAACACAGATTTCCTCTGCTTGGAAGAGATCTTATCTTACCGCAAGAATCTCTTGCCTGCTACAAAACCAGGGTTTGCTTATCAAGTGCAGTGAAAGGTGTACTTGCAGAAATCCCTAAGGAAAGTTGGCCTGCACTCAGCCTTTATATTAAATCTTATATATCAAGACATCTAAAAAGTGAGTCTACCCCAATTTAAAGCTGCAGGATGATAACTGAACGTGATCTCATAACATACCCGGGAAGCTCAGACCGGACAAGTTCCTCTGAAAGGAATTATTTTAAATGGCTGAGTTAAGATTACGAGGAGAGAAAACACAGCGTTCCTTTTTCTGGTGGGTTCATAGTCTGTACAACAATCTACTACTTTCAGACATTTGTAGCTATCAGATCTTAGCTTTTGGGTTGAATTTCCTGACAAGGGGCTGAAAGTTCTCTCAGCTTTTTGGAGGAGCTTTTCAGAAGAGGCTGCAGCATCCCTCAAGCCAATTGCACCGAACATTCAGAAGCAGTTTCTTGGAAGGATGTAGCTTTTGCCATTCCCATACTCAATCCAAATTTAACCAAGCAGACCTTGAAAAAGTTTAACCTGCACTAAACCTGAAACATGTTTTTCACATGTATTTCCAAAGTCTATTGCAAGCTTTATCACTGAAGTAGCTGAATATTCATCAGGTGAATACTTCAATAACCTGTTTTCAGCTTTTCTGTTTCTGGATATAATTCCTGAGAGACAGCTCTAAGAAAATGTTTCACCAGGTAGCACTGCTTAGTTAAATAAAAATCTTACTTCAAGATACGGCTCAATTGTTTCATTGTGCAACCTCAAATTCATCAGAACTCCACAATAAGACTCCCTTTGAGAATGGGTTTTTATTCTAATACGAAATAGAACATCACATATACAACTCCCATTTGCTTTGGCTATTTTAGGCAGATGATACAGTGATGACATATCCCGCATCATGTCACAAGAGCCTAACACTGAACATTATTATTGGTGTAGCACAGCTCTAGGCACTCACAATGAAGGTGGGGAACCCACCAACCATCAAGCAATCTGTACTTCTGTGGCTCCATCCCCATTGCAAACACACAAAAAAAGCATTTAGCTTCATCTTACAATGCTAAGATGGCCATGAAAAATGCTCCAATGTTCAATATTTGATTGCACAAGGCTAAACGTATTCCGAAGGGTAAAACATTCACCCTTCAAATCGCAGCTGAAATTCCTTCATATGCTCACCTTCCAAACCAGGGTCCTTCCTAACCAGTGCAAACATTTCTCCAGAGGGAATATACAATGACAAATGTAACTGCGGCAGGCTTGATTCTCTGCACTCTTCCACTGAGGTTTGGGGGAGCACAGCAACCGCAGGATCTGCAAACCCACAGTAAAGAGAGCCCCAGCCTACCCCTTCTTTTACCATAAGAGGAAACGTACCTTAGGATTAATCCCCATCTGTGGTACATGCCATGGTCACAATTTTCAACTGCAAGCCTTTCGGAAGGCTTTTCTATGCATTTTAAACCAGGAGCAACACTACTCCCATATTTGATTTTATATCAGAAGTAACAGCAGAAAAAGATTCCCTGAGGAATTATAACCTGGAAACTTAAAACAGCAAGTAAAACAAGCAACTCAAGTTCCTTCTCTTCTGTATGACTCTCAACATTAGTAAAAATACCCTGAGAAGTACATTGTAGAAATAATCCTCCTGCAAAACTACTCAGCTCCTAGGGGAGATTAAAGCCTTGATCAAATCAGAAAAACTGGACTCAACAGCCAATCTGCCAAGATAGATCCAGATTGGTCACAACTGTAGTTCCAAGGCAATTTTGTTATTTTGTCACTTATTTAAGCCATACAAAATTAATTTGAGAGAGAATGCACCAGTGGGCATTTGCTATTCCTTTACAGAATTAAAAAAGGCTTGAGGACATTCTTCATGTCATTAATAAGAATTGATATCATATGAAACCAGGTCACATCACATCACATTCTTTAACTACAGCAGGTCACAGCAAAGAACATTTCTTCCTTTCTAAGTAGAAAAGAAAAACACATTTCACATCAAACTACTGAGTCAAGCTCAAGGCTTATTATAATGCAATAATTAGAGAAGTTGCTAATTCATTGAGGAAGAAAACTTAAAACATTGGTTTCCAATATTTCACCCATTGGTAGTTTTTTATTAATAATGCAGTAGTAAGGCAGCATTTGTAAAGTGTCAGAGAAATACACCAAAGCGTAAAGACTTGTCTGTACAGCCATAAGTATCAGAAGGCCACAATGGCAAAGGTCAGATTGTCATGACTATTTTTAGAGAAAACCCGACAGCAGGTTGGCTTAGGACTTTTATGATCAGCAAAAAACCCAATTTGAGCCTGACTTCACGTTTCAAAAATCACGACTTGTTGGAAAAAAGCACCTGGAAAGACTGAAGCCATATACCAGTACCATATAGTGTATCTACTACATGTGTACACCTGGTGGGAAAGCTACAAAATGACATTTAATGACATTACATTATGCTTGGCTTCTTTCCGGCCCCTTTTAATTCAAACCTAGTTTTAAGAGCTATGTCAACAAACAGGGAGGCCTGTGATTGCGTGCCACACACCCCAGCAATTTCCACACACACTCACTTTAGTTCTTCCATTCTGGGTACAAATAATTACTAACAACTGAGTGCTTGAAAACACAGGAAATTAACGGCTGCTAAGATCTGGTTGGGTCTGATGGATGTTTCTGGGAGGGATGTAACAGATAAATAAAAAAGTTAAGACAAAATGAAGAACTCTGTGGGAGTGCTTGTCATTAAAGTCATTATTTCTCTACAGCAAAGTGGGTTTTTTTTCCTATTTAAGTATAAAGCATTTCAATTCACCCAATTGTACATAGCTTGAATGTAAGCATTTTGGAGGCACCACTCGGTTCTAACATCAGTGATGGTACTGTTGCTCCTATCACACTATGAACTGACTTAAATAGTATCATGAAGGGCGCACAGATCACAGCATAAAGATGACTGAAGTTTCTAATCCTAAGAAAGTCAACAGCCTAGCTGAAAGTATCAAGGTTCAGGAACCAATATATTGTAGTTTAATCAGCCTTAGTGACCACAGCAAATAGTTTTGAAGTTAGGTGTAAGAGCAGTTAGTATCTGTAAAAATATCAGCTACTTAGTCCAGAAAAGGAAAAATAAAATCCAGTAAACACTTCCTTACTGTTATCTGGCTATCAACATCTTATCCAATCTAATACAAGGACATATCAAAGAAAAGCTACTTTTAAGAAGCGGCACTGATCACTTTAGGCAAACTAAACTGAGACATGAAGTAACACTAGATTAGCTTGGCAACAAACCCAATACATATTAAACAAATTTATCTAGTATTTGGATACAGAGAAGATCAATTATTCCTAATTATCCTATAAAGCTGAGTCAGCTGTAACAACCCGGTTTCTCTTGTCACCTTAGGATAATGGAATGCAGCAATATATCCAGATTTCAGCATGGTCCAAACCAGAAGGTCCGCATTTATTTATCTCAGGGGTCAGTGATTTATACCCTCTCATACATTAAAAACCATTGTTACTATAAGGGTGAAGTATTTAGCTCTAAGACTGCTAGCAGGCCTAACAGTTTAAGCATTTCTCCAGAAGTCAGGCAGCGTAACTATGCAACACATGGGAAAATAATTTCCTAGAAATCTGACACTCTATGTAAAACCTGAAGTGTTTGTGAGGTTTAACAGGTATTTTCTTTCTGAACCTAGTAAAGTTCTTTCTTGCCATATACAGAGTAACCGGAACCAACCAAAGTATGGAAATTGTTTTGTGACTGTTTCAGAGACGGTGCTTAGTTTACATAATCACTGGAGAAGTATGTTTGTCATTAGAATTTCTCACTAGAAATACTTCCACTTACCTAGATAGGGAATACAAGGAGTCATCTTCAAGCTGCTGATATAGTCTCTAAGTCTTTTATAATTATCTTCTTTACTCATAACATACTCCAGCTTTTCAAAGGTGGCTTTATCCTTCCGACTCAATAACTAAAGGGGAAAAAAAAGGCAAACCCAGATGAGCTTGTTTGATTATTATGATTTCCCTTTATAAGCATGGACTTTCACTGCCTCCCCCACTGCTGCTATTATTAGTTGGGTTTTTTAATACCACTGGTCCAAAATGACAGCATTTACTCCTTAAGGATGAGTGCTTGTAGAGTTTACAGAGAAAAGCAGCTATCTTGGCTGTTAAATTTAAACTAGCCTTTAGAAAAACAATTAACTGGATAAAACTTTGGCATCTTAGGGGATCCTTCTGAAATAATACAAGTTATCAGAAGACTAATCTAGCTAACACACATCAGAATTTAATGTGCTGTCCAGATCAACAATATTTCCAACTAGTCATTCATTTACTGATTTTCTGTAAGTGAACATCTCTGTGATATACACTGAAAAGTTTCATACTACCACAGCTTTGCAAAAACCCAAATTAAAAACATATGTTCTTATTCCTAATTTAAGAGCCATCTCAACAAGTAATTTTCCAAAGAGCAAAACCTCTTAAACTAAAGTACAATTTTAAAAGCCATGAATGCAGATATACACACAGACATGCACTGGAAGGCCTGGAAGGCCTGCAAGGGTCTCATCCAGTTCTCTTCATGGAAGGCATTATGGACTTGAACACAGGCCGGGTTTACTCTCCCGCCAACAAGCAGTTTTACTGACTCTTAGTATTCCAGGAACATCCACTTCCAATACAAAACTTAAGCCACAGATCACTTTTGTTGTTCATTCCTCCCCCTTGCCCCCACCCCTTCCCTTTGACAGAATTAACAGCAACTAGGTTCTCTTTGTAAGACTGGGAAAGTTAGTTAAGATATTGTTTTAAAAAAAAAAAATCTAGCTGAACTTCTGCTGCAAAACCACATTAAAGGCTTAATCTGCATTCAGGATTTAAAGAAGGGTATAAGAATGTTCCTGCTGTCCCAGTGTCTCAGTAAGGTAAGATACTCAATAGGGCAAACATTGCAAGGGTCAGACCATTGAACTGGTGTGCATGTTCCTTTTCCAGTTAAGGATCCACCTCTGAACATCATAGACAAGAACTGTCCCTTCTGTAAAGTTGTACACGCAGTACTGAAACAACACAAACCTCCGTTAGGGTACCTAATGCCCCACCACAAGGAGCACTGGCTTGCACAAGTAGTAACTTTTTAAACAGTGAATTCTTTCCTTAGATACACCAGTCTCTGACGTTCCAGCAATTACTTTACATCTTCAGCTTTGGTTCCAGTAATCAGATGAACAGCATCCCATATTCATTAAAACTGCAGGCATCTGCCAGTTCCAGGACAAGGAAACAGCAGACAGGCATGACTTCTTCCCAACCACTGGAACATGACATTCATCTTTTGAAGTCTCTCTCCTCAAAGATGGTTCCAGTTCAAACAGCCTGGACTAGCTTGCTTTTAATAATATTCTAAAATATTTCGCTGACATTTGGTGTCTGAAAGGCCCTTGTAGTTTTGCAGATGGGAAGACAAGACTAAGAGATACAGTAACGGCCTAAATTCAGACTTGAACGAAATGAATTGTGCTGCTCTCAAAACGTGCTGATTTGCACAGTCTTGGTCAAGTCAGAGAGACCATTTCAGGCTCTTTGAGTAACACCTACACAAGCTGGCCCTGTATGGCTTCCCTCATGGTGCAATTCACACCATGCCTCCTCTTCCTGCATTAATATGGAGAAGTACAGAGAACCCAATAATATTAAAAGCACTTCAGTTTTTGAGCTGCTTTACCTTTGTCTCCTAGGCTCAACTGATGAAAAGAACAGTAAAGACATGCACATCTGCAGAAATAACAAAAGCTCAGGCTGATGGTTTCCAGCAGCAGGGAAAGATTCAGAGCCCTCCAGACTGTTCCTTCCTTTCTAAGTACAGAGTGGCAGCACTGAAGACTACCTTTCTGAGACGCAAGAAAGGACAGATGAGGTTTCCGTGTGCAGAGTGGGGCAAGATCCCCCCACTTAACTGCAGATATCTGAGGATAATTTGCTTACACTGGCCAAGTCCTAGCTGGTCAGCTGCTTCTCTCCTTTTAATGTGCAGGAAGTCTAGAATATTCTAAGTACTCTGTTGGAAAGGTTGATAATTCTTTTAAAGTTTAGAGCATGAAGAATCACATATTAGAAGCATTTATTATTCTCTGGAGTTCAGAGGGTGTGCAGGCAACGAGCAAGACAAATTTCAGACATACTGTCAGAATACATGAATTCCATCTTTAAGAACATTAGATTACCAAGCAAATATTTAACGGCTCCTTTCAACTTGAGATTCCAACCATATAAAGCCACTTCTTTTTAGGGACTGAACATACTTGCAGCTATTCTCCTGAATTTTTAAGTCAAATTGCTTGCAGGTTGCTACCAACTATTTCAGAAATGGAGAAGAAATCCTTCCTTACTGTTGGTTGTGGAAGGTTACTGTATTGCAGGCTCAAATGACTTGGTGACTCCAACAATAGCTTGGCAGGCTCTCTCATGTGTCTTTTCTTGCTTTTAATTTACAGAAAACCAAAGGCTTCTAAGTACTTCAAGAATTTATAAACTGAACTTCTAAGAGAAAATATAAATTCTAAGAGAAAACACAAATTTATAACCGAACTTCCAAGAGGAAGACATCCCAATTCGCTTGCGACGGACAAGGGGCAATGGCTGCAAGTTAGGCCATAGGAAGTTCTGCACCAACATGCCGAAGAACTTTTACACAGTGAGGGTAGCAGAGCCCTGGGACAGGCTGCCCAGGGGGTGTGAAGTCTCCATCTCTGGAGAGATTCAAGACCTGTCTGGACACCGACCTGTGCAATATGAGCTAGGGAGCTGCTTTGGCAGGGGGTTGGACCTGATGATCTCTCGGTGTTCCTTTCCAACCCCTACGATTCTGTGATTGCTAGGAGCTACCTGCAACCTGAACTCACAAAGGCTTGTGTAGGTGATGCAAAGCATAGACTCGCTCAGGACTGTAAGAGAAATTAAACACCTGCAAAAATGTGTGAGATATTACCTGGCAGTTCAGAGGTTGGATTGAGGGGCAACCTTTAAAAACTGATGCGTGTGCCAACAGCACATATCTAATCCTCCCAAGTGTAAGCTAGGGGTTCTGGGTAGCCCAGTACCCAGAACCACCTGGGGACTCCCAGTTCCGAATGGTATCATCATGGTGGTAACTAATATGCTTATATTAATATGTGGTTATAGTTGACGTTTGTTTTGAGTCATGCAAACACACATGAATCAATTTGGCACCATGGTTATATGAAACATCAATTCTTCACCATAAGAAAAACTAGAAAACCAGAAGTTCTCCTTGAGGCCATTTTGAAGTGTTAGTTTCATTGATATTTCTTTTGGGACATTTTGGTATTTTGGAACAATGTCTTAATTGTACACTTGCAAAATGTGCACAGAATTCCTGATGAGTATCTTGGCAGGAATGAATTACATTAAAATTTTGGTAACATTTATCAACTCAACAACATTACCCTTCAGTTAACAGACAAAGAAACACTTTTTGTAACATGTGAGGACGTGTTGACATGCCTCACAAAGTTTTTAGCTCTTTTTAACGGTCTACTTACACAGAACCTTCACACAGGAGTATTTCAGGCACCTGATTATTTCTATTACACTTGAAAATGTCACATTTCATCTGTTTATACAGCTGGATAACTACACAATGTATGGTTGAGTCAAGCAGTGTTTTCTGAGCTCCAAGGTTTCAATGAGCTGAAGTCATTCCTAATGTTCTTCTGATCAAGGATACAACTATGTAAAAATAGTATTAATTCCAGTCAAAAAACAGATGTCAAATAAAAGTGTTTCCAAAGAACACCACTCTTCCATACCTGCACAAAAGCAGGTCTACAAATACACAGGGTTGTTTTAAGTATGAAAATAATTCTGAAAACTCAGGAAAATTGCTAGGTTTAGTTATCAAACTACAAATCTCTTTATGGCAACCAAATCAAGAGTTTCTGGACATCTGCTCTCCATAGCAAAAAAAAAAAAGTAAATATTCCAACAGTATAATCCCCCAAACAATTAAAGTATGAGCCACTTTGGCATTCACAATTTTCCAGCAACTAAATACAAAATAGCTTCTGGCCAAATTAGAAGCCTCTGCATTTTGCAGAATCTGCAGGAAACTTTTTCAAAGGAAAAATGTTTTTATGCCAAAATGGAAAAAAAAAAATTCAACAAGAAGCCATAGACTTAAGAGGCACTAGAACTGTTAGGCACATGGTACAAGAAGGTTAAAAGTAGCTGTAATATTTATTGCATCCTTAAAAACACACTGCAGAATGCTGTATTCCTCTAAGGATAAATGCAAACCCCTCCATTGTCCTGCTGCTCGCTTACCGCCCAAGTTTTAGTCAGCCTGAAGATTGGAGCGCTCTGTAAGCCTGACACAACTGCCATCAGAGCATGCAGATTATTCAGCTCATACAGTTTCTGAGGACCAAAAAAAAAAAAGTAACAGTTAACAACATTACAAGTGCTGCCAGTAACAAAGACACAATAAATAAAAATTTACATATGAACTAATTCTGTGTGTTCTTACATGAAGTTAATTACCATGAACTTCTGTGCACCTATATCACTTCTCTGGTACCTCCTGGTTTTTCATTCCTGCAGCTATAAGGGTTAGGATTAGACTATACCAGCTGTTCCATACTCTCAGGACTTTCATCAGAAGCATCAGAAATGTTCTGATATTCAAACCCACAAAATTCTTTATCAGTGATCCGGATGAAGGGATGGAATGCTCCCTCTGTAAACTTGCGGAGGACACTAAGCTGGGAGGAAGTGTCCATCTGCCCGAGGGTAGGGAGGCTCTTCAGAGGGATCTGAACAGACTGGACCGACGGGTTGAGACCAACAAGATGAGCTTCAACAAGGCCAAGTACAGAGTCCTGCACTTCAGACAGAACAACCCCATGCAGCACTACAGGCTTGGGGCAGAGAAAGACCTGGGGGTGTTGGGTGACTGCAGGCTGACCGTGAGCCAGTAGTGTGCCCAGATGGCCGACAAGGACAACAGCATCCTGGCTTGTATCAGACACAGCGTGGCCAGCAGGTCCAGGGCAGTGATTGTGCCCCTGTACTGGGCACTGGTGAGGCCGCACCAAGTGCTCTTTCCAGTTCTGGGCCCCTCACTACAAGAAAGACACTGAGGTCCTAGAGCATGTCCAGAGAAGGGCAATCAGGCTGGGGAAGGGGCTGGAGGGCAGATCTTATGAGTAATAGCTGAGGGAGCTGGGGGTGTTCAGCCTGGAGAAGAGGAGGCTGAGGGGAGACCTTATCACAACCTACACTGACCTGAAAGGAGGTGGGTGTTGGTCTCTTCACCCAAGTGACAGGTGATAGGACAAGGGGGAATGGGCTCAAGCTGCACCAGGGCAGGTTCAGATTAGGCATTAGGAAAAAGTTCTTCCCCGAAAGGGTTATCTGCGGAGCACTGGGACAGGCTGCCCAGTGAGCAGGCTGAATCACTGACCCTGGATGTGTTTAACAGATGGGTAGATGAGGTGCTCAGGGATATGATTTAGTAGAGGACAGGTACGGTTTGACTTGAACTCAAAGGTCTTTTCCAACCTTGTGATTCTGTGCTCCTGTGAAAATCCTCTTCATAGTATTCAACAGAATTTTAAAACTTAATATGCCAAAACACATCACCCAGTTGTGAATGATGTAATCATGGCAGTACTTAATATTGTGAATGTATTTGGCACTGCTAGTTTATGTATCTATCAAAGCACTCCAAAAATATTGTTGCAGGATGAAATTGAGCAGGTAAATTTGAAAAGTCACATACCTGGAAAACCTCCCTGACTGAAAGACAACTTTTTGGGCTATTATGACTAAAACTAAGCAGTGTAAAGGAACAGTGAAATCAAAATTGAACATCAGGATAAATGTGTTTTCTTAAAAACTC
Organism: Hypotaenidia okinawae; assembly: GCA_027925045.1. Classification (NCBI taxonomy): domain Eukaryota; kingdom Metazoa; phylum Chordata; class Aves; order Gruiformes; family Rallidae; genus Hypotaenidia; species Hypotaenidia okinawae. Next base: position 950,543 of record BSDF01000009.1, on the reverse strand, counting down.
TACAAAATACTGCACATAAGTGCATTTTCTTCTGTATTTGGAATTTCCCTCCTACTTCTTTTCCTCTGAGATAACAGAGCAAAAAAGTTAGACTAACCTGATTCTGAATAAATGCTGAATATGCAAGCAGACCTTAGATTCAGACGGCCAAAAGTGATACAGCAAGGATGGTTTTCTGGCTAATAGTTTTGGAAGAGGGGAAATTATTCTCTCTCCATTTCAGGCTCTGGTAGAAAACTAATAGCCTCTGATAAAGTCCTCCCATGCATTACACCAAACCGACACACTTAATGCTGCCTGACAAGTCACCCTAGTAGTAATTTTAGACCGGGCGCCTCAAGTCTTGTGATTCCAGCACATGTACTGCCAAACTAGCATCCTTCCAAACCTACTGAAGAAGAGTTTCCCTCTCCTACTCCTCTTTTGAGAGGATTCTTTAGTAAGAGTGTGTAAAGGTCAATCAGTATTTTGTGGGAGAGATGTGTGAGGTGGATATTTGTCATACCCACAGTCCTACTTTCTTCCAAACAGTACTGCTGGTCTTTGCCCCTCCTCTTGCACAATAACCCCTTTTCCCCCCCTCACACTCATTGCCCAAACAAGGTAGGGTTCATTGCCCTAAAGGACAGCATAGCTGATTAAAAATTTTAATCTAGCTGCTGCTAGAATTGAAACAGAAGTCATAACCAATCAGGGCAGTCTGGGAACTTCAGAAGAATGCCATGATGAAGTCCAATTAATTCATACATAAAGCAATACACCATGAGATAGCATTAGAGGACGTTTAGCCATACAACAGATAGTTGGCACAAAGAATTCACTGTAGAGCAGACTTACAGCTTCCCTGAAGAAAAAAAAGTTAATTAGTGAGACCTCTGGCACCAAGCTGCCTTGATAATAGCTTTGGTGTAAACAGAAAATCCTTCTTAATGGCACTAGCTGCAGTAACATCACGTTAGCAGCCACATGTAAGCAAAGCCAACACAACGGATACAGTAAATTAACATATATTAAAAACACCCCATATGCAGTTCCTCACTTTCTGTAGTTGTGGCTTTTATAACTTGCAGGTAAGCAAAGCTCAATGAATTGTTGGAGCACATCACTGTCCAAAACCAGCAGCATTTCAGCAGACATTGCTGTCAGCAGCCCGCTGGTGAGCTTGGGCATGTCTGGGGTGTTGGGCCAAAATTCAAGTTAAATTCCACAGAATGCATTTGCAAGAAGCAATTAGCAAAAATTTTACATCTTTTTCTGCAGGTAAGCTGTGGTGGTCACAGAAGTTAGCTGTCAGCCACTGTCTGACAGCAAAACCCCTCTCTTCACGTCTATAAAAACATAACTGTATTCACACTACAGTGATAAAAGTTTCATTGTGTTTGAAGAGACAGGGCTCTGGGTCATCTACACACATTTCTTATGAACATCATTCCTAAATGCTTTCAGGAAGATATCACAGGATGAGGGTTCTAAAATGCTTTGGGTTTTTTTGTTGAGGTATGTATTTGAAACAATATTTATTATGTTGATGTTATTCATGCCACAGTTGAAATAACAGATCTTGTCCTTCCAATAGTGAAAGCAAACAAGCTATTGCATTTCTGACTGATACTGTTTGAACTGATTCTACACATGGCATTTTGGTTTAACCAACATTAAAAACACATCTAGTAAGTTACACTATCTAATAAACAATACTTGAAATAAGGTATCTTTAAATTTCTTTCGTTAAGCTTTTTTTTTTTCTTTTCAACAAAGGTTTCCAGTTTGGGGCTTTGGTCTGTTGCTATTTCTGACAACTTTGTTACATGCAGAAGCCAAACAGCTATTCACATCAACAGACCCAACCACAGCTAAATCAGGTATCACATAAATATTTACCCATGTGTATTTTCAACCAGCTTAAGTATAACAACTTTCATCACTGTGAATCCCAACCCCTCCCCCCTCCAAATTCTTACCTTTGCAGTTTTAATATAGTGGCTCAAAACCTCAGCTCTTATTTTTAAAGTCTGTGCATGTAGAATCTCTCTCACAACCCAGAAGCTTACCTAAAAAGAAGATGCCTTTTTAAATTACAGAGCCTCACCATTACACCTTTAATATTTTTATTTCATAAATAATGAAGACCCACAGCATTGAACTTCCACCTATAAAGTTGAATACATACTAGAAGATGCAAATGTTTATACTGTAAAATCCCAAGCAACATAACCCAGCTACTAATAGAAAGCTTTCTTAGAAGTATTTCACTCTGTTACTCTGCTCATTCTTACACTTTTTAGCATTAAATGGTCAAGTAGTTGCTTAAATCAAATCACTAAATACAACTTACATCTAGAATCAAATCTTTTATCCTTTTACTCTCCTCACCTTCTCCATTTCATAACTGGTAGCAACACAATTTTGGTGGAAAGCTCATGTTCTGGTGCCTGCTTCTCTCACCAAGTGTGTAGGTGGATACAACTTGTCTTTGCAACATCTGTCACATCAGTTAGTTGCATACATAAGACACTGGGAACTGTTTTTCAAATGAGGAAACACACTGCCAGCATCTCTCAAAAAACTCCTAAAATCAGTTATGCACAGTCCATGCAAACAGACTTGTTTTCAGCCAAAATGGAGGTTCTCCCATGAAAATAAAAACATGATGAAATTTTATTGAGAGTCTACAAAATGAAGGAATATAGAAACTAAAATTGAGTTATATCCTTCAGTTTTACATTTCCACAGCTTCAAAGCTGCACTATCCAATTCTCAAACGAGGTGAACAGCTCCAACTAAAGTTCACTAACACTGAAACACAACCCTTCCCAATAAAAACAATCATCGGATCAGTGTCACCTGAACAAAATTGGAACACAAGGTGACATGGTTTGCCCCAGCCAAGAGCCAAGCACCATGCAGCCAACTCTAAGAGGGTGTAGGGAGCAACTGGGGGGCAGGGAAGGGGGTGGGAAAACAAAAAAAGCCCAAAGCCTTGCCATTTACTGGGACAGCAGAGAGGGAGAGAGAAAAATAATAGGGCTTTATAGCAAAATACATAGAACTGGTGATGTAGGATGCAGTGTCTCACCAAACTGTACAGCTCAGGCCATACAGCTCAGAGCCATCCTGAAGCTGTCCTCCCCCAGCGCCCTGGGTGCCCCCCACCTTCTCATTAGCAGGGCAGCATGAACAACTGAAAAGTCCTTGACTACTCGGTAACAACTAAAATCTTCCATGGGTTATCAGCACTGCTCTCATCCCAGCTCCCAAACACGGCATTCCATGCGGTAGCTGCTAGAAAGAAAATTAACTCCATCCTAGCCAAAACCAGGACACAAGGTAGGGAGCCTCTGCTATAACCCTGAGTTTATAGCTTGTACTCTTTATTGCTTGCTACACCAATTGATTGCTAATATGCAGCAGCTACCATACTTGTTAAGTGTTAGTACTAGCTTCTCTGCTGTGTAAAAATTGCTGTTATATTCAGTATGGTGTGAAGGAAGATGGCTGAATTTTGTAGTTACATGAATGCCTCATAAAAGCTGTAGTTTGAAAGGATTTTTGTCAGTATGTCTGACTTCGAATCTTCTCTCCTCTGCTCGCCCCTCACCCTCTGCCCCCACATACTTTGGCACAAAGAATAATGACAGAAAATAAACACCTTCATGACTGTAATGAAACAGTAGCAAAGAATTAGAAAACAGTAACAAATACTTACTCACTGTGAGTTAATAAGTATTAGCAAGACAGAGCTTGACTGCTATTTACAGATCTGCTGAAAACGGTGCGTGAAAAAATGTATGACCTTGTATGTAAGCACCTTTTAACCTGCCACAACGCTTTGATTCTTAAGAGTGATGCTAAACTACTTCTAAACAAGCACTGCATGTGTATTCAGGTTCCTGCCCACAAAGCCAATTATTAAGAAAAAAAGAGGTATCCCATTTAATGTCTTTCCCTTTGTACAGTATGACATCTCTTCATGCAAAACAGCACGAGAACACCCGCATCTCCAAACTGATTACATCTGCAGTGAAGTCACAGAGATCTGACGAGAACTGGGACATTAAAACACAACAGCTCTTTGGAACCAGAAAATGAAAGAATTAAACTCCACCCACAAAACCCACACAAACATCTTGCATAACAACTGCTTTCCTATGGTCTGCTTCTCTAAGGCTGTATTAGCCTTAGAGAAAGTTCTTGACTGTCTGACTGCAACTAAGAACATCAGGGTGTTCTCAGCACTGCTTTCATTTTAACTCCCAAACACAGCATCCCATCAGCTGCTACAAATGAAGTTAACTCTGTCCTGACTGAAAGCAGGACACCAGGAAAGAATTAGACCTGGAGCTCAGTTTTCTTCCCATCCCCCCACCCCCCCACCCCCTTTTCTTTTTAAAGCAAATTACCTCCAGATAATTTGTGTTACCCTGACAAATATAAAAAAGGGTTCTTTGAAAACAGCATTACTATAAAATGAATACTAAGCTATTTGAGACTACTTCAACATGTTGTTAAACTTCAGTTTGATGTTGTGCTGCAGTTACACAAATTGAGAGAACCAACCTTACCCTCGACCAACAAACGAGTTTCTGAGGAGATGTTTTCCCTCTGGAGATCCAGGGAATTTCAATTTTTAAAATAGATTTTCATGTCAAAGAATCGTGTAGAGACAACACACATAGTGCTATGCCTTAAACCCCCATATCTCTTCAGTCTCAAGTTAGAGTGTAATAGGAGGCTGTTTGCAGTAGGGCAGACTATGAAACACTTGCTCAAAATACAGAGCAATGCTCATTTTCCAAAGGATGAAAGAACAATTCACCATGTTGGTCCAGCACTCTGTGAAAGTTCATTGGCGTCTCAGTGACATAAGCACTGTGCCACACAAGTACTCATATTTATTCAAGGAAGCCTGTTTTCCATCCTGGTCCCAGCCAGCCAGAGTCTCAACACTTCCAGACTCTTGCAGGGAAAAAAAAAAAGCAGAACAAAATGCAAGACTTTCTTCATAGCTTAGAGCCATCCAGCCATCCAGTCCAGTGATCACAGAATCACAAGGTTGGAAAAGACCTTCGAAGATCATCAAAGTCCAACCAATCCCATCCTAAGCTAAACCATATCCTTAAGGACCTCATCTACTAGTCATTTAAACACATCCAGGAAGGTGACTCCACCCAAACAACTCTTTCAGTAAAATATTTTTTTCTAATATCTAATCTAAACCTGCCCTGGTGCAGCTTCATGCCATTTCCCCTTGCCCTATCTCCTGTCACCTGGCTGAAGAGACTATCACCCACCTCTCTACAATCTCCCTTCAGGTAGTTGTAGGTGGTGATAAGGTCTCCCCCTCAGCCTCCTCTTCTCCAGGCTGAACACCCCCAGCTCCCTCAGCCGCTCCCCATATGATTTGCTCTCCAGCCCCTTCCCCAGCCTGGTTGCCCTTCTCTGGACTCGTTCAAGGACCTCAATGTCCTTCTTATGGTGAGGAGCCCAGAACTGGACCCAGCACTCGAGGTGCAGCCTCACCAATGCCGAGTACAGGGGCACAATTACTTCCCTAGACCTACTGGTCATGCTGTTTTTGATACAAGCCAGGATGCCATTGGCCTTCTTGGCTGCCTGGGCACACTGCTGGCTCATATTCAGCCTGCAGTCAACCAACACTCCCAGGCCCTTCTCTGCCTGACAGCTCTCCAGCCAGTCTCCCCAAAGCCTGTAGTGCTGCATGGGGTTGTTATGTCCCATGTGCAGCACTCTACACTTGGCTTTGTTAAACTTCATCCCATTGGTCTCAGCCCATCTGTCCAGTCTGTTCAGATCCCTCTGAAAAGCCTCCCTACCCTCAGGCAGATCAACACTTCCTCCTCATTTAGTGTCCTCTGCAAACTTGCTGAGGGAGCATTCAATCCCTTCATCCAGGTCATCGATAAAGATGTGAACAAAATTGGACCCAAGACTGAGCCCTGGGGGACACCACTCGTGACCGGCCTCCAGCTGGATTTTGTTCCATTCACCACCACCCTTTGGGCCCGGCCATCCAGCCACTTTTTAACCCAGCTGAGGGTCCACCTGTCAAGGGCAGTGGCAGCCAGTTTCTCAGTCAGAATGCTGTGAGAAACTGTGTCAAAGGCTTTACTGAAGTCCAGGTAGACCACAACCACAGCCTTCCCCTTGTCCATTAAGCGGGTCACCTTGTCATAGAAGGCGATCAGGTTAGTTTGACAGGATCTACCTTTTGTAAACTCATGTTGACTAGGCCTGATCCCTGGCCATCACACGTGCTACATGATGGCCATCATATGTGCTGCATGATGGCTCCCAAGATGACCCTCTCCATGATCTTCCCTGGGACTGAGGTCAGACTGACAGGCCTGTAGTTCCCCGGATCCTCCTTCCAGCCCTTCTTATATATGGGTGTAACATCTGCCAGCCTCCAGTCGAGTGGAACTTCCCCAGTCAGCCAGGATGGCTGGTAGATCATGGAAAGGGGTTTGGCAAGCACATCTGACAGCTCTCTCGGCACCCTCGGGTGAATCCCACCTGGCCCCATTGACTTGTGGGTATCTAACTGGCCAAGTAGGTCGCTAATCATTTCCTCCTGAACCATGGGAACTTTGTTATTCTTCCCCTCCCTGTCAGACAGTTCCTGAGGATGAGTACTCAGGGAATATCCATCTTTACTATTAAAGACTGAGGTAAAGAAAGAGTTAAGGACCTCAGCCTTGTCCTCATCCCTTGTCACTAATGTTCCCCCTGCATCCAGTAAGGGCTGGAGATTCTCCTTGACCCTCCTTTTACTGTTAATATTCCTACAGAAGGATTTTTTTATTATCTTTTACAGAACTGGCCAGTCTAAGTTCCCGTTCAGCTTTAGCCCTTCTGACTCCCTACATGATCTCACTACATTCCTATAGTCATCCCAAGACATCTGCCCCTTCTTCAAAAGCTCATATTCTTCCCTCTTTTCCCAAAAATCTTCCTCTCTACTCAGCCAAGCTGGCTTCCTCCTTCACCAGCTCCTCTTCCAACAGACTGGGACAGCCTGCTCTTGTGCCACCAGGATTTCCTTCTTGAAGAGCATCCAGCCCTCTTGGGCTCCTTTGCCCTCAAGGGCTGCCTCCCATGGAATCTTATCGAGCAGCTTTCTGAACAGTCCAAAGTCAGCCCTACAGAAGTCTAAGGTGCTTGTTTCGCTTTCTCCCTTCCTTACTTCTCCCAGTACTAAGAATTGTATCAGCTCATGATCACTATGCCCCAGGTGTCCTCCAACCTTCACATCCCCCACTAGGCCTTCTCTGTTTACAAACAACAAGTCCAGCAGGGCACCTTCCCTGGTGGGTTCATTCACCAGCTGGGTCAGGAAGTTGTCTTCCAAACACTCCAGGAACCTGCTAGACTGCTTCCTCCCTGCTGTATTGTACCTCCAGGAGACATCCGGTAAGTTGAAGTCCCCAATAAGGACAAGGGCTAGTGATTGCAAGACTTCTCCCAGTTGTTTAAAAAACAACTCATCAGCTTCCTCCTCCTGGTCAGGTGGTCTATAGTAGACTCCCATCACTATCTCCCTGATTTCATGCTCCTCTGATTTTTACCCAGAGACACTCAACCCTGTCTTCACCATACTCCAGCTCCAGGCTGTCAAAGCATTCTCTGACATACAGGGCAACTCCACCTCCTCTCCTACCCAGCCTGTCACACCTGTATAGTTTATAACCAGCAATTGCAGCACTCCAGTCATGTGAATTATCCCACCACGTTTCTGTGATGGCAATCACATCATAGTCTCCTTTAGTTACAAGGACTTCTAATTCCACTTGTTTGTTACCCATGCTGTGTGCATTGGTGTAGATGCACTTCAGCTGGTCTATTGATCTTGTTACACTCCTAAGGGAACCCTTGCTTCCTGAGGATGGAAGTGATGGAGTCAGCAAGAGATAAAGAACTAAATACACTTAATCATTTCCACTCTAACCACCTCCACTCCTCTTTGATGTGTTTTTATTGGCATTGACATTGGTCTTTGGCTTGTCTTATCCATTCACTGGTATCTTTACATGGCACCATACTCTAATCTATTCCAAATACTGTAAAATAAACAATTTAAATAAAACATTTTCTTTCAATAGGCTGCTAAATTTTATCCAGGTTCATTCTTCACCCAAGTCATACATATTTGTCTCATACCTGTTTTGTGGTTATTTTGCTTCGAATCCTCTCTCACTGCATTTAAATGCTACTATTTCTCACACTGTCCCACCACTATCACTCAGATGACCCACAGCCCTGGGCATCAATGGTTTTGGTACCAGTTCAAGACACCATTTAACTGCTGACGTGCCTTCGTGTAATCATATTCTTTCCTATTAACATTAACCTAGAACAATCATGCTTCACTTCTGAACATAGCTTTTCTCAATTAAAGACTTTAAGCTTTTTAAACAATCCCACATTTGCTCTAACTGAAGCACTGATTTTATCACGCCAGTGCTTTTAAGTTCATAGCCATTGGTTCCAAAACTAATTGTGCTTTCTCTGCTAGTTAGGCAATTCTGAGGCTCGCTCTTTAATAGTTTCTGGATTATTCTTCAAAAACATTCTGATATGCCATAGAAAATGCACATACTGTAAAAAAGACGGCGCTGACCTTGCATCATTACAGCTAAGGCAGAATCCCCAAACTTTTTTGGTTAGCAAACCAGTATCTTCCCCACATTGTTCTTAAATTTCTGATAACCCAAGTAAAATTTTACTATCTCAATTCACTGCAACTCAGCACCACAACATTCAAGACAAACTTCTCCTACATAATGTGTGTGCTTTGGTTTAAAAAACCAAAACAAACGAGCTTCAGAGATCTGTAAATTAAATTTGCCTTTTTCAAGTAGGATCTTTTGCTATAAGATTGTTCTGGCTTATTAAATCCAGTTGACAAGTTTCTCTAGTATTTTAAACTCTACAACAAAGTTCCACTCCCACTTAAATAAAAACCTCTTGAGGTTTTTAATACATGTAATCTTATCACCATGAGAGCTATGATTGCCTTTACATAAAGTATGAAAGGTTCTACAGCAATGGCCTTTTCCAAAGGTATAAACAATAGTTTAGGTAAGGAGGCCAACTTGATTGTTTTGCCCTCTGACAGATTTACCAGTTACAGCAGAAGTGTGCAAGTACACAACTAACTTTCAGAAGAAAGCTGAAAATGGTAGAATCCTAGAATTGTAGGGGTTGGAAGGGACCTCGAGAGATCATCGGGTCCAACCCCCTGCCAAAGCAGCTCCCTAGGACATTTCACTCAGATAGGCGTCCAGACGGGTCTTGAATCTCTCCAGAGAAGGAGACTCCACACCCCCTGGGCAGCCTGTCCCAGGGCTCCCTCACCCTCACTGGGGAAAAGTTTTCCCCCATGTTGGTGCGGAACTTCCTGTGCTCCAACTTGCAGCCATTGCCCCTTGTCCTGTCCCCACAGACCACTGAAAAGGGGCTGGCTGATTCCCCCTGCATCCCCTGCTTAAGATAATTATAAACATTAATTAGGTCCCCCCTTAGTCTTCTCTTCTCAAGGCTGAACAGTCCCAACTTACTCAGCCTTTCCTCATAGGAGAGATGCTCCAGGCCCTTAATCATCTTCTTAGCCCTTCTCTGGACTCTCTCCAGGAGATCCCTGTCCTTTTTATACCAGGGAGCCCAGAACTGGACACAATACTCCAGGTGGGGCCTGACCAGGGCAGAGTAGAGGGGGAGGATCACCTCCCTTGACCTGCTGGCCACACTCCTCCTGATGCCCCCCAGGATCTCATTGTCTCTCTCAGACCCCAGGGCACACTGCTGGCTCATGGCCAACCTGTCATCCACCAGGACCCCCAGGTCCTTCTCCACTGAGCTCTTCTCCAGTAGGTCATCCCCCAGCCTGTACTGATAGAAACAGTTGTTCCTTCCCAGGTGCAAGACTCTACACTTGCTTTTGTTGAACCTCAGACGTCAAGAGTGTTTTTGAAAAATATGTAAAGAATGTACATATTTAACATAGTGGATGGTGTACATCTCCGGAGTACCACATAGTGATGTATGCTTCCAGAATAAGAGAGTCCTGGCATGGAATGATTCAATCGATTTCTCTTCCCTGAACTCAATCTGTTTTTACAGGCACACATATAATCATCACGTAACTAATGCTGGAAATACACTACTTCATTCTCAGTTGACTGCAATCAATTGCACGTAATCATTACTGTCTCCAAAACGGTATCAGCAGATCAGTTTGCTGTGAAGCAGCTGTAAGTGATTTAATAGTCTCTTTAGTTACACAGTGAGAGCTGTTCATGGTTTTCTTTTGGCAAGTTGAGGGGAAAAAAGGAAAGAGAGATGCATAATTTAAGCCCAGCAAAATTTCAAAGCTTAGCAAAAGTTTGATGAAAAGTATTTGTGCCTGATGAAGCCAGAAGTCACAATGATTTCCCTGATAACTTATTTTAGGTCTAAGCATCAGAAACCCCCAGGTAAGTGGGGCAGGTGCCCAGCAGTATCTATACTCAGCTGAGCAAGCATCTGGGCTACAACCAAATGCTGAGAAAGCAAACCAGGCAAAGATGATGAAAATCACTTCACCACGTCGCCTTATTCCCCACTGCCACTGCCCATCCCACAGGAATTCTTGGGTTTCACTGCCCAAGAGCATAGTGAGTCCAGATATGACACTATAGGAATAAGCCCTCTGTGATGACACATTTGGAACCAAAGGCCCACACCACATCAAAAGTTACCTGAAGTGCTGTCTCAGTCAAAATTTGAGGTATGAACATGAGCAATAAGGACCTGTGACTGAAACGATACCTGCCCTTTTCCTCTCCCCAATCCCACTAAACAGAGTTAATGCTGATAACTTCCCCTGGTGCCAGAATAAAGACTGACAGAAGCTTCTTGGAAGAGTTTCTTGCAACTGGTATGTCCCTCAGCTACCAGTTGCACACAGCAGTTTCCCAGAAAATTGGTTAGAGGCAAACTAACCTAGCATCTGGGTAGACATTAAACTGATTTCCTCTCTATTACCTATTTTTTGGCTCTTCAGGGCAGAGTGTTTCCTACATGCTACTACGACTTCCATGTCATTTGAAATGACAACCTAGATCTACCTTCAAATGACAACCTAGATCTACCTTCAAATGACAACCTAGATCTACCTTCAAATGACAACCTAGATCTACCTTCAAATGACAACCTAGATCTACCTTCAAATGACAACCTAGATCTACCTTCAAATGACAACCTAGATCTACCTTCAAATGACAACCTAGATCTACCTTCAAATTTCTGCCTTTAAAACAGCCTGAGGGACAGACTAAGCACTGCAATGTCCACGTGCAACAGTGCTAGAAGTGTGGAAAGACAGAAAAAGAAGCTACTTGTCTTGTTCCAGGTGGTTTAATGGCGAATTGCAATGGCTTCAAGTACTTAAACAGGGAGCTGGTAAAGGAAAGAGACCTTTTTTCATTTCCTAGGAGATACTGAATAGCATAGAGCGTCAAACTGGCCTGTCTTGATTACCCCAGTGACTGCACAAAACTCAATGACATGTGAAAGACAATTTAGAGGTGTCTCAAGGACAATTCAGGTTACTGGCAATGTGTTTCTTTTAGCCACCTAAAACAACGCAGTAACAGGCATCTAGGTAAGGGAATCTTCCTTAGCAGCCAACCTGTCTGAAACCCTGTAAAGTAATGAAAGCCAGGGACAGACTCTATCAGAATAGGTGTTTACTGAAGCTTAAAGATGAGAGTAAACAAAATTTTCAAGATATTAAGAATGGTCTCAAAAAATCATTAGCAAAGATAATCTTTGTGAAGGAATCTGTAATCTGACAGAGACACATATCAAACAGAACTATGAACTATTACGAAGATGTATTACTAAAAGGCAGGTATTTCTAGCGCCTTATTGTCCTCACTGTCTTCACTGTATGTGTATAGTCAGTTTGTGTGGATTTTTGTAAAAAGTAAGACTGAGCAAAACCAAGAATATCACCTATCAATTAATAATCCACTAAACAGACTGGGTAAGTGTTCCACAGAGTTAAATACAAAACCATCCTTTAAAAAAAAAAACAACAAACCTGAAACGGTTACAAAACCAAAAAGTCATTAAGATGAGTAAGAAGGGAGGATTTAAGATGCAATTCCTACATGTTAATCTAAATATACTGTATTTAGAAGTTTTCCAAATACCATTTAACAACAGAGTGAGCATTTTAGCAAACATTCAAGATTTTTAACAACTACTTTTAAAGTACAGGTATCTCCTCCTTGTTCTGGCCAGCTGCACAAAGCAAACCTTCCTTCCCTCTGTCCTTAAAATATTTTAAAGGTTAGATATTGTGAACAGCAGCTCTGAAATGACAGAGTCATGTTTGCACACAGCTGATTGCTTATTCCCATGAACAAGGTCTCCCCTCCTTGCTTCTTGCTACCAAGCACATTTTACCAATTCTTTAATATGTCTAAAGTTGATTTTCCAGTTAGCCAAATTGAGTACTGTATCCAGTTCTGGGCTCCCTGGTATAAAAAAGACAGGGATCTCCTGGAGAGAGTCCAGTGGAGGCCAGGTGATTAAAGGACTGGAGTATCTCCCCTATGAGGAAAGGCTGAGTGACCTGGGGCTGTTTAGCCTGGAGAAAAGAAGGCTGAGAGGGGATCTGATCAGTGTTTATCAATAGCTGAAGGGTGGGACACAGGGGGAAATGGCCAGCCTCTTCTCAGTGTTTGTGGGGACAGGACAAGGGGTGATGGCCTCAATTTGGAGCACAGGAAGTTCCACACCAATATGGGAAGAACTTCTTCTTGGTGAGGGAGCCCTGGGACAGGCTGCCCTGGGGGGTGTGGAGTCTCCTTCTCTGGAGATATTCCAGACCTGTCTGAACACCGACCTGTGTGACCTGTCCTAGGGACCCCTGCTATATCAGGGGGTTGGACTTGATCTCTGGAGCTCCCTTCCAACCCCTACAGCTCTGTGATTCTGTAATTCCTGCAGTTCTTTAGTACATTATATACAGTAACAAATGAGAAGCGAGGTTCTTGATGAGAAACACTGCCTAACACGGCCCTCACTACCAAAAAAAATCAGATTATTCAGCAAAACAAGTGTGTTTCTGTGGAGAATGTACACAAATAAGCAAGACAGCACATGTTGGAATCACTGGCACATCAGTGAGACAAATGTAAGAGTTGTCTCAGGCTGGATAGATAGTCCATTAGAGAGGCAACTTCAAGAGTTAGATCAGGAAAAATGAAACTAAATGCAACCAAAAAACCCTCAAAACATTAAGAAACAAACAAAATTCCCCAATAACAAACCGACTCCCCCCAGGTTTCAATAGACAGTATGGTCATAATATTTTTTGTTCAGTCAAGGAGGGAATCAGACAAGTGGCCAAAATCCACACCCAGACAAGCATTGTGGTCATCAGAAGGTTAACATTATTTTAAGTGTTGTCGATGAGAAGTAATAGGATTTGGCCATACCCTGAATGTGAGCAATAATGAAAAGTGAGAAAGTACACCGTAAGTAATAGAACAAAGTTGAAAAGGTTAAACATTTGGATGATTAGCAAAGATGTCTTCTGTACCCGGTGTCTCAGATCTACAGACAAGTCTGGATAGAGCTTGGAAGTTTGAGACATTATTAAACATTTACAAGAGGAGAGATGAGAGCAACGGAATTACTTCATCTGAAATACAAAAAGATGGCATTACATTAAAAAAGGTAAAGTTTTCATAGAACCATAGACTGGTTCTATGATAGCCACAGCTTCTCTGTGCACCCTGTGCCAGGGCCTCTCCCCTCCCTGGGAAGAATTTCCTCTGTCTCCCAGCCCCTCTCCAGCTGCCCTTCTGCAGCTGAAGGCCGTTCCCCTGGGCCTGGCCCTCCCTGCCCTTGGCACCAGCCCCTCTCCAGATTTCCTGGACCCCCTTCAAGGACTGGGAAGGAGCTCTAAGGTCTACCCAGAGTCACTCTCCAAGCTGAACCAGCTCAACTGTCTCAGCCTGTCCCCATAGCAGAGGTGCTCCAGCCCTCCCATCATCTTTTGAGACTTGGCTAACTACATAGCTGGAGTCCTATAGGTTTAATTGTAAAGAAAGCTAAAATTATGATCTTATTTTTAAAGTCGATTTTACCTGGAGAAGTGTTAGTAAGAAAGCCATAGATCTCAAGCTACCTAAGATTTTGCTGAACAGAGAGACAGTTTTATATAGAAAAGTTGTTTGGAATTTTTAAAGTTTGCCCAGAATCAGCTTAAAGAGGTGTCCATATTGACAAAAGGCTAATATTTCTAGGCCCAAAAACACTTACGTGGAGCAAAAGACACTCAACTAATACAAACAATTTGCATCTAATTACTATTCCAGAAGTCCTGCATGGTAAGCCTTTAACCTGTAATTACCACTATCTGCATGTGAAGAACAGCTAGTGTTTACAGGGGGAAAAAACCCAATTATTAATTTTTTTCTGTTTCATCAGTAACTTCTATTTACAACAAAAACAGAGCTATTTCTTCAGTACTGTTTTGGTCTTTCTGTATATCCTGAAGACATGGAACCCCTTATAGCAGATAGTTTAACTTTTCAAGTAACCAGCTGTAATTAGTAATAAAAGTGACGTGCCAGAACACTTAATTCCCCAGATATTTTAGACAAGTACGTGTAATGACACTGGAAAAAATAACTCACATGATTGAATCTTCTGGTGAATGCAACAGCATTTGGTGCAGAACTGTATTTTTCTTTTTTATTCCAGCCACAGCTTGCCAGCTCCTGGAAGAACAAGGATGAAAACTCATATTAAAATCAGTGTATAACACATGGTATGTTTTCAGTTTTGTTTTTTCTTCCCCAATAATTCAGTTCTTATTAGAAACTAGTGAAATAACTCAAGATCCATTCCACAGAAAATCCTGCTTCAAATTTAAATGAGCTAGGCTGAGCAGCATGTTCTTTTGTTTTAAATGCTTTCTGAAGATACTTAAAGTCTACTGAGAAGATAACAGCTCATTAACTCAAGGTAGACATGCCATTATTTTAATTTGGCATGACGCAATAAAGAAATAGCAAAATTGTCATTATTTGCAGCAACAATAAAAGAAACATTATTTCCAGTTTTCCTTTCCAAAGGACACAATTTTTTTTTCAGAGCTTAGACGAAAGAGTTTTGTGGAGTAAAAGGGAGCAAGGGAACCTGCTTAAAAAATAAATAGGTCACGTAGTTCCTCTGCTCAAGTCACCCTAAAAACCATGGGCCTCAACGGTCTAACAAAAGTACAATGCCTCTCACTTATCTGTAAAACTTAGTCAGCAGTTCTATATCATCTAGGGCCAGAGGGCTGGAACATCTCTCCTGTGGAGACAGGCTGAGAGAGTTGGGTTTGTTCAGGAAGAGAAGGCTCTGGAGAGACCTTACAGCAGCCTTCCAGTACCCAAAGGGGCCCATAAGAAAGCTCGAGAGGGACTTTTTAGATGGGCAGGTAGTGACAGGACAAGGAGGAATGTTTGTAATTGCAAGGCAGTAGATTTAGATTGGATATCAGGAAAAACTTCTTCACTACAGGGGCGGTGAGGCCCTGGCACAGGGTGCCCAGGGAGGTGGTGGCTGCCCCCTCCATGGAGGTGTTCAAGACTAGGTTGGATGGGGCCTTAAGCAGCCTGGGCTGGTGAGAGGTGTCCCTGCCCCTTGGGTCCCTTCCAACCCTAACCATTCTATGATCTTCCTCGTTATTTACTACCACTTTAAAAACTACCAAAAGGACCTCTTCTATTCATACACTGTTGCATACAGAATAGATACAAATATAAAGAGCATATGGCACAGGGCCTATTCCACAGCACTACCAAGAAAAATAATCAATACAGAGACAGTTTAATTATTAAAGTGGCATAACAAAGTACAGCCTTTTATTTTTGTTTATTCATGCTTTCTTTCCACATCTTCCATTGTGAAGCACTCCAGTTTACTAGCACATTGAAAACTACTTACTGAAACCAGTATCACACTATACACTACCTTATAACACAGGTAAGATGACTCTGTGCACCACCAGTAATTGTGCCATTTAAGACAGCCATCATTTAAAAGGACTTTGTATCTGGATATCCAGAGCTCTACATTTTCCTTTTTTTGGGGAGGGTGGTGGTAGACTTCTTAATGTCTTTTCAACTGACATCCCAAAACTACTGAAGAGTCTCTTGTGTAAGTCCAGAGAGAACTTGAACTCTTAGACTTGAAGTTTGTGGCAAGGTGGTATTTGTTAAAGATGACTCTGAGATGCTCCTACCCACAGGCACTGGGAAGAATGTGGAGTCTCCAGCTTTGTATTCAGGGCTGTTCCTTCAAATTTCGCTAGGAAGTTCTGACACCAAAATCTATCCTGGAAAACACTGGCATGTTCAGCATAGGAATGCACATGCCCATCTCCTTATATCCGCACTTAATGGCCACATAAGACAACCACACAGCCCTGAGAAGGAAGCCACCCAAGAGACACTTGTTCGTATTCTCTGTCCCTCAGCATCTCCCAGTGCAATAACAATAACCACGCTGCACTTGGGTGAATACGAAGTGATTCAGGCTTACTGGCATCTGTTGTTTACTCTTCATTAACAACAGGAAAAACAACTAGTTGCCATCTCAGGTTTTGAGAAAGCATGGGAATTTCTTAACAATGTAGGGCACATCCTTATACTATTTCAATTCTCAGCACTGAATAAAAACAACAGTGATGATTCCAGGCAGCAGTTACCTGTTGCTCTGGCTCACAAGGTACAGACATCCCAGGCAGACCTGTCTTAGACAGCCCTGAGGCTTGTGGCACTGATGTGATTAGGGACAGAAATGATAATTTTTAAGTAGAAAACATTACTGAGAATCTTTAGGCTGCATGAAACTAATAGTATTAATGTTAAGGTCAAATTTATATTTAGACATTCCAAATTATAGGTCTAGTATCAGTTGGGAATAGATGTAAGATCTGACACACAGACTGTGAACAGTTTATATGTATACTTATTAATTCAAAGGAGGAGTTGTCTTCCTGTTTTGACAGGAGACTTACCCAACTGAGGTCTCTGTGCTTGAGGAAAATCTTATTGAGAATTTCCCTATCTGAAAGGAAAGGCATGGCAGAAAAATACATGTTTTGGTAAATGAGATGGAAATCTAAACAATGAGGCATCCGAAATAGCTCCTGAAATATATTCTTAGTAGATTGTCTTAAGACTGTTACTGCACTCCTGTGCCTGAAGCTGGCTAGGAAGTTGTACGTAGTCATCCTTACCTTGAAATGATGTGTGTTTTCGTGTAGTCTCACAAAAAAGTAAAGACTTCATTGTACATTACGTGCACATTACATAACCATCAAGTAATTCCTGAAATTTTAGTTCAGTCAAGAATACAGAGTAGCAGGCCAGGGCTTAAGCTTTTTTAAAAAAAAAAAAAAAAAACACAAAAAGTATTCCTCAACATTACGCCAGGGTTTTAGCATTTTCCCCATCAATAAAGCTAAATAGATAAGGTGTTGTATAAAGGCAACATTCTGTGGTCTTGCAACCAAAGGGTATTAGAATCACTGCATTTTGTTCCACAGTATAGGTGTTCCCAGGGACACACGCTTCATGCTCAGCACAGAAGCAACAGACAAAGCAGTCCCACTAACTGCTAGTGGCAACAAATTTGGAAGTCCTTTAGCTCTATCCCCTTTCTTGAATGAAAGCACATAGTGCTGGATACTGCAAAGGTCTTTCTCCTGACTGGAAAGATACACAAAAAACCTCTTTGACAGAGGTGCTGAGGCACAGTTATGCAGGCCTTCAGGGCCAGTGCTATCAGTTCAGTCTTCGGCAGCTTAGGCCAGCATCCACGCTGCTGTTTAGAGACAGTCACAGGAGAGGCACAGGCCTTGGAGACTTCAAAAAGCCTTTTTTCCACCTCCTTTTAGCTACTGTAAGAATATGAGTATTTTATTATTTCAACTGGAACCTCTTGTACCTCTTGCAGAATATCTTCTGCATCCCACTGGCAACACCTCTCCCCCCATACAACCAGCTTTCTTTTCACTAGAAACTAAAATGCAAGTGGCTTCCCTCTGCTGCCTATCCACAGTTTCTCAGCGTTACTATCTCATCTTCCCCACCTCTAGAACCTGCTTGGCAAAAATCATTGCCCTCAACACAGCTCATCCCTCTGCCCTAAGATGCCACCAAGGTTTTTGCCTTCTGTACATTTGGTCCAGGGTAAGTATGAAACAGCCCTGAGGAGTGCAGACCTGCCTCTGCACACACCATTGCAATAAAGCACCCTAATCTCCTGAACTAGAATTCAGAAACTGTTCCTATACTTCTATAAAAATACTCATTTCTTCGCTAATTGTAGAGACCGTGCTGCCTGTGCCATTTCTGATTCAGGCATGTGTCTTTGCTCTTCTTCTAGAACTGCCCTTTTTCCACCATGAGTTTCAAACTCAAAGTATTCAAGGATTATTTTCGTAGTCTGCCAGTCAACTCAAGCACAGAAGCTGCATTACAACAACTACCAATTTCTTGTTTTGTGCAATTTATTTAAAATTACATGTGAGACTGACAGATTTAGAATCAAGAATACAAAAGCTAAACTTTCATCACAACTCATTTCGGTTTTCATTCCTTTTTGAATAGACAGAATTTTATTCTCCTTAAAATACTACAGGAACACTTTAATTCTAACCTGTACTACTGGCAGAATGAGAGACTGTGCTTCTCATTAAAATCTTTATATACAGGTCAAAGTGCAAGTTTCAAGTACAGGAGGGGAGAAAGAGCAAATATTAACTATGGAACCATTATACAATTTCAGAACAAGTTGAGGTGAATAATTAATAAGCAAATTTTTTTTTTTTACTGCCTAGCCTAGTGAAGAAGAGGAGATGAAGTTAAAAGCAGTAACCCAATAAAGATTTTTCAATATAAGTACATATGGGTAAATAGTTTTGGAGAATGAGTTAAAATATGTAAAATAAGTAATCAGATTTTCCAATAAAAGCAAGCTAATGTGTTCTGCAAGGGGACATCTGGCATTTAGTTAACATTAACGCAGCTACCAGCAGCAAAACTGAGCAAGTCTATGACTACTCTTTTGCTTTATAATCACTGCTCTCTGGAAAGCCACAACCACTGTGAAAGAGAAAAACCCACAGACTGCCCGTCATTCATGGGGAACAGAGAGAAATCATATGACAACTTGGGGATCCCTGTCTTTCATTGTTTCTCAAAAATGAAACTACAAACTGGCTGCTTTCATACAGAAAGGTTTGTGTAGCAGAGGTGTGTTCTTTATCACCTTGTTTATTGTACTGCAGCCCACTAGTTATTAATTAACAAAGAAACAGTAACTCCTTCTACTTTCTTTCCTCAGAAGACACAGGCATTTTTAACGATGAAGAAAGGTGGTTTTCTGTATCACTTGCAGTGATATAGTCTGCTTAAAGCTCAGGCAGAGGATGATGTCACTGTGTGCTGTCTAAGCCATAGGGAATATTCAAATCTATTCTCCTGGCTCACCTTAAATGTAAGCAACCCACCATACCTTAACCCTGAATTACATGGGCTAGTCTAAGCTCCCTGTCTGACTTTCCTAAGAGCATGAAACAGTTGTAGTGGGTGATGTGTAGAAACACCAGCACACGTGTCAACCCATGCCAGCTGAAGGAAATTTGACTGTAGGCAGAATTATATTCACTACAAGTACAGGGAAAAGGCTACAGTAGTATGTAAGCGTGTGTTATGAGTACATTCAGTGACCCTGATGCTAAAAGAAGCATTACTATATATTGCTGGGGGGAAAAAAGTCTTATTTGGCTCTGATTTTGTTAAGATAACCAAGATTAAATCCTGATGTTGCTTTTATAAAACAAGCCTACAATGGATAATGAAGATGATGCAACACAATTTAAATAGTCAAGAAAACTATATTTAAAATAATACTGGTCACACGCTTCCTAAAGACAATTCATCTCTTGTTACTGAAGAAATTAAGCATCTTGGAATACATCCCACAGAACCCTTATTTAGGAAAACAAATTAAAACACATTAAAGGCTAAAAATATTAATTCATATACCATTCTAAAGACCCGGGGAAGCAGATGGATTCATAGCCTGTATAACAAAGATTTGATGGTAAATTACAACAATCTAGGATAAACACAGAGTTTTTAAGTATTGGCACACCGGGAAAGATGTTATTTTTCATCTCCCACTATGATCTCTGGAGGTCCTTTCCAACCCCTACAACTCTGTGATTCTATGATCCAGACAAGGGCTGTGAAATTTGGTTCTAAACAGAGTACCTACTTGCACCCATAAAAGAAACCCAACGTCTATCAGCGCCTTTTTGTCACTCAATAAAGCCTCGGTTTAGAAGCCCTTTTATGTAAGTGAAATCAGTTCGACAATGTTTTGTTCTAACTATGAACTCAACAGTGCTTCAGTGCACAGGGCAAGGTATGAATAAAGATTTACAACTTGAATTAACAGCTGGATACGGCCCACACAGCCTGGTAGATACTTCAAATAAACTCAGAAACTTAAAACACTTCATTACTCTGCTGTAAAGACACCTTTAGGCAAACCAAGTATTCCACACCTGTTTTCTCCATCTGCAAAACAGGAGGAAAGAATTTTAATTGTGTCTAGCTGCTTCTGCCCAGAGAGTTAATCTGTACACGCCTTTTCCATAGGGGATTAACAGAATTGAGAAGCACATCAGATACAAGGTGGCAGACCTCTGTCTACCTGTGAAGGAGCACGGATAGACAGACAATACTTGCACCCTGAGTATCTGAAATTGCTTCTGTGCACTTCAGAAGTCTCAAATCAGCTCCCCTTCCTCCTACGGATATTTTCCAGTGAAGCAATCACATAGGGTTTTTTCTATGCAGGACGTGCAGATTTCTTAAAAGAAATTACTTTTTAGACATATTCACCTACTTTATCATAGTTTTCCTTTTAGAGAAGTTTCATTATTTCATTCTGCTTTTCCCCTTTATGGTTTGCGATGATGTCTTAGACCAACTAAGAAAATTAACATGGTTTCTTGACTTTTTTTCCCCCCTCAGCTCCCAGAAACTGTCCCTAGGTCTGCTCATAAGACTTAATCTGAGATACAGGAGGTAGCATTAAAAGAGCAACAAATTGCTAGGTATGGAGTACTGGATCACATTTAACTTGCTTGCTTGCTTCCTTGTGGTTGTTGCACAGCTGACTACTCACCCTGTGCAGTGCTGGAAGCAGACTGCAAAGAATAAACTATCATCGAGCTCAAGCAGTGGAATTTCTTTACCAGCAGATCATTAAGAAAAGTCTGAACTGGTTGGACTGGTGTCTCGATGTTTCTAATACCCAGTCCTTTGAAGCTCAATGTCACAAGAGATGAGGCACTGCATAAAAGAACCTAGAGCTTATTCAACTTCCACACTCAGGGCAGGGAGAACCCTACATACGTATGTGAAGAAAATATTCACAGTAACCAGGTAAAATGGAAAAGTGTGACAAAAGAAAAAAAGACATGTTATTCTAGAAGACAGGATAAACATATTCTTCCTACTAAAGAGACTCAGGAAAAAAAGCAGCCAGAAATATCAAACAGGAGGGTCTTTAAAAAAAACCCACATATCCAAAGTGAAGGAAGAAAACCCAAAAAATCCACCTGAGTTAGTGTCCTGGTTTCAGTCAGGATAGAGTTAACTTCATTTGTAGCAGCTGATGGCATGCTGTGTTTGGGAGTTACAATGAAAGCAGTGCTGAGAACACCCTGATGTTCTTAGTTGCAGTCAGACAGTCAAGGACTTTCTCAGCTTCTTCCTATTTCTCTCTTCATGAGAAAGGAGGGGCAAAGCCAGGACAGGTGACCCAGATGGGCCAAAGAGAGTATTCCATGCCAATGACGTCCTGCCCAGGAGAACGGGGGGCTGAGGGGAGGAAGAAGAGGGGCGGTGGCGGGACGCGTGCTGCTTGGGGGGACGGTCGGGTTGCGGGACAGCTCTGGGTGGTACGGCCTGAGTTGTGTGGGTCGGGGAGAAACTGCATTGGGGATCAAGAGTTTCATCTTCTTTTGCTCTAAAGTCCTGTTAGCATTGGTATATTTGATCTTTCTGTTCTCTTAGTAAACTCTCCTTATCCCAACCCACGGGCCTCTTAGTTTCTTGGTTTTGGAGTTATTTGCCCCTTCCTTTTCCCTTCCCTTGTTTCCCCCCTTTTTCCCTCTTCCCCTGCTCTTTTACTTTAAGGAGCAGGCAGCTGCGTGGATCTCGGCCCACAGCCGGGGGAAACCACGACAGTTAGTATTGCCAAAATCATAAAAGCTAAATCATTACATTGTTTTCAAGTACAGATCAAGTTGTAATGAAGTGAACAATAAGCGGAGAAAAAAATCTTCAAAAGTGCAAAACAATGCCCATGGGAAAACTCTATTCATAAAGATAAACAAATCCATAATTTATTGTAATTACTGAAGATACTCAAGTCATCAGTTCAACTCCAGCTGCAACCAGGAAGGAGTATGACATTACATAAAAACAAAACATCATCCATATATTATCGCAGCATATTCACAGATCACACCCATCTTGAACACAACATCCAGTTACAGACATTATTCTTTTTCCAAAAAAAGGTATCAACCAGTTAGAGAAACACTGGACAGGATGAGGTATGGCAAGAAGAATTAGGAGCTCAAACCTAAAATATTATGATCAGAATAGTCAAGATATTTATCTTTCAGAAACATTAAAACCCAGATACTTCATCTCTACCTGAACATATTTAAATACCAAAACTTCATTCCTCAAACTAGTCACTCAAGCTATTTATGTGTTATAAAACCATTTGCTTCAGAGCTATATGAACTGAGACAGAAATTGAGATTTATTAACATACTTCACTACTTCACAATTCCAGGATTTATACAATGGCATAACTTTTCTTTCATTTAAATCTGAAAACAAAACTACTAACTACTTACCTCTGGCTGAATTGCTTTAAACACCGGGACATCCATTAGTGTTATCTGACCCTGAAATTAAAAAAAAGAAGTTAAGCTCAAAGTTAGCCTGATATTTCACTAAGTTGCTCTGCTGCATGAGAACTGTATTTGTTCTGTTTCCTTTTATGATGTGACTTTCATTTTGCAGCTAATTTCAGAGGTTTTGATTCCTACCACAGAGCCATCCAGCAAAACCAGAGAATAAAGTTCTCCAAACTTTACATTTAATAAACAAATTATGAGATAATGTTCTCAGGAGCATAACCCTGCAGTTTACATATGCAAGTCAGAGCTTGAACTCCGAAACATAAAAACAACTATCCTTCTTGGATACACAAGGAACTCATTTCTGCCGCTCAAGTGCGGTTTCTCTTCAAACTCTGAATCTTAGTCTAGGTGATACACAGCTCTACTGAGACATCCCTAAAATTTTCCAGTCAATACTTCAACTACATCTGAATAATCAAACTGAGCTCATTTGCACAGCAACAGCTGAAATTAAATACAGCCATTTCACTTCCAGCAAGTCAGAAGCAACAAGTACATTTTCATCCTGGGGTCTGTTTAGCTTTGAAAAAGGGTGAAGAGGAACTCAGTCAAACCTGGCTTTGCATTTCAAAACACATTCACAGAGCAACCAATATAGGATTGCTGTGTGCCTATGTACCCAAAAGAAACAGTATGTAGGTATCCCAGAAATGCCAGCGCCACCCTCTGAATTAGATCTCACAAATATTCTTTTAACAATGAATCCAGAGACCTTGTTCAATTTCCTCAGATGCAGGCTGCGTAGCTGTATTCCCATTTCCTTGAAAACAGTGGATCCCCCATTTATACACTCTGAAGCTTTGTGACTCTCACAAATTGCAGTTTCCATTGAATGTCTCTGTTGCATAGCCACATAGCCTCTCGGATCAAGTCAACCTTGCAGAACAACTCTAACTAGGATGCTCTGGTTGAAAGAAAGCAGCTGCAAAGAGATGCACCTGCTCTAGTGACATGAGAAGTCATGAGTTTTGCCAAACAGGACCAAATCCACATTTTGTATCAGATCTCCTTGACCTCTATATCTATTTTTAGGCATGAATTCTGGCAATCTAACACAACCATAAAAAAACAATTACATCTATCAGTTCCAGTTTCTAAAACTGACACAATGGACAACCATCTGGTATCTTGCTGTACAACATCACAGAAGTAACCAGCCCTTTATGAGTTCCCATTTTAGAAACTTTCTGGCCCGGGCAGTATTTTAGTTGGCTGTTCCCAATTCCAAACAGTGATGTTTTTAAGCGATAGTAGTTTTTCCAGTCTTGGATTAAAGTGAGAATGAATCAGACCAATTTAATGAATCCACATATACAAGTAAGACAATATACACTCAGGAATATGTACGTCTGAACACCTATGTAACAGTAAATCCCATCCAAAAACTTTTACACAAATAAGACATTCATTGTCTTGTAACAAACACTGACATGAGGTATGAAGGATGTGATTTGTACCTGCTATTCATTAATACTCATAAGCTATTTAAATGCTAACTTAAAAATTCAGCTCCAAACTACCATTTTAAAACATGATTTAACAACCAACGGATCAGGTGCAGCATCTGTCTCAACACCACACATTATGCCACACCTTAAAAGCGTAAATTAATTCAAGGACCTCAGACAGACATACCCCCCAAGTTTGTTTTAAGCAGCAGCGATTAGTAACAAAAAAAAAAAAACCAGGAACATAGTAATACAAATGCTTTTTGCCTTCAACAAATTTCTCTACTGCCTTGCACCCATAGCAACTACAATAAATTATATAATAAACTTGTTCTAAAAAACAAAAGTCATCTTTCAAATGGATAGCAGCCTCGCTAGCTGAAGCCATTCTATTCTTTTAGTATGATGCCTATGAAAAAAAGATTTCTTCTTGAGGGACTAAAAATTGTTTTTATTCCTAAAACTAGAAGACTGTTTTAAGCAATTTTATAACTTTTTTTTAAAAGTTGATCAAGGTCAGAAATGCAGAAGTCTTCACATGAAGCCCTTTTTCAAGAGGGCTAGTTTTATCTTGCCCCAGAAA
The DNA here is from genome assembly GCA_027925045.1 of Hypotaenidia okinawae. Lineage (NCBI taxonomy): Eukaryota > Metazoa > Chordata > Aves > Gruiformes > Rallidae > Hypotaenidia > Hypotaenidia okinawae. The sequence goes on along the minus strand of BSDF01000009.1, from coordinate 925,417 downwards.
GTACTGACACCAATAAGGCATTCCTAGAAAGGGAAGAGGACCCAGGCAACATAAACCATTCCAAGAGTGGCTAATAAAACTTCACTTTTGGAGGATTTAGAATGCATGCACAGTAATTTTTTCAAGCTATTTCACCCCCACTACCTAACCTGCATGGGTTATCTGGGAAGGGACAAGGACCCTTGGACAGGGAGAGGAGTACAACCTTGCCAAAAGCTACACCACACTTGATAATGCTCTGCTACAGATGATGAAGGCTACAGTCAGATCTCTACACTGCACACAGAAGAGCGTTAGAAACTTCAGAACGTTGTAGGTGTCAGTCTGCATCATGTTACACCATACCAGAGTAAGTAAATACACCTTCATCTCAGCAATTTAATAGTGTGCTCTCTTATTAGCCTCTTTTGAAGAAAAAAAATAGGTAAAGCCTGTCTTTACTGGGCAGGGATGGACATCCAACAAGCAGGGGGAACAAAATTTTTCTCCAAAAGCATGTTAATTAAGAAGGGGGCTGGGAACATCTGGCTCACTTCTGGAGTCAAAACGAACTTGAAGTTAATAACCAAGATGCGTTCAGAGAACACTTATCCTAAAAAGGAGCCGAGGTACAACTTTGTTGGTTTATACATCAAAGTTTCAGATGATAACTTGAGAATGCCTAAGAAAAGGGTGTCCCTATGAGGGCAGCATTTATCTCAACACAGAATGTCTGTACCACTGCATAGGACAAATTCGCCTGGTATTTGGGGACATGTGCTATTTTTAGCTTCCCACTCACTAGGGAGGAGCAAATCTATCCCAGTTCTGTAAACCACCTAGCCACATATCTATCCATGGCTGTGCAGAGACAAAAGAAAAGTGGGGATTCATTTCTTTTACCCAACTGAATCCTGACAACAGAGCAGCCACACATTACAGCAAGAGTTAACTCTTCCTTTGGATTTCCAAGGAGAAGAACCAAGTGCTAAAACACCAGCCATCCAACTCAATCTCTAGTCTCATGTTTGTCTGCCAAGCTCTCTCAGATGTACATTATTTTAGGTAAATACATGGCTGAATGAATGTATTGCTATGTTTCCCAATAGAAGAAATTAAAACAATTGCTTAGGGTAGGGTAGGTGAAACCAAAAGAATCTGCGCTTCAATCAAATTTGAGTATACGGTGTATTAAAACATCCTTACAAGAGACAGGGACATTTCAATAGTTACTAACACTTCAATGCAAACCCTCCTCAGTAAACCAAGATGACAACAACAGTACAATAAAAGTGAGCCAGGAAACTGATTCACTGCTCACACAGAAGAAAGAATGCTTAAAAATTGTCTTCCTTCATGTGCTCCCGAACTTGTCACCTTAACCAAGCTGAACTTTCTAAGCTACAATAGAACTTTACTTGGTTCATGAGTGACTCCTAAACCAATACTTCAAGATAGGATCACTCACTATATATGAAACAAGGACTGTTATTAAAACTTCACAGCACAATTCACATACCAAAACAAACACATATTTTAAACAGGGAACGGCATACAATATGGGGGGGGGGGGTGCAGACACAGGACACCACACATGACTTTAAATTGCAGTTTAGAACATTACAATATGTGTTTAAAAAAAAATTAAGAAATAAAAAAGACCCATTAAGTTTTAACATAAATACTTATTTCTTCTAGTATCATACGCTTGAGTTCTCTTGCTGTCACTCTTCCGACTCCTGAATACCTCAGCTAAGGGATAAGAAACCATTTGGGTTGTAGGTGTGACTGTCTCACAGAAGAGCTTAAAATTACCTTCAACAACATTTTTTTAACATGTTAACCTATTCTTATATCTACCATTTAGTGGTATTTTACCATTTTAAGGGTGCTTGCTCACTACTAAGTAAAAAATAAAGGGAACAAAGAGGATGGCATTCTAATTAATACCACTGAAAAGGCAAAACTTAAAAAATTTTTGAGATTTTTGTTAGACGACTTGCTCAACTCTTACAAAAAAAGTAACTTCTATGAGCACATCATGGGTCATTTAAATTCCAATAAACAAGCCACTAATTTGGTTTCTACAGAAGAGAGATACAATGCACTAACTTTTCTCATTCCAGCTCCGTAACCCAGCCAATACAAATTCCTGGATAGCTCCCTCTCCTAAATGTGGTTAAATGTTTTAATATTCAGTCCAAAAATTGTAAGTGTTCACATCAGTTTGTTATACAAAGCAAGCCAACCATAACCTCTCTGTTTTTGAGTTGTCAGCTGCATATATTTAGAAAAAATAAAAATCACATGTGCAACACTAACCCTTGAACTTACTCTTACTCATTTAAATAAGCATCCTGATCACACAGAGATAGGGAAACTTGGTATTTTTTACCTTTTCAGGCTTTTATTGAGTTTATCTATATGTATTAAAGAACTACTTCATTGCCTGCACAATTAAAGAGCTAAATGGAAGTTCTGTGGTTTTGTTTACCCTAGATAAGAAGAGGTATGTTTTTAATGTATGACTAACATACTTCCCTATCCTCAACCACTTGATAAACCCTACAAGGGAAAACCATCTTTTAAAAAGGGTGAATGACTCAAGACAGGGCACAATAGTTGGAAGGTAATTTTTTACTCCCCAGCATGGGAGCTTTTGTGTGTAATTCAAAGACCTTGCCTGGGGACAGTCCCCATGAAAATATTTTAGCTCTTCTGTGTGTCGAGATGTTGGACTTGTAAACAAGTATTTCAAAACACTAAACTTACTAACACACAGCTTCATACACAGATAGAAAGATTTAGATTTACTCTTCTCGCAGGCTAGAAATTTTATATAACCAGATGATTAAGAACCACATCTCATTGTCCTTCTTTAGGGAATACAGAGAAGCTTGATGAAGTGAAATGATAAAATATTCCCCAAATCCTTTTCTTTTCTCTGTGAAGGCATATGGATCACCCTCCTTCCATAAAAGCCTATACCTTAAGAACCTGTAGCTGCAGTTAACAACACACCATAAAACTCCTCTCCATGCCCCTGTGCAAAAATTCACATTTGACCTAGACTATAAACCTACCATTCCAGTCCCTAGACCTCCTCAAGCACAAGCTCTTTCTGGCAGGCTACTTGCTGTACTACAAGCTCTCCTGCCATGTACTTACTGTGAGGACAGTGCACTTCCCATAGAGCTCCTGGACAGAGACTCTCATTGTAAAAAGAGAGACACTTAGTTCTCTTTCTGAGAAGCAAAAAATAAAATGCCTACATTTTGGTTACTAAAGAATATTGCCATAATCTGATTTTCCTTGAAGCCATGTTGGTCAAGCAGCACTTCATAAATTGTTCCTTAATCTGAATTTTTAGAAGGAATCATATTTAAGTCTTCCAACTTGGCTTAGCAGTGTCTCTCCAGGCTGCCAGAATAATTTTCCTCACTGAAAAAAATAGCTAAGCCTCTGTTAAGCACTGCATCAGTAGGAGAATAATTCTACTGTCCAAAATGAACGCTGGGGGATTAAAGTTCCTGTGTTGAAACTCTTACTTGTTTTCTCACAAAGTCTGCTCCAGAAATTATCATTAATAGTTCCTCCACATGCTATAACAAAGTTGCTTCTTCTTGCTCTCATTGGGAACATACTTACTCTTCAGCATTCTTCTGTAAAATACAGCTAACTCACAAGCAGAAGTTCTTGTTCATCAAAAGCTCCTTGGGCCCAGTACTTTGCTTTATTCAAGCTGCTCTCAGATGCAGCAGACAGACTTGCCTCAAACTCCCTAATCCATCAGCAACCAACCTGAGGTGAGGCCAAAACCAACATTACTGCCAGGAACCGCGTAGCACAGCTCACACCAGCAGCTGCTCAGGAACTCGCAGAGGGGACTGTGAATCTGCCGGAGTCCCACAACAAACAGAGTTCTTCTGGGGGCCCATGAAACAACATGGACATGACAATGATGCCTCAGGACAGTTTATTTTTATTCTGTTCAAAAATGGGAAAAAATGTGTGTGTTGAACCCCACCCACCTGAAAACACATTACTACACACACAATACAGTTAGAGAACCCCAGAGAACTGCTTCCTTCACAAAACACACACTCACCTCTTTCAGATACAGGTAACTTGGTATTTAACCGTCACAGGAACATATCTGAGGAGAATTTCTTCTCTTGCCTGAACAGTTTTAATGAACTATTTCTGTATTGCTTTCAAATTAAGCAATATTATTTTTTCCAACATGTATTTGACAAAGCTTAAATGGAATCAAAAAGAAAAGAAATACACATCCTCATGTGAACTTAGCTTTCAGAGACGAGGGCAAAGAATAAAGAATCCTTCTTAGATAACTGGGGGGGGGGGAGGCGGGGGGAGCAATGGATTTATACAGCTGCACTTCCCTTAATTCTACCTCAAATATTTACACCACCGCGGTGAAGTTGAAATATAAAATGGGAAAGTGAGTCAAAAAGTAATAAACAGTTAAATAATTAAACAGTAGCAGCCTAAGGAATAAGAATTTACTGTAAAGCAAGAAAAATATTTCTTCAACCTGAGGTTCACCAGCATCTTAATTTGGAGCTTGTGTCCCCAAAGCATTTTCCTTTTTTCTTTCAGCCTCACCACCGCCCCCTCCTACACCCCCTTTTCTGCTGCCACTGCACCACTAACATACCCCTCCTCCACAAATTGTGCCCTGTACACTCAAAACCACACTTCTCCCTTCAACCAAAATGGACAGCATTCACTGCACCTCTGTCTGCCCTGCACACACTGAGCAGCTCCATCGGCAGGGCCAGACACCAGCGGGTAATACTGGCACCAACTTGTTCTGTGGCTTTTCACCGTTTAATAAAGAAGCAAGCAGTGATCAGTCTAAAAGCAGGTATTTAAAAAACAGAGACAGTCTCCTTATTAGTTACAGCTAGAAAGCTGCCTGTAGAATCCTTAGCAGAAAAAAAAAAAAGGCATGTCTTACTTCATACTCATTGAATAGTACTTTTTTTTCCTCCCCAAAATTTATGAAACATGCAGGCATTCAATCCATCCCCTGGAAACTTAGTTTTTCTAGGCTGCAGGGGGGATAAAGCAAACTATAAATTCACAACAGCAGCAGCTACGCCTCAAGATCTCACCTGCTTCAGCTATAACTGGGTCCTTTCTAAAGCGGCCTTCAACCTTACAAAGAACTTGAAACACACTGTTGGTAACAACAGTGTAACTGGACTATTATGGATACATTACAATACCAATTTCTGTTCCTGTGCAAACCAGACCCCTAGAAGGGCTGATGTAGTTCTGCTGGAAAGTTAGTATAAGCCCAAACAAAGGGCCATTACACGAAATGGCACACCGACTGTGCGTTCAGGGCAGGATTAGATGGCTGCAGAAGGGAAAAATATGGAAATAAAATCACCAAAAAGATTTATGCTTGTGCTCTGGCTTGGTAGGCAGCTTGTTGAAAATACAGGATTACAGGCAGTAGCTTTTGTAGTCCAACTTGTCTCTTACCCCACTGGCTGACTGCACAGCCTGAGTTTTGAAATAACAATGCCATCTAATGCAGCGAGACTTGAGAAGACATCTGCATGTCTCACGCCAGCACTGAAACTACTAACATGAATCCTATTTCCGGAATCTAACTAAATTTTCCTTCAAATTTTTGCTCTTCTTTCTCCAGGATAATTGTCATTGCCCCAGCAGTCACCTGCTTTGATCAAGATGCAGCATAACATACAAAGCACAGGATAAGACTTCCCAGTGCTGCCGTTGATTTTGTGAGTTAACTCCCACACTACCCATGCACTGCAATTCTTCCTCATTCAGTCCAGGGTTTCCTGAACATAAATTAGACAGCTGTCTGTCTAGCTCTTGTGCAGCAACTTGCTTTTATTGCTGTTTTACTGGCTTTATCACATTCTTTTAAAACAGCATTCATTCTGCAGTTGGTGATAGAACTCAGGCTTTGCTACGTCGCAGAGAGTAGTCTGCACTGCATCCGTTTTACAAGAGCTATCACTGAACATACGCTGAAAAAGCAAATTGGTAGCATATCCATGTCCAGTCTGAGGGGTACCCCACTACCAACAACAGCAGAGTTCTGCATTCTTATCAGTGCTGGTATCCTCAAGAGCTTGGCCACACGCATCACACTGGTAGTCTTCACATTAACAATTAAATCCTGGTAAAGACTTGGTATTTCTCTCTTATGGTATGACTAAAACCAAGAAGAATAAGAAAGTGGCCAATAAAATAAAAATAAGCTTAAGGGTCAAAGGTATTATTCTTCCAACATGCTCAAGTTTTTGGCAAATTTACTTATTTCTACAACCTCTAAAAGGGAGAGGACTCAGAGTAAAGAGTTTTTCTTTTGAGGAATTGAGAAAACAGTAAAACTGTATCAGGTAGTATAAACTATAAGTACAAACGCAGGCTCATGACTAATATGAAATCCTAATTTAAAATGCAACATACCTGAATCACTTCAATAAAGGGATCCTCTGTCATCTTAACCTTTACAACTATGGTTAAAAACACACTAAATAAAATTATCCAATGTTCTAATTCATTATTTTTACTACTTTGTTCTTGATTCTGCAGGATATCCAACTCATTCTGCAACATTGCACCCAGAAGAAGAAAACACTCCCTAGATATAAGAATTAAGAGTTTAAAATTAAATCACCTCCAATTGCAACTAAAACATGCATGCCAGAATTAAGCTGCATCATGTAGATTTAAGAATCTCTGGGTCTTTGTTACATATAAGAGTGTGAAAAATGCCTAGACAGTGTAGCTCAAAAAGGTCACTGAATACGAAACAGAATATAGACAGTGAGAACATGGACAACAGAATTTAGGCAAAAAACATATAGAAATGGACATGCAAAGGGAAAGATACCCAGAAGATTAACACAGAGTAATAGAAATGACTTGAATTGCTTACTGCATATTCTTCTGGGGTAACCTTTAGAACATCAAACACCACTGCATCAAAGCTCTTCTTCAGTTCAGCCGAACCTTTGTCACTCAAGGATTCGGAGCTGCTACTCTTCTGCAGAAACAAACAAAAACACTGATGGTATTTTGGATCTCTTTTTTTGTTTGTTTTTACAGTCCCAAAAGCAAAACTCCTATTCAAAACAGCACCATTCACAGAATTCTTCTATTGGGCAAATTATCCCTTAAAAGTCAACTACAGGATATACTTGCTCCTGACAGAGACCTCTAAAATCAGAGGCTCTCAAGCTGCCTTCAACAGATTTCAGAAGTGTTCCTCAAAACACAACAGCTACATTTCAACACAAAATTTACTATCAATTCTGTTGATAGAAAAGTTAATAGTAACAATGATAAAAACAACAAAAATGTCACACAATTTCAGACAGAAAAAATAACACTACAGCAAGGGAAAAGACGAGGGCTGCTGCAAAGGAACAGTTAACATCAAAGAACAGTATCAATTTCTTCCAGTTCCTCTTACAGGCATTAAAACTTAGGAAAATTGCACTGTTCCTGATGATGACACTCAGTATAGACAGTCACAGGGGTTTTTTAAATGATAGTAATTACCCTGTGGAAGAAATAGCAGATCCTAGATTATTCTTCTATGGATCTTCACCTACAACATATTTCGATTCCCCAAAAAATACAAAAATGAGTGTAAAAATAACACTTTGTATGAAATTAACTTCATATTGTTTTCCTGTTTCATATGAAAACAGTACATCTGTTTTATGTGTTATGTGTTATTCTACGTATATTCCTCTGGTATATTCCAAACCTAGCCTCTGTTCAGGCATTACAAGAAAGGGTTTTTGCATGGAGACCAAGATGTCACATCCAGAGGTACACTCCATTCCCATCTGAAGCCCAGACATACTTATTTCAGAAATACACAATGTTGGACACTCCAGCTCAGCTGTGAATCACACCCTGAGCATAACTAAGACCTACCTAATCTTATGTTGGAGACTCACCTATCCTCAACTACCCTGCCCAAACCACTGTCACAGGGGGATACCTCCTGGAAAGCCAAAAAGATTAAACTTTGGCCTACATAATGAAAGCACTTTCTGACAGTACATGTAATTTTACTACTCACATTGAAAGCTTTCAAGACTATGGGTATGGGGCATGTATACAACATGCACATGAACAAGCACCTCACCAGATCATGTTTGGTGGAAGGCAAATTTCACCACTGTCCCACTGTACTTACAGTAACACCTGCATCATGCCTGCTGATGCCAAGGCAGGAAGAAATACAGCACAGTCACTGGTGCTGGTGACTAGTTCTTACTGTGCTGTGTCTTCTCCTGGAAACCTAACGAGGCAGTATTTTTGGGCTACACCATATATTTGGACTTTGGTTTCCCACTTGCAGAAAGAAGATTTAGCCTCCTTGAGAACTCAGACAGCTGAAGTAAACTCCTGTGTGTTTTCAGGCACTTTTGTTACAATGACACAAAGAAATACACCCTCATGGCTGGTTTTTGTTTGATAGCACCACCTCACTGAAAGCCAATTTTGAAAACACCACCAAAACCTGGAAACTAGACAGGCATTTTCAGTAACCAACATGCATACAGAAACATTTCATTGCAAGACTTCCCTCCTCCTAGTTAGTCAAGATAGGAACACACACACACCCCCCACCTGCTGAAAGTATTCATGTAACTTCACCAAAATATATTTTACTCCATTTTATCAGACACCACGTAAACATCCTAGACTATCTTGCTGAGTAAAAAGAGAGCTTTCCTCCAATAATTTTTTCAGTTGCATGCCAACAAAAGGTCAATTAATGATTCATAATACACAATAAGGGAAGTACAAGAATCTGCATAAAAACAAACAATTCCAGCTTTCTTGTTTAAATCTTGACAATATTTGTAAAACTGTGCAGAAGATTATTTGATTCCTTCTGATTACACAACTTTCAAACTTTCCTTTTACCTTGCCTCTGCTATTTCCATATGCACATGCAGTTCAGCTACCAAAACATATGTTTAAATATATAAATAAAAACAAACATCTCTAGTAAGGTCCAATGATTCAATCATGGAAGCAACTGTATTCAGGACTTTGTGGCTCTCATCACTACTGACTTTGTAGTATTCTTGAATACCTTGTTCTTTAAACAAAAGACAAATGAAGAATGAAAGGTGGGAGGGAGACAAAAACACGTGAAAACTTGTTTCCCACTGTGACAAAATCAATACAAATAATATACATCAGCTGTAAAGTAGCTGCCTCTGCTGAGTGGAAAGCTTAGGGTAGTATTGTACAACTGTACAAGCCAAAGCGTGTATTTTAGTCATGCTAGACACAGACAAACAATAGATGTTGAAAGACTGCTCAATATGCAAAGGCAGAATTTCAGTCCCCTTCACCACAGTACTACAAGGCATTAACACACACACACAAAATCACCAACAAAAGCTCAGAGAGTGTGATTTACAAGAGTTGGGGGAAGTTGGGGGGAAGCAAACCAACCCTTGACCTCACCCACAAACCAGGTCTTGCAAGCCCTCCAACATTGCTAAAAACTTAGGAATTAGTCATAACTCTCAAGAGCTCCTCACATGATCCTAGAAAAAAGAACTCAAAAATTCTGGTACTAACTTCACTCTGCTCAGCCTCATCCTTAGCAAGTAGATTAGTATTAACTACAAATTAAGAGGCATCAGCAGAAGTTTTGCTGAAACACATGCTCTTCACTCAGTAGCTGTTGGATTCTAGAGGGCAGTAACTTTGGAGAGCAAGAAGGGAACCATACCAGTGCCTGAACGTAGCCCAAGACACAAAAGGAACAGCCTTATTCCAGCACTGTTGTGTCAGATCACTCTTGACACAGACAAGTACCTGTCAAAGAAGAGAACATTTCCCACAGGCCTTGCCAGCCCAGCTTATTGAGCTAAGAGCATCTATTATTGTTGCAACTTGAGAAGAAAAGCTTTCTTGTCTAGATGTATTGGAAAAGAACATTAAAAAGGCAGCTTTGGCTATGGCAAGGCTCTAAGTGCTAGCTTGTGCTTTATTTTACTATACAAACGTGAAAACCTGGTTATTCATATCTAAATGGGCATAGGAAACCAACACAGAAAACAAGATTCTGTCATACCAGATCTGTTAAAAGAAAAAATTAAGTTTTAAAAAATGTACCAGAATGTGAGTACTTACAGCCTTAAGTACGTGATAACCACGTTTGGTAATCCTTACCTCTGAAGCAGTAGCTGCGATATTAACACTGCTTGACTGTCCGTTCATTAGGTCCATACTGCCCACACCATTAATCTTCTGCCCTACATTTACAGCAGCAGGATCATCTCCAAGGCAACTGAATAACCATTCCTACAAAGAGCAAAAAATAATCACAAACCATTTTATTCACTTGTTTTAAGCAAGATTCAGCATCTAAAACCCGTAACAAATAGAAAGTACCTCCAAAACAGCTACACCATTTACAGGTCCAAAACCTAGATTCAAGCACATATTCTGACATCACCTACTTGAAAACAACATGAACTATTGATGGTTCCATCACCCAACAGCAGCACAGACTTGCATATTGTTTTCCATACTATTTTCTATACACCAGGTATCAACATATAAATGTATGCATTAACCCTACCTTAAAGCTAGGCCTGTGACATCAGTTCTTGTGTGATTATATTCCTCTGATTACCAACTTTAAAAAATACATTCCTGGTGTTGACTGCATTAGATAACTCTTACCAAAAAATTTCCAATCATTTCTTTATATGCCTATTCACCACCTTCAACTGAAAATTACCACATTAAAGGCAATTTAAGAGTACCAGTGGAATTTACACTTTTCTCCATAAATTACTCTAATTGTTTATGGGGAAAAAAAAACCACAACACACAGTAACTTTCAATGCATCCTTGCAAGAATGCTATCACTTTTCACTTCTACAGAGAAAAGGCTGCAAAGAAATTGAAGCCTTTGCCTTTCACTACACACACAGTACAAATATCCAATACCTAAGTGTCACAGAGAGTGAAAACTGGCTTGGGCTTAAATTCCCTGCGATATTAGTGCCCTCTAGTGCAAAAGCGATTATAAATCAGGTTTCACAGCTCTATATTCATACTAAGTTTGAGTGACTGCTTCCAAAGTTGCTATTATTTATGAATTTCACTTTTAGGTTTGTAGCTCAGAACTATTACAGTGTCTATAAATAAATGGAGAAGGAAAATCACAGGTAATATACCACATGACAAAATAGCATTACATCATCTCATACCTAAGACCTCTATGCAATGAAATAAACAAAAGTAATCAAAAAAGCTGTAACTCCAAGTGACCTAAACCAGGTATGGCAGATTTTCACCTTCCAAGTTTGTGTAACGGCAATATTTAAACAAAATATCCTCCAAAAAAAAAACTAAGCAGTGACTTTAAAGTGTCACTGTAGAAATGCAATACAGAAAGGAGGGCAACTGAAAGAGCCAGCCACGTTGCAAGCTTCAGCCAAACCCTCCAGCTTCTACATGTTTCTGGGTATTAGCAGTCCCCACCCAAGTTGCACTGACCTGTACTTTTGCAGTTCAGAACAAGCATCCACATTCTACCCTTTCCTGGTTTGTTTTTTTAAAAAACTGATGGGAGTGTCTCAGATGTGACGTTCTACTTCAACATTGTAATCCCAGCCCACACACTGTAATTTGCTTCCTCCGCTAAAAATACACTCGTTCAAAATGATACACTTGTCCCAATTTAATCTTCCTTGCTAAAAAACCTAGCCTTTAAAAAATCTGTATCTTGTTAACTGCTGTAATTGCAAGGAAAACTCACGCTTTACACAATTTCATCCTACTACGTTTGCTTTCTACAATACAACTATGGGCAATCTTAAACACCTATTTGACCGATGTGTCTTACACACTTCAGTTGTCATCCCCTTTTAGTACAGGGAAGGGAAACAAGGGTAAAATTAGGGAAGAAGTGTTTCTGAGCAAGGAAAAATGGCAACTAAAATTGTTTGTGGGTTTTTTTTGTGGAGGAATTTGGATGGTGCTATTTAAAAAAAAAAATACACCCATCATAGAAGTCTCATATGCCTACAGGAGTTGGCAGAGCCACTTCGTGTGTAAGAGTAAGCCAATTCCTCTATAAGTAACTGGGTTAAAGCCCAGCTTCTTAACAGTTAGTCTCGTATAACCCACAGACAGCAACCAGCAACCCAGACAGCACCCTCACCCCCTGTATTTCCTTACACAGTATCTCAACCCTTGGTCCCCTAACATAACGGCTCTGGTTTCCCTGAGTCATTATGAAGTTTGATTGCACCTGCCACGCATTCCATGCACCAGACAGGCACTTACTCCTGCGCTGACTGAACGCAGCACATGCTTATTCACCTACCAGCAGGCTAAATGGAATGGGTGGGCCTGGCAACTGTTAGGGCTTTCCACCTTAGAGGAGCATGCCCTCCATGCACACTGATTTTACTGATTGCAATGGTAATTGCAAGAATGCGAGAACTCTGTTCCTTAGTCAAGTATGGTTGAAATTGGCCACCATGCCAAGAACATACTCCTAACAAAGCACAGAAAAGATATTTGTTTCCTCCAAAAAGTAGACTTGAAAGTTCCAGAATTTGCAACATTTAAAATGTGCTTTTGAAAGCTGCATTGCACATGAGAACATCACCGCTCCAGTAACGATGACAAATCACAGCAACCATTTTGGTCAGTGTATCATTTAAGACAAATACAGAAAAATCCCAACACTGGAACAACTAACTCATTTGCTTGTCAGAGTGCCCTTCTGCTCAATACCAAAATAATAGTAAACAGCAATACCAGCAAGCGATCAACAGCAGAGCTGTTCAGAACACAGCTAGGTGTGTGGAACGACTGTGATCACGCTGCAATAGCGAGTCACACTCCTTTCACTGCATACCCTGGATAACCAGTTACAAAACCTCAACTACACTCAGTAATTTTAATTTCAGCCTGTTTCTCCTCATCAGTTTAATAAATGCCTTTGTACTCAAATGCATTCAGTGCAGACCTCAGAGTGGTTTATACAGTGCGTAACACACTGAAGCATATACTTATGCAAACCTGAAGCCCGGGCACACTACATAGCACCTTCCCACCTCTTCATGCCATGCATTCTGTACAGTAAAAATCAAACTAAAAATACTGATAAAAAGATTCATCATACCCAAAGAATGAAAGTGTCTAAACTACGCAAGGTCTGGTGCCTTCTTTGGGTCTCAGTTCTTCTGCAAACTCACCTAAGGCTGTACTGGAGGATCATTCCAGTACAGCGGCCAACTACAAACCCACAAAACGGAAGGCAGCTCAGTGCAGACAAGCAAGGGCCACATGCCCAGAAGCTCAGGGACTAACACAGGGGGTGACTGATCACAGCTGTTGCAAAGAAATAGACTTTATCTCAGCACAAAGAGGACCAGAGAGTGGCCTTTGTTTTAGATAAACAGCTCTGCCAGTTGAGCAGATCATCTGACTGTATGACAACTGAGTGAAACAAGTGAGTGGTGTAAATGTTCCTCCCTGAGTTCATTAAAAAAAGTCAATGTCTCCCTCTGTTAGCTAGGCCAGGATGGGGGAGTGAATAGTGGCTCAGCACAGCAGAGTACAAGAACTAAATAACCAAGAAAGAAACTTTGAGATTAACAGGCTTGAGCTAGCTTCACCCCCATATTCCTTCCTGGCAACAGCAGATGCCCAGTATCGTGGCAGTGAGTGTGTTCTAGAGACCAGGAACAGGGACCACCTTGGTATTATGGTTGAACTAAAGCAACTGCAATATACACTTTAAAGCTCAGTTTAGATTGCATTTGTGATTCCACTGCAATTTGTATCTTTACTATATCAGAAATCCTCTATACCATCTATCTTCAAACATTAAATTTAATATTAAACATTACACCCTCCGTGTGTGGAATATTTAAAATTCACTAGTGAGAGAGCATTGGACTCCAACCCATGCCTAACAGCACACCTAAGGCTGACTCCCCTCCACAGCAGAACCCAGGAATATCCTTGTCTCTGCTTGGGTCAAACACTATCCCAATAATCTACTGTTCAAACAGCATTTTAAAAGATGACCCTAAGATACATTAAAAACTTCCAGTCCAGAACAGTACAAAATGTAGAATAAACACAGTCACAGTGTAATTTTCAAGAGTAACTATGACCAATATCCTCTGTGTTCTTATTCATCATGTCAGTACAAAGCGTCATCTGTTTCAGTCCCAGGTCCCCATGAAGAAAACAGTTGTGCCTTGCATGGATTATGTTCAACTATGAATGCAGAGTCACTACCAAACACTTCAGGGACCAGTTGAACAGTACGAACCAAAAAACTGGTTCCAAACACAGTCAACCAGAGGCACCTGATCTTGTGGAACCTCTCACTGGGGTTTTGACAGAATAAAAAGCCACTTTTTTCTAAACAAGGAAGAGAAGTGTATTAGGCTTTACTGAATCTTCATTCCCCCATGCACAGTACAGCCTGGCTGAATTCAACTATCTCACACCAAGACCTCCAGACACTTCAGTGACATCTTGGACCCACCAACTGAATTCTAATTCTGGATTCAAAGAACTAAATCTAGTTCTTTGATTCTTAGTTAGAAGGGTTGTTTTTTCAAGCACTGCCTGGCACTTTCTATATTAACATTGCTTTTACCCACTAAACACAAGCTGCAATGAAAAAAGAAATCAAGTCCTCTGAGCAATCATCACATTTGCGTAAGATGCACCAAGTCAGGTCCTTCTACCTGGAAGTACTTTGTGGAACCACCTCAGAATCTTCGATACCTCACAGACTCTGATCAGAACTTCTTAAATACAAGACAGGATGATTAATCTACAGCTCCTTACCATACAGCTACAGGAAAAAGCCTCTAGAACAATTACTACTTTTGAATGCTGTGATTCCTACCTTACATGAGAAGCTTGTGGGTTTGTGTGCTGGGTTCCTGTGCGGTCCCCCCTCCACCAGCAGTTTGAGAGAAAATCTCTAAATCTCTCCACTAAAAAGTCACCACAATATGTCCAAAATAAATCAAACAATACTAAAAATATGCCAATGTTAAGCTGCTGCCACTTTAATACATTCTCCAGGTACTTTTTCCTCAATCTCTGAGAGATGTACAGTTATGAAACACCTTTTCATCTGATTCTTGGGGTTTGGTTGTTCAATATGAACAGAATCTGGATTATACTTCCTGTAAGAGCACTATAGAGATGTTTGGAGACTCACTTTGGTAGTGTGCTGCACCTTGAGCAAGTGGAGATAAGAGGAAATTCTGCTGACCCAACATACCACACAAACCAAACAAGCCCCACTTAAGCACAAAGGCAGCAAGGAATAAGCAACAGGACAAAGAATATTTAGACAACTATCAAAACTGTTCTCATGTCAAACCTGATTGCACTCTCCAAACTATATTCTTCTGTTTTACACTCAACCCACCAAAAAAAAATCCCTAACTAGGCTACTACACACTGTAATACAGATAGTATGTGCACAACATAAGAAATAAGCCACCTAAACTCATGCTTTAATCCAGTTTTCAGTAAGCATGGTAATACTAGGAAGTAATGTAAGATAGCAAAACTGATAAAAATAGAAACTTCAGCAACAGAGATGAAATAAAAGCTCAAACAACTTAATGTAACTCCATCCCCTGCAGGAAATTTATCACTGAAGATAATAAAATCCTAGACCCAAGATTTCATGTACTCCAAACCCCCTAGTCAGGTGCAGGAACCTTGGCAAAGTATTTTCTAAGCTGCCACCAGCAAAGACTGAGATGAGTTGCTAATAGAAGACACGTACAGTGTCCAGACCTGATGAGAACAGAGATGATACACAGCATAGTATTTATTAGAACAGGAAGAGATTGCCAACTGTTAATAAACATGTATTATAAGTTTTGCAAATACAAGAAAGCAATAGAATACAGGACAAATAAAACTATTTGATGGACAGAAGAGCAAAAAATTCAAGGCAATCAATAAGGGATCATTTCAGTTCACCCCTGTAAAGTTTCTGCTGTGAGTTCCAGCACATCAGTTAGAACTGCCTGCCACTAATGTTGCAAGCGTGAAGCAGCCATGTAAATTCAAAATGTTTCCATTAGTTATGGAAAAATACTACCTCCAAAACATTACATGAGACACTCATGCTGTAGTCTATGCAGTTCTGGTCACCTGGCTTCCAAAAGATTTAACTGAATACATGCAGAGAAGGGGTTCTCTGAATAGACTCCGCTGCACAAGCGGACATCAGTAGACCTCAGCTTACTCGTGCTACCAAACTGAAACCTGCATGAGGATACACTTGTCATGTTTTAATATCAGGAGGACAAACCAAAAGTATGGATGAAACGTAAGTTTATGCTCAAAATCAGAATACAACTATTGGATCCTTGAACAGTTCCCAGAAAACAGTATCAGAAGCAAAACAGCCGCAGCTGCTTAAGTTGATAGCACCTCCTTCCTGAAAGAAATAGTGTCATATGGTGCCTGCATCAGCAGTGCAGCTAACCCAGCAACACAGGCTCCTTTATCTTTGGTTTGATTAGTTCTGCTGCAAGCTCGAAGCACTTCTATACTCACAATTCAAGCACTCGGAGCTATGTCACACATCTACTCTTTTCCTAAGCATCTGTTGCACAACAGGCACAGTACTATCAGCTGTTAAAGCTCCAAGACAGATGAAATTAGAATACACAAAATAGCAACAAATAGAACAAAAACAGGTTTTGTTAGGTTTGACAAGAAGCTTTTAAATTATATAAAAAGCAGCTTCAATTAAACATGGCCCTCAATTTAGAGTCTCTTTTCCCACCATAGAAAATGCCTTTCCTGGACACAAAGAAATTATTATTGTTTTTTAAATAAACTACCCACAGAGCACTTTCACTGTCACACATGTGCTTACATTCTGGACACAAAATCATCTTACTGCTGCTTTTATGCATGTTAGTCTCTGATTTCAGGGATAGTAGGGGAGAAATAAAAGACAGACAGGTAACATTGATAGAATATGCTAAGCTGGAAGGGACCAAGAAGGATTATTAAGTCCAACTCCAACATTAAGGTGATAATTAGTAAGGCTCTGTCTCATTCATATCTTACTCAATTTCCAGCTATCGAAATCCCTTCTTCATGGTACTCTAGTATCCAACGCTCTCCTCTTGAATCTCAAGAGCTGATACAACTTGTACATTCAGAAGATTATCCTTCTCCAGGGTATGAGCTACTTGTTTATCAAATACTACTACAAAAATAAAACTATTAGCTCAGCTTGTAATCAGCTTACAGCCACAAGTTCAGCTCAAAGTGGAAGGTTTTTAACATTAATTACACAGAAATAGGAAGGAGCTCTTTACCAGTCTGACCGCCACCATTCAAAAGCCAGCTATACTCAGCAGACTGACTCATAGCCAAGAGTTAACCAGCACTAGCATTGGTACACAGCTGCAAGCAGTAGCAGATCCTAGCCCTCACACGTGATTCAAGCAGAATGAAAGCAGCATTACCGGTAACAGACAGAGTAAGCCAAAAAAATGCACACATGCTACTTCAGTTTAGCCCGGGGTTGTACAAGGTTTGCTTTCTTCTAACAAAAGGTGTCTCCAGCAGAGTTTGAACATTAAAAGACAAGATGTAGTTCACTAAGTAAATCACTTAATCATACAAGAACTCAAGAAGACCGTGCTCACAAACTACTTACAAGTTACCAGGTTCCCAGAGCCCGCTTCTTCAGAGGTGATGTGCCTTGTGGTTCTTTACGAGGCACGTTGCATGTGCAAACATTTTATTCCTTAATCTTACAACCTCTGTCAGAACAGACTGAACATCTAATGTTATGATGTATGGTTTGTTTTTCCTCCCATACGCCAAAAGGGTAAGCATTAAGGAACCAAAATTATGTTAGAAGAGAAAGTACATCAAATATAATAAGGTTTTGCTCTCCTTGGTCTCCCTCTCCAGAACTCAAGCCTGCAGACAGTTTAGCTTGTTTCAGTAACCTTTCTTTAAGCATCGGAAGAAAAAAAGCCAGGTTTGCAGAATAAGGAACCCCAAACACAAAAGCCAAGAGAAATCATAACCTAGAGAAATTTGTTAAAGATAGGAATTGCTAATATTTACATGCATAAATCGTAGAAAGAGGGCAATGAAAATAAATAGGAATTATTTAAACTAGAATCAGATATTTTAATTAATTAGCCAGTTTTAGAAGATGATAACCTTTCCACAATTGGCTTTCCCAAGACCCCCACTAGATGAACATGAAGCCATCAGTTTTGTTTGCAAACGAGTAGAAAATAATGAATGCCATGTTAATTATTTGATGCTCAGTTTGCAAAGTGTTTTTGTAATTGGTTAGGTGTGGGGGCAAGGTATCAGTAGAACTAAGGAACACATCCACGGACAACACTGATCAGAAAAGCCACACTTAAGAACAAGTAGCTGCGGAGCACTGAATGCTGCTAGCATAAGCTTCAAGATCCAGATAGTCTTTTCAGAGGTGCTTGGATCCAGTTTTGCTTCTTTTCTGGAAAATGCAAACACCAAATAGGGAAGAATTACTATACACTGCAAATCAGCAAAAATATCACCATGCTCTCAGTGTGAAAATGCTCTAGAAGCTTCCTTCTATATTCCGGGGGGGGGGAGCATTGTGTGGTATTTGTTTTGTTTTTAAATAAAGCACAAGTAAAAATTCCAGCAGAAAAGAAACTTGAAGAAAATCATTGTAATGATCTACAAACAGACCCATGTGGATGACACACCTTCTCTCAGAACAGAAGTAGTACTTCACAGGAAAGAGATTCAGGAAATTATTTAAATAATATTCTCTGTGCCACCGCACACTTGCAAGCTCTGAAACAGCAGCACAACTGACAGCATGAGCTTTGTTATTGTCCTTAGGCGACAGGAATTCTGTCACCAATCACTGCCACAACTCACCTGCCAAAAGCATATGTAAGAAAAAACAATGATGCAAAGTGAGACTGAGGATCTGGGCTGAGTATTTTGTGTAACCCTACACATCACAGGTGGACATAAAGAAAATTCAAACATCCAGGCAACTCACTGAGTAATCTAACACACTAGAGACAAAACTGTGAATGGCCAAATGAAGATGATCAAACCATTTAATATATTTTTAACAAGCCAGATATTACAAAGTACCAACTGTTGCTGAGTAACAGCCTCCAAATCTACAAATTTAAAGACTCAGTACATACTCCTGCTTCAGCAGCACACTTTCTGTGCACAATAAGACAAAAAGATTTACATTTTGGGAAAACATAAAACTCCTCCTACATCAAATGTCTTGACTTTCTCATTCAAAAAGAGGAATCCAGGAAAGGATCTTTCTTGCACAATACACGTATCTTGGTCCGGTTTAAAAGTCAGCTTTCATAGACACAAGTGCAGTCTTTATCAATAGTACCTGTGATGACAACATTTCAACAGCATTCTCTATAATTATTCTTTTTTTAACTTCATGCATCTATAGGGAAGTTCACACTGTTGCTATAGAAATGGTGCTAAAAGGAAAAACTCTAACAGCACATGAATTGTCTACATTTAGTATGCCAAATGTTCTGTGGAAATACAATAGACATTTGGGGAAGAGATCTGGATTTTCTGCCTGTGCTACTATCCCCTGCATTTGTTTGTGAAAGTGTGCCAAGCTCAGTGTATGCAACTTCTACAAGCAAACAACAGACAAACAAGCTAGCCATCCATCCAACCATCCACATCTTTCCCATATTTGTAATCCACTTGAGAAGAACCTCAGTAAATCAGGCAACCAACGAGACAGCTTGTAAAGACCCAAATGTTAACAGTTTAATATTAAATACTTTTCTTCACTTGAGACCAGTTGGTAACTGATGACACCTAAGAAAGCACAATACAGAAACTGCACAAATCCAACTTAATTGGCACAAACGCAGGACTTCAAACATTTAAAACAAGGTTACAACATCCATTTGGTTTGAGAACCACTGGCCCAGCCCAATGGCAATGACCTAGTCAAAGCTCCTGAAATTGGAGACCAAGAATATGTTTGCTTCAGCTGAAACAGTTTCAAGTGAACCTTTTCATGAAGGAGGGCAGTATATATTTAAGATGGTACAGGATTTTTTTCTTATAATCATAGCAGAAACTTGCAGTAGATTGCATGGCATTTATCTGAAGGCCTGACGTTCTGGTATACTACCTTATTTCTTGTGCACTAATAACTGAATCACCAAAAAGCCCCCTAAATGTGATTTCAGGTAAACAGACAGCATAAATGAGAGCCCCGCTGGAGCTATTTCAAAGCCATCTATCTACATTATTGATGAAAGGATCTACTCCAAAGAAGGAATTACATAATAAATATCTACAGTTTGTAGAACTTTTATAACTAATGTTGAATATGCTGTTTTCCAGCAGACATCAAAAAGCTGCTTAGCTGCAGCACAAGCATTCATCTGAAAAGCATAGCTGGCAAAGTGCAAGATCCAGTTATGCAAAACACATCCATATACCTCTAATGGTAGTAAAGGCAAGCCTTATTCTTGCCACAAAACAAGGCAAGAGAGAAACTACAGGGGAGGGATTAATGATACAGTTCTTTACAGCACATGTGACAACTTCAAACTAACCAGAGACCAAGGAAATCAATTTCCCAAATGGCTTCCTAAGGAGGTAGAGGCACATTATTTTGTTTGTGAGCCACACTTCGGACTGGGAATGCAAAAATCATTAACTGCTAAAAAGATGCATGTATCTCCTTTTGCTCTACACGGGATGCAATGAGAATATGGTCAACAAGCCAGAAAAAGAAGACACAGAATTGGGCACAGTTTACTGGCATTAAAGAAAGCACAAGGCACACATGTATGCACAGCTGTGGCTGGCCTGCGGGGTTTGACAGGCACAGAAAAGCTGTAGGCACTTAAGCTAAGTGAGAACACGTTCAAAGCAGGGACAAGCATTTTCTTCCACATCTCACAGAAAGCAGGGGAAATCCTGCAATATTTGTATGCTTCTAAAGAGTACGACAACTGCTGACGGAAGAACAGTGTTTACCAGTCCTTTTGGTATTTAGGAGTCAAGTCCAGGTCATTTACCCCACGCAGAAAGATTCCAGTATGCCTTTGATACAGTCTATCAAGCGGGATTTTAAAGATTATTCCAGCACTATAAACTCAACACAGTAAGTTCACAAGGGATATCCTATCCAAATTCTACTTGGATACTTGAGAAATTCAGTGGCTGACTGGGTAATTATTCCTCAAGCATATCCTTCAGGTTATGAAATGCAGCTGTGTCCATTTCTGTCAAATCAGTGGATGTATGCATTAAAAATTTAAGTGGCTATATGTGCAAGCTGAAAAGTCAGGTCCAAGAGCAATGGCAACAACTGCCAGTACATAATATAATTCTGATACAAAAATTTGGAGGATAATGGTCTTTTGAATGCAAATATACAGATTTACAGCAGATAACACTATTTCTTAAGGAAATCCCATTGTTTACAGTTCATTTAATTAAAAAGAAAATTACATTTGTCTTTGTGGTAATCTTTTAGCAAACAAAAAGTAAATCTAGAATGCTACAATGCAAGAAAGTCCACACCATAAGATAGGAGGATATCACCCTATGTGACTATTCAGTGATGTTAACTATCTTTAAAAGGCTCATAGACTGACACCTTCAAAAAAACCAAACCAAACAACCCAGTACAAACTGCTACTTCAGTTTGTACTAACAGCTGAACTCCCTAATCTTAGCACACTGATTAGAAAATGCTTTGCTTTCCTGTCTTGGATCTCCAAACCCATCAAATTGGTACAACAAAGGAATAGTGCAAATCTTGGAAATCACAGTGAGAACCAAAGCAAAGATCCCCAGATCCTAAACAGCCAACCAGGCAAGCTTTTATTTCTCTGGCAGTTCCTGGAAGAAAACCTTGCGGGAGTTCTGTCCTGAAGTTTGCACAGAAGTCTTTGCCCACACTTCTACAGGGAGGGGATCTTCTGTCCCAGACTATTCAAAAGGACTGGCTTACTCTTAAGAAACAGATTAGCCATTCTGGGCAAACCAATGAAAGATAATTCTTCACCTAAATGAAAATGCAACACTTCTTTGAGACTCTGTCATGCCCCATATTGCAGCCTTAAGATTTTTAGTTTAAAAATAATAATAATTCAGCCACCCAAATAAATACATGGCTTGGCCAAGACAAGCATTTTTGCTGACATGTAAGACTCACCTTGAATAGGAAGAAAAACATGAAAAAAAGAGAGAACTGAAAGGGTCTGAGGAACAGTTTTTAAATATTTGGAACAAGTAGCCTAAGTTATAACTGGGACAAGGATTCAGTAACACTTTGTTGACAGTACACCATCCTTGTCCTGGAGGTACATTTCTTACAGCGACACATTTCCTTGTAAGTGGACACTACACGCCAAACAGGAGTAGACTAGCTTGAAGCAATGAAAACATCCCAGTGAAGAGAAAGCTGTGCTGGGAAAACAAACTGAGCTGGGAGATCTGGACAGGGAACCCAATTGCCAACAGGACACTTTTGTGCCCTGCAGAGGCTAGCCACAGCCTCTGGGCTGCCAGATGGAGAACGCTGTCGTACAGAACCATGTGCTTTTAAATTCTACACTATTTAGACACATTTTTAATGCCTATTTATTGTGACTTTAATACACGTTACCTTATCACTGCAACATTGTGTAAAGGAGTGAATTTGATTCTTGGTTGAGAAATTGTATAGATTTGCAATTCCAGCAGGTATTCTTTGATGACATACAAGATACGCTAAAATACTTTGAGGCAGTATTTTCAAAGAGTTCTACTAATAAGCTGTCTTTGCTATGACTCCCAGGTGTACTCCGTAAAGTATTCTTATTCTCTAGCTTAAAGAAAACACAAAAGACATTAACAATCTAATTAAAACAGCATGTAGGTTCAAAGAGAAAGAAGTATGTCCAAATACACTGCTCAAGCAGAATCAAACCATGCAATAGCTTCATTTCTTGCTCCCTTGATGATGTGAATCTTCTATGTATTTTTTAGATTCCAAAGAGATTAGATAAACATTTATAAAGCTTGAGATCCATCTGAACATGTTTAAATCTCCTCTTACTTCCTTCTAGGAAGATTTGGTAAAATTTGGCCTCAAGCCTCCAACAAAAAAAACCATTCTGTTTCATAACAAATACAACGCAGATCCTGCAAAATAGTGACAGAAAGCTCTTTTTAAATGCATCACTTCAAGCAGTCAACCTCTGGCATAGGTATGTTCTCCTAGCAAGGAAAAGCAGCAGTGTGATGGGTTCTCAGCCCAAAGATGCTATTCATGTGGCCTTTCCCCTTCAGCATTAATGAGCATCAGAGGTAGATCACAGTCTGTTTTGTCCTTCCTGAAAAAACATCAGAGAAAAGCAAGACTGCCAAACATGCATACACAGGTTCAGAGGAAAGAAAGCCCACAGACCCCAGAACAAGCAATGCAGCGTACAGGCCACAGAAGGCCATAATCCAGGAAAGAAAAGCTGTGACCTCTTACATTGTGAGAGAGTCCAATAAGCAAGCTAGGCAATCACAGAGGGGCAGAAGCAGAGAGAGAACACACAACCCCTATCCACACCAACTTCTCCTAGCCCTGCTGCATCTTTCACTAAAGGTCTTAATGTGTCTTGATACATGGTGATACTGCAAAGCTTCCTTGTGTCACCACCTGTGAGAAACTGGTACCACCTGTGAGGATTTGGAACATCTGAACTATACCTAATTTGACAAAACAAATGAATACAAGGGTATTTCTGCAGTTCAGAAGAAAAAAACAAATAAATTCAGATCTCTTACTGTTGTCTCAAAACCAAGATCATCAATATGAACAATTAAAAAAAAAAAAGTGATTTTCCCATCCTAAGCTACCAGGAAGCAAGTTGTCTCAACTGCTAAAAGAATGGCCAGAAAAGCCAATACCTTGGCTGCACTTTGGAAATACTTTAATTTTTTAGTTGGTACAATATTTGGCTTGCCAAGTTGGTGAGGATCACTGTGGTCATTAATGTTATTTAAATAGAGAGGAGAGCCAGCCACGTCATAAACAGAATATGAGCACCTTACCGTTGAAATACCACTGAAGTCACTAGCCACAACAAGTTTAGTGTGTTTCTGGTGGGTGGCATACTTTCCAAAGAGCTTTATCACTTAAAAGCTGAGCTATTTTAATAAGCTACACAAGCTTATCTTCTACTACCTCCAAGACAACAGAGCAAAAATAACCAAAGCAAAACCAACACACGCAGCCAGCAACTTAAATGCAATGTTCATAGTGTCATTTACAGGACTGTTCTGAACTAAAAATCTAGGGTGGTTTTATTGGTTTGGGGTTTTTTTTGTTGGGTTTTTTTTTTTTTCACAGAGAATAGGATTTTTCCAACTGATTTGTGGCTATTAAACATCATAAATCTGAAAAGCTATCAAATAGCAGGCAGTAGGGCTGCTGCATCACAGAGACTGCCACATAAGCCAGCTTCCTCACTGAGGAATGAGGCAAACTCAACTTCAGGTCAGGCTGGGTCCCAATTGCATGCTTAACCCAGCCCCCAAAAATATGACAATTTAACCTAGGTAAGACCCCTTTTTCTCTTCTGAGATGCGTTTTCTCATCCTGCAGATCATTATTTAAAAATAAATAAATGTCAGCCTCCTCTGCATTAGAGATGCCAATTATGAATTGTGAAATATTAGTTTTCTTCCTGTAAGCAAAATACTTCTAACCAACATTAGAAGAATCATAAATACAAAAAAGCCACAGAGAAATACCAAACAGCTACTCTAATGATAAGATCATAGAAACCCACCCTATTGCCCTAGGGAAAAAAAGATATCCAATTCCATTAATGACCTGGAATGTAATAGGGAAAGATGACACCAGAGAAAGAGACCAGCAACTGAAGTCTTTGTTGCTGAAGCTCAACACTTCTCCTCATCTTCCCTCCCTCCCTCCGGACACATAAAATCAAGAAGATATCCATGACATTCAGTACCAGGGCACACAGATATTTGACACCTAAAAGCAACAAAGAAACTCCAGCACATCCTAAGACAGCAAGGGAAGTATTTTTTTTCCTGTTCCCTGGAGATATCACACTTCTTTCCATGTCCTTTAACTCCATTACTGCCACATTTTTATTTTCCACTTAAGACTAACACCTCCTAGAGAAGAAAAAGTATGTAAAACCATGGATTTCCAAGTCATGAAAATGAGTTAGGTTGTAAAAAAATAGTACAGCTCTCAACTTTTACCTTTCCTTACAAATAAATGAGGGATTTAAAGAGTTTTCACAAAGTTTTGTAGGGCACAATAGCTTAGCAAGACATCTTTCATGTTAGCCGTTTGCATTATTTATCAAACAAGCTTCCCTTTTTAGCAGTATCACTTAACATAGGCTAACTAGATTTCTATGTTACCACATAGAAATGTTGTAACAGCCAACAGTGTAACACAAATACAACACATCTCTGAATTATATTACTGTACAGATCTACATAACAGACTTTCTTTTTTCTAAATTACCCTTTATAAAATGGTTTTGTGGCCTCAGCAGTGCTCTTTCAATTAATGTCTTTATTATCTTACAACTAAGTTATAGAATTTATATCAAGAATTACTCAAAACTGTGTCTGCCTCAAATCATTAGCACATAGACCTTTATTACTCTTAGTCTGAATGTATATAAGAATTCGTAACTGTTTTGCATACGCTCACTTATAACAAGCCTGTGCTGGAAGCACATGCTGGGCTCAGCTTCCACACCTGAGGGTGTTGCAGTTCTCTCCCACATGCTAATTGCACTTAACAGGTAAGACACACAACTTCAAAGAAAAAAAAATCCACAAGATTTTTGATACATTTCTCTAGATGCCCTTGCATAATGTCACCTTAAATACTTTAAAACTTTCCATTGTATGTCAAACAGTAATTTGGGATCATGCAACAACAACTGCACAGATACTTCCTTTCCCTCTCCTAGCCATACACCATCCGTTACCAAAAAGAAAAGGGACTAAAGCAGCCTCATTGCAGGTCTCTAACAGAATTTTTACACCCCTCTCTAAAACCAAAGTCCCTGAATGCCAGGTGGTGCACAGATTTATATGAATACTTTAAGAGAAGCTAGCATGTTATCTGACACATGAACTAGATGCTAAAGGAGCAGCCTTTCCACCACTAAGCTTCAGAAAAGAGTCAAGATTGAACTTTCAGAAGTATTAACACAAGTCACAGTATGAAACAGAGTTTGAGTTATGTCATCACACAGGCCCTATCCACATTAAAAAAACCCAAGTCAGCAAGCTAATGAAGTTCAAGGGCAAGCCACTGCATGCAGACATTGACAAAGCACTAACTGCAAGGAGGTCGTAAAGCACACTGCTTGTAAACAGCTGCCTTTCTTCAAAGGTAAAGAAATACTTTACCTCAAAAGTAGTTTTTACACTCCTTTATTATCACTTTAATATGCTTTCAACTTCATAAAACATTGTACAATTGGCTTCCACCTCAAGTAAAAATGGTATTATGCTTGCCTTTTTGTTTTATCTCCTGACTACAATTTCATTAGCATAACTTTCCTCCCCAAAGTCCTTTGGAAGTATTCTGAGTGGACACTCTGAACACCTGAATCAAGAGATATTGCCAGTAAAGCTGAACAACTTCCACAAATAAAGTAATTTTCTGCCAGCATAGTTAGATCTACACAGGTATATAAAAGAAACAAAGAATAACTGTGTCATACTGTGATTAGATTTGGTATTACTACCTGTGGTACCTTTGTAGTGAAGACTCTGTCCAACACAACACAATATGGTTTTCATTAAAATACCATTAAAAAAATATCTATTCCCATGACTGGAAATGCCATTGGATAGACAAAAGTTGTTGTCCACTAACAAGGAGAAAAGCCCTTTTAGCAAGGCATGCTGCCAAGAATACCAAAATCTATTACTAAAGAGTTACCTGGCAAAATCTGTTCAAAATAAGTCCAGACTGGGAGGAAAATAATGTTAAAAAAAAAGTAAGATTAGGAGAAATTATGTATGATCAGTAGGACAATCAACCAGCAAAGGGTGGCTAGCCAAACACTTTTCAAGCAGGAAGTAGCAAAAACATTTCAACTACAGAGGCACACCTCCTACTATCATATAAATAAAATGGAAAACAGTTTCATTAAAAGCTGCATGGCTCAACAACATAATTGCACAGCATAATAAAAAGTTATAAAAATAAAGCCTCAGACCTAGGTAACATTTATTCTCATCCTATCTCAAGTCAGGCCTGCAAGGCCCAGGTTTTACTGGCCCTAGCAAAGACCTCAAATTTCAGGCTACTCACTGTTACCACATTCATGGATCTCAGCAGCACCGGGTTAGTGCGTAGCTAAAGGAAATCTTGCTGAGCTTCAGTAAGTCTGCACTCCAAGCTCCAGAAGATACCTGAAATTCACCTCAACTGCATGGAAGCACCAATCACAATAGAGTCTACACTTCTTATACATTAATCCTTTCCAAAATGCCTGCTGGCATATTTACATAGAAGTTTGATTAATGAGTATCAAAATTAGAGGTACTTATTGGACAAGCCTACGAACTAAAACTCAAACTGGTCAATCTCAAAGTACATTTATGTGACTAAGTGACTATTATGCTAGAAATAAGTGATAGCTTTGACTCCTCAGGTATACTTACCAATAAAGCACATGGGAAAACCGGCTGGTAATCAAAGACAAGGCTGCAGGCAGAGTAGTCTGGACTTGCTAGCAACAGCAGCACAGTTCAGGTACCCTTTAACCATACAGAGAAAGTTAGTTATGTGACAGTATAGGAGAGGAAGCACAATGACATCCACTTCATTATATGCTTTATCAATACACCTCATGATAGAGTTACTAATTAGTGACAACACAAAACAGTGATGCATTAATGGGAGAGTACCCCAAGTTTTCGGGCCGTTCTTTTCTTTTACTGATTTAGCACTTCAAGCAACTTATGCACATTTTGAAATTCAAATAATAAACCACGTGATGCTACCAGCATTCTAACACTTCACACAAGTAAGCTGATTGCCATTGCTTTTGGAATCCCCAAAATACTTTACGGGCTTCTGGGTTAGTTGTCACTTACTCAGGCAAATGGCTGTATTACCAAGTTTCCAGTAACACCATCTCATTCCCAACTCACTCCACCAGCCTAATATAAAAGATGCTATGACTGCAAAGCATCACAAGGATCCTATAATGCCTCAAGTATTTCTGCCTAGCATCTGAAATGAGGTTTTTCCCAATGATCCCCAGCTGTGTTTCCAAGTCTGGGAACAAGATAGAAAAGAGCTTGAGCTCTAATACCAGAAATCAGCACTCCACAAGCTAACCTACAGCCAAAGGGACAACTGATCCACTTAATTGATTTCAGCTGGTTTATGGGAACTCTGTTTTCATACTTGCCAATCATCTTCACTAATTGCTGCTTTTCCCCCCCCCCAATTCCTTTCTCGGCCATGACATGAGCATAAGACTTTGTATGGCTGAAAAATAAATATTGAGGGAACTATCAAACTGAAAAATAACACAAGAAAAAAAGTCCAAATTTCTTAGATGGGTAAGTTCCCTGATGTAGTTCACTAAGAGTACTTCTGCCAGAACAGTGCGCAAAGCAAGCAGTCAATAAACAAACTGCCCCACTGCATGTGGGGTCACGACCTAATTCAATTACAGACCAATCTAAATTAGTTAGAACTGTGGAGGACCCCAGTGTTATCAAGCAAGTAATAGAACTTCAGAGCAATTAGAAGATTAAATTAACAATTTGGCAATAAAACAAGTGTAAATCTCAAATTTATACAAGGAACTAACAAGCCACAAGTCTGCCTGTGCTTATGTGCTCCTTCAGCTATGAAGTCAGACATGAAGCTTACAAAGAAAAAATTAGTAAATTCAGACTTCAGCTTTTCATGGGAGGCTTCTGCCAGCCTATACATTAATCTGGAAAGGCTGCAGCACTGCAGAACACGTGCTTTGTACTAGCCCTGCTTATTCACTTACTGGTCCAACTCCAGTCACTCTGTGACATTATACCACTTATTCTAAATGAAAATATAATACTATGGTTTAGACAACTACCCCAAACCCTGTGCATCTTAATAATGCAATAAAAGCAACCCAAATTACAAGCTGCATTAAGATCACTTTTGCAGGCTCTCTGCCAGTTTTATCTAGCTACTATTATCTAAGAAGTATCCCTTTAACTTTTAAAAAAGATCAATATTCTGCTTCCCTAGCACGATCAATCTGAGCTCATCTCAATGAGAAAAAGCAAATTCTATAGTCTCAAAGCTGTCCCTTAATGAATAATGAGGGAGGCACAAATCAAACAGCTTTTAATGCCACACTACTACAACAATGGTCAGAGTTGATAGCCAGTCCTAGGTCACTTCAGACTTAATTGATTGTTGCAAATACCACAGCACCACTAGCAGAAAAAAGTAGTAACACATATATATCCCAAAACATTCATGCCACTGAGACGGCTCCAAAGCCAGCAAAACATTCTGTGGCATGTTTTGCCTCCAAATCACTTTAAAATGGAGTTATAGCATGAAAGCCAGCATTTCTCAAACTTCTCCTCTACAACCCCCGTTACACATTTCTTCTCTGCCACTCTGAGCACTCCAGCCTGCAGACTGCCTATGGACATACAGCACAGAGAGTGTAAGCAAAAAGATTCACAAGTTCCGAGACATTACTAAATCAGGCAAGCCACTTTTTGGCTGAAGACCCCATACCAAGCTTAAGCATCAGTTTCCGTTCTCCACCATTTCTGCTTATCCCCGGGCATGCTGTTCTTTCCTCCCTGACTCAGGCTCTCCCCAAATTATATGTCATTACTTGCACTAGGAACTGCTGTAACAATCCAAAACCAATGGTAGGTGGGGCAGAGACCACTTCCAGCCAAATTCTAGTCAGCTCTAATCAGGTTAGGAGGTCTCAATCTTCTAGTCAAAGACTTAAAAACCTGATTTTACTGCCTCAATGATTGCTAAAAGCAACAAATAATAAGCTTGAGTCACCAGAGGGCACTAACGCTTCTACCTAATGGCAAATGCACTTCTTCAATTAGGAGGACTGATAATTACATCCACATCATCATGTATATTTTATCTGGATTGAACTTCAGCCAGCTTGTTCTAATCCATGTTCAAATCTCAACCACATGCTGATGAGGTACTGAGCTGTTGCGGTGACACTTGCAATATATGGGGGAGACTGACAGTCTCCCCAGATAGACCAGACAAAACAAGGCAGGCTCTCCCACTTCACTTGAGATCTAAAGCTCACACTGACTATGAAATGTATTTGGATGTATGCATATGAGTTAAATTCTGAAACAGGCACGAAGAACAGGTCAAGTCCGACACCTCTTCAGAGGCAGCTCTTGAGCATCTGTGCATCAGGCAGAGAGGTGCACTGCAGTACACGCAGGTATTTTTCTGGAGCAAGAAACCTTGACTTGTTGATGTACCCAATACAGTCACAAAGAGCCAAACCACACCCTGGCTGATGGAGCCCTACAGAAACAAGAGCAAGCTTCTAGCACCTGCAAGGTTCCCTTTCCCCCCGGTATTATCGCCCTGTACTTCTTCCTAAATTGATTTTTTGTAGTTTGGACTGTAAGACCACACAAGCAGGGAAAGGAAAGGGAATGCTATCTTGCTGAAAGACACAGTAAAAGCATAGAGGCAGTCACTTCTCTGCACTGAAGTTACAGCCATGGGGAAAAGTCAGACTGACAATAAAGTTGGGGGACCAGGGATTCTGAGAGCACTCTCAAGGCACTTCCATGGGTTTAAGGAAGACATCATTTTTACCAACTGACAATCTACAAGCTATCTGGAAGCCTGTAGGGAGTTTTGAAAATACCAGCTGTGAGTGTACTTGAGACGAGCACACCTCAGAACAGTGAGCCCAAGAAAGTAAACATGAACCTTTTACATGTCAGAAACACTGTATTTTAGAATAAGCCCTGGCCCACTAGATTGCCCCATATTTTATTTTGCTATACTATGCAACTGACTGAACAGGTCAGTTTTCCTAGACAAACGCTCCTACAAACTGAAACAGACAGGAAACATCCTCCCTCTTCCTCAGCCAACATGGAGGTTCAATGCCCATCATTTACACCACGCCAACTTTTGAAATGTCACAACAAGAAGCTCCAGTGTTCAGAGCATACCATGCTGCTGAATACATCCTCCCCTCCTGTAATGCTGGGCCACGCTCTCCCTTCCCACCCCCTCTTCCCCACATTACACAGCTCCTCCTGACCACACAAAGCTGGTCCCACCAGCTCAGCCCAGTGACTGGAGCAGTGGGAGCTGCAAGCCCTCTTTCTGTTCAGCAGAATACCGTGTGGTACGAGCTTGGCCTAAAGTACCCTAATGCCATTTTCCCTAGGCTCCTACGAGGACTTTAAGGATCTTTGTAAAGGAAAAAGTCACATACCCTCACATTCTAGGGGATTAAGCACACAGAGCATCTACTTAGAAGACCCAACGGTAACATTATGACTCTCTTTTAAGGCAATTAGCTCATAAACAGACAAAACACAAAGCCCACACTGCTTCTGTTCATGCAGTAAATACTACACACATGAGCATTAGAAGATGACTTCTACTGCAGCAGTTCCAGGTATTTAAACATAAAGATTATTAACAGAAATGTTCTCATTATTTTGAATACGCTTTTTTAAGTATCTTTTCTAACAAAGACTGTAAAACAACACTGAAAATCAGAAATGCACTATTCCTTTGATGTCTTATACTTCAACAAAATGTCACCAATTACATTTCCCACCCTTCAAGGAAGTTTTCAACTCAGCTTTATTTATTGAATGAAAGGAAGGCACCCAAATGACTCAGCTCCACGCAAATATAAAGGAAAAAGATTAATCCCTAATCACAGTGAGAAAAAAAATCAGGGGAAGAAACTGTTTAAGATGCGGGTGTGTCCTTATCAATTCAAATCTTTTGCTATTCAAAGGCATGAGAAGCACAACATTAGCACCCTGAGACTTCATTAGCCTTCTGAAGTCTCAAATATTTATTACAAATACGGACCATTTAAAAAAAAAAACAGTGAGGTCAAAGAGCTAGCTCTGTACCTCCATACTTGTTCACTGGTGTAAAGCAGCATTATGTTCAATAAAATATCTAAACATTGGGATTTCCAATCTACAGAGGCACTAGCAGGATATGACTGCAGGAGGGAGTTCTCTCCAGAAAAAGTCTGCAAAGACATATTTCAGAGGAAAAAAAAAACCCTGACAGTAAACAGGATAACCTCATGAAGAGAGGACGGGGTTTTTTTTTTCCTCCATCAGATTGATTAATCAAACTTTTCTCATCAAAATCCAGCAACAGAAATTAATATTCACAAAGGGACTAACAGACTCCAAGCACATCTTCCAGTTGCATTTGTCTGCCCATCTCAGCCATGTCCCACTAGCATTTCGGTGCACAATACATTTCCAGGCTTGTTGGGAGAAATATGTAATTTCAGACTAGCAGGAGAGCTTCTTTACCTACAAACCAAACTCTCAATACAAATGTCACCAGAGGGCACCCTTTCAATTCAAGTGACCCAGCTTCAGCAAACTTCTGAGCAAGGCCGCAGACAACCCACAGGTAGGGATCCATGGAGGCTGTACTAAGCAGAAACAGTTTTGCTTCTGCAAAAGACTTCCTTCAAAAAAAAACCCAAAACAAACACGAAACAACCCACCCCAAAAAATACAAAATAAGTTTTAAAAAAATCACCAAATATACATGAAATTGTTTATCCCAAAAACACGAGCAACCACCACTAATAAAGAATACAAGCTATTACCAACTTCTCTATTATGTTATACTGTGGTCCTTGATGGTATCAATTCACTCAAGCAGCTTTGACACTCCTGTGCATCATAACTTACAGAAGCAGAGTCCAAATCAGTACAGCTCATGTGGAGGTGCCTATGGAAGGCCTCTAGCAACAGCCTCATCAATACTAAACCTTAAAATAACACATGAAAAAAACACGTCTATCTTGTGATGAAAAAGCTCTGAGAAACAATGCATTTTTATACTTCTTATTACCCTGTATTTAATCTTGGCTTTAAAAGAGTGAAAAATCAAACAATTTGTGTGAAAATAACCCAAAAGTATCAGCAGTTTTCAACCTTTGCTCTGTGTATTGTTTCTAACTGCCTGCTCGGCCTTAATAAAGATTTAAAAGAACCTGGTGAGCTGAGGTTCATTAAACAAAAACACACACAATGGCTAAAAACGCAATAGGTCTCTGTATCAAAAAGAGTTTGCAAACAACTGTTTGATGTGAAGAGAAAGTTAAGCCCATTTTGCTTAGAAACAAACCACCACCACAATGCTACTAAAATCAAGTTGCAGAGACAGGCAGTGATAAAGAGGGAGAAGGAAAATAATCATGATGACATCTTCCAGTCTTGACATAAGTTCAAAAACCACAGGGCTACAAAACATCTGATTGCCTACTTATCCCCCTAGCCCATTTGAAAAGAAACAGCCTCCATCTCTTCTAGCTCTCTAGGACAGCAAAGCCCCTTAGTTTGGCATAGGAAGGGGCAGAGGGGAAAGTAGTAAGACCTGTGCAAAGGCACCTTTGGTCAGCACAGGGATTGCTCAG
This sequence comes from Hypotaenidia okinawae, assembly GCA_027925045.1. NCBI lineage: Eukaryota > Metazoa > Chordata > Aves > Gruiformes > Rallidae > Hypotaenidia > Hypotaenidia okinawae. Next base: position 891,632 of record BSDF01000009.1, on the reverse strand, counting down.
ATACATAACCATATCCACAGAATTCCACCATGCTAGCAGCTACTATTTAAATACACAGGAACAAGTTACTTGGAACTATTACCTATCATCACCACTCATCTTGGTTTAAAATATGTCTATATAATTGCTTTTCCAGTGTCTGCTGCCAGGAAAGAAACATGCCAGACACTCCTGATGACAAGTAAACAGCATCTACTCGCCTGCACATGCTCTAAAGCGGATCCCTGCCCGCTGCAAGGCGATGCACTCTTGGTCCTCTAAACTTACCCGATTTATGTAAAAGCAACGCTATGGCGGCCCCGTCCCCTGACTACCCCTCCCACCGCCGCCTGTGTGTGTCCGTCACCCCCACTCCCGCCCCGGGGTCGCGCTGCCCTACATCTCATGTCGCGCGAGCTTGGCCCCACTCAAGGTGAAGGTGCCCCAGCCCCGCCAGGGAAGGGATGACTGGATAGCGGTATCTCACAGCCACAGACACCGCGCCACCCCCCGCTTCCCCTCCAACCGCCCTCAGGCCCCGCCGCGGCGCCGAGCCCGATGACCCACACGGGAGCACGGGTCTGCCCATCCACGCGCACGAACACGTTAACAGCCTCCTCGCCCGGCCTGCGGCTACTCCCTTGGGTGCCTCTAGACAGCGGAAGGGGGGCAGCTTCCCCTTTTCCCGGGCCACAACCTGTTCTCCAGCCCCTCACGCAGACAACGCGGGGAGAGGGGGTGGGAATAAACGACTGGAGGCGCGCTGCTGGCCCGCTCCGCGGCTCAGGCATCCCTCCATCTTGCAGCAAGGCCGGGGGCGCCGGGCAGCACCATCGCCCCACGCACTCACAAACACACGCACACACTCCTCAGACACTGACGGGCGTGAGGGCGCTGCCGAGTCGCCGGCCGGGTCCGCGGGGGACGGCACCCCGTTGCCCACCGCCGCCTCTGCTGCTGCCGCCGCCCAACCCACCCCCCACCCCCGCGGCACCCGTGTGAGGAGCTGGGCGACAGGTGGGCGGCAGAGCGCGCGGTTCCGAGAGCAGCCGGCCCGCGGCGAGGTAACGGCTGGGGGCCGGGACACTCCCCGGATCTGGGAGGGGACCGCGCGCCTCCAATCCCCGGCCGGCAGCCGTTTAGGGCCCGGCGTGCGAGCCGGGGTTAAGCCTCCCTTCTTTCCTCCGAGGGGGAGCTGGACAATAAGCCCCGCTGCGGCTATCTCGCGGAGGCGGGCGCCAGTCTCGCAGCTTTCTCCTCCTCTTCCTTCTCCCCCCTCCTCCTCCTTCTCCCCCCTCCTCCTCCTCCTCCCCCAGCAGCCCGGCTCACCTGCGAGAGGGGGGAGATGGATGAGCGGAGGCGGGCGAGGACGGGGAAGCCGCTCCGGCTGCTGGAGGGGCTGCCGGGCTCCACTCCGCCCGCGGTGGGTCGCTCAGCACCGCTCACCGCCTCCGCGCTGATGCGGGAGAGCCGGCAGCGCCGCCACACACAGTCACTCACACACACACTCTCCCATACACATATACACACGCACGCACGCACGCACACACACACACACACACACGCACGCACGGAGGGGGGCCGGAGGGGGGCGCCCGCCACCACCCGCGCATGCGCGGCGAGCCCCCTCAGCCCGCCTCCTCCCGTATGGCGAAGCGCCGGTGTTAGGCACGAATTGCGCAAGCGTCGACCCGAAAGGGTGTGCAGAGCCCGGTGCCCGCCTCCCCGCGCAAGGGCGACGAGCAGCCCAACGGCCGTTGTGGAGGGGGCGGGCCCCGGGCCCCACGCCCGCACGAGTTGCCGTAGCGACGAGGGGGCAGCCTCGCTGTGAGGCGCGTCCCTCGTTCTGTCCTCTCCTCTGCTCAGCCCGCCGCTTCGGGGGGCCGTGGCACCGGAGCTCTGTTCCTTCACCGGGCCTCTCGGATGCTGGTGGCCTCGCTGAGCCCTCGTCGTGTCGGGTCACCGTCCCCTCGGCGCCCGTACCGAGCTTTGGGTGCGAGCGGCACCCATGTAACCCCAGCGCTGCTGAAAGCCAGGGGGATAGGAGGTCCGGAAAGATACAGCAGCTCTCTGGGAGGCGCAGGCCCCTGGGGAGGAAAGACAACTGAGAGAAGGAAACGAACTGGCTTTTTAAAACAAAACAAAACAAAACAAAAGGACGCGTTACTTCGCTAAGAAATTAATACGCTCAGAACAAACGCAGGGCAAGAGTTTTCTAGATATTTCTATGCTCCCACAGTCCTACAGTTGGGAAACGCTGAGTTTACCAGAGGAAAGCAAGGCCTTCAAGGTGTTTGCATCATTTCAGGAGTGAAAGCTCTCAGTAAACCACCAGATTTTGCAAGAATCACCATGAAGCCACAAGAGTTGGCAATGGTGCTGTCACAGAGACAGGGCTTGGCATCTCCCACTTTTCAATTTATATCCCCCCCGCCAGGGAGGCTCCGGCCCAAGTGAATTATTACAATAATTAATAGTGTTTATACATGTTCAGAATACTTTGCAAACAATAGTTACTCTCATTAACTTGTTAACTGACTAGTTTTCATCCTATTGTGAAATTAAGATAGTTACAGCTACTTTCCTACCCTTGGGAGATGGGTTCGGTAATTTGTTTGCATACTGGGTAAGCTATTGCTGCCATCCAAGATGCAGCCACCTGCGATGAATTTTCCATATATAGCCACCCACATAGTGCCTGTTGATTAATAGAGTTGCAGACTGGTGACAATATAGGTACAAGGATCCAGAGCATGTTTGAGAGGCTCAGATTCAAGGAGTACAGTGGGCTCGAAAGACAGTGCTAGCTTTTAAAATGGTGACATGAAAATAAGGCAGAAAGGATGGGAGAAACTGTAGACACAAGTTTGACAGTAAAGCAGAAATACATTACCTCACATACAGTGTCACTTTCCCATTTTACAAAAAGCTTGTGCCTAGAAAGAGAACATTCTTTCCTTTTTTTTTTTTTTTTTAACCAGAATAATCTGGCATAGCATCAAAGTAATTTTGAACCAGGGTAAATGAAAGGAAAATAAAATCCAGAATGCCACCCTTCTGTAAGGTTTTCAGCAGACGGGTCAGTGAAGGGACAGAATATTTCTCCATAATTTGAACCACAACTTTTAACACAAATATTAGAAGATTATAGGGAAAGGAGAGGAGGAAGAAAAAAAAAGGGGGAGGAAATAAGGCCACCTCCAAAGAGGGAAGCAAAGGTAAGAATAACTTACAAAACATTCTTCTTTGCTAAAGCAGGAGACAAACTATCACATAAAAAAAACCCCAAGCCTCTCAGCGTTAGTTAAGTGGAGGATAGAACGGTCAGGTTACAAATTCTGAAAGGCATTTTACAATTCTCTCATTAAATGCTTCCAGAAAAACTACACAGTGGGTTGTGAGGAAGCAGCAATGTCGTGGATCAAAAACTAAGGCAGATGAAACAGGAGAACACACAGTCATTCATAATCATGGTGAAAAACCAGGAGATTAAGGGGTTTTGTACAGTTTTGTTGTAAATACCCTTAAAAACAGTCTAAAAAAAAGGCTGTACAGAAGGAGACAACATATGTAGTGGACACAAAATTACTTAGAATTGTGGGGCAGGTTGTGAAGATACTCAGTGTGACCTAACTACATAGGAAGACGATACGGTGACATTTGATACTGATTAATAGTCATCAGTACAACACAGTACGTATTGGAGGAAAGAAATCTGGTTACACATTGCAGAGGAGTCTAAACCAAAGGTGATACTTCAAAAAATACACAGGCATTCTAGGCAGCAGTTTAATAGAAATGTCTTCTCAGTGTATGAACATGTCAAGATGTGAAATGGAAAAAAAACCCGAAAAGTGATGGCCATCTTGCCATCATTTTATCTCAAAAATAGTTTTAAAGAATGAGTGGGTAGGAGGATGTGAAACTGGAATGCCCAATTCCACTGAAGTGCCGCAGTGCCAGTTTTACACCAGAGTGCCATGTTTGGTTGCTTTTTCCCTATGATTCCAAAATCTTTTCCAAGATACCACTTTCTAGTATTCAGCTGCCCACTCTAAGCTCATAGCTGGCATTCTTTATTATTTTAGAGGTACAGATTTTCCCCATAATACTAAATATTCCACTTATATTTTGTTATTAGTTGAATATTGCAGGTGTGCTGTTAAACATTCAAATTGCAGGAAGCATCAAAGAGAGAGGAAATGACTAGATGAAAATATGCGGCAAAAGAGTTTGTTATAGTGAAGAAAACTGCTGTCAAAAGTACCAGGAAATCACTGTCACTTGTGACTGGCAGACTGAGAGGGAATGGGTGCAGGGGGACAAACCTGAACAAAAACAGTTATGCAAATCATTCCAAATTAATGTGACTGAACATTTTACAGCCCACAGGACATCACTCTTATCTTTACCGCTTTCACCTGAAAGAGCAAATTTAGAAATTGTATGTCTCTAACCATCCTGCAGATAAGTATTCTTCTGAATAGTTACTTACTATGCATCTCAGAAGTTGTTTTTCAGGCATGTTCATCCCAATTTGTATTAGCAGTGATTATTTGTATAATTCACTTGCCACTGCAAGTGTGTAACTAGCTTCACCGTATGTAGAAACAACTCAAACTATATGGAATATAGCATTTCCTTATAAAAGCAACAGCAACATTACCTACCATCTGAGGGGATGGAAATCCATCCATATATTTCTGATTTCACAGATCAAAACCATTTTTCCATTAGGCACAGTAAGATGTGTGTGCTTCCATGTACAAACTGCGATATGTTTTCAGGAGCAGCTGTAATGAAATGTTGAGACTGCAATGCGAAGCACTTCCCATTGTAAAATCTAAGTCTAAAATGCCAGCAGTCACTGTTTATTATACTTGCAGTAACAGAAGAGAGCATAAGCTTTTTCAATTTAAAAATGTATGATGTAAATTGCTTTAATCAGGTCTGCTTGTATAGATTACATTACAAACAATTCTAATATTTTTAAGGAAAAATGAGAAACAGTATTTGATTATGACTGAACACATGCTGCATACAAAAGCTCTGGGATTAAAATTACACATTAATACAAAATGAAATTAGTTTTGTTGCCTTTAAACCAAGCTTCCTGAGTACTACAGAAAAGACACTTTTTAATCTTGTTTTGGTGACTAATGATTTGAAAGAGGATAGCTTACATTTTGGCACCTAGTTAGTACTTCATTAATTAATAATTACTTGGCACTAAGTAAAGGTCTTCTAACATTGCCTGAGTCTAGAAACAGTTATTATCATAAAAAGTCATTAGTTAAAATCAGTTTGATATGAGATGTCCCAACCGGATAACTGCTAAAATGTGTAGTTCCCTAGGGAATGAGAATGTAGTAGAAAATATTTTCTTTATATAACCTGTGAGTGCAATTTTCTATTCTTACTCTTTGACTAAGTTATTCCGTGAGTTTAGCTGTACTTCATTCACACAGTACATCAGGGTGAGAGATTCTAAAAAGAAAAAGAATATTGCTAAATTTACCCATCAATTCATGTGAATAAAATTGGTTGGGTGTTTTTTTTTAAACTGTGCAATGATATCACAAAGCTGCATCACAGCGATGAAACACAGTTGTGTTATCTGCCACCTTAATTTTCTTATTTCCTGATTTTTGAGTGCTTACCCATACAGGTTTGGCTGTATAAATGTGGTGCTTTGTGCAGTTAATATCAGGGTTCTAGTAAAGTCAGTAATCTGTGACATTTCCATCTACATATTCCTGCTTTTTTGATCTGTGATTCTCTGTGGTGTCCTTGCATTTGTTACAGATAAAACAGAACTGGATACATAGAAGACTGCTGTAACTATCACCATCTTCCTCTTTCCTTTTGAAGGATGTTTATGCAGAAGGCATGATACACACGTATTATCTTTTACCCTTTAATAAGCTTCCTGCTTCAGTCATAACAAAGCAGAATTTTCAGTTGGTTCTGACTAAGCACACAACGTATTCTAATGGACAAAAATACCTGTACCAGAAAAATCTGGTTCAAATACATGCTAGGCACCCTATGTGTTTGGAGTTTATAGTTGGAGGAGGAAAATGTTACCAAGAATGCTGTACTGAAGAGTGGATGTGTTCTTCACAGCTTCTCTAATTCAGTATGCTCGGCTGATGTGCTGATATTTGCTCCTGAATGTATTGTGATTAATGCTAGAACACCTCCTTAGGTATACATGTCTACTTGATTCTCAGTTCCAGCAACAGTGAAGGAATGAGTTGGAATTAGAACAACATAATAGCAGAATGAACTGGTTCTGGGTTTTTCCTTAATATTTTTCACATCATGACTTTTTCAGGAGTGCATTCAAGCAGCAGCTTCTGAAGTCACCCAAACATATATGTAAATATATCTAAATAAATAAAGTTTGTGTATATATATATATACACACACAGAGATATTTAAGAGGACTTCCTATTTGGATCTGCAAAGCATTGTTTTCCCAAGGTCAACAAAGCTTCTTCCACATCTCAGCAGTGAGGAAGCTACACACAGATAACACATTATTTCTTCACTGTCTCTCACGCAACCTACAGATTTTTCCACAGGAAGACAATACTCTTGTTTACTGTGTTGCCTTCCTACGCTCCAGATGCACAAAAGCCAGAAACACACTTCATGTTAGAGAGGCGACGGTTTGCAACAGGGACAGTGGTGATGGCACTGGGGAGGGAGCTAGAGGCAAAGAACAGGTTGGCAGCACAGAAGCTGAATACAGATGTCCTTTTTCTGCCTTCCTAGTACCCCTGGACATCAGAGGGGACAGTACGTCATTAGAGACAGTACTTATAAACTGCTTAATAGAAAGAAAACACCATTTTTTACGTTGTATAAATATCCCTCTACACATTTCCCATAAAGAATGGAGATGCTGGGGTGCCTGCGTGATTTATGCACAGTATGGAATTAGCACAAACATGATGATTTACAACAGGTTTTAATGACCATCTGAGGGGGAAAAATCCCAAATATGGCCAACAGCAACTGTTAATTGAAACTAGTAATATTTCATCTATGTAAACAAAGCAATGATCATGTCTGCCACAAGACTTGAAGAGATTTATCTTCCAGGCTCCCTAATATGGTTACATCTGTCCCCTGCTTAAATCCTATGTTCTTGCCATCTGCTTCAACACACTTTTTTTCAACCTCAAGCAGTGATTAAACAGCTATTTGGAGAAGTCTTTTTCAATTTTTGAGCAAAATGTTTAACAACTGGAAAAAAAGTTAAAAAACCCCAAAGCATACCCCCATCAGCTCTCTGTTGTTCTTGTGATATGAAATGTTACTAGTGAGCTGCTCAACTTATGTTTCCAGGAATCTTTACATTTGACCATACAACAAGGAATACTGCACCCACAGATTCAATGTAGTTTCATGGTAGAGTGTTATAAATGGGGAGCAGATTAAGTTAATACCATTCAGTCAATTAGTCAAATTGTCATTAAGAGGTAACATTATATGGACAAATCAGGAAATGTTCTGCTTTAAAATGAAGGATAATTCCTAAAATTCGTTATTTGCCCCATGGGAAACCTGGCCAATTATATTCTTTTGCAATGTGCTTTGTACTTACCTCACCATGTCCAGACATGGAGGAGGAGGAAGGACAGAGCCAGAGTTCGCTCTCTTTCCTGTATGAGAAGATCTAAAGAAAACCAATTTTGCATACCCTGTGCTCCTACCTTCTGGTCAAGAGTACAGCCTGCCTGGTCCTCATGGAGATCACATTAATTAGGAAAGCGCCTTACTCTGCATCAATCATTAACTGTACTCTCAGAATGGTCAGTCACAATCCATCTCTTGGTGCTTACTGGGAGCCTTGAAACCCTTGAAAGGTATTGGAGATTTTACTGAGCACCCTTTTACTTGGTAGGGTAAAGGTACAATGCAATGATAATATTGTAATAAACATACTAAAAACCTACCTCACCCCTTTTCTAGGAGTCTCCTCAAACCTTTTTTTGTTTTTCAGTTGTTTCTTCATGCTATATAGAAGAAGTTACAGATTTCACCTCATCGTTCCCCTGAGCTTCATAGGAGGCAACTAGACTCAGTATCTATGCTTTTCAGCCTTTCCTCTTTTGGCTGATTTACTGTGTTTCCGCTCTCCCCTTGCTACTGCTCGCAAAGATGGAAAACCAGAGGCTTTTTTTGCACTGTTTGTAAACCACTGTGAGCTATTTTCAGAAATAATGCAAACAAAGCAAATCTATGGTGTCTTTTTTATCCACAGCTCATAATCCTTGTATGAAAATCTAGGTGTATTAGTATAAATAGGTGCAGCCCCATTGAAGGCCTTGCCATCCGTTACTGAACAGCTTTGCTAAGGGTGAGGTGGATAGTCAGACGGTTCAGCTTTAGATTTATTAAATACCATTGCTTAAGTTACTAAATAGATTGTTTTATAGCCAGTGTTTTCAGAATCATTTAAATAAATGTCTTGGAAGTACTTTTGGGAAAAGCAGAGCAGCAAGGCATCATCTGTTCTAGTCTGTATGTCTTGCTCTATAAGTCTTTGCTGCTTCTAATCTCTTTGGTAGCATGCTGCTGCATGTAAAGTGGCTTGTCAGGAGCTGGAGTTAGATGGAATATGTACTCTGATGTTACCTGCTTAGCAAACACTATTCAACATCTTTTACATTAAAGAAAAAGACAAAACAACATTTAGAAGAACATCTACATAAGGTTCCAATATTCTCTAGCAGAACTGAGAAACCCATGTGTGAAATTAATCCCAAGTTTCTAGCTCCAAACTCTCTCCTAAGCTGTGAAACAGTTTTCATACCAATACAAATATTGTGGGGAATGTAAAGACCCTTTGAAGTTTCGTTTTAAACAGAAAAGATAATAATGACATTTTCATGGCCTATTAATATCCACGCTGAAAAATCACTTTAGCTTTCATTGGGATAGCTTCTGTTAAATGGAAAGAGAAAAAAAATCTGTATTTTAAAATTAATAAGGCAGCAGTCAGTATGGAGTCAAGGCCTGTTTCTGAGAAAAATCATCTGACATGGAGTACTTGGGCTGGACAGTGTAGTGTTTATAAGTGTGTCTCAGCTGGAGACGGCTGCTGAACTGAAATTTTGAAAAGATTTTTCCTGTATACTCTGGAAAGGCTTCAAAGTTCCCTCAGCAAGCAAATTCCAAAAATACAATGGTTGTGTTTTAGCCAGTGTTCACCTAAACCTTTATTGTGGTCTGATTGATTCTGTGGCCAAAACTGACATTTATAAGCTAATTTCCATTTGCTTATCATCCTTTCCCACTGATATGCTGGAAAATTGTCATATAAATACTGAAATCTGAGTCTCACAAATCTAAATCAGATAGATGCTAAATATGTGAGAGGATGAAATCTCCATTTCCAGAGTTTTCTTTCCTTTTTCAAAAGAGGAGCCATATATCCTGAGGACAAGGAACCCAATTCATGATACTATTCCATAAAGAGAGCTTCTGGCTGTTAGGATGATGTTTGTGGTTAATACTTTCTATAAATATGTGGTGGTAAATTGTAAAAAGGTAAACACATTGGAAGAACACACTCGACACTGCTAAAATCTAAACGTCTGTTACTTTGCAGTGTCCTCTCCAGCTACAGCTGTATGCCACATAACATCAGTAAAAACACATGCCTCAGAGGAGTATTACACCTTGAAAAAGGACATACCTATTATAAATTATTCTTTGAGAGTTGCATGAGAAAATACTTTGCCACTGATTATTCCAATGTAATGTAGAATTGGTGTGTTTTATTCTAAACTACAGTTTGTGACATTGCTTTTGCTAACACACTCTGAACACTTCTCAGTCCATTACGAACAGCAACTAAAATTGGACAGATTTATTGTCTTGTTCTCTCCCTGGAGAAGTACAAATAAGCTGCATTGGTTTGCAACACTTTGTGTTTCAGATCTATCTACAGATCCTTTTAGTTTTCACTAAAGATAAAATTGAAGAGGTACCTACTGAACTTTAGTCAGAAATTAGAGCATTTCCCAATGGTCTTTAATTCTTACAGGAATCCTTTCTAAGGTCTCACTGTGGCTGCCTCTGTCTCCTGCATAGATGAAATGTACTTATACAGCAGAAAGCTCCTTTGTGTCTAATGAGCATGGTAAATTTTGCTTCCCAGACTGAGGTTCTCATATAGTAATACATAGCTTAGATCACCAAGTAACCTCAGCTAAGGACTAACAGTTTGAACATGATGTAATGCTCTACAGAAAGGCAATGCAAATAAAGTTTGATGTGCTCTTTGTTGCTTACTTTGCCCATGTCACTTTTTTTTAAATATTTGGCATTTAAGAGTCACCATTCATCACAATGTTGCTTGTCATAAGTAACAGTTCCCCACTCTCTCAGTCTGATAATCTAGGTTCAATTTAAGGTTCAGATCTCCCTTTCAGGAAGAAGGCTGCCAGAACTGGATGCATGTTATAGATGGGATTCAGAAATAGTTATACATGTGTAATAACGTGTGGGTAGGATCTGGATGCCAATTAACCAACAGGTCTAAAAATAGTTGGATAAAAAGATGAGGTTTGGGACTATCCATGAAGGTCAAGGCACAGTCTTGATGACAAAAAGAGGTATCAGAAAACAAACATGTGACAAGACAGGGTGAGTGTGACTGGCTTTGGTGAGTGTGTTTGTATAACAACAGAGGAATAAAGATGAAGGAATAGGAGATGCCTTTGACTGTATGGCAACTGCTATAGTTGCTCCTACCAGGACAATCATGACTTCTACATACTACCCAAGCAAATTGGATTTGGGAACCTCTGTCTAAATTACAGCAGCTTGGGTGGGTTTTATGGAGATAAGAGAAACATGATGAAATGCAGAATTGGGGCAGGGGAGGATTTTTGAAGATGGACTTAAAATTACGCACATAGTGGACCTCAATTATGGATATATTCCAATAGCAGTGGAATTATACACTAGCACTATCTAACTAAAGGCAGAATATGGGAAACACAGAAAATATCACAGTATTTTCAGGAATAGATCTGTAGCTTAAATACTATTTTGCATTTTGTCTTCTGGTTAAAAAAAGAAACATATCAAAAGAGGATTAGGAAGAGAATCTAAAACAATCACAAGAGAAGACTGTAAAACAAGAGAAACTAAAAATAGTGTGTTTAAGTGCTTTGATCTACAGATGAGAATTAGAGATAAATTTCTTATCTGCATTATCATCATCCAGTGAAACCAGTAGGCTAATGCACTCGTCATTACAGTGACAGTTTCTACTCCAAAAATCAAAAAGTGCACAATGTTTTCAACATCGCACCGTGTTACAGATCTGTAGCAGCACAGCATGCCTCCTGAGGGAAGGGGGACACCAAGGCCTTCAGGCAGCATTTCACACCATCACAGTTTCCTCAGTCAGGGCCATGGTTTCCCAGCTCCAATTTCACTCTACTTTCTGCAGGTAAGAGTGGGAGCACAGCTCCTGGCATGACCTCTGCTGCTGTGGCAGCTTCCCAGCTTGACTGAGGCTGAGAGCAGCAGCTGGGTGCAGACTTCTGCCCTAGCTCTTGGGAAGAGAGGGGCCAGGCAGTGCAAGTCCTAAGGAAACTTCTATACATCTTTACACGGCAGGGAGGCTTAGCTGAAGCTTTGAAGCAAATGAAATACATCTTACACCCTGTCACATACTGTGAGAAAGAAAACACCTTATCAAATCAAGAGACAATAGAAGCGTTCATTAACTCTCTTTAGATGCACACTAATGCAATGTAATCCTTGGCCCCGGAACTCTGTGCTAGAGAACAAATAGTTCAGCAAATGAAACAAATAGTTTAGAAGGTTTTTTTAGGATTAAACACGTACATGTAGAATAGCAACGTGCTGATGGGGGAACAACTGCAAGCATTAGTGTCAGTGATGCTTCACAGCATGAAGTGATCACTGACTGAAGAAATTTCTCTCCTTTATCTATTTTGCATAAAGTTCAGATAGATTATGACTTCTGCTGTAGCATTTAATAGAGGCTACACTTGGAGGTAGAGAAGATCCTTAAGAGTAACAGTCCTTGGTTTTGTTGTTTTGGGGTTTATTACTGGTTATTTATAGTATATTATTACAAAGTCAGACTGTACCAATTTTGGCTTGAAGCAGAGGGAACAAACATGTCCATATGTGAAATTTATATCTCTGTATATCTGAAAAAAGAGCATCAAGAAATGGTCTTGAGGAAAAGGTCTTCTTTCTCCCTTGTATCCATTAACCCCATTTGAATTAGGTGCTCTTGGTCTGAATTCACACAGGTAGGAAATATCTTTCAAGACTTACCCATTTCAATTGAATCAATTTCTTCTCTTGGTCTCTTTCTATTAAGCAACTGGAGACAGGTACTTAAACCAATTGCTACACAATGAGCCATGAGAAAAGGCAGCAGGTTGGACGGATGCTTATAAGGCAGGAGACTTGAAGTATACTGGCAAGATATTACCCAGTTTACACCTCTTATCTGTCAAAAGCAGTAGAACAGAATGAAGGCAATTAGACTTACTAGATGGGTCCACTGACCTGTAAGAATAAGGGGAATAAAAATGCCAGTGTGCAATAAAGCAGGCAACACTTGCAAAACAGTAACAGAATATGCATAATAGGTCAAGAAACTTCCTTAGGAAAAAACCCCTAACTTTATACTTCTGTTTTTATTAAGAGAAATATAAAGGGAGAGAACCACCAGCAGATGTGTGGAATAGAGCTAGATTTTTAGGAAAATACACAGGGCCAGATCTTGCCTCCTACTTCTTCATATGTTTTCTGCTCTCCAGGCCCATGGAAATACACCAAGAAAAATTAATCTGCAGAGGACTGTATTATCTCTTCTGCATAGTTCCCATGCAGTGTCTCAAAGAAAGACTATGTAGCTAGGGAGCTGGCTGGAGAAGCTGCCTGCCTGGGGAAAACTGTCCTTGACTCCCACGGATCCCAGAGGATATGCCAGATTTCAGTGGGACATCTCTTTCTTGTTGATCTGAGGCATCCTAGAGAATTCTCTCACTGAGATATCCTTCTTTAGATGAAAAGTAGGGGTTGATTCGGGTGTCAGGATTTTTTCCATGCTGTGGAGGTTTGGGGCAGAAACATAAATGCTGATACAGCGACAGCTTTCTTACACGGAGAAGTACGGATGGGTCACTGATTGAATGCTAGGTCATTAAGTCTGCAGCTGCCTCGGAAAGATTGTAGAAGAGGATTTGATCTTGGAAAAAAGGAAACAGGGACAGTATAAGTAAGGTCCTGGTTTTGTCCCACACAACCCATTGCCTCCTCTACCACGTAGCCCTCTCCTACCTTTCATTTTAGGATTCCCAGGCTCTTGGTACCCAGGGAAGAGGAGCGATGTCTTTACAAGTAGCTGATCCCCCCACTTTAATATATTGTGAATATGAAGCTGTGATTCTGCTGATTTACAGAAGAAATGTCAACCAACCTTCATTTCAGTTTCCCATTAAGTCAGGCACATCCTTCTCATTCTTGTCCAGTGGAAAATCCCATGAAGCAGGGAAAAAACTCCAAACATTCTGGAGTTCACATTGATAAATTGCTTTAAGTGCCTGCCCAGTTGGGGTCTGCAAAGCATGTGGAAGGGTCATAGCCTTCACATCCTCAGGGGAATTCTGCATCACTTCCATTAAGTGTCATCGGAGTCCTCTTCCCTCCTCCATAATTTCCTGCTCCCTTTGCTGTCTCTTTCCCACTTCTGCAGCACAGCTCACTAAGAAACTGTTCTGCCATTAGCTCTCTCCCATATGGCTATGCACTAATCCCCTCTCCCACACACATTCATGCAAAGAGGGGAGAAACTATAGATGTGGAAGAAATGTTTCACTGAGCAGCAGTGTCTGCAATACAGATTAGGTCTGGCAATTAAAAGGTGTAAAAGAATCATGCTAAACAGTATTGCTGTTTTCCTCCACATTCTTTGCAGTATCTGCAGAGCTCCCAAGAGCTCATGAATTTTGGAAAGATTTTTTGAGAGACAACTTTCCAGTCGCTTTCCACTTACAATCTCAAGGTGTCTTCCACAGTAGTTTTGATTATTATTTTTGCTCCTTTGTCTATTCTGTTTGGTCAAAAGAAGAATCAACCCTGGAATGTACTAAAGAGCAAGGGATATTAGGAAAAAAAAAATCATTGAAATCAAATCAGATTTGGGAGATTAACTTTTTGAAAAAGCTCTGGGATTTTTTTTTGCATCCTAAGAAAGCACATCAAGTAAGATACCATTTGTCAGGTGCTTGCGGTAGCAGGCTGTCAGCTCACTGCCTAGCAACTCACACTGCGCAGGGATATCCTGGCATTACATACAATGTCATGTCTCATTGCCTAATACTTGTCTTGATGCTGCCTCACTTGCTAACAGCATGTTACATCAGGTTCCTCACTTGGGAAATACCAAGCTGCCCTTCGGTGCCATCCTGCCCAGTGAGCTCACCTAAATGACACCAATAGGAAAAGCAATATAATGGTTTATCTAGGTAGCAGATTTACTATACTACAGAAGTCACAATGTATTTACACAGAATTTTATGTGAAGTAGAAACTCAACATCAGTATAGTGTGAACATCAGGCTCCTTGAAATGTCAGTGAGCATTTTAAAACTTACTTCTCAAAACCAATTAGTGATTCCCTGTGAAAGAAAGTTACAGTCTTTAGGAAAAAAAACCCAAGCATAGAAATAAAACCATTTTGCTTTACCCACACAACAGCAGCTTGGTAGTGCGATTTGGTGATTACATGAAGTGAGTAACTTTTAGACTCAAGAGCTCATGGGTGGGAAATCTGAGGTTCCAGCCTCATCAGTGACAGCAAGTCACATAGGGGATTTGGGGCCTCAGATGACTGTCAAATGCTATTGATTGTCATCCCACAGGTCATGGCTTCCCCTTCCCAGGGCAGTCTGTTCCCCAGAACCTCTGCTGTAATACAGTGGAATAGAAGGGAAAAAGCTGAGCGTCAGAAACCTATATTCTTAAAAACCTTTCAGAACACATAAGAAAACCTTAAACTCAGTAAATAACTGCCAGATCTCAAAGGTCACAAGAATGCCAGTTTTGCAGGTAAAGGTCTTTAAAAAATACCCTGCACTGTTTTCAACAGAGCTGTATTGGGGCCTTTTATTTCCAGAATACGAGCACCTCCAGGAGATTTGTCACCCTGACAAACAGCTAATGCTTTTTTACGTAGGTCAAGAGTTTGGAACCACTTTAATATATTACTGAAGTAATATTACTTTAGTAAAAAATATCCTGAGATACAGGTCTCCTCTCAACTGCCTCTTTCACTAAACATGAAAAATCAAGAAATACACTCTAAGCTTGCAGATATTATATATGTATAGAACTTGGAACTGTCTCAGTGCCTGAACATTTTTAGTTGACTGTACATTTCTATACAACTGTATGGCAAACAGACAAACATACAGAACCTTTCTAAAATGCAAGTCTTAATGGAGACAGAGTACGTAGGGGTGGCACTGCGCACAAAAAAATGGAAAACAAAATCTCCAGTTAAATGAGTCTGACAGCAAAATTCATCACAGAGTTCAAAATTATAAATTATTATGAAGGTAAAGTATTCCTGACACCCAGGAGGTGAGTCTGTTCGGAGCAGAAGAGCCTAGCAGTCCCTGAAACCTCCCTGCTGTTCACTTCAGTCACAAGCACAGTGGCTTTGCAGTTACGGCACAAGTAGCTTCCCACGCATGCTCAATGAAAGAGGGAAACTGATTTGTTTAATGCCCACAAAGTTCTATCCAGGACCCTCAGATATGATTAGTAACTTTTCATCAATAAAAAAATTAAAACTCCTCCCAAAGAACATACAAAATGATTCTCAGTGATTCTTCTGCTAGTTTGTGCATTGGGAATGGCATCAGTAGAGATCAGGGCATAAAGTATCATAATACCAGCCTTGGGATTACCTGGATACCACCAGGTTTGGGTGGAAAGGGGTGCAAAGCTCATCTAGTTCCACGCCCCTGCCATGGGCAGGGACACCCCGCACCAGCCCAGGGTGCCCCAAGCCCCATCCAATCTGGCCTTGAACCTTGAGAGGGATCCAGGGCCAGCCCCAGATTCTCTGGGCGCCCTGTGAAAGGGCCTCCCCCCTCCCCAGGAAGGGTTTCTGCCTCCTGGCCTCTCTCCAGCTGCCCTCCTGCAGCTGAAGGCCATTCCCCTGGGCCTGGACCTTCCTGCTCTTGTCCCTCTCCAGCTTTCCTGGAGCCCTTTCACAGGGACCGGAAGGGGCTTTAAGGTCTCCCAGGAGCCTTCTCTTCTGAACCAGGATGAAACAGCCCAACTCTCTCAGCCGGTCTTCATAGGAGAGGTGCTCTAGACCTCTCATCATCCTCACGGTCTCCTCTGGACTCACTCCAACAGTATCTCTGACCAGGAGACAAATCTTGCATATTAGAGCAGAAGACTGTCTTACATAAGTTCCTCTACTGTAGCTAACACACTGTATACTGCAATGGGACATGGAAAGTTACCTAATTTTTAAGGAAACTAAAATATATAGAATCTTGATTAGAAGGAATCTTCCTCCCCATTAATTCTTTTGGAGTTGCCCAAATATGTACATAAATCCTTTCTTATTCTTGCAGTAAGCTGACTTTAATACAATTATTCTGATGAATGACATGTGCACATAGGAAAATTATGTTATTGATAATTATAACTTTTGTATTAATCAATATAGTTAAACAAGTTAGTCGATGTAGGCGGTTTAATAGAACATGAAAGTCTGTAACAAGGCAAGTGAACGCACTTGGCTAGTCATGTCTTAGCTGAGGCTCTGGTAACAGCTTGAAAAAAACACTAACAGGACCCTTGTGAGAATAACTCTGGAGATTAGTACCCTATTTATGTTAGAAACGGTACATAAATAACTTCTGATTGAAAAGTAAAGCCAGATAACATAAGAATTTTCATTTTTAAGCACAGAAGAAACTTGCTACGATGCTATTTTTTATCAGCATGACCCATCATTTGCCAGAGGAAGGTTTCAGTAAGGACCAAACCACTGTCAGAAGTGCATACCTTATGGCATTTGATGTGCTCGGCACATTAGCAGCTCTGTAAACTCTAACTTCTGCGCTCCTGAAGCCTACTTACTCCAAAGTATGTTAAAACCTTTTGAAAGGATGGAGGAAATTACTACAGTGAATGTGAACCTTACACTCAACTACATGCTAAATGTAGGAGTGCATGTTTTACGGTCTTTAGCCTGTGCTGTATTTAAGAGTTCACTACTTACCTGATGTTTTTATTGCAATGCTTCTCGTTCTAGACAGAAACTACTGTTAATCATTCTCTCAATACATTATAAATACATTCATACAGATGGCAGGTTTATGGTATGTATTTTGGCACTTCTGGAAAACACACATGGACATACACATCACCACGTGCTGTTCACTCTGTAAGCCATCACCAACATGCGATTTTTTTAGCAGCTTTATTTTCAACTAGGGATTTGGTGGTACAAATAAGGCAGGCAGAAATACTTGAAACACTCAAAGCCTGAAGAATTGTCCATGAAGATGTGTAACATTTGCCAGAAAATAAATGGAGACAGTACTTGGACTCTAAACAACAAAACGGTCTCTCAGATCATTCATCATTGTGCTGACCCAATTAATTTTCCAATTCCTGAAAGTTGATACTTTCTGAGCTTGTTAGTTGAAGAGGCCATCAGAGTTGGTACATCTCAAATCCAACCCAGCAACTGCATCTCAGTGGGCAGCCCACCATGCTGCCCCCTCAGTCTCCCTCTCCTCTCTGCTGGGTTGGGCATCGAGGAAGAATTTTCCGCCTCAGAACCCTTTGGCTTCACAGCAAAATCAGCACAGCAAATCCAGGGGCAGCTCCACATGCTTGTCTAGACACCGCAGGCTCATCATCCAGAACCTGCCATGCTGCCTGGTTGATCCCCGCAGAGAATAGATAGGCCTCTCAGTGATTACTTGACTCCTTGTGTCCCAGACAGCAGATGGGACCCAAAGAGCTAGTTAAAGTTGTTTTAGCTGCAGCCACCCCCAGGGATCTGCAGAATGCAGCAGTGCTCCAGCCATGCCCTTTTCACTGCCTGCCCTTTCCTGTTGGAGGAGAAATGAGGGTAATTCCCAGCTGTCTACACAGCTGTACCCTTTCCAGGCCTCTCCTGACACCTGGGAAATCCTTCTCCAGCCAAACAGCTTTAGAGCTGCTTGGCTTTGTCTTGTAATACAAGAAGGTCTCAGGGCAGGATTACCCTGCTGAGCTGCACTTCCCTCATCTCATCTCTGCACGTGACTACCTGTGAGCCTGGCTGAAGTGGAAATGGAAAATATCCACACATGCTGACAAAGACTCAGTGCTGGGATGTCTGCTGTGGGCTGGACAGCAGTGTGACTCTACTTATGACTGGCAGAGGAATGACAGTCCGGGCCTGCTCTAAAATGCTGTGCTGGTGTGTAAGAGATCAGACAAAGCTTTATTCCTGAGCACAGGCTAATGTGTAAACATTAAAGCTTTGCAGGCCCAGACCTGTGCTTGGCAGAGTGTAAACCTAAGGACGTGACTTCAGTAGGGTCAGGGTGCGGCCATTAAGACTACAAAAAAAGCCCAAGCCTGTAAAAATACCTAGCAACCTCTACCTTCCTATTTTAATCTAACCAAAAAGAGACAGCTTTTGCACCTTTTGTTTCACGAAGCTAGAAAGTTTTCCAAGATTTCCACAGAAAGGTGAAAAGAGGAATAGAAATATCACTTAGTCTTAAGGACTTATACTGTTTGCAGTTTTACCAAGTAAGCTCGCAGCTGAAGCCCTGTGCCCTTATTGCTAACACAGCTAATGGCCCAAATTTTGAAGGAATTTCCTGATGGTTTTATCTTCCAATCTCTGAGTCCTCATACAGGTTACTGTGCTTCATCTAGCTCAGGTTTCAGAGGTAAATGACTCTTAAAGATTTCCCAGGGTCCACTGAATGCTTGAAGAATCCACACTACACCAAGTTTAACTTAGAGGCAAGGGTAGAGAGTGGATTTTATACTATGTGGGTCACTCTTGAGAGTTTTCTAGTTTGGGTTAGCCCAGATTTCAATGACTGCTTGCTTATTTTAGACAAAAGCGAGTGCAATCATGAATAACAATAACAAACAGTTCCTTTATCTAATTTCTCCTGTATTTTTAAAGCAAAGTAAAAGCTGCACAAAGTTCAGATTCAAATAGCTGGAATCTATAAAACCAGAAAAATGTCCAAGGAACTCTAAATCTGACCCAGAAGTTTGGCTTCCCTGGCATTTTGTCTGCGACCACTTGGCTCAAAGTCATGACAGGTAGTGGATTTTATGGCTTCTGACAGTGAATAATCTCTAAGTCTTAGAACCACAGGGATTTCTTAATAGGATAAATCTTAATAATAACATATTAATCATAATACGAGAATCATAACACAGCAAAGTTAGGCCTTCAGATGATCTTAAAGCCGGATGGTAATACCCAGGCTTTAACCCAGCTGTCTTGTACTAGCCCCTTTTTAACTCCACTATGCAATTTCAGTTACAAATAGGCTTAGAAGGTGTGCTGATGCTCAAGGAACAAACTGCATTTCTCATTCATGACAAAGTATCTTTATTTGACTAGTTCTGTATTGGCCACACACTCTCATCTGGGACTGTTGCTTACAAAAGATAAAAAGAATTTCAGATAAAAGTTGCATAACACACACCCCCCTCCCCATCTTTGTTTTTGTGTAGGGAGTTTCAGTTCACTAATGTGAAGTGAAATTAATGATTTGTCATTAAATATTTGCTGGATTTTTTAAAACATATGAACAGAGCACCCTTGTTTATCCAGCCTGAGGTAATACCAGCACTCAACTCAATGTGAGAGGTCTAAACTGCTTTTTATGTGAGAGGGAGAAGTCTGACACCAGAAAAATATCACAGGAGAGATGAAAGAAAGAGGAATTTGATAAGGTGGGTTATCTAGAAGTAATCATAGAATCATAGAATTGTAGGGGTGGGAAGGAACCTCGAGAGATCATTGGGTCCAACCCCCTGCCAAAGCAGGGTCCCTAGCTCATATTGCACAGGTCGGTGTCCAGACAGGTCTTGAATCTCTCCAGAGAAGGAGACTCCACAACCTCCCTGGGCAGCCTGTCCCAGGGCTCCCTCACCCTCACTGTGAAAAAGTTGCTCCAACTTGCAGCAATTGCCCCTTGTCCTGTCCCCACAGACACTGAAAAGGGGCTGGCTGATTCCCCCTGCATCCCCTGCTTAAGATAATTATAAACATTAATTAGGTCCCCCCTTAGTCTTCTCTTCCCAAGACTGAACAGTCCCAGCTTATTCAGCCTTTCCTCATAGGGGAGATGCTCCAGGCCCCTTAATCATCTCCATAGCCCTTCTTTGGACTCTCTCCAGGAGATCCCTGTCTTTTTTTGTACCAGGGAGCCCAGAACTGGACACAATACTCCAGGTGGGGCCTGACCAGGGCAGAGTAGAGGGGGAGGATCACCTCCTTTGACCTGCTGCCCACACTCCTCCGGATGCACCCCAGGATCCCATTGGCTCTCTTAGCCACCGAGGCACACTGCTGGCTCATGGCCAACCTGTCATCCACCAGGACCCCCAGGTCCTTCTCCACTGAGCTCTTCTCCAGCAGGTCATCCCCCAGCCTGTACTGATACGAATGGCTGTTCCTTCCCAGGTGCAAGACTTTACACTTGCTTTTGTTGAACTTCATTAGGTCATGAGACATTGAGATGGATAAAACCTCAGTACAATTTTCTCATTTAGAGAAGCTGCTGTACAGTTTTAAAAGCATACATTTATGTTCCTTACACATTCGTATCTTGCAACTACTCTTTCACCTTTCTTAATAAAAAGGGCTGAAGATGTGGCACTGTACATGGTACTTTAAATGTTTCCTGCTGACTCAGGTACAGACATACAGACAAACTGTTGCTGCAACTGCAAACTTGGACACAGCTAAAAACAGGGCACCTTTGGTGGCTGCAGCAGTTCCATACAGAAATATTTAATGAGAACTAAGTGAACTATAGCATTTCTTACTTAAAAACCAAGGGATGAAGGCAGAACATTAGGGTAGCTAAACAGGGGGAAAATGTTTTATTTGCAATAGAAGTAAAAAAAGAAAAATCCTAACATATAGAAAGGGACCAGCACAAGGGTTCAGTGTCACGCCTGCCAAAAGCAAGCAATTTACAGTAATGTATTACAGTCACTACAAATAGGAGAGGAATATAAGACCAAAACAAATGCATGAACATACAGTCAAAAAATACTGTATTTATCATGGATAGCACTTTTCACAGGTATCCTAAACTGTTTATAAAGAGAAAGACAGCTTTAGAACCATCTAAATAAATGAAAATGAATAAAAAAGGAATAAACTGAAACATAGCTACTCCAAGGGAATACAGAGTAATTATATCAAGGGTATAAAAATGTTATTGAAAGGGGGGTGGTGGTGTTTTTTAAAACAAAAGAAGGCCTAACACTTTCAAACATGAGCACTTGGCAAGCTGCACTCCTAAGAGCAAATGTACCTCCACAGGATTTGTAGCACCAAAACCAAGTGTCCCATATGTGCTGAGGTTTAAAAGCACCCCCTTCACCCCCGCAATAAAAATTATCAAACTGTATACAAACCTCTTACAGAAGAGGATGCAGAAGATAAGCCTAAGGAATTTGATGAAGTGCTTAAGAGCCTATAATGCTTTCAGGAAACAATACACTACATTATTACAGGTACCCATGTATTTATGGATTATGTAAGCCCTGTTGGCACAGAAAGTTAACCTAAGGTGTGAGGCTGACCAAACGCTAAAATGAGACTTTATTGAGACAATATTAATATTGATACTGACTGGATGAATTAACTGGCTCCTGTAATAAAATGTATAAGAAATGTTCATAGTTTCACTGCAATAAAACCAGAAAACCAGCCAGCATTGAGTCATGGGGCTAATTGAGAATACTGGTATTTCTAGATAAAGAGTCATTCTGGTACATCCTTCTTGCCAGGAAGAAAAATTGCACTCACAGCTGCCTTTCTAGAAAATTAGAAAAGGCATGTCAGAATCACAAATTGCATGCAATAGCATTGAAATAATGATAAGGTTTAAAAAATAAGAACAACCCTGAGATCTAAAGACATGTTGGGAACCATCCAGAGGGATTCCTGCCCACCAGCATCTATGTAAAACTGATGTTTCTGTAATGTAGAACGTTTCCCACTGTTCAGAAGAACTGAGGTGGTGAAGGCACATAGCAGCTGTGAAATAAAGGAGCTTCTAATGGCTTATACTTCCCCATAGTAAAATCCAAAAGCTGCCGGAAAAGGTGTTTTTTTAGAAATATGACTCAATACTATTATATCTTCCCAGAACACACAGCAATATGACAAACTCAAATATGAAATAAAATGACTCAAGCTTATCAGAGCCTGGGAAGATAACTCCTGAGGCAGATATCGATTGTACTGCTTTAGGTGATGGGATAGAGGGAAAACCGTCCATGATGCACTCTTTTACTCCACGAAAAATATCCTCTCCCCTATAAGAAAGATGAAAAGAGTTGGCCTACCTTCTTAAATTGGTCTGTCTCCACACTCCATTTGCATTTGAGATCTCTAGTTACGGTCATTGTGCCATCCTCTTTGATTTAGAGAATAAAAACTCACTGCACTGCTGCCACTCCCAACACCCCTCTTTGGCTAAATATTGACCCCACGTGCACTTAAGACACATACAAACTTCCCATTGCTAGGATGTTCTGGGATTCAAAAATGTAGCTTGTCAAGCCCTTATGTCCATAAAAACTAATGCAGTTGATCAGAGATGAGTCTACTATGTCCTGTAAGTTCCTCCCAACTACTTATCCAGAGATGGACATGCTGCTCTCGAAGAGATGAACACAGAGTGAGGAAAGCATGCGGGTTCTATCTTGGTAATAAGTTCTCTGATAATCTGTGGTTTCATAGCTTATTTTTAAAATAAAAACTGAGGGAGAAATATTCTAGTAAGAAAAGCTACAGCAGAACAGGCAGCACAGAGAGCAGCGTTCCAACTCTCTTTAGAGCTTTATCTGTTGCAGCCCATTCAGCCCATCAGCACAAACTTTGCCCAGCGCTTACCTGCCCTTGTTGTCTCACATACAGCACAAGTACATGCCTCACGTATTTTCTTGTTCTTCAGTGAGGAAAGCACAGAAAAAGAACTTGTGAGAAATACTGTTTTAGGATGCCGGCTCTATAAAATTACTACCAGAAACCAAACAAATCCATGCTGGGACACAGCCCTGTGGAATTACAATACCTCTCAGCCAGAAGGAGAAAATAAAGACAACCCTTCAAGTCACTGCAGATAAACTGCCAACACAGGTACTCACCAGCTAGCTGACACTTCGGCAGAGTGTTTGTGGAAAGCATCAGTGATCTGTCAGGCCTAGAGCAATCATCTGTAATAAAGCTCATCTGTTATGGGTACCTACTTGTGCTGCAAAGCTAGATAGAGAAAGCTTTTTCTTCTTGCTAAAAATACTTCCTTCCCGTCTCTAAAATGACAAAAGTATAACTGTGCCTGACCTATTTTTTGTCCTTATTCGTTCTGTGGAAATCTTGCAAAATTGACACCTAATTTCCAGGTGCTGTTGCTTAGCTTCCTAAATTATTAAGGAGTGTAATAATTATCACTTTTCATCAACACACGGGACAAGGAATAGATGCAAAGATTACAATCCCATCACCACTCTCACATCCAAACATGTATACAATAGCATAGGATCCCTCTACCAATTTCAAACAATAAGCTCTATTACATTGTGTATCACTCTATTATCAGCAGAGACCCAGGGCAGAGCAAAAAAAGTAGGGGAAATATGGACCAAAATCAGGGACATTTGGCTTGTTTAGTATATCCAAGAGTGGTGCCAGTTAGAGCCAAAAGTCTTCAGGGGTGCATGGTGTGTGCTGATTTTATATAAGGGTTTGCAAAGATGAGAAGAGAGGAACAGGGTGGAGGTGAAAATGGTGATGGGGGTATAGGAGAATGAGTGAATAACAGGAAAACTTCAAACATCTTGAAAATGTTCAGAGTTATTTCAAAAGTGAAAACAAGGGGTATTTCCATGTCACAGTATTTTCACAGCTGTACCTGTACCAGCAAAGCTGTGTCAGCAGGGCTTCCTATAAGCAGCACGGCCAACAGGAAGAGCTTTTCTGCCAAATTAGCTGTCCCATCTTCCAAGGCAAATGACAGAGATCTTTCTGGCTGGTGTTTTGCTTCACAGTTGTCCCTCAGTATCTGACAACTGGGAGTTACCACCTTGCAGCTGGGCCCAGAGCAGGAATCCTGTAAGCATTTTCTCATGCTTTGGACAAATCTGGACAAGTTAATACTAACCACGTTCATTATCGCTTTAAATCACTCCATGAACCTAGCTTGAAATGGGCTAAGGCACAATCTACCTCACCTGCAGCCTCCAGAAGAGCATTAACAAGCCACAAGAGGAGAGTAGGGTCTTGCATGGTCACAGCTGCAATGTGAATGTCTCTTCATGTCTTGAACAACATAAATTAAGTTAACAAAAGCACGTGCTGGTCAACAGTGGTACATCTACACCTATATTGTTTTCTGGCACAGCTATATTAGCAGACCTTTGGAGTACTAGAGCTTGAAGCCACAGCCATTGCTGGATTCTGCTGTACCTGCTGAAGATGTTTGTCCTCTCAGTTGTGAGGCATGAAGGCCTTTAGCCACCACAGCTAAATCCAGCAGGAATCATTAAGTGGAGCTCCTGGCCACCAGGATTCACATCTCAGGAAGCTCAGCTCACAAGCCTTGTAAGCTGCTTTTCTAAGTGGGGATCTGTGGCATGCACAGAACAGAGACACAGCCCAGTGTGCATCCCCTTCGCTGTGCATCGGCCACCCTTCAGGAGAGGGGCAGTGAGGACAAGTGGGGACAGAAGCGTTTGAAGTCACCACCCCACAAATGGCCAGACTTCCAGAGACCAGGCTTTGCTCTGAGCCAGCTGTGGGGAAACAGGGCAGTGAGCAAGGCACTGAGGAGGGAAATCAGAATGAGATAAGGGGAGTCTGGTTGCAGGTGGAAAACAGGGAACTGGAGCACAACTAAGTGGGATGGGACGAAAAACAAGTAATGAGCACCAAGCGATCTGGACAACTGTTTTTGCCCTCCTGCTGCCCTGCCCATCTGCTTGGAATTTGCTTTCAAAACAAGTCCTATTTTCCTTACGTCTGCCCTGATCCGAGCTCTCATCCTGTCCTTTATGGACCTGGTGCTATCACTCAAAATCATTTAGAGCAGAAAAGCTGAATTGAGAAACAAAGAAAACTTACTGCTTAACATACCCATTCTTCACCCTGGTAAGGTTCTTTCAGCCGTATTTTCCCTTCAGTTCTTCAGGCCAGAGCCTTCTGCCTGGTTTATTACAGGCAGTTAAAGACAATGATGATTTTTATATGACTGACTGCTTCATCACAAGTCCTGGCTGCATCTGGCATTTTGGTCCAAACAACTTCATTTTTTTTGGAGAACCCCCACCCCCCATGAAATCCATTCACTGACCTCCCCTTCCAGAAGGATGAGGTCATCAGTATAACAAGCTCTCCAAATCGATCTGTAAACAGCGCGATTCACAATTTTTCCTCTACGAAAGAGAAGTTATGAGAGGAGGGTTTGAACGAAAAGGCTTCAGCTCCACCCAGTGGTAATGGAACGATTGCCAAAGCGTTCCTCTGCCCGAGCCTGGGTAGGTAGTACCCCGCAGGTACACGGCTCTGAGGCTCTAGACACCCCTCCTTGGACACCGGTGGGTTACAGCCTGAGCTGCTACAAGTCTGAACGGTGTTGTTTCCAAGTAGCCTGTGCCTTCAAAAGCTGTTGCTTCTTGTTCTCTTGAGATTATCTACCTCAGCCATCACTATCGTCTTGGGTATTTGCATTTCTTTAAATGCAAATTTCCCTTCATTAACCACCTTCCAAATAAACATCTGGCTGGGCAGAGCACCACAACCTCTTCTCTTTCTGGAGCAATTTGAGGTGTGATTAAAGTGTAAGACTTGTCTTGCCTATCTCCTATGCCTGCCTCTCCTCCAATTTTATTTCTCTGGCAAGGCATCACTTTCTGACATAACTGTTGAAGCACCTTTTAGTATTGGGGATGCTTCTAAGGAGAGTTTTTCTTGTTCCAAGTTTTCAAGAAGAGCTCTCTAAATGAACTTAACAGTTTGAATGACGGCACCTTGAGATTTAAAGACAGGTCCAGCTTTGTTGATTGGCCCGTAATTCAGTAGCTCACATCTGACCTAATTAATGCTCAAATACACATCAGCAACTCTCAGGCGTTAAGGCATACATTTGTGAGGGTCAGGCAGATACCACTACTTCACTCACCCCCAAAACCTCTCAGTATCACCATTGTCATGATGCAATAGACTTTTTGGGGAGCACTGAAACATGACTTTGTGGTTTTCTGGAGAGCTGCTGCTAGATTTGATGGCCTCAATCTTGTGTGTAACTGTAAAACTGTAGAAACCTTTATTCTGTTCCTCCTTGCTGTTCCTTCTTAACTTTTTGGAAGGTGTGTCTTATTTTTACCTCTTTAATAGCCCCATGTGAGCACCATTATTGTGGCTATGTTTACATTTCAAAGTGTTGAGCCTTTAGCAATTGTCTGTGAGTTTGGAGATTGTAATTAGATGCAGTACCTCATTTTCAGCTGAACAGTCCAAAACATGTAAATCTGAAATATTTTAAATCAATGTGTGCTGCATGTAAACAAAAGCAGGACCTTCTTTTCTGTCTGAAAATCTTCCAGACCTATTCACTTCAGGCATTCCCTTGTGCACTTTCTCTCTACCTCCTTTCATTCTAATAACATTTTCCACCACAAACCTGGCATGATATTTTTAGCTATCAAACTGTATCACATTCATCAATTAAGGTTTAAAAATGATACGTGAACAACATGCCAAAACTTCAGCCAGCCTTTCTTCTCCCACACAAAATCCAACTCGGAAAACTGGTATTTTGCATCAATGTTTTTACAGCAGCAATTGAATTTTTCAGCTCATCACTAGTTTTTCTATGCAGCAACAATTTGTACAATGCATTGAGTGAAGCATTATTATGGTTTTACTCAGAGGAGATGGTAGACAATTCAGGCAGGCTATGGTACATGTGTATTAATGTCAGTCCTTGAAGTGGCAGAACGTGGAGAAAAGGTGGGCTGTGCAGGAAGGGGGCTTCTTGAGGGAATCTGGAAGTGGAGGTTGTGTTCTGGCTGCAGGTGTGCCCCCCATTCAGCATGGCTTCTGGCTACCAGGGCTCCCCCAGGGAAGAGGCAGAATTGCCTTGATTTGAATTCAGTGGGCATTTTATCATCAAAATAACTCAAAATTTGACCCCTTGCTAACACATACCTGTAACTCCAAGGGAGTCTGGGAACTCTGTGCTTTGAAATAACACTTGATTATCAATGAAATCCATTTCTTGGCCCAAGCAGCCTGACTTCACTTCTTACAGTTGCACGCTGAGGCCCACCTGTGCGGCGCCATGCTGTCTGTAACACTTTCCACCCTTGTGCAGCAAAGACACATTTCTGAGCAGGCTTCTTTCATTTCTAACACCTACATTCAGGTGCGCAATAAAGCCAAGAGAGTAGCTTAGGTGTACCCTTCCTGGGCACTTGGGTACATCTTCTCTCTGCCCTGGCTGAATCCAATAACCAGCTGCTTGGGTGTGACTCCAAAGGCTGGCCAAAAAGGGTAACCTGGCAAGCAGCTGCTAGAATAGTGCTTGGGGGGATTGAACATGTTCCTTTGCACTAATCTCTCCCTTCATCTGCATAATTTAGAGAGGCAACCTTTCAATTCTCCATCAGTTGGGGACAAATTTAAAAATAGATTGCTTTCTGCATGTTAATCAAATGCCTTGAGTGTACCTGAGCGAAGCCAGCAGCGTATCTGGTGGAATGTAATCTCATTCTCCCTCAATTTGTGCCCACCTCCCTACCTTTTGAGTAGTGCTATTAGTGGTTTAGGAGACTCTTGACAGTTTAGAGTACTTTATAATGCAGGAATTTGATTTTTAATTTTTTTTATGAATGGTTCTCCCCTGTTGCTTAGGGAAGACAAAACCTGTAAGAAATTTTGCAGTCAGATTTCAAAGACAGCATATTCTCTTTACAGCCAGAACAGTTATGATTTCAGTCTTCCCTTTTCCATGTCATATAGGAAAGCCAGAAGACAAATAATTGGTTTTTTCCCCCTTATGTCACTAACACAGGCCCCTTGTTTCTCACCTTTGATTAAATCTGGCTAAATATAGCCTAATGACACCACTCCAAATATTCTTTTAACACTTGTAAGGATTTTCAAGGACAAAAAGACATTCATAGCCCCTCACTTCTGAAGATGACCAAACCCACAGGTGATATTCCACTTAAATTCTGTCAGGGATATTAAATCCCAGATAGAATAAGCATCAAGCTGCCAAGCAGGATACTATTAGACCATAACAAACAAACAAGAAAAAAACAACCCAACAACCCAGGCTTTTACCAAAGTCAGCAGTAAAGCTGAGGGGCAGAACTGCTTTGATATCTTCATGAAACATTAACCTTCAAACGTAATTACTCCAGGCACTAAGATTGCACCTGAAGGCTGCACTGCTGGGCAGAATCACTGTAAAACTGGCCTGCGGGGCACAAACGTGGCAGGTGAACAGAAGCAATGTCTGTGCAGAGATAATGGGATACAGGTCAGCACATAAAAAGCATAGCTTTAGGGGCTCAAAGTGCTGTTACTGGCAGGAGATTTTTTGCCACTTTCCACATTATCAGCAAAGGTGATGGTGACTTGTTTGACATTGGATGAACAGTAATCTTTGAAAACGGGCACTACTTGAACAGGGGAGCATGAAACCAGTGCTGTTCCCACTAAGATCTTGTTGTAATGTTGAAACCATTTTAATATCTGAAAAAAAAAATTTACTCCGAGCAGTTAAAACATCTGCATTATACCTTGAGATCTGAGATAAAAGGAGCAGATGTCTCAGCCTCTGTGATATTTCCAGCCCTATTTTGCAGATCCACAAACCAGGAAAGAGAGAGACAGGAGATAATCATCCAAAATCTTGTGTGGCCTGTATATGTAAAACACAGTGACTGAGATTGTGCACTGTTTCCTTGGAAAATATGACATGGGGAGGAGAATACAGGACAATGGAAGCTAAAAATCACCTTTGGGTGGCTCTGATTTCTGGGCCACTGCATTATTCAGTGTGATATTTTTCACGATGCTGGTGTACTTCTATGTGTATCAGGTCAATATCTAGCCCCCAGTGATTTCTCCAAGTGTCTGGGGTATAGAAATCTATTTAAATTCCTCACACTTCACTACTCAGCCTGACCTTTAAAATGATTCTATCAGCTCAGAAGTGTCCAGAAGGTGTATGCAAATGTTAAAGACTGAATAGTTAAAGCTCACTTTTCAGGGAATGCAAATACAAGAGGGGTGGAAGGGGGCCAGGTCTGTTTGGGGGGTGATTTGCAGAAGCAGTGGAACTGGAAGATCCCAGCATTGGCAGGCAGAGGAGACGTGGTACAGAACAAGCTGCGAACTGCAGCACTTTCCACCAGAGCTGCTCTCAGCTTTTCAACCTTGATGTACCTGGGATAAGTTTTGGAGCGTGTGTCAGGGATTAAGGGCCCTGCCCCGTGCTACCTTAAGAGCACAATCTAATTGAAAAATGGGGTTCCTAAATCTTCTTAGTGAAAACACACAACCTACAGTGCATCATCTCTTCCCCAGCTTCTGTTATTTGATTTTTTTGAAATACAGGAAGGGAAGAACATGAACGTAACCAGTGCTGGTGATTTCTACTCTGCTGTAAGGAGGAAAGCAGGATGAGCCTTCCTTCCAACCCGGCAGCAGCCTGACTCTCCCAGTTTGAATTTGCTGCTCTCTACATAGTATTTACTGTCCCTAAATGGAAGGACGCCCGGAGGGCCAGGCTGTGTGGCTGCACTCTGTGTAGAGCAAGGAAAGCTGGGAGACGTCAGAGCACCTCCTTTGAAAATAAGGGTCTGACACAGTGGGACTTCAGCTTGTAGCTGGGATGTTTGGGGACATGGATGCACCACCAGACAAATAAAAATGTGGGGAAAGACTGACTTGTTGAGCAGTCTTGAGCAGGTCTTGTTCCTTCCTTGACTCGGTTTCTTCCACTGTGAATCAGAAGCAATGTGACTAGCCAAAGCTCCTTCCCTGATTACCAGGTGAAAACATTGCTCTGGAAACAGGAAGACAGTGTGAGCACACAGAGCTGCTTTTAGTATCATAGAGATAATGTTACAAAACCAGCTTTCTCCAGTACTGCACTGAACTAAACAGAAAAGTTTTCTGCGTGCAACAGGCCAAGCTGTGCATTCAAGGCTGCAGAGACAGTGCATTGTCACTTTGGATTTGCCCGCGTCATCTTGGGAATCTGCATGCTCTGATGACTGTGATAGATCTATGCTTTAAAACCACTAATGCTTCAGTCAGAGCTGAGCTCACGGGATTTTACAACACTATTCTTGTCTGCCTTCAACTCTTCAGGGGACTCTTCTAGCTCCAGAGATCTCTGCTTGACAAGAGAGGCACCAGCAGGACAGACTGAGACTCAGCAAGATGTGTATCTTACCTAATTTCTCACCTCCACAGTTTGCAGCACACAATCATGAATAAAAATTTTGCTTCTGTGGTGATTTTCTGTTCCTGGCAAACCTCAGGAAGGAGTGACTGAATATACTACATTCCCAAGTGGATGTGACTGCGTTATAGCTTAGTACAAATGCGAGCCCCAGATAAACTCTGATGGGAACGTGCTATTAAAACCCTCTGGCTATTAAAACCATCCGGGAGTGGATTTTACCTGCTTGGTTTTGGACTGAGCTACAAAGGCTGATCTTCACAGGACACTGCCCTCTTTGAAGGCAGCACTGAAATGCACAGATGACTTTCCCAGTGCAATAAACACCTTCCAAAATGTTGCCTGAGGTGGCACAAAAGCCAAAGTGTCTTTTCAGCTCTGTCAAGTGAGCAAATAATCCAGCCCATGTGACTGCATAGCTCGTTCTCCTCAGGACTGCTGTTGATTTGGAGCTGATGGGAGAAATCAAAATACCTCATATGGGTAACAAATTATTTCCGTCCCTGCAAAGGAGATGCAAATTGCATAGTGCTCCCATGGCTCCGGAATGGTTTGCATGGCTGCATGCGGAACGGACGTGTTATGCCTACCGCTTGGTTGGCTGATAGGCCAGGTGGGAATCCATTGTGTGTTTATACACAGTGACTCATTAATTGTAACATCCAAAACAGTATTCTTACTGTAGGTACTTTCAATAGTTTCCTTCCTTCCTTGCCCTGCCCCCACTGAATCCCTGCTCTTTTCATGCCGGCCCCTTCAGTTAATCTTACAAGATACTCTGGTCCTCCTAGGTTTGAAGATGGCTCCCAAATCTGCATGCTAAGCATTCTTGTTAGCACATTCATGCTGAAAACAAATGTTAAACAAAGGTGAATATAAATGTTAAACAAGATCTTGGAGCTGCAGTGCAAGACAATTTCCAGCCCTCCTTTTCAAAGAGGTTCTTACCCATCTTCCAGCCTGGTAGTAACCTTCTGATCTCCATCTTAAGCAACAGCTCTCTGTGTATTATCCAATATTTGTCCAAAGCTCAGGTAGCTACTTCTATTCCATATTCCTCATGGGGAAAACCCCCAGTGTCCAAACAACAGGTATCACCAGTCTGGTTCACAGAAACACATTGTTCTTTGCTCATGGTCTCAACATTTAATCCTAACTTGTTTGTTGGGTTGAAAATTTGTCATAGGAAAGTAGGTTACACGGGGAAGAGCCTTCTGAAATATGGTGAGTGGAGGCTACCAACACAAATACGATCACCTCTTCTACTTCTCAATTCTTGACATTTTTACCCAAGTTCCAGAGTGATGGCCCTAAGGACCCTGTAGACAAGATAGGCTTCCTCAAAGTAAAAGAGGAAGAATGTAGATCTATCACTAGTCTGTTAACGTGGGTCCATCTCAATTGTTCAGATCTGCAATCTTGGTTGATAGTCAGTCAAAGCAAGAGAAGTCCCTGTAGGCCAAGAGTTAATGAAAAACCCAGCCAACCAACCAAAAAAAAAACCAACCCCAAACCAAAACACCCAGATGTATAGCCCAGCACTTACAAGCATTATAGAAAGGCATCAGTACTCACTACTCGTGCCTGCTTAACAGCAAACCCTAATTTTTTTTGTTGCAGCTGTGGGAGGACTGAATGGAGAGGGTCAGGCAAAGCAGCTGTCTGTACTGCACCGCCACGACGTGCTTCTGTGTGGAAGGCAGCAGTAGCCACTTAGCAAACCCGTAGGATTACGGCAGATCTGGGCATACAGCCTGGGAGGACAGCACAACTTCTGCAGTGTCAGCAAGACAGGAGCACATGAAGCAGACAGTCCTGTTGACATCTTTCAATTTGTCCCTATTCCTAGGATATCTCCTCAAACACCGCTAGAGAGCTGAGGAGCAGAAGTCAAGTGGGAGGAGAGGCATGGGAAAAGGGAGGTCAATTTGTATGTTGGATATCAATTGACTCCTAAGCAGCCCAAGTTCAGAGTGGCTGGAAACCACAGCATTATACTGTTGTCATCTGACAGTCACTACTGTCCCCTACGCAAAGGCCTGTTGCTGCTGTGGGTGCTGTGTTCTCTCTGTAAGAGCAAGCACTGAAATGCCCTTTCATTCTCTGCATGGTTTGTCCAACTCACCCACACTGATGTGAGGAAAGCCCATTATTATTGCTGCGTGTACACTCCTTGGTTTAAGCTATTTATTTACAACATCAGTGCCTTATTGCACAGTGCAGTGAGTTTGCGTGGCAAGATTTTGGTGGCTTCTGTGAGAAGCTGCTAGAAGCTTCTCCCATGTCTAATAGAGCCAGTTGGCTCCAAGACAGACCTGCCGCTGGCCAAAGCTGTCCATCAGTGGTGGTGGAACAGATAACTACCAGCAGGCCATGGAGAACCCCACGCTGGAGCAGGTAGATGCACCTGAAGGAAGCTGTGACCCTCTGGGAAGCAGGAGCAGACTCCTGGCAAGACCAGTGACCCCATGGGAAGGGAGTAGCCCATGCCAGAGCAGGTTTGCTGGCAGCACTTAGGACCCTGTCGGGGACCCACACCAGAGCAGTCTGGTCCTGAAGGTCTGCACCTCATGGGAGGAACCCACTCTGGAGCACACATAAGACTGCAAGGAGTCTTCCCCCTTGAGGAAGGCGTAGCAGAGACAGCGCCTGATACACTGACCACATCCCCCATTCCAGCTCCACAGAGAGAAGGGAAAGAAATCGGGAGTGAAGTTGAGCCTGGGAAGAAGGGAGGGGTGGAGGGAGGTGTTTAAGATTTGGTTTTATTTCTCATTAGCCTAGTCAGAGTTGATTGGTAACAAGTGACATTAATTTTTCTTTAAGCCAAGTCTGTTTTGCCTATGAGGGGAATTGGTGAGGGATGGTCTCTCCCTGCCCTTATCTCAACCCATGAGCCTTTCATTACATTTCCTTTTCCGTGTACAGCTGCAGAGGGCAGCTTTGGGGGCACCTGTCCTCCACCAGCATCAGCTCACCACACACAGTTATTAATCATTAGCTAATTTTTCCAGATAAACACCACCTCTGTAAGAGCCCTGCTCCAGACCAGTCTGCGGTAGGAAGGACAGATTCATTATTTAGCTAGCCAGCATCTGCTTTGTCCTCTTCTTAGTATTCCTAGTACTTCAGTAGGATGTGAATTGGAGGTCAGCATGTTTGGGAAGTCTGTGGGGACTTTGTCACAATGACAGATCTTGATGTGGTCTCAGAGAGGATCGGAGTGAGTTAGCAGGGATGGCCTAAGGCTTCAGCGCAGACGAGCATTTTACTGACAGCAATTCAAAGCATATTGAATTGCAAATGTTCTCCCTGAGCTGTGTGCTGATAAGGCCTGTAGCTCTCTCAGCATCTGCACAAGTGTATTTGCCCAAGATACTCAACGTACTTGTTTTTCATGTTGATAAGGGAGCAGTGGTTAAAGAAACACTTGTAGCAATAAGTGTGTTTGTGTCATATTTGCGTGGGATTCATTTATCAAATTCATTCTGGACTCACTCTAGTAGAGGCCCTTCCGATAGCTGTGGCCCTTAGAAACCAAAAAATGCAGTGGGAACCTGGAGAAATGAGAAGAGGATGGCCAGGCAGCCTGGAACCAGTGCGGTATGCACTCAGACCACCACTTACACCTGTACTAAAGAGACTAAAATGAAATTAAAAACTTGAAGTTAACACAGGGAGAGTCGCCAATGAAAACACCACTCCTCATGTGGAAGAACTGCAGTTAGCTTGAAATAACAACCTCTGACTCACCAAATTTTCTCCCTCCAACTGCTGGGGTGACCATTCCCCATGGGGAAGGCTAGCCAGCTTGCCTCTAAGATGTTAAGTTAAGCAAATTCCACATTGTTGGACTCCTCCACATCCATTATCAGCTGATGCAAGATCTGTGGGCTGCCATTGTGACGAATCCCTTGAATGGGTTCTTTATGATGATGCACATCCTGTCTTTGACCAAAGTCAACTGCAGATGGTATACTGGCAATATATTATTGATATAAATTTTCAAATTATTTAATTGCATCCTGCTTTCAGTCTGTGGGGTCAGCACCCAAAGTACTGATTTGCTGATGCCCCAAAGAGTGTGGCACAATAAAGGCCCTTGTACCTTATGCCAAACAGCACAACGAACACATCTGGAGCAAAAGCTGCTGCCATTGTTTAGGACAAGGAAGAGGCTAGGTTAGCATTTATTTCCCCAGCCTGGAAGGGCACATCTTGTTGAGGAACATGACACAAATACCACAGGCCTGTCCCAGTTACGATACATCTCTATCAGCAGAGTCCTGCATCTGGGAAAGGTGTTAGTAGAGGAAATCTGCACAGAGCAAGATCACCAAGGAAACATCCATCCAAGTCTTCATCTCCAGAACAGTGAGACTGAAACCAGCCACATACTCCGATCCTGGAGATACATGCATCCATGTGAAATCAGATGCCTGAGTGTTTATGAGCCAAGGACTAGTCAAGCTCCATACCAAAGGGACAGATCTCAGGGGCTCTGTAGGCACAGTCTCATTTTTGGTCTTTTGTCTTTGAACACCAGAGCTGCTTCCTGGGGCAAGCAGACACCCTCAGTGTGAGGGGCCTGCCCACAGCTCTTGGTGCAGGCAGCATGAGGGTTTCCAAACAATGGGGCATACATGTTCCCATCAGCTCATTTCTATTCTGGGCAACTACATACTGCTTTTCCTTTGGCACCCTGCTCCTTTACACCCCCTTCTCAGCAGCTCTGTGACTGACTGCAGCTCCTTGCTGCAGACGCAAGCAGCTGAAGAGCATGGCATTTTGGAGGGAGGCAGCTGACTCCCACCCTGCTCTGCCATTGCAGCTCATTCCTGACCCACAGCACTGCAGCCACCCCTGTACCGACTGAGCAGGCAGAGATCAGAGCAGTGCTGGCCACTGCAACTGGGGCACAAACATCTCCCGGGCAGGTTTGGGGCTGCCACCCAGCTGCTTTCAGGAAAGGCAGTCATCTGCTTTCATGATTTTAGTAGTTCTGAATGGCACTTAAAAAGCCACTATGAGCACTACAACCATAAGCGGCTCTTTTTCCTGCAGGATTTCTGATCTCAGAGCACTGATGTGTGCTCATCTCTGGCGCTGGGACATTTTAGCAGCCAACACAGGCATTCCAGGTAACACGCAGGTTCTGTCCTAACCAGAACAGGAAGCGTTTTGCATACAGGTGGGAGCACGAATGCCTGTCATATTCTGCTGTCTCTTTAGAGAACGGTCACTACAGCAAAAATGGCAGCCCAGCCCTTCAGGAAGATTTCCTGGCAGCTGTTAGACCACCAACGCATCAGCGGAAGTCTCATAGAAACACGTCAGCAGTGAGTGAGCAGAGCCTTCCTGCACACGCACTAGTCAACTGCGAGAGGGACCGAATTTACTGCCTCCTGGGTCTTCCCATCTTTCCCTCTTCTGCACACAGCTTATTCTAGCATCATGGTTGTCAAGTCAGCAGCAGTTGGGGCAGATGGACTTTCTTTTTTAAGCTCCCTATTTTGCCAGAGCCACAATCTGGAATCTGCCTGCAGGGAATGTATTTCTTTCAAGAAAAAAGGCCCAAAACTACCAGAAAAACATTACGGAGGGAGCAGCAATCTCTCTGCCCTTCAGTCAGCCCCAGAGGAGATGATGTGTATTTTATCAGCTCTTTTAGTCTTATCAGTTGCTGTAGCAATGACATTCTAACTGCACCCCAGTAGAACATCAATCTGGCATCGGATCTGGCATCGCAGGGAGCTACATTCCCGGTTTCCCAGTGATAGAGATGCATCTGAAAGGCAGTGCTTCAATTATGAGTCTTCTTCAGGTCTAAGTTCTTCAGTGATTCCTGATCTTAAAAACCATTCAATAATATGAGCCAGACTTTTGCGGTGGCTTCTGATACCTACAAGGAAAGGGAAGTCAGCCCTCTTCTTTCGCTGCCTTCCCACCAGGCAAGTCTTGAGTGCTAAGAAGAGTCCTTTGAAAGTGCTGAAATAATTAGTGTACGTGGAGATGCACTGGAGAGCAAAGCTTTGACCAGTGGAACGCAGACTATGTAACCACACCTGAGGGTGAGGGGATAAAGGAACACATGTTCCAGGTATCCAAAGGGGAGGTATGTTCCCATGCATTTCAGCTTATCCGGAGGCTGAAGTAAATTCTCTGACTGTGATGAGAATGGAATTCCACCTAGCACCTTATCAAGGCCTTTACAAGGTAGGTTTCTTCTGGACATTCCTAGTTTGTGTCCCTGGTGAGGACAAGTTGTCCCTGCAGAGACAATGCTGGCTCTGCAGAATGATTTTCCGTGCAGCAGTCAGCTGCTGAATGCTCACAGGGTGTCAGAGCCAGGTTACCTGCCAGAGCAGGGAGAGAGCCTGGGGCTTTTGGGGAAGGCTTGCCCTCTAAGCAAGAAAGGGGAAAACCATAGCCCACAAACTTCTCTTCCCTTCATCCAAAGGCCATGAGAAGCTGACCCAAACACCCTGCCATGATATTCCCACAGACACCTTTTCATGGAGACAAAACCAGTTTCTCCAGATGGAAACTGCTTTTACAGCCACTGCTTCCCGGGCAGGGAACAGTCAGTTCTCCCCCACCTTGCTAAGCACTCAGAGAAGTGTCTTAACCTGCACTGAGCCTTGGCCGCCCTGTTATCTCCACTGTGCTCTCGTATGTGGGGTTGTGCACAACCTCTTCTTTCCTACGCCTCCCAAAGAGACCTTTCCCCTTTCCTTCTGCCTCAGCCGGCACAGAGTGGTGTGTAGCCCCGGAACCAGCACTGATGCTGAGCCTCCAGCCAGGAGTTTGTGTAGGTGGTTGGCTGTTTCAAGGCAACCATCTAGGCTGCATCTCCCAGCTTTACTACATTCAGGTTCCTTCCCCAACAAGTGAAGGCTGGGCCTGTAAAAACAAAGCCAACACTGATGCCTGCCTCTGCGTGTTGTCTGACTTATATGAACTAAGTGAAGGGAGAGAAGCACCAAAGGGTCAAGGTAAATAAACGTAGCCTGCAACTTAGCTGTAGCTCTTCCTCCTTTGCTGTACACTTCCTCATTCCTAGCAAAATAGGAACCACTCTCAGTATCTGCAACCTGTTGTAAACAGAAGCCTGGACAGCAGAGAAAAGGGAATGAAATACGTCATTCATCTCTGCAGATCACATTTCATTCTGCATGAGATTGTCGTGGCTGTATCATCCCTCACTCCTGGTGTCACCACTCAGTATTTGTCCCTCACAATCCCCCTCTCCCCCTAGTAATGCGATGGCTCCTGGGAACCACCCAGAGGGTGCAGGGGACATCCCGAGGGCCCTTGCTCCTGGCAGCTGCCTTGATGTCTGCAGTACTGATGGTAACTCTATTTCAGCCTAAGCTGCTCTGCTACTGAGCTGGGCTGAACTAGGAAGTGGGTTCAGGTCCACAGAACTCACATTTACGGGTGTGTCAGCAGGATGACATGTTCCCATGGAGTTGAGTAAGGACGCGGCATTCATACTTGCTGCAGGAAGAACCGATGGGTAGCCAGGTTTCATGCTTACAACCAAGATATTTGATCTACCTCTCACAGCAAAACTCAGGAATTTAATATATCTTTTGGAGACATGAGGATATTTAATCTGTGGTACCAGGAGAAAGGTGAAGGACGGCAATGTGAGATGGGTTCTAAAAGAGCAAGGACTCTCTTCTTATGAGACTTGTATCTCAGCTTTTCATAGAATCATAGAATGGCATGGGCTGGAAGGGACCCCAAGGATCACAGAGTTCCAACCCCCTGCCACAGGCAGGGACACCAACCTCAGGCCTTGATCTACACAAGGTTGCCCAGGGCCCCATCCAAGCTGGCCTCGAATGAACACTTCCAGGGACGGGGCATCCACCACCTCTCTGGGCAGCCTGTTCCAGCCTCTCACCACTCTCTCTGTAAAAAGATTCCTCCTAATAGCTAATCTAAACCTTCCTTCCTTTAGCTTTAATCCATTCCCCCTTGTCCTGCCATTATCTACCCTTTCAAAAAGTTGAATCCCCTCCTGCTCATTGCTCCCTTCAGGGACTGGAAGGCTGCAATGAGGTCCCCCCGCAGCCTTCTCTTCTCTAGGCTGAAAAAGCCCAGCTCCCCCAGCCTCTCTTCGTAGGGGAGGTGCTCCAGCCCTCTAATCTGCAAACTGGTATTCCACCAGCTAATGGATTTAAAACAGCAGCTGCTGCGCACTTAAAGCAGTAGCACCCACTTTGCACACAGGAATTCTATTAAAGGTTTTACACTTGCCTGCTTTGAACGGGATGATTCTTAGAGGGGAGCTTCTCTGAAGGAATTAATTTCCCAGCTGACATGGGGAAACAGCCAGAGTGATCAGGAGCTCTGCATGCTTTGTGTGGAATAGCTAGAAACAGGAGAGGAATTTGCACATTCAGATCGAGTTTAACCCAGTGGAAGTTAGGAGCACATCCTCACTGAACTCAGTTCCACAGGATGGAATGCTGCAGTGTCAGCTGCTTTGGAGCAGTCCCAGAATCACCCAGGCTTCTCAGAACCAGCGTAATCTGCTTTTGTGCACTACTCCTGCCCTGCCCCACTCTGCTTCACTCAGCGCACCCTCGGGCTGTCTCCTCCTTCCCCCACCCATCCCCGTCTCACCTTCCCTTCCCAAAACCAAGACCGCCAAGGAGGATACTGAGATCTCTGCCCGCTAGGTCTGCCTCCCATCCTACCCCTCCTCACCTGCCTCTGCCGTGCCTCATCGCCTCTGGACCACTTTCCCCATGGCACTTGCTGGGCAGAGAGGTGAGCAGAGACAGGACGCGACTGTGGGAACGTACAGGTCAGCCTCCTTCACAAGCGCTGTGCGTGCTGCCTTGATGCCCAGGAGCGTCAGGCACCCACTGGTTTGGGTTCTGCACAAACATGCAGGAAGAAAAACTCTTGGCTGGAAAAAAACTTCCAGCCTAAGCAAGAACAGGGTAGAACACGCCGGGGGTTTGAACAGAACAAAGTGCAGGGCCAGGGTGGCAACAGCAAAAAGTTCACTGTGTGTATTTCGCAGGCTTCAAAGCTATGGGGAAAATAACACCTGTGATGAGAAGAGTAAGACTTTTAGCAAACCATCCCCATGAATGCAGATTTTACATTCAAGCAGCTCAATATGAAAGGTTTTCCCGCTCGTTTTATATGGGATTTCATATATGCATGAAGAAGCAATATAAATTACTTAAAATCCCATGTTCTCTGTGGACAGGTGAGTAAGTATTCCTGATGCCTGTGCCTCAAACACCGCTGCTCTGGGCTGGTGCAGGAGATCCTGTGAACTAGGAACTGACAGAGTGTGAGAACTGGGCCGGTCACATGCACTGGTCTGCCGCGAGAGGAATAAACCTGTTAATTAATCCAAGGTAAATCTCTCTCCACCGCATCGCATGTTACTGTGAGCCAAAAAAAATCCCATGCCTAAAAGAAGCAGAGAGCAATTCTCTGTGCCTCCACAGTTTGTCGCTCTCTCACTCTGCAACGCCAGACACTTCCCAGGATTGGGAGGCCTGAGAAGCTTCCTGTGGGGGAAGCAGAGCTCTGGAACGCAGCCCTAGCACCCGTGCTGGGCACCCCGCAAAGCACCCAGGCAGCTCTGGGTGTCCGGAACACGACGCTACACCACCATGGAGTTTTCCTCCACCCTCTGAAGTTACCGCACAAGCACAACCTGAGAGCAGAAGAGCAGAATTTTAAATTTTACTGAGTCCAAACTTGTTTAAAGTTAAAGTTTATTCATATTCTTTGTAGGAATATCAATAAAAGACCTCAAATGTATCTATATCTGTACATATTACAAGAACCTTCAAAAATTATTCACAGAACAAAAATAAATCTTCTTTAGAACAAACCCAGGCAATGAAATGCAGAAATGGATCTCAGAGACCAAACAGTCCAGTGCTACTAGCATAAAAATACGGCTTGAAAAACAAGTTTATTACTTTTAAAGGTGTATTTTG
This sequence comes from Hypotaenidia okinawae, assembly GCA_027925045.1. NCBI lineage: Eukaryota > Metazoa > Chordata > Aves > Gruiformes > Rallidae > Hypotaenidia > Hypotaenidia okinawae. The sequence continues at coordinate 850,873 of BSDF01000009.1, read as the reverse complement.
TTGAAATAAAAAATAAATTATTTAGAGCTATCATTGTAAAACAGTTCTGTGTAGTAACACTCTTATTAAGGCCCTTGAGACAGAAAATCTATTTTTACAGGTAGGACTCCTGGCAGGCGTGATCTGTAATGACACGCTCCATCTCATGGGAGTTCACTTGCCATGGAGAAGGAAATACCTACAAGCATCAGCCTAAACTGAACCCTTGTTGCTCTGTCAGACTCAGGTGAGTGGATACCTGCAGCCGACTATGCTTAACCCCTGGTGTAAATACACGCCATGGTTACACTCCGACAGGACTTGTTCTCTAGGAACAACAGATATTGGTGCAGAACAGACAGAATTCATGTATACAGAGCCATCCTCTAGCACTGGGAAATGCAGGATGGGGAGTTGGATTGCTGGGCGTAGGCCCTGGGTCAGCCCTGCCCTTAGAGTGCTACCCTGACTGGAGCACAGAGCATGGACTCAGGGTGCTGCGTAAAGTGGGGAGCAGATGGAAGCTTTTAAAAAAAAGTATTTACAGGTCTGTAAGTTCTCAAAACAGAAATATAAAACTGCATTAGAACTGGGGTAAAAAAGAAAAAGAAAGAATCCTACCGTGAAAAACTGCAGATTCTGTCTATCTGTCTGGTGGGAAGCCTGACTGTGCAATGGCAGGGAAATGAGCGTGCTGCTCCAAGCTTTTATCTTGACCCGAAAGACTGACTTTGGTTTTTTTTGCTGGAGTCCTACCAAAAGCAGGTACAGGACCCAGCAAGAGCCAATTTCCTTGCTAAAATGTTTTGCTGTCAAGTCTGCGTTCAGTTACAGAGCGGCTAAAGACGAGGGGCATAAAAACCAAATGAGTTTTCTTAGAGAATTCATTTCACTCCTGTTTCACTCCACTCAGGTACTTGTACCAGTCAGAGCGATATGTACAGCTGCTGTCTGGTGAAACCCACTGCTCATCTCTCTCTCACCCACAACACACGTGCACTCACACTCCCCTCTTCCTCCACCCTCCAAGGACTGCAGTGCTTTCAACAAGAGAAAAACAATAATAAAAATAGCAATAATTAAAAAATCTACAGTATTCACTTCCTTTCGGTATATTACATCAGCATTTTCTGTACATGACCCAAGAGCTCCCTCTATTTACACAGTGATACGGAAGGACTTGTTCACGGGAGCCTGGTTCTCCTGGCCTCAAGTGGGGAATTCAAGCCCACATTTCAGAGTTCTTCTTTCTCTTTTCCGATTCATTAGCAGCATTATGTAAACCTGTAAGGGGAAATGGGGGCTATTCTGAAGGTTTCTTGAGTCTGCTCCCTCTCGCCCTTCTCCTGGGGAGATGGCTGGCAGCATCTGCCCAGTTAGCAGCTGCTGTTTTTGAATTCACCATTCTCCGTGATGGAAAGCTTGGTGGGGTTGGTGGGGGAGATGCCATTGCGGACTTGCATGCTGTAGCGCTCCTTCACCTGCGTCAGGGCACTCATCAGCCGCGTGTTGGCAGAGTCCAGGGACATGATCCGCTTCTCCTGCAACAGACACCCCATAAAGTCAGAGCTCCTTCCCAAACGAAATGCCTTTTCCCCACCGACCTGCTTTAGGGGGAACTTCTAGGACCCAGGGCTGTGACAGCATTGTCAGGTGATGTCTAGGCAGAGGCAGCTCGGCTAACATTCTCTGGTAAGATGGGATGTCTGCCTCTTTCTGTTTTCTTGGTGTGACGCAGCCCCCATGAGCTTCTCACGTCACGGTGTGACAGCGAGTCAAAGTTACACCAGTGACCTGGTCCAGTCACGGTGGCTTTACCCAGCCAGCCTCCCACCGAGGCAGATGGAAATGCAGGGTTTCACCATGGCAGGGGGAAGGATGTTGGTGTTAATAACAGCGATAGCCAATTTATTACTATTTTTTTAAAATACGTTAGAAAAACAGAAACAGGCAGCAGAAAACAAAAGTGGTGGAGGTTTCATCCGGCAGAAAAAAGTGCAAGTGGTATCTAACGGCCATTGTCTCTGTACCGTGGATGGAGTGTGCTCAGAATAAACTCATGGTATGCTTGAAAGAAAGAAAGAAAAAGCAGATAATGTCAGCCTGTGGTCACCAGCAGGAGCGGGGGTGCAACAGCGACACAGAGGAGAAGCAGCCAAAAGCTACGACGAAGGGTTGAGGAAGGGTTACTTGAGGTGACGGGGAAGGGGGCAGTGTGGGTGGGGAAGATGCCATCGACAGAACACAGAAAACGAACACTGAACACACTGCTCCTAGACCCATTCCAGCTCAAGAGGGGCTCCCGGGCTCCGCCGAATCCAGGGCTCCCAGAGCCCGGTTTTGATTCTTCCGCAGAAAGGGTTAAGGCTCCGCTTTTAGCAGAAGCATTCAGAAAGCTAAAGGGCGCTCGCTGAGTCTATAAAGAATCAAAACCCCACCAACAAACCTCAGCCTGCTAAGAGTCAGAACATCTGCAGCGGGATGCAGCACGGGAGGGTCGCGCTGAAGAGCTGGTGGCACGGTTAGAAATGGCAATTTTCATCTTCCCTCAAAAAATAATAACAATTAAACCCAAATGCAGCCACACAGAGCAGCATCAGAGATGGCAGCAGGTGAATACACTCTCCATGCTACCTGCTGATTGGCTTTTTTTCTTTGAGAAGGAAAAAAACATCTAATTTACTCAGATGGAAAAAAAGAGCTGCCTGCAGGAACTCTTCCCATTCCAGCCCATTGAGAAACAAAATGGAAGGAAAAATGATGCATGGGAGGCACAAACATCGAGGGACAGTTCAGGGACACTGCTCGGGAGACCTAAGCAGTACAGCAGCCCCATGAGATTCTGATCCTGCATGTCAGCTGCGCCGTACATCCGTAACCCCACAATGCTTGTGTCTCTCAGTGGGCCTCCCCACATGGGGAAGCGTTAGGGTGCAAAAACAAAGCAGAATCTAAGCACTGCTTGTACCAAAGCCCTGGAGAGACCGAGCTCTGAGTAGCAGAGCAAACAGAGGAGGAGGATGAGGAAGCATGAGAAACCGACAAGGAGGAAGGCAGGCTACAGCCTGGCCCAATGCTTGCCCTGGTCCAGTCCACGGGAGTAAGGAGAATGGACAATGGAGGAGACAAAGTCCTTCGCCTCTCCTCCTGTGCTGAAACAAATGCTGCCAAATCTCAACAGAAATGGGGTGTTTGGCAAGTTCAAGCTTCTCCTTCTCGGACTGCGTTTCCCCAGGAACATATAATTTAAAATGAAAATTTCTTTTGGAAGAGTTAAAAATGAGAGGCCGGTTATTTTCTGCCACTGGTGAGCACTCACCATGCCGCTTGGCAAACCAGCTGGAAATCCACGTTTGAGAAATCAGTCTTAAAAGCACAAGCGTGGTGAGCAGAGGCATCTTCTCGCTCAGAGCAAAACCCAACCGCACAAACACATCTCTAACACGAGTGAATCGGGCACTGGGAGAGGGAGGAGCTGGAATGGGTAGGAGGTCAGTGCGCTGGGCCAGGACCGGGTACTGCTCAGCTAAAGAACTGATTGGGTTTACTTGCCTGTTTGAATTATCTCATCCCCATTTATGACCTGTAATTTAACACAGTGCAGATGTCACTTGCAGTAGCAACTGGGCTAGTACTCTTTGCAGCTCTGCTGCTCCAAGGAGAGACTTTAGGCAGACCCAGCCCCTGCTCAGCCCTGGGGGCAGCACAGAGACAGCTAGCCCCTGGACCATGGCACATGTACAGAGAACAAGGCTGTCCCTGTGCACTGTCGGGTGCTGCGCCCGACTGCAGGCAAAAGGGTGAATCCTGGAGAGCATCTCTCAGTACAAGCAGCCCGTGTTACTGCTGTTTCTGAGCAGCCTTTAACTCTTCAAACAGGTGTGATAAGCCAGGTTCCAGCTCCACTCCAGAAACCTCACACAAAAAAGGACTTATCTTTTCCAGCCACTGCTGTATCCCTTTGCCAAACGAATCGCAGGCTAAATCTGCCAAGGGCAACCTGGAGGGGTTGGACACAACCCACCAACACTGGGGCTCCTCTGGTGTGCCTGTTCTGAGCCCTTCCTCAGTTCCCTCTGGCTCCAGCACTCACAAAAGGGCAGTGACCCCTGAGCTCCCCCCACAAGCTGGTTGACACTGAAGCAGTTCAGGTTTCTAGATGACCTTGCTTGCCCAAATGGTACTTCAGGAGGGGGAATTAAAAATGAAAGCCAGATTAAAAGAGGAATAATTAATGCTACTGTTTGCTACTGTGTTTTCAAGAGTTTCCAGAGCAGATGATAAATGTTGCATCATTTGATCAAGTGTGATCAAGGACCACAACTCTGAGCCCTGAGGGTCTGAGGCCTTCATGCCAGCAGCAGCACGATGCTGAGGGGTCAGACCTGTCCACTGTTGGTGGCCTTGCTGGTCCGTGACTGCATGCTGAGGCCGAGCGCCCACCGGCACAGACAGGGAACAAAGGGAAGGACAACTTCCGTAATCAGTCTCTCGGATCCTCCTGTCTGGAAATCGCTGTTCATGAGTTTGCTTGGTGCCCCCTCTTCTCCTTCTTGAGGAGGTGAAAAAAGGCATCAACCTCCTTCCAAAACAAGGCTGCTGTCTGGATGAGGTACTGTTCTGTCAGGGTGTGACAGCAGAAAGCCCTGCCTGTCCCTGTCGCTCAAAAGCGGCCCAGAATGTTCAGTTCCTATTCCCACTTCCATCTGCCGTACTCCCTGATCAGCTGGGAGGCTGCTGTACTGTTCCCCCCCAAATAAAAAGGCACAGTGCCTGTCTACATTCCTGTTTGTCCTGCAGCACTGTGCTCTCCCACTTTGCAACTGTAGTGCAAGTCCTCACAGAAAAGGATTTAATCTTGAGCTGCATCTAGAGAGGGTGACTACACCTGTGTCTCTCTGTAGAGCATCTTGCACAACAGCTAGGGACTGAACATGGTGTAACTCCAGTTGGATTCTCTGTTTTATTCCACAAGGCTGGGTAACGGAAGCACCATGTTATTCTGCACAACTGTTTATTCAGGTTAGATGGCACAGATCCAAAAATCCAGCTTTCATCAACAGTCTTTCTGAAGAACTGTGGGAAAACAGGCAGAGGCAGCAGGAAAACCAGAACTCTTCAAATTATCAAAAAGAAATTGGCTATAAATATGCTCTCAGTGTTACACCAGGCTTTTAAAAACACAGCTTTTTTTCCACTACAGCTCCACGTGAGCTCAGACATTTCTGTTATTGCTGGGCATTCAACAGGAAAAAAAAGTAGCACCCTTTGTGCTCGCTTCTGCCTAAATCCTACTATGCATTCAACAGCATTCAACTGAGGCTGCTTCACTCTCTGTGTAGGGAGACGACTTCCTGAAATGACTCGGGCTATTCCCAAAGGCAAAGTTTACAGCTGGAACTACTGAGAAGCCCAGAAGCGGGGAAGATGTCTTCCAAATGCAGGTACCACAAACAGAACATGGCAGGCAGGTATCAAACTGCTGTATAAGCTTTGCTCTCTGGGATCAGCAGAGACATGGAAGAAAAGCCAAAACGATCCCCCACAATACAGCCACATGCATTGCCCACGAGGTCCCACTTCCCACAGCTAACTGGTGTCGTGGCAAAGCAGGCATTTCTCCGGGACTGATGTGGACAGTTGGATGGGGTGGAATGCCACACAGGACGTTACAGAGGGCGATGCTCCACGGAAAGCATTCTCTTTCTCTTGACTTGAACGTTCCAAGCCATGCTTGTAGCTGGCACAGCTGAGATGCATGCACACGGCAGTTAAACTATGCTGGTATGAGACAGAGCTTTTCCAGAGTTCCCAGGCCCACACTCAGAATGACATCTACACAATGCACCACAATTCCTTTACCCCCTTGGGATCTCAAAAAATAAGCAGAAAAGGCTTTGGAGAAGCAGCCAGTCCTGTGATGTGGTGTCAGACTTTCTCCAAACGTCGTGTCCGACTAGTCTTCAATAATTAAAACCCCCAGTTCTCTCCTAGGAGTCAGTTAAGTCACAAGTGCAACACCAGGGGCCAATACTGACTTTGGGAGCCAGGTAACAGTGCTGGGGCAGGAGGGTAGGGGAAAATCATGGGTACCACACAGACAGCCCTTGGTTCTTGGAGATCCTGAGCTACTTACCTGTGCATCAATAATCTTCTGCTTTGCATCAATGACAGCTTGCATCTCTGCATGATCCTTCTTCAGCTCCTCTTCAACTGCCATGAGTCTGGTGAGGAAAATGAGGTACGAATCAGGACAGTTTAATGCTATTCCAGAGTGTTTCAAGTACTCTGACCTGCTGTTTTCATGGCTCCAATTGCTCTGGCTCTGCAAGAGAAGAATCCTGCAGAACTGGGAAAAGCATGCCTGCCCAGCTGACACTCCCCACTGCCTAACCATGCTATTCTTGAAATGGACATTGCCAAAAACGTGACTGCTTTGAAAAGCTGCTGCCTGGAGTACAGATCCCAAGCAAAGCAAAAAAACCTGTTATAAGTGCACCAGAGTCCAGAGTGAAGAGTTCCTAAATATTCTCCTTCCCTCTCCTGGCAAGCCAAGGCAAGTTTCTCCACCTGCACCTCTCATTTCTTCATCTCTAAGGTAGGATGGTATCAGCCCAGAGACGTCAAGACCTTCTGTCACGTCAAAGAGAACTCATGACACAGGGAGCTTCTCATCCTACACGGTCCCAAACTGTCCAAAGCCTCACCTGCTGATGATGCTTTTCATCTGGCTGTCCTTCTCCTCCTGCTGCCTGCGCAGTCGCTCCTCGCTGTCTTCCAGCCTAGACTTGTACTCCATCAGCAGCTTCTGCATTTGCTGCTCCTGTACCAGGAGCCGCCGTTCATATTCCTCCAGTCGTCGACTTGACACCTTCAGGCGCTCCTTCAGCTTTGCTATCTCTTGTTCATACTGCAGGTGGAAGTAAAGGAGGAAAGGGTCAGATGCAGAGGGAAAAGGAAGAGGTCAGATCATTACATTCTGCGGCTGCTTTTCCAAGGAAGGTGTTGCTTTTTTCCTGGAAAATAAATTGATGGAAGTAAAGGAAGAGACAAGCAAACAACTGTGGGCACCACAGACAAGGAGTATGAGGGCTCTCTTTGAGCACTGAGCTACTCCCACACTGTACGATGTCATTCTGTAGCACATTTTAAGCACTCAGAGGGCTCTGACACGGCGCCTCAGTCCTGACTAGCAACACCCCCAGTTACTCCAGGCTCTAGGTGTTCCCAGGCAGAACCTGCTGACAGCCCTCAACTGGAGAAACATCCCAGGGTGACCAAACATACAAGAAAAACCAGCACGGACCCAAGTAACTTATTCCTCAGGATCTGATTGTTGTGAAGGGAGAGCAGGTCCTTCACTATAGAGCAGAGCCTGTCAGTTTACCTGGCTGAGGTTTTGTTCTTCTATTTCCTGTGTCTGTGGATAATCACTTCCATGACAGTGCAACAAATCTCAATGTACTCCTCTTAGTTTTGGGTTCGTTCACCTCTCCTAATAATGTTCCTGCTTCTTGTCCACCAAATGTTTGCCTCCTCGCTCCCTGCCCTCACAAAATACCAAACCTCTTACTGAACCTTACTGCTGCAGCAGCATATAGATGTAGCTGTATTTAGAAATAAGGTATTTGCTCCTGAAAAGAACATACTTTTTGGGAAAAAAAATAAGATCATGGGCATTTCTGTGCGGCCAGAAGCACTGTGCCTGTGATGACAGGCATCTATCTCAGGTGAAACCCAAGATGAAATTTGAGCACATCTCCTGCACTGAATCGTATTTATGGAGCCTGGGAGAATCACCTGGCGTGTCCTAGGTTACACTCAGCTGGGGTTGCAGTTGTGTTTTGTTCAGGGTTTGGGGTTTTTTTAATGGAGTTTAATGATCACTAAGAAATCTTATAAGCATGGAAAAATGGCAGTATGCTGTAACGATGGTGTTGTCATAAAAAATAATGACTTGAGCAGGATCTAGTGTACTTCGGCAGCGTGACTCACGACACACAGAAGTGCCAAGTACCAGCCTGTGATGTACAAACCCTCAGCTACGTCAGCCTGCACCCGCTTGACATGCCGCAGCCTGTACACAGGTTAATCCATAGTGTGGGACACTGTACTGGAGCTGTGAGTGACAGCATGTACAGCAGGACATTGTGCCAGCACAACCTGTGCTCGAAAGCAGAAGGGCTTTCTGGTGCTGCTGTGACAGAGCCATGAACTCGGCTGTGGGGTGGACAGGAGCCCATCAGTCCTTCGGTTGACAGAATAAAATCTACCTTCTCAGCGTGTCGGAGGTCATCTGGATTCTGCTCCACATCCTCCTCTACTTCTTCATACTGTCCATTATTGAGAACCCACGCAGCTGTCCTTTCCACTGGGGACATCGTGGCAGAGTCCACAGGCGACTGAACCTGCAGCAGAGATCTCTGTAAGCATCTTTCAGAGAAACTACCCACAGTCAGCTCTGAAATCCAATCCATTTGGAGAGGAAAAATGACCGTGAACCCGTCTCAGAGGATCCCCAGAACCTCTCTTGCAGAGGTAACTCACCTGTCCTCAACTTTGGATCCACAGCACTTGCTCGAGTGCCTCAAACCAATACACTTGAGAAATATTTCTTGCTTGCTAAGAGAGCTTCTCTTGGGAAAGTTCCTGTTTCCAGATCATGTTCACATCCCCCCTTCCCCTTTGCCAGGTTTTCAGCAGGGCTTTCTCAAACTATGATCTCACAAAGAAAAGAGGGTGAGGAAGCTTTGTTTTGCAGCTGGTCAGGTAAGCCAGATTGGTTTCTCTGGATTACCAAGGAGCTGAACTTGGGAGCAGCTTTTGGAGCCAGGCTGCAAGACAGACTGTGCAATGGAGGATGGGGCTGCACGGCTGGATGCACAGCAGCTCAGCAGTACTCAAAAGTGGCAGAGGCGTGTAACATTATCACTCCAGTGGCTGTCACATTTAGATGGTCTGTTGGAGCACATACACCCAGACAGGGCTGTGAAAGGAAGGTACGGCCACACTCTTACCAGAACTGGAAAACACCATCAGAGCTATCCTCCTCAAGGGAAGCTGAAAAGGAAGCCAAGAAAAGAAACAAGAAACTCTCTGCCCAGCTGGGGAAAATATGGCTAGCTACAAATTCCAAGCAATTTTCACGGACAAAGACAAGTTTATAAGCACTGGAATTAGCATAATTACGCCTGGAAGAGCAACGCTGTCTTAACTTTCTGAGAAATGCAGATCAAGTTTGCCCCCCTGCCTGCCCCAACTGCAGCTTCTGTTTGTATTCCAGCTGCTTTTCAGCTCACTGCCTTGTCTCACTAGTGCACAGAAGAGGAACATGCTCTGTGGCAAGGGCACCATGAAGTCTGAGTTACGGCGAGGAGCTTTACAGGTGAATAACAGCTCCTTTACGTGAGTCAGATGAGGGATTCCGTTTCTGTTTCTCCTGCTGATAACAGGGCTGGTGAGTGCTGCATACATCCTATGCCAGCTCTGGCCAGAGGATTTGCCTGCAATGCCTCAGCTGAGCAGCGATGAAGACTGCAGCACTGGAAGAAGCCCCAGCAAGGATGGGTGTAAAGGAAAGGAGTAGGAATTAGGCCAAAATCCCTGGATTTGGGCAGAGGTCTTTTCTCTAGAAGATAGCCTTCATAGCAGGAAGGCCAATAGTGCCTTTCAAGTGCTGTCTGACAGCCATAGCAAAGGTAGACTAGAACCGCATGTGGCTCTGCCACCACCAGGCTCTTCTCAGAGGTAGGCGCTGCGGCTCCAGGAGCTGTTGGAGGAATCAGGAACAGCTATGGATGAAGACTGTCACCGCTCAGTGGAGCTGTGAAGGACTAAGACGGCAGAAGTGTGACTCTAAACTACTTCACCGGCCTTTGTAACAGACAGCTGATGGCAGCAAACCTCACGGAACCACCTCGCAAGCTGTAGGACGGAATATTTTCAGCAGCCAAACTCCAGAAGCGTACAAAGACCAAGTGGATGGCAAGCACTCCACATGCTAATGGGTTATGAATTATACTCTATTAAAGGGGGAAAAAAGAAAAACGCCTGCTAGTAACGTGTATTAATTCCCCTCTTTGCCTCCCTTCCAGAGGAACACACTGACATTTCTGTTCCCACCTTCCTACTCAATGGAAATGGAAGGCAAAAAGTGACCTCTCCCAGCAAACAAAAGGCCTAACTCTATATTCAGAAACAAATGCGACTTGTAGAGAACAGAGTCTAATAATTATAACGCCCACAAAGCATGCTTAGAGAGAACATGCCCAGAAAGAACATGCCCAGCTTCTCTTTTCTCTTTTTCTTCTTTAAATAAGAACAGAATTCCACAACCCAATTTGCAATTAAAAGGATGCAATGGAATTTGCCTCAAAAAAAATGTTGGCCACTTGATTTGGCACACTTCGAGACATTTCTCAAGGCTGTGGGGAGGGAAAGAACAAATTGATTTCTCTGAATAAAGCATGAGCAAGTACTCTAATGAATCCAGTGGAAGCAATTTGTATGGAAGGTAGAGTGGAAAAATAAGTAGATGCATCAGCTACAAGAGAGGGGAATGAAACTGCCCTGAAGCCAGTCACAGTCGCAGGCATTGATGAAGTTGAGTGTTAAAACTAACTGGAGAATAGGGAAGTGGGAAGTCCAAGATATCACTCTGATGCCAAACAAGCAAAGTAACTCATTTACCTGGGGACAGTTGGGTAATCAGCAATTTAAGATAAGAAGAGCCAGGGGTTTGCAAGCAGCTAACCCAACCTTTCTCATAAAGACAGACAGGGCAGAAACCACCCAGGCAAGTTGTACGCACAGAGACTGCAGACACAACACTTGTACTTTGTCCTCCTTACCCTAACCCCTTCCAGAGTTAAGTCTTTGTGTATTTGTGTGGTACTTCCCATAATGAGCCGCGAGGAAAGGCACCGGAGCTCCCTGGGAACTTTGGCTAAGATGAAACCCTGCCATCAGACTCAGCTGACCACACAGTACAGGTTCACACTGCATGCCTGAGAACTGCAAAGGGAGTTTTTAGCCTTCAGATTTATCCTTCTTACTGGCCTAAAGATTTCCTCCCACCTCCGCGCTATGCTTAGTTGTAGTCAGTATATTTTACCTACGACCCCACTATGCCCAGACACAAAAAACCCCTCTGAAGAAGGGCACAAGCATACCACTTCAAATAATAGGTGATTACTTTTTCTGGTTATTACTGACTTGGCATCGTAGCCTTTGCTTTGGTATTTGATGTTTCTGATCTCCTTGAACCTGAACGAACCCAAGGTATCAAGGCAGTCTGGATGCCCTGATTGCTCCTGGGTTCCCTGGCGTTGTCCAGATTCTCCTGCTTTTGACTGCAATGTTCAGGACTTTACCAAAAAGCTACATCAAAAAGCGGGGATACCAGTAAAACCTTTGGCAGGGCAGAACCTCACACTGGCAAGTACGTTCCTCTGCCAGCATTACCTTAAAAGCTAAAAGGCCTTCTCCCTGCATAACCATGTCTTCACCAGCATTTCTGCCAACAGGGCTACATCAGCAAGGAGGATCATAATCTACTCCGTGTAGATGCTGCTTGACCGTGGCACAGTCTCAGCTTCAGGGGCTGCAACTTTCTGCAGGGAAGTTCCTCACTCGTGCCTGTGTGCAGAACAGCATCCTTTCTAGGAGGTCTTGTGGAAAGTGGGAGCTTAAAAATTTCCCTTCGGTACTAGGTACGGTCAATCCAATGTGCCCATGGTTACCCTCGCAGTGACCAGCTGGTAAGTCTGCATGCACTAATATGGCACTCGGAAGAACCACCGCCTTCCCTCTGGCCTGCAGATCCATCGCTGTAGTGCCAAGCATTTCAATACTTCTTTTCTCTTTAATGTTCAACTAATTTAGGAAAAGATTTTCATACACAACAAATCACAACGGGGATTTTGGTTTGGTTTTTTTTTTTTAAAGGTAAAGAACTGTTGGCTTTTGGACAAGGAAATCTGGATTTACAGCCACCTATGAAGGACTGATAACATGCATTAGGAGTCAGTACATACAAGCACTCCTTGCCAGAAAATGTTTGCATTATTCATAGTTTGGGATGATTAATGAAAAAGCAGTATTTATTTGGGGATCAGCAATGGATTGTTGCATCATGGTGAAATATAGATTTCTCCACACTTAAACCAACTGTACTTATTTATTATTTTGGCAGCAGTTTAGTCTGCAATATTTTATCTCTGTTTGTTTCTCTGTTTTCAGGTAGCTATGCTTTTAAGCTAGCACCGCAGGGCTCATTCTCATGTGGCAATCATACCTGCTATTGAGAACAAGGCTGCTCCTATTATTTTTTTTTAACCAAGGGACATTTTCAAGTTCTGTTCCTTTCAGCAGGCCTGCTGCTACCTTAGCAAATGCAAAACAGGCTTTATGTTGTTAAATTTAGTACAAAAGCATCCATAAATAATAGGTGTGGTAGGCTTGCCAAGCTTGGACGGGGAACCAGCAGGACTGCGCCTTACCCTTGCTACTCGTCACTTGCCTAAGTGCCGGTACTCTCGATTCAACTCCACTCAACACAAAAGGTCAAAAAGCCTCAAAGGTCAATGCAGCGGTGAGGGGAACATCAAAGCAGAAAGCGCCTGGAAGAAGGCTTTCCTTACCTGCTGCGTTTGTTGCCTCTGAATCGCCCTCACCTTTGGGACAGGGCTCTCTCTAGAGGATGAGGACTGCTGCCGGGACCGGCTCCCGTTCTGAATTGGTTCGGTCACCATGGCCCCTGACACTCCTGACATGCTGCCCGTGCTCCGCAAGGAAGTGCTGTGCGGCAGGGACTGTGGCGCTTTGGCCCTGGCGCCCAGCCCACTTTGGTCCATTTTACGGATCTGTGCTTGGCTGCTGCTGTTCTGGCGGGGTAGCGCGATGGGGATGTGCTTGTCTGGGACTGTGTGGCGCCGGGAGAAGTCCTCGCTCTGCGTGCTGCGCTTGGTGAAGTCCTCCATGCTGCTGTTGCTAGGTCCGCTGAGTTTGAAGTCTTCGCTGTTGCTTCGGCTCCGGGAGCTAGCAGTGCTCAGGTTCTCCAGGCTGGAGTCCACAGAGGCCTTTGGCATCGGTGGAGTTGGGTTGTTGAGGTGGTAAACCGGGTTCTGGAATGACAGAGGCTGGAGGCTGCCCTGTTGGTTCAAAGTCGGGTGCAGAGGCCTTCTCACCTGGGGAGCGCTCTGGGGTGTGCTCTGAGTTTCCCACAGCTGTTTGATGTTCGCCACCTGCGTGATAGAGAGCTGGCTGCCGGCCAGGCGTAAAGGCACGTCGTGCATAACAGAAGCATGGTCACTGTGAACTGTGTGAGGATCCTGGAGGTCCATGAGAGAGATGCTACGTCCATTGGGCAAGATGCTTTCCCTTTCGTCCTTATCTGAGTAAGTCATGCTCTGGGTGGATGCCTGCTGAACCAGCAGTAAGGTCTTGCCCCTAAAATATCCATCTACATTTTCCTGGGTTGGAGACTTCAGCTTATGCAAGTCACTGTGGAGTGGAAAGGAACTGGTTAATTTTTAAGCAGCCAAGACCCTGAGAGATCTGTCCCAGAGAAGTCTTTCTACCTCATTTAACCTCCCCCCAACTAAAAGCTTCAAGGAACCAGATTTCCTTTTATGAGCTCTTCGTGTTCAAGTCAGAACACACTCTTCCTTAATTACCACTTATCTTTGAGAATTACATTTGATTCAAGAAGTGCTTCATCTTTACTTTTTTCCACAGGTAAAATGCAAACCATTCCCCCCACATCCTCCTTGCTTAGACACCCGTGTCTCCAGCAGTTCAGATCCCATTTAATCCTTCACCAGCGTTATGTGGTTGGGGGGTGGGTCGGAAAATTTAACAGGAGTTGCAGGAAGGCTCCCACAGATACAAAGCTCAGAGGGCTGGCACTTTTAGGTGGCAAAACAACATTCATATCCGACAGCACTGAAATGGCTCAGAGACCACAGTATCCTGGCTCTTGGGCAGTTCTGCCACTTCACGGCTTCTTCCTTCGGATTAACAGCTATTACAGTGTGAGAAACGCTGCACACTGATAACAGGTTCCCCACCTACAGCCTACAGCCCAATCAGCAGTGGATAAACTGCTGGATCACCAGAAGAAAATTCGATGGCAGACTACGATCAGACTGGCAGCAAACCCCAACACTGGTTTTTAGCAGCTGAAGTGGCTGAACACATTTGAGTCCTGGGCAAGGTGAAAGCTTCAGGTCTCCAGGGCCACCCTGGGGTGCCTTCTTACTCTGTATTCCCCATGACAGAGGTGCTCCTACAGCTGGCCCGGGCAGAGTTCAGGTGATGAAGCACTCAGCTCTTAACTGGTTTACTATCCACCCCAAGCCCACATCTTTCCCAGAGCTCTGCCTGTTACGTACCCGTCAGTGGGGTCCTCAAATATCTTCTGAAGCCCTGAGGAGAGGCTGCCACTGACGTTGGGACTAGAGCTGTGCTCAGTGAAACGCCTCAGCTGCTGCTGTATTGGCGTAGGGTTGGTCATTGATTTGGTGATATCAGCAAGAATACGAGGAAGGGGTCCCAGTTTTGCCACGGTCGCCTGTAGGAAGGAATTTTCACCCTAATTGGACAACAAGCACCGCAACATCCGCCAGGTTTTTTTTTTTTTTGGTAACGATGCACAGAGGCGGAGGGGTGGAGGTGGAAGGAAGGAGGGTGGGTGGTTGTGTGTGGGTGTGCCAGGACCGTAATGCAGTGTTACGGAGCAGCGTAACCACGGCGACGAGATGGATGGAGGAGACGAAACGGGGTGCAGCAGACATTGAGGAAAGAAAAGGAAATAGAAAAGAAATTAGGATTGACCCCCCAAAATAAAAATCATGCTCAATAAAACAAAACTATTGCCATTCCAATGCAAAACTATCATGCAAAGCAAACTATGCCCAGGGCGGGTGAGGTCAAAGTGAAATCTACAGTATCTACTCATTAAAGGGCATTCAAAGACTACAGATTGAGCTAAGTGGGGGGAACTTTCCAGGCAAAGGGTGTCATGTGGTAAAGGAAATGCATGCCAACAGACAAGGGGATGCGGCATTCAGGGGGATCATGAGAGAACTGCAAGGGCTGAGGGAGGTGGGGAGAGAGAAGGTGTTCATTTCATAAGCCTTTTGCTTGTGGCATCCTCTCTGATGCCATGTTCTGCACCCTGTTATCAAAAGTCAAGGCATTCTTCCCTCCCTAAAAGTGAACAGTAACTGTGTGAAAACAACGATGATCCTCATCCCAACACTATCACATCAGCCTGGGATTAAACGCGTAGCTTCTTGTTCAATGACATGTTAGCTCAGCATTGGCCAGGCCGGGGCTAAGAGCAGCTGCCCTTCCAGTGAGGAAGGCTGCTCATTACGGTTCTTTAGCTTTCTCCCCATTTTGGGTCACTGCTGGTCCTATCATCTACGGGGCATCTTCAGGCTCTTGGGATTACAGGAAGAGTTGAAAGTGCTGGAGGTTTGTAAGAATTTAAAACTCTGCTACAAAGACAATGCTCTTTTCAAAGATGTCCCTTTTTCTCCTGTAAGCAGCTATCCAGTCAGTTTGGCTCCAGAGAAAGGACTCTTTACACACACTTTCGTATTGTACACTATACTTCTGTGCCCATTAAAACCTCTGAGGTGACTTCTCTCATCATTGCCCAGTCATTACCTGCAGTAAAGCAGTACCACGATGTAACTTTACCCCTTAATTCTCTCTCTAGCAAACCACTATGCCAGCTCCCAAGGGCCTGTTAGGATAGATCCATACATCTAACCTACACAAAGGGCAAAGATCTGTTTAGATGGTTTACTCAGGTCTGGCTCCTCCCTTTCCTCACTGCCTGAGGAACATTAATGTCCATGGCATTCGAAGAGCAGCAGCTCACAGTAACTAACGCCAAGTCCAAAGATCCATTTCAGTTCTAAACTCTGGAGCTGGGTTTCTCCTGACCTGACACCTGACCAGCCTGGAGGGAGACGGCAGCATTCCCTGCATTGGGGGGTTTACCCCAATCTGTAGAAATGGAGGATCTGGTCTTTTGAGTGCTCGCTTGGCCTGTTTTCCTGAGGCTGCTGAACTGTCTTTTCTAGCTGACTTTGCTGCCTGTGAGGTTCTGAATGCACGCTGTGCACACATATGAAGGGAAATGGAAAAACAAGCTCATAAATTGTTATCAATCTAAGATTAACTAAGATTAATTTATCTTGTCTTTTTGAGTCAAGGACATTTACGTTTACTTTGTTGCAATGAGCTCAGAATTTTTGTCTCCCGTTTTAAATAATGTACTGTGAGAACACAGATACCCAAAAAAAAAGTGTTTTGGCAAGCCTTAATGCAATAAAATGAATAAGAGTGCATTGCAATTCGCCTCATCTCTCCAGTTGCAAAAGGAAGACTAATATAAACGGAATATGGACAAAACAACACATCTCTAAAAGCTAAAATACGTAACAGTTCCAAGCACTTGCAAAAAACCCCAACAAACTCCAAAACAACCTGACTCCCAGCTCAGCTTTGTTTGAGTCTTAACTACCTTTGCTATCAAGGTTTTGGATCCTGCAAAGCCACCTAGGTAAGGAAGAACAAACTACTGCTTCTTCTCTTCCTACAGCTGAATGGAACCACGTGTATTCTTGGTGATGTCTGTTGTGACTGGCAGAACAGAATCTGGACAGTGCATATGACCTCAGCACAACAGCCACCAGCAAGCATGTCAAACCTGAGAGCAGATCCAGGTTTGCAGGTGGCAGCCTCTTGTATACTACAAACTAACCCAAGGGCTACAGAAACGAGAACGTCTCAGCAGGCTTTGCATCAGGTCTTCAGCGAGGAGACCCCTTGACTTAGAGAAATCAAAAAGGGCACTTTCCTGTCCAAACACCCTCCCTTTTTTTCCAGCCCACTTATGAGAAAAGACCGTCTGCGCAGGGAATTCCAGGTCTGCTTTCAAGCGCTGCCCTCTCCACCATTTAATACCTATCCTCACTTAAGGCTCTCCAAAGTGTTTGCACTACTACTAAAGACCAACCACTTCACATGTCTCACTTTAGGCCCTGATCTGAAATCAGAACAATTGTGAAGTGCCACTATCAAACATTCCTCTCAAAAGCTGTTGATTAAGTTCTCCCCAAAGCAGGCTTCAGCTGCTCCCTTGATGTTTCCTAGTGTTTACAGTTGCTATGATACAATCGCTAGATTCACCCTCCTGGGCCTCCAGCCAGCTTTACCTTATCAAGTTGGGACACAACCTCCCATAAGAGGGAATGCAAAACTGAGAGCTCTCTGCCCAGGTCGATGTAGCCCTCAAATCCAGGCATGTTCGATATGGTATCTGGATTAGAGATCTCCAGGAGAAAACGCTTCATTCCTCCCCACTCGTGCTCCAAGAAGTCATTCATGAAGGCCATATACTCTTCCTTATTACCAAACCTGCAACAGAAGGGTGGAGGACAGGGGTGACACCCAGTCAATAACCTCCCTGCAAAAATACAGAACACAGGTGCTTACAGACAATTACTCAAGTGCTTAACTTCAGACCTGCCTTTCTGAAGGTTTGGTCTGGGATTAAACAATAGACAATTTAAGAGATTCATGGCTTTCCTGGACCAATTTAAACAGCGGTCACTCACTGTTCATATTATGATCAAGATGCTCAACACATCTCTCCCTCTCCTTCCTCCTACAGACACCCTTTCTCTTTCCGCCTTCTCTGCATCCCCTCCCCTGTAAGAGACACGCCATGCCTCCTCTATCGTTCAGCTGGGAACTTTGGAGGAAGAAAGGAGAAAAATCATGATCCTTGGTGGGAACAGGCTTTTTCTTTTGAAACAGCGTACACACTGACAGGCTAATGTGTAGCTCCTCTTGGTTTTATGCTGCGTCCCCTCTAGTGAATTTAACACACCTTAGATCTGCATGTGAAAAGAATTTACCTAGCTCAACACTGTGGTGTCTTGGGAACTACATTCACGTATAAGTCAGAAGTTCCCTCCTTTTCTAACGCTGACTTCAATTTGCCAGCGAATCCGTGCTCCATAGTAACCTGCAGTGACTTGTGCTCCTAGAGACACAGGCTTCTGTCTTACCGCTACCACGTACTTAGCAAAATTGGCGAGATTCTGAATGACTTTAGCAATAAGCGTGAGTGTGCGAGACGTCCGGTCATCGGGGTACTCCTGCATGAGGCTAAAGAGGCTGGGGGACATGATAGCGGGGCACAGGAACCGGAGGAAGAGGGAGGCACTGATCAGGCGTTCACTGATATCCTGTTTGCCTCTGCTCAGGCACTGCTGCTTCCAAGATGCAAACACCTCCTTCAGCTCACGAGGGAACACGCTGAAAAATGATAGACCAGGAAATGAATTCGCATGGGCAATAAGACACAGCAAGGTGAACTGGTGACCAACCACCTGAAATAATTATCTGTGAGAAAACATCATCGGTTCCTTCCCCCCACCCTGTGTCTCTCTCTAGGCTAGGAAACGTCATTAGCCATCTATTCTTAGATTCCTCGTCCTTAAAGCATCCCTTGCTCATACATGTTACGTGAAGCCATTTTCAGACACACTGATTGGAAAGCTAAGGACTACTTCTACATTGCAACCCTGGAGCAAACAGGGTGTGTTGGAATATGAAAAACCCAAATGAAAGTCATCTCCACAACTGAAATTTTTACTTTACTTGTTAAACTCTCTCAATATCTTACGTGGGCTTCATCCTAAAGCAGAAATGCTTGTTCTTTCACTGCTACTCAGAAACAGGGATTAATAGAGAGATCTCTGCCAACAGTTCCTCCTGGTGATTTCCTTTTCAATTCTACAGATCTAAAGGGTCTGAAAGTTTTCTATACACATCAAAACTTGCAGCTTTTTATTCCAAGCTCAAGCTAAGCTGTTATCTTCTCACTTGGTTCCCTCCCTTATTCAGTCACGGCTCAGTACATGTTCCCTTGGCAGAGTATCTCAGCAGAAGCTCTGGTCAGGTACAGTGTGTGGGACCAGAACCCCTCAATGGGACCACAACTGCCACCTACAATATGATGTCACATGTAGGTAGGTAGCAAATAAGAGGAAAGGCAGTGAAGAGAGGAAGGCAGTCTCAGAAGACAAATGGGTTTACGCTACTTCCCTGTACAGTGGCTGTTTTCTCATCCCCAGGAGGAATGGGCACCCTCTAAGCTAGTGACCTAATGGGGGAGAAGGGGAAGGGAGATGCCTCACCAGTAAGAATTGATAATCTTGCAGAAGGCCAGCTCACAACACATTTTCAGGTTGCTCTGATGATCTGTTAATTCACTGGATGAACATTTGCTGGGATCCACTTCACAGTTTTCATCTGACTCATACAAAGCCTTGATAAACTCCCCTGGACAAAGGGAAGAAGACAACAAACCAGGGTAGTTGCATGAAAAGCCTCCTTGACACACCTTTAAATCCTGCTTATGCCTTTCCTTGGCAACTGCAGCTTCTGCTCCCTGTGTCTGTAATACAGCCTCCAGACACCAGATGTTGGGGACATGACTCCTCCCAGCTCTTACAGAGCAGAGCACTTGCTGTACTAGATCAGACGGCTGATGCTCTAATGCTTCAGCCTCCTGTGCCCTCGCTGCCCCAACCAGGTGCGAGAACAGGGTGGCTTTGCTTACACCCCCTCGGACACTTCACTCAGAGCCTCAAGAACAGGATTTGTCTTTGCATTCCAGTTGTATTCTCAACTATAATATTATCCACACTCTTAGAAACGAAGCTGTGCCATTTGTCTTCATGATTTCCCCAGGAAATGCACTTGACAATGCTATTTGTTTTTATTATATCTAAATTTATCATTTTTTTTAATTTTAAAAAGTGTCACCTTGCTCTTGAATAAGAGTAATACCCAGGTGCTAGCCAGATACTCATAATTTTCTCAATCTCTTTTATCAACACTTCACAACGTTTTTATAGCCAGCACCTTTTGAAATCCTTTGCATTTCTGTCACCCTTCTCTTACAGCCTCACAACAAAAACCGGGCTCCTACAAAAACAGATGAAGTTTCCTTTGTTTGACATGTTGGGATGGACTTGCTTGCTGGTTTTATTGGAATGGACTGTTTACCGGTTTTCCTCCTGATATATCCTAGCACAGCAAGTGATTTTTAAACTGCTGCTCAGGAGGCAAAACCCTTCATTCATTCATTTAATGATTAAATGTCTTCTAAGTTCATCTCCTCAGATGATCTTTCTGGCTCTGAGCTAAGCCATGAGGCTTGTTTGTGCAAAAGAGCTTTGTTTTTTTTATCTTTGTTTTCATAAAACCCCTCAAACATTCCCTCCCTCCCCCCGAATCTCAAGTCAGCAGCGTCCTTGCAAGCAAAGCAAGCAAGCACACCTCCTTAAGCTTTTTTTTTTTTTTTTTTTTTTTTTGTTGGGGTCCAAAATAATTTCTGCTGAGGGCATCTAGATCTCTTATTTGCAGAACTCTCACCATCACCTCTGTTGAGCCAATTCTGTTTTAACTGTTGCTTACTGGATAATTTGGGTTTTTTTGCCTTAAGCCCATTTGAAACTTACTCTTTGTGGTCTGTGAGACCCTGTCTTAATCATATATTTAGATGCTCTTACAGACGTATGAAACAGCTAACACCCAGCGTAATGCTCTCTCCTTCCAGAGAACATGGCATCTGAGCAAGATGACATTTAGGACTTGACAATGAATTAGATGGGGATACTGTCATGAGCGATTTTGCCCCGAGCTACAGACAAGCTGGATGACCTTAGGGGGATTTTCCATCTCTCACGCCTGTGATTTACCATCTTACCGCTCAGCGCCAGTGCTCTAAATGATGTATTAGAAGTCATTAATTTTAAAATATTTTTCTGTAATTACTGCACATTAAGGGGTCTGCAGTCAAATGTAATGTTCTGGCCCCACAGATGATCATCCAGTCTGCTGAGAAGCACAGTACAAAGCAATATGCTGCTCATTTCTCCATACAGGCGACAGCCTACAACTGTGACATGCTCCTCGGTTCCACCCCTGAGAATAAGACTTCCAGAACAGGCTCATTACACTTAAGAAATGGCCAAAACACATATAATCACAGACCTGACTCTACTGACCCTCGAAGCACTAATTTAGCCAACTATCGCCTTGATGACTTGCCAGCATCTGAGACTGCTGAGGACAAATGAGACTGCTGGGAAAGCAAGCTGCTGACTTTTTTTTTTTTTTTGCTTGTTTTTGTGAAAGGATGTGGTGTAGGACTTGGCTTCAGCCTGAGCTTGTTTCTCTTGTATCCATTTCCAGCGCTTTCTTCATCCAAGAAACAACAGGGGGATGGGTGGCTCATTGTGTGTTCTTGAGTAAGAAAGATCAAGCTAATGGTAGCAAGGCTGTGAGTTTCTTGGGAAGAGAGCACATGTGGTTTGGTCCTCTTGACTGCAATATTAGTTGTGTGGACAGTTAATTCCCAAGGCAGTGGGTTACGACCAGAGCAGAACCTTTTGGTGGAGAGGGGACAGTAATACAATTATTAGAACCCATCCCAGCACATGATCGTGGACATTAAGACCCCACAGGGAAATGGAGAACATCACAGGTTGACCAGGTAGTTTTAATGAGGTGGTGAACAAGGAGCACTTTGGATAAACTCGGGTAGGAGGCTCTGTAGACACTCTGCACCTTTATCGCGTGCCCTGTGCTGCAGCTCAGCTGCCCTGCAGCCCCACTCCCTTGAGCCATGTTTGTCTAAGGATTTTGGTGGGGCAAGGCACCAGTCTGAAAGGTTAACATGAATGTTGTTGAATTAATTGCTCTGTGGCAAAGGTAAGGGCTGAGCAAGTCCAAAGGTGGCTCTGGAACACGCCAGCACCACCAACGGTCGCAGCGGAAGCCCATGGAAGTGAGTTTCCCTGTATTATCTGCACCCAACCCAAGTGCTAGGTGGGCACCTCACCCACTACCAGCTAACACTTGCTGTTAACCACAGTGGTGAGTGCAAGGGTCACTGGAGACACCCCAGCAACATCCACCTGCAGGCGAGAACTGTGGGTGTCAGCCCAGCACCACTGGGTTTATGTAGCACCCAGGTGCTGGCACCCCAGTCTAGATTGAGTGCAGGAGCTTCTTCAGCTTAGAACAAGATGAGTGAAATACATGCCTCCTTTTCCGAAATCTGTGCCTAACTCTACTGCCCACGGTGCCAGATTCACTCCTGTCACCACAACGGAAGGTACTGGTCTTAATTTCCACTGTTAAATTATGCATCAAAATACCTTTTTTTAAGCCTGTTCACAAATCACGTGAAACAATCGCTGTTGCTCACAGATCTACTGCAGCACTATACCTCTTCCTCACAACCAGACACACAGAAAGTTACCCAGAAAAACATAACGTGGTGATACCAACTTTAAGAGGCACTAGGCCATACCAAATCTAGTTTGTCTCTCCTTGGGTGCTACTCCTGCAGGCACCAGAGAGCATCTCGCCTCTGTGTAGAATTAGGGCATCAAGGTTAAGACGACATGGATTGTGCTATCTGAATACTTGACACCTGGACTCGGTGCTGAGGCAGATCCTTCCCTTCCCACGTTTGTAGGTGCATGAGGCTTCAGTTGTGGTGCAGACAGTTAAGGAATAGCCTTTGGAATGCGAGCAGGTGACAGACAGCCACTTTCTTACCTAGTGCATCGTGAAGATACTTCTGCCCTACCAGCTTTAGGTATTCCTCAATAGCTTTGGTAGCAAGCGTATTCTCCCTGAAGATCAAGACATCATGCTCCCCGCAACGATCTACCTCAGACATCACCAAATCCGTCAAGAAGTCCTGAGGAAAAAGGTCAAATGCAAGAGGTTATTTTAGCCAGACTCAGTCATGCCAAGCTACCCGCAGAAGCCAAGAAGGAAGGATAAACAGAGGACACAGGATTACTTAAAGAATTACTCAGCTTGGGACAAGGGGTGCAGATGCTACGTGTAGTATGCTAGGGCTCCCTCTTAGGTTTGTTATAAAATGATATAGATTACAAATTATAAGGGGAGAAGCGAAGTTTCTAAAGGACAAATTTTACAGTCAAGCTTGTGTTTCAGTTCAGAACCTGAACAGTATCCCCTCACCAGTTTATCACTGGCTTTGTGCGCTGAAAGAAACTATGATAGGGTATTTATCTTTCCGTACCTAATACTGCATACAAGCATGGATTTAAAAATCTAAAATGGAAGGTAGATACAAATTCTTACAGCTTGGTGAAATTTAAATAAGAATGGCTTCTATAAATCAGATCCACAAACCAAAAGTGGTTTGGGATCTGGGAAAATAACTAACATGCTTGCTGTGGATCTCTATGGCTCGACTTGAACTGTATTCATATTCCTGAGTAGGAACTGTCAGCAAGCCCTGATACAGTGAATAACCTCATGGTATGGGGTCTGATTCTATAGCAATACTTATGTTCCTGCTTTTGGCTGGGATAGAGTTAATTTTCTTTCTAGTAGCTGCTGTAGCCCCATGTTGTGGATTTAGTATGAAAATAATGTTTATAACACCGGTGTTTTCCGCCATTGCTAGGTAATTGTAGTGTCTACACTAAGTCAAGGACTTTTCACCTCCTTACGTCCTGCCTGGTGCACCAGAAGCCAGGAGAGCACAGCCAGGACAGCTGGCCCAGCCTGCCCAAAGGGAACAAGCACTCCCAAACCCCAAAAGACCACCCTAAATTAGGGCTGAGCACTACTGTGACCTGCTGGTTCCGCTGCAAAAAGCAGCATCCCCTGCACAGTTCACAGAGTGCTGTTAGTAAGGCTTCAGAGCCCCATTAGCTACAGAAGCCATAATGCACCGCTAGCGTTTGAGTGTAAAACACGCAGAACAAATTATATATGATAAATACAGATCAGAAATACGTTTAGTAGTCTTAGTCTGCAACCTATTTTTGCTGTTTGTTTTCAGCAAAATCTCAGAGAATCGTTTTCACCTGGCACAAACTGGGAACGTCCAGCTCCATTGCCACCAGCACAGTGGGACCCGGAAGTGCACCCTCTCTGCAGTGTCAGGTTACAGCAGCCTAAGCTGCTCAGTGCTTCCAGTAAACAAAGGTTCCAGTGTCCGGGCACTAGGAAGGCAAAGTCCTAACAATAATTTGTCTGCCTGCCTGTTGCCATACTTCAGGAATATGGAGCCCGAGGATTTCAGCACCACCCTACAGGAGCTATCCCAGTTACTCTTGATCAGACAAACTGCTTGGTAAGGAACAGCCTCTCATCACAGCCTCACAGAGCAGCAGCCTTCCAGAGACATACATCAAAGGGAGAACAGCAGAGAGCGGTGTATGATTATGTAAACATAAAAGGACCTTTTTGGAGCAGCTTAATTAGGCTGTCACTTGGATGTTGCTTATGTCCACTCTTCCACATCCCCAACCCTCTAACTGGAGTTTGGTCGTGCTTAACTTGCTCTAGCTGGCATTACTGGAAGAGGCTGGCTACAGCTCAGCAGTACTCACACACCCTCCTGGCAGGCAGCATACAGCTAAATCAGTGCCTGGTAACACTTCTCAGAACCTCCCGAGACAGACCTACTGGATATCCTCCCTCAACCTATTCGGAGAAACCAAGGCTCACCCTGACTGCTGTCTCGCAGAGAGCCAACAGTGTGCACTCAGAAATCCTAATACCATCCTTGGGGCAAGTGGGATCCCCATTAACCGAATATAGATGCTCCAAACGGCTGTTCAGATGGTGACTAAATTGATGTTAGCACTGAATCAACAACGGCACCCTGCTGCTCATTGTATCAGAGACTTATTTATAGAAGTAATTCTCCGGCTTACTAATCTCTTGCTTACTTATCTCTTATCCTCTATCCTGATTTTAGAAATACAGAACACACAAACCTTGAACACACAAGTGCAGGCCCTCACTTTTCAGGCTCATATGTAGTTATGCACTCCTCCCGCTTACATTCTGTACACAGCATCTTTAATCTTTGCATTGCCTCCTAATCGCTGTTGGTATTGTGCCTGTCAAAATGCCTTCTTGGTAGACATGACTGCCCAAGTCTTTTCAAATACTTTGGAGACCCTTTTCTCAGCTGTACCCCATCAGGCACCTTCTGCTGTTACTTATGGCCATACCAGCCCCAGCTTCCCAGTTTCTAGCTGAGACAATACTGCCTGCGAGCAGTGAGAGGGAGTTCTTACCTTAGCTCTCCCAGTGCTCTGAAGAATGTGCACCAAAGCGCAAGCCATCTCTTCCTTATTCCTTACACTGATCACAGGCTCCAGCACAGAGCACAGCATCGTGTAGTTGCTGGTAACAAACTCAGCAAATTCTTTGTATTGCTCCATGGGCAAGATGGTGATGGTCTGATAACGGGACTTTATCCGAATAGAAGGTCCCCCTGACTTCCCTTTGTTGGGTGTAGGCGTGCTCACTGGGTACCATTTTTCCACAAACTGGCGACCGGTTACACTGGCCATTGGGATGTTGACCAAACCTACGTAATTGTTTTTGTCCTTTTTCTTCTTCTTCTCCACATCCTTGTAGATGTGAACTGTGATGCTGTGAAGTGGTGGGAGACCATAGAACTCAAAGTGCTCTCCCCAAAAAATGTTATCTGCTTTTGTTTTGCTGGTGGTGCGGGCAAAGAGGGTGTCGTCAAGGCACAGCTCGCAGAAGTATTTCTTCTTGGGGGCCAGGTCCTTTGCCTCAATGATCCAGAGACGGAGCACATTTTCAGCTCGACGGCAATTGTCCTGTGCAGAATAAAGAGCTCAGCTTTGATTCAAAATCCCTAAAGTTTGAATATTTTGTCTTCTACAGCAGCAGCAAAGGGCTGTCTTTTGTGTTCAAGGTAGAGAGTCAGAATTCAGAGTCAGATTCTCTGATCATCAAAATCTCTAGAAAATCAGACATATTCTAAAGGAGAGACACAGGTTTGTCTGTTGTGTATCGAAGGTGGGGACTAGAATATTTCTACTCTCAAAAAGCTGTATTTGAAATCCTTTAGAAAACAAACACTCCGAACAACAGTCCCCCAAAACCTGCTAGACTGGTGTAACACGCCGCATTGTTTACTCTTGTGAGTAAGTCCAAGAGCCCTGTTTGCCCGTCCCTCAAAGGTGGCCTGCCAGCTATGGTGATGCCCTATCAGACCAGCCAATCATAACTTGACCCCACTTCCCATTCCAGCTCAAATTCCTTTTCTTGGTGTTTTTCCCCCAACACCACCAAGCAGACACTGGGGCAGGGATCAGGAATCACGCTGACATGGATTTATTCATTAAAGGTTTGACCTACTGCACTCACTAGAATAGTACACAGCAGCTTTTGATACACTGATGAGCAGGTTTCTCCCCAGACTAAATTAATTGAGCGTGCATCAGTGGGAAGCCCTGGTACACCGGCCTCAAATCCAATCATACCACTTCCATTCCCTCATTAATCTTATTTCCACAGTTTCTATTACCTTATTTGGCTGCACTGTTCTGCGTAGATTTTCCATCCACTTGTCCCTCTCTGCTGCAGAGGAACAGCTGAAGCATTTACTGCCACTGGAGTAGGTTACCTGGAACATAGGAACAACAGGCTGAGCTCAGGCAAAGCCTGGGAGCCATGTAAGAGGCAGGAAAAAAACAAGGAAGGTGATAAGCAATGCTTGAGTAACAAAGTAAATAGAAAAAAAGGCAGGAAAACAATACAGGAGCCTCAAAGGCAGAAAACTCAAGAGGCTCACCAAACGTAGAGCGAGAAACAAAAAAAAAGTCAGTTCAAATTAATATAAAACTACAGAAACAGACGAGGAGCACCAGAGGCTTCTCTTAAAGACTTAACAAGGCTTTAATCAACTGGTTCATCTATGGCTTTGAAAACACTTGTTAATTGGCCCAGAGCCATTAAATGCTTGCAGTTTTCCTTGTGAAGTCTGGAGGCAGGTGATTTAGTTACTAACAGTGTAAAGACGGTCAGAACTAACTATGTATAAGGCAAAACACACTGGAAATGGTATCTCAAGTAAATACAAAATATTTCCAAGGGTCCATAGATACAGCAGCAGTCTAAAGCAAACCACGGGAGCTGTGCTCTGATGCTCAGTGCCATAGCCAGCTCAGCTTTCACAGGGGAGGGAACCAGCTCGGTTCCTTTCACATTCATGTGGCCTGACAAACTTCATTTACTCTTTCTGTTCATTTGCGCACACAATTAAAAAGCAGTTTGAGGCAACAGCCTCAGAGCTAAGTTGCTGCCAGTTTTTTTCACTCAAGTCCCCAGACAGAAGCAAGCTAGAAAGTGCTTCCAACCAGAAGAATGAGACTGAAACTAACAGGAACAGTTCCTGGATACATCCTGCTGGAGAGGGGCCTAATATGCTGGCTTCCTACCAGAGCAGTTTTCCAGATTGTAAAGAGATCTTTGTCACACAAGTTTAGGCATACCTGACTAATCCTGCCAAAACAGACTGTCATCCGTCCCTGCCACAACAGGCTATGATGGTCTACACCACATCCAAACAGTGCACACAAATATGGGCTACGACAGCCGTCTCCACATCCAAATAGCACACGCGAATACTCTGCTGGTCCTGCAAGGTGAGGACTGTGCTCACATGAGCAGCCTGCCTCTGAAGCAGAGCTGGGGAGCCACGTGGAGCTGTGCTGCAGCCTGTGCTGAACCAGCAAGATGATCTGTGCATCCCACTCTCTGGCGCAACGGACACGTCCGCAGTCACTGAGGCTTCTCCTTCAGCAGTCAGTGAACGGGCCGAGCTAACGGAAGGGTGGCTCTGACTGGAAATCACATTGCTCAGTTACGGTATATTTTCTAAATTTAATTTTAGGTGAATTTGGAGCAGATGAATCTGCAGCTTACCAACAACAGCACATTTGAACCATACATTTGCATGCAAACTACAAATGCCTAGATATTTATCAAATTAAGGAGATTTTTCAATTAGAAGATGTAGTAATTAATTGAAAAAGATTTCTCTCTATTGAGTGATTGATGCCATTAGCCTCAAGGACTTTCAAATCACGGGCTGGTTAGACAGCTCCCACCCAAACCTCAGGACAGGAGCAGCTGCTGATCCGTTCTCCAATTACAATGAACCAGAATGGTGTACTGACCGGCAGCATATAATCAGCTGCGCATTTGGAAAGCATTCCTTACCTCAAAGCAGAAGTCTTGTCCAAGGATACTGCTGTGAAGTGGTTTGACAAAGACTTTTTCTTCTGACCCAAGATCTAGGGCCTCCACGGCGCTGCCTGGGCTCAGTAAAGACTCATGGGAACGGGACTCTTTCAGCTTTGGCAATCCACGTGACCTGTAGGAGAAGGGGGAAAGGAAACATTATTTGCCCTTGCAGTTACTAAAAGAGCTGGCAAGATCCTGAAGAAAGCTGCAACTTGGATATTTATTCGGAACAACGTCTACAATTAGCCCATAAACCATATGAAAATAACATTAAGTCAGCAGTCCCAGCCTCCTAAGGAAATAAACAGCTGCCCCAGTCCAGGAAGTCCATTCCCACTGACCTAGATATTGGACCTGCTGAGTCATCACAGACAGAAACAGTGAAACAAAGAGTTCAGAACTTAAACGGTGAAATGTAAAGAGAACCCACAGATATACTGGATACATTAGTGGAAATATTTACTATCTA
The DNA here is from genome assembly GCA_027925045.1 of Hypotaenidia okinawae. Taxonomy (NCBI): domain Eukaryota; kingdom Metazoa; phylum Chordata; class Aves; order Gruiformes; family Rallidae; genus Hypotaenidia; species Hypotaenidia okinawae. The sequence goes on along the minus strand of BSDF01000009.1, from coordinate 822,255 downwards.
GATCGCTAGAATAATGTTGTGTATTAACAGCAAAATGCATGACAAGCTCTAAATCAACGCAGAGTGATAGCTACTCTCATTAGACCAGACGATCCCCCTGCAATACAAGTGATTTTTTTTTAATATACAAAGCCTTTAAACAAAAGTCAAATATTGAAATTATCCCCCACTTTGCAATGCTCAAATCTGTTACCTACATCTAAATTTTGCGTTTTCTTCTTCAGCTGCTCCTTCCAGTTTGTAAGTTTCCAAATTTCGATAGCTCCATTCTCTTTTAACATCCCCTCACTGACACACATAATTTCCTTTTTTCAATGGAGTGGTTTGTAAATCCCTGAGCTCTACCGGCATTGGCATCTCCTAAATTCACAGTACCTTTTTATCGATGCAGTCTTCTCTCTGTCCCCATCAGTTCTTGAATACTTCTCAAAGACATACCCTTCCCTCCAATATGCCGTAGCATTTTGTAACCACCATCATCATGAGGAGATGTGCTCTAACACTCTTGTTACTCTCCCAGTTTGATTTAACGCGGCATTTGTGCGTACCAGGGAGTTCTGCTGTACATCAGCACTATAAAACACGCTCAGTTTATAGGTGAGGGTGGCTTCACCTGGCTCCTCCTTCTTCCAGGCACACACCTGGACTATAAGCTTCTGCAATAAAGTCCCATCATACTTCAGGCAAAACTAGCATCCCTACTTCCTAAAAACAAACACAATGTGTGCACACTTCCTATTTTTCCACTAGCTGGAATGTGGTCAAAGCCTCCACAGACGGCCAACAAGAGGGAAGAGCACTAAGTCCCAGAAAAGGAGCCATACAGAGGGCAGGTCGAGGTTTTGTTAAGGTATCAAAGTTCATGCTGGTCCCTACACCTGTTCAGTCATCTACAAAAGCATGCCCATAAATAGGACTGCACAACCAGCAAGTGTGACTGAGCACAGGCTACAGGCGTGAGAGTAGAAAGGCACTGCTTGGCAATACATCAGGCAGAGAACAGCGCTGCTCTGAAATGATGCTTTCTCACCTGTGTTTGTCCTCGCAGTATTTCCTCTTTTCTTCATTAAAAAGTGCAGCTACCTCCAATAGCTTCCTGAATTTTGAAAACTAAGTAGTTTTTATATGCTTTCCTCACATATGTATTAGGAAAAAAATCCTCACATTTTGTAACCTTAGCAAAATCAAATCCCTCCTACCCTCAGGCAATCCTACAGGGAAAGGAAAAAAATAATCAACCAACCAACCAACCCCCAAAACAAATATCTGGAAAAGGTGCCTACAGGCTGCTTAACAAAAAACTCGGGCATCATGAAGGATACATGTAAAGCAACAAGCAGAATTCATCCTGACTGCTCTTTTGTATGAAACGCAATGCTGAAGGTATTCCAGTCGACTTGGGTATGATAAGATTTATTCAATGGTAAGGGAGAACTTTGTTCCCATTTAATATACTGAATGACCTAAGTGCAGGCAGCAAAATCCCCTTTCATCACAGGGATATTACAGAGACGCTGATTTCAAATGCAAAACAGCAGCGCTGGTACGAATGCGTTGGCTGTGCTGTGCAGGCTTTGTTATAACAGGTTACAGCAGTGGCCGTACCGGTGCAAACCTAAAACCTCAGCCATGTATAATTGAACACTCGCTGCAGTTAAGGGAGGGCAAGTCTAAAACAAACATACCACAATACACCACTTTAATATCATCTCTGCAAAACCCTCTCTAATTTCTTCTCTCAAGAAAGCAGTGCTGAGGTCAGTTGGCTTCTGTCCCTACACCAAAACTCTCAGCAATTCCAGTTCGAATAAAGTACTTTTGGTGCATCATGCAGGGTAGCTGGCTGACAGCCTGCAGCCAACTCCTGCCTCAGCTCCTTGTAACAGAAGGAAAGCATGGAGCGGTCAGAAAGAGGAAGGAGAGGAGGAAAAGTAAAATATCTACCAAATAAAGGAAAAAGAAAAAGATTTTGCAAGTTCCAGTTAAGCGGAGGATGCACGTGGAGCAAGACAAATCAAGCACACCTACATGAAACAATTGTACAGCCACTTAGCAGTGCATCCCCAAATCATAGCGGTGCCACATGTCACAGCCCTTCCCTTCAACCTCCGTTCTCTGGGCTACATCTCTGACAATCAGTCCTGCCAGGAGAGGAGAGCAGGCACAAAAATCCAGGAGGAGTTCTTCCTCAAGCCTTAAGTTACAAATTTCGGATGAGCATCATGCTGGGCAGGTACGCTGGGGCAGGAAGAAAAGTCACAACCATGCTGGTAAAGAAATCTCTCCTTGTCAGCTGTGCTCCCGCCCAGCCCCACGGGTGACACAAAGAGGCTCCCAGGTGCCTGTTGCCATGGTGCGGCCTCCTGTAAGGAGATTAGGGGGGCCAGCAGCCAGGAGAGAAGGCTGCTCTGCAGACGAGGCAAAGGTAACCTTTCCAGAAAGAAGTTCTTCCTCTTACTTTCCTAGGACGAGTTTAACAAGACCCTAGACAGTTCAAAGCAGTGGGAGAGTGTGAGGCATTTTCCAAAGAATGCCTCTGAACAGCCTTTGGGGACAAGGTGGAGGTGGAGGCAGGTACGCACAGTGATCAGACTCCATGCCTCCACATCCCATCTTGCAAGTTAAATCTTTTAGTAGCATCTCTTCTGCTTCATTGCTCTTCTAACTACTTAGCTTTAGACATTTTGTTTTGTTGCACATCAGCTGGAGCATGGTTAATTTTGTTGACTTAGGGTCCTAGGGCAGAGGAACATCTTTCTGTTCAAGCAATCCCTTGAAGTTACCATATTTTAAACAGCTCGATAAACAGATTAAGTGGCTTAGAATTGGCACTTTATCTTCCATAAACACCACAGCAGTGTTGTAAAGTTGTTGGTTAGATGCAACCACATGCATTTACAAACACAAATACATGCATCTGTAAGCGTCGTGGTATGTATTTCATCTATTGATAGATCTGCTAAGCAAATCATTGACTTGTCCCTAAATCAGCAGCATCCCAATCCATACGGGCAATAATTACACAGAAATAACAGCTCTCTGCTGCTTTCAAGCCTCATCTGATATTCTGAAGCTGTAAGTAACAATACAAGACAATTGCTTGCTGCTTCCCTTTTGCATGAGACGCTGCTAACTTCCATTGCAATGCCTGATGAAGGGGCTGAATTAATAGGGTCTTTCCCATGATAGGTAGGGAGCTACTGGTAAAATGAGTATTGCTTCCGAGTCTCTGTTAAGTAATCCCAGGGAAGCAGATTACTGTAAACAGAAAGATCCCACATGCAAAAGGTGGGGGAAGGGCTGTTTGTACAAATCTGTTTCTGTTAAACAGCTCCATTATCAACACAAATCCTGTTTTAAATTACAGTTAACCTCCCATGATCAACTTTTTTCCCCTGCTGCTTTTTCTGTCTGCTATTGCATGCAGCAATCAGATTGCAAAGGAACAACATAATGAGTTCAGAGCAAATAGCTACCGGCACCACCAAACAACTCTTACATCGGTATTCCCCATAATTTCTTCCCAATAGGAAAAGCAGGTGGAGGAGGACGATGTCATGAAACATTTTAAACTTCTCACCTCTTTTCACATGCTTTGGAGTACTGGTCTTCAGAGCTGTATAACTTCCTTCTAAATCAGAGCCCAGCCAATGCCCCAAACCACTGACCTGGCAGCAGCATGCAACTGCGACTGGAAAAGATCTCTTCAACACAACCATCGTGCTGGCCCAACCCCAGGCTGACCCTCCCAACCCCAGGCTGACCCTCTCTCTCTGCACACTATAATTCAGTAATTTTCTACTACAGGAACACCTTGGTTGTAAGCCGGGAACTAAAAACCTCTGGCTTTCAGTGGCCGCCCATGGCACACAGCAGCCTATTAGTTGACTTCTTTTATACTGCACTGTCTACAGGGCACGTAGGATAAAGGGTTAAAATCCTAATTGCTCTGGTTATGAAGCTCTCCTGCTGATTTTGACCTATTTAAAAGCCAACCTACAAAGCACAAAAGACTTTCAATTACTGAGCTTACCGGGAGAGCACTATATTGCTTGGAAAACAACCCTGTGGACATCAATAATCCAAAAGATAGAAAAATTAAATGTATAGAAGCGAACTACCTAGAAGCAGAATCCATAATCTGTTTCCTTTACCAAAGCAGTGCAAAGGCTAAGAATTCTGAAAAGCGTGTTTTGTTCAGCCCAAACACTCGGCTAAAGCCATGTCTCCGCCGGTCTTACGCGAAACCATACGCTCCGCATGCTTCAAATAATTCCAGCACAACACCCGTGCATTTAGAGACGCTCCCCGAGATCAGAAGGTTGAATTCAATACTTAGCCACTCACAAAGTCACAGGAGAGAGCTTGGACTGTGAATTTTCTGCTCAGCGCTGCTGTTCAAAATCTCAGCCCCGCTGAACTGGACCCTGTTGGCAGCATCACCTGCAATACAGGTGCACTCTCCCAGTGCTGCAGCATTAGGTTTCCCGTGCAAGTGTTCATTTTGTAGGCACCACACCCTGCTTCGTTTTCCAACTGCCAATTAACAGAACATCCTATTACTTGGTCAACAATTCCACAAGTCTAACCAGTTTCATTATTAATTTTTCTTTTTTTTTTAAATCAGAAACTCGAGTAACTAATTTAGATGGAAGTTGTACTTGGTCACAATTAAACTCTGGGCTTTTTCTAAGCATACTGCTTTAGCCTTCCATCGACATCCTCGTCTTTTCTTGTAAGGCCCTACCCAAAGCCTCATTGTTTGAATCCTGGATCTGCAGAGCCCTTCCCTGCCTGCCTGCTCTCCCTGCAGATCTCAGCTTGTCTAACAGACACCTCACATGCTGCACCCAAAGGGGCTGCTGAATTTCCCAGCAACAGCCTTCTCCTAACTCTACTGGAACTGTGGTCTCTGCTCTTAATGTTTCACATTCTTTTCTTTTTGCTGGACCAGAGATGCTTAACCACATCAGTTTTATTTTGCTGCTAAGCAATTTACAGGCGAACGCATCATGGAGGAGTCTGGTTTTTGCAGAAAAGCATCTGCCATTAAGAAGTACGTTTTATACAGGGGGCAAGCGAGCTTGCAGGTGGGGCACCAACATGAAGGTTTGCAAAGGGTAGGCTTAACAGTGAGATCTTACCGAGTTTCCACTGAGAAACAAACAAGTGCATGAGGATTCAAAAACCTGGCTGAAAGAAAGACGTTCACCAAAACAGGAGTGAGGCGTCTCTCCGGAAACAAACCACTCCTCCCCTTTCCCCATACTCCAGAGTGCAGATAGAAAGAGATACGCTGAATGGATACAAGCTCCGAGTGAGTCAAGCCTGAATAACACATTGTATAACGTGGACTTTTATCCTCATGCAAATCAGGATTAAAAAAAAATAATCATCCACCTTTTTTTGAAAACTGGCATTAAATTAGGAGGAAGGAATACAAAAAGGAAAGGAATATTTGCTTCTGTTACTTATATATCTATGCTGTTTTCATACTGCAAAGAAACCAGGGGGAAGGAGCGAGAACTTACCGAAAGTAGAAAAAGCTGCCATTGGAGCAGCGATACCGCTTCACCATGAACCCCAGAGCCATGGCTACCTGCTTCCCAGCGACCTGCTGGAGCCCATTCTGAGCAAGCACACCACGGAACCTGCGCTCGTCTACGACCATCTGATAATGCCATAAAATGACTTTTAGTAAAGCAGGAGGATTCCCACGTGGCAGTAAATCCCAAGAGGGCAAAACCCTCCCAGCTGTCCGCAGAGCTTTACTGCAGTCACAGAGACCATATGCAGCCAGTCTCAACCATCTTTGCTGCCTCACCATAAACAAAACCGAGGCGAGAACTGTTGGTCCGCTTGGAAATTCTCCAGAATTCCTGGCCACAAACTGAAAATATTCATTTGGTCTCTCCTTTCAAATGTAATTTTCCTTAAGTCTTTTCTCATGGTTTTTTACATGTTTTATATATTACTGACGCTGAGTTGGAGACAAATGTGCGGGTTGAAGAGCTCAAAGAATGCAGTGGGGAGCAGGCTGGGAAAGCTGTGAAAGATGATACGGTAACATGGTGCCAGACAGCCTTGTGACAAGAGCTGTCAATAACCCGGTGAGATGCCAGACTGGTCACACCTCAGAAGAGCTTCAGCCACATCTGGTGTGGGTCACAACTGGGCAGAGCCTAAGTCTTCTCACATCAGTGGCCTTGTAAAGACAAAACACGCGTTTCCAAGCACAACAGACCACTCAATAAACAACCTGAACTTGGAGTAAATGAAGTGATGTGATTTACAGAGTGGGAGGTTGTGGATTTTTACAGGACACCTGGATGCTGACCCATGGTGGGCTTGTTTCTGGAGGGGTATCACAGCTCTCTCCAGTTGCCATCCACTAACTCAGTCACGTAGAAACAAAGTTAAAAGCCAGAAAAATTAGGTTGGCCAACTGCTTTCTGCTGAAACAGAAAATCTGATTAGGGGAAAAAATCTGCAACTTATCTCCATCACTCCTTCCTACAGCATTCCTGAATCCTTTCTATTTTAAATCAACTCTGAACAGGCAGCATCCATCCTCTGTCACCATCTGGCACAGCCTGCAGTGCTACCATATCCCAAATCTTGACGTTCACAAGGATAACTGATATTCCTTACTTCAAAATGTTACAGGTATTTATCTGTAAACATCTCCTGTTTCTTAACAGGACCGAAACACCATGAAAACACAAGAAACCAACGTGACAGCAGCTTCTATTTCTTTCTAATCCTTACAGGGTTTTAATCTATAAAGCCATATAATACTTTGTTTGAAGGCAAGGCTCCTGTGTTTGTCAAAGCAAGAAAAGGCAGATGCTATCAGCCAACCTGGCCCTGAAAACCTGTATGACACCATGACGTCACCTAGCATCACTTGCTTCAGATGGGAGAGGGCTGACTCACTGGGGTAGGACAGGAAAGTTTTTACTGCAACAGATCGAGACTTGTACAGAAAGCAGGGAGAGCAGAAGGTGAGAGAATGGCAGTTCCTCTTCACAAGTTAAGAGTCAGCTGTTGCGTGTTATCTTCTTTCACACAGAAACAGTTGTCTCTGATTTGTCCCACTGGAAAAATCCCAAGCAACAGCATGATTCTAAACAAAAATCGATCTTTTTAGCCTCTTCTTTCCTCCAGACCATCTTCTCCCAGTATCCTAATCTGTTCCTCATCTTCAGTGCTTCATTCCCACATGGATTCCAAGTTGTTTTTCCTGCTATTCCTGCTTTTCCTGCATTTTTCAGACACTCTTAGATACAGAGTGAAACATATGGGAAGGAAGGGTGAAATCATTGGCGAGTTTCACAGTGCAACGGAATTTCCTTTATGGTTTTATTTATAAAATACCATTAGAGAAGTAATAGCTCTAACTACAAACTTCTAAAGCTGGAGCAGAGGAAGTCCCGTGTGAATGTAAGGAGGAACTTTTTCACTGTGATGGTGATGGAGCACTGGGATAGACTGCCCAGAGAGGTTGTGGAGTCTCCTTCTCTGGAGACTTTCAAACCCACCTGGATGCATTCTTGTGTGATTTAGTCTGGGTGATCCTGCTCTGGCAGGGGGTGGACTAGATGATCGTTCAAGGTCCCTTCCAACCCTCAACGTTCTGTGATTCTTTCAAAGTTGGTATATTCAACCGGTGGACTGTCTGATCAGACCACAGATGCAAAAGGAATTCCATTAAATCTTCAATCCTTCCATCAACAGGTAACTACAAGGTTGAGTAGTGCTGTTAAGTTCTTTTTGGAAAGAAAGCCTCTCAGCAATTTGTGACCTGCATGGGCACCACTAATCTTCAACCAGCTTGAGGGGAAGTTCATGCTTTTGAACCGCAATATTCATTTGTGCAAAGATTTATCTCCAAACAAACTTCAAGCTCGGTTTGCTTTTCACATTGCTTGGCTGCTCTCAGATGATCTCCCTTGCCTCCAAACTGTTCCCTCTGCTTGCTTCAGCACAAATACCTCTGAAAAGAGGAGGTTCATCTGGACCAATTTATCAAAAATGCTTCATTCCATTAGTAGCAACCAACGCCCAAAACACTGTCTGATCTCCTGCCCTACAGATGTGAGACACACTACTACAGGGTCGGTGTCACAGGCCAAAGGAAGAGGGTGAGCAGATTAAAAGCAAAGAGCAACCTCCAGCTTGTCCCTGTGCAGCATCCTGCACATCACCGGCTTGTCAGGGTGCTGCCCCCCAGACCTCTGCGTGGACTCTGCCACTGGAATTGTTTCTGGGCTCTCCTTTTAAAATCCATGCCAAGGAGACTTGAGAGGACTGACAGAACAGACCAGATACACTTAACGCCATCACTGCCTGCTTGGGATTTTATGCTTGGCAAGCAATCAGAGAAAATCACGTTTTATTCAGGTCTAGTTGACAATTCATGCCCACACTGGCAGGGAGCGTAGCGGGACCCTGTTTTGAAGAGAAGACAGCTTTGCTGTGTATAATATGTCTTAAACAACGTTGTAGGGATTAATTTTAGCTCAATTTATTGGTTTTCCCAGAACGATAGCATTTCCCTTACACTGCAAAAGGAAGTATCATCAGTCCACATTCAGGACGGAGTTAGGGGAAGACATATTACTTGTGGCAAAGAGATTTTTGCATTACAAAACTTCAAGCAAAGCTGGTTGCAAACAACGGCAAAACTAACAGGTACTTTATCACATGGCGGCATTATTTAACATGCTTACGCTCACTGAGTTGCAGCTCCCTGAAAATAGGGATTACCGTCAAAGCTTGGCTCAAAACGGACTGAGTGAACATTACTATGATTGCAGGAGCAACGTTATCCACATGGTTAGTCCCATTTGGTAAGCAGCAGATCTTTTCTGTAACTCGGGAAGTTAACAAGACCTCGAACATCTGAATCCTTGCTTTCTCCATGATTTTATGATGCTGCTTTTCAGATGGGGAAGATAGCACCGTTGATTGAAGCGGCACAGCATGACAGACACAACTAATGAATTCAACTCAGCTAAAGGAGAAGGGAAAACACTCTAAACAATGTAAAATCACAGAAGCCTGCCGTGGCCTTAAGTACAGGGCAACTTATTTTTCACTCAGTCTAGTTCTCCCGCTGGGCTACCATGGAATGTAACACACGGTAATGTTTAATGAAAACAGTTAAGGGACCTTACAAACAGTTAGGAAAAACTCTGTGTATGAGCTTTTCCTTGCCTCATACACGATCTATTCCCAGCCTGAATTGCCAGCCAAAAACTAAACAAGCAAGAATATACCAAGCAGAGTGCTAAGATGGTTAGAAGTTACTGAGTCTTCCAGCTTTCTGAAAAACGGACCATCTATTCATTGTAGTAACCCTGCAGTAACTATACAATCTACTGACACTAGCAAGGATTCTTAAGTGCCTGAACCGTGCTGTATGTCTCTGCGCTTTGCCGGCGCTAGCTGAACTGATCTGCTTGCACCAGCATAATTCCTCATATTGGCCACCACACTGATCCGTGGATAAGGACTGCTCACAGCAAGGCAAGTTTCTCTAAAGCTGATCAACCCAATGGGTTTGCACTGTAAAATTTAAAGCCTGCAGCTTATTTGAAACAGATGCAGAAAGAGGTATTTGAGTGCATATGCTTAACCTGAACCTAACATCAGCTGTTAAGAGCAGTAAAAGTTTCTGTCCTGTGTCAGGAGAACTTCTAACACACCAGAGGCAGCCCGCACCCCACCCACATGCCAGTTTAGCAATAAACCCCTTTCCTTGCTCTCAGTCTGTGAGCACGTGCGTATGCACACTGCATGTAGATTTTGCCAAGTGCCCCTGGATGAGAAGAGATTGTTTTGGGTGATGCACTGAAGCTTACCTGTCATCAGCATTGCGGAGAGATGGGAGACGGAAACTTGTGTTCCTGTCCAGCTTTGACTGACTCTTTGTCCTCTTGATGGACCCTTTCAGGCGTTTACTGAAGAAGCCCTAAAATGAGAAGTTGCGGAAGTGAAACAGGGAAACTGATGCCAGTAATAAATCGACCAATGCACTGTCACCAAGTCCAAACTCAGCAGTGATTCCCGCTGACAACGATTACAGAACATGCTGCATTGGGATTCCTGTGAGCAGGAAGAAAGGCAGGGCTAGATTGTCAGTGACAGTTCCAGTATGTGATAGCTTGAAATTGCAGTAATTAGCACTACTCACATTACAGGCGCACTTCAGCGAATTCCAGCTATTATACAAGAGACCCAAAATCCCACAATTATAACTTAATAAGCAGTACTCTTAAATAGCAGCATTTGTTCCTATCTCCACTTTATGCACCATGTCTTTAAATCTTGGTCAGATTAAGAGTACAAGATGTGCTTTATTAGGAGCTTCTGTTGCACCCACAATCGCAGCCAGGTTTTCCTTTTTAAGTTTAGACACAGCAGTTAAGTCTTATGATCGTTTGTAATTCCAAGAGCCTCACTAGCCAGCACTGAAAATTTCAAAAGATTTCACTTATTAGCAACTTCAGACACCAGTTCTGGCGTTGCTTTGAAGCAAAGCTCAACTCAAAAACCTACTTGTGATCTAAAAATACTCTAAGTCATGTCTTCTGAACAACAATTGTTCACCAAACAATCACAGACCAAAGACAGGTTAGCTGGAGGGGATCACCCTGATTGATGTCGGGGTACTGACGACACTAGGTCAGCCTAACTCCAGCTTTGTCTAACTAAGTCTGGAAAACCTCGCTCTGGTGACGGAGGTTTTACCACCTCTCTGGGTAACTTGGTCCAGTGTTGCATTACACTTCCCAGTGAGACAAATATTCTTTGAGTTCAACAAAAACCTCCCAAGCAGCAATCCACAGCTGCTGCTGCCTCATTAGAGCATCTGCCACTACGGGGAAAAGTTTGCCTCCATCTTCTTTGTAATTCCCGTCTGTTGCAGTGGGCTACCTTCTATTACCCCCTTATCCTTTTCTTTCCCAGACAAGCCCTCAGCCTCTCCTCACAGTTCTCTCCTTGTAGTTATCAAGAGCTACTGCTGCCTTACCAGTAGTGTACCATGTGTACGTCTACCCACTGATACACAAAGGTGCGTGCATGTGAGGAAATCACGGAAATATTTCAACACCTGCCCATTTGATTTTCTCTTAGTGCCCTTTAAATCTGAGCATAGTATGTGGTTTAAATAAACTATATTGTGTCAAAGTATTTCCAGGGCGTGCAGACATACATGCACAGACATTCTTTGGCATGATAAAGCAAACACAGAGGTTCTTAATCCAATAGGATTAAGCGACATTTTGCTGGCTGACTCTGTTCTGCGCCTTCCCAGGATAGCTGCGAAGAGCCACAGTTCCCTGCCCACTGCTGTCACCCAACACATACAAGTGAAACCATGTCTCTTAAGCACATATCATGAGCTGGTTATAGGTCGGTAGAATTTGCTCAAAGTAAATGTTCTTTCAGTGTGAATTGAACCTGGAGATCTACAACTTACTTCTGTAAAGATCTAGTGACAGTGGGAGCCAGCTAGGGCTGGCTCTCCCTCCTGTCACCCTTGTTTTGCTAGGACATAAGTCAAGTACAGCTTCTGAACACATTTGCAAGGCAAGACTCCACACACTGCGTGTGGGACAGGTGACAGATGTTGCCCACAGCTGCCTCCTGTAATGCAAAACTCAGCAAATTGAGGAGAAGCAAGGTCTCTTGTTCTTTTCTGTGAAGAACACCGACAAAGCAAGAGTGTTTTATTGGTTCCAGGTGACTCAGCCAGACTGATGTGACTTGTTTGTCTGTCAGACTCGTAAGAATTGGGCCATCACAACAAAAGACAACTCTATTTCACACATTCACAGAATCACAGAGCTGTAGGGGTTGGAAGGGACCTCCAGAGTTCATTGAGTCCAACCCCCTGCCAAAGCAGGGTCCCTAGGACAGGTCGCACAGGGAGGCGTCCAGATGGGTCTGGAATATCTCCAGAGACGGAGACTCCACACACCCCTGGGCAGCCTGTCCCAGGGCTCCCTCACCCTCACCAGGAAGAAGTTCTTCTGCATATCAGTGCAGAACTTCCTGTGCTGCAACTTGAGGCCATTGCCCCTTGTCCTGTCCCCACAGACAGTGAGAAGAGGCTGGCCATTTCCCTGTGTCCCACACTTCAGGGACATAACTGAATCTCTATATAACTGATATATAACTAAATCTCAGATATTTATAAACACTGATCAGATCCTCTCTCACTCTTCTTATAATCTTCAGACTGAAAAATTTCCCATCTCTTTCACCTCTTCACAAAGAAAGTGAGGTTTATCTACAATTAGCACGCTACATAATTTAACATAGGCTGCCTTTCCCAGAAAAGGTTGGACTGGGTTATCTTTCAAGGTCTCTTTCAACCTGGGCTGCTCTATGATTCTGCAGTGTTCAAAGGCTACCATCCTCTCCACATCAGTGGATGACAGGTTAATTCTTGGAAAAGGAGTTCCTTCCAAGCAGCAAAGCCCATGTTTGGGTAGGTTCAAGATAGGCTGCAGTGTCTATAATCAATTTTCCAGTCTCACGTTTGCCTTTATCTTCCTGTACTTTTAGTGCTCCTTTTAAAACAAAACAAACCCTCTTCCCTTTAAACAAGCACACCCTTCAGCCCCACTCGACCTTTCCTCATTCTGTTATTCATGGTCCCTTTAAGTTCAATTTGTCCCTCTTCATCCATACAATTCACTCCTCCTTGAAACCCCACGATGCCCCTCATCATACACGCTGGTAGGTGGGTTCTCTCCTTCCACTCATTCTCACTCTGCTTCTTTCAATGAACGGCCAAGCAAGCCCTGCTCAGTTGTCAAGTGTAAAAAAACCCCACCAAATCCACAGAACCTCAGACCCACCCAGGACACCTTTGGTGAACACAGCAAGATGGCCTGTCTCCTCTCCTCCACTAGATTTGGCTGATGATATATTACAGACAGCATATCCACACCTGATGCTAGCTATAGCATCTTTTCAGCACATGCAGACAGTCCTCTCCCAAAAGCTTGTGTAGGAAAACAAGTGCCTCACACACACACTAGAACCTGACATGCGCCTGTCCGCGGGCAGCACAGGGAAACTGTGATGCCCTGTAGGAAGATGCTGCAGGGTGCAAGGAGAGAGGGCGTCTTTTTCCTGCATCTGAAAGGAGAGCTATATTTGAGGCTGCCCTTCAGTTTCTGAGGCTTGTCAGCCAGCAGGCTTCTTGCAGGCAAAAGCTGCTATATTCTCCTGCAATAGGAAATAAAGCAGAGAGGTAAAGGCCTGATATCTTGGTACTGCAAAAAAAACCCCCACACAAATCTACACAGCGTGCTGGGGGAAAAGGTACCGTCAAAAGGGAGGAAGTGCTTTTAGCTCTGTGTGCCACTGGAACGCTACCCATGATCCTGCACTTTTCTCAGTCCTGGTATTGAAAAAGTGCCTTTGAAAAAACCCTATAATCAATAGATGCTCTTGGGCTTCTCTCAGGGCCATTGCTGGAATTCAAATAGAGGATGTATAGCACTTTCAAAGGCACTTTCAGATATTCTGACCTCTCAGCATAAAAGGTAACAAATCCAACTACAGGGATTCAGATCTGGTGGACCCTGGCTTCAGTCCAGTACATCCCAGGCTACTCAAATTGCCAACACAAAACAACATGTTTTTCTCCCCTTAAGGGCAAATAAGACAAAGCTGACCCAAATCAGCCGAGGCCCAGAAGTATTTATATTGAGTCATTCCAAATCCTGCTCAAGAGAAGGACCGTGAATATTCATTTTTGTGTGCATGCACCAGTTTAAACTGGCATCGCTTTAACATATGTTCTTAGTTTAATTCAATGTAATCTATTCCCTGGTGAAATTAATGTACTATCTGGGGTTGAATAAGGCTATCCAGAGTTGACTATCCAAAAAAAAGAAGAAAAAAAATAATAGGGTAGGAACATACTTAAGGATAAAAATTATTCAAACCAAGAGTGTACTTATTGGTCGTTCTCAAAAGACTTGAGAACATTTGCAATATTTGCTCTCTGCACCTCACCGGCAGTTCATGCAGGGCCAGTGCTTACAGATGGACAACCTGGGAGCAGCATGAAAAATTAACACGTGCCAGGACTAAGCAGAGCTTTTTGCCTTCCTCTTGCCAAAGGAAATGCTTTTAAAAACCAAATGCAGATACAAAAAAGATGTGATGAAAAACAGACTTCTATCTGCAACGATACCGTCTAACTGGAAGTTTTATTTCCTTTTCCTTCTAGAGGGAATAAATGCTTGCCAATGCTAGCAACTGTGGCTCCTACCATTAAAAAGACAAAACCACCCTTACTTCTTTTCTTATTGCTTAGGTATTTTTCTTAAATACTTATTTGAACACAACATATGCTGACATTCCATTCTTATACCTAAATGTAATGACGTGCCTGAGCTTTAAGAGTCATCATGTAACATCTTTTTTTGAAACAGTGGGAATTGTACTGCTTAAACGAACACCCTCAGACAAAAAAGATGCAAACTTATTACCCAAGCTGACAGAAAGTGTGAGCTTCTTTATTTAAGAAGTACAAAATATTTGGTAGGATAAGTTGGCAAGGATGTAATTTGAAAAGATCAGTACTGTGTATGCATGGTATTTTAAGAGGAGCCCTATGAAAGAGTAACCGTAGAACTGTGCCTTTATGCCTCAAGAGACAGAGTTGATGGTCCACACTTAATGGGACAAAGCGTGGCACAAATTCCCCTCAGAATCACAGGTTTAGGGGAACAGGGATGGAAAAAGAGACACAGGGGAGAGAGGAAGAGCGCACAAGCAGGCACTCAATTTGGCATGTGGAATAGGTTCAGAACAGGTTCATCATCTCAGCCAAAAGCAAACACTGGGCTATGAAATCCCAATGATAAAACATATAAAAATAATTCAGCCCCACTGAGAATTCTATTCATCGCATCGGGAAGTTAAGCAACTCATCTCTCTCACTCTGCCAAGCAAGAAATCGCCACAGGAGAAGCAATGAATTCCACAGGCTTTTGTAACTTCCCTCCATGGCTGCACAGAAACTCTGACCCCCAAATATTTTAAACTAAGGGATTGTTGTTGTTCAAGACAGCTTTGGCTTTCAGAAATGCTCACTCCATGCCACCGTTGCCAGCTGTTTCTCTGTCCTTAATCTCAGCAGAGCAGCACATGAACTGTCCAAGAAATTCAAAGACGGCCCAAGTCAGACTCACCTCTTTGACTATTGCTCCCTACAGACACACTGATTCTTCACTTTGGAGAGAACAGCTCATGCATAATAAATAATGATTGTCTTTATTGTTCCGAAAGTGAAAGGTTAATTCAGCCATGAACTATATATAACACGAATTATCCACCGATAAAATGCAATGGTATTAGTGGAAGTTTCAAACCACAAAAAAACCCAGGATAAAACGGGCAACGATAAAGGTTCATCTTACACACAGCTGTGGCTTGCAGCACTGTTACCTACATTAGGTATTTCTGAGGACAAACACGTTGCCTTTTGGAGGCTTGTGACGCATCTTGAACATCTATAATTCGCTATGAGGAGCACTAATGCATTATTAATAACAGCAGGTGGGGAACTTCATTTACAGAGCGATGAGACTTGTTCTCTCTGAGGGGAAGGATTGGATGGGCACAAAGATAACACTCAAGTGACTACGGACGGCGGCAGAACTGCCTTGCAACTCCTGTGTGTTGTTAGTACACAAAGCATTTTAGTTCCTAAGTTGCTCACAAGCAGCTATGAAGAAGAAAAAAAAATTGCAGCCAAGTGAAAATTCTTTCCTGTGCCAGCAACATTACAAAGCTATGGGAAGCAGAGAAACAGGTGAATACAGCGAGGTTGTAAGGAGAAAAAGATACAACTAGCAGGATATTCCAGGGATTAGGAGCTAACAGGGTGAAGTTTACTATCCCCTGCAGAACAACAAAATGCCATTGTAACTAAGCAAGGAGGTGGAGGTGTTTATGAGCCCAGTAACACTCATCATTAAAACACTATTGATGACTACCTTTGAAAAGGCTCTCAGCCACTCCCGCAGTAGAAAAACAGATGAAAACAACTTTACCCACACCTCAGTGGTAATATAAAGAACAAGACAGTGACTTACAACAGTCATATTCAATCATCAACTCATCCAAAAAGCCTGGCATTCTTTCACCGACAAGGTGGTTTGTGCACAGGCAGAGAACAATAAAAACCATGTTTGTTACATTCAAGTGAAGGCCAAAGCACAATAAAAGTCAAGTGGTATTATGTAAATCTGCCATAGCTTCCACATTAATGCACCGCTCTCTTCTGATCTTCTGATCGAAGCAAGAAAACTAGAGCAAAACTCATCTCCAGAAGTATAAACTGATTAAAGGCAGACAAGAGGGGGATTTACAAATGATATGTTTTAAAGACTGACTATTTATTTTAGAAACAAAAGCAAGAAGGGATTACAGATGTATAAAACAAATAGAATAGAAATTAACTAAGCTCCCTGTGTGCCCTGTTACATAAGAAAACCAAGGGGCAATTTAACATGAGAGGCAGTGCATTTCACTGATTGTCAGGAGACCTTTTCTAATGCTATCTATAAATCAGCCCATAGAATTTTCTACCACAAGATATTATACAGGCAAATTTTTTTCATGAAGATTAAAAAAGGATTATGTGTTTATATAAGGAAGAATAACATATGTAGCTGCATTAGTCAGGTTTAAAAATAACAAGAGTGAGCAATTATCATGCTTCAGGACACAAGCTGATCAACAGCAAGGATAAGGAAGATATTTTTCCCCTGATGGGACGGCACTGCAGATTTGGCCAGATAACAATTTCAACTTTCCAATGAAAAATTGTCTATTGCCACAGGAGAAATGCAGAACAGGATGAACAAAATTAAGAACAGTAATAAGAATACCAAGGAAACGGAGAGGATACCACAACAGGAATACACTGACAATGCATTTATTAATAAAATGTATCATAAGATTGCGTATACTCCATGTGATATGCAGTCAAAAGTACTGAAGGAATCAAGTTTCCAAGTCACTGGGAATCATACTTAAAAATTCATGAAGAAACAAGAGCTACCAGGTAGCTGGGGAGAGCTACATCAGCTTTTCAGATCCCAATTCAGGAAGGTGTCTAGCACAGACGAGACTGGGAGCAGAGTCTGGCTGCCGTGACAGGAGCTGTCCACATCAGGCACTAGCAATAAGGAAAGAGCACCCTTAAAAACCAGTATCCAGGAATTATGGAAACAAGGTCAAAAGTCTGTCTAAAGAACAACAAACCAACAACCATAGGCTCACTGGCTCAGGTGGCCTGTTCCTTCTAACACTTATTGTTTACCAGAGTGTTTAATCCCACAAAATCCCATCAGCTGCAGCGGGTGAAGCCTGGGGAGAAGTGATGGCCTCAAGCCCACCTCACCACTGTTGAAGCGGCTGCGTTTTCCTCTTTCCCTTCTGTCAGGAAGGAAAGACACAATCACTTCCCCAACCTTGGCTCTTCAGTCCCCTGGCACATAGCCAGCAAGCAGTCAGACACTTCAGAATACCTTTTGATAATACAAAATACATACTAATTGGAAAAATTAATGGAAATGAACTTGGGCAAAGCAAGGAACACAAACCTGAGAACTGGCTGCAGGAATATGCAAAAAGAGTAATTATGGCAAGTGATAAGCTATCGAGGTAGGTGAAAGGGTCCAGTGGGATGTGGTGGGGATAGTGGCATGACTGCTTCTGTTTAACATCTTTGTTAATGATCTGGAAGAAAAGTTAAACAGCACATTAATTACACTGAGCTATATTAAATTAGGAGGTGAAGCAAGGGCCAGCGAGGACAGAGAAATAACACAAAGGGTTGTGAGCAATTAGAAACTGATAACACGCATTCTAGTGAACTTTAGTACCAGAACTTGGAGAAGGGAATTAGAAACAGAAGAGCAAGAGTAGTGATAAAATGGCCAGAAGGACTGATTTGCAGAGGATGCATTAATTAAACTTTGCATAACTTACACTAAGTCATGATACAGAGGTGAAGAACAGAACGAGCCGGTACACATTTAAATATTATTAAACCAAGGACGGCTGGAATGTGACTGGTGTTTAAAGCTTGAGACATTCACAGATCCCCTACATTAACTGCAGGGGAATCATACAAAGTCAAGTTTACACCAAACTCAACCTGCTGTTGAGACCCTACAGACAGTGCCACAGGATGGATACACCTATCACCTGACTCACCACTCACCACTGCTCAGGTTTGATGTAACGAACAAACCCACCTTGGCAAAGATATCATGGCGGTTATATAATCGATGACTGGTATTACCCCAGAATAAAGATACAGATGAGAACTTGGTGAGCATTCTGGAGATGGCCAACTGTCCATTTACACCTTACGGCACAAAACCGGTGGGATAACAGCCAGCATACCTGAGCCATCACATCCCAGGCAAATGATAAAAAAATTAAAAGAGATTCAAACAAATGTGTTACAGCAAGAAAAGGCTAGAAAGTGGAAGGAAAAATGTTAATCTTACAATAGGGAAGACAGATTTGAGCACAGTCAGTTTTTCATGAAGGATGCCATGATGCCTCATGCTAACATAAATCAACAATTCCATCTCTGCACTGGTGCTGATGCAGAATTAAAAATACATACTTGTATGCCATCAGGTCACGTGGCCAGAAAAGATCAGTTGTCCTAACCTGGCAGCATGACAGTAGCGGAGCAGTGCTCTGGAGAAGCAACAATCTTGCTGACTGCATAAAAGATGAGGCTGGGCAGCCGCGAGACCTCATCAGGCTTTGACCTTCACTTAGACTGGCTGCATTGTCTTCTGTTCCATTTAGCAGTACTCTTAAAGAGCAAAGAGGCAGACAGTATTTCTATAGATCCACTTATACCCTTGACTAGAAACAAACCAAGGAAGGCAATCCGTAAGTATCAGTCTTCCCATCATATTCACCCAGGTTTCCTATAAAAATAATTTTATTTACTTCAAGGATTGCATTTTGGCTTTCCCGTCTCATTTGCCTCTTTCTCCTCTTCCCCCCCCCGCCCCCCTTTTTTTCCTTTCTAATAGCCAGCAGACATGGCTGAATCATATATTATTTTTAATACCAACTCACTAACAACCCTGCCCCAAAGAAACAAAAACTGGAGAGCACAATGCGAGTCTGAAGAGTAGTTTAGCAATTTCTACCCTGCTGCTACATACAGGAGGTTCCAGGATTTTGTTAATCTCCTGTTTACCCCGGTCACTCAACTCCAACGGCAGAGCTACGAGAGAATATGGTATATTGCCGCAGTGCTACCGGGGCTCAACAGTGCATCAGTAGGGAACGGGATGCGCTGAGAATGAGACGCTCTGCCAGGACATAGTGTGTGTGGGAAGGGAAAAGCTGGTTTCTCGCCCACCTATGCGTCACGATGCCTACTTCTAGCCAGTTCCGTCTGCCTTCTGATTTGTTCAGTCAAATAATATTCACTATTAAAAATATGACTTTTTCTTATACATGCGTATCTATAAACAGCACCTGTGTCTGTATGTGAGAAGACATACTCACACACTTCCCCATCTCAAGTTTCCTACCTTTCATGACCTCCTGTTCTCTCTCAATAATATTTTTCCCAGATACGCTTGGAAATTGTCAAACAGCAAATTAACACAACTGAACCTAAGTGGAAACTGATGTTTTAACTGCAGACAATGGTATTGGGGGACATGGGGAAGAAGAAGAAAGGACAAGTACCATGAGCCCTTATCTCTGCATGTATGTCTTGTGCTGCGCAATGTCAGCATTAGCAGGATCCACTTTATTCCCCTCAGTGGGAGATAACCAGAACAAGCACATTCCGGACGCTGGTCCATGTAATGGTTAGTCCTGAGACTAACAGTATGTTTGTAACTAATGAAATTCTGCTTTTCACACAATAGTAGTTTTAAACATAAGTCTTTCCCTCCAGTGCAAATGCAAGAGGTAGGAAGGCAAATTTCCTGAACATAAATCCTTCATTGACCACTGCCAATGGAGAGGCTACTTAAAACATGTCGTGTTGAGGAAATACTCGCTTAAAAGGTCATTATGCTGTTACGAATCAAAATTCCAGATGCTAAAGAAATGCCAATTAGCGGTATTAAAAAAACAGATGCCTTGTTCTGAGTGAGTACCATGGCCTGTCATTTGAAAGGGAAAAAAACCTGCACAGAACATGCTGGAAGCCACTGTCCTATTGAGAAGACAGCTTTTAAATAGCTTTTCTGAGAAGCAAACTTAAAAAGCTGTAAAAGCAACTTATTATGAAAGTCTCAGCATAATTTTCCATCAGGATGGAAGAAGGTTAAGCTGTCCCCTGCCTTAAGCTGCTTTCTGTTAGAAATCCAGGCAGTGAGTGGAAGAAGTATGGCACAGAGTCAGGTCCACAGAGAGAATAACTGAGACAGCACTACACTGCAGCTGCCTATAGCCCTCCAACCTATACTGGCCTCTAATGTTTTGGAAAAACAAAAATTCAAGTCCTTCGTATTAATCTCCGTTAGATGTACAATAAATCCCTGTCAAATAAAAAGGACCTCATACAAATATAAAGCCACTATAGGCACCCCTTACATCCTTTACTTGAAGCTCTTCTCAGACCACTGATCTGAAACTTCCACGAGGCGCCCAAATCATCTTACCTGCTTCTGAGAGCTTGCAAATTCTTAATATAAATCAAAGGAAGAAACTTGATTCCTCCCCATCTTATCACCCCCCTACTAGATGTGTGCCAATCCACAAAGTTAACAGGGTATTTTATTTCAGCAGCTTTGGCTTGAGCTCATCTGTATGCTTAAGCAACCTGACTTCTAACTGCAGTTTGCTCTTTTAAACAGATCAGAAGTTGGCATGTTTTAAAACAAGGTGATCTCAGCCCCCACCTGTACCGCAACCTGCTCAGGAGTAACAGCATATAAATGGGTCAGAGCAAAACCTACAAAGCCAGAAGCTTCGTCCCTCTGAGGAGGACAGGAGGGTGCATTATGCTCCTGAGTATACAGGTGGCCAGGCAAAGAAGCATAAAACCAGCTACGCATGGCACAAATAGCTTCTAGTTTGGTGGGGTTTTTTGCTGCTTTGTGCCCGAGAAAGGCAGTCATGTACTGGCTTCCTGAGCCTATTTACCAGAGTCCTAAAAGCCCAATACACTGTCAGGGGAAAGAAACATTCTGCAAGGTTTTTGTTTTGAGATGGAGCAGGAGCAAGGCAGTATTAGAGAAACATTTAAACATTACTTAAAAGGATCAACATTAATAAAACCTTCAAAAATGAGGAACAAAGAAATGAGACATACAAAATAAACAATACAGATAGTAATCAAGGACTTCTGATATGTAGCTTGCAGTTGTAAGACAAAGACTACGACAACACATGTATACATCTAAAGGTTAAGGCAATTCCTTGTGGATGAAGACAAGACAGAGAATTTCTTGCAAATGAAGATAAGAACAGCTAGGAGTTTTGAAGGCTCTCTGACTTCGGAAATCCTCCTAGAACTGTGTGGACCATGAGTTCAGCATAAAATCTCAGGACTTGATATAACAGAATATTCTTGTGACAATTTCATACGCAACCAGACCGAGACGCCCTTTTCCCCAAGTATGACCCAGGAAACAGATCGCTAAAGTGATAGAAGACAGTTCACAGAATCACAGAAGAGCTAAGGTGGGAAAGCACCTCTGGAGATTGACTAGTTCACCCCCCTGCTCAAAGCACGGTAAACTAGAGCAAGGTGGTTAGGTCCATGTGCCCAGTCTGCTTTGAACTAGATATCCAACAATGGAAACTCCACAACCTCTCCAGGCAACCTGTTCTAGTGTTTGATCATCCTCACGGTGAAAAAATGTTTCCCTTAAGTTCAAATGGAATTTCTTCTATTTCAAGTTGTGCTTACTGCCTCTTGACCGAGGAGCCCAGCTCTGTCATCTTCACTGGCTTCCATCAGGTATTTATACACATTGCTACGATCTCCCTCCGAGCTTTCTCTTCTCAAGGCTAAGCAACATACTCTGCATTAACTGCTACTTCAGATTTCATTGAACTAGATGAAAATGTGATTCATGGCCTTTCAATAGACATCTGAAGTTCAAATTTCGTACCAGCATGGAAGTCTCTACGAAAGAACTATTCTTCATAATGAAGACAGTCAAACATCAGAACAGGTTGTCCAGCAAGGCTGTGTAATCGACATTCTCGGAGGCTTACAACACCTGACTGGAGAACGCCCTGAGCAACCTGATAAATGTTGGCTCAGCTTTGAAGAAGGGGGTATAGATCAGAGGCTCTGGAGGTCTCTTCCAATCTGTGTGGTTCTTGTGTCTCTGAGAAGGGATCAAGTACGGATCCCCAGTATGTTCACTGCTTCCTTGGTCCCTTTTTCAGTTCCAATAAATCCTGAGTTTACAGGTTGCTTCAGATACCATGAATTCTATACACTCTGACCTATCTTAATACTTCTATAATTTAAAAAGCTCTCATAAAATCCTTGGGGTTTGTTTATTTATTTTTAACATGACGCTATGTAGGATTTAATCATAACCCAAGTTTCACCACATACCTGGATCTAAAGTGGGCTAGCAAGGGTGCATGAAAGGGATGACTGCTATCTAAAGCAAGGCAGGAACAGATGCACTAAGGTATGGAAACTGTACTCATGTCCATAGAGACTATATGAAAAAGCAGTGTTCACTAGATAATTCTTCTCCTGCTTTTCCTGGGGTTTTAAAGTAGTCAGATTGCTTGCCAACAATAAAGAGAAGGGCGTGAAAATATTCGCGATATTGAAGTTAGGTATTTCAAGCCATGAACAAACATTGTTATAAAATTACCGAGTGGCTAATTTTAAGTTGAAGCGTTTGCCCTCAGACTAACAACAGAAAGGCCTTTGTGCTCCTGAATACTCTGACCAAAGACTGACACAAAAGAAAATCTGGACTCTAGTTGAAAAAGTCTCATGCAGACTCACAGACAACCAAAAACTGAAGAGGTAAAGAGCAATTAACACACCTGCAGAAATTTCTTTGGCTTCTAAGCAAACTATAAAGTAATTCCAATTTTCCAGGTACTTCTTTGGCATGAGGGAAAAATAACATGCTACCACCAACCTAAAGGAATTTTTTCCTAGTCAAAATTGAGCATGTAATGCAGTCCCTGGCGGTAACTTCAGAAGTATTTATATAGGTTACTGCCCACATTAACACTGATGTTTCACTACTTGCAACTTTAGATCAAGCTGATGAAAACAAGCAAGTTACAGATCTACCAGAAATCTCATTGATAATACCCGACAGCTGATAACAATGTCGCATGGTCAAATGGAAATATTAACGCAATACTCTTCTTCCCCCCACCTCCCTCCCCCGCACCGAGCTTAGTTATAGACTGTGATATTTTAATCTCCTCCTATTCAATGAGAAAAAATTCCTCCTTTGCAAGAAAGGCACACTTACTGGCACTTTGAAAGGAGAAGTATTCGAAGCATCCATGGAGTTGGTTTTCTCAGAGGTGCTGGTCCCGGAGATGCTCCGTCTGCGAGGAGATCTCTCTGCTGGGACCTCTAAGGAAGAGAAGAAAAAAAGGTGAATGGGCACAGAGGGGTGGGGAATAGTCAGGTTTTATGCTCTATACGATGGATGCCTCAGCAAAGTTTCAAGTGCGTTATTAAACTGCTGAATGACACTCACCTATTTTACTTTATCTTATTTAATCACTGAGTTTCAAAGGCATTTCCACCGGCAGATTCAAAGTTGTGAATCTGACTCGACTGTAGGAAATAGGCAATTAAAATAAAAATGGTGGCAAAGATCAGTGCCCAAACATATTTAATATTCTATTACTTTTTATGAGAGCACACAGAGAACTTGAAAGAATTTTTTTTTTCCCCTTTCTTTTCTTCTAAATGAGCAATGCAGTAATTGACAGATAACTACAATCCAGATGCAGGGAAGCTCAATTTTAGTCACAGCTGAACACGTTTTGGCAAAGGTCAAAGTTCGGTCTTATATGATCAAACTACTTGCTCAAACCATGCAGACAGCAGAATACTCACAACTGCTCGGGTAATATGACATATATATCTCTGCAGCTAAAAAAAATAGGTCAACTTCTCATTACAGCAATATGACCTTACTAAGATAGGAGTTTGGCACCTTAAATTCACGCAGGCTGATCTGATGCGCACAAATATTCATAAAACATGCACTTACATCTCCTCCTAGTATAAATATCAGGATAATAGTAAAGTATACACGCCATTAAAAATCTCTACACAAACACACATACGCCATAGATATATTCATTGTTATATCTATCTTGACACACACACACAGATGCATACAGATACCTTTATCACAACTGCTGCCCATCTCCAGCTCAATCGCCAGACTTAAAGGAATCCAGCTTCACAAAACATCCCCCAACACGGGGAGGGGAAAAAAATCACTTCCTAGCAGAAAGCCCATTGTTATCTTCTGAATCTTAAAGAAAAGGAGTAAGCCGTGACTCCAGACAGTGACATTTTGACTCCTGCCGTTTTCTTTTCAAGAGACAGATGCAGCTTAAACTTCCATTTCTGGATGCCTGGCCCTGGGGATCCGTGCTACTTCCACTTAAGAGAAAGCTGGGTCTCTCCGTTCCCCCTCCCTTCCCACAGCTTGCAGAGAGCAAGCGAGCGAGCAAGCAAGTGAAAAAGAAACACAGAGGACTGCAGCTATTCAATCAATCGCTCCGACTGCACATCCTCATTAGTTACTTTCAGGCTATTAACAGACGCCCAACTGCCGGCTTCCCTCTGCTACAGAAAATTTCACTGTATATCCTGATTCACAACAGCAAAAAAAAGGTTTACAGAGATAGACTGCCAGCTGGTGCCACGAGAGCAGCATTTTCCTCCAAACAGCCGAAGGAAAAACGAGAGAAGCCTTCTTCAGAGATAGCGTTACTTGTGATGTCTTTGAATACCGGCTCTTGATTTCACCAGAGTTACAACACGTATCTCCTGTAGGTGCTCGAAGAATGACAAAATGGAGCATACTGCACGAGAGGCTAAGAAACCCAGACCCTGCAGCATTAGTGTCTCACACTGTAGATATTTATCTCTTAAAAAAACCCACCTCATACTGCTAACATGCAGCCTCTCGACCTCCTTGTAACCTTGGATGGGGAAAGAACTTCTAAGAGGGAGAACAGCCTTCCTAAACTGGGCAAAGTAACACACAATGTGGCGACCACTGAAAAATGGGCAGGGCACAGCCACTCGCTGCCGACCACGAGGACAACGCACAAGCCCCACTCACAGCCATCAAGTAAATCACGGTCTGACAAAGCTCGCTATCGCTGCGATAGAGCGATACCGCTTTTGGGGAGATTTCTCCTTCAGCTGATGAGCAGTGTTGGGCACTTTCTCTTACAGCTAAGGAAGCATCTCCTGTTCCAGTGCTAGAGGGTAAGTCCTTGTCAGGGCACCTTTAGAGAACAAAGCTCTTGGAGCAGGGCCAGCACCAGACCAAGAAGGTTTTTTTTGGGTAACGGTCATTCTCAGGAGCCTTTGCACAGGTTGCTAGTTTGATCTGAAGATTGGCTCTTTTATACCTCCAGCCTCCTCCCTCCTGTCTCTATGAAAGGAAACTTATTTCCTGCTGCACCTGTAAGTACTGCTCTCCCGGAGAGAGCCATCTTCCGTAGGGTTTAAATTTAAACCATGGCTTCTACCTTTCTCGCTGTAAATGTAGTGAGAGCAAATGGGGGTGATATATTCACTTGGAACCGGGGACTCGAGTGAGCACATTTATTTTACACCGAATAGTAACGCATAACGTAATAGGTTTGGCTTGCTTCACTTCTCACACGCAGGAAATCACATCAAAGCTGCTTCGGTAATGTAACACAGTCTGTTAACTTTGCTGAGTCATAAATGAAAACAGGAGCCTGAATACCTCGTTTTCAACAATAGGTCCTTCAGGAGGGGCAGGTTTAAGTTTAAACCAGAGTCAAAAAGCGGCAACAAGGAGCATGGCTTGCTGGCTCTCTTTGCCACCCCCTCTCCCCCCAAATCCACCCAGCAGCAATTTGAGTTCTCTGCGAATAAAACACTGAGATTCCATCCATAAAATGAGTTTAGTCTGTTCTCAGCCCATCACAGAAACATACCAAATGGGGAAGGGAAAAATGGAACATTCACAAGGTGCCACAATAAGCAAAAACTAAAACTCCTTTCCCCTCTCTTCTCATTCCAAAAAACATGAACAAATAAAGAGTATGTTCCGTCCCCCGGAAAAAGGAGACCTAGATATAGCAAAACTGTCAAGTTATGTTAACTGGAAATCAAAAGCTAAAGCAGCCTGCTATGATGCCTGTAGAACTGTATTTTTGCTGAGTTGTGTAAAAAAAAAATAAATCTATCCTGTCACCACCAGGAAAAAAATTAGACAGTTCCCACCCCTGCTCCACAAATAATGCTACAGGCTACTCTTGCATAATCTTCACCTGCTGTAAAAATCAATACACCTCTCATCAGCTTAGTATTAAATTACCACTGCTGTCTGCATTGCTCATTCTCAGGGACCAAGACTACAGATAAATCACATTGTTTCTACAGATAAACAGTGTGAAATCTTTTTCATCCACGCTTAATTTCTGGGAAGATAGGGGGAAAAAAAAAGGAGTAAGACAGATCTTCCTCTTTTCAACCTTAAAAAATCCCCAATCAATCAAACAAATAAGTTGCAAACAACCCCACAGGACACGTTTAATTTATCACCTCATGTATTGGTGATATGCAGTAATTTTAATGTTAATAAATATTTACAACCTGCACAGAAATAGTCAGTTGCAAATTTGCTGAGCTAATTACTCAGTGAGGGCAGATGAAGAGGGAACTGCCCAAGGATACAATGAAGGTAGGTCTCTACACATCTTCATATTGCGCCACTCTACCCCTCTGCAACACCAACCCTTGTTTTGTTGGCCAGAAGGCAGGTTTGTGTAAGGCAGGTGCCACCTACTAGTGTGAGTAGTGGTGGCGACTGACCTCCTTTGAAAGCAACTGCCTTGGCCACAGCACTGCAGCCTCAGTAACCCCCAGTCAGGATGCAGCTCTTAGACTGCATCTGAATTTCCTATTGTGGGTGCTCTGGTCTCTTGAAATCCGAACCCTTATTGTTGTGGGAATTTGTATTCTACTGTGAAAAGCTTTTACTCAGGGTGGAAGAAGTAGAGAAGAAACAAACCTCCCAGCTTTGCAGGACAGTGCTTGCTACTCTATCTCCATTTTTCCGAATTAGAAATGTATTGGAGAGGGACAGGAAAAACAATCGGGAACAAAGAAACATCCTCAGGGATTAGAGTGAGAAGAATTAAGTTACTGAACTTGCAAATAAGGTCACAGAGACAAAGATTACAGGGTCGTCCATGATTTTGCAATTAAACTACTGCGTGGTCTTACTGTAACCTGCATCGAGTCTGTGGCACCTTCCAGCCTGGGCTGTGCCCTCCCAGGGCTGGGAAGAACATCCCCAGACCTGAGCTACTGTTTAGCAAGTCCAGGAAGTGACTAACTAACATGTTCCTGAAGACCTACTCAGATGCAAAAAAGGGTCAAGCACACTGGCAAGGATAACTCGTCTGCCATTACTCATAAGGGGCTGGTGCTGGTCTCTGTCGCAGCAAACAACAGATGACGCCATCTATTCCAGGCTGGCAGGTCCTACATTACTAAACCTTCTCAGCCTGGTCATGCTCTGCACACCAGCCTTTTATCAGTGGTGACTTTTGGCAGTTTGTAACAACACATGGCTTAGCCACAACACCCTTTGCTCTCATGCGCAAGAGACATGGATTTGTGAAAGGCTGTATTTATCACCCATTACACACACACAAAAAAAAGTACTACTGAAAAAAAAAGTTCATATTCCTTTTCCCAAAAATATTTTGCTGTTGAGCAAAAAATAAAAAAATCCATCCTCAAAGTCACTCTCCAGCTATCTTTATTTGATATTTTTGTGCTGCCTTTACTAGGAAGAGGTGGACTGCTGGTGGGTATTACCTACTAGTTAAGGAAAGAAAAGAAAAAAATATACTAGAATTTCAGGGATTGAGGCTTCCTTTTGCTTCGTCTGCTCACACCCTGATATGATGGTACCTTGGTCGAAAACTAGAGGGGATCTCCTTCTCTGGAGATATTCCAGACCTATCTGGACGCCGACCTGTGCGACCTGTCCTAGGGAACCTGCTTTGGCCAGGGGGGTTGGACCTGATGATCTTTGGAGGTCCCTTCCAACCCCTGCAATTCTGTGATTCTGTGGGATAGAGGATACAATTCACACAACGAATGAATTCATTCTGCCTCTCAAGCCCAGCTTAATTACAGGCATTTGAAAAATACAAA
This sequence comes from Hypotaenidia okinawae, assembly GCA_027925045.1. Lineage (NCBI taxonomy): Eukaryota > Metazoa > Chordata > Aves > Gruiformes > Rallidae > Hypotaenidia > Hypotaenidia okinawae. The sequence continues at coordinate 793,808 of BSDF01000009.1, read as the reverse complement.
CCCAGTTCAGTATGACTGATTAACCTGTCCAGAACCAAGTGTTTTCCATTTCAGGTGCACTTGTATTAGAATGTTGCCAGCTGAAACAAAACAAAACCCCACCCAAATATTTTCACCCCCTTCACAAAAGCTCACTCCCCATGAGAACACAGTAATTGCTGCTGGTCAGGGCACTAGCTGAACAATCCAACAATCCTGCAATTAGCCTCTTGTCTGAAGGAAGGATCAATAAGCTACACATACAGGTGCCTTTCTTAAAGCAAAACTGGGTGTTGTTTTAAATGCTGTAGCGTTTAGGAAGCAATAGCTACCACACTGGATGAACAATCCAAATATTTACCTGTTATCTATGCCATTTTAGAAGTTCACCTGTCCGGACAAGGGATTATACGTTTCAAACATAGTCATTTCAAGAGGCCTCTTATGAGGATGCAGCAGGACTAGACTAAGTACAGAACTGGCACCACTTCCGCCCCTAAGAGTTTAGTCTTAACTTGAAACAAGGCATGATTGTAGAGTGGGATAAACCCTCCATGGCGGGGGGAGTACCGTAAGAAGACATGCAAAAGAAGTGTGTTACCCTTTACAGGCCTCTGGGTAATTTATTTTTAAAATCAACTCCTACTAAAATAATTATCCCCAGATAAATAACCGAATCCTACGGGATAAAAAGAATATCTTGAGGAAGGTATTTGGAAAAAAAATAAGCCTTGTTATTGAAAATTAGAAGATTCCATAAGAATACCGAAGATTCCATAAGAACATAACAGACAAGTGGTTCTCTCAAAGAGGACAGCCCGAAGAGAGCTTCTGGGGATGTGGCAAAGGACTAAAAAAGGACCACGGGATTTCAGGGCCTCCTTCTCTATCAAAAGGCCAATTAGTCTTATGGATTATCTACAAAAGAAATACAGAATAAAAACCTGTGGCAGTTGACTTTTTGTGACTTGGTATTTCTCTTACAAACACAAATAATAGGCCCAAATCTAAGCTTGGAAGAGATGGAGTGCTTAGACGTTTGCTGGAGGCAGCTAGGTTTTGAAGATGCTCTTCACAGAGGTAACCACCAGCTGAGTGGGTTACTGAAGACATAGAGTCAGTATTTGTTTCACAGACAATGGGAGCTACAGAGCTTGTTTCTTATTTTATGAAGACAGGACAGTGAAACTTTTGCCTTGTAGGGCAGTAAGCCAAACCAAACCAAACCATTTTTATGAACTATTTTCATGCTCAGTTGCTCATCACCTAGTGCAGTGAAGTGATAGGAATAATGAAGACACTTGTTTGATAGTTTGGTTTCCTCCTATATTAAAAAAAAATTAAAAATTAAACCCCAACAGACACACATATATGTAATTAAAAAGTTTTATATGCAATGAATGAATGTTCAAGTGAGAACATTCAGCTGGGATTCTAATTCTAGTACTTTCAATCCAAATAAACTATTGCACTGAGCCTATTAAAAACAGAAGCCTGTAATTCACTTTTAGATCCTTTGAAAAAAATAAATAAGGATTTTGACAAGTAGAAACACTCAACACATGTCAAGACAGTTTACCCATACAGCATATACATGCAGTTACAGATTCACAGAATTGTAGTGGTTGGAAGGGACCTCCAGAGCTCATAGAGTCCAACCCCCCTGGCCAAAGCAGGTTCCCTAGGACAGGTCGCACAGGAAGGCATCCAGATGGGGTTTGAATATCTCCAGAGACGGAGACTCCACAACCCCCGGCGAAGCCTGTATTCACAACTTTAAGACAGAAGAGACTTTTTTTTTGTCTTGTTGTCTCCTTAGGGTTGTTTCAGACTGCTCCTGTGACAGCACTAAGGAAAGAGAGATCTCCTTGGCTGCAGCCAGTATTTACTTACAGTTTTTTCTCCCCTAGTGAAAATGCATACTGGCTGACAAAATCAGGCACAGCGATAAAAAGCAGAAATATAGAAAGTGTTAGGAGATACATAAGAAGGAATAATGATAACTGTCTGAACAGCATATATCAGATGAGTATTACCTAATGAAGTAGGAACCTTCATATAAAAATAAATAAAGATGTTTTACTGTGGAGTAAGCATTCTCTCTCTCATTTTGCTCACTTGAGAATTCAGAGTTGAGCCCAATTCACAAACTGTCACAAAAATGTAACTAAAATGCCCATGTAAGAAGCAAACTGAAATGCCCCACCTATCTGTTTTAAGTCCTGAAGTCCAAGTTTATGTTCTGACTAAACTACATAATGCAAATTCTACAAGGTACAACTTCCAGGACAAAACTGAAGTCTGTGGCGATAGCTTTTCCATGTCTATCAAGACAAGCAGGAAAAAAACCACGAGAAGATAGCACTGGAGAGATTGCAACAGCCACAGTATACTAAATTGCACAAAAGTGACAAAGCCTGGAAAGGGAAATACAAAGGGAACTCTGCAGAGCTCCCTTGCTATAGAACTCCATCATCAAACAACTGCTAGGTACCAATTATGATCAAAACCTCTCCCAGTCCATTAGCAGGGATTTAAAAGAAGATACTGTGCTTGACTAGGGATTGAGCCGATCAGACAAGTCTTGCAAGATGATCCAGATAAATATCAAGGATTTTTAATTTACAGACAGGTAATTCTGTTGCTGTTAGACACTTGTGTTGTGCTGGCATATAAAAAAAGTGTAATTGAATTAGTACCCAATTCAGAAGGTGCATAGCAAGCTACCTAGACGACTTAAAAGACATTTAAGTCATTGATTTCTAAAGGACTTCACAGTCTGAAAGACAAGACCTATCATGCTAAGGAGATGAATACACAGAAGAGGCTGGAAGAACAGGCAAGAATATCACAGGCAATAATAATTTCTGGCTTTCAAGTACCGGCTCTCACAATTTTCTTCTGCAGAATGTTCAGAGGCAACTACGTGACATTTAGTGAGGACAACATCAGCTGTTATTAGACTGATGCACTGGGTTTGAGGCAAAGGAACGAATCCTCCAGCTCCACAGACCTGAGTCAGAAATGAATCAGATGCACACCCTTAAACTGTTCAACATATCCTCTGCATGATGTGTGTGGCCATACAAAATCTGGAATAGCCACCCCTTTTTAACCTCTTTTAGAAGCTCCAAAGGCTCCTTTAATGCTTGACTCTAGCACAGCAATACAAATCATCTGGACAACCGTGCCAACACAAAAGCAGACACATGAAGTTGCTGCACATGACCTGGAGACACTCATGTCCTCGTTAGTTCCTAACAATCTTGGACTGCCCCTGCTAATTCAAATTACCTTGTGCTTGCTGCAGAGAGATTGCACACAGACAATTAACGCAGATCAGCTGATTGCATGGTAACTTGTTGTCAAAATGTAATTTGTCTAGAGCCTTATGGCTTAGACACACATTAGTACAATATCAATATTTATTATCCTCATTATTAAACAGCAGCCCTGAGCCATGGCTTTCAAAAACAGCCTTTTTACTCTCTGCAAAAAGGCTCTGAATCGAGACATTCTTGAAAAAGTGATGCTTTGCTCTGGCTGTTGGGACATTCTCAAAAGCAACTGGCTCTTGGAGGCATCGAAGCTCAACAGCTCTTGTCATTCCTCTCAGCGGGCCAGAAGGCTGCTAAGCTCTGGTACCTCTTACTCACCATGGCAGGATTTTGCCCCAAGCAATGAATTATTGTTAAGGACATGCAAAATGTCCCAATGTATGGCAGACATCCGAGGGATGTCACTGAACCGCAAATATGGCCCTAGAGTTAAGACACCATTTGGGATTTGGTATCTCTGTGGGACAAAAGGAAACAAAGATAATGTAAGTACTTGAAGACAAAAAAATGCTACCTTAAATAGCTCAACTCTGTGACAGCCTTCAGACTCTCTTCTAAATACTCTCTGGTGTTTCTGGGGTGATACTTAGGGACTTAGGAGACATCTTGGTTGGGGGATCTCTTGGTTGGGAATGAACTATGAATGCAAGCATACGTGTAAGCAGGCAAAAAATGGCAGTCTCTTAGAGAGCAGCGCTGGTGCCCAGCCCATGCAGGGACTATTCTCCCTGTTCACTTCTGGTGTGATATTCCCAAAGAAGGCCACAGCACACAGGACTGAAGGGTTAGCAAATTGAAATGGACCCTCCTTACTTTCCTCCCCCATTTGGTACTGTTCTGGACCTGTTAAGAAAGATAACTGCTTACCACAGAGAGACTGGTGTAACGCTATCTACAGGAAGGAGCACAGCCACACCATGTGCCTGCCCGTGGTCTGGGTAGAGGACAACTAAACTGGGAAAGAAATAGCGCCTGGATTGGCTGTCGCCTACTTGATTGACAGAAAAGGATCCATAATGGTGACTACTGTAGTTGGGAGGGGACAAGGGAAGATATTACAACAGATATTGTGACAAACATTATTTTAAACAGCCCCCGGAAAGGAAAAGGGGCACACATAACAAGCAACCCATCTGCGCAATTCAGTACCTGGAAATTATCAAAATAGAAATAAAACAGATTGCATCTTGAGAACTACAAAAGCCATTAAGAGGAGAATGATTTGTGGAGATAGGATTAAAATAACAAAAACAAACAACAGCAGTTTGACATAGCAACTGCTCAGGGGGAAAAGACAAAACCATAATCAGCTGCTGTGTGTGAATTCTGTTTAAAACATTTTCAGCCTCTTACTGATAGTTACACTGGACCGTAAATAAAAGAACAGTTTCGATTTTCTACCTGAACACAACTAAACTAATGTGTAAGCAGCCAGAAGGAAAGCAGAGGTCTGTTTGATTGTACTTCCCAGATTTAATTTCTAGGCTAGAGAAGTATCTGACCCTTTGGCCGAAATTTTCATTTTAAATACAATTACACATTTCTTTTAAGATGAAAAACTTTCAGTAGTCTCCTCTGATTTACCTTACTACCATCACACGGTTTAGAAGTTGCAGGCAAGCTGACAGAAATGAGTGGAAGTAGACCAAATGCAGTGATCAGCTGGTCAAATGGCACAGAGAAGAAAAACAGACTGGTAAGTAACAGTGTTTAGCCCAGAAAGGACTTCCTGACATGGCCCAGGCCCATTTTTAATTTGACCTTTGCCCAAGGTGTTTGCAACTATTTCAAACGGATCGTAACCAAGTTTAGTTAACAACTGCATACCACTTAAAAGCTTTTAAAAAGAAATAACATCAGGTAACTGAAGGACGGAAGAAATTAACTGCCAGTGAAAGTAGTAAAGGCTTCCCAGTAAAGTGTTAAAAAAAAGTGAGCACCCTACCGTACCAAGAAAGGAGAGAAGGCTTTTCTCATCTTCTGTGCTGCTATCCAGCCATTCGGCCACATCACCAGGAGAAAGAAGACTCATTCTCCAGCCAGAAAACTTTTCCATACAGAAAACAGTAAGTGAGCGAAGCAGGGTAGGAAGGGTGGGGAGGAGCTGATGGTCTTGGGATTCCAGTACTCCAGTTATTGCCTACACTGATAGCATGAGAGCGTGATCCTGCCTTGTTCTCCCAACCCTACTCCTGACAGCCCATTCTGACAAAGCAGGCATGGGGGGAGCAGTAAGTGGGATCTGTACTTCTTGTCCCTTTGTGTCAGGTTTCAGTCCAAGCTGGATCAGAAAGGCGGCAAAAAAAAAAAAAAAAAAAAAGGGGGAGCAGGGGAAAACTGAGGTTTTTAAAATCCAGAAGAGGTAGCAGGAGATGATAGCATCAGTTTAAGTAAAAAGAAGAAATAGGTCTCACTGCTGAAGAAGCTCAAATAAGTAAGCACAATAGCTCATCAGCTAAGTGTAATATATCCCTATCTTTCCTTACAGTATTGGCTTTGTTTGTAGGCTCAGGTATTATGCTTTATGCTAAAAGAAAAAAACAGCAAGCTCAGAGGCAATGTAAATACCATCCCCACTAGATAAGAGCCTGCATTCCCATTTACAAGCCCCTTCCTGCTCCAGCTATTACAACAGCATCCCAGCCTTTCTTACAATGAATTTGTTCATGCAATGGCAGGTTGATCAATCTGTGAATAGGAAGCTCCCACCCCTCCCTCTCCCCTCCTCCTGCGTGGCGGCGGCATTGATCGGCAATAATGGAATCTGCTTCTGACTGCCAACAGCAGCATTAGAGAGAGGGGAGCTGCTCCTCTTCATGTCAGCGCGAAGCAGCGGTCACAGCCCTGATGGGCTCCAGCCTCCACTGCAACAGGGCAAACACGAGAGAGGTAAGGAGAGAGCAGCGTTCTTGGGGGTTCAAAGAAGTCACTGACACTGACGGTTGGCTATTTATTTATTAAAAAAAGGATAAAATAAATGGAAATAATTTTGCTCTGTCTAGACAGCAAGCTCGTTCTGCGCAGCTCTGCAATGAAGACTTGTCACTGGTACTTTATGAAGGGTCACACGTAATTGTACAGGTTTTATAGCATATGATTTATTCTACACAAAAGAGCATTTTACAGGTTTACACATGCACAAGCAGAGACGAATCCCGGTAAGTGAGGGACTCCTGGGCCCCACAAATCAAAATTGCCTTTGTCCTCAGGGGATGGAGCTGATGCTCTGATCAAAGTGCACTCTTTAAAGAGACAGCCGCCTTTTGTTCACCATTTTCTGAACCTGTCTTTATTTTAAATAATTTATACAGTTCCCAATCCTTATTACAAACTAGGACGCTTGCTGACCACTGAGTAAAACACAAGCCAAACCAGCAACAACAAAAAGCCATTAGATCAGCAAAGCGAAGAATTAGATGCCAAACAACAAATGAAAAGAAAAAAAAAAAAAGAGCTATCATGTCCCAGCAGGGAAGAAAATTCCAATTACTAAGACAAACTGTAGCAAGTATTGTTTGTGCAGGACAGATATTTTCATAAAACACCTGCCAAGCAGAAAGGATGCTCCACAGAATTCACAATTAATGAAGGAACACAGGACAGACAGTTCAGGAGCGTGACACCACAGCAGCATGGACACCTGAACAGAGCAGTCCTGCTGCCCAGACTGAAAACATCCATGCTTCCATCCTCATTATGCACGGAGGGATGGAAAAAACCCCAGAGATAATTCCTACATCATATAAAAATCCAACTATTAGAAGGACATCAGATACCTTTCCAACTATGCAAAAAATAGCTTTTTTTTTTTTGACAAAAGGAGCGTTTCTAACACATTTTACCCCGTGGTGGGGGAAGATCACATGTTGTTCAACTTCTACAAGCAGCATCTTTTCTTTGAACTGAGACTGTGCAAACTGATGACGTAAATCTACTTGGCAATAAGAAACAAATTAAAGGACTTTCAGAGAAAGGATTAGATCACTATTTTCTCCTATCTACTTGGTCAATATGAAAAAAAACCAAAGTCACCTCCTTCTTCCTTTAGTTTTCTGTCGAACAAATACAGTGCCCAAAACCACTTGACCGTCCTTCTATTAAAAACTGGTTTCATTTGCAATAGAACCGATCAACTCCATAAATAAAAGGTTCTAGAGAAAACAAAGTTAAGAGTATTGATTTCCCATGAACACTTACCAATCCCGCATCCTTTCTAGAAGCACAGCTTGAGTACAGATCCTGTTCTCCTCCCTAGCTGCCTCAGCTGTACCATAATTTAGGTCTATTCATCCTTTTCAATGCATTATAATGTGTTCATGATAAGAAGGGAAGTATATTAAATATCAAATATGAAGCTGGTTTATTGGGATGTTTTAAAATAGGGGAATGGGAAAAACCTTGTATCAGAGGCAGAACTGGCAAAGACTTCAGTAAGGAGGATGCAACTAGGAACTGAAATGGCATTAGTTTTTCATATGCAGACCTCTCCTGTACATTAACATCGGTGGGGCAACACACAGAAGGAAAAGCCATGCATAAACACTTCCCTACTATTTATCTCCTTTCTGTGTGGTTTAAGAGGACACAATATCATGCAGGAAGCCTGTCAGATGGTGGAGATATGCATCACAACAAAAGCATGAATTGAAAAGTCCTTGTAATAAAGTAAGTTGCAACCCCCTCCCCCCCCGTAGAAATACAGGAAATTTAAAGCAATAGAGGCAGAAGAGCCACTGACTTAAGAAACACCAACTCCATCGAATTTAAAAATAGAAATAATGATACGAACCATCTAACCTGGCTTGAAACACCTTTAGAACATCACCCAGTGGCTTTCATCAATTCACTGCATTACTTCTAGTTGAACAAAGACACAACTTCCAGAAAAAAGGACATCCAACTGTAAAAAGACTCTGCAAAGACATAAAGACCTGGTCTGCTCCCTTGGTAAGCTTTTCTAATGTTAGCTTCCCTCATCCTTAGCAATTTGCTCCTTGGTTCCAAGAATTCATTTATTCATTTATTTAGCCACTGGGTACTGGTTGACACCTGTAAACTTTGAGACTCTCCACTATCAAACTCTGGCATCAGAAACATCCTCCGTGTTTACATCCTTTGAACACCTAGTTTCAAACAATCACTCCCAAACTACCTTCAAACTCCTCTGTTGCACTGATTTTAATTTTTAAACCTTTTGCTGTGCAAGAAAACCAAAGACTAAACTTGCTCCACAGTTGCAGGAGGAATGTGGTGCCGGTCTCCCATTAGAGCTTGCCACAGCCAATGGAAACACTGTGAATACCTTCCTAAAATAGTCCTTGTTCTTCTTAAGGCAGGTCTCATGCTATAGAGCTTATAAAAACCTTACATAAAGTATCAAAAGTTTTCAAAAACTCTTGTCCAAATTTTCCAGGAGAGCCAGTTTTTGAGATAAGCTGCAAATAAGCATGAGACAAATATTCAAAACATGACTAACTAATTTCATGTTGTGAGACCTATGTACCCTGGAAATAGAAATTGTCAAGCCAATGCAAATACACAAACTGCTCTATCAACCAGAGCAGAGGTATGCAAATTGTTAAAATATAGAAAGAAACGGGGAAAGATCAGCAAAGCACTGATTAAAAAAATCCCCCAAAGCAGGAGCAAGAAGCGGCTAATCTCTGCCTTCAGAGACTGCTGTTTTCCAAAATTAGCACAGGTAGCTGTTCAGAGTAACAGGTGAAAACACAGGAAAACTCTTTTAAGTGTTGGGGTTCATCCCCCTCATCTCCGAGTTCCCAAAGCAGACAAGTCCATGAGGCTCAAAATTAAATCAAGCCCTCCTCTCATATAAACAAAGCATTTAAAAACTTTTATATATCCCCAACTGGTAATTCTTTGCTTTACCATCAGCAAATGAGCTTCCGCTCCTTTCTGCAGTTGTCAGAAACATCACCCTCCCACAGTTATGATTTTGAAGCCCATGGAAGCTAAGCAGCTTTGCCATCCCATGGATTTAAAAATTAGCATCCTTGATAAGTGAAACTACACAGAAGCATGAGTGCTCAGATTTTTCTACAGGAATTTCAGTAAATGATACATCATAATATATGCAAATAATAGAGCACAGATGCCTTCTGATGTAGGTGCTTTGTAAGCACAAAGTCACGGTAGTATTATAAATCATAATGTATTAATGTTCTCTGCATGAGGCACTTACAAGAAGAGGAAAAATGGATCTCACTCGCACTAGGGACAAACTGATGGACTGATTGATGAATACTGTTATAGCCGGTAGATGATCTCTTCACAGCAATATACATTAGACGTTGTACACCCAAGTCATTCTTCTTAAAATGTTTTCCGGTTAATTTAGGAGTGAATAAAGACAGGATATTTGCACACTTGAAAAATTAAATGTGCCCTTCAGAAGAGGGGCACAGCGGGTAGGAAGAGGGCAAATTTTGCTCATGAAAAGCAGGTAGGCAGGGACGTAAAAAATGGCTTGCTGAGGTTGCAGCATCCACCAGAAACAATAAACATCCACCTCTCCAGCTCCCAGATCAATGTCATATGTACCAGACAACATCACTCACCTCTACACTTGTCCATTAGGAAACAGCGAAAGTTATTGGAGTCCTTCTGCTCAAGAATATTGCCAGGTAGTAACAACTTTCTAACCCCGTTCAATGCCACAGCACAGAACAAGCAAGCTAGCTTGAAAATAAAAGTTTTACAAACATCTAAAAATGCCAATTCCATATGCAAAAGGCTGTTTCCTGAATCAAATAATTTTAAATGTCTATCTACAATGAAAGTAATTCTGCCCTAAGAAGCAGCATTACAATGTAACAGCCTTCTATTCACGCTATGATCTAGTTTGAGACCACCCGGATGGACGAGCTGAGTAACTCATCGAGTGTTACAGAATCACGGTGAAGGCTTCAACAATGATTTTGTGACATCGGTAACTTTCTGGTTTAAAGCCACGTAAGCAAAAGCGGCATGTAATACCGTGACACAATCCTAGGAACAAGCTATGAGCAGCTAAACAGAGTAATTCTATTGCAATGTAAATCAATACCAGATTTACGTCAGACACAAGACAATGTGCATAGCCCTGCTGGAGCATGGCAAGGTACATGGAAAGCCCTTTTTATCAAAAAAAAAAAAAAAAAAAAAAAATCCTGATGGATGCTCAAGTGTCTCTTTAAGCCAGGCCATTCTTTTCTGGAAAGTGAAACCATACTGATGAAGTACCAGCCCACACACAGACATTATCATCTAGCATTTTATCCTTTCAGATTGCTTAATGAAGTGATTCTAGCACAGTCAGTGATCTTTAGCACTCGGTCTCAGTGGCTCTCATCCAGCTGAAGATGACAACCTCTACATGTCACACCATTGATGCAGTATTATCTTTTACTAGGGTATGAGTTGCCCTTTCCGTGCAGGGTGAACACTGCTATCCTTTCAAACCCAGCTGAGATCCGAGATGTTAACCTAGTGGATACTTAGAAGGGAGGCAGAGCAGAGAATTTTCTAACTACCAATTGCTGTAGCTGTGAGGAATCCAAGGGCAGTGAGAGCTGCAGCTGCTGACAGCCTTTAAAGATAAATAGGGACAGAAAGGCTCAAAATGAAGGTGAGAAAAACAACAAACTTTGACGTTCCCTAGGACAGAATACCACAGGCAAGAACTCCCTTGTACAAGTGACATTTAAAAGTAATGTCAGGAAGCTATTTCCACACTTAGTTTTGACAGGGCATTGTATTCAAACTGAAATGAACATTTAAACCAAGCCCAAAGGGATGGGCCTTTAAAAAGCTCTTCCATTGCCAACTGAGCCTCCCTAGAAAAATCATCTCCCACCTTGGCTGGCTGTTCATGCTTCACTTTTAGGGAAACCAAGAAGCAGATCCCCACCATAAACACTTCAGAAAATGGCTAAATACACAAGCCTAGTCATGGGCCTCGCAGACAAAACTCCGTTTGGTCCATTTAGTTGGACACAAAGAATGACGCTGACCAGCACAGAACCAGGTTATGCCTCCCTTGTAAAATAAAGACACATCTAACTGCCTGTAAGAATCTATTCAATGCTTCAAAATCTTTTCCATAATACAAGTTATGTCTTTACTGACCTCCCATTACACTCTGTTTTCTTGGTGTATATGAACTATTTTGAATATACACAGTATCTTAGAACTATACACATGCTTTTAGGGTTAAACAAGTAAGAAAAGAAAAAAAAAGCAAGCTGCTATGAAGCTACTTGCAAAGGAACTGAATTTTAAACTACTTTCACAATGCATCTTGAATTTTTCCATAGTATTTTCCTTCTGAACAGTCTAACACAACATAAATAAGGACGCCTGCCCCAGTTCCCTCTCTAGGTCCCCGTACCGTGTTTTCTTGACAAAGCTGATAAAAGACTGTAATGCTGTATGGACTGGAGATGAATCCTTCATGTTGCTAACTGTACCTGCCCACAAAATTAAGTTTTGCCAAGTCTAAGACTACACACTCCTATCCTTTTTCTTTCAGTATGTATTAATAGAGATGCTTGAGGAGAGCATGAAGACCAGGAGTCAAACCATGCGTTTGACACTGTTAAGGAAAGGAAACATGGCTCTATCTAAAGGCTCAAGAGGTAAGTGAAGAGGAACCATCATGCTGCTCCTGTACACCAAGAAAGATGCAGTCTTAAATGATCTTTTAAAAATTTCCTGCAATTGAAGCATAGGGAAATTAATATGATTTTTGGTTCTTGGGTGTGTTAACCCTAAGTAAGCCACGTAAAAATGCGAAGGACTAGCAATAGGAATATTTTACTACTGTAGGTCAAACTGACCTGTTATTGTCTCCACTTTCCAATGGAAAAACACTTTGCCAATGTTACAAAACAGTGATCTAACCAGGAGCACTAAGAGCTGTGACACAAGTAATTCTGCTGCAGAGAACTGCTGGATGTTCAGAACATCACTGATGAAGCAACCGTGGGTTTTCTTCCCCCATTTCCACACCATCTTAATTACAGTTTTGTACTCAATCCAACCTCAGGTACTGTCACAGCATAGCCAAGGGATTCAGCCAAGTTATGCTGCTAGCACTATGGTAGTTTATAAGTATCTATTAATGACTACTCTAAAAACATTAAGCTAATTTAATTCCAAACTAGGGCCTACAGTCATCTACTCCTGAGTGCCCTTCCAAACTGGGAACCATATGCCCCATGTAAACAGACATCTTGTATTGAAGTATGACTACATCCAGCTATATATTTAACAAGTGGTATGTAAAGACGATTTAATTTCCAATGCTGGTATTCACGCAATGACTTTCTTTCCAAGAATGCGTTCCTGAAGAATACCTTCTGTATTCTTTCCCTCTGACCAAAACCATTGGGTGCTCAAATCAAAGAGCCGACTGAAAATGTCTTGAAAACACGGACCTGTACAAACAAAATGATCTCCATGCTTTCCTAGATTTCCCAAGCACGAAGATTGATATGGAAGCCCCTGCTCAGTAACACCATGGAAGTGACAGCTTGAAATGAATCAAGTCTCAAGCACTTAAATTTAAAAAAGAATTTCTGAGCTAGCATGTCCCCTAGAAATGTGATCTTAGTTCTAAAATTATGTAGCATTTAAAATTTTCCTTTAATGTTAAGACTTAAAAAAAAAATATTAAGAAGCCCCAAGAGGCACCAAACCTTCAAGAATGAATGAAGAATATGGGAAAGATCGACACTCATGGGCTGATCTCCTGCCCACTGAGCTCAGTTGTATCACCTGATTCACACATCTGAACACCCAGCCAGAAATACAAGAGCTCTTTCACATTTCAAAGCTGTGAGAACGAGGAATGGGGACTTACTTTTGTTTGATTCATACTCTGATACTACAAGGACTGAAACTGCCAGTGTCTCAAACAGTATCAGCATCACACTGGTTTTCCAGACTTTCTAAGAAATGCAAATTTCAAATATAAATACAGTTTGCTCATAACTAAGACAAAAGTTAACTGCAACACAGACTATTTTTTGTAGAGCTACTGGAAGGAAAATAGCAAAAAACCAAATACAAATATTTGCTGAACGAAACCAAGGAGCAGAGCTGAACCATCTGTAGGTGTTCCAGAAGAATTAACCTTTCCAAGAAAGGAAGCTTTGCTGGCTGTACTTCCAAACCTGCCAAATATTTGGAAGAGAAAGAGAAAAAAACCCTATCTGCCCAGAAAACACACTGGGGGCAGGCAGTAAGGTGAAGCCCCTGCTCCTCCCTGCCCTGTCTCCAAAGGGATAAGTCTTGCTTAAGCACTTCAGGTACAGCACCACTATTTTACAGTCTTCAAGGCCCTTCAGATTTTAGCTGTTGTAAATCATTATGAAGGACTTTTATTAGAAAGACAGACAAGAAGAAGTGCTTCATGTATGATGGATTTATCAGAAATTATACTGGCACACCACAGAGAAAGTATCTTGTAAATAATTCTTCCCAGCGGTTGCAACGTTAACTGATAGGGTCAGGTACAGTGCAAAGGGTCAGCCATCTGACAGGACAGTACCATCCTTGAGGACTCAACTGCTCCCTCCTTTGCACTTTCAGATACTGACATGAGATTAATTCTCTCAAAACGAGAGAAGTTTTTGCACTCAGCTGTCCCCTAAGTTGCTGTTGGGACAGAAAAGCACTTCCCCAGGAATGCTGTGGTGAGGCATGGAAAAGGAACACAATTTTTCTTACTTGCCCTCCAGGCCGTGGAGTCTGCACATCTCAGGTCTTCATGTGTGCTGAATTTTGCCAAATTCAGAAAAAAATAAAGTGAAAATAACCAATTAGGGTGGTTTTCTTTGCATACCACAATCGTTCATCTTGGTCTCTACTATGACTTTGTGACCTACTGTTTTTCTCTTGGGTATATACTCCCAACCAGAGCATAGAAACAGCCAGAAATGTTTTTTATTTAGGCTAAGTTATTGGCATGACATCTCCAACAATCAAACAAATGACAGAACAGCTTAGCGAGGGTTGGGGTTTGGTTGGTGGTTGGTTTGGGTTTTTTTGACTTCTATGACTACATGATCACATAGCTAACAGAAGACTACAATTCTGAGAAAAACAGTTTCCAGTGAGAGAGTACTAAACATCTTGTCATCCAGTCGGCAACATTCCGGTGCCATCAGAACACATAAGACCCACACAGATGGTTTCAAAGGATTTTGGGAAGCGATTCAACATGATCAATATATGATATTCTATTGACCATACGAGTTCTTAAGCTTCTGGTCAGATCATGAAGAAACTGCCACACTGCCCCATCAACTTATTTACCCTCTCCCAACGGGGTTAGTAGCTTTATGTAGCACTCCCATGATGAGTTCAACTCGCTTGTTTTCAGTATAAACTAAATACCAGCGATTCTTGCAGAGCAGGGTTGAGGGTGGTGTGCCAGGAGGGAGCTTTACTCCACCCTGAGGTCACTGCTTGCTCCCTTTATATGCCAAGAAACCGCAGCTTTGCCGATATCATCAAGGGGGAGTTGAACTCTCCTTGACTGGCACAGACAAAAAAACCAAAACCAATTCACAATAACCTACATTTCAAACACCAGATGACAAGACAGAAAGCCACCACCTAAAAACTCTCAGTGCCTAGCAGCCCGAAAGTGTGCAGCTTGCACTTACCAGGTATGCAGCAGAAAAGCAGAAGCATTCCGGAGAACGAGTGGTTATGACCAGCAATATGACTTCCTACCCCTGCCTATGAATCATGTGGTCTCCCTCCCTCTTACTCCTCAGTTCCACCTGTGTTTATAGGAATACTACACTAATCTTTATGTAAGCATCAAAATAAGGTGACTGCCAAAGCCCAAGGCCTTTCCAAACAGTACAGAAAGGTAGTGCATGGAGGGTTTCTTTAATCTGTTTCCAAATTTGGGTCCAAGTTTAGCGGTGAAACAAGGAAACACGACAAGGTAAGAGACTGTACAGTTTAGGGAATTTTTACAAGGACATACCAAGTCCTCCATCTTGTGGACACAGGCTTAATTTCTGACTGATGCAATATCTCAAAGATACTTCTTGGACACTCTGGGCAGAGTTCCCCTGGAGAATATGGCTGGCATTTTAGAGTGACCGTAGGACATACCAGCACAGGGCTTTAAGAGTATGAATGCTGTGAAAGCTGGCATTAGAATTATGCTGTATTTTGTACATTTGGCATTTTCCCTGTAGCCACTACCCCCGGAATCAACCAGGGAAACAATTACAGCCTCTATTCTAGAAAAAGGACCTGGCCTTCACAGCTTGTGTGCGACTGAGCATGAAAATCTGACTGAAACCAACTCCAAAAAGGACTGGAATGAGCAGGAAAATTAATTTTTAAAAAGAATACGTTCAATCTCCTCTTTCCTAAGCCAGACTTGCATTTTTGCATGCTTGTGGTTGGCACCACTTTTGAAGGTTGCCCAGAGGCCTACTCTATGCAAACATGTCAGCAGAGCCGCATCACTTCCCTGGCTGGCAGGTGTCCATGTGACAGCATCGCCCTCCTGAAGTCCCGCCTAGCATGCTGCAGGTGCAAGAGAAGGGAACAATAAAAAAAGCGACGTTGTGTGTCGTCACAGCAGATCCAGGGGCTAAGGAGCACCCCTGTTCCTGCTACAGAAGGAAACCCAGTCCAGACTCATAGCGATTTGTAGCTCCCAACATCTGCTCAGATACCCAGCTATTACACTACAACCCAATTTGTGCAGATACATTTAACACTGCAATTTTGGCACCGTTTCCCATTAAATTTCTAACATATATAGGTGAGGTCTGTCAACCATTTAACATGTGGAGATGATAACTGTTGTAACTGTAAGCACCGATTGTTGTTGCATCATTTGCTTGCTGACTTCTTGTGCAGATTTCCTCTCTTATAGGAGCAGTCACCCATATATGTAGAAAGTTAAACAGAAGAGGATCATTATTAGGTCTCCCTTCTGCTATTGGCCCAGTTTCAACTCCCACCGTTATTAGCTCTCCTAAAAAGCGTTTGTGCTGTCTGATGCCAATTAGCCAAGGAATCTAGATAAAAGGAAGTATCCCCTTTGTGGAGAATTAAAGCTTTGAAAAGGTACATACCTCTACAGGCTGGAAAACAAATCTGTCTCTTGATGCCAATGAGCCACTTACAAATACAGTCCATACCCTGTATTTTGCTGCATCACAGAATCCTGCAGCTTCCAGTACTACATCACTGGTGCAACACTTATTCCCAGACACCAGAAAACAGCAAGGAGCAGGTCAAACCTCAGTACAGAGAATACCCCTTCCTCCTGCTTATGTACAAAGCAAGCTGATTTGTTCCCACGAGCTTTTAAAAGCCATGACAGATCTTTCTGACAGAAGTCACCTCAAGTATTTGTTACAATTACACCGTTTTCCCCTTCTCACAGATTCTGGTAGCTAGGAAGAGTGAAAGCACCCATGGAGTATCAGATAAAGCTGGGCACAACATAGAGAATTTGAAGGCATGTAAGTTGCTGCTCACGTCTGCCTTCCAGGACTCCCCAGTATTGTGTTTTTAATTCCCTACCCTATTAACATGTTAATCGTATGAAAGAGCCCCCAGAAGAGACAGGAAATTCTAAAGGGTACCTCCTGGTAGCCACCCCAAAATCACCTAAATGAAACTTGGAAGGGATTATGTTGCTTTCAGCTTTTTCTAATTAGTTTGCCAAAAGTTTGCTTGTTTTTGAAAGAAACATGTTTGTCCAAAAAAAAAAAACAACCAACCCAAACCCCAAAAGCTAAAGCAGAAGGTTTTCATTTTCTGATCATGTAATTCAAAAGCAGCTGCAGAACAACCTCATCGGTTTGGCCTAACAAAAACAGCCTCTCTAAGTTAGCAAATTAGTATTCTCCCTGGTCTACAGATGATGAGGAAAATGACTAAGGACTTCGTAATCAGCACCTACGAAGGGGTGTTTCCACGGTAGAAAAAAATTAACTCAGGAGATTCCGTTCCTGGTTTCCTTCAACCGCATTCCCTGGTTTTGTAGCTACTGAAAAACGTCTAACTATATCCAAAGGCAGGAAATTCAAATGCTTTCTAGCTTGCTACCACTTAACAATACATTTTAAGACAAAAGCTGCTAGAAAGACAAGCAGCATTACTAAGGCAGCACCCTTTATATTGAAAAGAAAACAAATCCTCTTGTTCTCATGAGCAACCTGTAGGATTCCCTGAACTGCTTGGATTCACCATCACTTGCTGAAGGACAGGAAGCAAGGTTGGCAATATCACATGCTGAAAACATTCCACAATGCCAGCCACAAGCAAACGCTGAAGAAATATTCTCACAGCGTGCCCTTGAAGAATGATGTCTGGCCTTATTCAGAAATCCCATGTCATGTAAAAAACGTACCGACTTGTGTTAGGTAAGCATAGGCTTACAGGAAGAGAAAGAAAAGCAAACCTGATTATTTACGTAGCAATAAACTAGATCTTTAACTTTGAAAGCCATTACAAAAACTTGGTTCTCATCTTTGCATCTACATGTTTGAATACCAGCATGCAGTTTCTGTGCTAGCAAGCAGAAAAGTACCAACAATCCACTTTTTCCAGTCCTCACATTAAACCCATGTAAAAACCTTTTTAAAAACTTGTGCACAAAACTGAAGAAAATAATCGATATATACATGCAACAAGGAAAAAAAAACCACCCCCAACAACAAACCACCTTGAAGTTTCTACTTGCTTTAGAAGTCTAGTCACTTAAAACTCCCAGCAAAATACCTACGTGCCTCCTACCCAACCCCGCCACGCTGGAAATACTGCAGCAATACAGTCCCCCATTTGCATGGACTGTGTCAGGAGGGATCTCACCTGTGACCTGCATTCTGCGGTAATTTTAATACCTCTACCATGGTCCTGCAACCATGCCAACCAGAAAGTCAGCGTAGCCTCCACACGCTTCTCTCCAGCGCTGGGTTTTCTCTGCCTCAGACGGTCTGGAATGCAGAAAAGCCAGAGCCCGAGCCCGTCAAGCGCAAGCCTCTCTATTCAGCTGCTTGGCTCGAGTTGAACAATAGCCGCCCTTCCGTCGCTCGCCTTCTCTCTCTGCATATGGGATGCATGCCATCCTCCCTGCAAACAGCGACATAATCTACCCGGGATGGGTAGACACTTCATTTTTTTCTGTCCCAAGGGAGGGTGGAGGAGCTGAGAGACAGCGCAAGCACTCAGGGTGGGGTGGAAGGGGGTGTGGGCAGGAGGAGACTCCTGTTAAGCAAAAACATGTCTGATGCTGAGAAAATTTGGGGATTTCAAGCAGCTGACTCCAAGTCTAAAATCAGCTCCAGGGAAACTTAAGAGGCTGATATCGCTGCATGTACTCGCTGGACTGTTAGAAGCCAGTCAAGATGGAAACACGGTTTTGTCAGCTGAACAAGGAACTGTGTCTGAATGCATCTGACAAAACTACACTTTATTTGAAGATGTTACACCACTTCAAATGTTTCTACAGCTTAGGAAACACACAGTACTAAAAGAATCCCAGAGAGTCAGTTAAACAGTGAACTCCCCACCCCTCTCCTTGCTTCATGCACTGCTCTTCCCCCCACTTTAAATCCAACCTAAGTTCCATGGCTTTGAAAGTGAAAAGGTGAAGTCTGATACTGCAAGCCTTTTCATGAGCTCCGTGCTTTCCTGTTTTAGACTGCTGAGGGCTGAACTTCCAGGTATAGCATTGCTCTAAAATAAAGACAAAAGCTGCTCTCTAAGATGCAGAAGCAAAAACCTACACCGTTTGGCTACTGCTGCCATCATAACATCCCTTATACGTTATAATGCCTCTGCTGAGAATAGTGTGCCAAGTTGGATCAGTTGAAAAGTCCGTGGTCTGACTCCCAGCAGATCCCACCTGCCAGTCCAGGACCAGAGCAGACAAGCATACACACAAGAGGAATGCAAAGTTGTTCAGCCTGTTGCTAAATAGGCTGACGAGTTAACAGGCTACGCCGATCTCTCCTACCTTCTGCAGTTCTTGAGCGCGCATGTGTCGAACATACCTATTTTAATCTAATTTTGCCACTTGTTTGCAACACAATATTCTCCTCTGATTCAGTCCTTTTCCCCCCTCTAACACTACCCATCTCCTTTTCGTTTGCTGGATTACTGAAGATGAACTCCGGTAGGTTCTCTTCGGCAACAGCCTCACGCACCCTCACAGTGCTTCCCCTGGAAGCAGCAGTAACTTTGGTCACCTCACCCCCTGCCAAGGCTCACGTGAGAAATCTGTGTGAAAAGCACAGCGTAGCCCTTGGGAAAGAAACTTGTTGAATGTGTGCTCAAACAATATGCTGACTGCCAAATAAATAATAGAAAACTATAATTGCTCCCTTGCCCTTTAAAGTCAATCGCTAAACATGCAGTGATATTGCACCAAGATTAGCAGTGGAATAGAACAGCGGCTCAAAAAAAGATACCTCTCCCCACCCCCAAAAAAACCCACCCCTCCAACCCCAACAACCTGTCTCTGATAGCAGTACAACAAAATAAATAGTCTCTCTAAAAGACAAATTGGTTTGACCTGCTGTTTAGAAATGCCTAATTACCGGAAACAGAAGGGCAGAAGAGTCTCATGATCTCAGTTGAGCCAGATTCTGCCAAAAAAGTAGTAACAGTTTATAAGCGATTGTAATCTCCTCTCTCTCACCACCCTTGCTTTGTAAAAACCCCCAAATACTATGGTAATTACATAGAACACTTCATTCCAAAGCACTGCACCAACTACATTTGCAGCACCACAGAAAAGCATCTCTCTCCAGGGTGGAGCAACATCAGACAATTCATGTATAGCACAGGGCATGATAGAAAAGATGGAAAAATTCAGGACTGGAACATTAAAGTTCATCTGCACATCTCTTCAAAGTGTTCTAATGCTTTTATAGGCAAATCCTGATTGCCTTTTTTTTTTCCTTTGCTTTTAGATTTATTTTTTTTTTAAATTAAGGTTCTTTGATTACATTTCTGGGGTTTGTTTTCCTGTTTTGCTTTTCCATATCACATATTTTTTGTTTTTCAATCAGGTTCAAAGAGAAGGGTTAAAATTTTGGATGCAGCTCTCAAATAAGGCCATAATCTGCTTTCCTTTTTTTTTTTTTTTTGTCTTCCCGAAGAAGCCATTTTCAGTGATGTGGGAATGTTCAGTCCTGGTATCTATTTTTGGCAACCCTAAAACTTCCTGTACTGGCCTCAAAGAAAGATCTCTGAAATGCCAAAGGGGCCATCCAACTCAAGTAAATCCACCTGCTGAAGACTTTGGAAGAGACAGTGAATGAGGAAGATAGATATTAAAAAAAAAAATAAATTGGGGGAAGGAAGCAAACCATATGAGTACTTTGAAGTATTCTAGAAATCTACCCAGATTCAGGAATTTGAAATGCAATTTACGAAGTCTAGGAAGTAAAGTTGTTTCCAAAAGACTGTGACACTGAATAAAGATGATTAAAAGAATCAAAACCCTTGATAATATCGCATGACTTATGTTCAAATAACCGATCACCTGACAAACATAAGGTTATACTTCTCATCAAATAAAAAGCCAGTTGAATTGGAAGAAGAGGAAGAAAAACGTCAGTGCAATGAATTCACTTGTTCTTGGGTGGTTCTGTTGCCCCTAGACAGACGAGGCACCTTCACAGCTTCTGAATATGGAGGCGGGTGCTAAAGAAACCTATTAGCAGATTGGAGGCACTCCACCAGAACAGATTAAAAAAAAGAAAATATGTGAGAGTTGGACTTTAAAAAAAAATATCTAAAATTTAAATGTAAATCCATTTATTTTAGCAGAAATCGTTTACAATGAAAGGTGAGGTGTTGACTTTGTGTCTGTCTTCCCATGATCTGTCTGAACTACTTCAGATAAGAAACAGGTATGGGAACACTCAGCTTGCACAAGACTTTTTTAAAATGCCAAGTTAACATGGAGAGAGAAGCTACTAGAAAAACATTTTAATAAACATTCTCTTCATATATCCAGCATATTCCAGATTAATTTATAAAAAAAAAAACCAATAGTTGCATCTATTCAGCAAAGGTTCCACTAAGTCTGATGCAAAGAATTCAGAAATTTAAAGAAAATGCGGAAGATAAATAATAAAAATCATTAGGCTTTTTTAACAACTTACAGAACTGATAGTCTGAATATGTTCAGGATATCATAATACATGCCAATTACAGTGTCTTTATGAGAAAGCAAGTTCAGCTCAGAGGCTCTGTACGGATCTTGTTACCACCAAGAGGGTGATGGAGAAGCTACACAAGGATGGTGTTTCAGTGTGAATCCTCTTTTTCTCCCCACAAACACTGAGGCTGACACTGGCACAGAGGAAAGCCTCTCTTTTTCCTCCATGGCTCTGAGCCCTGGCTGCCTCTCAGGTACCAGTGCTGGCATGGTGCCAGAAACTCCGGGAGGGGGGGGTGGGGGTGTGGGTGGGGGGGCTGCTTTGTGCCGGTTTTAGCCAGTACTGACCAGTTCCAGCTGGTACCACCAGACCCCAGTGTGAGACAGAGGAGAGGTGGGGAACAAAGAGGTGAAGTAGGAAAGAGAGGTAGGGTAAGGTGGCATTTTAAGGTTTTAAAAATAAGTTTTAAAATCAGTTTTAAACTGATTTCAATCAGCAATAAGTGAAATTAGTTTTCCTCCAGTCAAACCTGGTTTGCTCGTGGTGGTAATTTGCATGCAGTTTCCCTGTCGTCGTCCCATGAGCTTATCCATCTTGTTTCTCCTCCCCGTGCCATTGAGGAGCAGGGTGAGGGCAGCCAGCAGCTGGACAAGATGAAGCTATCACATGCTTTACCAGAAGCAGGAATAAAAACATCTCTTCCAAAATCCAGATAATTCTCTGATTTTCAACAAGAACTGTTAACACCTGAACCTCACAGTCAAAGCAAGACCGGAGAATTAATACAACAATGATCAAGAGCGACCAGCCCCTGGAGGCTCCATTAGGGTTTGCCAGCCTTCAGACCAGCAATCCCCAACACCACCTGCAGCCAAAAACTGCAAAAGCAAAGCACTCATTAGCTGTACAACACAGATCTTTGGGTCAGCAAGCTTGGTGACCACCTCTCTAGACTTTCCTGCTACTTGTATGCAGTCCAGACAATTTCTGCAGTGTGTTGAAGACAATTTCCTGCTACAGATGGTGCAGGAGCCTACAAGGGGCGGGCGGGTGCTGGACCTTGTTTTAACTAACAAGGACGGGCTCGTTAGGGAAGTGAAGGTCGGGGGCAGCTTAGGTCTAAGTGACCATGAAATGGTTGAGTTCAAGATCCTGGGTGGAAGAAGCAAGCCAAAAAGTAGGATAGCTACCCTGAATTTTGGAAAAGCTAACTTTGATCTCCTCCGTGACTTAATAGGGGCTATCCCGTGGGCTACGCTGTTTGAAGGAATGGGAGCCTGTGAGAGCTGGCTAGCATTCAAACAGCACTTCTTCCAAGCACAGGAACGATGCATCCCTTTGTGCAGGAAATCGGGAAGGAGAGGCAGAAGACCTGCGTGGATGAACACGGAGCTGCTGAGTAAACTCAAAGAGAAGAGGAAGATCTATGAATTGTGGAAGAAGGGTCTGAGCACATGGGGAGAATACAGGAATGTAGTCAGGGCCTGTAGGGTTGCAACTAGGAAGGCTAAAGCCCTCTTGGAAACAAAGCTGGCAAGGGACATAAAGGATAATAAAAAGGGGTTTTTAGATACGTGAATAGCAAGAGGATGACCAGGGATAATGTAGGTCCCTTGATGAATGAGGAGGGTGTCCTGGTAACGGGGGATACTGAGAAGGTGGAGATACTGAATGCCTTCTTTGCTTCGGTCTTCACCTCAAAGGCCCCCCGGGACCCACAGGCACTGGATGTAAATAGGAGTGTTTGGGATATGAAGAATTTCCCTCTGGTTGAGGTAGGGGAGGTCCAGGAGCGGCTCAAAGGGATAAACGCACACAAATCCATGGGACCGGATGGGATACATCCACGTGTGCTGAGGGAGCTGGCGGAGGTGATTGCTGAGCCGCTCTCTATCATCTTCAACAGGTCCTGGAGAACAGGAGAAGTGCCTGAGGACTGGAGGATAGCCAATGTCACTCCAGTCTTTAAAAAGGGCAAGAAGGAGGATCCCAGCAACTATAGGCCAGTCAGCCTCACCTCTGTCCCCGGAAAGGTAATGGAACAGCTTGCTCTGGATGCCATCTCCAAGCAATTGGAAGAGAAGAAGGTCATGAGGAGTAGTCAGCATGGATTCACCAAGGGGAAATCGTGCTCGACCAATCTCATAGCCTTCTACGATCTCATCACCGGCTGGGTAGATGGAGGGAGAGCAGTAGATGTCATCTACCTTGACTTCAGCAAGGCTTTTGATACTGTCTCCCATGACATCCTGATAGCAAAGCTGAGAAAGCATGGGATTGATGAGTGGACAGTGAGGTGGGTTGAGAATTGGCTGTCGGACCGAGCCCAGAGGGTCGTGATTCGTGGAGTGCAATCTGACTGGAGGCCTGTGACTAGCGGTGTTCCCCAGGGCTCGGTGTTGGGTCCAGTCCTGTTTAACATCTTCATTGACGACCTTGATGAGGGAATAGCCTCGACCCTCAGCAAGTACGCCGATGACACAAAGCTGGGAGGAGTGGCTGACACGCAGGAACACTGCGCTGCCATCCAGAGAGACCTGGACAGGCTGGAGAGCTGGGCAGTAAGAAACCAGATGAGGTTCAACAAAAGCAAGTGTAGAGTCTTGCACCTGGGAAGGAACAACCGTTTCTATCAGTACAGGCTGGGGGATGACCTGCTGGAGAAGAGCTCAGTGGAGAAGGACCTGGGGGTCCTGGTGGATGACAGGTTGGCCATGAGCCAGCAGTGTGCCTCGGTGGCTAAGAGAGCCAATGGGATCCTGGGGTGCATCCGGAGGAGTGTAGCCAGCAGGTCAAGGGAGGTGATCCTCCCGCTCTACTCTGCCCTGGTCAGGCCCCACCTGGAGTATTGTGTCCAGTTCTGGGCTCCCTGGTATAAAAAGGACAGGGATCTCCTGGAGAGAGTCCAGAGAAGGGCTACGAAGATGATAAAGGGCCTGGAGCATCTCCCCTATGAGGAAAGGCTGAGAAGATTGGGACTGTTCAGCCTTGAGAAGAGAAGACTGAGGGGGGACCTAATTAATGTTTATAATTATCTTAAGCAAGGGATGCAGGGGAATCAGCCAGCCCCTTTTCAGTGGTCTGTGGGGACAGGACAAGGGGCAATGGCTGCAAGTTGGAGCATAGGAAGTTCCGCACCAACATGCGGAGAAACTTTTTCACAGTGAGGGTGACAGAGCACTGGAATAGGCTGCCCAGGGGGTGGTGGAGTCTCCTTCTCTGGAGATATTCAAGACCCGTCTGGATGCCTATCTCAGTGAAATGTCCTAGGGAGCCTGCTTCGGCAGGGGGTTGGACCCGATGATCTCTCGAGGTCCCTTCCAACCCCTACAATTCTATGATTCTATGATTCTATGATTCTACTGCTTTACCTCAGACATACTACGTATCAGAGGGGGAAGAATATAATTGAGGAATAAATGAGATAATCTGACCACTAAAAACTCCAGGTATCACCTAAACTGCATCCAAGTTGCTGGAAAAAAGGCGGCAGGTCAAGGAAATATTTGCAGTTCCATTCAAGATTTTTTAAAAAAAACTTTAATTTTTCTCTGGTTAATGCACAAGGTAAAGTAGTCTCAAATATGCATCCAGAATTATTAGCTTGTATCCAAAAGCACTTTACTGGACACACAGTTGAATCTTAATGGACACTAATCACTGCTAAAACGGATAGTCCTCCCCATCTCCAAGGCTTCTTTTGGGAATCAGGGATTTGCTTGCGACACAGAGGTGCCTGTTAGAAGAGTTTCTGATAAACTCCAGTGGAGTTCAATAGCCCATTTTTCCTCTGTGGCTTTATTATTTTTCTTTTAAAGTAAATTATCTCCCTGCTGTGCTGCCAAAACATTTTTGTCTGTTTTGCAGATAAAAACCATGGTTATAATTCTTTCCACGCCTTGTGCTATGAAAGAGCGATCCCTTACAAACGGGGTAGCAGGTTAGCAAAATATCCAGTACATGCTTGAGTAAGTCATTTAATACCTATGCCACTTCATATACTATGAATCTTTTTATTTATGGATCAATAAAAAGTAGCTCTCCCGCAGGAGGTGTGTCACTGCCCCAGAGAAGTGTGAATATCACAGGATGGCACAGGAAATAACAAAACCTCCATTTTAAAAAATATTTTTTTAAAAACACCACTTGTCTACTTCCCAGAGGTATTGTGAAGATTAATTAGCTTGTGTTCATGGACTATTTTGAAGGTGTAAGAATATTACTGCCTGATGGAAAACAAATCTCCTGAGGTCTTGCATGGAAAAACCCAATATATAACTGACAATGGATTTCTTGCCCCATTACAGCTTTCTTAGCAAGTTCTGCCATCCTCTACCAGAACTAATTACAAGGAAGAAAATCCCCCCAAACTTTGGATCCCATGCAGTAATGACAAAGTTCTTCAGCACATCTTGTGCAGGCATACAAAAGCCTGTCACTGAATACCTTCGGAGACATTTCAGCTCAGATGGATACCTGCCAAAGGCCACAGCAACAACCCATAATGCCAGAACAGAAATACAGGGATTTACACATTTTTCAACACCCTGGAGATAAGATACAGGCCACCTCACTGATTATTATAGCACAATACTCTTTGTCTGTATTTGCTTGCCACAAGAATGTCCAACATACGATGACACGAGGAAAGGCAAGCAGTATGCTGTACTTATTTAAAACACAGATATTTCTTCAGAGTTGCCAGAAGCATGACTCAACTGGTCCTCCAGAAGGGGTCCATGTTTCTGTACAGGTTTGTCCATCACATATTGTATGCGTAATTTTCTTGTTTTGAAGTCTGGACTATCAGAAGATTGCAAAAGCATGTGAATCCTGCAGAAGCGGATGAACCTGTAATGGACCACCTGCATGGCTAGCACGGGATAGGGAACTTAAGGCTGTGGCTGGGACAGAAAAATGTGCAACCCTAATGAAATAGGGAGGCATCATGAGCCCTCGCTGCCATGCCCAAAGAAATACCAGAAGTAGTTCAAGTAACAGTAGCTGTAAGAATGTGAGAGCACAGACTTCAGCGGTGGCAGAAATGAGTAGCAACACAAGCTCCTCTGAAAATCTCGTGCAGCCCTTGCTCAAATCTCTGCTGCCTTGGCTCCGCTGTTACTCTAAGTGCCCTGGCTAGGTCAAAGCTAAGACAGAGAGCAGCTTCACATTACACCCAAGCCACTGGAACTCCAAGCTGCTCCGTGGCAGAGTGCGTAAGTGGAAACAGTTTGGCCTTCCTACCATCCTCGAGCAACACTACTCCCACCATCTCCTTTGTGCTGGAGCCACCACATGGCTGCAGGGTTACTTGGAACATCTACCAGATCAGATTCAAAGCTGACCCATCAACGCGTGTATGTGAACACGATTTCGCTGCGTGAAGTCAAATCCATTGACCTGGCAAGCATGTTGTAGACCAAAGAGGGTGGTGAAGTGGGGAGACAAGAATGTGCATACCCCTGTGCAGTGGAGAGAACTTTCTAAATTTAATACAAACTAGATGCACTTAATTCAATTTCATAAATACTTGAATTGTCAGATATCAATTCATGCTAAGGCAATAAACTGATCAGCAACTAATTCTGTAACCAATAACAAAGTCCAAACCAGATTTAATTACATCGATGTTTTTAAATTTAGTTCGACAGTTCAAATTAACCCTAGACAAGACTTCAGATAAGGAAATTCAGGTTCTAGGGAGGAAAGTTAATTTTCCATTAAGCGTTAAGCCGTTGTTACTGACAGTAAAAAGGCAAGAATACATGGTTGGGTGAAGTGTAATTACTTTTTGCCACAAGATCAAACAACTATAAAAGAGAACCTACAAAATTTGACACTCCACAGTAAGTTCATGCATGATTTGAGGTAGATTCCTCTAATGAATTTAATAAATAACTTACTGTTGTTGAGAAACTAAAGAAAATGATAGCTTCCTTCATCATAAGCTGTGGTTTGGTTAGAACATAGCCAACAAATCTGCCCCAGATGGTCCAAGAGCTACCAGTTCTTAGCAATCACTAAATTGCACAACATGCTCTATTTATCAAGTGCTCTTTATGCTCACATCACAAAATTTAAAAAAACCTCTAAAGCTATTTTTTTGTGTGTGCTGGAAGTAGCAGGCAGGGATGTAATAATACATATCCAAGGGGGAGAAAACCCCCACCCTAATGGATTATATGTCAATACTAGAAAGTTAAGATTATGTGTTCTTACCCCAGTTAATCTCAGCTGTAAAAAGGTTTGAGATCTAAACCGATAAAATTTGCTTCATGACGAAACTTGGCTTTCAGCACTGATGATCTGGGTCCAAGGGAATAAAGTTTCAGCAGGATTCAGAACAAAATAAAAAATCCTTTGGCTTCGTTTGCGTTATAGAAGAAGAAAAAGATAGCAGCTTGGCAATTTTCTCTATACAAATAACTCCAATTGCCCAGGGGGAATGTCACTGAGATCCAGGCATCCTGTTTGTTACATCTAGCTTCCCTGGAGTCAGTTTTAATTTCAAGCAGAGTTGTATACATTCTTCATCCTTCCAAGGCAAGGCAAATTGCACTGTACATACATTGTCCAAATTTCAGATTACTTCAGGGCTTTTCCCAAACTTTCATAATCTCTTTTGTGGATGCAGAAGGTAGCAGGACACTTTTCATACAGTACCTGTTTCCCTGTGTAGCTTGTTGGTTCTTTAATGATGCCCCAAACCAGCTGTATTTCACACAACCTCACAGTTTGCATCTATTTACATTTTGGGATGAAACACGATGGGTAAACAAGGTCATCTAAAGCCAGTTAGAAGTTTTAGAGTTCCAATGGATCTTGGCAGAGCTACAATCCCTACTAATCATACCCAACAGGAGATTGTGACCCAGTGAACTAGACTGTGAAGAAGCAGGTGATGGAGAGAGTCTTTAGGAAACTCTCATTTGTGCTATTGCACGAGCCAAGGGCTTCAGATCTCAGCTCACAAAAAGTTCACAGGCACAGGTTCTGGCAACGCTGTCAGCTCAGAGCTGCGAAGAGCAGAGCCATGCAGCTAAGTGTGCACTGTACCCACCTGCAGCCTACAGAACCAGCCAGTTCTTTGGCTACGACCGAGCAGCGTCAAACCACACAAGTGCAGAGTGGCGCTTTCTGTACTCAAGTACCACCTTTCAGCTGTTGGGGACCTTTTAACTTCAGAGTTTTGGTATGAAGCACTTACAGGTCAAGAGGAAAAAATAAATCCCAAAACACTCGTGGAGGAGGGTTGCTAATTTAAACAAAAAAAGGGCAATGGACGGTAACACATCTCATCCTCCTGGCTCTTGGGTTTGCATAAAGGAGGATGGGAGGATGTGAGTCTCTCTCACACGTGTGTTTGCGCATGTATATACAAACACGCTCGTGCAAGCCCAGTGCAGGCAAACCCAAACAGCTGCAAACAAGTAAAGTCAGCACATCTGAATCTTACCTTCCTGCCAGAGATACTGCTATTAACACACCCCTCAATTTGTGGGCTAAACCCAAAGCCCTGTTTTGCATCCCTGCCATGCATAACAGTTGACAGGAGATGGATGTTTAGCAGATAGCAACAGGGTGAAAAAGCAGAGTGTGCTACTGGGAAAATCATTTCATTAAGACACATCATAAATCCCTACAGCTGAGATACAGGGGGATGTAAACTGTATTTTTCTTTCCCCCTCACTTTTTAACAGCTATTCTTTGTAGGCAGAGTTGAGTGGTGGAAGAGGAAGGGACAGCTCTCTCTTCAGCACACAGTTTGGTCAGAAGTTACAGGAAGTTCATTATTTCAAATTCCTGCATTTTTCCTAAGTAAATCTTTACTGAACACGTAAAGATTGATGCATTGAAGATTCTTTCATTGACTGGGTCACAATCACTATCTCTTCTTCCAAATCAGACCGCCTCCCACTCCCCCAGCTAAAGCAGTAACCTGTTGCACAAGGATCATCATTACATGGCGAGCACAGAATAAATCTATTTGTTATTTCATCAAAAAGTACTCCTTTCAATTGGAATATACAGAAAGCAGGGCTCAGCTCTGGTTTAGTTGCAAACAACCTTGGCCTTAGAAACAGCAGCTACTGAAATAACCCTAGAAACCTTCTCAGCTAATGTCTGTTCTCTCCTCCCAGGTCTCTACCTGAAGGAAGAGCACAGACCTTGTATTGTCTTGCTGCAATCATCCCCATGTAGGGCTCAGCAGTGGCTCGCAGGAGCTGTTGTAAGAAGTACAAACCAGACACCACTTACCTAACCTTCTGTTGCTCACCTCCACTTTCAGGCCTCTGGACATAACCCTTTAAAACAGTACGGAGGCAGGATTTCTACACAGCTAACTGGTCACCTGACAGCGACGCAGTATGGATGTGGCACCCAAACTGACTGGTGTTTCATTTTTATCACTTCTCCCCTTGTCTGTGTGATCAGAGGTCTTTCTGAACTCAGTGGAACTTATACAGGAAAAAAGATGAGCTTGAGGGAAGGCAAAGGGAGTGATCACTGCAAGGAAAATCTATCAACCATGCAACTAAGCCAGAGGATCAGGAAATCAGAAGTCATGTTTGAAGCTCAAAATTCAATCTTTGCCAAATTTCAGAATCGTACGTGTAGCTCACCACAGTGCAGGAGGTATATTTTCTTTATTAGCTCTGAAGCACACTCCTGAAGGTGTTCAGAGGGCCAAACTGCCAATTTTAGCAGCCTCGGTCTTTCTGGAAAAGGCAGCAATAGCTGCAGTTGCCTTGGAACTCAGTCCTGTGCTTAACTTGAAGAAATTCAGGTTTGAAAAAACCCAACTTGGGTGATTTACCACTAATCTACAAATACAGACTAGCTTCCTACCATACAACAGCTGTGTGATCAGGAAATAAGTGTGCCTAATTTCCTATCTATTTGCATTTTAGCTCTTATGCCCCAACCGGAACGCTCACGTTGCAAGACTGTTTCCATCCAAAGTTGCCCCGACTCCTTCCTGTGTGATCACTGGGCCATGCATGAACTTTGTAGGAACTCAGTACCTCAGATACCTTTATCTCTCTCTCTCTCTCTCTCTCTCTCTCTCTCTAGTGCAGTATTTGCTGGCCAGGAGATAGAAATTACTGGAGAAAGTGTGGGCAGACACAGATACAGCATCAGTTTTACTTCATTCCAAAAATCAGGCTACAAACAACCAGAGAAGTCTCTCTGCATGAGGTAGGTTCCAGTTGCTTTATCACAGCAGACAGATACACACATGCAGGGAAGAGAAAGTAAAAAAGGCACCAAAAAAGCAGAGAACCGGTGAAGAGCTGGTTGTAAGGAGCCACTGGAGGTTATCTAGTCCTATCTTCCTGCTGGAGCAGAGCCCTGCCAACACCAAGTAGGTTCAACTGTAGCATTGTCCTCCTGAGCCATGAAAGTCTTGAAGGATGAAGTTTCTACAGCCTTGCTGGGCAACTTGTTTTAGGGCTGCACTGCCCTCCAGGTGCCAAACTGTCTCTAAATCTCTCAATCTGAATCTCCCAAGGTGCAACTTGTGGCCAGTTCTCTGTTGTTTCATCATCTGCCACCATCCAGGAGGGTCTGGCTCCATTACAACTAACTCTCAAGTAGCCATAGACTACACAGACATCAGATTAATCCTGTAGCCTCTGTTTTTGTTTTGCCACCCTAACCAATCCAAGCTCTCTCAGCTTCTTTTCATGGGTCCCATACTCCTGAACAAAATTACCTTGGCAGATCTCTGCTGAAGCCTCTCCAGATTCTTAACATCCTTCCTCAAGTGGTGGGCCCCACACTGGACCCAGTATCCTCACTACATCACCAGAACAGAGCACAGGACATCAGCATGACTGCTCTGCCATTGCCACGTTAGTGGCTGCAGACACAGTCTTTACAGGAACACTCAGAGAATGGCAACTCATGAGGACACAGGAGGTTTGTTCCAAGGAGGAGAACAGATGCTAACAGTAGGTTGAACTGTACCAAAAGACAGAAGAAGAGCTGCAGAGCTGTGATGTGAGTCAGCAGCTGAGTAACAGCTATTCATGTCCTACAGAGAGGGTTAAGGCACTAAAGGCCAGTTGGTTCTCTGAGGAAGTAAAGATGACTCCAGCACAATGGTTTGGAAGATGAGCTAGAGAGCTACGCAAGGGTGAATAGACACTGACACGCAGAGCTGTGTAGAAGGTCCTGAAAGGTGGATGGCTTGCTTATCCAGACTGTCCTCAATCTCTGTGGCTATTCTCTCTCTAGTGACAAAGATGAATTGGTGTCTCTTTCCAGGGGAAAAAACCAAGAAAAAAAGGGGAAAGCAAGCTGCTCTAACTGTGTGGTGCCAGACACTTTTGTCAGCAACAAGGATAGTTTAAGAAGTCCCTGCCTCCTCTCCTCCTGTCTCTGGCAGCCATTCCATCAGAGCTCCCCATCTAGATGCCATGTAATATTGTTTAGAACAATTAGATCAGTGAAGGCAATGACAGCCAGCATTTAGTGTGGGTTGAGTGTACAAACTGTTTTCCCAAGTGAATGGATTAGAAAAAAAAGTAAAATCTGTCAGTGCTAGAGACTCCAGGTGAGGGAGGACAAAGCTCTGTGAAGAGCATCTTCACCTCCAACCTGCTTCCAGCAATGTTTTCTCAAGAGCCTTCATATTCAGCAGTCACGGACGCAACTGAGAAAATAACATGGTCAACATGTTGTAACAAGTGAAACAGTCTTCATTTTCTTCTCAGATGACTTCATCTCAAAATAGAAAATGATAATCTATTTGCACCAACATTAGCCTTTCTGAGCATCAGAGAATCTCAGAAAACCCTTATCCTGATGCTGCTCTTTCCTATCAATTTGAAAATAAATTAAAAACCAACTCCAAACCCATTTCCTCACTTTCAATCCCTCCTGGTATTTTCACAGAAGCGGGTAAAAATAAAGTATCTCTTATTAATGCCACAAAGACGCTTCACAGTTTCCAGAATCAAGACTTTCACTACGTATTCTCCTTCACAAGTCCCGTTTAGTGTGAGCAGGTGGCGAGAAGGAAGCAGAACAAGAGAATAGAGGATTATTTTGGGAGAGGAAGCCGTAACTGTTACTAGCCTGTCAAACAGTATGAATGGTGGAAATCTGAATTGTGCTCTTACTGTATGAATGGTTATTCCCAACGTGCTGTTATAAATGAAAATCCTTTGCAAAAGGAGCTATCTCCCTGAGAGGAAAACGCACACCTGTTAGAAAAGAGTGGGATGGGAAGCAGAAACGGAGGCAAGTACAAGGGATGGACCAGCTTGAGCTTTCTTCATCTTACCCCTTCCTATAGCATTTAGGTGATGGTCTCCAGGGCCTGTATCACTACTTCATACCAGAATTAGCCCATTGAAAGTAACGCTTGAAAGAAGGCGGCAAAAGGCTGTCAAGCTGGAGTTAAGGGAGAAATTACAGCTACATTTTTAGCTTCCCTGAATGGAAGAGCTTCTGAGTAACTGCTGCCAAGATGAAGTCCTAGCAAGTAAATGACATTTTTAGAGTGTGCCTATTCACTCACAGAGAGGTATTACTACAGTGATAGAGATTACGCACCAAGGAAATGTCATGGCATGTATTTAACGGATGGGTTGCTGACACAATTCTTCTGTACAATGTGCTTTCCAGATGGGAACTGAGAATTTAACATAAGAAACAACCTCCCCGCTGCCTGCAAGCAGAGGGCAAGCTCCTACCCTTGAAGTAGATGGTGAGTGTCCTCCTGAGTTACAATTTTTCCATGATCTTATTAGTTTTCATTGTTTAAACAAGTCATTTTCTATCTTGAGTTTTTTCTTTGCATCCATCCCTCTGGCTCTCATCTGAGGGTGACTAGTGGTTTCTGCCCGCACAGAAGGGATGGCTCAGCTGCTCTTCTAGCAGCTGCTGAACCATCACAAATTACAGCTTACTATACTGAAGTACGTGGAAATTGGTGTCTATCTTAGTACATGGGACTGTAAACCATGGTGGTTCAGCAGCTGCCTCGCAAACAGCTGAGCCAACCCTGCAGGAAGGCTAAAAATGAGAGAGATGGCAAGAATGACTACAACAGCCCTTGGGTAAAGTACACTTGACTTAATGTTGACCTTTGGTGAGTTACACATCTCTTGCTTCAACTTCTCAGCTGTAACGTGGGTAGTTTCTTTCCCACAGACTTCCTAGGAACAGTGCTACAAGGATGTGTGCACACTGCTATGGAGAATGCTACAGAAATTCCCAGGATGGGTACTGCTGCTGGTTAGGCAGAGTGCCCGAAGAGCGCGCGCTTCTCCAGTTGCTCCACCAACAAAAAGCTTGACCTCAGACAATACTCTAGATCTTTTGCACAAGGTGCCACTGTAATGTTACAGATGAGAAAGTGTCCCATCACCTGATCTTCCTTTTTCTTTCCATTACATAAATTGCAAGAGAGGTACAGCACCCATACTTAGCCACATGAGCATCATCTGTGAGTATTAATTTCAGGTCCCATCACAAGATGTGGAGCCTGCTGTTGCCGTGTTATGCCTTTGCTGCCCTAGAACAAGCTAGATATTCTTACAGGGTCTGCATAGCAATTTCTCTGCTAGATATTTGAGCTGCCTCTGCTGTGCTTTTCAGCTTCTGGTGTCCATTCCAAAGCTATTTTAGCCCAGTTGTTATCTGTACTGCTGGTGATACATTCTGACTGCCCCCATCCACTTCTTTCTCTTTATAAAGATATTCCAAGTTTTCCTTCAGTGGTTTGTCCTCTGGCTGAACACCTTGACACAAACCTGTCCCCACTGCTCTCTATCAACCCACTTTTGTGCCATGAACAGGACTTCTGTAACTGTGATAAGAGACATTTCTAACCAGGATGTGAATACAAGGGAACAACCTAGGGTGCTGCAATCAGAGATTATATATAACCTTTCCTCCCACTCACCCTTGGCCTTTCTCACAGCATGGGCGTTGTTCAATTCTTCTGCCAACTCATGCCCTCCTTCTTTCCCTCCTACTGCATGCCCAGTTCCTCTAGCTACGCACTTTGTGACATCTATATTCACTGCAGTTGCAGCTCTCACATGGAGAAGGCCATGTAGCTATGTGCTTCTCCTGTTCTTTTATTATATTCTTGTCAGGCATACATCAAGTAGCATGCTACAAGCCCCCACATGCATCTGAAATTGTAGCAAAACACACAGGAAGGTAGACACCCAAACAGCATAGTCACCCAGTTAGTATGGCAATCCAAGACAAACTAACAAGGTTACAGAGTTACATTTAAAAACATAACTTCTGGGATTTCCAGCTGCTCAGGTGCTCAGTGAAGTCTAGAAACTCTTTTGCGCTTTTTTTTTTTTTTGGCTCATGGTATAGAAAGAAGGTGTTTAAAGCCCAGATTTCAAAGGTCTTTCCAGCGTAACGAAGGTACAAATAATATTCATCACCTAGTGCAGACTGGCATTCATCTCACTAGCCACACGCCTTGAGTAAGTATTTGCCTATCTGTGTAAATGTATTTAATACTGGTTTTAGTCCTGAACAAGAATAAGTAGTTGTTCATACAGCAAACCATGATGATCATTTAGAGCTGCATTAGAGATGCCACAAACAAATGCAGTAGGGCTTTCGTTTATGCCACTCATCTTGAAGTATTTTGCAGTTTTCCTTCCTAAACTCCTGACCTGCCCTGTTTCTTTTCAGATTTGTAACCCAGGAGTCAAAACAAACAAACAAAAAAGAACCCCATCTGCCTTCCTCAAATAAGGAGCAGTTAAGTAGTGCTCCTGGCAAGTACAAATAGATAAGTACTACAGTTGCACTGTGTTAATTACTATCTAGAAGAGTGGGATTTTAATGACTTGCGTGCAGTATACTCACAAAATAAAATCCCTTGGCATAGAAAACAGCTGAGCCTGTGAAATGAAAAATACCCTACCCACTCTTCACCTTTGATAGTGATGTTATCAAGGCTGTTTTACTGTCCAGAAATGCACATTACTTTCTTCCTCATAGCTTGCTCTTTCCCAGGTCTGGTATTTTTTTAACAGCTGAACTAGGGAAGAATTTTGCTCCTAGATCCCATCAGCCTACGCCAAAGAAAGCTTCTGGCATAGGTTGGGAATAGAAAGAAGAGTTCGCTTGTGTGTGGTTCCTGCCTCTCTTCACTTCTCCTTTCTTCTGGAAAAGGTTGGAGTGATGCTTTTTATGCAACCACAGGTGGGGAACTGGGCCAACACTGGACTTGGGAAACTACTGCAACAGAGCTTTTGGTCTGTCGTTTTTAACACCTGCTCTTTCTTTTGCTCTCCCTGGATTTCAACACATATAATTATAGCCAACAGCAGCAGGCAGTTGGCTGGTCCTTTTAGAAACTTCATCTTGAACAGGCATGAGCTAAAGTATAGAAAAACCTGTTATCCAGTACTTGCTATGAAAGTATGAACCAAAGGAAATTCCAGGGGACTCAAAGCGAGGTAAAACACAATCACGTAACGGTTCTAAAAACCAGCTGGACGCACTCACAGCTATCTGCGAAAGCTGCACTCCTACTGACCCGCACTCAGCAGCTCTCAGGTGTTAATCCCAGGGCAGTCTAGTAATCTTACAGACACAGCCACAAACCTTCCCATGTGCAGCAACAGCCCGGCTTTAATAACTTCACTGATGTTTGGATGCATCCTGACACTTGGAAGTCGCTTTGCTGACAGGCATTTACAAACAACGCCGCAACTGCATGACCTCCACCACCACCACCACCTAGATGCGATGCTACCCACCTCAGCTACCCACTTCTTCACAAGGATGCTGCCGGGGAAGCAGCACCGTGCGATAACAGCTCACAGCTATAAATTAAAATGAATTTGTTACGGCCAGGGTTTGGACTTACCTAGTTTGGTGGCCCCCTCTTGTGGGTACTCGGGGAATTGGCCTTCGGAGGGGACGCTCACCGTCCGGCGCAGGCAGCGCCCTTTCGTAGCATCCACCTGTGTGTCCTGGACCCCATCGATAGGCATCTGCATAAAAAGGATGCCGATAGCTGTTAATTTGCCACCGGGCCACACTTTTGATATGCCATCCAGTAAGAACTTCACTTTTCTAGTCATCTGCTAATAACTTTTAGGCGCAGTTCAGACAAAAATTCCTGAGGCTTGCCAGGAAAGCACTGCAGCCATGAGGAACATGAGTGCCCACAGAAGGGTGCTCAGCTCAGAGAGAGCTGCGTGCAGGTATGCGGCAACCTGTGCTCCAGAGGTATCAAGTCACAACACAGCCAACCCATCTGACTAAGGCGGCAGTCCTGCCCTTCAAAACTGGTTCTCCAACACCAGACCCATTGCTACCCTGCCATGCCAACTTCCACGCTGGGAAAGTCAGGCAGAGGTTGGCAGTGAGGTGACTGCATGAGAAACTTGGAGATTAGAAAAGTGTTTTTGCAGTCTCAGCACGTATCAGCATGTCAGAGGGAAACGGACATTTGGCTGGAGAAAGGGAATACCGGCTATTAAGTTGAACTCATCCTCAAACTGGGACCTCAGGGTCCATGCTATTCCATAGTAATAAAATTCTGCACAGTTTCTCTTTAGAAGTACAGAATGTACAAAGATACTGTTTCTCTTCTGAAATTCTGGCAGAACTTGACCCCTCAGGGTTTGCTGCCCCCAAACCTTGCCTTGAAACATCTGCCTGGACAACTACATTTTGCTAGAGAGGTGCTGATGGTGGAAATAAAAGTGTCAAATTCTGTTACCTACCACTACAGCTGCAAGGTATTTAGACCACAGCCCAGAGCTCGAAAAGAGCCAAAGTGAAACAGTCTTTTTGTCCAACAGCACGTACACCTGGGGACAAGAAATAAGCCTGATGTACTCGTAATCCAATCCTCCCCAAAAAGGGATTTGGAGGATAAGGTTGAGAACCCAACTACTTTATGGATTTATATGGACACTTTTGTGTAAGCTGATGCTGTTGACAAGACAGCACAGGTTAATTCAAGCATCAGTTACTTTGCATAGAGAAAGGCAGACACAAAAAACTTCAAACAGCTACTTGCTCCCCAGAGTTGCAGTCCAGATTGCCCAGCAGGAGGAAGACATTCTTCACTATACTCTTCTGAAGAACATATACACTGTTCTGAAGAGGGTCAGAAAACAGCAAAGATCCTTCAAGCAGGTGAAAGGCCAGTCACCAAAGATGGGAGACTGCGTGGGAGAATATCATCTCCAGAACCAAGCTAAGCAGGTTCTTGTTCCATGGTCACCATTGCTTCCTTGACCGAGTCACTACCAAGTGGGCACCCGAGGCCAGTGCTACCTTCTACAGGACTTCTGGGCCCCAGGCGCCCCAAAGAACTGGCACAGAAGGGTGGCACCAGAGGTGGGATGCAAGACCCAGACCCATATTTGTTACCGCAACATTATTTAGAGATAAAATGGTTACCCTAAAGCCATCGGTCTGTGTCTGGAACCTGTAACTTGGTGGGACTGCCTTAAGCCCATACATTTAACAGTTGGAAGAATCATAGAATCACAGAATTGTAGGGGTTGGAAGGGACCTCGAGAGATCATCGGGTCCAACCCCCTGCCAAAGCAGGCTCCCTAGGACATTTCACTCAGATAGGCATCCAGACGGGTCTTGAATCTCTCCAGAGAAGGAGACTCCACACCCCCTGGGCAGCCTGTCCCAGGGCTCCCTCACCCTCACTGGGGAAAAGTTTTTCCACATGTTGGTGCGGAACTCCCTGTGCTCCAACTTGCAGCCATTGCCCCTTGTCCTGTCCCCACAGACACTGAAAAGGGGCTGGCTGATTCCCCTGCATCCCCTGCTTAAGATAATTATAAACATTAATTAGGTCCCCCCTTAGTCTTCTCTTCTCCAGGCTGAACAGTCCCAATTTTCTCAGCCTTTCCTCACAGGGGAGATGCTCCAGGCCCTTAATCATCTTCGTAGCCCTTCTTTGGAC
Organism: Hypotaenidia okinawae; assembly: GCA_027925045.1. Taxonomy (NCBI): domain Eukaryota; kingdom Metazoa; phylum Chordata; class Aves; order Gruiformes; family Rallidae; genus Hypotaenidia; species Hypotaenidia okinawae. Next base: position 755,388 of record BSDF01000009.1, on the reverse strand, counting down.
TCTCTCCAGGAGATCTCTGTCCTTTTTATACCAGGGAGCCCAGAACTGGACACAATACTCCAGGTGGGGCCTGACCAGGGCAGAGCAGAGGGGGAGGATCACCCCAGGGATGATGGAGAGACACAGCATCTGAGGGCTGGAGGCAGGCAGAGCCCCACAGCCCTCAAAACATTGCAGCGTACTTTTGACGAGGACATTGGCATCAACAGTACAACTGCGGTACATGCAATATGGCAATTTATTTTCATATCACTAAGTAGAAGACAGCTTGGAGCTAAAGGAACAGAAGCCCCTGTGATACTTCCTGTGCTGCTTATCCTTTCGTATCTTCAATCATCGCTAAGACCCAAGTATTAATAGCAAACAAAAAGATATTATTCATTTGTACCCAAGGTTGTAAAAGATGTACAAGATACTGTACTATTTTAGAAACACGCTGCACAACAATGGTGCTCTCAGACTAGTTCTGGCATTTCCTGACTTTTAAGCACTTAGCATTCTCTTAAGGTCATTTTTAAATGCTATTTATTACCACGCTAGTCTATTTGTCTCCTTCAAATGGTGCTCGTTTTTCAAACCCTGTTTCCCAGATCCCTTGTGGTTATTCCCTTAAGGCTGCTTTCTTTGCTGGTAGGGTTTTGCAGCAACTCCTTTGCCGAATTATCTCCATGAGAGAGCACATTACGAAACAGAGATTAATTTTGCTAGTTAATGCCACAAGATCATGTATTGGCTTTTCAGTTTGCATCTGGAGCCTCTGCTCAGTCTTCTAAACGCTCCTCTGCTCCACTGCCCCTTCTGTGTCCCCTCAATTCCTCCAGAGCATTTTTTGGTAGGATGCTGCAAGCTGTATCTCCAGAACAGTTCCTATCAGCGATACTGGGTACCTGCTTCTGCACACCTTAACACATCCCTCCTTTCTCAGTGAGCTTCTTGCACTTACACCTAACTGCCAGTTCTGTATCAATACAGGTCCTGTGGGGTGGATGTCTCCGCTGTTGGATTTCTTCAACAGAGAAGTGAATATAGTCCCTAATCTTTTACCTCTTCTGTACCTGCCCGTGCTTTTGGACAATGGATCACAGGAACATTCTTTTAGCCCGCTGACATGAAAAAAAATCCCCAATGTTACTACCATCCTGACAGCAGCGTGTATAGGAACAGTGACCAGAGCCAAGAGGGCGTTAGAGATGTGCTGACTTGCTGCCGAGGATGAGGAGGAGAACAGTGATCGAAGGCGCGCGCTGTCCTTTCTGTCCTTGGGAAAACCAAACAGGCTGCAGCACACCGGAGTCAATGTCAAAAACAAATCTACTTCTGCATACCAGAGATAGGATTTATCTTCAAAGAGGAACTAAGCTCTTAACAGGAAGACTGTCTGAGAGCTCAGGTCCTAATTCTGGGTCACTTAGCCTTTTGTCATTAAAAATCTGCCCAGACTAGGAAAAGATGGTTAGGCTGCAAGGTGAAAAAAGGTTCATCAGTGTAGCTGCGTCCATCCAGCACAGTACAGTCTGCACCAGCAAACGACTGCTTTTGTCAGCGTATTTACAGCAGCTTGCAACAAACCTGACACTGTTTACTTCACTCAATAATTCTGTAAATTGTATAAGGAACAACAGTTTATCACCACACGGCTTGATCTACACCAAAGAATGTACAAACACAATTTTATGGACATGATTCAAGTAGCAAAGTAGCTAAAAAAAAAATAATCCTCCCTTAAGTCTGACTTAAATATGCCATGTGAAGTAACACTCCTCCAAAACCATGGCCTCAGTCTATCCCGACAGGGAAGAGCGAACACTGAGACTGCAGGACCAGTATAAGCTCTTATGCTGATCTCAGCCTGCTTTTAAAAATGAGCAGGCGAAACAAGCGTGGTCAGCAGCTCTGTGTCTCTTGGGGCTGGACAGGATTTTAAACAGGTATACCGGCTGCTCCGTGGTACCTCAAACACATTTACAGATGGGGTGGCACCAAAACAAGCGCACAACTGAACATGATACAAACAGCAAGCCAGACATCCCCAATCCCCTGACCCACCTCTAGCCCCTGCCGCTGCAGCGAGTAGTTTGGCAGAGGACAGAAGGGAATGACCAAGTCTTGCAGTCAGGACAATAATGGCAGTTTAAGCTTTCAGCTCTTATTTTGTTCTTTTCTCCATCCAGCTCTGTATTCCAGTTCTCTGCCCTGCTAAGACTTCACCAACTTGGGAATTGTCCTAGCCTGAGCCAGTGTGCCGAAGCTGCTGGCTTCAGGGCTGGACTCTAAGCAGCATAACTGTGGGACAAGAAGGTGTGTAACGACAGTCCAAGTGCTGGTAATTTTGACCATCTTGACAATTTTGATCCTAGGCAAATTTCTCAATCTAATGAGGACACTAAACTCTTGGACAGCATCACAGCTCACCTGGCACTGGGCATGGAAACTGAGCTAAGCCAAAGAAAAGAAAAAGAAAAGAGGTAGGAAAAAAGTTTCTTCATTGCAGATAGATTTTTTTTGAGACTGGAAAGACCAGTTCAAGATAAAAACTAGAAAAGTTGCAACTTCTTCTGAACTAGTAGTCGGGAAGTTTGAAATCATGTCAAAGTTAAATAATTAATTTTAATTTGTACCTTCCTCAAGAAAGTTTAAAGGCTGGCTAAAATTTTGACATACAAAGCCACTCGCATTGACAGCAAACATTCCTTTGAACTTTTGGAAAAGGAACAATTACATCCATTTGGGAAGAGATGCAAATCTTTTCCTGCAACTGGGTCCAGATTTGGCAAACTCCTATCAACAGGTAAAACACAGTTGCTGTAAGTTCCCCACACAAACAACTCTTTCGAGAATGGCAGTGGGCATTTCTGAAGAGCCTTCCCTGGGGCCTCCTGCATTGGTGTTTGCTCTTGCTATCTTCTCTTGGGATTGCTGCTGCTGCTGCTTGGCTACCAATGTCAATTGTAGGAGAAGGCAGAGTAGGGAAATACATCAGAGACATCCTGCTGCTGGCCACTGTCACTAGCAGCAGTAAGTAGCAGACCTTGTCACAGTGAATGTAGGTCTCTACTCTCCATTGCCCTTAATTAAAACCACCTCTAAATCCAAGAAGAAAGATGAGGTTTGGTGTGCAGGGAGGAAAAAGGAAGAGCCTAACATAGTGAGAAGTGTTCTTCATCTCCAAGCAAAGGCAAAGTTCTGCAGGACAGCAGCCAAGGCACGGACAAAGACTAACTTAAACAGCAGCTTGAAGCCAGATGCAGACGTTTGTCACATCCGTTGCAGAAGTGTTGTGCAGTGGATTATCTATCTGAGCCCGCTCTTTGTAAACACCAACTCGTTGCCTTTTCTGGCTTAAATGATGCTGGTTTTGCAGACACTTCTACTGCACCCTCACAGCTCTTACCCTATGGAACAGACTGTCATTGTTTGAGAAATATCTAAGCCTTCCTGACTGCCTTTCTCATAGAAAAACAACCTGATTTGTAAGTGAATCAATCTAGACCTGTTCTGCTAGTTTTGGAAGATGCTGCTGGATACTCACCACATCATGATATGCTGTAGTAATTGCACACCACCTGTCACTCATGACTCCTTATTCGTTAAGTCATCTCCCATGTCCCTACAGGGCTTCATTTTCTTTCTATTTACCTTATAGACCTCAGTCTCTTCCCTTCATTAATAATCATTCTTCAGTCTCACCTACTTTTATTTTATAAAGTTGACAGGTGTCAAGTAATTAATATCAGCCTACACTGCACAAGGGGATACCATGAGACTATTTTTATCCAAGTAATTACAGATATTTTTGGATCAAGCTGTACCTCACAATTTCTCTTCTTTCCAATCTACTCTTCTGCTCACACAGTGCAAAAATCCCTCTTACCCACAGCCTAACCAACCTGCCTCGACATAAATCTGCACCAGTGGGATGTTATAAGAGAAGTTTTCTTACTACTGCTTTTATTTCTGTACTGTTCCCTCACTGTTTTATTAAAATCTGTGTAATTCATAAGCTGTATTCTAACAGCATCAGCTAAGAGAAACCAAATGCAGCGTTATATCTGAAGCAACAAAGATGCCTTTCATTTACCTGTTTGCATTTTGTATGCGGTTTTCCTACTTTTTGGCCTTGTCATACATACTTGCATAACGATTTTACATAGAGTTATAAACATCAAACACTTTGGTTCCCTTTCAATTTCACACAGGCTCAGCTCCACGGGTTTTTATTCCAGGAAGTAACAAAGCAGATGCACAGAAAATGAAATGAAATGCTTCAGACTTACACCAGCCTTGTGATGATGCAAGGGTACTCTGCTGTTAACATCTCTTCCTTCTGCCCCCCACACCCTTACTGATGGGTATCATCCTGTACCTCACATTGTTTCTAAGATCCTCTTCAGCAGTCCAAAGAACTTCCAACTTAACACTCTACCAGCAAATTCCACGTTCAGAGCAAGAGCGCCTCTATTTTCAGCTTCCCGTAGCCTCTCTCGCCTCATTTCAGGTTAACAAAACACCTCCTCCTGCATCACCTTTCCAATAATTTTACTCTAAACATAATCTTCGATTTGATTCTTGAAGAAACCTCCCTCTTCCTCATTCACCTGGTCTTTCCCTTAGGTTCCCAGTACCTGCAGTCCTACCTGCAGGCCTTTTTCAGCTCCCCTCCTATATACTTTTCAGTCATTACGCTCTTCCCAAGCATCTCCCTGTCTCGTTCACTCTTACTTCTCGATCACATTTCATAGAGCCTCTTTCAACCCCGACTGACTTGCCAGGTAGGATTTAACCGAGTCACCTCCTGTCCCCCTTCTCATGGAAGCCAGAAGGGATGCTTCTAGTTCAGAAAAATTAGAAGGCGCAAATCCAGAGTATCAGCTCTGCGCCTCCCTCTCTTAACTAGCAATTCTACACGCTTTGCATTTCCATAAGGGATCATATGTACACCACCATATATACAGACTCAGAAGCTAGATTAGAACCACCTTTTATTTTCCTACAGGGTATTCATGACTCTGCAAGGAGTTTCCCGTTCCCAAATTACTTGAAAATTGGAATGGCAAATCTGATTCTTAGCTTCTGAAACAACTCGCGTTATCAGCATGGAGAGTCACACCTGCACCAAAGGCATGTCTGCTCGGCCCACCTGCATGGATCACTTCCCAAAAACAAGCTCTTTCTCACTGTGATGGTGCAGGCAGGCTCCTTGTAGAGCACACTGCAAAGATTTACTCTACTGCTCCACTCTGGAGGCTTACTGCTGTGCGTAAAGCCCAGGATCTGCATAGCCTGGTACTGAATTTCTCTGGCTTCTGACAAAAAGCTAGAATGCATTTAAAGACAGTATATAATGATTTATAGAATCATAGAATGGTTATGGTTCAAAAAGATCTTCAAGATCATCAAGTCCAACCATCTATCCAGCCCTGCTAGGTCCAACACTAGACCATGTCACCAAGTACAGCATCTACTCTTCTTTTAAATGCCTCCAGGGATGGTGACTCACCCACCTCCCTGGGCAGCCTGTTCCAACACCTGCTAACCCTTTCAGTAAAGGATGTTTTCCTAATATCCAACCTAAACTGATGCAATATAAGACCCTTTCCCCTTGTCCTGTCACTAGCTACCAGGGAGAAGACACCAACCCCCACCTTTCAGGTAGTTGTAGCGATGAGGTCTCCCTTCAGTCTCCTTTTCTCCAGACTAAACAACCCCAGCTCCCTCAGCTGCTCCTCATAAGATTTGTCTTCCAAATCATAAGATTTGTATTCCAAAATGCACCAAAGATACATCAGGCTTCCCACAGTTACTCTTTAGTATCTAAGCAAAAGATTCATCTTACTCCCAGCAACATGTTTTTAACTGTGGTAGGAGAAATTAAGAACCCGTAAGTGTGTGATTACCACCTTCAGCTAATCCAGTGTGATATGAGCCAGCATTGTTTTCAATTACATTTCTTTAATGAGAGGCATCCCTTTAGCCTAGCTGTGCTGGTACAGTACAGTTTTAGGAATAATTCTCACATGTCCTTAAGTTTCTTCAGTATTATACTATAATTCCTTAGGTGACAGTCCTGTTGGACCAGAAGAAGAATTACATAGTAAACAAGCATCATGACACGGGCCTTTCATTTTCCCTGCATTTGATCATCTCTCCTACGCATTAGCATCGACATTGTTCCCTTCTAAACAACTCCAGTCCTTCTCTAAACCATTTTCTTCTACTCTCCCTAGGCAAAGAAATATTTCAGCAAATAAACCTGATCACCACTGATGATGAGTGCTACACCAGACACAGCTCTCATAGCCTCAGCCTGTACGCAGCCATACACTGAAGCCTCAAAGGAATCAAGAAAAACCACAGAAATTCAGGTCACCTCCAAACATAAGAAACCATTGTATTAGACTCAGACTTTATCACATGTAAACGCCCAGGGATTTTTTTAATGAATTTTAAACCAGCCCTATTTTGTAGCTCCTCCTGATGTATTTCTTTTTAAATAGGGTAAATCTACAGCAGAAAAATTAAAACAAACAAACCCAGGACCATTATCGAAGCTCACGTAGTCATGCCAATCTGCAGACATCAAATACCACAATAAAAAACCCCATATCATTGTGCAGTCTAGGAGAAGGGAATTATCAGTACTTGTTTGTTCAGTGTTTCAGTCAACTAAAACCTGCCTATTCTTTAGCCACAGTGACACCACCTTCCCAGCAAGGCACGGTGCCAAGTACTACACACTCTGCGCACACACACACACAGAGTAATTGCACAGTTCAAGCAAAGGCGATAGCAATGGCTTTGAGTACCCATGTCAAGGGGCACCCAGTCTTCCTTGCTGCATCTAGTGAGAGCAGGCAAACCTGACTCTAACCCTTTGCCTTGTGACTGCTGCAAGGTTGATTCTACAGCGTGAAGGCTGCGCACACCTCCTCTGTCCAGCACCCCAAGACACACACAAACCAAACCCTTTTTTCCTTACCATTACTGCACTTTTCCCTGCCTTTACATTTGTACTGATGTGATGAGGTAGGTTTACATACCTATGCTAGCTTCAACTACCAATAAAAGTGGCAATAACATAAGTAGTAGTGGTAGACTTACAACGCGGGCTGTAAAACTCCAGGAGGCAGTTTTGGATGCAAACAGTTTGCTGTCACATCTTCCATGCAACCAGCATCTGGGCCAGCTGGATTACAACCGTGTGCACCATGCCATCCATACACAGAACAGGTTAGTTCCCGTTTGCCACCCCCCTTCACACATTTCACTAAATTTGTGAACCAAATAAAGGGGAGATGAAAAAAGCCGCCTTCCTGCTTTGCCAAGAAAGGCCAAAAGGTAAATCCTGCGCAGCTGATGCGAGCTTGTCTCACCTCTTTCTCCCTGTTCAGCAGCACCAGCTGGGTGTCGGTCAGGATGCAGTATTTCCTCTCCCATGTTGTCGTTTCAGTGTAGGGGGACTGGCCGCAGGACAGTCTGTGCGTAGGTGGTCCTTTCACATCTGCGAACAGAGAACCGCAACGCCAGAATCGTTAGCATGTGTCACCAACCACCTTCTTCGCTTCTTGTGGTTCTGCAGCTAGATGCGAACCAAGGCTGCAATCAGTGCCTGTTCCAGCAGACTGAGAGACAAAATTCTAATCCTGGGAGGCACCCATGTGGAACGCTGTGTAATGTACACTATGAATGCTTAATTATCTATAGCATGACTTACAGAAATAGCAGTACCGGAGATGAATATAAATGTCTTTGCCGAAGACTGAAATATACTCAAAAGACCACGAGCTCTCATGCAAACTTCATCTTCCCCCCCCCCGACTCCCTTCTCTAAAACACAGTTAAAAGGGGTAGAGCCTTGAATGCACCCTAAATCTTAATAAAATAAAATATTTGGAACTGAGCACAAAAAGACATAGGAAGGAAGGTGCGGATCAAGGAAGGCAAAGGAAAATTCAGAGGAGCAGGCATTACTAGCACTTTGTGGTAAAGAAGCTATTTAATTAAATTGTGACAGACAGAACTTTCCTGGCATTTTCATTTAGTCACAGCCACTATAGTGACAAAAACTCAAACAAAAAAGCCTCAAACACACCCACACCTCCCCCAATAAACAAACCAAAAAAAAAAAAAAACAAACAAAAAAACCCAAACCAAAACAAAATCATGCTTGTTTGGCTCCCAGTGCTCATCTTTTCAAATTTATTTTAAAATCCACTTCCTTTTAGTCTCTCAGGCTTGCATCACATCATGCCTTTCCCAGCTAAGAAGTTTCCCCCAAGGCTGGGGAAGGGAAGCGTGCCAACAAGCACGACGGACAGTCAGACTTTGCTGCCCAGCAGAAGCAGTTGTGGATCAGCAAGGTATGCTGTCAGTGCCCTGAGAACACTGGATGTAAAGAGAGCTGCTGTAGGAATTCATATGTGCACAGCCAACTTGTAAAAACCTCTTTACAGGACACAGAAATGCTGTATAGAAGAAGGGATGTATGCAACGGAGCCACAGAGGGCATCATTTATACAAAGTCAGAAAAGAGTTTCGAGTCATCTGCTAATGTTGTGAGATCCGGTTCTGGTTGGTTTGTAATCAGAGAATCATAGACTGGTCTGGGTTGGAAGGGACCCCAAGGATCACAGAGTTCCAACCCCCTGCCACAGGCAGGGCCACCAACCTCCAGGCCTGGATCTACACAAGGCTGCACAGGGCCCCATCCAACCTGGCCTTGAACACCCCCAGGGATGGGGCACCCACTCCTCTCTGGGCAGCCAGTTCCAGCCCCTCACCACTCTCTCTGGAAAGAGCTTCCCCCTAATATCTAATCTAACCCTTCCTTCCTTCAGCTTCACTCCATCCCCCTTGTCCTGCCAGTCTCTGCCCTTTGAACAAGCTGATTCCCTCCTGTTTCTCTGCTCCCTTCAGGGACTGGAAGGCTGCAGTGAGGTCCCCCTGCTGCCTTCTCTTCTCCAGGCTGAACAAGCCCAGCTCCCTCAGCCTCTCTTCGTAGGGGGTTTTATACAACTTTACCTGCGCTGATCTAAAGAGCAGCCACTCTCAAACACACATGCTGTAGATGCCACAAGTCCTTGGACAACCTCTAAGGAGTCTAAAACAGACACTGCAATAATCAAGGGCTTGCCACTTAGGTGTCCGGGCTCTCCTCCAGCTATTTCACTAGGCAAAACAAGCGTCCAAACCCAAGGTGTTTTGGAACATTTGCTTCCCTTTAGTACTAACTGCTTGCACAGACCTAAGCAGATACTTCTTGTAGCTACTACCGAGCTTCCCCACTAGAGGCCAGCGAATCCTCAGACACCACCAAGGAAGGGTGCAAGCCCAAACACAATTATTCAACGTTGAGTAAGGAACTGACTTTGCTCCTTGCACACCCTGTGTATGCCAAATCCCACCCACTGATTAGAAGAGCTGCAACATCTTCATGCTCTTTCTGATCCCCCGCACACAGCAGCAACTCTGTCTCCACACCAAAAGGAATGTGTGGACTTCTAAAGCCAAAGAATTAACTTGGAAACCGTTTTGTGGTACCCACTGCAGTAGGGGTTCTGTGATCGATCGGAAGAATGCTCGAAACACATGAACTGAACAAGATGACTGCTCTGACTAACAGTGAAGCGCACCGTTGCTCCCTTAATTCCAGGAGAGAGAATTCAGGAAAGAAGTTGAGATTCCCAACCAGGCTCCACACTGTAACCTCTCCTCATAACGCTTGGTTTCTGCTAGTGACATGCAACACTACGTCAAAATTGCCCAAATCTCTACCTGGGAATAGGCATAGGGGAAACCACCGCAATCTCTGTGAAGCAGAAGGGCATTTGTGCAAACTCCTGGAGCATGACAGACTCTCATGCAGCTGTCCATCTTACAGACAAACCCTCCAGGTAGGTTTTTGAAACAACTTTGACTCAGATTTATCATGGTGTCCAACAAAAAATCTAACCAGAAGCAAAATAAAACCACTGATGAGCTTAGCTTCCCAAACAGGAGCAAACGAACCATACGTGAGACAAACCTACTAGCAAAGGGCTGGCAGAGGGGAGGAGCAAGAAGGATGAAGCCATAGGCTCCAAGCACGAGTGTGCAACAGCAGTGTAAAGACCAGGGTTCTAGTATCTTGGGTAACGAAAGCACACGATAAGTCACCGAGGGGGGAAAAAGGATGAAGGCGTGCTGCATCCTGCGCATGTGGGTGGGCTAGCAAGTGAGAGTGCCTTCAGCTGCTATGCTGAGTGATACCTGAGTAAACTGTATTTTAAACTGCTGGTAAGACTTTCTCAAGGCAAAAGAAAACCCTTCAGGACCATTAACTCCAACACAGGATCTACAGTCACGACTCGCTCAGCCTCAAAAGACTTTGGCATTATAATTTCTCCTAACTACAGGCCTTGGCAGGATACCTCCCAACTGATCTATGGGCTGCACAAAGGGATTAAAGAACAGAATGCCTTCTTTCACTGCAATAACAACTCTGGAACTTCACTGAGTCATCAGACGCTGTGGGCCAGCCGTGGCTCTGCCGGCAAGTGGGTTGGCTACATCAGAGGAGCTTTCCACAGGCTGCTGGCAGAGTAGCACGGCATCTCAGGATGTGGAGCCGTCAGTCACCACTAGCGAACACTCCAGCATTAATAATCCATGTTTGTACTGGGGTCCCTTTGGGCACATGTCAGGATGTGGCACCATCACCATTGCAGGCTGACCAAGTGCTCCCTTCAACAAAGATGAATGGGCGCAAGCTGCTTTTCCAATGCATCAGACCCCATAACTCCAGCCCTCCTCTCCCCCGGGGTGATGTGGCGAGCCCACCTTGCAAACTAGACTGATACAAAAACCACTCTTGCTACAACAGAAGTCACAGCATAGCTTTGGCACCTTTGTCCCTATTTACATTATCTCTCAGCTAGCCCTCCTGCGTGGTTGACCTCTTCAGGGCCTCTTGCAACAGCTGTAACTTCAAAACTTAGACTGAGCTATGTTACCAGTTTAAAATTAAGACTCTTTGGGACTTTACACAGTATCACATATACACTTGGACGCTTCATAAACCCTGTTCTGCTTTTTGGTACTCTTGATCTTTGGTTTTCATTTTACATTCTTGGCTCCAACTTTTCACGCAAACATATTAAAACCCACTGCCCTCTTCCACTAAAGCCCCATAAAACTGATTTACCACCATTGTTCCAATCGCTATGGAAGTGAATGGCAAAAGTCCATGTGGACCACTGACGTTTTCAGGACAGACCGAAAGCCAGGGCTGTCCTTTCCTGTTTGGGGCTGCTAACTGTATCCTGGGGTGCATCCAGCCCAGCACAGCCAGCCAGTCCATGGAGGGATTGTCCGTCTCTGCACTACACTTGGGCGGCTTCACTTCGAATCCTGGGGGCAGTTTTGGGTGCCACAGTACAAGAGGGACACAAAACTATTGGGGGGTGTCCACAGGAGGGCAAAGAGGATGGAGTAGGGTCTGGGGAGGAAGACTTACGAGAAGAGGCTGAAGTGCTTGGGGTTGTTCAGCCTGAAGAAGAGGAGGTTGAAGGGAGAACTCACTGCAGTCTGTGGCTTCCTGATGTTTGGGAGCTAAGTGGCAGGTGCCGATCTCCTTTCTTTGGGGATCAGGGATAGAACCCAAGGGAACGGTGTGAAGCTGTGCCAGGGGAGGTTTAGGCTTGGTGTCAGGAAGAAGTTCTGTACTGAGACTAAAGGGATCACAGCACTGAGCTGGGCTGAGGGCAAGAAGCATCTGGACAATGTGCTCAGTGCCAGGCTCTGACTTGGCTGGACCTGTGTGGAGCCAGGAGCTGGACTTGATGGTTCTTAGGGGTCCCTTCCGACTCAGGAAATTCTGTGATTCTATGGTTCTATGCTATCTCTCACAGCTTATACAGGAAGGCTTGTGATTTGGGTGGTTGCTCACTGATAAATACCATTTCAGACAGGAGTTGAGAGGAAGGATCAGGGGGTGCATCTGAAAGCTCTGAGTTTGCAGATGTTATGTGTGGGATGGGCTCATACACACCTAAATATGCAAGTTCTGGTGACAGAAGATTTCTTTCTCTGGTCTGATGCAACCCTTTCCATTCTACATGGTTACAAAGAGGCATTGAAGCAAGCAGATCAGTTAGTCTGCACACAGGATTAAAGGTCATGCCTTCTGCGCCTTCAAATGCTAATATCAGTTAAGTAACAGCTTGGAAAAAATCCCCTTCTCAGTACATCCTCCCCTGCTGAACTGAGAGAAGCATCCCTGCCCGCATGCCACATCTGACAGACAGCACTGAGGATTTGGGAACTGCCTTGTTTTTCCTTAGGGTTCTCAAATGCCATTAGTTGGATTATAAATATCCACAAAGCTCCCTTTCTCTTAGCCAAATGAGAAGTTGCACCTTCTTATTCTTTAAGTACAGAGCTTATTTAAAAAAAAAAAAAAAGGGGGGGGGGAAGAGAACAGTTACGCCCCTAACCACATGACATCAGAAGTGTTGACTGGCACAGGTCAAGGGAACAAGGAAAGCAACACCCAAAGCCAAGCTGATCCCCCCAAATAGGATAGGACATTTTATGAAAACTCCTGGTAGTTTAGTAGTATTTCCAGGGTGGTACCAGTGCTATCAGATGGGAATGGTTCTAAACCTTACATTGCAAGTGTGCAACAATTCCTTTTCTCCAATTCCAAACAAATTCCCAAGTGGAGAACACTTTTCAAAAGGGTGGCAATAGGCAGAGTAAGAGAGTTCTTTCCAAGAGATGACAAGCACCCTGCTGTCGTCTAGTCCCTCAGAAAAAGGGCATCTCCTCTCCTTTTCCGAACTGGTGAAAAGCACAGACTTAGCAGAAATCAGGCCAACAAAGCTACATTCAAGGTAAATTCACGCCTTCAGTCTCTTTGCCAAAAAGCTCTCTCTCCCTAGCATCAAGAAAAACACAAAATTAAAGCAATGACAAGAGCACCCCTGGCATGTGTCAGAGCTCCTTTCTTTGAATCACACTCTTTCAACCTTGGTGAAATCGAGGCCTTACTGAAGTACCTGCCAAACTTTCATCAGCTTTATTAGGGTCTGTATTCTGTTCCTAGTATTTCCAGTGAGGAGCTGCCAAACAGCTGAGTAACTAATTTTGTGGCCAGGTTTGTATGCAAGGAGGTATTTATTTCCCCCTCGAAGAGAGATTAGTAGGAGCCCTAACATCTTCTGACAACAGGTCTACTTGCCCAATGTCAGTGTTTTCATGGTGTTTTGTGTATTTACCATGGAGATGAGACTCGGAGAGCTTTAGGTAAGTGCTGTCATCTGAGAGCTTGTCAGTACCCCAACCTACCTAGCTGTGCATGCAGTTCAGTTTCAAAAATCGTCAGTTTAGACCTTTATTGAGCAGTTGAACAGAAGCTGAAACTTCAAGCCTTTACTAATGTGAAGCTTAAAAGACAAATAGCAGTTAAAAGTCCTTCACGTAACTTGCACCATCTCTAAAGGCTGATGAAGCTCATGATTTCAAGGGAAAGGTATGGCAGAAAGGGAAATACACTGCGTCTCCACGCGTTTCATTCTGTAGTAAGGCAGGATTTCCACAGAAGAAGTCACAAACATGAGTGAAAATAAACAGCAATAGCAGAGTTACACTACACACAGCTGTGTGTATATGCAGCTATTGCAGACAGCTGTGCAATGTCCAGATGAAAATCTGCAGGATCTGGATTTAAAACAGAAGAAAATTCAAGCGTGCCTGCCCCAAGAGCAGGCGCAGGAGCGACCCTGGCTCCCCGAAAAAGCAATGATCTCTCAACGTTTACACAGAGCAGATGACAACAGAGGTCAGTTACCGAGGCTCTGCTACGAAAAGCACAGCCAAGACAACTTCCACTTTCTCTCATGCTGATATATCTATATATCTATCTATGTATCTATCTATATCTCTTGTTTACATTTCTTATTTCTTGAACCAACTCTCACCTGTAAGCAATGGGTTCTGATCCAAGCAGGACTGCAAACAGGCAACTTCTCCAAGCAAGCCTACGATGATGCCCAAATTTACCGAGGAGAAAGAATTTGGCCACATTTGTACGGACAAGCACTGTGATGCTCCAACACGCAATGCTCACCACTGACTGTGTAATAGGGTAAGGAGAATTCGGCACATACCGCATGCGGTGTCACTGAGGCTCACGTGCTACAGAGCAAACACGACGCTCTTAGGGCCGATGAATGCTTTTCACTTAGAGACACAACTATGGGATTTTTAGGAAGGTTCTTGTAGCTGCTATTGGGAGATTCAGCATTGCTCTCCTGCCCTTCTAAGACACTGAATGGCACGGCTCCATTTCAGTTAAGAGGACCCTATGCTTTCGTGGTCAGGAACAGATCTCCCAGGGTGAAGCACGTGTTATTTTAAGTGTGGAAAGCATGAGCGGATCCATTGGGATGAGAGGCACGCTATTTATGTAGGATGTTATTACAGAGGTAAGTATCTAGTGTGAATTCTTACTGTTATATTTAATAGCTGCACTCAACAAACTTCACAACACGCAGACTAGCCCTCAATTCAGCTGAATCCAGTTGCTCTCCTCCAGCAGCTGCATGCGATGACAACCAAATTCTTGTATGGAAACCTTGTATCGTGGGTAGGAGGTAAAGAAAGCTCAGTCAAATCATCGCACTTCAGGGATCTCAAAAGCTCTCACACCAGCAGGCTGCACCAAAAACGCTACCTGGAAAATACATTCTGCTGAGAAGGGCACCATAAAAGGTTTAAGTAGGTGAAAATTGTATTTTAGAAGCTGGCAAGAGCCAGGGCCAGCGCCATGATTTTCTCCGATTCCAACACATTTGACACCGCAACACGAATTCTTCACAAGACCTTTAATTTTTCTAGCATAGGCCAATCTTGCCAATCTAACCTTTTAACGTTTCACTACTCTCTTACTGCGTAGCAGTGATCAGGCACAGCCAAAAATCCCATTTTCCGTTATCCCGGTGGAGAACCTCCTAAGCCACAGAGAGACTCCCACAAAAACCTCCCATTGGGTACAGTTTTCATGCTGGGCACCCACAGAGAAATACCCCTGTGATAACTTCTACACTTACGGTGTGTGCTTCCATGTCCCCACCATCAGTATGCCAACCCTGGGTGAAGGAATCCCTAAAGCTAGAGATGAGAAGGCTGAAGGTACCTACTGCTCACCGCATATGGATAAGGTTTTTAGGGTTTTTTTCCCCTCCCCTGAATGAGGACTCTGTGTGTCTTCTACAAACAGATAAGAGTTCAGCTTTTTTCCACCAGTTGCTGGCAAGCTTTGATGAGATCTGTGATGAGGTGGGAGAAGAGTCACCTTTCTGCTCTGAATTTCTCACCCGCAGTGGTCTCACCGCACCACAGAGAAAGCAAGACTAAACTTTGAAGTTGGAAGTGTGGACATCAACGTTCTGTCCACAAGGCTGGAGCTACCAGCCAGACTCTTGAATTTCCTACAGATTATCTGCATTAAACCCATGGGGAGCGATGCATGTGGGGAGGGCTAAGCCATGAGATGAGCGAATACCTGATAGCAGCTCTCCACCGAACCAGCAGGAGACAAAATACAGGATGCTACTGCTCAACAAACCTGGCGTCTCCCAGAAGGATAAGCTCTTGCTGCCTCTCCCCTGTACCACTGATGTCATTCCCACCCCTTTATTCCTTCCTTAAGGGAAATCTCTTTACTTGCTCATACAAGAGACATGCGGCAGCGAGCAAGGTGCAGCTGGCTGCCTCACCCAGCTAGGCTCCTGGACAGTTCTGCCAATTCAATCTGGTCCCGAGTCAGTACATCTGCCCTACACTCGTGACATCACCACTTCGCCTATTAAAATCTCAGCAGTCTTCACACCAAGGCTGAGATTGCGGTAGACATCAGCCAAGACTTCCCCCTCCTCACTTACCCACATGTAATTCAAAAACCCCAAACCTTTCACGAGATCTGTGCTTACAACATTTACCACCCTTGCCCCCCTGATATTTGCTAAAAGGGCTCAGTATTTGGTGGTACCCAAGCCCTCTGCAGAAGTTTGGGAGCGCAGATTTAGTTAGGCTGCAACTGTGAGAGCAGTTCCACTGAGATTTCCTTTTCAAAATCATGGAATTGTTCCAAAAAAGAAACCGCAAGCCTTAAAATCTTATGAGGAGTTTAGCGAGCAAGAGGCTGAGTGTGCCAGAAGTCTCCAGCTTTCTTGCAATGTCCTAAAAAACAAGAGCCAAGGTGCCAAAAAAATTAACCTAAAGCTAAAATTTGCCTGGCAGGGTAATTCCAATTAGAAAGAAGAAAGTCGCAGCAGCTTGCTGTCACCGTGCAGCTTCTTTGAGCAAAAGGTGTGGGAGCTCTTAATAGCAGTTTAAAGCTGCCAATTAGCTTGAACACTGCTGAGCTCCCCTAAGCTTCTTATGTGCGTTATAGACGACCGCTAACCTTACAGAGGGTAATTGATCCTCGCTCCCCTTGGCTGCGCCTCTCTCTCCATCCCTGTTCCCATGGTCTGCACCCAGCCACGTTCCCGAGAGACAGTATGAAAGATGTGTCTGTCGGGAGACGTCGGCACCTTCTTGAATGGATCGTCGCCAGCAACCTCAGATCGCGCAACCGTCTGTGCGCATCACAGCTCAACGAGTGGAACCCAAAACCACGCTGCTATCAAGGTGGGGGACCTTACAAAACACGCAGGTGCACTGCACGCTCAGCCCAGCCTCCTGTGCACGCCTGTAGACAAGTGGTTCATTGTGCAGCCTTGTAACTCTCAAGACATCAGCAGAACAGAAACTGCTATTGGTGTAAAAACCCGTTTGTTCCCAGGATACCTAGGATTTCAAAGAACCCCCAGCTGCTCAAAGCAATCACTGTGACCCTTCCTAGAGTACTAAGCATGTTTTCCCCCTTCTGATTCAGTGCTGCTTCCCAGCCCAGGACCACTCATCTTTGCTCCTGAATATTAAGCACTCCCCACCCCCGCCCCCCACCATTTCGTCCAGTTAAATTCCCACTTGGCCTACAAAACGCTTTGGTATCTCAAAACAGAAATGGTTATTACAAACCTGTAGAGAGGATTATAAAAGATTACATGCCTTTATTACATAGCTGCCAAGTTCTGAGAAGATTCTCAAGTGACACTTCTCCCCAAAGTGAGAAGAGGCTTTCATGAGAGGTTTAGGAAGTAGAAAATGGAAAGTAGCAGGAAAGTTAATTATTCTTGGGAGGAAAAAAATAAATCTGCAGGTTTTTTCTCCTCAGTTACACATGGTCATTTTCTTAGCCACCTCTGTAACCTTCTCTCTGTTCTTTTCTCTGTAATGCTTGCTCTCACGAACCCCTAATCTCCATCCTCCAGCTTCTTCAGCCACCCAGCATCCAGACTGGGCTGTTACCTCTGAATTCTGTATTCTTTGCAGCAGTGCAGGAAAAGAGCAAAGGAAAAAGCATCCTGAACTTAAAAAGAACCTTGGCCCAAGGCAGCTGTGAAAAGCAAACAAACAAAATCCAGCAAAAAAAAAACCCAACCCAACCCATGCAAGACAACCAACTATTTAAAAGCAAAGTCTGTCCAGTTCCTGAACATTTTTGGGTGCACAAAAACATACCAGTGTGCTTGAGGTCAAAGCTAAGCATATGGGTACCACAGCCACTGCATGAACCTTGGCCAAAGCACCGGTACCAAAGGTTTTACCCCTGCCCCAGACAGTTTTACCCAGCTGCCATTCATCTGTTACAGACCCGTTTCAAGAGAGCAAGACCCTTTTTCCTTCTTCTGCCAAGGAGGAAAGTATGGGATGAGCGAAGGTAAAGTAGCTGTTTTGCGGAGACAAGAAAAAGCTACAGGAACAGACAAGGTGATGAGACAGTGACCACAACATGCTCCAGATGAACAACGGAAAAGCAAACACTCAGTCTCTTGCAGGCAGTTTAAATTACACCATGCAGGCTGCTTCTGTTAAGAGTCTTTCATCATTGGCATTCCCTCAAGAGAACGGATATATTCCTTGTCAATGGCAGGAGTGAGGAATTCCCCCTTCCCTTCAACCTACCCCTAACAGTGCCACAGCCTTCTGTGGTCACAAAACACAACCCTCTCCGTCCGTGGTGGTTTTCACAGCGAGAGAGAAGAATAAGGGGAAAATAAAGACTGATTAAAAAATAAACCACAAAGCGCTCTCATTACTCCCTCCCATACCTCGGAGTTTTAATTCCACAGTCACCCCACACAGTCACACTCGCTTAGCTACTGTCAACACCTGGACTGTTCTTGATGCCTGAGGGTATACGTGAGTAATAAGGGGTGCATCTTCGGGTTTGGGGTTTCTTCGCCTCAACAGGCTTCTGGAAATAGAGAAAAGAGGAGCTGTGACCACCGCTGATGCCTCAGACAGCCAAATTCATTTCCCTTGTTGAAGCAAGAGTTCACAGGACATGAAAATCTACTCTACAGCGACATGCGTTTTTTGGGTGTGTTATCAGATCAGAGGCTAAGGTTAGCTTTCTTATTTTAACCGCTTAAAACAAATGACTTAGTAAGGGACCACCTCAAGGGATTCAAATCTAATGCAAAAGAAGCCCTCCAGTAGTCCTCATGCTATTTAAAAAGATCCACTCTTCTCCCTTCTGGCATCTACAAAACATTTTCAGAAGAACCCAGAACCAGCTATTACACACCGATTTGTTGATGTGACCTACTTAAAAACAAAACCCCACACAAAAGCACCAGAATGGTCCTTGTTCCATTTTAATCCCTAACATTTGAAAGTTCCTCATGCGCTTCTATAATACAATGCTAATATACAGGAGGAATGGACTTTTCCCATCCTCTAATGACAGCTGACACACAAAACTTTAGAGGAAGGAGGCTGGATCTCACCCAAATGCAATGGGGATCCTGAGACATACTGAGATTTATGCAAAGAGATGCCTTATTGCAAATAATCCAAATACCACATTTAATCCAGTACAGCGAGGTAATAACCAATGATACCTCTTTTAACAGCTCTACCCTTTAACCTTTAGTCAAGGGCTGTATGAGGTCAGCTTCCCTTTGTAATTTAACCCAGCTATTGTATGTGGTTTCAGGGAGGGAAAGTTGGCTTCAGGAGCAAAAAACCCCACTAAGGAGGTGACCACTGATTTGGCCAAGGCAGGACACCGAGTTGCCAGATCAGATGAAGGAACCTTCCGACTCAGCGTGCCTGGGTCTCCTTGTTGCCAGGTGATTTGCAAACTGAAGCTCAATTCTGTTCTGGAATTTCAGAATGCAGTGGGTGATTCTCTTGCCTACTCTGTGTGATGTTGAAGGGAAATAACTGTGAAAGAAAGAGGCAACGTGGGAAGAAATAACAGGGCAGAGAAATTGCAAGTGCTGAACTAACTGTGCATCAGGAGGAATTCATTCTTGTAGGCCAGCTCTGTTTGGACATCTTAGCCCTGCCAAGATCAAGGCTCCTGGGATACTACCAAAACAGGTGGAGCAAGTTTACTGTGCTTTTGGCAAACCTAAATCAGCATGATGAATGTACCCTTTGATGATGGGCTAGCTAATTAAAAGGATCTGGAGCTAGGGTGCAGTATTTCAGGTGTTCTTCAACTGGGTTTTCCCTCCACTTAAGGCATTTCCTCCTTTCTCCGATACACTAGGCTATGTAGAATAAAGGCAAGCCCACATCCTCACCCCAAACACCCTCCACCCCAGAGTCCACACCTATATAGTTTTTCCTCCTTATTCCTGCTACGTTCCCCCAAACCTGCAAATCATAAAGCTTGTGAGGACTAAACCTTTTGCTACTCGCTACGTGGGGGTTTCATCTGATTTATCTGATGCTTAGTGGCAATGCCACAAATTCCCTGTGCTCTAACACGCCCTTGTTCCCAAATGTCATATACTTTACAAACTGACATTGAAACGCCCCCGTACCCCCCAAGCCTCCTTCTTTCAGGAGGGCAAAGCCACAGGTGCTTACTGGGAGAGGGGAATTTTTCTATAAATATAATAATTTTCATCCAGTTTGCAGAGAGTTGCTTTGCATTACTGTTTTATGGGGTCGTCCCTGCCCTCCAGTAGGAATAATCAACTCATACAAGTGATGTTCTGAGTTACTGCTGAAATTAATTTGACTCCTGTTGGGAAATAATTTACAAGGGCAGCACAGGTTTTCACTAATTAATTTATTTTTAAATAAAAAAATACCAAGAATTGTGATTGCTGCCAGAAGATGGGTGGAGAAGGTAAGGAAAGTTCACATACCCAAGAGACTATTAACTAGAACCAACTTGGACAATACATTCAAGAAGCATTTCCTTCCAGCTACTGTAGATAGCTGTCCTTAGCATGCTTTTACTTAAGCAGCCAATTTTCCACCACTGAGTACAATGAGATTTCAAAACACACAAGAAATCAGATTATAAACAGACACAAACATCCACTTAGTGACATAACAAAAGAAAATACAGAGCAAAAATACTCGAGCTTCTCTATTTTCTGCCTGTTATAGAATACCTCGGAATTTTTAACATTCCCTGCTTCACTTCCTCCCTGGCTTTTTTAAATGGCAGCGCTATCATAGGACACCCTGCTTAGCTGTCTTTGCAGGGTGTTCTTGAACAAAAAGTTGTTTCTGGGGGTTGAGGGATAAATCCCACTTGATATTATGGCGCAGGGAATCGAGTCTCAGAGGAAACAAGCAGCAGTGATAAAGCAGGACTGAGGCAGCAGGAGGGAGCAGGGAATCAGGCAGAGCTAGTCCACACTAGCACTACAAAGCAAGAACATTTAAAATACGTATGAAGACCTTTGTCACAGACAGCAGAAATGACAAAGAGATAAAAGGCAGCACCAAAGAGTGAAAGAGTAAGGAAAAACCCTTCCCTTTTATTCAAGGCTTTTAGCCTTAAATTCAAGGCTTTTACCGTTAAAGACAGATGGTGCTGCTTCCACATCCTTAGAGCTGGATGGTACCCTACCCCCCAGCCCCTGACGGATGTCAAACTTATTTTTGTAAATCTCTGGCAATAAAAACCACATATGGCATCTTGTCCATTTCCTCCTGACTCCTTGGTTTGCCAAAAACTTTAAGGTCTGCTTTCTTTGCTGCATCTACAGTCCAGTACTATTTGTTCTGCTCTCGGTGACTAATGATAATCACGTGCATCCCTTGTCTTTGTAAAAGCCCCTTTTAAGAGCAGGATGAGAACCAACAATGATATCTCAGTACCTGGGACCTGTTTTGCTAGTCCTGAAGCAATCAGATGCAATGATGAAAAGAGAGAGGAAAAAAAAATTTAAAAAAGGAAATCTCTATTTCTCCTTTCCCTAGCCCTCATGTGATTAAAATCCATTAAAATGCAAACAGACTTGAATTTTATTTTATCCATCAGTGACCACACTTCACTGTCCCTGGGCTATGACTGTCTCTTTGTGAATTCCCTGCACATAAGAGAAGTCAAGCTCCAGGTTTAGGAGCAATCAATCTAGTAAACCTTGAAAAATATCTATGTGCTTATATATTTCATAACGATTTCCATTTTTCACATTGATTTACATTGATCACTGAAAAGTACATTCAGCTTCATGTTTGCTCATCTCTGAATAAACAAAGCGTAGGCTGTTGGGTATCCGAAGACAAATGAGACATTACAGATGTAGACAAAACCTATCATCACCCTGAAAGCATTTCTCTTTGAAATTATATAGCCATGCAGAAGTTATTCAGAGCAGAGATTACTCTATGTGGTTTCAATTCCACCGGGGCCTTTTGGGGGCAGGGAGGGAGTCTGATGAGGTATTTTTCCCCCTCCACATACTTGACAGTTCAGAAACGCATGACTTGCTGAGGACATTTTTCTTCCTCTTGCATTCTATAGTTTCCATTTCTTATGATAGGTCTCCTTAGGCTCTTACACCTAAGAACAGCTTGCACCTAGCCGGAGCTTCGCTGTTAGAATAAACGCACCTACATCCATTCGAAGATGCGATTCCCCATCAAGCTTAACCACGTAAATCCAATACAACCAGTGCACCAGCTGGCTTCGTACTGCACAGGAGCATTTCCTTCTCATCTGCAAACCCAACCCTGTTCCAGGGAAGCGCAAGTCTGGAGTTAGAAATTACAGTTTCCACAGTAACGGTGGGAAGGTGTCAGAAGTCTGGGCACATATGCTGCACAGCGTGGCTCGGCTGCTGTAGAGCCCACATCCACCACTCTGGAGATGCTACACATGCACATCATTAATCGGTTTGGTTGCTGTGCAAACACAAACTTCTCAATGAGTACATTTGAGCCATTTGTGTCCTTTCTTGAAGCAACTCAACACTCCTGCTCTACACATTTAATTCCCTCCAGACAAACCCAGCAGCCCGTCACAATTACATCCAAGGGCTTTTGCCTCTGTTCAGAGACACTTTGACATTCACAGAAAGCTCGGATGAAAATTCACAGTGAAGAAAGAAAAAAAAAAAAAAAAAAAACCCAAAAACAACCCCCAATGTATTCCCTGGAAAGAAGTTCTCCCCTCTTGCAGCTATTAGAGGATACCTACGGAGGACCAAAGGATGTGTCATCATAAGGAGCTCCTCAGGCAGGTTTTGTTGCAACCTGCATTGAGCTCCCTCCACAAGCTAAAAACCTCCTTGTTAGTGCAACTACAATAGCAGCTTCAGCCATCGCGTATCTGTATGGAAAGGGGAAGAAGAATAGTCATTAGTGGTGCTGTAGGGCTTATGGGCAGCCCTAAAAGCAAGCCCAGCCTGGAAGCAGCATGCAGCAGTGCCCTGGCAGAGATTCCTGGTTATGGGCAGCCCAGGGCTGCCTGTGTCAGCTTCCCGGCCCCAACTTGTGCTTACTAGCACCCAACAAGCATGTAGGAGAGCACCAGCCTGATTCTGGACACATAGAGGATTTGTCTCTGGGAGACCAAGACAATTTTGCGCTGTCTTTCACTGACCTATGTTGGCTTGCTGTTTCCTTATTATTAACGACATTCACTGCTATCCCACTGACTTTCCTTAAGTACCAAGGCGAGTAGCTTGGCCATTGCCTTGAGATTACATACAGTAAAATATATAAAAAACCCTTAACACCTGACCCCACAAAATCACAAGGGCCTCACCTCCCACCCTGCCAAACTATTCAGCACTTCCCTAGGTGCCCCACGCTCTCCACAATCTTTTAGATAGAAAAGCTTTCACTGACCCTGGTCATCTCCAAACAAGAGACATTGTTTTAAATAAGAGTCAGATCTTCACATGAGGGTTACACATAGGAGTGGGGGTGGAAGGCGCAGTCAGCAATGATGAAAACTGACATCAAGACAAGTGATTCAGCTCCATCGCAGCAGACTGAGTGATTATCCCTTCCTCTCCCGTTCCTTTTCAAAACTTCCTGTTATTTTCAATACAAGTAAGTCTCAGTGTCGTTTAGTGCTATGTCAATAAAGGAAAGGACTGTCGTTTTGAGACATCACCGGCTTGACCCATGCTCATTTCATCAAGCTACAGGAGGGCTGACAGGAAACCCACCACTAACCACATTGCAGCCAGTAGCCTGCTGAGCACCACGTGCTCAGCAACCCCAGCCTGAAAACACCAGCACCTTAAAGCATCTTCCTACATTAACCACGCAAGCCTTCATTGCTTAACAAAGCTTGCGGCGGAACTGGTTACTGACGCTATTTATACAGGACGCAGCCAATACACTTGATCAGTAATGTAATAAAAGTGTTGCTTGAGTGGAGATGACTGTAGGCAACAGGGAGCTATTCAGAGCTACCTACTTACCTTCTCACCCTCACACGCAGCTCATTCGGCAGCTCTACCTGGAGCTGACAAAGCCTCTTCTCATGTGCGAGCGCGACCAGAGCTAATAGGAGTGATAAGGGAGATGGAGACACGCTGCATGAATTTAAAGCACTGCAGGTCCTTCTCTGTAGCAATTTATCAAAACCGCCTGCGCCACTAAATGACTGTTAGGGGGAAATTGCTTTTAGAAATGACTACATTAAAAGGACTTTTGTTTTTCCTATGAAAATGCATTGTAAACTCACAGGTGTAAGTAGAAGAAAATCTACAGCAGCTCAGCTGAGGAAAAGTGAGGTGCAGCTCTTAGTCTGACCCTGCGGTCATCATGATGTAAGATTTGGCTCAGCAGTAGTCAGAGTATGGGATACAGGAGAATACCTCTGTCCCTATCAAACATGCAAAAGCGTCTAAAATGCCAAGAACCAGAAGGCAAACCTCATCCAAAGGCAAGAAACTGCTAAACCAGCACAGAACTCTGATCCTGAAAGTCTCAAACCCATAGACATCATCACTAGCGACGCATGCTGACAGCTGGCAGACACACGCATCTGAGCTAGAAAAGCATGTTTGCTTGCTACCTCTTCTCATACCACTGTCCATCGTCTGGCTCCTCTCCGCATCAGTTTCCAGAAGGTTTTGAGGAAGATGCTCCTATGCCAAATGCCCACAGTGAAATGACTGGTGTATTCCCTACCAGGAATAAGGACAGAGAACAACTCCTTTCCAACACACAAGCTCTTTGAGGAACTAGCAATTTCACCAATATATTTTTTTTCCACCTTCCCTGTACAAAATATTTTTAACTGCACTTGAACAAGCAGTCCCCTAACTTGCAAAAAGCTCTCTCACCCACAGAAGACCAGATGTCTAGCTTCAGATTTCCTCATAGCAAGAACAAAACCACTCAGGGGACAGTTGGTTTCAATGTTAACATGTCAAGAGTTTAATGCATTAGCCTGTTGTTTACATCAACAGCTTCCTTTAAACAAGTGATGTTTTACAGGATTACAAAGTATTTATTTCAGAAGAGTCTAAAGAGTCTCTTGAGTAACTACCACGGAGAAAGTATCACTGCAGAAAGTGTAAGGCTAAATGATAATACAAGTTAATTAGCTACAGTAAGCGATCAAGTAACTCTATAGTAAAGAAGTGATACAAGTAAGGACACTGAGATAATCTCATACATGTTTGTTTACTTCTAAAATGCCGTTGCTTTGAGTCCTACATCACATACTGTTAACATTACAAATCAACCCCATCTATTATTTGGAAAAAACCCAAAGACCTGAAAACCAAATACTTTCCTTTGGGTTTGTTATTTTAAGGAAAAAAGGGTCAGCATGCCTAGGAAGCGCTCGTTGTGTAAGCATGCAGGCAATTTTCATCTTGTGCCAAGTTCCATTACGGACAGCATTTGTGGAAATACAAAGCAGGGAGCTTCGCCTGAAGAGAATTTTACCAAGGCAGAACCTACCCTCTTGCTACAGGCTCCAGACAGACAAGTCTGCAAGAGTTATGGTTCCCATTTCGAGTATCAAACAAGCTTAGTAGGGACTGAGTCTTCCAGGATAGCTGAACCACTGGGTACAGTTCCCCTTTCCACACGCTCCAAACAGCTCTGCCTTGGGTTTATCTTTAAGAAGAACACAGGCTTTTGAGAGAATTCTAACAGTTTCTTTCATGCCTCCTAAACCTGGGCTCGCTTAGCCCTCCAGGGAGACAGCAAGGACCAAGCTGCCCTCCTGGGCTGCAGGGTAGGTGCTAACATGCTGCAGGTACCTCCCCAGGCCATGAGCATCTCCTGCTGCCCTCTCAGGGATCCTGCCCTGTTGAGTCTCCCAGCTGAAGATTCTCTTTCCAGAGACTCAGCAGTCGAAAGGTGAGACTTGGCCAATGCCTCAAAACTCAGACATAGTTCCTCCTCTGGAAAGCAAAGACTGTTTTCTCTCCTCCAGTCACTTCCTTTCAACCCTGTCTGGCCTGTTATCAAAGGAAAAGCTTCTCCCACCAAAACCCCAAGACTTTAGTTCACTGGGAGCCCTTTCCTCTCACCTCCAGGTTTGTGCTGTCTTTGGCTGCCGCTAAGAAAGCTGCATCTCCTCAAACACCTACCTCCCTGCAAAGAAAAATACAGGAGACAAGGCAGCTCTAGGACACAACTACCCTCTCCTCAGATAATTCCCACACTGTAACTTCTCATGATGAAGGTAATCACAGGTAATGTTCTCGCCTGTGCCAGCTGTCAGCTTCCTCTGCACATGCAGCATTAAGTACAACATCCCAACAGTCCCACAGATGCAGATGGCAAGAAACCAACCCCAACAAAAAGCAACCTGGAATGCAAGACTCTGCCATTCACCGGCTGTGATTTCACAAGTCAGAAAATAGCTCTTACAAATATAAATGTCCTCATTCATCCCACTGAATGGTAATTTTTGGATTCAGACAAAACGGTCTGGGGATTAAAGAAATGAAAATCAACAGTCAGCGTGGAAATGAGCACATCTACCTGCTTGGAGACACCATCCATCAAGTGTAATTAAAGCCAGATAAGGGTAAATTTTATTAGCCTCGGATATCATGGCTAATTATTTTGTGTTGTGTTCATAAATATTCAGCTGAATAACACCAGCGTATTGCCTGCACTAAACATCACACAACGCTTAAGATGAACCAGGCGTGGGTTCCCAGCAAAAGGAAGTACACAGGGGTGCAGGGGGTGGCAGGGTGTTTAAGTGCTACTCGAAGCTGCCCGATGCCAGAAGCGCTTCCCTGTGCACCCCCCCAACCCTGCTGTAAATGTCAATATACCACCTAACACAATATTTACTACCACAAAGCTACACCATGGTTTAAAAAAAGACAGACCCATACTGGATTGCAAACAAAACTACGGTGATTTTATGTCAGGGCAGGGATTAGGTATAAGCAGCTATCTTGGATCTGTTCTGACAATTAAAGGGGAATGAGTTTTACCGTTAAGACTACACCTTGCAACCAAACATCAGGGATCGGAGCAGAAGGCTTATAAACAGACACTGGCACAGCACTTCAGTCGACGCATGAATTACAGAGTAAGCTCAGTCGTGTGTTAAGTGCCCTAATAAAAACCTCACCAAACATAAACTACTTCAGAGGCAAAGAGACTTGGGGGCGGAGGAACCTGAGTCAGTAGAAGGACTTCTAAAATGAGAAAGTGATTTTAAAAACAGGAAAGCAGAAAAGTTGCTCCAATGAGTAATAAATACTGCATTCCCCTCTCAGAAAGGAAGAAAGAGGTTTTTTTTAATTTGGGAATCGCTGAAAGAAACTGAATGCGGAACTGCCTCAGGTCTGGTTTGAGTCATAAATGTGAAAATCATAGAATCATAGAATTGTAGGGGTTGGAAGGGACCTCAAGAGATCATCGGGTCCAACCCCCTGCCAAAGCAGCTCCCTAGGACATTTCACTCAGATAGGCGTCCAGACGGGTCTTGAATCTCTCCAGAGAAGGAGACTCCACACCCCCTGGGCAGCCTGTCCCAGGGCTCCCTCACCCTCACTGGGGAAAAGTTTTTCCACATGTTGGTGCGGAACTTCCTGTGCTCCAACTTGCAGCCATTGCCCCTTGTCCTGTCCCCACAGACACTGAAAAGGGGCTGGCTGATTCCCCCTGCATCCCCTGCTTAAGATAATTATAAACATTAATTAGGTCCCCCCTTAGTCTTCTCTTCTCAAGGCTGAACAGTCCCAATTTTCTCAGCCTTTCCTCACAGGGGAGATGCTCCAGGCCCTTAATCATCTTCGTAGCCCTTCTCTGGACTCTCTCCAGGAGATCTCTGTCCTTTTTATACCAGGGAGCCCAGAACTGGACACAATACTCCAGGTGGGGCCTGACCAGGGCAGAGTAGAGGGGGAGGATCCCCTCCTGTGACCTGCTGGCCACACTCCTCCGGATGCACCCCAGGATCCCATTGGCTCTCTTAGCCCCCAGGACACACTGCTGGCTCATGGCCAACCTGTCATCCACCAGGACCCCCAGGTCCTTCTCCACTGAGCTCTTCTCCAGCAGGTCATCCCCCAGCCTGTACTGATAGAAACGGTTGTTCCTTCCCAGGTGCAAGACTTTACACTTGCTTTTGTTGAACCTCATCTGGTTTCTCCCTGCCCAGCTCTCCAGCCTGTCCAGGTCTCTCTGGATGGCAGCGCAGTGTTCCTGCGTGTCAGCCACTCCTCCCAGCTTTGTATCATCGGCGTACTTGCTGAGGGTGGATGCTATTCCCTCATCAAGGTCATCAATGAAGATGTTAAACAGGACTGGACCCAACACCGAGCCCTGGGGAACACCGCAAGTCACAGGCCTCCAGTCAGATTCTGCTCCACGAATCACGACCCTCTGGGCTCGGTCCGACAACCAATTCTCAAAATACAAATCTCTAAGTAAGTTTATGTGGAAAGACAAGGAATAGAATTTAAGGAATCTGGACTATAAAGGAATTAAAAAGAGCACAGATAACTTTGGTGAATTATTAAAAAAAACACCCACAAAACCAATTCCAGAAAAGCAAAGATATAACTCTCACTCTAGACACAAAAATCTTTATAAAATGAATTGCAGAATGAAATCAAAAGACTGAAGAAACACGTCTTTACACAGGTAGAGAAAGAGCAGGAAAGGATTCCAAAGTGTCTTTATAAAGATTGCAACAAGAGAGCAACTGTGAGAGCTAAATACATGCTAAATAAAAGAAATCGGTGTTTACCCCCCCAAACCAAACCAGAGATACCCAGAGAAGACACATGTAATGGAGTCTACTGATGAATTATTTTGTCACCAATGTGCAATTAAACTCATGCTGCCTGGAGATTCAGACAGTAAGGAGCAGTGAAATAAATGATACCTGAGAACTCTCACACAAACCCATTCTCAACAGGGTGATGGTGTGACTGGTCAGACTCCGAAATAATAAAAAGAAGAGGCAGCAGCTCACCTACAGCCCTTGGGCCCAAGGCTTATCTGCACAGCTCCTTCCTTACCTTGTTTCTACCAAAATCATGGTATATTCACAATCCACAAGTTTACAGGAATGATACTTCTTCCTCAACCTGATAGGTTTACTAGAAATTAAAATGTTCTTAGATTTCTTAAGTTACGAATAACAACTTCATAATGCTGGATTAAAATGCTCAAGTCCAGAGGTGATTCAAACTCAACACACGTGCACCAAAAGCCCTCCACCCACCACCCAAACCTGGCCCCCTTTTCTACTGTGAAGACCCATGCACCACACTGGTAAAGAGCTATGCTCTTCCCACCGACCATCCGACCTTGTCTGTTGTCTTCCTCCTAAAACTCATGTAGAAAGCATGGTACACGCTTTGGGGGGCTTCTGCATCTCACCAAAGCTCTGGGCAGAGTCAAACGAGGCAGCTCTTCCGAGGTTCATTATCCTTTCATCACAAAGAGGATGAGTGGTACCACCCAGCAGGGATTTCTACATCCAAGACCAATGAAGCCATGTCTGAACATGTTTCCTGGACCTGGACACCAACTGGAAAATAACTAACCCAGATTTCCCCCCACTCCCCCTTTTTCATTTGAAATCCCACTTCCCTCTTCAAGTTGCAGAAAACCACAAACCCAACCAATTTTCTATTGGGCAGTAGCTGTTTCTCAAAAAAAGGAACTACTGTTCCAAGACGTACAAAGATCAGCAGCAAACTCCACCAATCACTACACAAACCCACCTAGATGACCTAGCTCCTGAAGTTCTGGTGCTGAGATGAAACAGAACACAAGAGGCCAGGCAAGTGCTGGAAGATACAGATTATCAAGTTTAAAAAAATGTAAGAATTTCAGTGGAAAGTGGAAATATTTTTAATGAAGTGAGCTTGTGGAAGGAAAGGGTTTGGAACTTTGGACAGAAGGCAGCCAGAAAGCATGCCTCCAGGTTCTCTTGGTTGACCTGCAAAGCATGCTTCTCCCACTGTGTATTTAACAACACAGAGAAGGTCCTCTGGGTTTGGGTCGTACTGACAAGAATTTCTGTCAAAACAGATGTTTCCTGGCAGACCTGTGATCAAGCTTTTCCAAGTTAAACTGCATACTTTGAACAAACCCTATGTCTCACACCCCATCTCATCTGAGCACTTTTACCACAGAGTTCAGCTGCTTGAGGATTCCCAAATTCTGTCTCTCTTGTAGAAGGAAACAGAATCCATTTTCTTGGATTTTATCCTTGAAGAGTAAACAGGA
Organism: Hypotaenidia okinawae; assembly: GCA_027925045.1. Lineage (NCBI taxonomy): Eukaryota > Metazoa > Chordata > Aves > Gruiformes > Rallidae > Hypotaenidia > Hypotaenidia okinawae. The sequence goes on along the minus strand of BSDF01000009.1, from coordinate 725,349 downwards.
CTGCAGACATGGGAAGATACCTTCTGCCTGCCCGAGCACCAAAACTGTCAATGGACAACTCTGTGACCCAGCCCGCAGAATTACACCCGTGTGTTATGTGGAAGAACAAAAGATTTAATCACTTCTCAGCATCTAGGCTGCGGTTGAAGAACACAACAGACAAGATGTATTTTTGTCACCCCTTTTGGGTCAGAGTTACCTACCTTGGACCCAGGATCTAAATCCCAGGAGCTTGCAGGTTTTGCTGCAGTTTTTTCACGTCTCAGCCTAGAGCACTGCATAAGAGTGCAAGACAAGAGGACACCCCAGACAGCAGCTACAGCCACCTCTGGCAAAGGGCAGCTCTCCTCTCAGGAAAAATTACCCAGTGTTAAGCAGTTAGTTGTCCTATGGCTATATATCCAACACAGCTGCATGTCTTACAGGGTGAACTAGTTCTCCTAAAGCTAAGTCTCCTAAAGCTAAGCGGTTGTATACTTGGTGATGAGAGGCTGAACCTTGGAGAAGGCGAAAGCTGAAGAGAAACCCCATGGAAATGTCCATCCCACCCAAAGCTGTGTGGTCCCACAACAGCAGCCCAAGCAGGACCTGGTTGCTTCAGGTGACTTTGCAGGTGACTGCATCAACCTCGTTTCACCAAACACCTTCCAGGCAACAACTTCCTCATCAAGAGAGCTTGACTTTTCATCTAGAGTCCCACTATTTTTCTCTCAGTTCCTGAACTGTGACTCTCTTAGCATAGCCAGCTTTAGCAGGCTCAGACAGACATTCACCTCGCCCCAAAGAGCCAAAAGACTATCAACTGTCCCATAACCGACACGGAGTATTCACCAAGTGGTGCCTTCTCACAAATGATCCTTTCCCTCTGTTTACTTTTCATGCTATTAAAAGCAAAGCATCCCAATAACCTAGTTGAGTGAGAATGAAGAATTAATCATTCTGTTCCAGTGCACTTTGATACTGAGGAAAGAAAGTGGAACTACGGGATGCTCTGCCCTTCATTCTGTGCGAGATTTGGATCCCAAACACTTCTATCACCTGGCATACCTTTCTAATATACAATCAGAATTGCCTTGGTTGGAAGGAACCCTTTAGATCATCAAGTCCAACCATCACCCTAACCTGCCATCCACCATTAAGTCACATTCCTCAGCACCACATCTACCCATCTTTTAAATCCCTCCAGGGATGGAGGCTCCACCACTTGCCTGGGCAGAATATGCATATAGCTTAAGACCAAGGAGAAAAACTGTCCCAAGCAGTCTGCAATACTAATTCAGTCTCCCAGGAGGTCTCAATGGCAGTGAGAGCCTGCAGTAGAAACCTTTATTTCTAGCGTGAACAACTAGAGAAAAAAAACCCAAACCAACCAACCCCTTAATAAGAATCCTTCACAGAATCACACAGGAGACTTCCTGAGTTGGAAGGGACCTGTCCAACTCCTGGCTCCACATGTTTCTTGAATTTTCAACCTGGTTTACAGGAGCTTAGACCACATAGTTATCAAATAATCTTAAATAAAGCCTTCACCAGGCAAAAAACCCCCAAATACACCCAAACAAAACAAGAAGTTCTATCACTTCCTCCTTGCAAGTAAACAAGCATCATCAAACCAAATTCCAATAGAGAAAGGTCTTGAAGAAACACAGATGAGGGACTGTACATAACTAGGTTTGAACAGATACAATCCTTCTTCCTTGTCATTTTGGGCCATTTGGTTTTGTTTTAAAGCACTGCGAGTGCTTCCAGTAGCAGATATGAGCCTGCAACAGACACTCTTCTTTCACTACTGCTGCTAAGTTGAGGTTTTTTGAATACTGATGATTTGTCCAGCAGTCTCAACCAGGTCCAGATGTTATCAGGCTTTTAATATGATAATCTGGAGGCCTCTGGAAAGTGATGAGGTTTTAGGAAGAAGGAAGGTTTACTTTCACTTTTATTACAAATTTTATCTTTTTTTTTTTTCCCCCGCTTCCCAAAGCCTCAGCAGTTACTTGGTTCAGGCTGGGTAACCCACAAGAAAGTTACAGGAGAGACAAGAGAACAGAAGGCAAAACTTCTCTCCTCCTCCCCCCACCTTAATTTTCCCTCTGCTTTATGAGCGTTGTCATCAGGAGGGCAGATTTACATGAAATCTCAGGCTGGCATCTTCCTGACCTCAATCCCAGCTGGCCAAACCTTTCTAACACTGCTGCCCTCAGCACCTTCCAGGGAGCAGACATGGACTAAGCCAGCTAATTACAAAACAGCGAATCTGGTATGAGGAACTAGATCCATGCCACTGTCTCGAACACTGTTTAGAAGACAGCTTTATTTCTCTCTCCACCTAGTATCTCATTTAGAGCAGCAGGCTTGGTATCTCACTTGGGGCACTACAAAAAGGCTACCACCGTGCTTGTGGAACTGCATCCACTGCAGACATGGTGCATTTGAGAGTGAAATGCTGCTGCTTCCACCAGATGATGCTCACTTTAAAGGGACCTCTGAGGTTTTAAGCGCACACCAAAACATCTCATGCCACTTCCATAGCAGGAAAGGCCCTTTTTCTAATTTTAAAATTGATTTTAAAATTAAGTCTCCAATATCATGTCATTAAAAGTTAAAAGACAGTTTAAACTACTACTGCATGTCCAAAGAACATCTCGCTATACTCGCCCATTGCACAAACAGACACAGAACAAAACAAAAATGAGCTCATTACCTGTACTCAAATCACTTTGATTATCCTCTGTCCTCCCTTCGTTTACTGACTCACTGCTAGGCTCTCCTTTTCGACTCATCATCTTTGAAAAACCAGTGGAGAGAGAGGAGAAAATGCCACGGATGAAATACCCTGGCTGTTCATGGTCCACAGAGTGCATGGTGTGCAGAAATGGCTTTGCATTCCTGTTTCCAACATGTGGCACAGGTTCAGACAGGGATCGGTTGAAGGGAACCCGAAAGGGTCTTGTCCTTGCCTGGAAAAGCATCTCCGTTGGCTCTTTGTGGAGATCATTGGCGCTGGTAGCATCCACACTTGCAGAACTTCTGGCAAGACCCGCATCGCTGCATTCCCCTTTCAGGCTGCATGACCCCTCTCTTCTGCTTATCCTCCAGGGCAGGCGAGGATGTGTCTGCCACCTGTACACTCTGAGTGAGTTCAATGGGTCACAACTCATTTGTTTACTCATCTTCTTGCTCTTCATTTGGTGATACCAATGATAGTCCTTCAAGGTGGCAGCGCCAGCACCCTGATCTGACAGCGACCTTCTGAAGATCCTGGGAGAGAGGCTATAGTGCTTTTTGAACGCACTCATTTTCCACCCCTTGAACTTCAGCTGTTAGGTGACTTTCCTTGTTGTTTAACAGTCACATCGCTGCTGTTGTTCACTCACCATTTTAAAATACCAGTCGCTCTGTCCATCACCACTGCGAACCACAAGCCAGCAGAGGTTCTTCCTGAAGATCTTCAGCATCAATCCCAGAACCAGGTATTTTCTACATCTCAGCAATTAAGACGTGTTGTGTGCGTGTGTTTGTCCCCTCTTTAACAAGCTGGCTTGTAGCAGCACACGAAGCCTCGCTAAGCTTGCCGCCGCTTCCTGCGCTGTCACATTTCTGTACTAAGCTTTCAGGAAATGACTAAAAGAGCCCAGCCGTGAAAACCCACAGTGGTGTGCTGCGCCAATCACACTTCGCTTTTTTCAGTCCACTTGAAAGATTGGGTTAAAAAAACCCAAAAGAATGTGAAAGTACTTCACAGTCACAGAAGTCTCAAAAACACGTTAAAAAGTAGCAAGAGTCATGCATGCCATGATCTTCCATTAAGTAGAAAAGTATTTAACTATACACATAATTAAGTATAAAGTAATATACAACGTAAAAACAACTCCTAAAGTTTATATCTACCTCAGGTACATCGTATCACTTAAGGATACCTCAGAGTTGCCTCTTAAAGAGAGGTAAAACAGGCAGATTCGCGAGGATCGAGCACTGGAAGCCCCAGAGAGGACGGCAAAGGGCAGGAATGGAGTGAAGAGAAGCAGCACTGCAATTTAATGTAGTGAGAATGTAAATACACTGAAGGGAAATAAGTAAAGGGGAGGGGAAAAGGGACAGGGAGGGTGGGTGGGACTTCAAACACAGACCAAAGAAAGGGAAGGTTTAGAGGCACGATCCTCTGGCAAGCAGAACAAGACAGCGGGCAGATTTCCCTTCTTCTTTTGTGTCATCCCTACCCCTCCCCCTTTTTTTAATTAAAATTAATTTACTTGGAATAAGCAGGATGGAAAAAAAATAGTCCTATCTGTTTAACCAAGAAGTGTGTGTGTGTGTGTGGAAACCCCTTGCCTTCTCTGCAATTTAAGAAACAGCTGACTGTTTTAAAATCTCATAAAGAAAATATCCGCTGGTGAGCTCAGATCCCGCTCGCCAAGTTTGAGACCAGAGCACTTAAATCGCGCGTCTACTCAAATCCCTGAAAATAGGGGGTTTATAATGGAAACGCTGACAGACCCTTGGCAATCAAGCAACAATGAAAACTACTTCTCTGGTTAAATAAAATGATAATCTGGTCTGGCAGGCCAATAAAGCTTAACTAGCCCACTATTGGATCTCGCCTTTAAGTCAGGCTGCGTCCATCAGCCAAAGTACATTCCTGAAAGTTGCAGATGCACAAACTTCTTTGCTTGTGTGTATATATGGAAAAGGGTATCGCTGCTGCCTAAAACAGGGAGGGAGCTGCCCAAATACCTCCATCGAGTCGAGAAATCATTTCCCTATTCAGTGACAAGTCACATTCTTCAATCAGAAGCAACAGAAAGTGACTATTTAAAGTTACTGTGTTGGAGAAGCACAACTACTTAAAGTTGCTGTGTTGGTGGTTGCAACCACCGACCTCGGAAGCAAGCACCGTCTCAGGCACTGCGACGCAAATTCTGCATCAAAAATACTGTTGCTGACTTCCATGCTTTGGGGAAGTCATGATGCTCAGAGCATGAGTCTTAAAGGACAAAACGTACCTAAACAAGAACTCCACCACCATTTCCATGCAGAGCAATGATCTCCTCAAGGAGGCATGAGGAGCAGTGAATATGTGCAGAGATAGAAGTACTCCCAGCATGAAAATTAGAGAATTCACCTAGAAAAAGTCACCCGTCTCTTGATCCCAGGGGGTGCTGACCAGCCTTGGGTAGAGCACATCTGTCCCATGGACTTGGAGGAGCTGAGTTCTTATCAACAACTCCTGACCTGACCCTCAACCACTGCTGGTATTTTTTTCTCCTCCCTGATTCCTTTCACCAAGCAAAGAGGTCTTATAGTTCTTGTTTCTGAAGACTGAGACCAACACAGCAACGAGGACCCCAACTTTAATTGGGTCTGCTGTTACTAGACCACCTACCCGCCTTCCAGCGACAGGACCTGGTTTTTGTTGTTGAACCACTACTAACGTGGCAGTGGAGCTCTGAACAAATGCTTTGAATTAGCCAGTCTGGTAAAACAGGCTCTAAGGAACTTCAGAAATCAGGATGAATAAACAACCCAGTAGGCGATGATGTGGTTCACAGGCCATAATCAGCAGAGAATACTGAGAACACGAGCTTGGTTTCTGGTCAGCTCTGCAAGCCCTGCTTGTAGAAGTTTCCACTAGCACATCTACATAGACATAGATGAGCACAGAAGGGCAAGAGAGGCCAGAAGACAGAGACAGACAGTGCAGTAGCTGAAGTCTTCCCGCGATGAGCTTGCTGTAGATTTCTAGCAAGCTTTCTGACCCCCATTGAAGCATAATGGCCAAGCTCAGCACTCATACAAACCATGTGTTGAAACAGCTCTTTGAAAGCGCTTATCTGCCAAATCAGAGGACTCAGTTTGGGCAACGGGAATGACTCAACTAGGATAACATGACATCGGCCGCGTCGACAGTATTCTGAAGCTGGGATTTAGCACAACAGCCCTTTGGACAGAACGAAACTTCATGCAAGCCACTGGTCTTTGCATGAGAATGGAGATGATCACCAGGACTGGTCTCATCATCACTGCCTTTTTCAACACCACCCTGTGGACACCTGACTGCACAGAAAGATCATTTCATCTCCTTCCCAGTGGAGCTCAAGTTACATCCATCATGGACTTCCCCAGACCACCCATTCCAGCAAGAAGGATTGGCCATGTATCGAGTTACAGCATGAAGCAACATGCCAAACCAGTTACAGGGTAATTTCTACTTCCAAATATTTCCCTTGGTGCAGCCAGGGGTTGGACCTGCAGCTCTGCACAGAGCTTAGCACCACAGAAAAAGACAGGCTTCAATAAGCACCCAGCATGTAGCTTGGGAACATCAAAGTCACAGTTTAGTTGGAGGTTGGATAATATTAAGAAGGGTCTTTACCTTTGACTTTTGATTTCGCTTTTGACTCCACGTTACCGTCACTCAGGCGCATACATGTCATGATCAAAGACAGGAGTTATCCAGCTGCCTTCACTTAGCTGAGATTTCACTGCAGACAATGGCTGCTACAAGTGGCACACGAGGATTGCACGCTGTCGTGGTTTCCCCCGGCTGTGGGCCGAGATCCACACAGCTGCCTGCTCCTTAAAGTAAAAGAGCAGGGGAAGAGGGAAAAAGGGGGGAAACAAGGGAAGGGAAAAGGAAGGGGCAAATAACTCCAAAACCAAGAAACTAAGAGGCCCGTGGGTTGGGATAAGGAGAGTTTACTAAGAGAACAGAAAGATAAAATATACCAATGCTAACAGGACTTTAGAGCAAAAGAAGATGAAACTCTTGATCCCCAATGCAGTTTCTCCCCGACCCACACAACTCAGGCCGTACCACCCAGAGCTGTCCCGGAACCCGACCGTCCCCCCAAGCAGCACGCGTCCCGCCACCGCCCCTCTTCTTCTTCCCCTCAGCCCCCCGTTATCCTGGGCAGGACGTCATTGGCATGGAATACACTCTTTGGCCCATCTGGGTCACCTGTCCTGGCTTCGCCCCTCCTTTCTCCTGAATAGAGAAATACGAAGAAGCTGAGAAAGTCCTTGACTGTCTGACTGCAACTAAGAACATCAGGGTGTTCTCAGCACTGCTTTCATTGTAACTCCCAAACACAGCATGCCATCAGCTGCTACAAATGAAGTTAACTCTATCCTGACTGAAACCAGGACACACGCATATTGACATCAACTCTCTGATATGTGAGTTTGCTTAGTTTACAAAGCAAGACAATTTTTTTAAACTGTTGGCTTAAAAACTGTAGCCTGGGTTTTGAGTCAAACCGGGTTCTCTCTTCCTTTATCCACACCATCCACAGCAAAGATGATGCCCAAACAAACCCTTCACCTGCACTAATCCAATGTGGCCATGGACAAAATTGGCCTCACTCGCCTCCAGCATTTCTTGAGTAGGTATAACACAGGAGAAAGCGATTCACACAGCAGAGCTTTCGCCTTCATCCACAGTCCAGTTTCCCTCCACAAAAACTCGTGCCCTTTCAGAGCTGCAGTTTATCTCAGGAAGCATTTACCAGGGATTTTACAAAGAAATCAGCTTACAGCAGTGACTGCTAAAGTCTCAGCTGTGCCAGATCCCTACTGAGCCACCCACACAGCCGCCGACAGGTAGAAGAATTTCAGTGCAAGAAAGGAGCTTGTCAATTAATTGGAGAAAATCTGGAATATTTTCACTTATCCCTCCTGGGTTTCATACCTACTGCATAAAAAAACCTGACCATCAGCTAGCAAGTTTTCCTCGCAAGAAGGGATTTGGTTTCTTTTGGGTAATGTTTGCAGTTCATTGTGCCAAATCATTCATTTAGCTTTTTCAGAAAATTACTATTTTCTTCCTAACAATCCAGACATTTAATCATCCCATCTGACATGTTTAGCAGCATATATTTCACTGCTCCCAGATATTTAAGTAATTTATGCACAAAATGCAGATTTGCCACACTGGAATGGAACTGTATCTCAATTTTAGGATTATATTGAGAAAACAATCTTTCCTAACTTCATAACAACACGTCCCAGAAAATGTACCCAGGCAGTATTACATTTCCACCAAGCATATGAAGATAATTCTTTGGCAATCGCTTCCTCTGTGAGCAGTCTGCTCTCTCCACCGGTTAAGGCTTTTCAAAAGAAACTACCCAGCACTGCTGCATGAAGCTTCAGAAATTCCTCTGAGTATCTGTTGTTTAATAAATACTACCAGCTAATTTAAAAAGAAAAAAACAAAAGAAAAAAAAAAAACCAACACACCACAAAAATCCCCCCCGCCCTCAAATGCATCACTGCCGAGCAACTGGAGGGAGATCCAGTCTCTGATGATAAAAATTAGCATTTAATGCTGGCTCACTCTCTGAAACCTGTCTGGCGCTTGGGTGAAGGCACTACAAGGTGTAAAATTTTTTGTTCATCTTTAGCATAGCTTATATTGAGAAAAAGATGAATTGAAACCTCCCGTGACTGAACCACTCTGTTTTAAATTAGTTTTGGACCAAGCACACACACTTAACAGCTTCTTGTTTTTTGAAACATCTGCTGAGACGTGGAAGGGGAGGGAGGGAAGAGATGAGAGTTTAAAAAGAAAACACCCTAAAAAACCTACTAAAAATTCTAACCCCACACAACCACCAAACCAACCCGTAATATTTATTCACCAACACTTGGGTTTTCAACCAAGTCCTCTCTTCTAAATCATAAAGACAGCAGGTTAGGAAAATACCACTTCTGAGAAGACCCCAGACTAAGTCTCCAAATCACCCAATGAGTTCTTTAACGCGCAGAAAAGGAAAACAAACTGCACCCTGCATTCTCCCCAGGCAAACCAGAAGGGATGCAGGCAGGCAGGGATCCTCGATTTTGCAGTCTAGCTCCCGTTAACTCTCTTCCCCAGTCCCACGCTCACTGCACCAGAACAGCTCCTGGAGGAATAATCAATATATATAGCAGAAACCATGACAAAAGTCTTCCAATTGACCCAACTTGACATGTAGCTAAAGAGCCTAGAAGATGAAAGATTTTTCCTTCCCTTTAAATTAGAGACTTTTCAAAATATTAAGTTTTGTTTATGCAAGGCTAAGTAATTAATGACCTAACATCCCCTTCCCATCTCCTATCACCAAGATGCATCTGTTTCCCCCTGCAACACTTCCTGCAGGTGGAGATCACTTCTCCTCGGCTCAGTGCGGACAAGTGCACCTGACTTGGCCGCTTACTACTCAGGGAGTGAAGTTACTCAGAGGACAAATGAAATAGCTCCTTAAACGTTGTTGCGGTTGAGATTAAGGGTGACTGGAAAAGCCCGGCTTGCTGGAGTTTGGAGCCTGCATGACCAGCACACAGATCATTTACTGAGCTTGGATGAGCACTCCTGAGAAGCTGGATGTGTTTATGTGACCAGCCTTGAGCTGGCCATACGTATCAGTGACCATGCTGAAAGCTCACCTGTCCCGGCATCAATCAGAGAGGTAAGCTATCTCCACTGGCATGGTGCTGAGAATGAAATGCATCTGTGAACACGCTAAATGGCCGTACCAGCACAGATAAATGCCAGAGCGCACCTTTTCTCCTCCATCAGAGGTTTCCATGCCAAGGCACGCTACGTCATACCATCATTACCCTTTACCATTCACAGCAGCCAAAGGTGTGATGATGCAGGCTGACTCAGGTCTGCATTTGCAGTGGCCTTGTATCTGAAGGCAGGTACTGAAACACCATCCCGAGATTTCCACCCTCAGATTCTTCTCCGACGCTTTCTCTGCTGATGCAAACTCCCCACTTGAAAGTCTCCTGGCTTCATTTTTCCCCATGATCTACATGAGAAGCTGCTACAGGCCCATCAACTGAGCAGAGCAGAGACAATCTAAATTTATGAGATGCTGAGCTTTGGAGGGCTGCCAGGAAAAGTTAGCAAGAAACCCCCATTTCAATGCATCGCAGAATAAACCTGTTGAGCAGTGATGCCAGATTTTAATTTCACTAGCTATCGTTTGTTATTGTTGTTGCCGACAAAACACAGCTCGTGCCAAGTTTCAAGGCCCATAAAAACGTACACGTAGAAGCTAGCCAAGCGAGCCCACACACACGGCTACGGGGAACACCACCCCGAGCCAGCCAAGTATTTCAGCAACACCCGCTGGTGTAAACAAACAAATATATAACCCGAAGGTAAACACTCCGGTGACTACTTTGTAGCCAGCAAAGTCCTAGCAGTAAAAAGAGCCAGTTTGTAGTGAGGGGCAGCATTTGCATGGGGAATTTGTGGAGATTTACAGGTTTCCGTAAGGTGAGGAAGTCCTCAGCCTTGACCTGTGACACGGTGCTCCAACTGGTCAGACATCATGCTGAGCTGTGAAGCCACCGAGACATACTGGGGCTCAAGCTGAGAAGAAATCCTCTGGAGCCACAGCCACCAACTCGTTGGCAACTAGTGACAAGTGATAGGACAAGAGGAAATGGCTCCAGGGGTTTGAAGTTGCATCAGGGGAAGTTTAGGTTGGGTATTAGGAAAAACTTCTTCCCAGAGAGGGTTGTTAGGCATTGGAAAGGGCTGCCCAGGGAAGTGGTGGAGTCTCCATCCCTGGAGGGATTTAAAAGACAGTTAGATGTGGTGCTGAGGGACATGGCTTAGTGGTGGATGGCAGGTCAGGGTAATGGTTGGACTTGATGATCTAAGGGGTCCCTTCCAACCAAGACAATTCCATGATTCGGCCCCTGAAGACAGACAAATGGCGCCAACTGACTTTGCTGACAACTTGCATGAGGCTGTTCTTCAACTGCATAAATAACCTTAATGCTTAACCCTACTTCTTCACAATTACAGGTTGGGCTCAGCGCCATCTGAAATATCATAATCTACTGATGTCTGTTTTAACGATGCTGTTTTCCAGCAGGCAAAATTACCTTTCTATCACACCACTCCTTCCCCAACTGATGTGCTTTGGAGGGGAGGGGGGAAAAAAGGCAACACCCCTCCCCAATTATATTGGGGCCTATTATAATCTATTCCTTATGAAAAGATTTCTATACAAATGAAACACTCATATAGCAGTGAGACATAAAATCAGGAGGGAACCAAATCTCCAGAGTTTTCTTACTCACTCCTGCCATCTTTAAACTAGGGGCTATCCCTACGTGGATCAAACCAGCTGCAGATTAAACATGACAAAGAGGAAAAATACTAATGGTGTACAGGCATCGTAATGGATAAATACCTCAAAAATGCTCCTGCTAACTAAGCCCAAACAGAAGGTGTATATTTTGAAATCTTCCACCCTTTATTTTTATGTAACTGCAAAGAAGCCCATCCTCAGTGCAGACTGCTGTAAAAATAAGACCCATCAACTCCAGTGTCCACCAAGGACATGAGGAATTGAGTTTATAATTTCATTCTATACTTTTCTTAAAAAGTAATTGCTCTAACTCTGTTTGCCTTATTTTGTGCTGCTCTTCCCTAAGACAGAGTGAATAAATTATTTCAGCAAATCCTTCAGGAATTACTAGCTTTGAGTGTGTATGTATGTGTATATATAGCTATCTATCTATCTCATCCCTTTCTCAGACACTGGAAATCCTGTGGCAAAGCCAACTAGTGTCAAAAGATAACCACTAACTAATCAACAACCCTCTCTCATATCATTATGTGTCACTATGTAATAAATAAGCAACAAACTTCAGCAAGATCAGTAATTATAATTTTCCCACTCACCATAAAGACACCACAAATCTTTAATAGAAACACTCTGTCTCCTGCCATGGCTGTTCCCCTGCATTGGGGTTAAGTAGCAAGACTTTGGGGTAGCTCAAGTGGAAACCTGGGTGCACCAGGACATCATCAGGGAGGTTTTTCCAGTGCCCTGTGCCAAGCACTTACCCGTCCTGAGGCCTGGTTTACTGCTAGAAAATGCCAGCTGACAGACTTGGGGGTTTCCATGGCCAAACTAGGAAGCCTTAGCGTGCATTAGCCGCAGAGACAGGCACGAGGAGCTGGACATACAACCAACCAGGAGGAAGAATTTACAAATCCAGAGTTATTTTAGGCTCTGAATTTAGGCAGTGAAATTCTTTCTGCTGTATGACCGCTAGCCTAACACCCGCCCGAGTCCTTCCGGAATGTTGTATTATTAGCAAATTAAAGAGCAACAACTGCCAACAAATCAGTCGTGTGTAGGGGGTTAATACCAAACTTCATCTGAAGGGAGAAATGGATCACAGGGAGAAAAGGTGAAACATGCCAGTTGACAGCAAGTTACCCATGAGCCAGTAGTGGAGGCAGGAAGGGCAACCCTATCCTGGGGTGCATCCAGCCCAGTCCAGGGATTGTCCCGCTCTGCACTGCACTGGGGTGGCCTCACCTCAAGTCCTGGGTGCAGTTTTGGGAGCCAGAGCAGAAGAGGGACACATAAACATTGGAGAGTGTCCAGAGGAGGGCAACAAGGATGGTGAAGGGTCTGGAGAGGAAGACTTACAGGGAAAAGCTGAAGTCCCTGGGGTTGCTCACCCTGGAGAAGAGGCTGAGGGGAGACCTCATCGTGGTCTGTGGCTTCTTGATGAGGGGGAGTGAAGGGGCAGGCGCCAATCTCCTCTCTTTGGCAACCAGGGACAGAACCTGAGGGAACGGCATGAAGCTGTGCCAGGGGAGGTTTAGGTTGGATGTTAGGAAAAGGTTCTGTACTGAGAGGGGGTCAGGCACTGGCACAGCTCCCCAGGGAAGGGGTCACAGCCCTGAGCTGGGCTGAGGGCAAGAAGCATCTGGACGATGCCCTCAGTCCCGTGCTCTGACTTGGCTGGCCCTGTGTGGAGCCAGGAGCTGGACTCGATGTTCCTTAGGGGTCCCTTCCAGCTCAGGAAATTCTAGGATTGTATGATCTCAAAATGCCAAGAGTGTGGAATGAAAGCATTTGGTACCAGTTTGGAAAGAGGCTCTGGGTAAAATTTCAGCTGCTGTAACAGTAACTACTACACACCACACAGAAGCAGTAGTAAAAGCATCATGCAATAGGGAAAGAAAGAGAAATGAGGGGGAGAAAAAGAAGAGCCTTTATTAAATTTAAACAACCTTCTAACCAGAAGAGTTCTTTCTCCACAGGTTGTCTGTTGGGAATCAGTGTGAAAGTCAGAAGACAGTGATGAAGCGCTGACATGAAGACATACCTTCTGCCAGGCAAAGCAAACCAGTGCCAGGGCTGGGGAAGGTTTCACAGCTGTGCACAGAGCCAAAGGATGGAGCAAGGTGACCTGCAGGCATTGAAACTGTACAAAAAGGGGGGAAGAAAGGAGCACACTCTCTAACTGAATCTAAGTCTGCTTTTGTAATTTAAAGAATGATTAAAAGCTAAAATGAAAATGTGTCTGATGGTAATGTGTACAAAGTAGGCTCTCCCAGAAAGAGAAAGATATGGTTTCAACTTTTGAAGAGGCAGGAAAGGATGGAGGGAGAGGGAAGGAAGAGAATGTCTTTGTAGGATACTATTTATGGAACAAATTTATGACACACGCACACACCTCCCCACTACAAGGCAAAAAGCAAAAGCAAAAAGCAAACCAAAGAGCTGGACATTGCAAAAGAAGATTTGCACAAAGCACAAGTCATCGCATCCCATCCATCTGAGCTGATCCAGTCCTCCAACAATAGCACCCAGCATTGAGCCAAGTCACAGGCACTTCATTTCTTCTGTTTCTTTTCTTTCGTTATTACTGTACCAAGACTACTTCTCGTTCAAGTTCCAAAATGACTGTCTGTGTTCCGTTAGGTGTGAACACTGGCTCACCAGGGGACAGAACTGCCTGTTTCTGAGGTCAATACTTTCCTGATCGAGCACACAAAGTCCAATTTTAGGTCTCCAAACAGTCACCATTCAGCAATCTCCTTACAAATTAAACATTCTCTAAAATATTTCCCTTGGAAAAATTGAAATTTTAACCAAAAGGCTTAACGAACATGGGGAAAAAAACAAAACACCCCCATACACACCCCCCCCAGGTTTTGCTTTGAGCAAAATCCTCTCCAGTTGGCATTTTCTTGAATGGTTTTGTACAAGGCTCTTTAGGGTGCTACCTTCACAGCCATCACACCTACAAAGGAATCAGCTTTCCGAGAGAGGCCACCAACTGTCCACAAAGCCCAGTACTGCCAGCCCTGGAAACCTGCTGATGCCCAGGTCTGGAACTTACAGTACAGACACTTTCGTCCCACCCCCTCCTGATGTGCAACTATGGTAAAAAAGTCACTTGATTAAAACAATCCCCCTCAAACTACTCTGTGAGCCTATTTCAAGGCCTTCATATTTACTCACGCGATTGGTAAAAGGGAATACGAGCTGTTATTTGCTATTTTTACCTTGACCAAACTAGACCATTAGTAACCTCTGCTCAACCCTCACCCAGAACTGCTGCGAACAATAAAGTCTGACTCTGAAACAGTTACCTTGAAGTTTCAAACCAACCTGCCAAGAAGGCCAGAAATATTCACTCTGCATGTAAAACACACAGGTTTTGTGAACACACAAGCAACCGCCGAAGCTAGACTGAATTAACGAACGGACATATTTCCACTCCAATGGAAAGGGCAGCACTTGTATGGCTCCACTTGGTAACTTACTATAATCTGTGCCTTATAAAAAGGTTTTTACACATATGAAACGCTCGTATACCAGCGAGACAAAAATCAGGATGTAATTAAATCTCCGTAGTTATATGTACAAATCCCTCAGGACTTCAAGCTGCAAAACCAAGCGTGAATCATTGCATCTATTTTCTAATAAAGACCATGTGCCTCAGGAGTTGAGTACACAAGTTTTCAAGAGCTCTGGATAATATTTTTGGAGGTATTTCTATTTCAAATAAGCAATCCAGAGATAAACACGCATACACATCAGTGACCTTGTTTAAACAATGCACCAATTATTGTGATAAATCTGGCTGCCAAATCTAAATATAGACTGCTAGGAAAAAACAATGGAGTTTTAGTAGGAGACAGACTTCTCATATTTACTGTTTACCTAATTATCCAAATGAATGTGCAATTTGGCCTCTCTTCCCCTTTTCAGGCTGCATGACCACTTTCCCACTCAGAGCCAAGAGAGCTCTGGCTGTTAGTGGAAAACACAGCGTGATCCGGCACATTTGATGCTACGAGTACACTTGGTGCTATTTCAAAGCTTGCATCACGGATCGGGTATGTGCATACTCTGCTTCCCCCAGACAGCCCCATGCCTGACACAAGGCAGATAGGCACCACAGGGCTGACTCACCCCTACAGAAACATCAAGGGTTTTTTTTTAAAAAATGAAGGCATGACGGGAAAGAAAAAAATAGATTCCCATTCCAAATCCATTCTAAGTTTCCAACTTCGGGTGCCCAAGCAGGAAACGCAAGGGAGGAGGGGGAACAAAGGAAAAAGGATGAGGAGAAAGTTCTTTTATTCAGGGTTATATTTTTAGACTATTACTGATTTTGTTTTGTCACTGGGCTACAGAACTAGACCTGCGTGAATTTAAGCAGCATTATCCTTTCTAATTTTTGCTAAGTCCATGCTGCAGCATTAACCTAATCTCCTTATGCAGGACACGGCAGGGCCTTTCCTCCCTCCAGCACAGCTGCAGCTGGTTTTTCCACCACCTCCTGGCTGCAGCATACATCCAGCCATACATCCCCTAGTTCCCCAAACAGTGTAGGAACCGGCACACTGTAAACAAGTAGAATCTGATCCCTCTTATGTCAGGGAAACAAAAATCTACGTAGGAAAAGATGGCGAACTTGAAATCTTGGTCTGCAGAGAAGCATACCGGGGCAACGCGGCCTGTAGCCGTAACACATGGGAAGGAACACGACTGAAGTGCTTTTCCGTCTCGCTAAAAATACTCATGACTTAAAGTGCCTTTGCCCTTCTTGATCTATCGATATTTATAAGAGTAAAGCTCAATTTTGCTGCTTAGGCCAAGGCTAGAGGAGAGATCTCTACCCCCTCCTCCCCACTCTGTTTTCAATTGTTAACAGTTATGTAGCATGTTTAGCCTTCAAGTACGGACTAACTTGGTCTTCTGTTTGTTTAACAAGTTCTTTTCCCTAGGTGTCATTGCTAGTGTTACTGTCACACTAACTTTTTTATTTCCTTTCTCCCCCTTGCATGACACAGGCCAAACCCACTTGCGACTTCCCTCCCCGGGATGCAAGTTGCCATGCATAGATCAGTTATACAGAAATACAATGACTTACGGCAAAGAAATCATTTGGGAAAAAAACCAACCCCAAATATATGCAGCTATACTTATTTATAAATATCTTCAAAAAGGAGCCTGGAAACATTCCACCCCGGGCTGGTGATGCACCAGGCTGAAGTGGCAGGGAGTGGCAAGGGAAGAGGCAGACAGAACAGGGATTTGTGGGTTTGGCTTTTTTTGTTTTGTTTTGTTTTGGTCTTAAAAGTTTTGTTTTCTTTTTTTCTTTCCGAAAAAACAAGGAAGGCCAGGAAATCCTCCCAAGTCGGCATTCCCAACACCACCACTTGATGAAATACAAGGCCTTTGCTTCCTGTTCCCTCCTGACTTCACAGTGAGCGAGGACAAAGCAGGACAAAGCCGATGTCAGATATCTCTGGGATGCTACTGAGAAAAAGCTCCATAGGTCAACTCTACTCCAGCTTGAGGTGATAGCATTCCTTTGGGTAACATGCAACTTGTTATCCATTGCATGCATTTCTTTAATTATGAAAACCCAGATCAGGTCTTAGGGTCAGTAAAGCTCCTCCTAGACTTTTCATCTCTAAACCAAAGATGAACAGGCCAAGCCTTCTGCAAAAGCCAATGAGTCTTTCCTCTTACATCACCAGCTGGCAGAATTTTGGGGTAGAAATAGTTAAAAGGGAAAGAAGGATGGAAGGAAAAGACCCCAAAGCCCAGGGCAACTCCCTCCCCAGTTGCAACCCTGCTATAAGGGGGACAAGGACCCAGTTAGCTCTGCTCCTGCTCACACCAGCAGGAAAAGCAGGGAAGGTGGCGGAGTACGCTCAAAAGTCTCCTTTCCAGCTGTGGGCTCCTGGTTCAGAATGGCTGTACCAGTATCCCAACAGCACTGCAAGGCACAAATAGCTTCCCACCAAGAAGTGCTGGTAGCGCAGGATTAATACATAATCCTGAGACTCAGGGAGAAGCCGCGCAGTTTTACCGTCATGCAGTTGGCATGATTTCCAGCAAGAGAGCCCAAAACTTACCTCCCTGTATAAATACACACGCTGGGACATAAGGACGACTGAAACCAAAGCAAACCTAAGTTTCTGAAATGCTGCCAAGCTATCAAGTCCTTCTCTTATCTTGCTCTCTAAAAATCTGACAGAAGAAAACAGAGTATTACTCTAGAATAAAGTTGAACAGGAAAAAAACCCCACAACAGGGATAAATCAGAGCTTATCTCCTTAGAATATAAACCCCTCCAGAAATATAATTTGCCGCAATTAAATATAAAATGACAAACCTACAGATAATTCTTAGCAAATCACCTTAAGAATTTAGTAAATGTTGTGGTTTGGGGGATTTTTTAATGCATGTATTAGTGTTTTAAAGTGACCTGTCAAACCTTCCTCCGAGCTTCTCACAACTGATGAACATGGGAGCCAGAAGAGAAAGTCTGCGAAACAGGTTAGTTTCCAAGACCACCGAGAGAACTTTTTCAACAAGTTTAGAACCTTTAATTCTTAACTTTGCAAGACGTCACAGGTCTCAGCTTGTATTGTCCCTAACTTCCCTGAACTTCTGCAGAGCACCATGTATTCATCTCCCAGACACAGCGACACTGCCGTGGGAAGTTGACCATCTTGCCATCCAACTTTTTGCCTCAGGCTCTCACAGATCACCATGTTTCCTGCCAAACCACTAAACCACGTTCAAATCTTAGAACATACACCCAATTTAGCATGTCTTAGTGGTTTGAGTGGAAATTCAGGTACACAGAGATGGAGTATCTGGTCAGCTTGACAGAAGGAAGATCGTTAAGACTGTCAAGTTGAGGGAGAATCAATTTGGTCAGTATTTGGGCATCCTGGATTGCACAACTACAAGTAAATCCCAAACTCACTGCTCACAGCAGGCTGCTGTTGTAACCTGAAGAAGCTCTTGGCTATGAGGTGACCTTGTGGGGGAGAGTTGTTGTTCAAAGCTGTTTAAAACCTTTTGCTTTGGTGATTATGGGTTTAAGGTGTCACATCCAAGGAACCTGGAACAAAGGTGGGAGACCACAGAGAGGTAGCTCTTACACTGACTTGTTTTTTTCCTGAAACCAGTCTACAGTGGCATTTCAAGTCTACAAAAAGCTTTCCAGAAATAGTGAGAGATTTATACAGAGATAACTTCATGTCAGTTCCTTACTCAGAATCTTTTTGTCACATTGATTGGGAAAAAAAAATGGTGGGTTTATTCCTGCCCTTCATTTTTCTTCCAGTTCCTCTTTCCACTCTCTCTCTGCTCTGCTCTTCCCACATAACGACTACCAAACACAACCAAGCGATGGATTCAATCACACAGCCTTTCCTGTCATAGGCAGTGTATTTTTCACAGCTGAATAGTCCATATACATTCCGATCTATAGGGATTTTAAGAGATTACATATCGCTGGAGTTAACCAGAGAGTTTGCCCACCTGCACCTCTGCTTTCAGTCCATATTTGATACTCCTTCTTATAACCACAGCTCCAGACTGTGAATTAGATAATGAATTATAGTACAATAGATTTTCCAACACAAAAACCCCACACCTATTCCTACACTGGTGTTTATTTTCCATTGTAACGCTTTTCCAAGGTGGCAATGACAGGAACACTGAAGGGAAAGCTTCAGCTCCTTTGTCATTAAGATCTCTAAATCTTGTACTAGGTAGTTAAGGGAATTTCTGAACGGCAATTTCTGGTAATCCCACTCGGGTATATGTGTGCATGATCACTGCCCTTGTATTATTTTTCTGTTATTAAATGCAATATAATTAAATGCAAGGATTCTCAGTCAAATAACCGAAGCCAAATCACCACAAACAGAGAACGTTCAGCAGAATGAAAAAACAAAGCAGCCATAGAAAAACATCAGTGACGTGTAACAAGTTCTCATTAAAGAAAAAGGAAGAATAAATGTGTATTTAAAACTCAGAAATTTAAAGTCAGGAATAAGAGGGGAAACATGACATAGAGCGGAAGGGGAAGGGAAGAGAAGGAAGAAACACGTACTTATCTCAAGATCTTAACTTCAGGGTTGCCAGGAGGAGTAAAGCTGCAAAGAAATGCCACTGCAGCTTCTTCTGACATAGATAGGTCTAACACCGGCACTACCTGGCCGTACAAATTTGACGATTGATGTAGAGCTCTTGAAATCTGACAGCTAGAAAGCTGTAATTTATAGCAAGGGTAGTTATTTTTGAGCACTTACTCAGGAAAAAGCTGAATTTAGCTCAGAGAAGAACTAGCCACTGCCTGTGATTGTCCCAGAAAGTAACTGTCGATGTCAGAAGACTCATGCAGCTTTAAAAATCTACAGGCACAAGCAGGAAATTAATGTTTGTAATGTTTCTGCCTAGCCTAATTATAACTTTCAGCCCCCAAAGCTACTTTCAGTATTAGCTGAACTCAACAGTTTAAATCTACTCTTCTACCTAAACTACCACCAGAATTTGTTATCTCCTCTCAGGCCCCAGTGAGGCTGGAAATCTCATTTTTCAAAACCAATTCTGTCCCTTACTGTTATGCGATAACAGCCCTGCGGATTGGAAAGTTAATCGTGATGGTAGCAGAATACAGACTGGCAAGCGAACCCAAACCCTTGAAGTGTTTACACTGTCAGCAAGAATTGGTGTTTATTTATGTGGCAGAGAGTTGGGAAGGCAAAATAGCTCCGTGTCACAGGTGATATTACAACCACCCTCTGCAAATTTTAGGTAAATAAATGCAGAGATATTAAAAAACCCACCAACATTATTATGTTCAGTAAATAATATAATTTAACATGGATAATGAAGCATTTTAAAAAACCCTCACCCCTCCCCATTCAGAATTATGGTGGCTTTCCTTTGGTAGAGCTCAGCTTGGAATTAATCAGGAAAAATTCTATGGATGACTAAAAAAGCCTGTCCCAAAACAGTTGGGGTACCTACAGTGTGCAGTAGAGGTGGATGCTCAGATCTCCGGTGCTCAGAAATCCCCTCGACCGAGTCCTCTGCCAACTGACCTCACCAGGAAAAAAAACACAGTGAAGACTGTAAAGAGTATTACTGGCCAAGTTTGTGAAGCTGGGAAGGCCATAACATGGAAATCTTAATTACCTTGTAGAGATTCTAAGCCCAAAACTATCACAGAACTCAAAAGGAAAGCCCAGTCTGCAGAATGGTCAGAGAACCACAACTTCTACTCTAGGAATAAAGAAATACCCTATCTTGTCATGTCAGAAGGGGACTCCAAATTTATTTCCACAAAGAAAAGCAACTACAGGACAATACAAGCAGCCTTGCTGCGGTCCCTGGCTTATCTGTAGTGAAGAGGAGAGAGAGAGATGTAAAGAACAAGAAAATAATTACTTTTAATACAGTATTGGTAGCAAAGATACCTTATAAGGGATTTATTACTAATGACAGCTTTCCTTTTTAGAGGTAAAACATTTTCATTATTTTAAACAATTAAAAAGAAAAGGTATATTAAGTTCCTGGCAAACAGAAATAGGAATTTATACACTCTGTGTAAGATTCTGAACTTTACACCTCTCAATTTCCCCTCCCTAGTGCAATTACCTGTCTGCAGAGGAAATAACACACACCATTCCACACTTAGCTATGAGGTTTGTAAGAACAACGAATATACAGGATTTTTAAACAGATTTTTTTTTTCTTTTTAAGAACATTAAAACGACTTTCTAAAGGAGGGGCTCTGACAGCTCCTTTACAAACGAAATCCAAAGCAGCCTTAGAACATTTCCGACAGCTGTAGGCAAGGTTTTCATTGAGTGAGATGCTTTTGTTAATAAATCTGTTCTGTAGCATGCTCCCTTGAACAGCAGCATAAATGTCACTGCACTCAGGTGACTAAATTAATACTGATGCTCCCTTAGCCACGGCGTTCTGATGTAACAGCTCAGCGGCTGCTACCTTTAAAATCTAGACTATTTTACCTATGGCCATTTACTGTAAAGGTCCCCGATGTATCATCCTCAGATATATAAGATATTCCACAATGCTTTAAAAAAAAAAAAAAGTCCTCCAAGGTGCCACAGACTCCTGTCAGACTGCGATTATTTACCTGCTGAGACAGCACAACCATTAAGGCTGTTACTTCTCTGCTACTAGAGAGCTTTGATGTGACAACTCTAACTTTCATTTAACACCTTCTCACATCCAACATCACACCTTCAGACGAAGACAGCAGCAGCAAGCAGCCTTCGTGGCAATGTTGCTGAAATAATGAGCGTCATTTCAATCCTGAACTAAAAGGAAGTGCAGCAAATCGTTATGAAACAAAGGATATCGCTTAGCTCAGTCCTCCTTTATGAGTTTCTGCTGCTAATTTGTTGTCCTTTAACATTTTAAGTTTTCCAGTTTGTCTTTTTTGTATTTTTACGGGGCAAACAATGATGTTAAAGAAGGGCCAGTTTCAGCTGGCTGAAGCGCTGCTTCAGCTAGGGTATGGCTTCAGCTAATTTTGTTTTATCCCAAATCCCAAGAAAACCCCATTTGCATATTCTCCAGCAGCTGGAGACCAGCAGACAGGCAAATTAAACAGTCTTTAAAAGTAACAGGGATCTTGGGAGAGGAGAGATAAACACCATAGCATTTGTTAAGCTGGCAAAATGCTACTTCCCTACTTAGACCTTGACTTTTTATAAGCTTTTTGTTTTAAATAAAGATATAAGCCTTAGGAAGTTTGGTTTCCCCACCATTTCGTGAAGCGGTCGCAAGTTCTCTACCGTAACCACCTTCAACACAGTTCTACAGCGGGGTAATTAAAAAATAAAGCCTCACAACTGTTTCACAGTAAGTGTGATATAACTGCTGCTGAAATAGCCTCTAACCTTGTCCATTCTTCTACAGAAGTCACCGCCTAGAAGTCCCTTTTAAAGACTGATGTTCTTTCGCTGAGTTCATTAATCCTGAGACCTCCGAGAGCTGCTGCCAGTTGGTGGTGGCCAAGCAAACGTGTAAATTTAGAACACGCAAACAAGCTTGCTTTCAGCCAGCCTTAAGTAAATCTCTCACTGAGAATTAAGAATGAAAGAAACAAAATAATATATATAATATATATTTTAAGAATAACAATATTAATTTTATATAATTATATATATATACACACACACATATATATATATGTCAATGGCACGAGAAGAGTTAAGCGAAGCGGCAACCGGACGTAGACCCTCCACAGCAAAGACAGAATGCGCATCAGCCTATTTCACCACAGACTTTTCTTCTGCCAGAACTGTGTGTGGTAACACAGAATAAGGGGTAGCTCTATATTCTTGCTGCTCCCCGTACTTTAAACACTGGAAAAATAAGTTCTCCAAGTCTCCTTTATGCTTTCTTATAACGTTTCCTTCCTGTACCATTTCTTTTTCCACCTGAGCACTCCTTCCAACGTTCCTTTTATCCACCAATGAGTACAAAACCCTGGGTCTTGTAAAGAGCCAGGATTGTAGACCTGAGGTCTCAGCACCCAAATGAAGAAATCAAACTGGCTCCAAGCGCACGCTTTCAGGTGGGACAGTCTGAGTGCTTGCATTCACATGCCCTTATCCAAATAGGGTTTTCCAATGGGCATGCCCCCTTTGGGGTCACCCTCCCACCAGCGGGATTCCACACCACTCTTGTAGCATCCTGAACTTCCCAACACCCTACAGGTATTTAAAAGACACATTTAACGCGTGTCTCCTGCTCTCTGAGTAAATTATGGGATTTAAGTCAAAGAAAACCTCTCCAGAGATTCTGAAGCTTTGCTGGAAGTTACAAGTCTGATGCTTATTCCATGTTTCCCTGTTGGCTGGTTCCCTCATCAAAGGGTCCTGCTTTCAAACATTGATGGGCTACAACTTCTCTGAAGACTCTGCAAGACAAACGTTTGCTCTAGTCATTTAAAATCTGCTGGACTTTACAGAAAATCCCTCTATGTTAATTCTCAGACTGCCTTTTTTTTCCCAAGTGAAATTTCAACCAGGATCATTCCAATCTCCTTGTTTCCCAAGCAAGAAAATATACATCTATTTATTTTCACGCAGTTTCTTCTTGTAAAGATCGGTTAATTTACCTGAAGTTCCACATTATTTACAGACAGAGATCAGGGGGATACCCTCTCTGGTTTCCTGCATTTGTCACGCCACATCTATCACAATATAATCAAGGAGATCGCTCCATTTCAAGTGGTACCTCTGTTTTTTCCTAGAGGCAGTAAATTGTGGTTTCTGAGAAGCCTTGAGCGAGCGAAGAGAGGCTAACAAGTTTGGGCTGGAAGGCAACAGCATTTACCAACAAGATCTCTTTCCCAGAGAAGGCCAAAGCAATACTTTGCACTCCCAGTCCGTAACTTCTACACAAGTGACACTGCCCACATCTGTCCCCTCCACAAATAGAGGCTCAGCCACAGCCTTGGGAGAGCTTAGCAGCAGCCAGCAGTTCACACAAAAGCCCCGTTTTTCCAAGAAGGGCCTCTGATGGAAGTTCATACATTGATAAAACTGGCACTTGCCCAATGACTTGAGTCGTGCCCTCCTGTCCTTACCCAACAGTGGTGCAGAGAGGAGCTGCTCTGTTTGGGGAGGGTCATTTCAGTCTCTGCTAATTCACATCCTGGTCAGACCTAATTAGCCCAAGATATTGAAGAGCCTTCTGCCCTATTAAAGATTGTTTGGCTCAGATATGCCACTGCAGAAATGGTTTCCTGCTGGGGTAGGTTACGGTGTTTGCTTTGCAGGATAGAAGCCCCAAGAAAGGACGCCTGCACCCGAAAGACACAAGGCTAATAAAATAAATCCCTGAAATCTGAGGCTGCCTCTTAAAAACACTCACCGGCTGCACATAAAATCACACTCCCTAATCATTCTAGTTTGCACAATTAAGAGCTGAATAAACACCATAAATTTAATTAAAAAACCCCAGACATGGGCTGGTGCCACTACTGGAATATTTTAAAATCCCAAATACACAACATTGCTGATGATGACTTCTGTAACTGCTGCAACATGAGACCACCTTGCTAAAATTGTTCGGTACTTGCCACCAAATCAAAGGGACGAAACTAAAGCCACAAAAATGTTTCTCCTGGAGCTTATTCGCATCATTTTCTTTCCCAAACCCATCTTTTGGGACAGTCCCAACTGACCCAACACGCTCCTGAGATGCTTACCTGCTGCAAGCTCCCCATTCCCCGCAAAAACCTCCCAAATTAAAAGCCACTCTACTTCGACAGTCTGCTGCTGTTGTTTAGCCAATCCAAGGCAAAAATCCTGGGGCAGGCTAAGGGACTCTAAAAGTGACCATACCCCGTAACTAGCTCATCCCTCTGGACAACCTATCTTCGCCGTGGACAAAGGTTTTGGCATTTCCAGTTAGCCGTCTCTCCCTGGAAATGGAAGACGAAAACAACAATACCCAACGAGCTGCTGAAAACACCACCACCCAACACTCTGCCGGCTACCGCGGTTCTCCACCTAGACACTGAAGCCACAGCTTTCCAGTTATCGTTCCCATCAGGCACAATGTTTCTCATACTCACCACTCAACGGCTTTGCCTGCACTAGCACCTTCCTCACCAGGCTTGCCATCCTGGAATTTTTACCCGTGTTGTCTAAACCTGCTCAGGACCAAACCAGGTAGAAAAGTTAAAAAAATCCCGCCTGCATCTAGCTGCTGCGTCTCCGCTCGCCCCTGGACTTTTCCTACTGAGGCTGCAACAGCGTCTGGATGAACAAGGCTGAAAACCTACACACACACACACACACACATGTGCACGCACATGCACAGGAAGCTTGGAACTGAATCAGTATTAAACGTACTGACTTCCTTCTTCATGCTCCAGTATCTCTGCTGTAAACAAGCACTGCACACATTAGCTAGGCGAAGCCGAAAAGTCCAGCAGAGAAGGACAAAAGAAGGGAGTGGCTCCAGCAAGGAATAACTATTTTAAATACACAAACATCTTCCCATCAGATTAAACCTAGCTTTTAAATTAGGCAAATTCTGAAGCCATTGTTGTGACAGAGTATCTCAAGACAAACAGGAGACGTTGCTTCCTCCTCTGGAGAGGTCTCCTGGATTTCCAGTACAAAGAGTTCCGTAAGCTTTCCGAGTGCTTGGATGAAAGGCTTGAGAAGTGTTCACATTGCTCTGGGCACAGAAAGCAAAGGAGGAGGCAGCAGTTGCAAAAACAAGCCTCAGAAGAAACCACCAGCTCCAACTGCTGCATCTCACAGTGTAGGTGCCATGAATGAGCAGGGGAGGGATGCTGAGCTCACATCTGGATCAGGCCACGTGGCTGGGCTACCAGCTCTGCCCCACAAGCCAGCCACCAGCTCTCAGGAAGGTGATCAGCCTGGCAGGAGCACATGTGTGTGCAGGGATTAGGCAGAAGTCAACCACATCCCCTTGACAGATCTCCACTTCACCCAACACCACTTCAGGCTCTTCTTGTCTTCCATGGGTTTTCACCACCATTGTGAGGCACTTAACTCATGGCAGCTCCCACCTCTGAGCAATGCACAGAACATACCACAAGCATGCATCAAGCCACCAAATCCAGATCTCTAGCAGGCCCACATGCTTGACAGACGGGATGAGCAAGGGCAAGTAGAACCCATGAGAGAGTTGGCTGCAGACACTACTGCATAATGCTGCCTTCACAGATCTCCTACCACAGACCGTGCTGAGATGGCTGGCTTCAAAGAACGTCCTACCAGGTCTGTGGATGGAGTGAGCCGGCACACAGACCACTGCCCATCTTCTCTGCTATAAAAGGGTGCAGCACCAGCCCTCCAAACCTGCAAGCCTGCTGCTTCCAAGAAGAAAACAGGGAGGATGGACAGAGTAGCTTTGGTCCCTCACTAAGAAGCTGAGAGTTAACGAGGATCAGCCAAACCATGACCATCCTCATGCAGGACCACGGTCCAGCCATACAAGGCCTTCTGCTCTCAGCAGCCCAGATGCTGGGAAATGCAAATCTGGTGGACTTCTCCCCACGCACCCATGGTGGGAAAGGCTGAGATGCATGTGGCTTCACAGCACCAAAAACTTCTTGTTTCTGCAAGTATAACAAAGTTATTACAGCAGTTCTTGGTCTGGGATCTTCTGCAGCCAGTATCTTGATGACACTAATGAAAGAAAGCCCGACCACTATGTGGTTTCTCAAACAAAGTCATACAGGGGCCAACACAAAAGGCCAAGTGAAGAAAAGTTGGCAGCTTGGCAGTACTTAGCCCCAGGACAATAAGAAGTGCCTTTCTGGAAGAGCTACCATCTTATGCCTTTTCAGACAGCTGTGTGTTATTTATCTTCGTAGCAAAGACCACTTAACTCATAAAAGAGCTTTAGTACATCCAAGACAGAAAACTGAAAGATCTGCAACTATTCAACAAATGTCCTTTTTATTATCACTTTGCAAATTGGCTACTAAAAGATGCCTCATTTTTCTTAATCCCTTAATAAGACACCAGCTGATTCCAGTCTGCTTCTTCCCTTCCTCTGTTTCTATCATGTTGTTCAAGACAAACCAAATTCTCATAAATTTGAGATAAAATTAAGTTAGTGCTATTGCTTAAGGCATGTAGCTGCTAGATCAAAGGGTGCAGGTCAAACAAAAAAGAGAGAGAGCTGCTCTTAAAATGGGAGACTTCCCAGGGTACATGGGACAAGTTTCACAACAATCCTCTGCAAGAGAGAGAAGTCACATTACAGAAAAAGGGAACATCAGGCAAGCACTATGGAAGCCTCCTGGTCTTCTGCCACAGGCCTTCTTCCACCATCCAAGCTGAAGAAGTGACACTTTGTTATCGAAGAACTGGAGAAGTTTTGAACCTGTCATCTCCACTGAACCCAAATCAACACACTAGCACGTAAGAGTGACTGAGAAGGCGTCCCTCTGCACTTGCCCACGTTCACTTGACCGTCTTGTGTGCCACAGCCAGCCTGTGCTCTGCTAGAAGCCTTCACCGAGCCACTGGCTCACCTCTCAGTTATCTCTCCTGAGACCCAGGCAGGTAACAGACCATGCAAGTTATTATTCTGGCAAACTCTTCCCCCACTAATCATTCATGATGAACATCTATCTATGGCATAATGAATATAAACCCCCCAAACGTTCACAGTCTTCAGTAACAGAACACAAGTCCACATCCATTTGGGCTTAACACTTCCCAGCCACACGGACATACACCATCCCACGGGACCATGCCTATATAAATCGTGCATCTACATGCACGCAGCCAGGGGCAGTGCAGGACCATCCCAAACCACTCAGCCCAAGAGAGGTCATGAAGCTCACTGTGAAGAGTGCCAACATCGTGCAAGTCCCGTTTGGGAAACAGATCTGTACACACAGTAATGCGAGGTTGGTATAGTCCCACACGCCAGCTAACTGCCTTGATACAAGTGTTTATGTGCACATCTACTGACAGACATCCAGAATTTCATTGTTCGGGTGTAATGAAATCACTGCTGCAGCACAAAACACAAATCATTTCTTTAATAGGTGTCAGCTGAAGAAGGCTTCACATTAACGCCCTCGTCCCTGCCAAGTACTGAAACAATTACCACATGAATATTAACAGGGGTTCCTCAGCAGGATGATGCAATTAGCATGGAATCTCAGGAGTCGCTGTGAGACTCTTCACAATGCCTCAAATTTGTATCAATTAAAAGAGCGATTACTTAAGGCAGCAGAGACTCCTCAGCCTGGTTATGGAGGGAGTTCCACATAATAACAATAAGCCACAGGATGAGACAGCTTGGGAGCAATGGAAAGAAGACATTGCTGCTTGTACTGACTGCACTCTGCACAGTCACAGGCCTCCACGTTTTCAGAAAGGGAAGATGACAGCATCTTCCCCATGAGGGGAAGAAAAACAGTCCTGCCACCGACTGTGGTATCTATTTAAGCTCACGTGAAAAAGGGAGGCTGGTCAGTTAACCCTATGAAGAGGATTTCTGGGATAAACCCACATTGTAACTCACAGAGATGGGAATGGGGAGAATGAAGAGCAGCATGCAGGCTTCGGACCAGCAAAACTGCACTTAAACTCTTCTCCTCCCTTCCACTTTCAGCCCCACTTCCCCAGTATGAGGGGTTTTCACACCTGTTACGCACCAAATTTAATGGTATATTTTGCACTTCTATGGTGAAAGCCAATTCCAGTTCCTCACCTGGTCCCAAAAACACAAGGAGGCATGTGGTTTCACTGAGTGGAGCCTTGCTGTCTCTCTTGGCAGCTAGGACTTTCAAATAAAGTTCAAATGTTTAGCGCTTTAGTCTAAAGCTTCAACAGCAGCACCTGAAAACTGGGCATCTCCCCTTTGTTTCCCACATGGATTACGGAAAGATGTACTAAAAGGTTGTTCCTGAGAAGATCAGATCAACCATATTTTTACTATTACATATAAAAGCAGTCCTTAGGATTTTTGCTTCAACTGCAAGTATAGTCAAACCCACAGAAATTATAACTCCAGGTAGCTAGGATCCTAGCTTAAGTTCAGGATCTCATACGTTTCTGGCATGTGTTTCTGGATCAAGTAATAAAGAAGGTGCTGCAATTCCAGGTCCCACTTGTACTGAGGATCTGCCAGCACCTCCAATCTACCAGCTTTACCAAAAAGGAAGGACATCCTCTCCCCACCCTTGAATACCTCTCTTTCTACAGACTCTTTTAAAAAAAAAAAAAAAAAGGCACAAAGTTGACACCCAGCAGAGTGACCTGATGTTTTCCATGCATTTGCCCTCCGATAAGCACACAAATGCCTTCTGCTGGGCGTTTTCCCTGTTAACCTTCCTGACCAAAACCATAAACGCTCAGAAGAAAACAGAACCAAGCACACTAGGTAACGATACTAAATATAAGCCGTGAGTCAAATCACTTTTGTTTCTCAGGAGTTCAGCTGAGCAGACTGGGTTAGAAGTTCAAAGACAGCACAGACCCTGGAACAGCTGATAGCTCCTCGGGTTTTTGAGTGATTTAAGTGAAATGTGTTGTTTAAACCAAAATTGTTACCGAACTCTGCAAAACTGATGCAGTTCAGGCTACTCTTTCTAGCAGCTGTTACTATGAAAAAAACTCTTCACCAGTGACTGTCCAGAAAACATTATTACAACTGGCATAGGTAAAGAGAAAGGAGGTATAGGGGAGGATTTAAAAAAAGCATGCAGGACTGGGAGTATCCAGATCATCACCATGATTCCTTTCAGACAGCTCCTACTGTGGGTTTAGCACCGAAGCCAGATTACATTGGCTGGCATGGCCACGAGCAGGCAGAAATCCCTGCATGCGATGCGGGATGAGAGGCTGCTCCCCAACTCCACCTACTCGAGCAGGAGGACAGGAAAAGTCCAAAGCGTTCAACCGCCCTTGAAGGCAAAGTCTCAGTGCTGGCAAAGCAACAGAAAGCCAGTGTGAGATGCTTCCCGCTAAGCAAAGGCCAGTGGGAGGCTGCTTTTGAAACAGAAAAACACACAGTTTTAAAAAAGAAGAGATTAAATATCTAACGGACAAGTCAGTGGAGGAAATCAAGGAGGCATTAATAGTTCTGATCATTCTCAAAGCATTTATGCAGTCTGAATTCAAAGACTTTCTTTTAAGAAATAAAAGAAATTTAAGAAATAAACCCAAGCAGATTAAAGGCCCGCTGGGTTGTCAAAAAGAATATTCACATGTTAATTTTTTTAAGGTGAGTAATTGCAGAGATAATCCAATTCCCCACCTCCCACCTCTGCAAATTGTGCCCAACCTAGAAAAGGTAATCAAACTGAAAAATCCACCTTTTAAAGTGCCACATGTCTCTGCACATCAATGAGGAATCAAGATAGCCAGGGAAGAGCACTGAGATGATGCCAGAGATCACTGTACAACTGAACATGTTTTCTACATCTAAATGCCAATAGCAGCTCTGCGTCTCTGGTTTGCCTCAGCAGAATTTGGAGCACAGGGAAATCACCAGTAAACGCAGGCATTATTAACGCTCCTGTGACTGATAGGACAATCATGTTTGAACAAGACATCTATAGCAAGTGGGGGTGCGGCGTGGGGAGAGCCATACAGACTGCCAGAAACATGCTGATAAAGTGATGTACTGCCTTCATGAATCTAAGGCATCAAAACCAGATGTGCTCAATAACTCTTGATAGGATAGAAAAAGCCCACAAGCATTCACTGCAAAAAAAGCTGCAAACAGGGAGTCACCCCTCTGCACACACAGCACAAATCTCACAAGGAGAGGTCGTCAGTGTATCTACCTTTTCAGACCCATGCTCTGACTTGGCTGGCCCTATGGGGAGCCAGGAGTTGGACTCAATGATCCTCATGGGTCCCTTCCAACTCAGGAGATTCTGTGATTTTACTCTGCAAAACCAAACTCTCCCCTGGCAGCTCAGCAAGTCTCAGTATGGGGCTGAAGCTCGTCACCCCCTCACCAGTTCACAGAGGCTGTGGAGGTCTGCACGCATGTGGTACACTGCTCTGGGAGGCTCCCAAGAGCTGCCTTGTCTCCATTTTTTCAAACCCCGGGAGGTTTTCCCCAGCAATCTACCTCCTCTGGGAGAAGTCTTGTTCTCCCTAAAGGAATAAAAAACCCAAAGAGGGCAGGAAGAGGAGACAGGACCTCTGATAGAGGGATATAAAGGTCAAGTACAATAACCCTAGAAGAGGGCATCTCGTGCCTGTCCTTAGAGAAGCAACTGGTGGGATATGCAGGGCAGGCTCAGCAGCTATGTTTGGTCACAAAACAAAATAGGCAGTCTGCGACTGCGGGCAAGCGCCTGTTCTGCCAACATAGGAAACCTGCAAGGATAAGGCAAACCTCCCCTCCCCCCAAGATGTCAGCTTCACTGCCACAAGTGTTTCACACTGCTGATATGACATACTTGATGAACAAATTAGCTTTGCTGGGTTTATCCAGTATTTTAAGGTGTATTAAACAAGAAGTCTATAAAGAGTAATGAGGTTTTTAAATTCTGTCAATTAAGGAGTTTAATAAGGAAGGCTTTGCAGATTGTTTTCTCCTCTCCCCAACTGCCCTTCCTCCCCCAGAAGAAACAATTTTCTGCATAAACACGCAAGGCAAGACCCGCTAAAGATGGCTTTGGCGCTGAAATTCCAGCCTGACTAAAAGAAACTACTAAAAGAGACAAGAAGTGAAGTTAAGATGACAGGAAATCTGAAAGGAAAGATGAAAAAGACCTGTACAAGTCATAGGCTGCCAGGAAAGGGGGAAAGCCTTTGTGGCTGACGCACAACAGCCATGTGTGCCAGCCTGGCAGATCTCGGGAGCAAGGAGTTCTCAGCGGCCTCATCACCTTCGCTAACTATTAGGTGAATGACCCAGAATCCAGACAAACCAGAAATTTATTGGAAACTGAACAAGAAACAGTCAAGTGGTTTGTTCGGCAGGTTAAGGTGCTTTTAAATGAAATTAAGAATTCAGAGACTCCAGCTTCCTAAGCAAACCACACAGCTGAAAGATGCATGGGAAGGAGGAAAGAAAGAAAGGGGGGTGAGTCAGGGACACTGAGGATGGGGAGCTAAAGAAAAAAAATTTAAAAATGAAAGAAAGGAAAAGAGCTATCTGCAACAGATTAAATGGGGAGGAAACAGAAGGAATGTGCACTCAGGTTTTGCCTTTACATACACTCCTAGTCCTCATACAGGACTTTGTGGTCTCAGCCCAGTAAAAAAGATGTAGGTAAGCTGGAAATGGATGCGGCACCTCTCCAGAAAAGTACTTCTGGGATGTGCAGAGGAGCCAGAAGTGTACTTTGGTAACTCAGCACAGGGAGGAAACGCAGTTTGTGCCTGCAGAACATCCATCTCGCTTCCGATTGCTGTTACCGCAGGACTGTTCCCTGTTCTTGCTAGTGGCTCTGCTGGGAGGCAAGATGAATGATTTGGTTGTCAGCATCCGTGCAAAGAAAAACACATCAGATCTCACCTTACCCTGTGCCCCTCGTTTCAGAGGAAGATCTCCAACTGAAGGATGATAAAAAGAGACAAGAACAGGTGCCTCCTCACATTCCCACTTATCGGTGGTCTGCACAAAGAGTACATCACCTGCTAGCAGGCTAATATATCACCTATTTTACCAGAGGATATTGCCAAGTTAAAGCAACAAAATAGTGCTATGACTGTGTTATTCCTAAAATTTTCATAACTTTTAGGAATAATAACGTCAGTTATAAAAACCCAAACATGCAGTTAATGAAAGTAACTGATGGTAATGGCAACTTTGCCTACAAGGTAAAAGAAAGTCAAAGGTCCCTCTCCCTCATTCTCAGTCACCCCTATAGCAGCCTTCCAGTACCTGAAAGGTGCTTATAAGAAAGCTGGGGAAGAACTGTTACTGAGGACATGGAGCAATAGGATGAGGGGTAATGGTTTTAAAGTAGAAAAGGGGAGATTTGGGTTGAATATTAGGAAAAAATTCTTCAATATGCAGGTGGTAGATCACTGGCACAGGGTGCCCAGAGACGTAGTGGAGGCCTCATCCCTGGAGACATTCAAGGTCAGGCTTGATGAGGCTCTGAGTGACCTGCAGTAGTGAAGGTGTCCCTGCTCACTTCAGAGGGGTTGGACTAGATGACCTCTAAAGGTCCCTTCCAACCTTACACATCCTGTGATTCTATTCTGCGATATCAAACTTGCTGATCTGCAGCTTTATCAATAAACTCCTGAAGTCTGCAGTAGGTTTATTGCAGGTGACAACATCTTAAAAGTAGGATGAAGGTATTAATCTTTAACATAAAGGTTTTCTTTACCAAGAAGCTCGGCCAACCAAAACAACTATTTTTCAAGAGCCTTTTGCAATGGGTAATGATTTGTCCCTTTCTTACCTGTTCAAAAGAATTCTTGTGGCTCAAAGTATTAACATACTTCCCTAGGTCTTATGGTTAAGTTCTAAAAATGCAAGAGGTACAAGCCCTTGTACCTTCCCAGTTCCCTTTCCAGGTGACTGCACCCTCAATGCAGCTCGCTCCCACCAAGCAGCTTGTGTCCTCTAAAAAGCAAAGTCCTTGCACCCCACCAGCTGACCCAAGGTACTCCTCTGTACTTGAGCATTCATCAATCTATTACTAAATCTTCAATAAAAGGGACTACTGAGTTCTGGAGCCAGTATAAATAGGGGGAAAATTCTGGAAGCAGCAAGCTGTGATATTGGTGGAGGTGTATTATGAAACCTCCCCAGCACGAAACAACCAGAACCATGATCAGGTTCCCAAAAGAGACCAAGTGTTTGCGAGAGAAGACAACGTGAAGTCACCCCTCCATCTGGAGCAGGAATTGGGCAGTGGGAGAAAATCCAGGCTGTGGGAATCCTCCTCTGGGGAGCAGAATAAACTTGCTGGTCTCTGCCTTTCCCTTTCCAGGATCTCCCTTTTCCCCCACCACCAAGCAGATATTTTCATCCCTGTGACTACATATGAGATCTTCGCTTTTGCAGTTGGCAGACAGCTGCCAGAAACCCACTCTTAATCCCTAAACTTGAGCACATTCATAAGGGAAAAAAGAAGAGTTCAGAACCAGATGAGAATCTTGTAATTTGCTGTTTGAAATAACCCTAAAAGCTTGTGGCAGTCCACGTGCAAAGGAACATATTTTCCCCTCACAAAGCCTCAAATGAGCACTTCAGTCCTATGTCATCATAGGAATCAAAACTTCCAGCTTTGAAATGTCATGGGTTTGTACATTGGCCAAGTAAAAGTCCAAATGTGCAGTTTTTCCTTGAGCAGAACAGCGAGGAGGTTGCTTTCAATTGCTTTGCACAAGTCTTCCTCATCTGCTTTCCCAAGGAGATCTTCATGTGAGCAATACGCACACCGCTCCGAAGGGGAAGTTACTTGTGTTTTAGAGTAGATGAGAAGAAAAAGAAAAGCTACAAGATCTTGTAGCCCAAAGAAGCAAATCACACCTCCACAGCAGCTGTGTGACTAAATGAAAATTAGTGAATATTCCCCTCCTATGCGCGTGTAGTCCCTTGTAGGCTTTGGTTTGTATGGCGACAAGCGGCTACCTAGCAAGAAGAAAAACAACCATCCTCAAAAAGCTTCTCTGGAGGAGGTCAAAGCATGAAGGAGGGGTAGTTTTTATGAAAGAGATGTTAATTTTACTGAAGGAAGGAGGAATAGCTTTATGCGTAAGCAACAGTTACCTTGTTCACTGAAGCAGAACTGACTCAGCTGCTCATCGCCTTCCTGGGAGCGTAACAGTGAGTCAAGAGTCCGCTGAAGAACCTCAGGGTGTAGCTGAGTCTTATGCTGAAGCTGCCCAAGGTTGTCTAAGAGGGGGTAAGTCAGACATTTGACACGCTGTTGAATGTGAACCAGTGGAAGCAACACAACCAAAATTCACGTACCGAGCGAGAAGCCTCCCCCACAAGTGTAAATGCTTCTTCATGAAAGGCACAAGGCACTGGGACTCCCAAAGTTTCCAGTGGTAAATCATCACCGTCACACCAGCAACCACCTAGAATCATTCCTGCAAAATGGTTTTATGTAAAACAATTGTTTCAAGGGAATGGGGGGCTGGGTGAGTGAAAACCACA
Source organism: Hypotaenidia okinawae (assembly GCA_027925045.1). Classification (NCBI taxonomy): domain Eukaryota; kingdom Metazoa; phylum Chordata; class Aves; order Gruiformes; family Rallidae; genus Hypotaenidia; species Hypotaenidia okinawae. The sequence continues at coordinate 690,634 of BSDF01000009.1, read as the reverse complement.
AATCCCCTCGTGCATTCATGCCCCTGAATAAAGTACAGACATGGAAGCTGAGGGGACGGGAGAGATTGTCCTCTTGGCACAGAGAGAAGGCTTGGCCTCTCAGTAGCAGCTGCTGAAAAGCTTTCTGATTCTCTGATGGGCTGGAAAAGAGTGCAGATAAAAGGCATCCCGCAGATCATCATCAAAAGGATATGAAATTTGGTATAAAAATCAGGAAGATCCACACTGCCGCACGTGGGGCAGTGGTGAGGAAGGGAAGTGCACAGACAAGAGACAGGATGTGATATACCCTGAACTACAGGAGGAAGAAATGAGAGGGGATGAAGAAGAGCATGAAGCCAGACCGGTTGCTTTGGGATTTGGGAATAAAGCGATGAAATATAGGAAATGTAATAAGCAAAGTGTATATAACTATGTATGTAACTGTTTCTTTCCTATAAAAACATTCTCTCCTATAAAACCACGCAGGACAAGATCACACAGGTATTTTTCACCTTAGCAAGTGAGCACAAACCCTCAGGCTACAGTCAGTGCCAGGTATATTTTTCCAAAGAAGAAATACTCGTATTAAAACTAAAAATAAAAGAGAAGGCTTGCTGAATCTGCTGTGCAATCTGAATCCCCGCTTATAAATGGCAGGGACTGGAGACAATGAGAAATTGCTCGATAGCAGAGCGCCCTGCAATGCAGTTAGCAACAGCTGAGGGGTAAAGTTGGAAAAACACCAACCGGGCTTAAGAATGCCAAATTAAGTTTGCCTGCACAGTCGCTGCTAATAAAAACCACAAAGCCTTTCTCTCGACCTCCGCACTGCCTCATTCTACCACCCTGGAATGCTGAAAAAGAACTAAAATCGTAGAAAAAGCCTTGGAAAAAAAAAAAAAATCCCATCCCCAACACCGACAGTCCTTGCTGAAGATGAGCAAGCAGTGCAGCTGCAGAGCTTCAGGTAGGATTCTTCACTGAAGCCCGTTCCCCATGCCAGGAGGAGCTAACTCCTTACTCCAAGTGCCAAAGACAGCAAGTCCCACACCCCAGTGGGAGAGGCACTGGGGTGTGCAGCATAATGTGTAATGTCAAGCCAATGGAGTCATCACACACAATCAGACAGGGAAATATTTTCCTACCATCTCACGCATAAATAGAACTTGCTAAAACTTATTAAAACATCTGCTGGGAGCTACGAGAGAGTTTCTCCATTTTCTAGAGCCATAAACTCACTAAGCATGAAGGGCTGATTCAGGGAGAGCGAATGCAAAGCGATAATGCGCACTGAGCTACAGAAGCTACTGTCAGAGCTCGGTAATTACACGAATGAACTCATCTATTAACAGGGAGTCTAAATACAGCCCCCCAAGGGGCTACAACTCAACTGAGGGCGTTTCGGAAGGAAATGGCACTCTTGCAAGAGAACTGTGACAGCAGAAGGGAAAAGCAGCCATGTGGTTATCAGGCACGAGAAAATACCTCCTGTTGGAATAATAAATCATGCTATTTAACAAAAAATAAAATAATTACAACACAAAACTTCATTTCACACAGGCTGCGTTCTGGAGAACATCAGTTAACTCTAATTTGGCCTTTCTACAGTAGATTAGTGGTAGAAATTCTCAGCTTGCATCTAAATTGAAGGGTTTCCCCACCGCATCACCAAAGTCAAAATCACAGGGGCTACACTTCTTATCAGTTTTATTGCTAGGAAAACGATTCTGCCTTCAGAAGGCAGCCTCACCTTTGGGGAGGAAGGTGTGACAGTAACTTACTCAGACCAACAGCCCTTCAACTCTTAACCCTACCAGCACCAGAAGAATTACTACAGGAGTGTGATACATTTTGTAGAGCAAACAAATCCACAGAAACCCCTAATAAAATTCTGTTGTCGCCAAAAGAACCATCCTTCAAAAAAACATGTATTCCTGCCTGTTTTCTTGTGTAAATACACCGTAAACCAGCTATTTGCATTCTCAGGTCAAGCTTACCAAAATTAGTCACGTAAAGTATTTGCATGTTCTCTACAAAGTCAGATTAATTCAATTTTACCTTGCTTCTACACATAAAGATAAGGATTCTGGAGAACAGAAAATCTTTAGAGAAACTCTTAACTTTTCTAAAGAATATCACACTTGCTTCTTTTTATCAGTGGCCAGTTTGTAGGCATCAAACCCACACATGGGGATCATCCCTGCTTAAATGCTCTAAGGCACAACACACCCATCATTCGTGAGCTAACAGTCCTACTGCATCCTGGGCATGTATTTCATCTCCTTCCTCCCAATCCAAACCATTGCTCAATTTTCCTAACGGGGGGGGGGGAGGGGAACACTTCTCCATTAAGAAGACTTGGTAATTACCAAAGAGAGGGGATCTGATCAGTGTTTATCAACATCTCAAGTATTGGACACAGGGGTAAATGGCCAGCCTCTTCTCAGTGTCTGTGGGGACAGGACAAGGGGCGATGGCCTCAAGTTGCAGCACAGGGAGTTCTGCACCAATATGTGGAAGAACTTCTTCCCGGTGAGGGAGCCCTGGGACAGGCTGCCCAGGGTGGTGTGGAGTCTCCCTCTCTGGAGAGATTCCAGCCCCGTCTGGATGCCTCCCTGTGTGACCTGTCCTAGGGACCCTGCTTCGGCAGGGGGTTGGACTCAGTGAGCTCTGGATCTCCCTTCCCACCCCTACAGTTCTGTGAATTACTTGCCTCTCCTCACTACAACACAGAGAAAATGAAGAAAAGAAAAAAAAACATCTATCAGGAGCTGCTGATTGTTTTATAATAAAATGCTGCTGGTGTTATACCAATAGAGCAGCTCCTGATACATATATTTATTTATATATTTAAATTTGCTTTTATGTATTTTTAACATCTATTAAATTTTATATATAGATACATATCTATCAGGGCTACGAAGATGATTAAGGGCCTGGAGCATCTCCCCTATGAGGAAAGGCTGAGAAAATTGGGACTGTTCAGCCTTGAGAAGAGAAGACTATGGGGGGACCTAATTAATGTTTATAATTATCTTAAGCAGGGGATGCAGGGGGAATCAGCCAGCCCCTTTTCAGTGTCTGTGGGGACAGGACAAGGGGCAATGGCTGCAAGTTGGAGCATAGGAAGTTCCGCACCAACATGCGGAAAAACTTTTCCCCAGTGAGGGTGAGGGAGCCCTGGGACAGGCTGCCCAGGGGGTGTGGAGTCTCCTTCTCTGGAGAGATTCAAGACCTGTCTGGATGCCTATCTGAGTGAAATGTCCTAGGGAGCTGCTTTGGCAGGGGGGTTGGACCCGATGATCTCTCGAGGTCCCTTCCAACCCCTACAATTCTGTGATTCTATGATCTCAACACCCAGGAAGAGCCCTTTAAAAAGGAGAAGGATTATTTGCATGTAGCAATACCCAAGAAGTCAAAGCGCAAAGGTGAGGATGGCTGCACGGTCAGAGATGTGACACTGCATTCCTTGGACATACTATCACACTATTATCTCTCTCTCCAAGGAAGTGGGCAAAGCTGCAGCACTTGCAAAACAGAAGAAAAGAAGAGGAAACGAGGATAACAAAGGTGTTTTATACTGGAAACCAGGATCACTCCCAAAAGAAACTGGTCAAAAATTACGTGCTTTGTTGCTGGCTTTTTATTTTGTATCTCCTGCACACACTTCTGCTTCTATTTGTGCCAAGATTTGGGTTTTTTCCGTTATAGAAATAACCACCCAAGCTGCACACAGCTTGGACTGCGTCTGAGAGAGCACAGTGCTGTAGGAGCGGCGGCCAGCCAGAGGCCAGCACAGCAGCTTTCCACACAGCTGGCATCAGGGATGCCACAGACTATGAGCCTTTTGTTACCAGGGCTGAAGGACATCAAACGCCTTTTTTCATTTGACCAGCACATGTTGCTCCAACATCCTTACGTTTCACACAGTCTAAGTTTTCAGTCTGAAATAGAAGGGGAGTTTTTAAAATTCATATTTTTTATTTCCAAGGGAGATGGAAGGCTCAAGCGTTAGTCCGCCACGGTAAATAACGCAAAATGACCACTCTGACAAGATGTTAACTCTCTAAAATTCCTTTCATCAGGTTTAGGATGATACTTAACAGGATACTTCAATTACAATTTATTTTTTTCACTCAATCATTTTTATCAGATTTGCTTCAAAAGAAAACAGAGAGGACAGAAAAGCTGCACAAGAATGTATTCGAAAGCTCAGGTATGAAAGGAGTTACCACAGGTCTCCAAGGCAAACCTCTTCATTTTCCACACTAAGTAATACCAACTGCAAATAAACCCAAAGGTTTAAGGAAGAAGAACGTTGCTGCACACCATCAAGTGTTACTTTATGCAAAGTGACATCAGTAAGAGATCTGCTGAAGGCTGTGCTGTAGGCTGTGCTCCTACACCCCAGTGCAGCATGGAGGAGGTGCAGGCAAAGGATGGAGGGAGCACTCCACTCCTTTGTGTTTCCAGGGGGAAAACCCACCCTCAAATCCCTTCCTTTCACACCCGCTCAGTCCTTACTAGTGTTTTGAGTCAATAAAGTTACAAACACACAAGACCACTCCTTACATCTTTAAGGATGACCGTCTCCATGCGTGGTTATTTGGCACAAAGAAGCCACAATCATAAAGTTTGCTTCTATAATACATGATTTTCCTTTTATCTTTAGTTATGCTGCACCACCACCCAGAGTTCTTTGGGAGACTCTCACCCCCCAGCTCCAAGGACCTATCTTACAGTCCAGAAAGCTCTCTTCCTGCAGCACACAAATCCTCAAGCTTTCAGCTCATCATCCTTGGACAAAGTCCAGATATTTTGTTCCATACACGGCATCTCTCCAAGACTAATGTACATAATACGCTCACATCAGTTACCCTTTAGACCTGGGTAAGAGTCACAAGAGCAGGACTGCAAAAGTCTACAAACCTACTGCCAGTAAAGAGATGATCATAAGCACAGTTTTATTCTGCTAGGAAAATTAAATCAGGTATACAGGAGGCCTTCTTCTCTTGTTTGCTGTTTAAGCATTCACAGAATCACTAGGTTGGAAAAGACCCTTGAGATTATCGAATCAAACCGTACCTGTCCTCTACTAAATCATATCCCTGAGCACCTCATCTACCCATCTTTTAAATACACACGGGGTTGGTGTCTCAAGCCCCTCCCTGAGCAGCCTGTTCCAGTGCCTGATAACCCCTTCAATGAAGAGCTAATGTCTAATCTGAACCTTCCCTGGCACAGCTTGAGCCCATTCCCCCTCATCCCATTACCCACTGCTTGGGCAAAGAGACCAACACCCACCTCTCTACACCCTCCTTTCAGGTCACTGTAGGTGGTGAGGTCTCCTTTCAGCCTCCTCATCTCCAGGCTGAACACCCCCAGCTCCCTCAGCTGCAACTTGTAAGGTTTGCTCTCCAGCCCCTTCCCCAGCCTGGTTGCCCTTCTCTGGACATGCTCCAGGACCTCAACGTCCTTCTTGTGGTGAGGAGCCCAGAACTGGACCCAGCACTCAAGGTGCAGCCTCACCAATGCCAAGTACAGGGGCACAATCCCTGCCCTGGACCTACTGGCCACACTGTGTCTGACACAAGCCAGGATGCCATCGGCCTTCTTGGCCACCTGGGCACACTGCTGGCTCATGGTCAGCCTGCAGTCACCCAACACTCCCAGGTCCTTCTCTGCAAGGCTGCTTTATAGCCCTTGAATGTAGCAGGGGTTTAACATGTAAGACTGAATCCTGCACGGCCCTGAGTTCATAAAATGCTTAAAATACATCTTGGCTTGAAAGCTGAAAGTCAAGTTCAAGACAGTTGTAAGCACGAATGCAAGACGACGAGGAAAAGTAAAGCATGGGAACATTTCTCCAAGGCTAAATATCGGGGGAACTGTCAAGGGAATATTTCTGTGTCTGTGAAATCCCTCCTCAGTGCAGGGGAACATTTCAAAGCTAAGCAGCCACTCACTGAAAGTCCTCAGTTAAACGGGAGCAGAGACTTTGAAACAAGCTTCAAATTATAGAAATTGGCCCTGAAGGCTCCTGGTGGAATTACTTTATTTAGATAATCAACAAAATAGTTAAGACTGGAGAAAAAGCGACAAAAGCAGCACAAATGCCATACTTTAAAACAAACACGAAACACCCACCCTTCAGCCTTCAGAACTCATCTTTCTGCCTGCTGCAAAACAATAGGACTCTGTTCCCTTTGTACTCCTGACAGGGTTTATTCCAGCCACCACGCCCAGTTCTGGGAAGGGCGCTCCGAGAGCTGCTGATTTGTTTGCAAGATGGTGCAAGGTGAAGTGAACTATCCCATATCCCATTTCATTTATTGGTTATTTATTTATTTAAGCCTCACGCCTCTAAGCGCAGAGACAAAATTCACTCGTACAGATACTAAAGGGAAAACCAGCAAGAGGCCTTCTCCTGTGTGCTGAATTCTGTACCCTATCCGTACGGCAGCTCCTGAGAGCTGCTTTTCTTTTCTTTCTTTCTCCACATTGTAGTGGGGAAAGGCAAATAACAGAGAAGCATTTCCTTTTCTCTAACCTTCTGTAGGAAAACCGAGCAATCCATAACATGTCCAGGATGCAGTAGAGCTGTTAACCTATGAACGACGGGTATGTTGAGTCACAGAGCATTTTAGCAGGGATGATCCCCATGCGTGGGTTTGATGATATCCTATACTGACCACTGATTAAAAACCAAAATAACACCAAAAAAAAACCAAACCCATAGAGCGTAGCAGGGCTCATGAATAGCAAGGAGCAGCTGCAGGCAAAAGATACAGTGTGGGATCCCTTGGGATGCGTGGACTCTCCAAGTTAAGAGGGCCCAGGCTACGGCAGCTCACAGAAACACGGCAGCAGTGCTTCCACCACACCATCTCAGCTGTAGTTGGCACAAGCTTCAAAGCAAGAATAAATTCTTTCCTCCCTACATTCAAGCCCCAACCTTTCCAAAACTTCAGTGCAGAGGGAGAACATGTCAGCTGTAGGAAGTGTTACAAGTCAAAAATTGGATTGCCTTTACATAGCTCTGGGGGTTGTCAGGCGTAATACCCTGAGCTTATTTTTGCCAATGACCCAGATATGAGAGTTAAGTTATATTGATAATGCAAATCAAGATGAACCAGCGCAAGCAGTGGGGAGCGTGGAGCATACACACAGGAGGGGAATCAGCTTTTCCAAAGGGCAGATGCTGGCAGGACAAGGGGGAATGGAGTGAAGCTAAAGAAGGGAAGGTTTAGATGAGATATTAGGGGGAAGTTCTTTACAGAGAGAGTGGTGAAGGGCTGGAACGGGCTGCCCAGAGAAGTGGTGGGTGCCCCATCCCTGGGGATGTTCAAGGCCAGGTTGGATGGGGCCCTGAGCAACCTTGTGTAGATCCAGGCCTGGAGGTTGGTGGCCCTGCCTGTGGCAGGGAGGTTGGAACTCTGTGATCCTTGGGGTCCCTTCCAACCCAGACCAGTCTGTGATTCTATGAGTCTATAATATATCTTTTAAAGATGTGCATCACAAAGTACATCAGGTCCTTTACCTAGACTGAGGACCCGAGGAGGAAAATTTTATTTTTTTTTTTTTAAGAAGTCCATTGTGTGTTAGGATCACCAAGCTGGCCACACAGCTAGAACAATAAAAGTATTTCAGCCAAACGAGCATTACTTCCTCCAGACTGTCTTTTAAATATTGAACTCTGTAAAGATAACGACAGTAGTGTTCGGAGCTAATTATAGCAGATATGATATAGTGGCTAAAAATGCTAAAAAGCGGTGGTGGGAAAGGAAGGAAGGAAGGAAGGAAGCAAGCTTAGGGAAAAAGAGAAAAAAACAACTGGGAATGGCCAGGCTGTCACATGCCTGTCACGCTCAGCCTTCATGCCCCCACTTGCAGGGAGATGGAAGGTCCATAGCCAACAGAAGTCCCAAAGCCTGGGCAATAGCTGGAGACAGACTGAAGCCCCAACAAGGCTGCAACATGCAAGAAACCAACAGAATTCTGAGTCATGTGGAAATTAAGTGGAAAAAGCCAAGGAAAGCTTCTCACCCTGTTTTTTATCCCAGCTAGGAGTGCGTCAGCCAAGAACTATCCTGCGCCCACACTCGCACCCAACTTCTCAAAGCCCAGCCTACTGAACCACAAAAGCCAGGAAACTGTAAGGGAGGAAATCCTGAAGCCAGCAAGCCCCGTGAGGATCAGGAGAGCAAGCTGCCAGGTCCCGAAAGGAGCCAGCGCTTATCAAGCAGCTGAGGGAGAACCTCACCTTCACATGGAACCTGCACTCCCACTTCCTCCTCTTCCAATTTTCATTCTAACCCTGTAATCAAGCATTTATCAGCTACTCTGACAGCACACAAACTACTTTTCCTTTCTATTCCTAAACTTTGACTCCTAACCAAGTGATCCAACAGCAAGAGGTTCCTCATTTTCTTTGGGAGTGGCAAATCAATGACAGGAGTAGAATTCACACCACCCTTTGCCCAGGGTTAGTACCTTTCTGTGCCTCTGGACGTTATCTCTGGGGAACAGAAGGATGTGAGAGGAGAACCTGGCTCGGAAACTTCATGGCAGCTGCCTAACGCATGCGTGTGTGCCCCGCTGTCCAGAGAGCAGTACAATAAGCCTCTAATTAATTAAGCCTTCCAGTGCAGCAGAGCATGTACCTAAACTCTGACTTACAATGGTAACCTACAATCTTCTCAAGCCGTCTGGAGGACCTGATGCAAGCTGTGCTGTGGATGATGACAGCACTGGCCCATACCCGGAAGAATCTGGGAAATGAATGATATCCCCTCTTCCCACCCCCACACCCCCCCAAAAAAAAACCCCTACGTTTTCTGCACGTACAAGTGGCTGTGAATTAATAACTTCTCAAACCCACACACACTAACAACTGTCCTTACTTTAAAGATTCCTCAGAGTTGCTAGAAGCCAGCAGTAAAGTAGATAGAAAAGTCTTGCAGGAAATAAATCACTGTAGCAAGAAAAACTGTCAGGAGAACAGATACTGGAAAGCTACAGGGAAGTTTTCACCCTTATTCATGCAGGTTAACACAACAGGGTCATCTTCCCCCTAATATTTGTAAATTTGGGAAATAAAAGTTTCACCACCTATGAAATCAGCACAAAGCCCAAGGGCTCTTCAGTCTTTTCCAAGCTGAAACAAAGTTCAGCCTCATGCCAGCCAGGTTTGGTTTGTTGAGGATGCCTAACCAAAGGGTACAGCATTCAAACAAATAAAGCTGAATTGCGTTATAGTTTCTTATTCCCCACGGGGTGGGGAGAGTGAAATACCAACAATGGTCAAGAAAAGCAGGAAAAAGGAGCTGGGATAAGCATCTGATCACAAAAAACCCAGAACACCTCAAAATAGAAACAGAAACCTCGAATTATGAAGAGAATCGTTTATAAGCCCATCCTTTTGAGAGGCAGTGTTGGCTCTCCTCTGAGCCCAAAAGTTGACTTGCTCATTTTTTCCATGGGGAACAGCAGGTGCAGCCAGGTGGACTCTTGGTACGAGTCCACGATAAAACGCTGGTTATCTCTGCAAATATTAATATTAATCGATTCTTCCCGCAGCTAAAACAATAAAATGCTTGCTTCCACAGATGGAGGGAATGTTATTTAAACCAGGATACTATTCTAGCAAATCCGAGACAGATGGGCCAGGATTCAGGGACAACTGAAGTTGCTGTGCTTATGATAAGAGAATTAGAATGACAGAAAGCCTCTTGCTGGGAAAAGTGGGGTCCAGTAGATTTGCATTCGCTTCATAAAGATGATGAGCGGCTCTATAAATACAATAAGCCAAGGTCAGGGAGACAGAAGAGTTTGGAGGTAATGGACCAGCGCTAGAAGAGGGCACACAGATTTCCAGGTAAAGGTTTTATGGAGCACTGTTCCCAGAGCCAGCAGGACTGCAAGCAAACCCAAAAGAGGTTTTTTTTGATATATCTTGTTTGATTCTTAGTGTCAAGATACAATGAGAATTTGGGGAGAAGGAGAAAAGCGGGTGAGAAAACACCCCAATCACTCAGATGACGAGAGAGAGGAGGGAAAAAACCCCAAAACACAATAGCGATCCAGAGGGTCTGTAACCCACCTAGACCAAGCAGACACTGGGCAATTAAAACTTTCGCATTTCATATAATCAAAACACTGTTCAAATGAAGTCAGGATTAACCACGTATCTCTACAGCAACCTGAGCCAACTTTTTGGGTTTTGGTTTGGTTTTTTTTTTTTCCTTTTAGCCATCCAAGAAAGAGAGTCAAAGGCACTAACAGACAAGCAGACCTGGTACCCTGTGACCAAGGAAGCAGAATTTATCTGCTTCAGCAAATGTTGACAGAGCCACTACTCAGGCACGACTTCAGATAAGTGGTTACTAAAGTCTGGAGCCCCAAGAGTGAACCACATGGTCCCTGCTCGTGGTTCATCTACCACACCTGATAACACAGGGGGGTGAGTGGAATGAAAAAGAAGAGAGTACACAAGCTTGTCGACATTGTTCCTGCAGAAAGTAGATGCACACAGCCTCTATTAAGGTGACATTATAAAACTGGCCTTTTTCTAACGAGCCTGTATATGTTAACGATGCTATCTGAAAGAAGGGTCAGATTAACAAGTCTACAGGGCAAAAATAAAGACATCAAGAAGCCAGTCACACATATATAACTAAGGCAGCTGTCAAAACTTACTTAAAATGTTTAACTGGACACATAAAATTATAGTAAAGTTTAATCCAAGCAACCAAGTTTACTGAATAGAATCTGTACAATTCCAGGTGTCACAGCGGATGCTGTCCATCTTCTTTCCATCCCACTGTCAGTCTGCTCTCTCACTATCTTCAAAACCACACATCGGTGATCGGATGCTTACCGAAATTCCAACGGGGCATTCGATTCTCCCACTTGAGAAAAAGCCCTGAGCAGGATAACAGAGTCATTTTTTTTACATTCTGCCTGCTTCTCACTGATGCATCACCCTGCAAACTTCAGCTCGGTGATAACAACAACATCAGTGCTACTAAAGGTGTAGAGTTTGCAAGAGAAAAGACAAGCTTGGATTTTTTTCATATGTGGATGTATTTGTATAAGTGGGGAGGAAGCAGATATTGCAAGCTGAAACTGAGGATGGAAAAAAAAAACCCTGAATTAATGTGCTACATAGCCTAAAATAAGGGGAAAAAAATTGCTTCCTGGTGATCAACTTTTAAATCCAAGCAGCCTTCGTCTTCATTGGCCACTGGTATTTCTCTACATCAAGAGGTAAAGAGAAGTAGGAGAAGGCAAAAAAAAAACCAACCCAAACCAACCAAACAAAAAAACCCTCAACCACATTTCATTCTGACAGGGAACAAGGGTCAAACCCACTCAAATCACCAACTTAATATTTGAGATTGGGAAAAAAAAAATCCTCTTATTACTACTGGTTTTCCAAAAGCAACTTTTTAAAGCACATTCCTCAACTCCACACAACAGCCACAGAGGCACATGACACCGTCCAGAGGCATGGGGTCAACAAGACAGAGCGGCCGCTTCCTACCTCAGTCATTAGGGAACAGGGCAGGTTTGGAACGCTGCACCACTTGGACGTAATTACGCCTCCATGTGACAAAATTACAGCTAAAATAAAATGGAAAAATAGTGACAGCTCAAGGTTGGCAAAACAAACTTCTAAACCTGCTTCCCCTACATCTCCTGACTTGGCGGTTGGTGTGACATGTCAGAAGTAAAGGAGCTTCTTTGTGTAACTTTGTCTCCTACTGCTTTACCTTTGTCTTCCTCAAACACTTGTAGAAAAAAACCCTAACACTGCTAAAACATAAGTGAAAACAGCATTTAATCCTTACAGCAAAACTTGTTTCTTCTGGTCTTTATCACTACTTTCATTAGAGGTGCTTTTAGCTCCTATCTTCCATCTTTACTGCTTGCATCTCTGTTGATGTTGAAACGCTTCTTAAATGTTTACGAGGTCACAGGATAGGGGCTGTTATTTTCTTTTCCTACTTGCTTCAAAAGTTTCTTAGAACAGAGAAGCAATTTCCTCCTGCAGCAATGAACCTGTTCCTCTTTGCATCAAACTGGAATTCCAAAGCCTTTCTGTTTACTTCCTCATTTGCACACAACTCTTTTTTTTTTTTTTTTAAATAAAGCAGTTCTGGGAATCCATAATTTCTTAACAAGCTGCCACTGGAAAGCCTGAAGATCGCAGTATTGCTGTCACTTGCCAGCAGCCAAGTAGAGGCTTCAAAAACAAAAAGAGAAAAATCAAAAGCAGATCTCGAGCTCGCTGTCGGCCCTCAGTACTGAGCAATGTCACCACTGCAGTGTCACATATTTGATCCAGGCTTTAATTCTGTTACAGAGGTTTTGATAATTATTAAATTCTACTTCTGCAGTTTTCTTAGGTCAGTAAGTTTAGCTACTGATCTTAATGTGCCTTATTTTAAAAAGGGTGTCCCTAAAGCCGAAGCATCACGCAAGAGGAGGGCCAAACAAAGTATGGGAGGCAGTGGGGAACTCACAGAGGAGAAGAGACAGATCAGAAAAAAAATAGACAAGTTTTATACACTAGACTTCATGATGAAGTTCATATTTTGCCAAGATCTTTTAATTTCAAGTGCTCATCTAGCCTTCCCAGACACAGCTTTCCAGATCTCTAACCCAAGTGCCCCATCTCTCCTCTCTGTGCTGCAGCCAGCTGGGTAGAGCGTGAGACAAAAAGGACACTTGAAACAAGGTGACCAGTTTCTGAAGGAGATGGGGGAAAGAAACTGGGGAATCAGGAGTGCTGAAAGAGACGGGATAATCATGGACAACGTACTGAACATGGCATTGTGGTGGGAAACGGAGCCAGTAACTAAGACGGGTTTTGGCTGCAGCTGAAGGATCCCAGTAGATGCATGTTCTGACCTTGCCTAGATCAGTACGGTCTTTTCTGGGCATTTCTAGAGAGCTGAGCATGAACTGCGAATGAAGAGAAGCAAGAGGAGAATACTGAGCCCCAAAATGAAACCCAAGTGGTGTGACAACCTGAAATTCCACCAGCTTCTAAGGAGCTGGAAGAGATTTTGGGTTCTCAGCAGATCCTGAACCCCTACTGATTCCTGCATTTTAAAAGTGTCCCCACTCCTACTTTCTAGATTCCCCCAGCCCCTCTGTTACAGCTATCAGCAAAACACAAGGCTTCACTTAGGCAAATAAACATACCAAACAAAACCCTACACAGCACAAGCCTTGGTTTTTGTGGCACTGGGTGGTACCTACAGCAAGTTATTTTTCATAACACTTGAAAGGTTTTAACAGAATGAAACATGGGTTGGTTTATTTGGTTTGGTTGTTTGGGGTTTTTTTGCATTTACTATCAAATAAAATGAGAAATAAAAAGAGGAAGTCTCAATATTCCCTGAGTATCTTGTGGAAACATCACAAATGCTAGCGTAAACACACCGAAACTGCTGAAACAGCATAACAGGGAACGTTAGATTAAACTGGCGATACCTATAAGCATTCTTGTACCCAGGTCATGCATGGATGATAGGGATAAAAGCTGCTATGAAAGACCAGATAGCTCACTGAAATATTCAGCTGCTGAGGATACATGAGAAGGAAAGGATATTATTAAAATGTTTATTATGGTAATCCATAGGAATTAATTTGAAAAGAATTAACTCCCACTACACACATCTTATAATGGGCTTACAGCCTGAACGCTGATGCTGTGTCAGATTAAGCATACTTTGCTTCCTTTGTATTTTATGATGTGATGTATCTACATGTTCCCCCCTCAACAGACATCTCCTTCAGTATTCTCTTACCAAGGAAACAGGGTGAAGAGACAGAAGTGTCAGTCTTTGAAAGGCAACAGGATTTAAAAATTAACTGAGGGGGAAAGATGTCCAGTTTGCTGTTAATAATGGACTTTTTTCTTCACAAAAGAAGAATTTTACAGTTCAGAACTCGCTGGCATTGGGTTACAGAGATAACTGGATTTACACGATCGTGACAATTTTTAAAATAACCAATCATGATTACTAAATTTTACTTGTCCTGCAGACAAGTTAAAGCAATTTTCTACTTGTCAAGGATGATAAATCAGTTGTCTGGTGACACTGGCAGGTGGATTTGTCAAATCTCCCTTGAAATACTTCGGTCTCTGCTCTCAGCCTGCCTCTGAACTCCTGAGAGTGGAGGAACACAGTAGAATAAGGCAGGGATTAGGGCAGGTTTAGATTTTTAGCACTCTGCCCATTTCCCCAGCTTCCTTGTTTGATTTTTGTTTTGGTTTTTTTCCTGTTTTACTGTTACAGTGTGCATACAGCATCCAGCTGCTGGGTTTTATTCCAGCACTTCATCCACACAATTCCAGTTAACCCTCTCCCCCCAAAAAATACACACCTAAAATGCATTATTTTGCTGATAAATACCCCATTTCTTCTACTCGCTCGAACTGCCACCACAAGGTACTCAAGAGAAACAACTGGTGTTCAAAGGGGAGGGTGGGGTGGGAAGCCATGGTAAAGATGTGCAAATGAAAGCACATGTGTGCTTCAAAGCCAGAAGGACATCCCCTTACTTACAAGAAACGTGGAGGTGTTCCAGTGAAATACTTGAAGCGCTGATGTTAAACAAGGTGAACAAGGCACCTAACGCAAACTGCTCCCTTTTTAGCCCTTCCTTCACAAAATAAATTATGATGTTAATATGCTGTTTGGCCTGCACTTCCAGAACAGATGTAGCTGCGCTTAAGAGTCCATGCAGGTGGACTTCAGACAGACTAATGTGGAAAAATCACTAGCTCCAGATAAAATACAGAAATCAGAAAATGCAGAAGAGAAAATGTTTTTTCCTACTACCCTCAAAAGGAACAGGACTCGGTCACAGCACTTCTCCAGCAGCAATTCTCCAGCACTCTGCAGCGAGTTTCCAACGTTCTCAAAACGCAAACAGCAGATCGAACTTAACCGGCGGATAGGAAAAGATGAGAGGCCTCAAAATGAAGCCCAGAGGCAATGTTTCAGTGTGAACTGGCCTCCCGTGCAAGTAACTCTGTTGGCAAGGCCTATTCAGGCACCACATCCTTCTCCAGACTTTTCATAAGGATCTTGGAGTACTGAGGTGGATCCTGGAGTTGAATTTGACCTCCAAGGCTCACTCTGCTCAGGTACAGCCTCCCCGGGATTGTACCTAATGCCACTGTGTCTGGCACGTACTCTGGTTTCCGTGAAGCTCAAGGAATTAGGAGCAGCAGCAAGAAATGGTTTTTCATCTCACGCCATGCAAAGCATGACCTACTTCACACCAAGTAAAAGGCAACTCCCTACTCCTGAGCCTGTTCTTGGTCGACAAACCTGAAAAGCATAAGGTTTTGCATCTTGCTCCCTCTCTCTCAGCATGGAATGCCAGAGAGCTTGCACGCTGGAGATGGATGGATTAGCATAGGTTTTACTGTGTCCCGAAACAACATTTGTGCCACCCCTCTACATTTCCACATTCCAGCCTCAAGCTAGAAACACATCGTAAGGACATTTTAACCTCATTTTGACAGAATGCTAGCTCATCCTTACCCCTGAGCTCTTTGAAAATCTATCCTTCCCCCTGTGTACTACCCTCAACATACAAGAAGCAGAACCAAAGACATTTTTGGCTGCTGACAAAACCTGAATAAATCACCCAGCAGCAGAATGCAGTTCACTGTATCCCCATTTATCCAGGGGCCTGAGTCAGAGCTGCCTTTCCCCACTGTAAAGCAGGCAGGGTGGAAACGATGACAATCCTGGTTTAGAGGCTACGAGATAAACTAAGACATTTGGTGTTAGTGTAACACAGACACAATTCTAATTCTAATCAAGTCATTTATTGGAACCATTAGGTGCAGCTGTTCTTCCCTTGCCTTGCCACCCACAGCTGCAAGGCTCAGGATGAGGGGTGAGGCAAAGAAACCAAGTGGGAAAATGAAATAAATCATTTGGAAAACAGCTGGATGGTGGAAATGGTCAAGCCCTCAGGCTGGAGAGCTATGCTAGATCCTGTTGTTTTACATTGCCATTAACTTGAATCTAATTGCCATCTGGGTAATCAAGCTACATTTTAAAAGACACATATAAATTAATCTGCAGTTATTTCCAAAGATAGACCATCACTGAAATAATACTCTTGCCAGACAATCCCAAGCAGAATTGCTCAAAGTCTTTAGAGGCAAAAAGGTTGGGATTTTTCCCCTGGAAGTCCTGTGATTTCTTTTTAAGAAGAGTTTATTGAGGATTTCTCCCTGGTATGAATAATTTATGTGCCTCAATACTCCTAATATTAGACATAATTATGAACAGAACAGGAGATAACTCTTCAATTTTCGAAGTTGTGCCTAATTCAGGCTGCATTTGTACTATCAAGGGACACACACACCAAAAAAAAAAAATCTGACTATCCATTCTCTCCCTCTCTGTTGTCAAAGGAAAATTGAGCAAAGCATAGAGCCAGCCAGTATTTCTTTCAGTCCTAAGCCAAGAGCATTCACATTGCAATAGGGTTTGAAGAATACAAAAGGGGAAGAAAAAAAATGCAGAGGAATAATATGATAGCTCGTCAGAACATTAAGGAGATTGCAGATTGTCAGAGCTCTGGAATCAGATGCTGATAATTCATCAGAGCTCCTGCTCAGCTTCCAAGCAGCAAAACGCATCTGCACGTGTTGGGGCATAGATTTGCATTCATTGTTTCCTATCTACTGATGAACGGCAAGATTTATTTATTATTATTTTTAAAGCATGAAACTTAGTAGCTTTCCCAGTGTTTCACGTGCCTTTCTGGATATTTCAACCAGAGAAAAAGGATATCCAAAAGAACCCTGCAAACCATTAAAATCTTCCTGCTGCCATGCCTCCAGACTAGCGTGGCCTCTGTAGCCAGCTTGCTTCTAACAAGCAGAGCACCACCCCCTTTTCAGTACTGCTGGCTGGAGAAAGAGCTCGTCTATCCAGCTACCCAGTGGGTAACACAGCTTGCCACCACACTGCAGCTGGCATTCACAATTTGCTGAATTCTGCACTTTCTCACCAATCACATGCAGCTCATTTAACCTCAGAGCCCTGGCAACACTCTATCCAAATGCCCCAGCCTCGCCTTTAGAGGCAAGGACTCAAACGCAACTACTTCTAGCCACATTTTTAGCCCGTCAGACCTTCCTATACAAGAATACCTCCACCTCATGTTTATACCAGCACCCATGCCCATATCCAGTTAAAAACGATACCAGGGCATGAGGATTATTGTTTATAAAACAGTGGGCCACAAGAACATCATCCTCCTCCAAAGCCTTGCTACCTGCATCAGCAGTGAATACCTCTTGCTAATTTAAGTTCTTCATTCATCTTCTGCAAAGTTTTTCCAAAGAAGGTCTGAGGTCCTGCACACCCAACACCAGTGAAGCAAAGACAAGTTCCCCAGGGCAGCTGGACATCAACTTTGTTGAAATGCCTTTGACATTTGCACACACAAACTCTTTCCCTTGTGGTTTTCTTTTCCATTCCAAGCACAAACTCTGCTGTTACGATGCTCAATTTTATCATAGAAGCACACGCCAATTAAAAAAAAAATTAAAAATTCAAAAAATCTGGCTCCTCTTTGCTGAAAACCAAAAAGCCATCAGGATTCCAGGAGAAAGGACTGGTGTTGATTTTTTTCTTTAGGACAACCAGTGTTTATACCAATGTTGACACCCGAGTGAAGCAGAGTAGGGAAGAAAGCAGCAACAAGTCTTACAAGACAATGAGTACAAATGCTCAGCTACATCCACTTTGTGAAATTACAGAGGTGAATTGTTCTTTCCCAGTGACATGCAATACCTAGAGGTATCGATCCCTCCGTAAGACTTATGGTATCTGCTGAAAACGGCATGTCTGCATCACATTAGCTGGTTTTAAAGTATCCTCACAAATAAGCAAGCGCATACTTCATGCCCCAAATTTTAAAAAAAGTACCACTAATTGAAGAGGAATTGGCCCGAATCACTGCTAGGGGAAATCACTGCAACACTCTCAGGAGCAAGGCAAAGAAAAATACCCCAGAATGAGTAATACGAGTAAGGACTGGGATAGTCCTTCCTCCAGCCATGCAAGTGCATGCAAGTAATAAGCACATGACACACTGCTGGCCCCTTGCAAGGACAAGAGGCAAACACAATGCCCTCAGAGTCACAGGGCTAACCAATTCAGCCATGAGTAATGACAGCTCCAAGGCATTTCCTTCCCTAATTCTCCAAACGCCCACCTCCATGGTGTCAAAATGACTGGCAACAGAGCTTAGCAAGGAAAGCACCTAAGAGTCAGTCGCATCATCTGTCCTGGGTGTAAGTGGAAGGCCACTCAGTAGATCAGGTCCAACTTTCTACCTCCCAGTATGAAAAACTGGCAAGCGAGCTTCCAGCGTGTCTCATGGAAGGCACTTCCTTTGAGAAGAAAATGAGGGGAAAACAATAAAAGGCAACCTTAAAGTGGTGAACACAAAGTAGGTCACCACAAAGCCACATCAATAAAGTCTGGGAAGAAAATAGGGAGGGGTACCGTGTCAGATACAGAATGGTTATTATAAATGGACACCAAAAGCACGGCTAGAACATTTCGATTGGTAAGCCATTTCATGGATGAAATGTAAGTACACACTACGTGATGTGCTACAGCTTTTCCTTTTTAAGCCTCCTGCAAAGTTACTATAGTTTTAAACATAACTACATGCTTTTTAGACCCTTCTAAACCCCATCAACAACAGCGATCTTTACAAGAAAGACTTATGCTATGTGGTATCAACCTCCCCGACACCCCTCTCTCAAATTAAATATTCCTCTCAAAGTTATCTTAGAGCCACCTAGGTACAGATGGATCTGTAAACAGATGTGATGGTTATGCTCTACAACTGGATGAATACATCAGCCAAGAGCTCTCAAGACCTGGTAGTCCAGGTCATCAGCCTGAACACACAGGAAACCAGGGTCCATCAGTCCATTCTCATTTTCCCATGAAACACCAAAGCTAATGGAACCCACAATCACAGTGAGGCATTTCTTGGCTACGAAGAAGTAGGTCAATTTAATTCTTGGCAGCTGTTTATAGAAACACCTACAAACTCGTAGAAGAAACTACCTTAACTTGCTTGCTGTGTCCTGGGCTGAGCCGGTTTCAAACCCATTCTAAGACAACATCTGGACCACTGCAAGGGAAACAGTTACTGTTGATAGTAACAGCTATCACACTTCAAATTCTTCACACAGAGAGGGCTCATATAGGTTTTTTTTTTAAAAAAAAAAAAGTTTAAAAGTTTAAATTGTAATCTAGGACTAAGGAGATAACCTCCTTCTAGTTACCTATGCAAAATTCACAGTTGCTTCATATATGTTAGCCCTGATGAGAAGGGCCTGGGGTTTCTGGTGGATTAACATGAGCCAGCAGTGTGCTCTTGCAGCTCAGAAGGGCAATGGGATCCTGGGCTCCATCAGAAAAGGGGTGGCCAGCAAGGACAGGGAGGGGATTGTCCCTCTTTACTCTGCCCTCGTGAGGCCCCAACTGGAGTCCTGTGTCCAGATCTGGGGCAGCAGGGGGACCTCATTGCAGCCTTCCCATCCCTGAAGGGAGCAGAGAAACAGGAGGGGAATCAGCTTGTTCAAAGGGCAGAGACTGGCAGGACAAGGGGGAGTGGAGTGAAGCTAAAGAAGAGAAGATTTAGATGAGATATTAGGGGGAAGTTTTTTACAGAGAGAGTGGTGAGGTGCTGGAACGGGCTGCCCAGAGAGGTGGTGGGTGCCCCATCCCCGGGGGTGTTCAAGGCCAGGTTGGATGGGGCCCTGGGCAACCCTGTCTAGATCAGGCCTGGAAGTTGGTTGGTGGCCCTGCCTGTGGCAGGGGGTTGGAACTCTGTGATCCTTGGGGTCCCTTCCAACCCAGACCAGTCTGTGATTCTCCGATATGTTAAAATAACATATGACTGACTGGCTGCCTCCTTCCGAGCATCAGATTAAATGTGCCAAGAAAGCTCTTAAACCCAAATTACTAAAATGTACAGTTGGAGATAACTGGCCTAATGCCTCAGTGAAGTCAGGACCCTGATAGCCCTGAGACACAAGGCTTCAGGCGAACGCTGCTCTTACACTGCACATGCATTTAGCATGAATAGCCATGCTGCGTTTTCAGACAGCTCACCCTTTCAGACTTTCGCCCTTTTCTGGTTTTTTAACACAGAAAAAGCAAAGCATTCTGACAAAGAAATAGCAGAGAGCAAGTTGTGCCAGTACAGGGAATATTAATGCCTTTTCAGACCACTTAGCTGTTTAACCATTACTACTGCATTCCTCTTGAGGGTTTTTTCCCCACCAAAATTTAAGACATATTTTCATTTTTACAGCATGCAATCTCCCCCTTTCCAGCACCGAGCTGGAATTAAAAAGACTTGCTGCCATCTTATTATCTTTCCTTTCTCCTCCACGTTTATCATTTCAGTGAATGGAGGTGAATGGAGGCTGTTTACTTCACATACCCAACTTCCCTATTAAGAAGTCCAAAAAAAAAAAAAAAAAAAAACAAAGAAAAAAAAAGAACAAAAAAGAAATTAGAGCAGAAAATGCTTCACTTCCCTCTATAAAGCTCATCAAGGCTGACAAAAAAAAAAAAAAAGGGGGCTTTCTTTCTTAATTTCCTTAATTTGATTTAATGGTTATAAATTGAGAAATTAGCAGCCGCTGGAATCAAAATAAGGGTAGCTGAGTTTGAAGTGGCCTCGGTTCACACTGCTCTGCCACTACTTAGGGACCTTGATGTGAACAACCAGGGGGGTCTTCTTTAATCAGAGGAGTCACCAGCTGAGGGCACGTGAAAGAAAACCGACAGAAATATTTATGGCAAGACCATAAAACTTTTCTCCTACCTTACTATATGGTATATAAAATGCATTGCCTCTAAAGAGTTTAGGCTGTTTTGAAAACTTCAGTGAGCAAAAGCTTAGCTAATGGATGGAGTTAAGGAAGAACTCCATGAAATCCATTTAGTGGGGTAATCCATCACCTCATACCTCACTGACATCCAATGCAAGTGCTGCCAGAGAGCAAGACCGAAAGAGACAGTATGAGCCAGTACTACCAAGAAGATCATCCTATCAAATTAGATTTAATAGGCTGTTGATTTTTTTATTATTATTATTAATTTTTTTTTAAAAACCCAACCAAAACCAAACACTATATCCTTTTGCATCGCTCTCTGTTTCTGTTTTGGTGATGCCACTCTGTTTGTCCTCACTTCCTATTTTCCAAGAGACATACCAACTACCCATCCTACTAATCCTGAACAAAGAGATGGAAGATAATTACAAAAGTTTATCCCAGAATAGCAAAGGCTCATTGTTACTTGATGTGGAAGGCTCATGTTTTCCTAGCAGGCATGAGCATGTCGTGCTTCTGATGTGTGATGTATGTGTTCCAGGATACTCAAGCAAGCTGGGGAACCCAGCAAAGGCAGCAGTTTGGCTGTACAGCCTGAGATATAACCTCATCATGTAAACTAGAAGCTCTTCGTCTCCTTTCAGAGTGCCTGTTCTGCACTGTACTCCTGCACACTGAGATAAAATACCTAACTAACATGGAAATCTGCTACAGTCAACTCTGGGCAAAGCCTAAGAGTGTTGCTCAGTGGTACCGGGTCTCAAATGCCATGGAAAGGATGTTAGAGCTTCAGGCTGTGTAATCACTGCTCTGTGGTTTTCTGGTCTCAATCCATGATCTATTTTCCTCCCACAGGCTCCAATGAAGAGTTACCTGCTTGGAAATAATGATTTAGTCAAACACCTGTCCCTGTCCACAAATTAAGAGAAGCTAATCAGTGCCCGCTATCCTAAGTCCTGCCTGCTATCACTGTAATGAGGCAAGTTTATTACATTTTGAAGGTCAACAAAATCTGACATTTGAGGGATTTGAGGAAAAAAAGGAAGGGGGAGGAGTGCAAGCAGACAAAACCACCCAACCGAACATTTCCCCTCTGAGAGCATCTTGCCCTACTGACCTACAGATCTGACAGCTAAGAGAGCATTTGAGGGGATTATTAGCAGTCATGGGAGGATCCAAGTAAAGCAAGCAGGCTTCAAGGTATCCCAAACACAAAGCAGAGCAACTCAAAGTATGCAGGCAAAGCGCCGCAGAGGTCTCAGGAGATCTGACTTCTGTTGCCAAGTTTCTTGTACGTCCTTGGGCAAGTTATCTGCCCTACTCATGACTTGTCGATTCACTCTCCCAGCGGCACCATTAATGCTTTGGATGCACTCACAGGGCAAGGCAATGAACAGTCCAAGTAAATGAAACCGATCTTTCCTTCTATTACCCCAATGGACAGCACAGGAATTGCTCATAGAGTCATCATCTCTTGCGGTGACAAAATGGAGCACAAAACTGAAGCAAAGCCATCATTTAATTCCTTAAATGGAATCAAAGACTGGATTCTGCCCTCCTGGCCACTGCTACTGTCCACAAGCATTCTCCTCAAACCTGAAATCCCTCCTACTCCACATTTCGCTGACTGCTGCAAGGCCCTGTACCCTATCTTGTTGAGATCAGTGCACTGAAGAGTCAGCTGAGCGAGGGTGTGAGTTACCTTGGCTTATCTCAAGCCAATCCGCTGACTCAAGTAATGAGAAACTGAAGAAAGAAAGTGGGTTTTTAACTCCATCTGTCCATGCAAGTACCAACTATGGAAAAGAATTCCCTCCAGAAGTATCAATCCCATCTGTATTTCCTCCAAATCCTCACTGGCAAAAGGAGATGTGTTTTCCTAAGAGGAAAAACGCAGTTAGGTTGTTATCATAGAATCAGAGAATAGAATCACAGACTGGTCTGGGTTGGAAGGGACCCCAAGGATCACAGAGTTCCAACCTCCCTGCCACAGGCAGGGCCACCAACCTCCAGGCCTGATCTAGACAAGGTTGCTCAGGGCCCCATCCAACCTGGCCTTGAACATCCCCAGGGATGGGGCACCCACCACCTCTCCGGGCAGCCTGTTCCAGCCCCTCACCACTCTGTCTGTAAAAAACTTCCCCCTAATATCTCATCTAAATCTTCTCTTTAGCTTCACTCCACTCCCCCTTGTCCTGCCAGTCTCTGCCCTTTGAACAAGCTGATTCCCCTCCTGTTTCTCTGCTCCCTTCAGGGACTGGAAGGCTGCAATGAGGTCCCCCCACAGCTTTCTCTTCTCTAGGCTGAACAAACTCAGCTCCCTCAGTATCTCTTCGTAGGGGAGGTGCTCCAGCCCTCTGATCATCTTCATGGCCTCCTCTAAACCCTCTCCAACAGTTCCACATCTTTCTTGTATTGGGGCCCCAGATCTGGACACAGGACTCCAGCTGGGGTCTCACAAGGGCAGAGCAGAGAGGGACAATCCCCTCCCTGTCCCTGCTGCCACCCCTCTTCTGATGGAGCCCAGGATCCCATTGCCCTTCCGAGCTGCAAGAGCACACTGCTGTTATATCCCATATAGTCACTTTAAGTTCCTCTGTGAAGGATCTCCCCAGAAACTGGCTATGACATACATTTCCTGGCTTCCCAACTTATTCAGGCTAAATGGAAACACTGCTACTCTAGAGTAGGGGAATGTTAATCCCCTCATGGGAGAGCCTGAAGCTGTTACGGGTGCAAGGTGGCTCACTGCCATCCAGTGACAGACCCCTCCTGCTTACTGATAAAGCCTTTCCTTACTCTCCTCCTCACTTCCATGCTACTACATACCTCACAACTGATAAAATGACAAAGCCAGAGGTGCCGCATACAGGCAAGGCTAACCGCCTCTCATCTAGGGAGATAATGCTCCTTTCTGTGCTGGCCAACCCAAAAGTGCTCTACTGGCTGCCAGGCCAATGCAAAACCATCAGCAGCAGAAGATAGAGCAGAACAGCTCTAGACCTGCATTTCCCCAGCATTAAGCTTTGTCTAGAATACTACTGAATTGCCTTTTGTTCCTTCATGCCAAAAAAATCCCCCTAATAACAGTTCTGACAAAATCTCTAAGCCTTAAGCTCTGGATCATAGTGGTGGGCATCCAACATTTGTCATACATGGATAAATCTGCACAAAACCATCAGTTCTTAATTAGGTCCTCTGCCCTCGTCAGCAACTTCACATTGAAATGCAAGTTCTCATCCTCCCTTCCAATATCTTGCCTGCCAGTACCTTGCCAAAATTCCCAACTACCCAGAGGAAAAAGGCGTTCTCAGAATTAGCACTATGGTACCTCCAGTCTACCCAAAAGACCTTCCTCTGCTTTTGTCGTGCCATCCAGGTTGGGAATGGGACCAAGGTGAAGAGGTTCTGCTGAATCCTCTGGACTGTTACACAGAAGCCCAATGTTAGGAGAAGTTAAGTCTAAAGAGGTGGATGAGTTTTGGGTCTCTTTTTAAGTCACAGGTTCCTGAACACTTCTCCGCTGCTTCTCACTGTGGTACTGGTTTCCATTTCTACTCTTCCTTAGAGGCAAGGACTAAATCCACACAATCTCCTCCCATCTCATGATACTCTACCATGCAATCCTCCCACCCACTTCCAAACACATCTGCCATTTTTCATCTTCGCTGCCTCCCTTCTCCTCTGGTCCAGGCTACAAATGCCAAAAGGGAAGGAAAGAAGCCCCTGCCTCTAAAGCACCAAGAGCAGTACCACCCAAATAACATTAGTTACCTTAATGCATTAGAAAATGGGCCACTTTCAATTAAACCACTGATGTCCCAAAAACAGAGACACAGCACTACAGGAAGGGAAAAGGTGCCTGCGAGTTTTAACCCAGCCAGAAACTAACAGAGAAGCATATGCATTCTTATGCAAATCTACCCCAGACACACTGCACATCTGCTGAAAGCAGTGTCGCTTTCCCACAGTTAGCAGAATTAATGTGTTTAACTAAGTGCCTGACAGTGCTTGCTGTATAAGAGCTAATTTTTAATGGGGTATTCCCAGCTGGAAGAAAAAAAAAAACCACCACAAAATCCCTTTAGATAATAAGGGATCCGAACCCAGGACTCAGTTTCACATTCATTTAAGTGCAAAGACCCCCTTCGCCTCCAAGAGCTCATTACTCACACTACTCCAACTTGCTTTATAATTAAAAATAATCCCAAGTCTTGGAGAAGAGCCTTTCTACAGTTTTGTGACCTTTTAAAACCCCATTAAAGAGATTTAACAGAAGTTATTCCCTCCTGAGCATTTTTATAGAGGTTTTCTGAGATGGGGAGGTGTCAAAATGCACAAAGATCTTCATGAGAAGTTTACAACCCAAAAGGCAGCAATTTTTCTCTTCACTCAGTTACTTTCCTTGCAGTCCCAAATTGTTTTTCCATGATTACTACTACGTGCCTTTACAGAAAGAATTCAGATGAGAACTTAACTCTATGACCTTCGGGCTAAGAATACGTGTAAGCCAGAAAATGCTGAAATCTCAACTAATTTTTAAAATAAAAATCTATAAATACCAGGTAAAAGGAACCCATGATCTCATATTAAGTCAATGGGTCAGTTATGTTCCCTCTTATCTTCCTCCACCTTTCCCCCTCCCCCCATTGTTTAAAAATAGGAAACAGCACCACATGAAAACGTTTGGTCAGAGACAAATTGTGCGACTGAAATACGGGAGTCAGGAAACTGGTGTTTTAAAATAATGTCATCCTCTTTTTCCCCAGCACACTCTAGTATTGTTAAAGCATCCAAATATTTAAGTGACTTAATAAATTAGTAACCTAGGCAACATTTGCAACAACACAGCCAGCTGAATAGAGCCTAGCTAAAAACTCCTAAAACAAAATAAACCCGTTTATGTATAAATTAATGTCAACGTTTCTTGAAAAGAAGAAGGGCAAACAGTTTTAACGTCAAAGGGATAATTCTGGAATAAAATCTGGGGGTAAAGCAACTGAAAAAAGAATGGGCTACATCCAGCCCCCAGCTTCACCCCAACTCACTGCTGCAAAGACACATGAGGGTCAGCGGAGACTCAATAGCTGCGGTAGCACCGGGGAACCATCATTCACCCCCTGCGTGCTCGTTAGGAACTCCCCGCGGTTGAAAACAGCGATGGGAAGAGCCGTCATACAGCAGGTATGATGGGATCCCCTGGAAGGGCACTTCAGTCGCACCTTTTGGTATTCCCCTGCTGCAGGCTGGCAAGGGGACGCCTTATCTCTGTCCACAGCACGCTCTGACATTTTTAATCCCTGGCAAACGCAGTCACTTCAAACCTTGGTTTCGATTAAACTCATCTCTTTTACAACAGGGCACCGACTAGAACCCACTGGTATTTATCATCTCAGAAAGGGGGGTGGGGGGGGAAGCTTTGTGCCTTTGTTATTTAATGTTGGTTACTAATAGGCTGCAGCGGTACCCGAAGGCCGCGATGAGGTCGGGTATCACTCTAGGAGGCATTGTCCAACACACGGGAAATGACATTTCCCGGCCCAGCAAGGTTTATCTTCCAAGCTCGCCTTTGCACCAGCCTTCTAGGTGAGTTAAAAATAAGCCTATTGATCAGAAGAGAAAGAAACGCTCACCGACACTGACCTTCTGTATCTCCCGACGCAGGGCTGCCCACACAGACACGCCATGCAGCTCTTCAGCTCCCTTCCAGCTTGCCAAGGGTCTCGTCTGCACCTTCAGCTAATCCCACGTTAAGGCCTTCAGCGTGGCAAACGTCCTCCCGCAACGAGTCGTGGCTCCGCACACGCTGGGGATACAGCCGTACGCAAGACCGAGCCTGGCTCCATGATGTGGACACATCTCAAGGAGGTCTAACAGCCATCCCTCGACTATCAGCTTGACTCACTGCTTCACTATGAGGGTTTTGGGGCGGGGGGAGGGAGGGGTGTTGTATTAAATACCCCCTGTCATACAGCCTCCCCAGATGAGGTTCTAACTGAGCTTCTGGAGATGAGTGATAAGGGTCAGAAGTGGAGAGGATGCTACCCCCCAGCTAGTTTCTGGCAGCCTCCGGAATCCTTCAGCACCTCCAGCACCACCGCAATGAAGATGCCGCCACCTGGTGGGATCTCCACCAGCTCGGGTGGACACGATGGACCCCAGGGACGGGACACTGACCCCTAGAGAGGGTGGTGAACCACACTCACCATCCTCGCAGGGAAATCTCTGAAATAGCTGGCCAGCAGCATGAACAGGGCTGGAAGAAGAGGATTTGCTGACAATGACAAGATGCTCTTTGCTACCAAAGCCTGTTGGTGCTCATCCAAAGAGAAGTGGTTTGGAAATGGATAAACTTTAACCTTTGCCATGTTATGTTCCACTGTAAAACAGTAGAAGAAGGGAAAAAGGGGAAAAAAGGGGGAGAAGGAAGGAGGGGGGAAAAAGGGGGGAGAAGGAAGGAGGGGGGAAAAAAGGGGGAGAAGGAAGGAGGGGGAAAAAAGGGGGAGAAGGAAGGAGGGGGGAAAAAAGGGGGGAGAAGGAAGGAGGGGGGAAAAAAGGGGGAGAAGGAAGGAGGGGGGAAAAAGGGGGGAGAAGGAAGGAGGGGGAAAAAAGGGGGGAGAAGGAAGGAGGGGGGAAAAAAGGGGGAGAAGGAAGGAGGGGGAAAAAAGGGGGAGAAGGAAGGAGGGGAAAAAGGGGGAGAAGGAAGGAGGGGAAAAAAGGGGGAGAAGGAAGGAGGGGAAAAGAACAGATAGGTGTGAAGCTACCAACAAAGTTCTAGTGAGGAAGGCGTCAAAGAACCAGAAAACCCTGAGAACAGAGCTGGAGTCGTTGATGTAAAAGCTGAGCAAGGTAGATCACAGATTGTTGGAATGGGTAACTTGCAGAGATCGGGTTTTTGGACAGAATTTCACATGAAAAGGAGATGCTTCTGTTCCGTACTCGAGCCACAGCTATTTTTTAATCTCTCCATGACACTATGTGCATTACTGTGGCTTCAGCCCTGAGCACGAGCCCAATGTTTTCTGAGGGCCATCACTTAAAAGCCTGGAACTCAAGTTTGAGGCAGCCAAGAGACGTTTCTGTCTGGTTGCATGGGATCTAGGGCTTTCTCTGGAGTCAGACCAGCAAAGCTCTGCCTGTAGATCAATATCCACAAAGAAGCATGGAGACCTTCAAGCCTGGGTTTGAAGTGCCTTCTCTTTCTGCCAGGAAAGGAGGCTTATCCTGGCAGTGAAGAATGTCTCCAGACTGCTCACAGGATTAGAGGACAAAGGTGATGAAAATGTCCCCGTCCAATCTACACTTGAGTTTGTCCAACTACTATCATCTTTTAGAACCACTGCTAAAAGAGAAAGTCATTTCTTTGTGCAGATAAAACCCCAGAGCAGCCATGTCCTCTCCTCCATGTTATTTTCTATGCATTTCAGCACCTCCTGCTTTGAAATTAATCATCTCAGCGCAGGAGTGTTTGCAGCAAGCTCACAAGGCAGGTTAGAAGCAAGTTTGACAGCCACTGTTACAGAAGTTTACGACCTGTTTAGACACAGACTGTAAGTCAGACAAAATCAGATTCTGTCCCCATCACATGCAACATTTAACACCAATGCCATGATGCTGGCTTTATAATTCATTGCTACAAAAATCCATGGATGTTCAGCCAGCCACACCAAGCAACATAATTGCTCTGTTTTCACAGATAGCAGCGAGAATGCTGTAAATTCAGGTACTCCCTTCCTCCCTCCTCCACAAAATCTGTTTCAAAGAGCAGGGGCTGGGGGGGAAACAACCTTGAAACATCAGTGGACACTGTCAAAAGTAAGTTATCCCTCTTACATGGGAAAGAGGTCATAGCATTATATCCAAGCAAGACTACCTCTTCCCTCCTACTCATTACACACAAGTGTGAGAGGAAGCCATCACCCAGGACACACGTCGATACGTACTTTGGAGAAATATTAGTTGTGTGTCAAAACTGGTTCTTGGAAACATCACCTAACACCACTCACATGACTTGTGTTTCACGAGCAATTAAACCTATCACTCTGACAAGCAAATCTGCTTGTTCCCATTCACTACTCAAACATGGGGCTAGAGGAAACCACTAACATTACCAACTCTGTCCTTCGTTAAGGAAATTGTATTTCCATGGTCCTTGCTAATTCACTTAAAGCAGAAGCTGCTGACCCTCCGGAGCACAGAATGAACCAGCCATACTTTAACTACTGCAGCTAACGCAGGAAACGCAAAAATAGCCACGACTTAGATCTCATCATGAAGTCAGACGAGACCTCGGTGTCACCCTGAAATCACGTCCCAGACATTGTGAAGTCCTGCCGCATTCACATCACTGTCATACAGCTGGCAAGCCACAGAGACCAGTAATGGTGGCATTTTACAGCTAAATTCTTTTCTCTGTGCTTACAGATGAAGTTTTACAGGCTCAGCAAGCGGGCCAGCTCCCCTCATGCCAGTAATTACCTCCTTGGAGAGGAGACAGAGTGGATGGCACACCACCACAGACCAGAGATGCACAGAAATAAAAAGGCATCTTTAAGCGGCTGCTGAACTCCTCCTCTTTAAACTAAGAGTCTCCACCATCCCAGCCACATCTCAGGCAGTCACCTTCCACTTGGCCCAAGCCCCCAGTGCCGCAGTCCAGGTTTGCAGGGGTGCGTGGAACAGAAATGCTGCCTGAAAGCCGCGTTCCCTGCCTTGCTAGAAAACGTGCCTTCACTTTTCATATATCCTATACCCCTTCCCTAGCCCAGCCATTCATGGTGAAATAATCAGTGTTATTGTTCTCATTGTTTATCAGACAATACAGACAATAAGGCTAAGCTTTCTGCTCCTGTCCTCTTTCAGTACGCTGCTCTGGTTCCTCAAACAACTGTGCAAGGCTTTACTTTGAATCCTATAAATAACACTTGTCACTCATAGGTTTGTAACCCATATTTAGTTGTGCACAAACATGGCAGAGTTTCAGCTTGATTCATTGTCCGCAAACTTCTCCAGATGTGTTCACCCAAGAAAATAAAAGGCTAATAAGCAAGGAGGAAATCAACAAATACTGGCTAATCCGATCGCAATTGCATAGGGAAGGAGAGAAGACACTACCACATCAGATTCTTTATGAGGGAGAGAGATAATGAGTTGTTTTTAAACACAGATTAGGAATAATTAGTTATTGTTCTTGGGCTACAAGATGTATTTTTCCATGCTCGAAGTCTATGCTGATTTTTATAGCCTGTGAGCTAGTTGCTCTGTTACAGGGAATTTCTCCCCATTTATCTACATGTTAGTGTCAGACTACAAACACATCGCAACATGTGACTTTATCAACAAGCACTGGTTTTTCCCAGGGCTAATTTTGAAGCCACATTCCTGCTTCCACTCATACAAGATATAACCTTGGGTAACAATCAGATAGGCTGGTGCCAGACATCCTCTTAAGTACATTCTCATTTTACCTTTGGAAAGTACTCTAAGCAAACAAACAATCTGAAGGCAATCTGCTTGCTTCTGAGCTCCCTCTGACAATAGCAGAGATATTTTTTCGTTGCTGTTTAAGGACACACTTTACAGTCTCAGCATTACTCTGAGGAGAGTAACAAAAGAAAGCCACACAAGGAGCAGCCAGCCAGTCACAGTGGAAACTACTAAAAAAAACCCCAAACTTGTATTACAATTAATTGTTCCAAGGATAACTTCGCCCATTGATGCACCAGACAGAAAGCAGACAGACAACCTCAGCCCCACTGCACCAGCTTTTCAAGCTTTCAAAATAAACACAAAGGTCTTTGAGCAGACTGCACTCTCCAGAAAACCTACAGCCTGATCTTCCTCATTTGATACGTGCAAAGGCTGCTGCTGGTGCTACTCACAATAATTAACTGCCGCCAGCCAAGAAATCCAGCAGAGTTCTCGTAGATAACTTATTTATGTCACCTTTGTGTTTCAGGAAGAACACAACCAGTACCAGGCCATCGATATGGGTAACAGAGAACGGCATTTGCTTCTAGTTTTACAGACCAGGGAAAACCTGGGAAGGCTCTTTGGGATTCAGGGCAGGGGAAGGCGGCCACAGGGACAGCCACCAAACACCGGGACGGATTCTGGTGTAAAGAAGGGCCAATGAAAGTAACGGGTTTTACAAAATGTAAGGCAACAGTAACAGAGTAACCGCGTGTGGAAGCACCGGGACTGCTGCCTTTTCAGGGATGGACCCTCAGGCTTGTTACAGGAGGGGAAAATGTGATACTGTCTGCAGTCATCTTCACTCTGCAATACGGGAGCAATTACCGGTAGATTACCAAGGCAAACAAGAGGGAAAGACAAGGAAAAGATAAAACAGGATCTCCACGATTGAGGTGCCAATGGAGAGATTAAGCCTCGACTGCGTTTGGGCTGGGAGCCTCGACAAACCCGAGCCCAGCTACATAAACCCAGCTCATTCTAAAAGGTTACACACCAACGAAGAGTTTGAGAAAATAAAGGGAAGCACCACCGGGTCCTGTACCGTGCTGGCCACGCCGCAGAAGACTTTTAACATCCATTTTATAAACAACAAAGGTGCCAATTTAACCCACGCCGCTGACCGGGTCCCACCACACCGGTACCTCCCCGGGCCCTGAGCACTAACCGGAGCCGGCTCGGCCCCGCGTGTGCTCGCATCCCACACTCGAGCCCCCGCAACACAAAAGGTCCGAGACGCGGATCCCCGCCGGCTGCACCCCCGGATCCCGCGGTTGCCGGCTCCAGCAGCATCCCAGCTGGGGGGCGGCACCGTCGGGAACGGGGCTGCGGCGGGAACCGGGGCTTCTTGTCGCCGGGAAAGGAGCCGGGGGCTGTGGAAAGGGGGCGCGCGTTCTGGGAGCCTGGGGAAACCGGGGTACTTCGGCAGCAGGGGAAGAGAGGAGAAAAGGAAAAGTTAGGGCCGGGAAGTTTGCCGCCGCTCCCCGCTCCCAACCTGCCGCTGCAACCGGCAACGGGCCCCGGCCCGGCCCAGCCTGGCCCGCCCACGCCCTGCCCCGGCCCGCTACTGAGCGGCGCCCGGCCCGGTTCTCCTCCACCACCCGCCGGCGCCCCCTTACCGTAGACGCGGACCCAGCCCTGCTGCTGGCAGACCGACTCCAGCAGGACGCGGTCCAGCGCGCCGCCCGCCGCCGCCTCCAGCTCCTCCGAGCCCAGCTCCGGATCAGCGAAAGCCTCCGCCGCCCAGGCCGCCGGCTCGCCCGCCGCGGCGGGGGGCGTCTCCATGCTGGGGAGCGGGACACACACACACACACGACGGGGACGAGGCGCCGCCGCCCGCCCGCGCTGCGCCCCGGCCGCGCCTCGCTGCGCCTCAGTGAGCGCCGCGGCGCGCCTCCATCCCTCCCCTCCTTTCCCTTCCCTTCCCCGCCCCTCGGCCCTGCCGCCCCCTGCGTCAGCGCAAGAGGAGGAGGCGGTGGTTGCTGCTGCCCGCCCGTTCCAGCACCCGGCGGCGGCACCAACCTCGCCGCGCCCTCAGTGCTGCCGGCATCCCGGGCGGACAGGCACGAGCAGTGGCGGGCCGAGTGGACGGGGCTGGCGGCGGGGCTCGTCCAGGCCAGAGTAATCGCCCGCTGAGGCAGCGAGCCGGGACCCCCGCCCCTGCCCTCGGGGGAGAAGGGCGGTGGGAGATGGCGGGAGGCGCTGGGCCGGCGGCGGCTGTTCCTCCCCCGCAGGGGCGCTAGCGGGGCGCTGCCCCGGCATCCCCACCATCCCCACCCCGCGCCCATCCCCTGCTCAGGCCGCGTCCCGACGCGGGGCTTCTGGTCATGGCCCCCAGGAGCCAGCTTGGCAGGGTAGGCAGGAGAGGCGGAGGCCGTGCCCTGACAGAAGCATCCGGAAGCAGCCAGCGTCGGGGAATAACCCCGTGGGAGGGGGTGGGGGGGTTTGGGGACGGGGAATATATGCCGCATACATTTTACAGCCGTCCTGTCTCTGACCTGCCAGTGACATCACGGAAATCTGAAGATGATGGGTTTGGGCTCAAAAGGCAAAATGGGGGTCCCGAGGTTTCTGGGGTGCAGAGCTTTGCCTGTGTCCCCATTGTGTTCAGAAGCATGTTGAGCTGAGGCTGTTAAACTCTTCATGCACTAACACAGTCCTTTCCTTTCAGGCAGGTAGGAAGGCTATAGTCAGGAAAGAAGGGAAGACGACTGCCTTGATTAAGCTCATTTCATTTAGGGCATTTGCAGGTTTGCTCTCTGAATGCCTCTCCACTGATCTCCCCGATTGCACAGGGCTGAAGTTCCCATTGCTTAAGGTGTGTGTTCTTAAAAAATCCAGCACAAACACCTCTGTGAACACAGCATGTATCCCTACAGTGGGACATCACGGTAGCGCAGCTTGAATTTCCAAGGAGGGTGGGCAAAGGGGTTCAGATGGCTTTGGGTTCATTCCCATTAATCCTGTGGCAGTTAACACTGCCATGAAGCCACTTTAAACCAGATGTGTGCTCCCCCCCCCCCGCTTTCTCACCGCACTCCACAACACCTTGTTTTATTTTGTTCTGCAGCATAGCAAGAGGGGTCACACACTGACTCACTGCAGCGCTGTTGAAGAGCAGTAACTTCCCTCCAAAAGGACTGCAACTCTCTTAGCTCTGCTTCCCTGAACCTGAAAGTTTGTCTTAGGAGTTCCCAAAAGTTCCTCTCAGCAGCTAAGGGCTTGGAAAAGCAGCAGTGAGCGATGGCTTCTTGAGCTGACTGGACTACCCTTTGACTGGTAAAGTTGCATCAGTGATGGAAGATGTACTAACTATTCAGTGGAGAAAAGAAAGTCCCACCAGCCCCGTGATTAATTGATGAAACCTCATTTCCTGTGGGTTTATATCTCATGCCTGACCAAGAGCTTGACCTGAATCTTGCCCCGCAATCAGGTCACTCTCTACCCAGTTGGGAGCCCTGTTTTCTGAAACGGAATGAGTTTGCACTGCAGGTTTTTCCATTGTATGCTGGAAATCTGTGCCCTGCTGCTATTTCTGAGCTGAGTTTGAAAATAAAGAAATCTTCAAAACGTTTGGTTCTGTTGTGGTTGGCAGGACTGGTGTAGCCCAGTTTCCTACAGATTCCTGACACAGTGTAGATTGCCTGCTGTCTAGCAGAGGGTGGACACCTTTGGTGGAGAGCCTTGTAAGATCACCCTGCTTTACCGTGCTGCCAGTTTTCATTGTGCCTACAGGGATTTAATTAGCTCTTGGACTTTTATCTCTTGTTTTGTTTGAAACAGACCAGTGAGTTCAATGCTTCATGAGGTTTTAGGAGGTGAGGCATGGAATCAGAGGAAAAGAGAGATCCTCTGAGCCTCTTAGAACCAAGAAGCATTAAACCAGGCTAACATCTGGCAAGGATTCATCCCTCCATCACTGTGATAGCCACAGCGAGCAATTCTGGGTGACTCTGCCCAGAAGCGGCAGAGCCAGGACATCCAGTGACCTCTCCTGACTCTTTCCTACCCCATACTATACTCCACATTACAGTTTCCAGAGGACTGGGAACTGAGGGTGCGTGGGCTGCTCCTAGAGCAGACATCCGCATAAATTGCCGTAATAATACTGTAAAAACAGTAAGAAACCCACTTTTCCCCTCCTACATTCTCTCCTCCCCAGCTTGTCCCCACCGCTGCTGATAATAGAACCACATATATGTTCTCCGAGCTTATCATTTAGTGGCCACAATCCAAGAAACTCCTTGAGGTTTTCCCCTCCTACTCTCCCCACAGCCCCTTTTCTT
Source organism: Hypotaenidia okinawae (assembly GCA_027925045.1). Lineage (NCBI taxonomy): Eukaryota > Metazoa > Chordata > Aves > Gruiformes > Rallidae > Hypotaenidia > Hypotaenidia okinawae. The sequence goes on along the minus strand of BSDF01000009.1, from coordinate 655,972 downwards.
GTCATCAGCCTCCCGGAGACTTTTCTGTTCCTTGCCCAAGTCCAGGCTCTTTACCTGCTGCAGGGAGCTCGGACAAGCAGCTGCAGGGGGAAAAGTTGGGGGGTAAGGGGTGTGAAGCTGTTTTGAGAAAGAGAAAAGGAGCTGGCGGGTTGCAGGGGAAGGATGTGGCTGCTGAGCTACTGCCAAAAGGGGAATAGTGGAGTTTTAAAACGCTGCTATGCTGTCCCAGGACGACAATTATGCAGGAGCAGCACGAGACACCAGCAACTGGTTCCCATCAGGAGAGGACTGGTTGTATCTGCAAGTATGATCAAGCCCTTCCTAACAGCAAGGTCTGGAACGACTGGATAGTGAGGTTCCTGAAATTCACGCAGCGGCGGAAAACAGAACCCATCCTTCTGCCTTTATTCCTGGGCTTTGGTGTAGTATAAACAATAATAAAGAACTGTGAGGACTAAAATAGGCAGGCTGGTTTTGCAGGCATGACAGTAGCAAAAAATAGATGTATTTTATAAATAAATGTGGCCTGGAAATCAGAGACTGCCATGTTTCGTGTTCATCAGCTCAGCTGTTTGGGCTGGGGGTCTTCGCCGCTGGTAGCGCAGAGGGGATTTGTGCAGGGGTAAATGAGCAGTGATGGAAGCACAGGCATGAAATTCCCTTCATGTAAAGCAGCCCCAGTCATTGATCTACCTGTGGTTGTCACATTAACCCACAGGCTCCAGTTAAATTAGGGCTGGGGGTTTGCTCAGCCTATGTTAAATCAAAGTGGTGGAAGAGAGGCACGTGTTTCCACTAAGCCAAGGATTCCACGTGTGATGTAGGGGAAAAAAATGGGGACTACATCAGTCTGGCTTGAGAAAAATAAAGTTTTTTGAGCTGACCTTCTTCCAGGAGAGCAAATTTACATCTCCAAGAGCAAGCGAGTCTGGATTCCCTGATCTTATCTCAAAAAAAGGTGATAATAAAATGCGAAGAGACATGGAGGAGGGTGGTAAGGACAGTGGAAGTGATGGGATAAATACCATCTGAGGAAGGGAGACTAGGAAAATTAAGAGACTCCAGTCTGGATGAACAAAACCTTTGAGCAAGTGAAGACAGAGAAATCAGAAAGAGGTTGGAGAGATCTGGTATGGACCTGGAATAATTTCCCCCTGTTCTTCACAGCACGAGAGCAAAGGACCATAGAGAGAACTGTTCAGGAACTGGGTCCGAAGCAGACAAAAGGAAGCACTTTTTCACATAACACATAATTACATTGTGGAACTTACTGCCACAGGACAGCATGGAGGCCAAAAGTATAAATGAATTCCAAAAAAAAAAAAAAAGAAAGGATTAGACAAATTCATGCAACCTTCAGCTCAGGAAGTCTCTCAACTGCTGATGACTGGGAGGGTATGTCAGAGGAAGGATCGCTTTATACTCTCCCTCTTCCGATATCCCTTCCTAAGCATCTGCAGCCGGCCACAGCCAGCAGCTGGTTATTGCCCAAGGTGAACATTTATTCTGAGCCAGCCCAGCACTGCTTATATCCTCCTGGTAACTCCCCACGGATGGAGCCTCAGGGACCCAGTACAGTATTGAGTCCTGCTTTTGTTCCACCGAGCCCTGCACAGTCCCAGCAAAGTTCATTGTGGCCACTCTCTGCTGATTTAGGCTGGCGTAATTGAGGCCAGATTGAGCCCTGAAACCTTCAGAGAAACTCTTCCGCTTTCCCTGCCCCTGGGATTAAGCCCTGAAATCTTCCTGCTAAAGCCCTTCTTTGAACAGGGATGGCAGATAATGCGCAAACTGATTAAAAAAAAAAAAAAAAAAAGCAGCCCAGCGCTGAGGAAAGTTAAATATTAAAGAGCCAAGGCCCAGTTTTAACTGCTGCTGCCGTCCCTCCTTCATCTTCTGCCAACTGCCTCCAGGATACATATGCTGACACTGAATTTCTACCTCACAAAAGCGGCCACAGCACAGGCTTTAGACTCTGGCCATTAATGCCAAGATAGGAAGCAGACAAAGAGAGCAAAGGCAGCAAGAGGGGCTCCTCTGGCTTGCACCTGCTCTGACCATGCCCCATCCATCCCTTCCCAGCATCCCCCTACCCCAGCCAGGCATTTTGCTCCTCTAACTTCCAACATTAGTGGGTCTAAAATATTTTGCTGCCTGCTTAGCGCCGTTGTAACTAAGCTATGATTTTCACTAAAAGAGAGAAGGGATTTTGGAGAAACATCTGGTCCCATTTCATCAGGATAACAGCTCTGTCTCTATTTATACACACTCCGGGATGGTTGTAGCTCTCAGCTGTTCTCCACCCGACCTCTCCTTTCAAGCTGCCACGTCCCGCTCAGGGGCTGGCGGCAGGGGTCGAGGCTGACCCACTGCGACGTGAAACAGGAACTGGCCCTAAAAATGGGGGCTTGTGAGAACTTGTCCTCTCAACACTTGGCACATGCCATCCGCTGGGCTGGTGACAGTGTGCCTCAATGGTCAGGGCTGCTCCTGTCCTTCCATCCTGGTGGAGAGAAAACAAGGGAAAATTCACTTGAAAAGGAAAATAACAACAAATTTTTCAGTAATCCTGGAGATTTTGGTGTTTGGGGGGAATCAAGCCTGTGATGAGTTGACCTAATGGGTCTGAACAAGCTGAATTTCCTCTTCTGTGAAGAAAATTCAGACGGCTGAGAAGAGACCAACTAGCCCTGGCTCCTGCCTACAAGGTGTTAACAAACAAGCAGGGACCCTGCAGACACGCAGGAGGGTTGGAGGCTCAGCTTGGGAAGGCAGCACATCCTATTTAATCCACGACAGTGGGAAAAAATCCACTTTGCTGGCTCCACAATCCAGCACTCACATCACATCTCATTCAGCACCTTTAAAACCACAACCCTCAAGTCAAATTGCTGAGTACCTGAGAAATCACCCAGCTGCACGTTCAGCAGCGCAAGCCTCAGTACAGAGTGAATGCTCACCTCCTGTACCACGATGGTAAGTTGGCATTCATCACCTTGAGAGTGTCTACCCCCCTGCCTTGCTTTTTCCTCTCCTCCCATCCCCATCTAGCCCTTCGTGCCCCCAAAACACAGCTACTTTAGCATCTCTCCCTCTCCTCCATTCAGATCCATCCTGTTTAGGACTTCTTTCATAGCTACATGTGAGAAAATGAGCAGCCTGCTCAAAGACACAGATCTTTGGTACCCAAATGAGATGAGACCAGCATTTTGAGATGCTGCTATCGATTGTACCAAGGTTGCAAACTCCCTGGAGCAGGACTGAATTTCACCCTGCACTTGTACTGTCTGATGGGATCCTGCCCCTTCAATCTACTACTTCTAAATACTATTCTCAGCCGTGACCTGAGGTTGGGTAGATCAATACCTTGTCCCTCTGAATAAGAAAGTGGGCAGGAGGGGCAGGAAACCAGCATGGCTAGGCAAGGACCTGCTGGTCAAACTGAGGGAAAAGAAAGGCAAGTACAAGCTCTGGAAACAAGGGTGTGTAGCCTGGAAAGAATACAGAGATACTGTCTGGAATTGCAGAGATGGGATCAGGAAAGCCAAGGCACAGATGGAACTGAACTTGGTGAGGGATGTTAAAAACAACAAGAAAGGATTTTACAGGTACATTGGCCAGAAGAGACAGGCCAAAGAGAGCGTACCCCCCTTGGGAAATGAGAAAGGAGAATTGTCTGCAACTGATGTGGAGAAGGCTGAGGTACTGAATGAGTTCTTTGCCTTGGTCTTCTCTGGTAGCCAGGATTCTCATAGTTCTCACGTCCCAGAACCTGGCATCCCTGGACCTCTAGGTGGGAACTGGGGGAGGAAATCCCACCCCACTGTAAGGGCAGAGCAAGTCCAAGACCACCTCATGAGACTGAATGTCTACAAGTCTATGGGACTGGATGACATGCATCCCAGGGTCCTGGAGGAGCTGGCTGATGTGGTTGCCGAGCTGCTCTCCATCATATTTGAAAAGTTGTGGCTGTCAGGAGAGGTCCCTGGGGACTGGAAAAAAGGTCACGTCACTCCCATTTATAAGAAAGGGAGCAAGGGAGACCCAGGGAATTACAGGCCAGTGAGCCTCACCTCTGTGCCTGGGAAGATCATGGAACAGATCCTCCTGGATGACATGTTGAAGCACATGAGGGATGAGCACACTACTGGGGACAGCCAGCACGGCTTCACCAAGGGAAGGTCGTGCCTTACCAATCTGGTGACCTTCTATGATGGAGTGACAGCATCGGTAGATAAAGGGAAGGCAACTGATGTCATTTACCTGGACTTACTTGTGCAAGGCCTTTGACACAGTCCCCCACCACATCCTAATCTCTAAACTGGAGAGATGTGGATTTGATGGGTGGACCATCCAGTGGATAAGAAACTGGTTGACAGAACATAGACAAAGGGTGGTGGTCAATGGGTCTATGTCCAGGTGGAGGCTGGTGACAAGTGGTGTCCCCCAGGGGTCTGTCTTGGGACTGGTACTCTTTAACATCTTTATCAATGACATCACTGATGGAATTGAGTGCACCCTCAGCAAATTTGTGGATGACACCAAGCTGAGTGGAGTGGTTGACACAACAGAAGGAAAGGAAGCCATCCAGAGGGATCTTGACAGGCTGGAAAGGTGGGCCCGGGTGAACCTAATGAGGTTCAACACTGCCAAGAGTAAGGTGTTGCACTTGGGCTGGAGGAATCCCAGACATAGATACAGACTGGGAGAAGAGCTCCTGGAGAGCAGCCCTGCTGAGAAGGACATGGGTGTCATGGTGGATGAGAAACTTAACATGAGCTGGCAGTGTGCTCTTGCAGCTCGGAAGGGCAATGGGATCCTGGGCTCCATCAGAAGAGGGGTGGCCAGCAGGGACAGGGAGGGGATTGTCCCTCTCTGCTCTGCCCTTGTGAGACCCCAGCTGGAGTCCTGTGTCCAGATCTGGGGCCCCAATACAAGAAAGATGTGGAACTGTTGGAGAGGGTTCAGAGGAGGCCACAAAGATGATCAGAGGGCTGGAGTACCTCCCCCACGAAGAGAGGCTGAAGGAGTTGGGCTTGTTCAGCCTGGAGAAGAGAAGGCTGTGGGGGAACCTCATTGCAGCCTTCCAGTCCCTGAAGGGAGCAGAGAAACAGGAGGGAAATCAACTTTTTAAAAGTACAAGGGGGAATGGATTAAAGCTAAAGGAAGGAAGGTTTAAATTGGGTATTAGGGGGAAGTTTTTTACAGACAGAGTGGTGAGGGGCTGGAACAAGCTGCCCAGAGAGGTGGTGGATGCCCCGTCCCTGGAGGCGTTCAAGGCCAGGTTGGATGGGGCCCTGGGCAACCTTGTGTAGCTACAGGCCTGGAGGTTGGTGGCCCTGCCTGTGGCAGGGAGGTTGGAGCTCTATGATCCTTGGGGTCCCTTCCAACCCAAACCATTCTATGATTCCAGGATTCTGGGATTCTATGAATACCTGTTTACTCAGCTCGGGTCTAATTTTCATACGGGCTTGGTAATCCAAGTCCACGTGAACACAACAGAGGCCACTCCTGCCTATTGCACAAGCCAGGTGGGAACACACGACCTTCCCAAAACAACACTTGCTTCAGGACCAGCTCTTGAAGAAGGAAATATGAGTCAGTTTTGGGAGAACAGGGTCCAAATATAAAACCAGTTGATCCCATGGACACTTTTTTTTTTTTCCTGAGCCCCTGTGAGCTCTTCACTTCCTTGAATCTGTTGGGAAACTTTTATTTGGGTTCTCCCCTCCCCCCATTTAAGTAGAGTACCTCTGCAAAACATCTCAGAAGTCCACCAAAGCAGCCCATTTCTGTCTAATGGCTGAGAAATGTTCTCTTACCCTGTGCAAGACTACACAAAGGAGACTAAGGGAGCAGCCTGAGATAGCGGCACCACATCCTGCAAATGAGATGCTCTCACAGTCAAATCTGTTTTCACCCCATCCTTTATGAAGAACAAATGCAAAACCACCTACCACGCTGGTTATTTTTTAAGTCCTCCTGTGAGATGTGGGGAGAAGGGGAACGAAGCCAGGCTGGTGCTGGAATGCAGATGTCTGACTGTGGATAACTTTTCTTTGGGCCCCAGGGTATGAGGATCAGACACAAAGCTGGAGGAACGGCTGTATGTGGCCTTGCTGGGGTACCCAACGTCTGATCAAAGGCACTCCCCAGTCAGCGCCGGGACCTTCTTAAAGGTGGAGGCTCCTCTCTCTCTGCTGGAGATGCTCAAGCCATCTGCTTGGGCAACACATGCCCTCACCTTAACAGTCAGGAATATCCAGACACGAAGTCCTTCAGCTTGTCAAAAGCAGCCAGCCAGCTTTAAAGCCCAAATAGCTCCCTCTTTTTTTATTTCTCTTTTTAATAGCAGCTGCCTGGATGATGCTGTCCCAGCTTCAAGACAAAGCAGCTAGCCTCCAGCAACCTTCAGAACAGATCTGTAAAACTCTCTGACTCTAACAAGCAAAGGCAAGACCAAGACAAACCTGCCGGCTTCTTCTTTGTGGATCAGATCATCGGTGGGGAGCACAAGACTGGCATTTAAAAAATACAGCCTTTGAACTGGTCTGGTTTCTGTGATAGAGCTGGTTCCTGGGACTGCAAGGAGTCAGTGGGATGGACATGGGGTTGTTTACTGGACCATGCTCAGCCAGAAAGGTTTGGGTTTCACCTTGGGGCAAGAAATGAGGCCAACAGAGGAGGAATGATTGATTTGTCCCTATTTTTCTTGTCAGACAACCAGGTCACATGACTTGGCTTCAACTTGAAGAATAGTCTCTAGATTTACCTACATCCCTAGGAACACAGGCTTCTTTTCCCAGGCTGCCTATATTATTAATTTTTTATACTATTGGTTTATCCAGCTGTATGTCCCTGCTACATTTTTGTCCAGCAGTGCCCAAACAGATGGGTTCCCTTCCTTTGTTATTGTGAGTGGAGACAGGCATACATAAAGAGGCACTTGTTGGCAAACAAAGGCTGGACCAGGACCCAAGCAGCCTCTTTTGGTGTAGCCTGGAAATGCACTTCATTAAAAATACTATTGTGATGTCCCTCACGCTGCCTGTTGCCTTCATCACTGGAGCCCAGTATGGCGGTGGCAGCATCTGCCCAAGCAGAACGGATGGAGAAAGCTGCAAGATGCTGACATCTCAGAAGAAAGGAGGAGCAAGATGTATAAGCTCCCCTCTCCTCTCCCAATTCTCTGACCTAGCATTCCTTTAGATCTTTGAATAAATAAAGGAAAAAAAAAACCCCACCACTGCTCTGGAGCACAAGGCAGTCGCTTCATAGCTGCTCAGGTAGATGCAGATAGCAGCATCCAGCCTTCTCCTCGGTCCCATGAGCAGACCCAGTGTTGACACACATTACCTTGCACGGCAAGCAGTAGCCCCTCTTGGTTCTGCAGGGGCTGGATGCCAGTTTGGGGAATTCCCCTCACAGGCCACATGGAAGCAGCAACTGTAGCTGCCAGCTCTTGAAGCTAAGTCTGGCCTTGCCTTGCACAGGGAGGACACCTGCAAAGATACTGGAAGGGAAACGCATCACCTGTGAACTTCCTGGGAGCACAGCCTGCCCCATTGGGTGATGGTCCAGGGCTAGGCACAAATAAGGTACCAGCACAGTTATTGTGGACTCTGCTCCTGGTAAAAACAGAGGTTAAGGCTACGTGCCCATGCTGGTACTGGTCCAAGGCCTATTAAAAAGAAACTGTAGGAATCCCAGGGTTGGGTGGAACAGAAGTAAACCGAGTCTCAGAGCATTAATTGCTTTGTGGTGGATAATAGCTGCGTGGTGCTGGCCCCAGCAGCCCTTCAGCTCAAAGTGGGATCAAGATTTAGGCTTGCAAGGAGGTGACTAAGGACACTGTGCTGGTACAGAGGCAGTCTGAAAACCATAAAAACATCTCAGGAACTTCAGAAGCAACACCTGAACAGAAGTGCCTTCACTGAACACAAGGTTATACCTAAATGACAACATTAATAATAGCCACCACAGAAGTGATGCCTCTTGGCATTTCTGAGCAGCAGTCTCTTCTGGGGAGAAGGTCTGGGCTTCATCACCCCACAAGCCTCAGGTCTCAACCCCTCCACCTTTGTTTTGCCTGCCAGAGTCTGCGAGGATTTTGGTGTTATCCTCTGCCGGACATTAATATCAGGTATTAATTTTAAGATATAAGCAGCAACAGCCCTCCAGGAGTCATACCTGCTACTCACTCTGCGTCTGCGTAGCATTTGGGCCGTCAGATGTTCCACCTCAGTCAATTAAAAGCACCCCAGGATACCAGGAAGCACTGTTCCCTTCCTGCTTTGCCAAGAATAAAGCATGCATTTGGGGCGCAGGTGGCAGCGCTGCCAACCATACTGGGAGGAGAGGCTCCTGAAGGTGCTGAGCAGGCAGGAGGTGATGCTCAGTGGCTGCAGACCAGGGAGCAGACAAGCACCATGGGATGGTACCATTTTTACAGTCCATTTTCTGCCCTTAATTACAAGCTTAAGTGATAGCTAATAAAAACGATCCAAAACAAATAAATTGAGCTGCTGCTCTAATTAAGTGGCTTTTGCTGCGTGCAATGAGCCAGACCCATCTGTGTCATGGTTCAGCAGAAGCCAGGAAGGTTCCACAAGGGATTCATCTGAACTGCTTCAAGGAGGGAAATGCAACTCTGACCGTCCTGTTTCCTCTACTGCTAGCCAAGAAATGCTGGTCCCTTCCCCAGGCAGCCATCCTGGGCAGGGGCACGTTGTCCACACACATTGCAATTGATTGTATCTGCATCACATCAAATCAGATCCCAGGCACCCTGAGTTCTGCAGCATCAGCTGGGTCTCTGATCAGGCCATGACACCCGGTGCAGACTATCTATCCATCTGTGATCACCAGCCCTTGGGTCTTTAGAGATCCCAACAGGATTTTATTAGAAGAACCCAACTGAGCCCAGTGACCGAGCCCAGAGGGTTGTGATTTGTGGAGCAGAATCTGACTGGAGGCCTGTGACTAGCGGTGTTCCCCAGGGCTCGGTGTTGGGTCCAGTCCTGTTTAACATCTTCATTGACGACCTTGATGAGGGAATAGCATCCACCCTCAGCAAGTACGCCGATGATACAAAGCTGGGAGGAGTGGCTGACACGCAGGAACACTGCGCTGCCATCCAGAGAGACCTGGACAGGCTGGAGAGCTGGGCAGGGAGAAACCAGATGAGGTTCAACAAAAGCAAGTGTAGAGTCTTGCACCTGGGGTGGAATAACCGTTCATTTCAGTACAGCCTGGGGGATGACCTGCTGGAGAAGAGCTCAGTGGAGAAGGACCTGGGGGTCCTGGTGGATGGCAGGTTGGCCATGAGCCAGCAGTGTGCCCTGGGGGCTAAGAGAGCCAATGGGATCCTGGGGTGCATCCGGAGGAGTGTGGCCAGCAGGTCAAAGGAGGTGATCCTCCCGCTCTACTCTGCCCTGGTCAGGCCCCACCTGGAGTATTGTGTCCAGTTCTGGGCTTCCTGGTATAAAAAGGACAGGGATATCCTGGAGAGAGTCCAAAGAAGGGCTACGAAGATGATAAAGGGCCTGGAGCATCTCCCCTATGAGGAAAGGCTGAGAAGATTGGGACTGTTCAGCCTGGAGAAGAGAAGACTAAGGGGGGACCTAATTAATGTTTATAATTATCTTAAGCAGGGGATGCAGGGGGAATCAGCCAGCCCCTTTTCAGTGTCTGTGGGGACAGGACAAGGGGCAATGGCTGCAAGTTGGAGCACAGGAAGTTCCGCACCAACATGCGGAAAAACTTTTCCCCAGTGAGGGTGAGGGAGCCCTGGGACAGGCTGCCCAGGGGGTGTGGAGTCTCCTTCTCTGGAGAGATTCAAGACCCGTCTGGACGCCTATCTGAGTGAAATGTCCTAGGGAGCTGCTTTGGCAGGGGGTTGGACCCGATGATCTCTTGAGGTCCCTTCCAACCCCTACAATTCTGTGATTCTATGAATTCTATGAACTCTGTTCTTCACCCCAGCACCAAACAAAAGCATGGTCACACACAAGCACACTGCTTCCCTTGAAGATAAAGGCAAGGACACGCAGGTGGCATGATCACTGGTGCCAAGCAGGAGCTGCCTCCGATATGATTAACCAACAGAGCTTGCTCTGCGCCATGGGACATGTGTGGCACAGCACAGGCTGGATGGACACAGTGTGAAGGTGCCATGCTGTACATGGACCATACACAAGGCAGCTGCTACCTGGACCAGTAACTGCTCAATGTACTGTGGTCTTCCTCTTTGGCTCGCTACAGTAACAAAGAGCCACACTGATTTCTCCAGACTCAGATTTCCATACTTCTTCCCCACCACACATTCCCATCTGCCTTCCAGACAGACTTACGAGATGTTTCAGCCCAAGCAGCACATCATTTTCTCTGAAAATCATATGCAAACAGCCATGCAGCTTCAGAGTGGGATTTCTCTGAGGGAAAAGGATGAGCTTGTGGTTAAACCATGGGATGGGGAGTCAGTGGATCAGTGTTTCTCATCCCCTGGCTCTGTGGGCTTTGACTCAGTTCTGACCCCTGTGTGGTTCATGCATGCTCCGTTCCCCTATCTGGAAAACCACCACAATGACACTGCAACAGCAGCATGGGGCCATTTATCACTTCTGGAAACCTCCATGGGCTGCTGCAGGGGCACACTCACTAAAAAAAAAACCCCAATTGAGTCTTCAGGCTGCAAAACAGTCCTCTGCAGTTTCCCACCAGAGTGGGTCACCAGCACAGCAAAGATCTACTTAGAGATTTCAATATTTACCCAGAATTTAAATATTTGATCAATATTGAAAGCATGAGTCTGTCCTCTATGCCTGGTCCCCTGGCAATACCCAGCCATGTGGGTAGCTGCATGGTGGGGCTGGGTGACCCTGCCACCTCCCTGCCCACCCTGAAGTGCGATGAGGCACCTGGGAGGCTCTGGGACTCGCTTTCCTTCTCTCTTCTGCTTTCCAGCGTTGTTTCTTCTCAGCACTGGTCTTAGTACAGGTGTTGTTGCTGGAGGAGTGGTTGACCTGACCTTGGTGAGAGCTTGTGCAGGTTCCTCCTCCTCTGTCTCATGTGCTTCATCTGCCCTACCCAGAGCCCCATACTTGTGCTGTAAAGGAAGCCAAGGGGTAAGGAGGGGTTTCCTCCTAGAGCTCCATGCAGTAATCTCCTTCCCCCTCCTATCACTCCTTTGCACACAAACCAGAACCTGGACCCACCTCAGCAGCAGTCATGCTGGGTTGGTTTGTGTGTACCAAAGATGTTGGGGCAGAGCTCCATCAATCCATATCCGCAGACTCTTAGATGATCCTCAATTTGCCCACCTCTACCTGAAGCTCAGTCACCAAGCAAAGAAGTTCCTCTACCTGGTCACACATCCTACAGGCTTGCTTGCTGCTCTCCTCCATCTCCAGGAATAATTTCAGGGAGTCTGAAGCCTGGGTGGTCACATTCTTGGACAGAAACTCCATCTGCATGGCTGCAGCAGTTCTACCAGGTGCTAGAAGCTCAGGAGCAGCAGAGGACATTGCTTCACAGAGAAGAGGGTATGCGTCCCCATTTTACAAGTGCAGACACTAGACTTACACAAGTGGCTTGTGCAAGATCTCCAGGCAAAGAAGCAGCAGCAGAGCTGGAAGATCTCCTAAGTCCCATGCCAGTGAAGTTGCCCAAGAACAGGACATACCAACTGGCAACGGTAACCTGCAGATTGCAAAAAGTAGAGAAGACAGAAGGGGAATGTTAAATCCAAGATAAGGCAGCAAGAAGTTCACATCTCACCGCCATCCCACACACCACCTCCATTACCCACCAGCCCATCCTGATGTACACCCCACCACGATGGAGGAGTGGTGAGTACATATTTGCTCTGCCCTTGGAAAGGCAGACCACTGCAAAAGCAGTTTTATTCCCAGTTATTTGTACTGAAGAAAAAGAAAGGATGACAGGCTTGAAATGCCCACAGCCTTGTGTACCTGCACCAAGGAGAAGGATCCATGGAAGTCTCTTGCAACACTCAACATACACTGAAAGAATAAACATCCCCAGACCAAAGCATAACACACAATGCCCATTTTTCACCAGGCACTATGAGACAACATACCAGGGAGAAGCCACACAGCCCTGGTAAAACCAGTCCCTGTCCTCAGTTTCATCTTCTCAACACTGTGACCCTGTGACTGCAGTGGTTAGTGTGTCAGCTGGAGAGATCAGGAGGTGACTATTCAGGTTCAGGGCAGCATATCAAACTCTTCCCCTGCTGTGGGACAGAGGGAGTTGTTGTTTGCCCCTTCTCTCTTGCAAGTCCCAGTGGGTGACCACTACTACAGGTTAAATTCTGCTGGTATCCTGGCTGGCTGATTGTATCAGGGCAGCTATGCTCTTCCCATCACTCCTGGTGAGGTGACTGATATGAGCAGAAAGCAGAGTCACTAAACTGAAGTATTGAATTCTCACCGGGTGAAGAGCTGGGAAGCAGAGGGCACTGCAGGGAGAGCTGCAGCATCTTCAAACCAACAAGACCACCACATTTTAACATTGTCCCTGAAAACACTCACTGTAACACCCTTTGCACTTTGAAGGCAGCCTGCACAGAGTACCCATGCCCGTCTGGGGAGGGCTACACTAACTATTCAGCTTGCCAGCTATTCGTTTTGGGCAGGGCTGGGTTCCTCTGTCCTGAGCCTGGAGCTCCTCAGTGCCACAATAACCCACAGGAGACAGCCTAAGATCATGGGGCTGGGGGGGTGGGGGTGGGGGGTGCCACCCTGGTGTGAGCACAGGGCTGTGCCCTTGCTGAAGGCACAGAAAACTCCTTGGGCCCGCAGCCCCTGCATCTCTCCGTGCTTCCATGGTTCTTTATGCATTAAGCCCTTCATGCTGAGCCAGCTCCTCTGACTTTCCAAGTCCAGGAGCGTTGTATCTTGTGCCTTGATCACACTTCTGAACTTCAGAGGCGTGGAAATATCTCCTTTCCTCTGCAAAACCACACTAGTACTCCAAAATAAAGCAAGGCCTACCCAGTTAAGCGAAGCGGTCGCTGTCTGCTGGGCGGATGCTGCCATCTTCTGCCCAGCTCGTGCTCTGCTGCCAAAAAAGCTGGCCCAGCCCTTGGACCGGGGACCTGCCAGCGCCCAAGGTAAAGGAGAGAAGAATGCAGGAATGTAGGACTTGAGGAATGGCCATAAGCTCCCTCGTCGGTCGCTGTGGGTTGAGATGAGGATTGTGTGTCACAAGGGGTTGTTCTCCTCAAGCCTTGGCATTCTGCTTGCAGGTTCAGATCAGAACGTCATCCCTGCCCCTCCTTGGAGTTGCAGGTTCCTGACCTGCAACGTTGCATGACCATCCATGATGGCTTTGGCCAGGGTAAGCAGTGGCAGTAGCTCAGGGGTCAGGACGTGGAGCAGAACCCCAAACCTGGGCATTGCAGCCAAGGAAAGAGAGGCTCTGTGGGAGGAATTGGGCTCAAAAGATGAAGGGGGTAGATACATGCAGCTAATGCAATCTCCAAGTGGGCTGTTCCTCGACACAGCCTGAGCCATTCACAGTTCTTCCAGAACATGCAGGAAAATCGAATGCTTCATTTGGAGAGAAGAGCAGGGCTGTGCGATTCCGCTCCTCACAGCTACCCAGTAAGGGTGATTCGGCAGGGGTACAGAGTAACCCATGTGACTGGCACTCAGCGATGGCAGCAGAGCATGCTGGCTGTCCATCCGAAGGTGAGGATACAGAGCAGAGGTTTTGCAAAACCACAAAAGATTCTTGTGGCTCTGTTGAGGGCTTCAGGTCTGCCAGAGCCCCTGCCTTACAGCCTCTCATTGCTTTTTCCCCCTTCCCTTGGCAGGGTGGGATGCTCAGAGGTATCTTCCCAATCAGCAGGCTGCTAAATGCTGTGAAAACTGCCCAAACAACCTTTTTCTACATACTAACACCCTCCTTCCCCAAAACCTTGCCGCAGGTTTAGATCAGCTTCAGCCCCATCCCTCCTTGGAGTTGCAGGTCTTTGTATGCCACAACCTTGCTGGTTCTAGACCATCAGTGATGGCTTCAGCCAGGGTAAGCAGTGGCAGCAGCTCGGGGGTCAGGACATAGAGCAGAACCCCATTCCAATTCCCCATGGAGCTGGGCATTGCAGCTCTCTGGAGTGTTGTGGCACCTTGTCTCATCTGCACGTTCAGGTCTGTGCCTTGATTGTCCCTCCCTCTAAGCAGGCAGGGAGTGTGCCAATCTTGCAGAAGTGAGGATGGGATCCAGGTGGGATGTGGTCAGCAGCCCCAACCTGTGGCATTTCAATAGTATTAGACAGTCAGGTCCTGTGGGAAAGGCAACCCCTACAAACTAAGCCCACACAGACACAGCACAAGCTTTGAAACTGTTCAACTTAAGCTTTCTACACCCAGTCTGACCTGCCTGGTGAACCTATTCAACGCTGAGAGACTTTCTAAGCCAGAGGCCATATGCCATGGTGAATTAATTCCTTATTCCTCTCACCAGGAAGTGCCCTGAGCAAGTGATGTCATGTAGCTGTCACCTCAGATGTCACATATCTGTCTCCTTCTGGTGGAGCTCACTGCCCATGTGCCTGTCTCCCTGCAAGGGTCCAGGGCAGCAGCTCCGGTCTGGGGGAGTGGGGTCGTAAGGCCCTGCCAGGCTGGGGAGCTGCACCGGGCACATCTAACCCACCACATTTTTCAGCACTGAGCTCTCCTCTCCCCTGAAATACAGAAGCATCACCAGGCAGTCACAGAGCAACTTCCTGAGGCTCACAGTGAGAGAGACAGCAGCAGAGGTGGGGACAGCCTAAAGAAATCGAGTCTACTCCTCGATTCACACGACCCTCCTCGCCCTCCCCGCAGCAGCAATTACCCAGACTGTCTGAACAGCACAGGAGGGACATTTTTCTCTACACCCTGGAGTTAACATACTCCTGCTTGCAAAGCCAGCCGGCAAGCACAGCCCTTTGCTCAGCACATCATTTACACTCTGTGACAGCAAAGCTTTGTGCTGGAGCCCCTGAAGCACTGCGGTACCCAGCACATCCCTCATGGCAGAGGGGATTCCTGTGGCCTGGAAACATCTCAGCCCTTTCAGAAATCAAGTTTTTTGCTGTGCCACATACATATTTTAAGTGTGCACAGAGAAAGAGCTGGCTCCCACTTCCCATTTTGCTATGAATAAAATAAGCAGCATACTTCCAGCCTGAGGCTCCCGCGTCTCTCGGCACCGGGTGGTGGGTTTTCCTTTGGTCTCAGCTAGAAACATGACTCCAAACATGAGCTGGCTCTGAAGAAGGTACAGACAGTGGACACAAAGATGCTCACAAGCTTCTGTGACCATTAAGGACAAAGCAGCTCTGCAGATGTGCCCTGAAATGAAAACCCTGCTTGAGACAAAGCTGGGCAAGCACCAGGGGTGCTGGTGACCTGTTGGAAGGTTTTGTACTTCAAGGGGAGGCTGGTCCAGGGTCCACATGCAGGTGACCACCTCCTGGGGCAATGCCTGTTGATTTTGTTTGTTTTGAAGTACATTCTCTGAAAGCCAACACTAAAGTACAACAGCCCAAAGCTTTTCATACCTGAAAGATCAGCATCTGCAGCTCTTCAGCCCTCTGCAGTTCAAGTACTGCCTCAAGACCATAGAATCACCTGGGTTGGAAGAGACTTTTAAGATCACCAAGTCCAACCACGGCCTGGGGCACGTTGTCCACAGACATTGCAATTGATTGTATCTGCCTTTGCAGCAGCTGCGTTAACAGGAGACCTTCCGTTGCTTATGGGAAGTAAGCACGGCTGTGCCCTGGTTCCTAACCAGCCCGAATCCTCTGGGTTGGAAGAGACCCTTTAGATCACTGAGTCCAACCACAGCCTAACCCTGCCTGGTCCACCTCTAGACCATGTCCTTAAGCACTTCATCCACACGCCTTTTAAATCCCTTCAGGGATGGTGACTTCACCACCTCCCTGGGCAGCCTGTCCCAGTGCCTGACAGCCCTTCCAGTACAGAAATTCTTCCTGATATCTGACCTAAATCTCCCCTGGGGCAATTTCAAGCCATTTTCTCTCATCTTGTTGCTTGTCCCCTGAGAGAAGAGACCAACCGGGACATCTCTGCAGCCACCTTGCAGGTAGTTGCAGAGAGCAATGAGGTCTCCCCTCAGCCTCCTTTTCTCAAGACTAAAAAGCCCCAGCTCCCTCAGCCGCTCCTCACAGGACTTTTGCTCCAGACCCTTCACCAGCTTCATCACCCTCCTCTGCATGTCCATCACCAGGTATGAACCTCCCCTCGATCAGCCTTCCCTCCTTTTTCTAGCAGCCTGGTTTGGGAGGGCATGACTCTGTTGTGGGTTTTGCCAGAGGAAAATTCCCCTCAATTCCCACTAATCTGCTGCTTCTAAAGAACATATCTGCCATGGGAGCATACCATGACATACCAGAAACACAATTTCCCTATTTTTCCCTCTACAATCTCTATTCCCCAGCATTTTCAGGAGGAAAACATCCATCCCATGCCGGAGCACTCAAGGTAAGCATGGAGTACATTCCTTCAGGATTATTTTAGCAAAGCTTTATTTTTTCCTAGGTAGGAACAGGTTTTTGTGTACAGCTGGGCCCCTGGCACAGAAGTCTCCAGAGTCTCACTTCTCTAAGAAATAAAAATATTAAATCAAGAATCCCATTTTCCCCTCACCTTTTTTAATCTTCTTCCATTGGGTTTGAGCCAGAGAGTCGTTAACTCCTGAAAGGCCAGAAATGTGATGTGCTCCATGGTACAGTCCTATAAAACCCACTCACTCCTGTACCAGAGAGTGTTCTTAAAGAATAATGCTCTGGGATAATGTTTTAGAAGTGGATTAGTGGATCCTGACATGCTTTCATTTGCATTCCCCCCCCTCCCCCCCAAGCAACTCTGAAGGGATTCAGAACATTTTTTTGTCTCTATTTTCATGGATTTTTAATCCTTAAGGAACAGTTTGGCTCCTCAAATATTTGCATCACCCCCACCCAGCACATCCATGGAGCGGAATACCCCAGGATAGGTATGGTCCTGAGTTATTTCCATCCCAGCAGTGCATCCCAAGGATGGAGAGCCCAGACTCAAACACAGGCTTCTCCCACACACCCTCCTTCAGCCCCCACCACCCCAGCAGAGCCCTGCCCCAACACCCATCACCATAAATACCTGTGGGTTGGAGTTTGCAAGCAAGTGAAACCTTTAGCCATGTGCTCCCACACAAAGTCATCATCTCCGTGAAGTAATCACACAGCTTCCCCAGGACTCAGCCTCATGCTCGTTCCCCACCCCAAAGAAGAGACTCTCCGAGCTCCCACCCCAATAGCAGACAAGCCCACTGAGTCAGGGACATAACTGGGTTGTGGCAGCTTAAGCAACTGCTGTATGTCAGCTGAACAGGGGTAGCTGTTAATGTTTGCATGTTTTCAGCCCATCTCCTTTCTGGTGTTACCCCCCACTGGAGCAGCTCCTGCCAAGGCTCAGAGCTCTGCAGCCCAAGTCAGAGGGGAAACTGAGGCAGTCACTGCTTGACATCTTCGTGCTTCCACACAGCACGAAGGGGATCCCAGAGTACCATCAGGGATTTCTTGCATGACTGTACAGCAAACCTGAGGGTCCTGCAGCACCCAGCTTACCTCATGAGTGCCCCGTACCACCACAGTAGCAGGAGCCATTGCTCTGACCAGGCTGCCTGGCCTCTCAAAGTCCTCAATTACTTTGCAGAGCATTCAAAACCTGACCCAGCAACATTTATTGGTGGCAGAGTGTCACAAGTACAGGCCAGTGCTAAGCTGACTTGTCACGCAGCTTGTCCAGCCTCATCAGTAGGCTGCAGACCACTTTCCCCTTACTGAGAGCAGCCTCATAACCCTCATGAGCTGCGGTTATTGGTCATGGGAGAACAGTCACTCCCTTCCAGCTTTTTCATATAATTTGAGCCATACAAAGAGCCTCTGAAGCTAACCAGGGTCCCACCAGTCCCGTTTGGGAGCCACTGCTGTAGGATCAGAGCAGTGCCCTGCCAGGCATCCCATCAGCATCTTGACAGAAAGGACTGTGCTGAAACCAAGATGAAAACCAGAAGGACATGGGTAGAGAGATAAAGGTTTCCTTATGTGTTCTGAGCAAGGAATGAAGCTGCTGGCCCATCCTGCCTCCAGCAATGACCAGCAAGGAAGGGACATTGCTCTCCTGCCTTTCCTCCACATTCCCAAGCATTTTGGCAGAATTTGGCCGTGCACCAGGCCCACTGGGTCCCAGGAGGGACCATTACCCATGCCCACAACCTTCACAGCCATCACTGCCAACAGAAGGAACCTAATAACTCTGGTATCAAGCTGGCTGTGCTCTCTGAAGCTTAACAAGACTTGAACTACAACAGGCTGTGGAGACACAGCCATCAAACCAGCCCACCCTGCAATACTTAACTGTGTCTGTGCCATGCCCTGCTGCTCCAGCACCGCACAGGCCCCAACTACACCACAACCAGACAGGTTGGGGAGTCTCCTTTTCTGGAGACATTCAAACCCACCTGAATGTGTTCCTGTGGGATTTAGTCTGGGTGATCCTGCTCTGGGTGGGACTTCAAGGTCCCTTCCAACTCCCCACGTTCTGTGATTCCCTGATACACAAGCCGCTTCAGTGCTGCCTCTGATTACAAAGCGCTTCCTCCCCTGCAATAATTCTCATGGCTTTCTCGGTGTGCCTTTATTGCAGCAGCAACTCCAGCCCCACTTTACACCCTGGAGGAAGTTATTTAACTCTTATCCTTCCTTTAAAAGCTCTGCAAATTCATCACGTCAACACACAGATCCTCGCTGCAGGACAGGAGTGGGTTTTGAGCTTATTGCACTGGCAAGAGCAGAAAATGGCCTGTTGCAGCAGAGAATTTGTCCAAATTAGCTGGGAGCAATAGCTGTCCTGTGGGTAACATCCAGCTCACTTCAGCATCCTGGAAGAACCCTACAAGCACCCATCTTCACACTTTAGGTTTGGTGCTGCTTAAAGAGAGCAGTCAGTGTGTCAAATGCAATTGTTGTTCAGTGGCCTGTGTCTGAGCTGGGCCCTGAGCTACTGACAACACCTAGTGCTTCAGTCCTAGTTAAACACGCTTGATCTGAGTACTTTTGCTGGGTTTGATTCTGACCTGTGGACTTGCCAGCTGGCAACCCTAACTCCTAACCCTAACCCCTAACCCTAACCCCTAACCCTAACCCTTTTGATCCATCTCACCCCTAATGGAGGTGCTGGATGCTTGGGCTTGAGGGGCTTGTAAGGTTCTTTTCTCTGTGTCCTCCAGGTCTTGGAGAGGGTAAAACCTCTTTTACTGCTTGTTTGTATATCCTGATGCTAGCAGTTGACTGACTGTTCTTGCTGAAGATCTTCCACCATCCCGGTGGTTCCTGTGTGACATTTTTCCTAGAGCAGCTTGGTTGTCCCAGTCCTCCCTTCGTAGCAGGAGCTGTGGCAGTGCTGGACTTTTCCTCTTGCAAAGAGGAACCTGCTGCTCCTCTGCACCCACATCTGGGCGGTGGGAACCACCCTTGGGACTCCTGCAGACCAAATAAAGCTGTGTCCTGCCCAGGCTCTGTTCAGCTGAGCTTATGGGCATCAGCATGGTCAGGTGTAAGGGTGGGCATCTGCTACTGTTTCCCTAGTAATTGGTTATTGCCTTCTCCTGAATAGATGCTCATCAGCCTCATGCTGGGGTAGCTGAGCAGTTTGGGAAAGGAACACACTGTTGGCCAGAGTGTATCACATCCCTGCTAGTTAAGTGAAGGGGGAAGAATTGTGCCTACCCACTGGGTGTTGCCTTTCTCAGGAACTGTGAAGGATTTCTTTGGCTCTTCAAAATGTCTGGAGTTTTAGTACTCACAATCAGCAAAAATTGGAGTGGAATATCAACAGAGCACAGCTTTAAAAAACTCATTTTCTTTTTCCTTTCAAGCTGACAATGGGATTTTAAGAAAAACTTTGAATAATGGATATACTTTTGAATAATGGATGTTTCACAGCCAAAGTCCCTTGACTTTTATTTCTGTGCCTGAACGAGAAGCCTTTTAATTGCACAACACGTGGAGAGGAGGTACAAAATGCTTTGTGTCTTGTGCTGCTGATTAACTGATGCATCTGCTCCCATTAAACATTCAGAGGTGGGTAAGTGTGTCCCAGCCCCAAGCTCTATGTTATGCACATTGGGTTTTTAGCAGCTAAGGATCTGGCACGAGATGTTTTGCATTTTTTCCCCTTGTCTTTGTCGTGGCTGCTGTAATTTTCCTCTTTTTTTTTATGGGTTGGATCTTCCCAGCTTGTTTAGATGTTGTTCCACACGACGAGCTTGCACCTTAGCCATGCACCGTGCTTGTGACATGGTGCGAGGTCACCTTGCGAAGCAAAGACTGAGCTGCCTCCTGAGCTTAGACCAAACTCTTAAGTAGGGCTGTCCAAAATAGTGATGCTTATCCACGAGGGTTGTGCTTGAGAGATGGTTGTGTCATGGTGGAAGAGTTGCCCTGGTGTCTGTGCCAGGCTGGATGTTGTGCTGTGGTGTGATGGTGCATCTGCAGTGTGTGGAGCAGCTTGAGCCCCCTGTAAATCAGCTGTGTGGGGAATTATGAAGCACAGGAGTGGTATGGGTCTTCCCTGCCCTTACTGTAGCCCGCTGCCATCCGTCCCTGGAGCTGGCTCTTCTCCAAGCTAATTTGGCTGTTGTGAAAGCTGAACTCCGCTGTGGGAGGGAAAAGGCAAGTCACCATGCCCCTGAAAAATGTGAAGGGTGGGCTTGGGGTCACTATGGCTTCTTGTGCTCTACTTTTGTCCTCAGTTTCCCCAGTCCCTGGTGAGGTGCTCAGCACTCTGAGTGAAGCCAGGTGGGCTCAGCCAAGCGAACTCCTGACGTTTTAATACTTTAACTTTTCCTTCTGCACAGAAAACCCTTAAGCCAAGCAGCTATCCATTCCGTTGGCTCCCAAGTTTGCTTCCCAAGCACAAATCCAGCCTAAGGACTGAGCCTTAGTGAATAAATGCTGCTGGAGTCGGGCTCCGTGCTGCTCCCAGCCCTCTCTCGTGGGTGTGGAGGGCTAGAGGCTTCACTTCTATAGAGAAACTCTGCAACCCTGGAGCAGTTTTAACTCTTGACGTTAGACCATGGAAGTACCTATGGATGCAGCATGTTGGGCTGGCACAGGGGGTCCCATGCACTTGCTTGTATCGGGCTTTTCTGCTCCCAGGTTTTGATGACCCTTATGCCTGCACGTCCTGGGAGGCTGCTGGCCTAATTCCTGACTTTAAGCAGACCCCGTTCTCTCTCAGTTTGTGCAGTTTCTTGCCTTAGAGGACAACTGCAATTTAGCTTTATTTTGCAAAATTTGACATGACTTGAGACTGTGATTTACTGGCCTTGAAGGATATGGTATATGTAGCCGTGGAGGGCGTAAGTGGCATTTCATGGTAGAGGAGTCATAAATTGAGATAAAAAAAATGAGGGAAACATTACTGTCCAACTTTACAAGGTAGTACTAAGAACAGGACACAGTGAAGCCATCTGTAACTGTCAAGGGTCTTTATTGTCCCTGATTGTGTGCAATAAAGCTCCTGAATGAGAGCTGTGGTCTCGAATGTGACAGCAACCAACTTTCCAGTGCCTGGAAAGACACAAGGTGGCAATCTTTTCAAAAGGACACCCTGCGATGTCTCTGGGTTAAACATTTCCAAGCTATCGGCTTTCCTTGCTGGAGACCCTGGGAGAAGGTCTGTGTACAGCTTGGTCCCTTGGTGGCCACCCGTGAAGAAGCCTGAAGGTGTGTAGGGTGAGGTGGAGATATCTGAGGATATCAGCACAAGCAGGGCTGGTAGTCCTGGCTGCACGGTCTAATCCAGATGTGAGCTCAGCATCCCTCCCCTGCTTGTTCATGGTACCTACGCCACAAGATGCAGCAATTTGAGCTGGAGGTGTTTCTGAGCCTTGTTTCGATGTCTCCATCGGTCCCCGCCTTCTGTTCTCTCTGTTTTCCAATGGACGTGGATCTGGAGGGCTGTTTTGTACAGTGAGGAGATTTTAGGCAAGAAAGAATAACCTCCTCTTGTTTTTTGGGTTTTTTTTTTTGGCTTAATAACCTGAAAATAGTTTCAGAATTCCTCTCACTTAAAAATTAATTTGTCCCTGGTTGAGCAGAGGTGGTGTGGGGTGGGTGGAGGAATTACCTCTGCTTGGTTTCTATCACTTACCCAGTGAATTTTTCCAGGCTTCTTGGTTTTTATATGTTAATTTGCAGCTTAAAGGTTGTAACGCATTGCGATGTGGCAAGGCGACAAGGGGTGGTGTGACGGTTTCCAGGCTGCTTGTGCTTGTTTTATCTGCAAGTGGTTGAATTTGCAATGTGTAATGAGCTCTGTAAGGCAGTTAGCAGTGAGATAAACTTCAATTTTACGGCTGGGAAAACATAAGGGGTGTTGCGCAGGAAAATGAGAGGACCTGAATGCTGAAAGCTCTCTGACCTCCTCAGCGTGGTCAGGGTTAGCTCTTGCATCTTGGCTCTTGGGCATCCATCCCATCCCTTTCCAGGCGAGATGCTGTAATGGGATGCAGCACAACCTTTGCTTTAGGGCTGGGGGAGGTATGTGTAGTGAGGGTTTAGCTTTCACAGCTGAGAGTTAAGAGGTTTTGCTGAAGCAGGAACAAAGTTAAGGAAAAGATTTGAAAGTATTTCAGGACTTGCTTTGCCACTGGTGCTCACGTGGAAGGTTGAGCTACCTTCCTGCTGCTGCTGGAGCAGGGGCTTGTATGGTGCTTTGCATGGACATGCTTTGATTGCCATAAATAATGGGGTTTTGCACTGGCTATGACACGGGGTGTAAAATGCTGTTTCTGTTTCCCCTTGCTTTGCTGAGTGCCCTTGGAGCACAATTCATGTTCTTGCCCGAGTCCCCAAAAATATATGATGAATAAGCTTGTCTGGATGTCGCTGAATGTGTCTGTGTGCAGCTGGAGGGCTGGGGTGGGTGGGAGGGACGGCTTGGTCCTTGAAGCTGGACATGACCCGGTGTGGAGAAAAATGGTCTGAAAGAGTTGGTGGCAGCTTAAATGTGTATGGATGTGTGGTGGTGCCATGCTGGCTGGATCGAATCCACACGATGGTGCTAACGCAGCAGATGGATCTCAGCTAGTTTGGGAATCACCACTGTCCTCCCACTGGGGTGGCACTGGTCTGGGAAGGCCACAAATGCCACACCCAGCTCTGACCACTCCTTTCCTGTAAGCCTGGCAGGAGTGATCCAGCTCATAAGTTAATTAGCTGCTGTTGAACTAGAGGATGAGGGTTCTCCCCATGCTCAGCCTTCCTGGGAACCTGAGATCCTGGCTTTCCTGGGTGGCTTTAATTCTCTTGGTCTGCAGGACGTGTCATACTTCGTCTAACGTCTCAACTGCTGGCAGCACGTTCTGGGCTCTCTAAGGGCTATTTAAGATGAGCTTCCATGCTTTAGGTAGCTCACTTGCTGCTTGCGTTTCTGCTGCGCAGATGTGATGAGAGACAAGGCAGCTTCAGTTATTTTCCTTTTCTCCCTGTGACCGTAGCCAGCCCTGTCGAACTCCTGTGTGCTGTGACGTGATGTTGAAAACATCTCCACCAAAAAGTGTCTGTGTATATATATAATATATATATCTCACACTTCCAGGGGCCTAAAGCTCAAAGAGGAACAAAGCTTCCTATTGATGCCATTAAAAAAAATATAAATCTCATCTCAGAACCAATTAGAAACAACATAAATCAACTGAAATAGCTCCGGGAACTGAAGCTACCTGGGTTTCTCCTCTTAGGTTACACAGCTTTCTGGTGAGGTTTGGCTAATTAATCTCACCCATTTGGTTTGGGAAGGGGAAACCAGCCCAAGCGTCCAGGGCTGGCTGCGAGCAGAACCCCAATTCGGTGTGCCAGCACCCCGAAGGCATGAAGAAAAATGTTTTCCGCCTAATCTTGTTACTGTGACAACAGCAGGGAAACCTCTTTAAGCCGAAAGAATGCCATCTTTTAAAGAGATACTGCTCCCTTCCGCCCAGCCTGACAAATGTCGGCGAGGCCACGTGCAGCGGCGACCGCGATCGCTGGGGTAAGCTCAGGGGCTGAGCCAGAGTTCGGGCAGCCCAGGGAGGCTCCTGGGATCAGGCCTCCCCGGGCAGTTCCCTCGACTCGCGGCAACAACACGGAAGCCCGCCCAAGCTCACCCGCCCCCTGATGTCACGTGCCCCCACCTGCCCCTGGCCTTAACAGGGGTTCAGGAGGGCAGCGACTCGGCGCAGGCACCAAGCGGGAGAGCTGAGGTTGTTGGCCCGGCCACCGGGCAAAGGGAGGGAGCTCAGCCAACTGAAAGGTGAGGGTCGCTAATCTTTAAGGACTTGAGTGATGGTGTTTACCCGGCGCAGGGCCATGACCCCAACATCTTCCAGCGTGAAAGTAAAAACCCAGTTCAAACCACCGCAGAAGCAGGTAGCAGTGCAGGTCTTGGGGTGCAGGGAATGTCACAACATGCTTGCAGCAGGAGACAGCTCTGATCAGGTCTCTGTGCTGTGTGAACAGATAAGGGATCTCCTCAGCCAAGCAGCATACCTGCAAGATGAGGTAGATGTGCTCAAAGATAAACTAGATAGACTCATGAGCATTAGGGAGGTTGAGATGGAGACAGATTGGTGGAGCCAGGTTCTGTCCTCCCAGCCAAAAAAATGTGAGTACCCAGTAGACAGCGTCCAGGACCAGAGTGACCCTGTACCCTCCCCCAGACAGGACAGTCTAAATGAAGGGGATGAATGGAAGCAGGTACGTGGCAAGGGCAGTAGGAGAGTGCCTTCCATGCCTGTCCTTCCTCCCCAAGTTCCCCTGAGCTATAGATATGATGCCCTACTACAAGGGGACCAAGCCACCTTAGACTTCCGTAGGGCTGACTTTGGACTGTTCAGAAAGCTGCTCGATAAGATTCCATGGGAGGCAGCCCTTGAGGGCAAAGGAGCCGAAGAGGGTTGGATGCTTCCCAAGAAGGAAATCTTGGTGGCACAAGAACAGGCTGTCCCAGTCTGTCAGAAGAGGAGCTGGTGAAGAAGGAAGCCAGCTTGGCTGAGTAGAGAGATCCAGGAAGATTTTTGGGAAAAGAGGGAAAACTATAAGCTTTTGAAGAAGGGGCAGATGTCTTGGGATGACTATAGGAATGTAGTGAGATCATGTAGGGAGAAAGTCAGAAGGGCTAAAGCTGAACGGGAACTCAGAACTCAGACTGGCCAGTTCTTTAAAAGATAATAAAAAGCCCTTCTATAGGTATATTAACAGTAAAAGGAGGGTCAAGGAGAATCTCCAGCCCTTACTGGATGCAGGGGGAACATTAGTGACAAAGGATGAGGACAAGGCTGAGGTCCTTAACTCCTTCTTTACTTCAGTATTTAATTTAAGATGGATATTCCCTGAGTACTCATCCTCAGGAACTGTCTGACAGGGAGGGGAAGAATAACAAAGTTCCCATGGTTCAGGAGGAAATGATTAGCGACCTACTTGGCCAGTTAGATACCCACAAGTCAATGGGGCCAGGTGGGATTCACCCGAGGGTGCTGAGAGAGCTGTCAGATGTGCTTGCCAAACCCCTTTCCATGATCTACCAGCCATCCTGGCTGACTGGGGAAGTTCCACTCCACTGGAGGCTGGCAGATGTTACACCCATATATAAGAAGGGCCGGAAGGAGGATCTGGGGAACTACAAGCCTGTCAGTCTGACCTCAGTCCCAGGGAAGATCATGGAGAGGGTCATCTTGGGAGCCATCACGCAGCACATATGATGGCCATCATGTAGCACGTGTGATGGCCAGGGATCAGGCCTAGTCAACATGAGTTTACAAAAGGTAGATCCTGTCAAACTAACCTGATCGCCTTCTATGACAAGGTGACTCGCTTAATGGACAAGGGGAAGGCTGTGGATGTGGTCTACCTGGACTTCAGTAAAGCCTTTGACACAGTTTCTCACAGCATTCTGACTGAGAAACTGGCTGCCACTGCCCTTGACAGGTGGACCCTCAGCTGGGTTAAAAAGTGGCTGGATGGCCGGGCCCAAAGGGTGGTGGTGAATGGAACAAAATCCAGCTGGAGGCCGGTCACGAGTGGCGTCCCCCAGGGCTCAGTCTTGGGTCCAATTTTGTTCACATCTTTATCGATGACCTGGATGAAGGGATTGAATGCTCCCTCAGCAAGTTTGCAGAGGACACTAAATGAGGAGGAAGTGTTGATCTGCCTGAGGGTAGGGAGGCTCTTCAGAGGGATCTGAACAGACTGGACCCATGGGCTGAGACCAGTGGGATGAAGTTTAACAAGGCCAAGTGTGGAGTGCTGCACATGGGACATAACAACCCCATGCAGCACTACAGGCTTGGGGGAGACTGGCTGGAGAGCTGTCAGGCAGAGAAGGGCCTGGGAGTGTTGGTTGACTGCAGGCTGAATATGAGCCAGCAGTGTGCCCAGGCAGCCAAGAAGGCCAATGGCATCCTGGCTTGTATCAAAAACAGTGTGGCCAGTAGGTCTAGGGAAGTAATTGTGCCCCTGTACTCGGCATTGGTGAGGCTGCACCTCGAGTGCTGTGTCCAGTTCTGGGCTCCTCACCATAAGAAGGACATTGAGGTCCTTGAACGAGTCCAGAGAAAGGCAACCAGGCTGGTGAAGGGGCTGGAGAGCAAATCATATGAGGAGTGGCTGAGGGAGCTGGGGCTGTTTATCTTGGAGAAGAGGAGGCTGAGGGACTTTATCACCACCTACAACTGCCTGAAGGGAGGTTGTAGAGAGGTGGGCGATAGTCTCTTCAGCCAGGTGACAGGAGATAGGGCAAGGGGAAATGGCAAGAAGCTGTACCAGGGCAGGTTTAGATTAGATATTAGAAAAAAATATTTTACTGAAAGAGTTGTCAGCGCCTGGAACAGGCTGCCCAGGGAGGTGGTTGAGTCACCTTCCCTGGATGTGTTTAAAAAAGGGTAGATGAGGTCCTTAGAGATATGGTTTAGCTTAGGATGGGAATGGTTGGACTTGATGATCTTAAAGGTCTTTTCCAACCTTGTGATTCTGTGATGTGGTCTGTGGCGCCTGCTTCCTATGTCGCAACAGTCCTCTGAGCTCAATGGCTCAGAGCTTGGATTACCCAGAAAGCCCTGGATCCTTTTTAAACAGGAATTTATTGGCTAGGAGTGATGTAGTTGTAGGGTTACCCTCTTCTTTCCCTCTTTCTGGCCCACCTGATCCTCTTATCTCTGGTTTTTCTGCCTTCACTTTTTGATGTCCTAACTCCTTTCCCTCACTCTCTCCTCTTAGATCCTATGAAATTGGTGTTCCCCAGCCACCTGTTTTAAGCCACTCTTGCTTGAAGCTTCACGTGGCTGGTAGTGCTTCTTGCGCTTCCTTCCCACCACTTCCACTCATCTCAAACGTAAGTGTTCTGAGTTGCAGCTGCCTCTGTGCAAGCCAAGCTCCTGACTCTTCCTCATGACCCAAATTCCCCAGGTTTGGCTGGGAACTGCAGCCTGAGAAGCCAGAGCTGCTCTCAGCATCTTCATATGGGAGCTGGTTAAACCCTTGCAGGTTCCCAGTATAAATTTGTGTGGCTGCTAGAAGACACATTGGAAAAATCTGGCAGTCACCTCTTGGCTAGAAACCTGATATTAATAGCCAGCAGCACAATTAAACTGTGAGATAAATATATTTACATATTTAAACCCACGATGCTCATGGTATCTAGGGATACCATGGCTTCAAGCTGGAGCATAGGAAGTTCCACACCAGCCTGCAAGGGGAAGAACTTCTTCCTGGTGAGGGTGAGGGAGCCCTGGGACAGGCTGCCCAGGGCGGTGTGGAGTCTCCTTCTCTGGAGATATTCCAGACCCATCTGGACGCCTCCCTGTGCGACCTGTCCTAGGGACCCTGCTTTGGCAGGGGGTTGGACTCAAAGAGCTCTGGAGTTTCCTTCCAACCCCTACAATTCTATGATACTCTCTAGCTTCCCAAGAGGTCTGACCTGTGCCTACTTTGTTAAAAGCCTCCCAGATTTTTGAAGGGCAGCTGTGAAACCCGTAGGAGACGTTAAATTTTGTTCTGCCAAAACAGCTTGGCAATGTGAAGACAACTCTTCCCTGGGTCGTGTTTCTTCCAAGCAGGCTTGAAACCTTGAATTCTGCAGAGACTGAGAGCTTATGTTTTTAGGATCACCAGGGAAAATTGTCTTACTGTCCCAGCAGGGTGGAAATTTCAAGCTCTGAAGCGATAATATATGTATTATTCCAACATCATTAAAACAGGGTTTTTCCTGAGAGCACCACTGCAGTGTAAAGATTATGCTCCTGCCTGTGGATCCCAAATCAATTGGTGCTGCGGTGTCATGGCAGAGGTAATTCAGAGGACATTTCCCAGAGAAAGCTGGGACCGTGAAGGTGTGGGGAGGAGGGGGGAAAGGAGAATAAAAGGCCAATTTTCTGCCGGTCACCCTGTGTTCCTCCATGCTGGTGTCAGGCTGCAACCTGGTGCTTGCACTCCTTGCAAGTGGAGGCTTTGGGGATAGGAAACTACATGTTTTCCCTGGCAAAGAGTGATGAGGTGGCACATCTCATGACTGCTGCGTGGAAGGCACTTGTTCTTACATCTCGCTTTCACCTTGTCTTTCTAGGATGCCATTTGCCTTGGTTTACCCCTTTCTTCAGTTTTTAAGGTGCCCCTGGGAGTTTGGGAGAGGGTCTCTGGGCAGGAAACCCCGTCTGCTTGTGGCACGAGGTCATTCTTGCTGTGTATAAACTCAGATGAGGCAGCACTGGGCTGAGGCCCAGCTCAATCCTGCCCAAATTCTGCCCCAGGCTGATGGGACAGATGTTATTTGCTTGAGCTGTGGCTTGGTCTGAATTAAACCAACATTATTTAGGAAGTGTAAGGATGTATACTTACATCATGGAGGTAAAAAAGCCCACAGGAGGGATATCAGGCTTCTTTTTGAGCTTGGAGGGCTGTGTGGTCCATCTCGGATGAGAGGAGACCCAAGTGATGGCCAAGGTGTCTGTCCCTCAGGGACACAAACAGTAGCACAAATCTCCCGTCAGGAGCTAAGTGAGCAACTGAGGGGGTTGGTCTGGGGCGGAGGAGCAGCAGCTGCCCTTTGTCCCCCCCAGCAGCCCATGTGGCAGTGGACTTTGACAGCGGCACCCAGGGAGCAGAAGAAGGGCCCTGGCAGGCTCTGAGCAGGTGTGTGCGGCTGCCGAGGGGGAGGATGTTGGTGGGAACCCCCAGCTGAAAATTAGGGAGGCCCTTGGTGAGACCAAAATGATGGGTGTCTGGGTGCTTGTTCCTGGGGGGGTTATTTAGGGAGAGGATTTAACCCTGATTTTGCCTAGAAGGGGTACAAACTCCACTGCTCTGTTCAGACCCGAGTGTCTTTCCCCAGCCCTGAAATTACTCAAAGTGCCTTAAATTTTGAGTGTGAGAGGGGTCATCAGTGGATTGGACAGGATCTGGCCATCTGCCCGCATCACGGAGGTTTGTGAGCCACTGTGAGGGCAGGTTGGGTGCTGATGCTGCAATAGGGGATGGGGGGAGGGCTCAAGGGTGACATCGTCCCTAGGCAGCTGGGGCTTCAGTCGCTGTTGCCCTGGGGTCTCCTTAGGGTTTCCTCTTTTGCCTGGGCCCATCATAATTAAATCTGGTGTCTGCTCGAACTGCAGTGTTCTTGCTGGAGCCAAAAGGGCAGGAGAGAATCCCTGTTTCCACCCCATCTCATAGCTCACACAAGCAAATCTCCGTTCCTCCCTGTCTCTGTCCTGCCTAATGTCTTTGGGAACAACTCTTCTTGTCTTGCTTGTAACTTGGCCAATGTCACTTCCCTTATCACATATAAAATGGGGTTTCACTGCCTAGTCCTGGAGATAAAGCCAATTTCTCACCTGATTGGGGAGGCTTGGAGTAGTGGCGCTTTGCAGGGCTAGCCAAGGGTGTTCCTCCTGCTTTGGGAAGAGGTTGGATCCGTGCTTCTTTAAAAAGCCAGAGCATTTCATCCTGGAGTTTCAGGTTTAGGCAGATGTAGAGATGGCTTTTCCTTGTCTCTGGGCATTGTGGAAAGGATGCTGAGTTTCCAGCAGGCCCCCAAAAGCAGAGAGTAGGTGACAACAGGCTTCATGGGGAGCTCCAAGGGGGACGCAAGGCTGCTGATCAAATGCACTGTGCCTTATCTCATTGCTTGTAGGCTGCCAGAGCCATTTGTGACCTACCCAAAATCGGAGAAGATCTCACTGACGAGCTGGTGATGGACCCCTGGGTCCCTGCCCAGCTGTCCCAGCCCCGGGAGAGGCAGGCAGCCCAGGGGGTGTGGAGAGAGGTGCACCGTGGCCCCCCAACTCAGCCCCGGCGGCAGCTCCTCCGTGCAGGACTTGCGCCTCGGCCTGGCTCCTGGGATGGAGGCCACATTCCTTGCCGCCCCTGGGATGAGGGCTACTCCCCCAGGAGGGATGCCGGCAGACCGGCCTCCAGGGCTGAGTACTTCGAAAGCAGCTACCCCAGTAGGCCATATTCCAGGTGAGAGCTGACCAACTTTGTGGTGCTCCCCGCTGAGCCCCATCCCTGTAAAAACCTCCTTACAGTAAAACCGGGCCATTTCACCCCTTGTGCACTTGCAACTTGGGCCCTGCCCTTGCTGCTGCTTGGGGAAGCAGCAAGCAGGCTGCTGTGCCATATGCCATTAGGTGATGTCGAGCCATGACTTGTATTGAAGGTTGTGGGGCAGTCACAGCCCCCATTTTCCCTCACAGCTGGGACCTCTGTGACTGCCATTTTGCAGGTTCTGTCTCTGTCCCAAGGCGCGTCTTGCTTGAAGGTTTGATTAAATGCAGTTCTCTTAACTAAGTGCAAGGTGAACAATAAAAATATAAGTGGTAATATAGGAGCAGAAGTGAGCTTGCAAGCTCAGCTGCTGAAACAGCGGAGGGTAGAAGGATAAAATGTGGGCTTAGAGGATGTGCTGAGAAAGAGCTTCAAGCAATCCAGCAAATTTGGGTTGATTTGACTGAGTTATTGCCCTTGGTGAGTTACAGTGTGGATATGTAGACAGGGTTTGTGCTGAGGTGGTATGGTGATCCACTGGGAAGGAAAGGGGGAGAGGGGGAGTTGCATGGGGCTGACATGGGAACTGCTGTGTAAATTGTGAAGGGTTAAGGTGTGTGAATGCTGGGCTGGGGAGACCTGAGCTGTGCGGTGGATGGGACAGCTCCAGAGCTTGTCAGAGAAAGTGGAGGACCTGGCCTAAAATGTGAGTGGGAGTTGGCTCCTTGTGGTGCTGAAATTGGGCACCTCCTGAAAGTGCAGAGCACAGTTTCCTCATTGATGGGGATGGGAAAGGATCCAAACCTCTTGCTGTTCCTTCCAGGTGTGATGCTGGACCAGTTCCTGGCCCTGTTGTTGGGCAGGACACTGGAAAGGGTACCTGGTTTTATTTACATCACCCTTTCTGCTTCCAAATATCCTACCCAGGGCCCAAGTCTAACCCTAGAGTTGGTCCAGAACCTGCAGCACTGCTCTTTTTCTCCCAGACGAAGTACATTGTGTTGTGTTTCAGGCAAGGGTATGAAGACCCCCACTGGCAGTATCCAGCAGCCAGCTATGGAAATAACTATGCCTATCAAAGCCACCAGTGGCAGCCGTTGCTCAGGCAGGATGACAGAGGTATGGTCTCCTCCTGGGAATGGAGGCAACTTGCTGCTTTCTCTAGGATGGGTTGTTCTCCCAGGCCTTGTGCATCTCCAGGGCTTGCTCCTGGGCCATTGGTGCTGTTCTCCCCACACAGCGCTTGCCTGTTGGGAGATGTGAGCAGGAACTAGGTGTACCCAAGGGAATGTTTTTACCTTGATCTGCATGGCTATCAACTTGCACCATTCCTTGGTTCCTAGCTGAGCTCACTGGTGCTGTGTGACCCAGCTGTGGTATTGCTGTTTCTGGAGTTCCTGGACTGAAGAAAAAGGGGAGGGAGGAGAGAGGAAAGGACGTCAGTGTTGTGTTGGCAAACGTGTGAGGCTTTATTGTACCTCCAACTTGCCAGGCTAATTGGGAAGCAAATGGGATGTGCAGGGCAAATTGCCTGACTCGTTGCTTTTCTTCTGCAACTTCATTTATGGGCTGCTGCTCTGGAGGGACAATAGACCTGCCTCAGGGAGAGCCTTACGGCAAGAGTACCAACTATTTGGACCAGCACTACTACAAGGGTTACCACCCCAACCTGGCCACAACTGTTCCAGGGCAGGACAGGTAAGGGTGGGGGGTCTGGGTATCACCTGGTGTGAGCATCTACTGCAAAATTAGTGGGTTTGTGGCTGGTCCCAAAAATCTCTAACCTCCAAGGCTTCTCTTTTTGTTCCCTTCTGCAGGGGACAGGCCTATGACTCCTATGAGGAGAAACACATCTCGGCTGCCCGGCCCGAGCGGGCAGAGGGAGAAACCCTTGGCAGTGATTTGGGGGAGGCTGGTGGCCAGCCCCAAGAGGTAACCTCAAGATGGGCAGGGATGGAGGACAAAAGTATTAGGGGTCTTCCAGAGATCTTAGGAGCAATCCATGTGTCCCTCCTCCATCTGGGAAGGAGACTGAGAAGGGGGCTACTTTGCCATGTTGCACTCAGTGCTTAAGTCTCTGGGGATTATTATAGTGGGTTATTTGTATTTATGAACTCTCCATCTGCCAGGTGGCTGTTCCTCCAGGTAAGGGGCTACATACCGCTCCTGCACGGGGCCAAGAGCAGGACGTTACTTTCAGCTCTATTCACTGAGGTCTGCTCCATCACATTTTTGTGTCCAGATGATTGCTTTGCCAAAAAACAAAAAGATGAAGTCAAAGCTGCTCTGGTGGCTTTGTTCCTGGGTAGAGCTTTTTTGTATTCCCAAGCACTGTCTGCTGACCATGTTGAGGATTCTGTGCCAGGGCTTGGAAAGCTGTTGGGCTGGACCTGTAGCTAATGTAAATTATCCTAAAAGCCGTTGGATATGACTAGGGTATGTGTCATGATGAACTGAAGATGCTGAAGAGTGAGTTGCTCAGATGGGAATCTGCTGTGCTGTTCTTGCTGGGCACTTTACAGAGCAGCTGGGAGCAGAAGAGCATTGTCCTGGTTCTCACCTATGTTTTCCTCCCTTCCTTGCAGCCCTCAGGCCAGCCCAGCCTGCTCCTGCAGTACCGGGAGTCAGGGCTCAGCTCCAGCGGCTACGAGCTCAGCCAGTACATCCGCGATAGTGCTGACCAATATGACTTCACGCTTTCGGGGACCTGGAGCCCAGGACAAGCAGGTGAGGTATGAAGGGGCCTTGGCCCCTTCTGACAAGGGGAGAGCAAGGAAATAAATGACTGGAGTTAGGAGATTTGCTGTCTCACAGCTTGGTCCTTTCCTGGAGGAGGGTGTAGAGGCACAAGGCATAACCAGGGAGCTGTGGGGTGGGTGCATGGTCTGGTGGCTTGGTCTAGTGGTGGCTGCAGGAGCTGCCATGCTTTTGCCTTCTGCTTCAGGGGATGATTCTTGCATGGAGTGGGTCAGTGGAGGGTTACTTAAGATGGGGCGGGGGGTTTAGGACCTGGTCATGTCCTCCATAGTGAAGGTGGTATAAGGTCTGGCTGAGTGGACTCATGGTGGCCTGTGTGTTGTTGCAGGGGGACCTTTGGTGTCCACACCAACCCCGGCAGTACCCCACAAGTTCCAGTGGCCACATGTGGCCGTGTGCTTTGGAGCTAGAGGCCAGCTGGTGTTGGTGCATCCCAACCGCCCTGTCGAGGGGCAGCGAGCCCATGTTGAAATACACAGCCTCGAGGTACCTGAGACCACCTTCAGCTCCCTCCCTGGAGCAACCCTTTCTCCCCCAAGTGATGCAAATACCATTTGTCACCAGCACGGCTTCCTTACCTGCTTTCCTATCCCCTGCTGCTATCTCATGACCAGCCCACGTGGCCTGTTGAGTCTGCGCTGCACCAGCCCATGCCTGAGCATTGCTTTCAGCGTTTGGGCCCCGAGTCCTGCTCCTGCAGCTCCACAACCCTCATAACTTGTTCACATCAAACCCCTCTGTTGGGAACAGATGTGGTCTGTGCCTCTCTGAAGGACAAATCTGCTCACCTTTCTGAGTTGCTCTGACTTAGAGCCCATCTCCATACCCTGAGCCTACCACAGTGTTTCGTCCTCCTGTTTTGCTTTCCAAAGGAGGTAGATGCCATCTCAGCAGGCATTTCTTTCCTGAACCTTAGCATTTAGGTCCTTGTTGCTCATTTCAGTAACCAGCCCCACCCCGTGTTCTGGGGTTACTGTAAGACGGCATAGCATCACTAGCACCATTCAACCCTTGACCAAAGCACTGACTTTCAGCTAGCCTAGCTGGGGCTGACCTGATTGCTACAGTTCATCTGCTACTCTTGTTTTTAGGTAGTCCTTCAGGACACAAAAGATCTGGAGGAGTTGAAAGCCTTTCCAGGGCCCCTGGCCAGGTATGTCACATGGGCTGACCTGAGAGCACCTATTCTTTGTAAGATATGAGCTCAAATCAGAGTTTAGGGTCCCCACAGTTTTGGGATATGTCTTCAAAGACCAAGTCTGGGGTCAGATTAGGAGCCCATCCTCTTTGCTGTGCTGTGAGTTGGCTTGGATTGTGGGAGATGTGGGGGTTTGAATATTCATAGGGTGTGGGTTTAGTGTGGTTTGTATGTCTGACCGTATTTTGTATCCATGTCCCAGAAAACTGATTTCTGGGAGATCTCTTTGAATGTCTAAAGCTCTGAGGTGACCTGCGGTTTAGCTTTTCTGCAGGGTTTTGTCCCCAGAGGCTGTTGAGCACAGCAGGGTCAGGCTCAGTGCCTACCTTCATCCAGCGTGAGCCTGGGCATGAATCATGGCGTATCGTGTCTGGTTGTCTCTGTATTGTACCAGCTACACCAGTGTGCCTTCTGGTCGCTTGTAACCAAAGTCAGGAGAGAAAAGGAATGTGCAGGAGGAGGAGAACTGTCTATTTTTTAATTGTAAGCCAGCAGTTCAGCCTGGTTTGTACTCAGCTTAAAGGTTTCTGCCTCTGCTTCCAACCAAGAGTTTATGTAGTCACGGGCATTGTCATTTCTGTCAGTTAAGCAAACATACTGCTCTGTGTGTGCACCTGCTCCTGCAACTTCAGGTACCTACATCTGTAAGAGCAGTGCAGATAAGCAAAACTGAGGTTCTTTGCAGATGAATGGATGAAAATATTATCGGGAGGGGCAGGGGGAGTGTTTGAGATGCCCTCTGCAACCCTGAAACCCTGCAAAGAGCCATAATAATGAGCCAGTCTGAGTCTTTGAGCTTGGTGTGGCCAGGGTGGTATGTGGTTGTCAATACTGGGGATCTTCTCCATCTCTCACTTCAAGTCTTTGGCATCCCCATCAGTGAACTTGAGGATGTTTTGAGTATGAATATATCCTAGATTGCTTTGCCTTGTGTTTCTTTTGATGTCTGTCTTTGCTGCTGTAGAGAAGATCTGCACAAGGTGGATGTGATGACATTTTGCCAGCAGAAGATAGCCACAAGCTGTGATCTCTCAACACAGAGAGGCAGAGATTCAGCTCTTCTCTGGAAACTCCTGGTCCTACTCTGCCGGCAGAATGGGGTAGGTGTCCTATGGGAAGGGGCTGAGCTTTATGGTTTTAGAAGTGAGGCAAGGTATGTGTCCTTTATGTCCCTCTTGATCCATGTGCTGGTTTTTGGGGGGTGTTGGGGTGTATGTGGGATGTATGATGTGTGTACCTTAGAAGAATCCTGTTCCCACAGTACTATAAATCACTTTGGTACTGCCTGGATGCTTGGAGCAAACCCTTCTCCTGGATGGCTTTTCATCCTTGTGAACTACCAACAACCCAATGCTATAGCAGCTCTGAGAGAGACTGTTGCCACCTTTATCAAGGAGCCAGCATTTATGCTTAAAAGGGGATTATTCCCTTAATCCAATGAAATCCACCCAGTCTCATCTCTGGCTGCTTGTTGGAAGGAGACGAAGATCTTCAGAGCAAGAACTGTGAAGGTCTTGCTAGTTGTGCTATATTCTTTGCCCTCCAAAACTGTGTACTGGTAGCCAAAGGTGGTCTTGTCAGTGAGATGTGCTAGGATGAGGCTAGGAGTGTGTCGGACCAGAAGTGCCTTTGCTCATGGGGCAGCCCCCATGGGCCTTGCTCTTCACCTTCCTTTTCACAGTCTATGGTGGGTTCAGACACGGCTGAGCTGCTGATGCAAGACTGCAAGTGCCAGAATTACAAGAGGCAAAACCCTGCGGCAAACCTGATTGGCCAGACGGACGAGGAGTGGATGTCACGACAGCCAGGGACACTGGACCTCATCACAGGGGAGGTGCCTCCCATTGTGGAGACCCAGGCACAGATAGTGGAGAAGTTCACCAAGCTCCTCTACTATGGCAGGAAGAAAGTAAGTGCTGAGTGGAATCCAGGACACAGGGCTGACTCTTCTTGGCCTCTGTGGCCTCTTCAGATTTTAAAAGGAAGGGTGGTCAAGAGATACCTTGTGGTTGGTGGTTCCAGCTGCCCTTCAAGCTGTTTGTTCAAGAGGGTTTATGGTAGTGATTTCCCACCATTAGGAACTGGGATGGAGCTCTGAGTGAAGACAAGACGCAGAGGCTCTTGCCAGCACTGCGGGTTTATCTGCAGCTATGTGATCTCAAGGTATACCAAAGGCACAGCAGGAGAGAGGATGGTTGGGTGCAGAGCAGCTTGGGTGCCCAGGCTGGTGGGCACAGCAGTAGTATCAAGCTACCACGCAGCACAGACCTGGAAATCCAGGAAAGATGATATTGCTATGCCTCCATAGCAATATCATGTCATCATGAAAGGCAGAAAGATGAATGCAGAAGAGGTTTTTTGAGGATGTTGGTTAAAGTCAGAGCAGTTATCAGCGCTTGTCTCTGAGTTGGGTGAGCAGAAGGTCCCTTGGCAGAAGAGGAGAGCAGGGAATTGCAGTTCATGCAAACCCTTTTTCTTTTCCACCTTGGCTGCAGGATGCTCTGGTCTGGGCCATGAGAAACCAGCTCTGGGGCCATGCCCTCTTCCTCTCCAGCAAGATGGACCCTCGGACCTACAGCTGGGTGCTCACTGGGTAAGTTGGACAAGCTGAAGCCAAGTATGGTGCTCTGCCAGTGGCTTTGCCAAACCTGGTATCTCTTCAGGTGCCCTCAGTCCCAGTGCATGGAAAAAAAAGAGCTGAAATCTTCCAGAGGGTCTGAACGGGAGAAGGCCTCCATCCGCATGGGCCTGAGTCCTCCTGGCTCCCTGATGGACAGGAGAAACCAAACGGGCTGGAAAGCAGAAGGGAAGCTATTCCCTGGACATGTGGGGTGGATTTATCCTGAGTCCTTGGCTTTACCCTTGCTGCACTAGCGAAGGCTGCTGTGGGGGGACGGGGTGCTGAGCTATCATCATTGTGATCCAGCCTGGTCTGACCTGCTCATCCCGCTTGTGTGAATGCTTTCTGGTGGAATCAATGTACTTAGTTTGGGTTGGGCTGATCTCTTCAGGGAGAGTTAAGCAGAATTTTTCTGCTTGTGCAACCCAAATCCTTTTAAGGAGGTTTTATCCAGCTTTGTCCTGGAGACTCGCCTGCTTTGGAGGCATAATGCAGATGCTCATGAGCCTGTTGGGCTGCTGGATCCTTTCTGCCTTCTCTGGGAAGTCCCCACGACACTGCTTTCCCAGGGCACCTGTGATGTGCCCTTGAAGGTGAATGAGGGCTTGGGGTCTCTGCAGAGCAGCCCTATCTCTGCTGTCTCCTTGCAGGTTCACCAGCACGCTGGCCACCAATGACCCCCTGCAGACCTTCTTTCAGCTCATGTCGGGAAGGATCCCCCAAGCAGCACTGGTCTGTGAGCAAGAGGTTGACTCTGGTGTGCATATCCCCGTGCTGTCACCCACCTCATGGTCACCACCTCCACTCACCTTTTCCTCTCATCTCCCTCTAGTGCTGTGGAGATGCCACATGGGGAGATTGGAGGCCTCACCTGGCTGTGTTGTTGTCCAACAAGGTTGGAGAGATGGAGCTGAACCACCGAGCCATTGTTACCATGGGAGACACTTTGGGTGAGCTGAGGCCCTTGTCAGTGGCCGTGTTCCTCTTGTTGGGTGGATGCCTGCAGAGTAACTGTGCATGTCCTTGCTGGCATGGTAGTGAAGGGGTTGTGCGTGCCTGTACCTCCAGGATCGCAGTGCTTGCAGGGCAGCAGGGATGAGGTGATGGATCCTGCTGTTCATTGTGCTGGCAGATGGGTTGGGCTCTGACTCGCCCATTAGCTGCTCTTTTGGAGACATGTGGAGCAGCTGGACCCAGGGAGGACTTGTTTAGCTGCAGAGACTGAGACTCAGTCCCAGTGGTGGGGACCCTTGGGGATTTCATGCCAATACTGGCACCCTGCAGACTTGGAGCTGGAGCTGCTGCTTGGGCTTCCCTGGTCCTACCACTGAACCGAAACACTCTCCTAGGTACAGAAAGCAGCAACTGAGGGAGAATGGGAGGCCTCAGGCTTTGAATGGGCAGGGAAGAAAAGGGGGAGGTTGGGCTTGGGTTTTCATCTGAGCTTGGGGGTCTCCAGAACCATGCGGGGACCTCTCTCAGGACTGTTTGCCTTTTTTCCTCCCATGCAGCTGGCAGGGGAGCAGTTGAAGCAGCTCATTTCTGCTACCTGATGGTCGATACTCCTTTCAGCTACTTTGGGGCAAAAACAGACCGCATGGCTCTTCTGGGCAGCAGCCACCGGTAAGCAAGTCCAGGCAGGTGGTGGTGCCCTTGGCAGGGTGATGTGTCCCACCTTCCCCCCATCATCTCACTTTTATCCAAAAATATCCCTGATTGTGGGTTTTCTTCTGCTCTTAATGTGGGTTTTGCCCTGGATCTCTTGGGCTGCAGGCTGACAGAGTGGAACTGTGAATCTGAGGGGGGAAGAGGCTGTTTTGGGGTGAAAGTTTGGCTTCTGCTTGCTGAACCTTACCCCTCTCTTCTGCAGTCAGACGTTCTCCCAATTTGCCAGGACAGAGGTCATCCAGCGGATGGAAATCTTTGAGTACTGCCAGCAGCTGCGACAGCCCAAATCCTTCCTGCTCCCTTTCCAGGTAGTGGAGACAAGTCCATCTGGTGCAGATGTGCACCAAAATCATGCAGCCATCCCTGTGAAGCCAGGGATGTCCTGGCTGAGATGTTCCTCAGGGGCAGGGCTTTGGGACATGGTGGGTTTGATGGGTACTTTCTCAGGTCTGGCTCTCCTCCAGCTCCCTGGGCAATGGACAGGCTTTTCCTATTTCAGATACATACCCAG
The DNA here is from genome assembly GCA_027925045.1 of Hypotaenidia okinawae. NCBI lineage: Eukaryota > Metazoa > Chordata > Aves > Gruiformes > Rallidae > Hypotaenidia > Hypotaenidia okinawae. The sequence continues at coordinate 616,626 of BSDF01000009.1, read as the reverse complement.
CAGCTGCTGCTGCCTGGGGCACTGCGCAGATCTGTTGCATAAAGGAAAGGTGGTGGCACAGTGTAGTCCCGTCTGGCTCTGTGCTGCTCTGGCCTTGCAGCAGCACTGTGGCTTGTGAAGTGTGGTTGGGCTGCCCCGCAGGGATGAGCGAGGTTGCCCCCAAGTTGCAGGTGATCTCTGGGTGCTGCGACCCATGCCTCAGGGTGCCCTGAGTCACGTTGAGGTATGTGCTGGGGAAGACAGGTCCTGTGGCCACTAGTGTGTCCTTGATCTCTCACACCTGCTCTGCTTCCCTCTTCTGAGGTGTACAAGCTCCTCTATGCCTCTCGCCTGGCTGACCATGGGCTCCCAGCCCAGGCCCTGCAATACTGCGAGCAGATCGCTACTGCGCTCCTGGGCCAGGATCCGGCCAGCCACCCTGTGCTGGCCCAGCAAGTGATGAAGGTGAGTCTTCTAGCCCCTGCATCCTTGCCAGGGTGGTACCCATTCAGGACTCGGTGCATTGGGAAGCATCCTCAGGGTCTCCCCGTTGGCTGGGGGTGCTTCACAGCTCCGAGCAGCCCCCCTGTGGGTTTGCTGCCTGGCATGTGCTGAGCACAGCAGAGTCAACGCCTCCGCAGGGTCTCTAATACCCATAGATTTAGGGTAGAAAACAAAGGAATTGCATCGACTGCCAATTAGGAGCAGAGTTATTTGGAAGCAAAGGATGTTTTCTATTCTGGAGGGGCTTTTTGAACTCTGAAATGGAACAGACTTAAGAAGCTGAAGTGAGTGCTTGACATTTCCCCTCCAGCACATCATCCCACGGTTGCATTTTTACCTGCCAGTGTTTTTTGGGGGAGACAGTGAACAACAGCATGTCCCAGCTTGTACTCCTGAACCCAGCTCCTCTAATTCACAAACTGGGTGCTGAGGCAGGGAGAAGCAAAGTGCCCTGGGTCCCCCCAAACAGGTTGGGCTCTCAGGCGAGCGCATCTGCCCACTCCACATGTATCACTAGGGCAGCACCAAGGCTGCTTGAAGCCCCCTTCCTCTGTTGGGACAGGGGCAAAAGCTTGCGATGCTGAGAGACGAGAGGCAGTGGGGATGCCTGCCCAAAGCAGGTGCTGTAGAAATTACCCAAAACTCATCTGGCACAGCTCCCCCACCCCATCGACAAAACCTATTTACTGTCTAACAGCCTCTCAGATCTCCTGTTCTGCTGGGGATAATGCTTCTCCTGGGAGAAAACACTTTCATCTGAAAAACTAGTGCATTCAGAGATGCTCTTGTCTTTGATGTTTTAGACTGTGTTACAAATTATGATACACATTAGTGTTTGATTAAGACTTCCCCTCTTTTGAAGCTGGGGACGATATACAACCAGGTGCTGGTTCATTAATATTGGATCAAAGTGCACATTAGCTTTTGGATTAAACATTCCCCCTGTTTAGGAGTAATCACACTTATAATTTCCTCTTTCCTGTGATTGATTTAGGATGAATTTGTGTGTGTTTGCAAAGAGCTGGGGCAGTGGGTCTGTAGGTAGAGCAGCCTCATGGCTGGGTGTTGGGTGACTCTTCTCCATGGCCAGTCCCTGACCAAAGCTGGGTTCTGGTTGTGCCTTGCTGTAACCTTCTGGAGTTGGAAAGTGTTTTGAGCTGGTTTGGATTTTGCTTATAAAAACTTCTGGGAATAGGAAGAAATGGATGACGGGGCCTGATTGGAGGGGAATGGGTGAGACCTGCGTGGCTTGCAGAGGGTGGCTGAGCTGCCAAGTCACCTCTGGATGGCTTTTGGTGGCCCTTGACATGGCAGCCTTGTAACAAAGTATAGAAGATAAATGAGTGCCAAGGAGCTGTGAAGGAGCTCGATAAGTCCCCACGAAGTGGGTCGATACCAGCAAGAGACAATTTCGTAAATACTTGGCCGAAGAGCGGGGCTCTGAATGTCATCCTCCCTCATCACCCTGTCTTAAAACTGGACCCTTGCCTAAGCAATTTCTCCAGACTGGGATTTAGTTCTGCAGGGAACCCTGCATCTCAGCCTGGGGCTGGTAGGATAGGTCACCCCAGAAGAACCCCTTGCTCTGCTGACAGTAGCTGAAGCCCCACATTGTTGAGGTGTCTGCAGCCGGGGTGGCATGGGCCCCAGAAATTAAATACACAGCAGCAATACTGCAGAGAGGGACCTGGGGGAGATAGTGAAGCGTGGAAAAAATACCAAGCAGTGACATAATAGGATGTTGTTGCAAAAAAAAAAAAAAAAAGCCAATTTTATAATGTTATTCTGGGCTGTGAGAGAAAGAACGGCATGTGTGAGACAAGGAGGTGATAATCTCCCCATGCTCGAGGGTCTTCGCTGGGGCACTGCACCCCATTTGGGATGCTGGGCTCTGAGACAGGGCCAAATTGGAGCTAGTGCAGAAGAGAGAAGCAGGGGTGATAAGAGATTGAGGGGAAAATGACCTCTGAAGGAGGCCTCGGGGTTCTTTTTTTCCAAGGGAGATATGCCGGGGGAGGAAGGGGTGTGGGGGATGTGATAGCAGCCCTCTGGATGCAGGGGGCTGCTTTTCTGGGGATGGTGCCTGATTGTCCCTGCGGCTTCTGCAGGAGCAGGAATTGAGAGGCTTAATTCACAGCAGGGAAGATTTCACTTAGATATTAGGAAAAAAACCCTCTTTAGCTCTAAGGACTTTAAGCGCCAGGACAGGCCTGGGAAGCTGCGAAATCTTCTCCTTGGAGATTTGTAAGCACAAATCAGACAGACATGGGCTGTGCAGGCTGGTGCAAGCACACAGGGTTTCCTTGGGTGTTGGCAGATGGATCAGGTAACCTCAGAGGGTCCCTTCCAGCCCCATATGTTTTCCATGTGGCTATCAGTGATAGTAATGCTTGCTGCGAAGCTGGATGGGGAAGTGGACAGGTGAGCCCTTAGCTGAAATCCTACCTGCTCCCATCCATCCTTGTGAGGTGGGTATGGGGCTGGTGCACATCCCTGGGAGCTGGGGTCATCACTGAGGTCCTGCAAACACACTGCTGCCCCGGGGCTGGCTCTCAAGTGGGGTTAAAGGTGCTCACTTAGCTCAAGGGAGGGAGGGACGGTAATAGGTACCTGTCTCTGATGTGAAGAGCATATTTGATGTGGGTACTTGGACATCTCTGTGGAGATGGTTGATACAGGCTCTCTGTGGGGCATGGGATGGGTCAGAACCTCTCCACAGCAATGCAGGGGAGGGAATAAATCTTGCACAAGAGACTGGCATTGCTTTAACCCCCTACTATGGAAAAGTGCAGCTCTGGTGCTGTTTTTCCCTTGGCCTGTGTGCCTGGCCACGTGCCATTGCTGCAAGGGTCATGCTCTCACTGCAGAGCTGAGACATGTGATGAGCTCTGTTGCCTTCCTGGCTCTGCAGCTCGCTGAGCGGCTGAAGCTCTCCGACCCACTGCTCATGGACATGCCAGAACAGGACCAAACGCTGGAGCCCGACTGGCTGGTACAGCTCCAAGCCTGCTGCCAGGAGTGGGAGGTGAGGAGGAGGAAGGATGCTGGGAGGAGGAAGGATGCTGGGAGGCAGCTGGTGGTGCTTTGTCTGCTGAAGCATCTTTCCCCCTCTGCCATGAGTCCAAGGGGATGGATATGGAGGTGCAAAGGCTATTGTTACCTGGGTGCCCTTCCCCTTGGCTTGTGGGCTCAGGGATGTGGTCTCTGCCGATGGACCTGCAGCTTCAGCAGGAGTGGGGTGGGGGAAGCAGCATGTGAGGGTGAGTGGTGAGGGCTGCAGAGCTTCCCACGGGGCAAAACACCCCTCAAGGAGGGCAGTCAGGAGCTGATGGGTGAATAATACTCCTCTCTGGTGAGGATATTAGAGGACACTGGTGGGGCATCACCTTGCTCTGGGGCCCCTTAAGTGTGGCTTGATCCTCTCTGTTCGAGTTTCAAGTCTGCTTTTGGTTTTGTGCCCATCCCTGTCTCCCTTTCCCCTCCTGTGCATCGTCAGCAGGGCGATGGTGCTGCAGCCCCTGTCACTTGCTGGGAAAGAGCTGTGCTGGTGCTGGTATGGGTCTCACCTGTAACCTGGGCTCCTGCAGTGGTTTATGAGCCCTGGACCCACCAGCACCATGCTTTCCTTTACAGTGGCTTTGTGGTTTTCTTGGTCTTCACCCCATCCCATCCTTTTTTCAACCCGTTTTATCATGTTTTCCCTCTGACTTCTTGCAGGTAGAAGACGAACTCCCTCCGGAGGTGGCACCTGCTCAGCCAGGGCTCTCCTGGACTGCTGCATCCATGGCAGGTAAAGATAACAAAGCAGTAGGCTGTAATAACCACAACAGGCTTCTCTGTGCATGGAGTCATGCTGAGGTGGGCTGGGGGCAGCTCCCGGCTCCGAGCATTTCTCTGAGCTGCTCCTTACCCCCAGAGCTCAAACTTCTGCTCCTGCCTGGATGCATCCCTCCAGCATGGGGCTGCTGGGAGTGGGCTGCAAACAGATGGGTTTGATGCTTGTGACCTTCCTGTGAAGTCTGAGTTGTTGAGCCTACTTATCACAGCTTCGGGACTCCCTGTGGGTGCTCCAGGAGGAGGAGAAGGGGGTGCAGGATAAAGTGTATGCCTCCTGGCTGAGCCTCGAGGGAGACGGCCCTGTTCTCCCCCGCAGTCCTTTGAGGATGCAAACTGGAGCTGAACTAAGGGGATTTCACACATGCAGAGCAGGAGATTTGGGAAGGAGCTGATCCCTCCGTGCCAGGCTGCAGTCTGTTGGTGAATCCCCAGTGTTTCCCCTTTCCTGCTGCCTCTTCCATCCCTTCCTTTTGCTTCTTGGTGACCTCAAGAGTCCCCTCCAGCAACAGTCCACCCAGAGGGCCAAGAGACATCGATGTGAGGATGTCAAGGGAAGGGATGGAGAGCTTTCCTTTCCTCACTGGGCAGCAAGTCCATCAGGATGTTCCATAGAGGAGAAGTCAGCGACTGGTGACCCATGGGTGTTGCTTCACAGCCACATCCATCAGCAGGACTCCTCACACTGCTCCTCACTGATCTAGCGTTCTGGGAACACGAGCATTGACGGCTGGAGAATAAAGGCTGGTGTAGACAGAATAAAGCATGACAAATTTCTTCAAGCTATTTCTTCCTATCAGCTTTCCCCACTGCTGCCAAATTCCTCTTCAAAGAGCTCTCCCAGGCAGTAAAAAGGATCATCCATCCCAATTGCCTTCTGCTGCCATCTTTCCCTGGAAAAAAAGTCACAGGTACAATGGGAGGACATCTCTGAGCGGCCAGCTCTGCTTCACATGGTCTCCACGTCTCACTTTCCTGGTGCTTGGCCCTTTTATTCCTTGACTGAGAAGGCCATCCACAGCCACCATCTGAGGGACCTGCATGCAGAGAGCTGGCCTGGTGCTGAATTCATCTGTCTTGGAAAGACACAGCCTGAATCAAGGTGCCAAGCTGGGATCCACATGGTCACAGCACCCTTCTCTCTCCTTAGAGCCTGAGCTGTCCTCCCTGACTTCTACCAGCTCATCTTTTTCCAAGCATTCACCTTCCTCCCTGTGGATCCTATGCATCTCCTGGCTACATAGGAACAGCTCGTGGGTGGCAAAGCCACCCCTTGACTGGGATGAAGGAGATGCCAGCAGGCAAAGCAAAGGGCTTTGTAGCACTGCATCTAAGAGGTACCATAGTCTATCCCCAGGCACTCCCAACACAGGCTCCAGCTCTTGCCTGGCCACACTGCTCAGAGCTGGGAGTGAAACCTTCTGGTGACCAGCATGCTTGTGGCTGGAGGCTACAGAGCTGGAACAAGCAGGACATGGAGCTGGAATGAGCAGGGCACGGAGCTGGGACAAACAGCAGAGTGTTGTCGTGCTGCTTGTGCAGCTTCTAACATCAGGCAGAGCAACGTGCATGTTAAATAAAACCCCACTTGCTGTACCTGCCTTTCAGACAAAACAAAAAAACCCCAACCCAATGCTGAATAAATCTGCCTAAAGCAAGAAACTCATCTGTGGATAAGCAGGAATGAAGGCTGTGGCTTCCCAGTGAATTTTCTTTCCTGCTCGGGGTGTGCAGCTGGAGTGGAAGAAAAGGGTGGAGGCTCTTGGGCTCCTTTGAACCGTTGGGCATGTGCTGCTCGTGCTTGGTCTCTTGGCTTCCACAGCGCTCTCCTCCAAGTTTGTTCACAATCTCCAGCATGTTCCTGGGAGGTTTCACTCCATGTTTCACAGCCCACCTTCCTTGAAGGCTCTGAAAGGTCCCTGCTCCTGTGTCCTACCTCCTCCTTCACCTGTGTGTGGTCCCCAGGGATGAAGAAAAATGGAAGAATTCTGTGCAGCAACCAGACAAAACTCTGAACACTGGGTTTTGTTATTTTTGCAGATGGAGAGCCCAACCATGAACTTCCCCAGAGTGAAGGCTACCAGTATGACCAGCGGCACCAGCCCACGCCACCCCAGGGACCCAGCCCCCATGAGAACATGCCTCTCCAGCCCCCAGCACCTGCTCAGGTTGCAGCATCACTGCTACACAGCGTTGGACAAGAGCTGCAGCCCCCCACGCTTGGCCCAGGGACGACTGACCCCCCAGAGATGGGTTTTGCTGAGCCTCCTCTGCAGGTGGTGTCACCAGTGGGTAAGAGCTCCAGCCCTGTTCCTCTGCAAGCAAGTGCCCATCCCCAGTTAGCAGTGGGATGGGGTGTCCCTCCAATCTTGGCCTGATTGACCCAGGCAGGAGGGTCTTCATTTTTGGGAGATCTTGGGCAAAACAGTGAGGAAGGGCAGCTGTGGGTTGTTGACAGTGCTGCCGCATCCCTGCCGGATGCGAAAACTAGCTTCTCATTCAGCAGTGGGTTTTTGAGATGCACTGGTGTGGCCTCATGGCTTGCTCCCTGGTGCTGGCATGGACAGGGTCCAGAATGGGCTTTTGCATCTCCTGGGGGGAACATCTTGGCCATGCAGTCTTGCTCAGAGGTGGGACAGTAGAAGCACTGCAAGTATCTCTAATAGATGATAGACGTAGCAGGAGTTTTAGGGCCAAACCATTCTGTGTCCTTCCCTCTGCTCCACAGGAGAATCTGGGGAGCCCCAGGGTGCCCTGCTGTTCCCTAGGGAGGTGCAGCCATCCCTCCTGGCAGAGCAGGTGAGCTGGGGAGACCATCCCACTGGGAGGAATTTGGACTCGCTGGCTTATCCTTCCTGGTGCTTAACTTGCATAGAAACCCTGTCACGGTGCCAGCTGCCCCCTCAGGGAGCTGTGACAGGTTGGGGTAGCCCTCTCCTACCCTTGGGACTACAGGCTACCCACTGCACCCGGCTGTGGGTGCTGTCATGTGCCCCCTCCTGCTTAAGGCACACGGGGATCCTCAGGGATGCCATCGAGCAGCAGCTCTGCTCTCTAATGCCAGGAGGAGTTAAAGGCAAGGGCTCGGACCAGCTCAGAGAGCTCCACCATCTCCTTGGAAGATGACAGCCAGCCCTCCTCGGACAGTGCAGCAGAAGACACTGCTGACGAGCCAGCAGAGGTGGTGAAGCTGGATGAGGATAAGGTGAGCATGCCAGAGGTGATGTGGAGCCTCCTGCTCTGAGCTTGCCTGTCACTGATGTCTGCAGTGCCTGCTCCTAGCCAGTGCAGGGAACACTGTGGCACCCTCCCTTTCTCCCTGGTTTCCATTTTGGCTGTGACAACCTCCATTTCCCAGAGCTCTGGATTCAGGTGGTTTGGCTGGTTTTGGTCAAAGCCCACCAAGGAAACAGCGCCCAAAGCTGCTTCTGAGACGGCCTCGGATTCGTCCTCGCCAGGACCACAGGTAGGGGATGACGGGCTGTCCTGTCCCTGGGTGATACCCAGGGTTACAGCTGTGGGGACAGGTGACACATCTCCCCCTACAACCACTGTTTCCCTCTCTGTCCCTGCAATGGGCTGTGACATTGCACAGTTGCCTCATGGCTGTAGCTGCTCTGTGTTGGGGGCAGAGTGGGACTGGGAGCACTTTGAGCCTGGAAGTGAATCCTTGGTTAATAATAAGGAATTTATAGAGCCTAGTAGATGAGGGAGGTCCTCGGAGCACTTGGCAAACTCTGCAGGGGTTGCTTGTGCTCAGGTGGGTTGGAGGAGATGGAAGAGCAGCCAAGATGGGTGAGCAGCAGAGAGGGACACAGTGGTGTGTGGTTGGTTCCCCTGGTCACAGCTGGCTGAGTCCCTGGGGTGTCACATCCCTGTCTGCAGGCTGATGGAGGGCTGATGTTGGAGTGAGACCCTCACCTGGAAGTTTACTCCTGGTGAGAAGGATCTACAGCCCCAGAGTAGGAAATTTTTGGGTATTTTTCCAAAGGATGAGGAGCAGAGGTCCCTGCTGGCCCCTTTCACTGTACCCAGCTCAGTGTCCAGCCCCCTGCCTAATTTTTAAGCTCTCCTGGTGGTTTAGCTTTGTGACAGGGGCTGCTTGTCCTGACCCTACAGCTGCTCTTCAGCTTGTCTGCCAGCAGCTCTTGGGGTACCCCTCCATCCAGCAGGATGGGGTCAGAGAGGTACCCCGGAAGCGTGGCATGGTACGTGGTGCAGAGGTCGTCCCACCATGCAAGGTGACTTGTGCACTCAAGGGCGGGTGTAATTTCAGGAACGGAGGTCGCCATCCCCACCCGATGCTCCTCTTGAGGCTGGGACAAACCCTTTCGCTCAGTCTCCATCCCAAAATGCTGGTAAATGCTGTGCAGGACCCCTTGCCCCTCTCCCCTCAGCCTTGTGGAAGCTGCTGCTTCCAACTTCAAGTGGTTTCTTGTCTGTGTTGGCTGCATGCCCCAGGAGGAATGCAAGGTGAAAATACCTTTCCTGTTACTCCCATGTCCATTGAGATGAAAGGCCTGTGGGAGTCCACGGGAGAGCAGGTGAGAGGAGGAGGTGTCTCTTTGTGTGATGAGGGGGTGCTGGTGTCTGAAACTGGGGGGAGGGCTGACAAATTTCTCTCCCTTCACCCCCCCAGACCGGCTCTCACGAATATCCCCCACCACCGGTGAGGACAGTCCCTCTCTTCAACCCTACCCAGGTGTCTCAGGTGAGCAGGACCCTCTCGGGGTGTTGATGGAGGTGGGGTGCTGGGCTCCTGATTTTCTGGTGGGACATGAGGGCAACTAGCAACTAGTGTCTTCATAAGCAAAACAAACCATGGGTGAATGACCACACCCTGATGGATGACTCACACCTCCATCTCTCTCTGCTCCCCCTAGTTCGCTGCTGCCGTACGCCCCAACCAGCCCCGGCTGCTTTCCCAGCGCCGTTACCCTCACCCACTGTGAGCTTGAGAACTGGACAGCAGGAATGGATAGCTGTGATTTATCTATGGAAAGTTTTGTGTGGCTTTTTTAACTAATATTACTTAAATAATATTTGGAATTATTATTGGATTATTTGGAAGGAAGAGGCAGAGTGCGCCCCTGTTTGTTGGGGTTTTTTTGGGGGGGAGATGGCGCGACTTGGACTTTTAAGTATATAATAAACCCTTGTGGAACTCATCCAAAAAGTTGTCCGGGGGAGAGTAGTCTGAATTGGGTTGTAGGGCGCTGCCCCACCTCACCCATTGGACTCAGCGATCGCCGGCCGTGAGTCTGTCTCAAAGCACCGCGGAGGCCGCGGGCATCCGCCAGCGGTTCAACGAGCGTCGCTCGCTGCACCCGCCTACAGCTTCTCCTGCCCGAACTCAATGGCATGAGCCCCATAAATCGCGGCGCCCCCCTTGCTGGTGGCTCACCTGCCCTTGCCCCATTGAGGGCGTTCGCGGGCGGGGCTCTGCTAGAGCCGTATGACGCGGCCCTTCCCTCAGACCTTCCCCGAGGCGGGAGTTAGGGTGACGCACACCCAGTTGGTGACCTCGGCGGTGAGCTTCCCCCGGACGCGCTACACCACTCTTTCGCTATCAATATATACACTCATACAGCGCTTCGCTTTACAGTCAGGACGAGCTGCTACCCGGCGTGCACTGCGCTGCATGCTAATTTAGGCACGCCCACACGGTCGGTTTCGCGCGGGCGGGGGTTTGTGTGTGTGCCGTGTGAGCTCATGGGCTGCGGGGTTTACATCTGAGGGGGAGAGTTAACACAGCCTCTTTCCCCGCCCTTTCCTCCTTCATCCCATTGCGATACAGGTGGGGCCGGAGCCCATTTGTGAGGGGGTGTTTGGGGAAGGGCGTGCAGCTGGGCCCCACTCGCGGATGGGGGGGAATGCCGAAACCTGCAGGCTCGCGGGTTTGGTGGGGGGTGGAATGCTGAAACCCGCAGGCTTGTAGCTGCGTGACCTGCCCTTGACAGCCCTTGTGAGGGGCCAGGGCCTGGTGGCACCTGGCCAGTTTGTGGCAGGCTGGGGGCATTGCCTTCTCGTGGTGGGCAGTTCCCTGCTTGCTCTGCCTGCTCGAGACAGGGCTCTGCCCTTTGTCTCTCGGGGGCAGGGACCCCGTGGTAAGGGCACCCTTGGGCTCCTGGGGGTGCCTGGGGCTTTGCTGCCTTGGCATGTATCCCTTGCTGCCACTGTCACAAGGTGACAGGTGTGAGTAGCACGCTGAGGGGCCTTGGGGTCAGCGCAGGGTAATTGTAGGCAGCTTACTCTGAATCAGTCCTGGAGACAGTGTTGTAGCACTGGGGTTGGCCGCTGTGCTGGCTGGGCAGGCACTCACTGTAAGCAAGACGCCTGCATGCTGCTCGCCAGCCTCTTCCTCCTTACAGGACTGGGTTGCCCCTGTGTTTGGCTCACAGGGCTGGAGTTGCCTGGCTGAGGCCTAGGATGCTGCGCTGGGGTGAGTCTGGCTGACTGCCACACACAAATCTGGGGGGTGTCCTGGGGAGGGGGCTCTTAATCTCAGGATGCTTCTGTTTTTCTGGGTGTGGGGAGAGGGGTCCCTCAGGTTGCACTGGGGCTGGGTGTCCTTGCAGCCCTGCGCACTGTAGCCCTGTGTCCATGCACCTTGAGTACTGTGTTCAGTTTTGAGCCCCTCACTACAGGAAGGATGTTGAGATGCTGGAGTGCATCCAGAGAATGGTCTGGAGCACAAGTCCTGTGAGGAGCGGCTGAGGGAGCTGGAGCTTTTTAAATCTGAGAAAAGGAGGCTGAGGGGAGACCTCATTGCTCTCTGCAACTACCTCATTGCTCTCTGCAACTACCTGCAAGATGGCTGCAGAGATGTCCGGGTTGGTCTCGTCTCTAGGTGACAAGTGATAGGATGAGAGGAAATGGCTTGAAATTGCCCCAGGGGAGATTTAGGTCAGATATCAGGAAGAATTTCTGTACTGGAAGGGCTGTCAGGCACTGGGACAGGCTGTCCAGGGAGGTGGGATTTAAAAGGCGTGTGGATGTTGTGCTTGAGGACATGATCTAGAGGTGGACCAGGCAGGGTTGGGCTGTGATGGGACTCAGTGATCTAAAGAGAAGGTCTCTTCTAACCTAAGTGATTCTATGATTCTGTTCCTCTGCTGTGGCTGCAGGACGCCCTGGGCAGCAGTGCTTGTAGGACAACACTTTGTAAGGGCTATTTGTCATTCTCCAGTTTTTTGAGTTAATGTATGTGGTCTGAACAGTATGTAAAGCTCTTACTTTTAACTTAACTTAACCATCATGATTTTCTAAGATCAAACAAGGTCTGTCCTGGTCTTTGGAGTCATCTTCTCTGGAGACATTCAAACCCCGCCTGGATGGGTTCCTGTGTGATTTAGTCTCAGTGATCCTGCTCTGGCACGGGGGTTGGACTAGATGATCTTTTGAGGTCCCTTCCAATTCATCATGTTCTGTGATTTGGGTAATTATTTTTTTTTTAGAGGAAAACAAACATGGAGACTTCTTGTAAAGGCTTTCAGGTCTCACAAATGCTCTTAGAAATAAAACTTGCATATTTGGGATGACTCTCCAGGCTTTTAGTTTCTGACTCCGCTCTTGATCCCCCTCCCCCCCCCCCCAAGGTCGTAAGGAGTCAGGTAGCAAAGTTTTTCTGAAATAGAGCATGCTGCAGACCCCCTTTTAGGAGAGGCAGCTCAGTGTGCTTCGTACTCTTGGGGGTACGGGACTTCACTTGCGTGTGGCCTGTTGTGCAGCTCTCTACACCATGGGAATGTGGACATCAAGAGTCACTGAAGAGTTAAGAGGCTGAGCCCACCTTGCCTGGCATGTACCTGTACCCAACACGCTTGAGTTGAGCGTCAGGCTTCAGTGGAGGAGGTTACAGAAAGGAGAGGCTGTGGGTGATGTTGGTGGCTCCTCACAGCAGGGAGGGTGGCTCTGTTTGGGTGAGGTGTCATCTTCCATTAGCTTCTTTCTGTGGAAGCCTGGATGTAGGGCAGCTGTCTGCTTGGACTAGGAGGGCTGGAGGCAGCTTGATTTTCCTCTGTGGCTTGTGGTCTGGATGATCCTGCTCTGGCAGGGGGTTTGGACTAGATGATCTTTTGAGGTCCCTTCCAACTCCTCATGTTCTGTGATTCTGTGATCCCAAGGAAACTGCTGGGGAAGCTTGTCCATGAGTTGCTTTGTGGCCTCCCAGTGAGTTTGAGGTAAACTGGCACTAAAGCTCCCTTTGCCTTTCCCATCTGCTTCCAGAGAGTGCTGAGAACTTGTTAACCTGATACTAATTGTTACTCTGATGGCAAGAATTAGGGTCTGTAATCCGTAGATCGAGTCTCTGCTATGTGGAGTGCTCTAACTGCTGCCTGGGGGAGCTCTCTGATAAACACCCCTGAGCTGGGACCCTTCAAGGAAGCCCTGGGATTCTTTGAGGAAGCCCTGGGATGCTCCTAAACCTTGCCAGCTTGTAAAAAGAGGTGAGTGTGTTCTCACTGAGCTGGGCTGACTGTTCCCAGAATGCCAGGGCTTATTTCAGAGTCATGCACCTCATCTGGTGAGGTGTTTCTTCCTCCCTTCCCCGCTGCCCATCCTCTCCCAGGCTGGATTGCTGAGAGGAACTTCTGCCCTGCCCAGCTTTTGGTTCCAGTATTCGCTTCCCAGATGCTTTGTGTGATGGACTCCGCTGGGTATGGCAAGGCCACGGTCATTTAGAACTGCAGTTTATTAAAAGAAGTGTTGAGTGATGACCCTGTCTTTGTCCCTTCAGCTCCTGGTGGCATTGGTGATGCAGCTGGTCTTAAGAGGTCACTCATTTCACCCCACTTAATGATCCGCTGTAGAAAGCGAGCTTTTGATGCTTGCTGGAGTGCCAGCGGGACATGAATATTAATGAAACCTCTGTGGTCCTGTGGTGCTTGCTGTCATGGCCATGGAAGGCTCATTTGGAGCTGCTGGGCAGCACGGGGAACTCTGTTACGGAGCGATAATACAGTGTTTGTGAACTGTGCTCTGAGGTGCTGCTCAGGGCTCTGAACTTGCCAGGCTGAGCCGGGAGACTGGCTCGGCATTTTCTAAAGCAGGCTCTCAATCCCCAGTGCCAGTGTTGGCAGGGGAGGGACTCGCAGGAACGTTTTGGATGCTGCAGGTCTGGGAGGCTGCTGGTTGTAATGGTGGGTGGCGAATGGCCTGGTTATTGCAACCTGATGTTAGGCCCAGAGCTGGGAGCAGGGCAAGGCCAGGCGTTAGATGACATGACCTTTCCTGGTTGCTGGTGTTGGGTGGGAATCGCTGTAAGGAATGGGATGGTGGCTGTTTTCTACCTACAAGGGAAGAGCCTAATTCTGAGGAGCAGGCTTTTGCTGCGTTAATCCAGGTAAATCCCTCCCAGCTTCTGCTACCCTCTGTGGTGGACAGGATGAGGTGACAATGGAGGTCTTGCAAATAAAGCTGGTGTCTTTGGAAAAAAGAGGCTTTTTATGTACTGATCTGGAATATGTTTTGCAGGCTCTCTGCCCCTTACCGTGGCAGCAAAGCTGCTCCCCAAGAGGTTGCGTTGGAGGGAGAACCCCAGGTTTAGGTTCTTTTGCTCCAAACCTTTATGAGTCTCTTGAAATGAGAACCCAGGGTCAAGCTGCGTGGAGTAGGTGCTTGGTGACTCTTATCTATGGAGGAGAACCTGCTCCCTCATGGAGTAAAGCAGACCTGCTTTCACTTAGAGCTTTTTACCCTCCCACCTGGGGTGTCCCCAGATGGGGAGCCCTTCTGCAGGGATTTCTGCCAGATCCGTGCCTTAGGATCTTCACAGAATCATAGGGGTTGGAAGGGAGCTCCAGAGATCAAGTCCAACCCCCTGCCAAAGCAGGGTCCCTAGGACAAGTTGCAGAGGGAGGTGTCCAGACAGGTCTTGAATATCTCCAGAGAAGGAGACTCCACGCCCCCGTGCTCTGTTACCAGAGGCTGGATCTTGCCAGCATCTGGTTGTGGTAACGGACATCCTCCCTCAAAACCTTCCCATACTGGTGCCTGTAGGAATTGCCCCTTGCCAGCCAGGGTTTGCACCACGCTGTACGGCCTCTTGCTACACAAAAGGAACTGTTCCAAGCTCTGCTGATCAAAAGGAGTGTTGCCATTCCTGCAGATCCTGCCAGATGTGGTACAGCTGCACTCCTTTGGGTTTTAAAAAAGGTGAGTGCTGGTTTGTGTCATGTCCTAGCTTACAGCCATTGCAGGCTGTTGTGTTTTAGCAGCTTCCAGGGCTCAAAGTCTTCCTGCATTCTGCAAATATGCTAATTTCCTTAACGGCCAGCATTGAAATGCAAAGGTGGGAGCTGATGGCCGTGTATTAATTATCACTGTGTCCAGCAACCCTGGTGAAACCAGCTTCCATTTAGAGGAAGCTATGAGCAGACCAGAAAGCTGATCCTTCTATCGTGGTCCCTAAAAATCTCACAGGAGAGCTTGGCTGGTGCAGGAGCATCGCGCTCCCCAACCAAATGGCAATGACTTCTGCGACTGGTTAGCATGGCCTGGAAGGGCTGTGGCAGAAGTAAGAGGAAAAGGGACATTTGCCATGGTGGGAAGACAACCAGGCTGCTTCTAGAAAGGGTGTGAGATGGCTTTACACCTTCTCATCTTTGCTCAGAAGCACTGGAGATCCCTAGCCTTCTAATGACAGTAGGAAAGACGGACCTGCAAAATCCCCTCTGAGCTGGTGTCCATGCACCAGTGTTTCTGGAATGTAATCCACGTGAGCTAGAAGCAGGAGAGGCTGCTGTACTTGTGAGCCCTGAGGGACCTGTGCCACTGCTTTTGGTTTAAAGTTCTGAATATTACATTGAGGATGTGGATCGTATTCATGGAGGGGGGAAAAGTGGGAAAGAGATTGTTAGAAGGCTTTGACAGCGCAGGGTAAAAGCATCACCTTTCTTGACATGTTTGTCTTGAGTGGAGATTGAATCTAGTGGCAAGATGAAGAGAAGTTGCATGCAGCCTGGTGTTAATTACAAAGGGAAAACTACATGCAAATGCAGTGCAATTGAATCCCACTGCATTTGATATTCCCAGAGTTGAAGGTCTTAGTGCATCTCATTAGTTTAAAAACCCTGATGGAGAGAGCTCAGCTTCGAACAGGAAATTGATATGACACTGAGACCTAGGAGAGGATTAGCTGCCTGCCTGTGAACTTGTCCAAAGGAGTTGAACATGTAAATGTTCCTGTAGAGCAGCTCCCTGCGAGAAGGCATGTCGGTTAATTAAGGCCCCCGGGACCACACAGTTGCAGCGAGGGAGGGATAAGGTCTGTGCATGTGGAAAGTCCTCCTGTGGTTTTCTCTCTGTGGTGGAAATGCTGCAGGGGCTGTATAGACAGGTCCAGAGCTTTGGATGTGTGGGCTCTGTGTGGATGCTGGGAGAAGAGATGCTTTGATGCACTCCTCAGTGCGCTTGGCAGGCGCTGGGTTAGGGCTGAAACAAATGAGGTATGGTGTTTGGGGGACAGATGTCTTGGCTCATCTGGTGGTGGTGTGTGGCTGGGAGGTGAATTTGGGTTTTGCCTACAAGTGACTGGGGGACTGACTTTTCTGGCTGAGAGTTCAGTTCTGGTTTGGGACTCTGCAGGGATGCGGGGTGGGAGCTAGAGTTCTGTGCCTCGCCTGTTTGGATGCCAAAGCACATCTGGTTGTGGTGACCCGGTGCCTTTTCTCTAAGGCTGTGACAATGGCAGAGTCCTCTCTGCGTACAGAAAGCTGCAACTGCTTTTTTTTCCTTTTCCTTTTCAGTGCTTTAGCTGATAGGCGATACTTGCCAGGGAATGAAGGCCATCAGATGTACCGTGCCTGTCAGTTTGTACCTGTGAGCCCATCTGCTTTGGGCCCTGCTGGGTTTACCCTCCTGATGAAGTGTTCTGTAATGGCTGTGTGCAGAGAAAGGATATTTCCTATTTTCTCTCACAAACCCCAGCCACGCTGCATGCAGTCTGAAGGTGAGGTGCTAATGATGAGGACTCCACAGCTCGCTGGCATGCTGGGGTTTTCAGCAGTGCTTTTGTAGACTGTCCCAACACGGTTGTGCTTCTTGGGTGTGCAAAGGGCAGTGTCTTGTTGGAATGCTACAGTCCCCAGATAGGTTTGCTGGAGTTGGGGCATTCTGCAGGGATCTGGCTGTTCAGCATTGTGCCTCTGCTTTGGGCAGAAACCCCTGCCCGAGTAGCCAGGAGGTGACAATGTGGACATCCCTTCAGCACAGGCCTGCTCAGGAGGAAAAAATCATCGTCTGTTGTTAAAGCCTGCGGCAGGCTGTGTGGTCGTGTAGGGGCAGGGATCCTCCTTGCCCATCTTCTGTCCCTGAAGCACTCTTGCCTGCCCTGCTTCAATTAAACAGACCTTTGGGTTCTCCATCAGAAGAACAGCTCTAGTGAGGAGCCCCGGAGGAGGACCCTTGTCAACCACTCCTATTGATGTTGCTGCTGGAGAAGGTGTTGGCTGGAGCAAGGAGCTGTGCTTTATGTAACTTGATGGTGCTGAGGATTGCCTGGATGGGATTCACCAGATTGGCAAAGATGGGGGTGAGGAGGACTTGAGACACCTAGAAAATCACCTAAGAATTAGGTGATTAGTAGGGCAATGGCTGCAAGTTGCGCCATGGGAGGCTCAGGTTACAAATGAGGAGGCATTTCTTCTCAGAGTGGTTGGACATTGGAACAGGTTGCCCAGGGAGGTGGTAGAGTCACCGTCCCTCGGGGTGTTCGAGGAAAGGTGATTGGATGAGAGGACATGGTTTAGTGAGTAATAGAGGTGGTAGGGGGATGGTTGGACTGCATGATCTTGGAGGTCTTTTCCAACCTTCATAATTCTGTGATTCTGTGAATCGTTTTCTTGCAGCGTAAGGAGATGGGGCTCTTGGCTGAAAAGAGCAGCCTGCAGGCTTAAACCAAGCAGCATTACATGCTCTGTCTGCGGGGAGTAGTAACTCAGCCCTGGAAACTTGTCCTGGGACCTTGTGGAGGCTGAAAAGTATCATGAACCTTTAAAAAGGAATTTGGCAATTTCATGGCAGATAACTCTTGACAGTGGGCCTAAGTACATCCCTGGAGCGATTTACAGCTTGGGAGTTTGAGTGCTGGGCTGCTAGGAGCTGGAGAAATGTCCTGGGGAAACACCTCCACATTTCCACCTCCTGCTCAGCTCTTGCTGTTAGCATCAAGCCTGCTTTGTGTTGAGAGACAGGAGGCTGAGTTAGACATGGGTGGACTGAGGTGGGTAAATGACCCTACTGCCCGCTGTCTTGAAGCAAGACCCTCTTTTTTGGGGGGAGGTTGCGAAGAAAAGTCGTTCCATGCCCAACGCCAGTGACATGTGTCCCTCAGTAGAGGCAGATGCTTGAGCAACTTCTCCAGTGCCATGCATGTAGAGGTGATCCTCCCGCTCTACTCTGCCCTGGTCAGGCCCCACCTGGAGTATTGTGTCCAGTTCTGGGCTCCCTGGTATAAAAAGGACCGGGATCTCCTGGAGAGAGTCCAGAGAAGGGCTACGAAGATGATAAAGGGCCTGGAGCATCTCCCCTATGAGGAAAGGCTGAGAAGATTGGGACTGTTCAGCCTTGAGAAGAGAAGACTAAGGGGGGACCTAATTAATGTTTATAATTATCTTAAGCAGGGGATGCGGGGGAATCAGCCAGCCCCTTTTCAGTGGTCTGTGGAGACAGGACAAGGGGCAATGGCTGCAAGTTGGAGCATAGGAAGTTCCGCACCAACATGCGGAGAAACTTTTTCACAGTGAGGGTGACAGAGCACTGGAATAGGCTGCCCAGGGAGGTGGTGGAGTCTCCTTCTCTGGAGATATTCAAGACCCGTCTGGATGCCTATCTCAGTGAAATGTCCTAGGGAGCCTGCTTCGGCAGGGGGTTGGACCCGATGATCTCTCGAGGTCCCTTCCAACCCCTACAATTCTATGATTCTATGATTCTATGCCTGCCTGTGCAAAAATCAAGGCTGTGTTTGGGAGGTTGCTTGGTGACAGTTCTTCTGGGCAGGCTAAGGGAATTAAACAGTAAGTAGGATTAATAAAATCATATCAAAATATGTAAACATATTTATCTCATCTCTTTGATAATGCAAGAGCAGTTAATAAGTATTTGCAATCAACACTCCTACCTGGAAGCTTTCTCTGAAAGCATTTTTGAGGCTGCTCATTTATTTCTATCATTTTAAGAACCTGTTTTCTCAAAGCAAGTGAAATGACTTGCTTCAAGAGTTGTCTCCTCTCCTCCCCACCTACAATACGCTCCACTCTACTATGCCTTTGGTTGGCTGCTGTGGCCTAAGCTGCTGGGCTGGATCCAGGACCTAGTGCTGGCTGGGCTCTGCTGGATGTGTTGGCAGGGGACGTGGGCAGCACTGGGTGACAGCAACTAGCCCTTAATGTCTCATGTGAGGATCCCTACCCAAAACCCAGCACAGATAGCAGTCAAGAGCTGCCTTGATGCATGTCCTGGCTTGTACACATACCACGTGGAAATGCTTGTACCAGAGCTCTGGCTTTGGGAACAGAGCGCTACTTCTGCTGTCCTGCTGAAGCAACACTTCCCACTGATGAGTCCTGCTGACACATAGGACTTTTCCTTAGTTCCCCCAACTGCTGTGCTCAGTTCCAGTGCCTTGATATGCTGTTGTACACATCCTGGTGGCATTTTGGGGTAGAGGAGTGCAGATCCCAAACTGCTACTTCAGAACACATAGACATCGTGTAGGTATGGATGATTTCCTTCTTTGGGCTGTTGGAGCAGTATTTATTCTGTTTGAGGACAGCAGTGTGCACGTGGGAGGCTGGCTCCCTGATGTGCTTTCTTGAAGCCTATATGATTAGTTAGTTGGGAGTGGTGCAGGAATAGGCTAGATGTCCCCAGTAGTGACCCGGCCCGGCAGTGTTGTCTTGGTCCTAGCACAAGTGAGCATTGGGCCTGTGCCTCTTCTGGAAGAGCTTGGGGACAGGACTTGGAAGGTCATCCTAAAAGTGGGAGTGAGGCCCACGTGTCAGCAGTGATCACTCACTCTTGGCTAAGGGAAAATGGCAAATGATGAGTGAAAGCTTTGGATTCCAAGGTTCTTCCCAAGTACCTCTTGTAAGGATTTTGGTGCTCAGGCTGTACTGCTGCTTTGCCTTTCCCTGAGGCCTGGGAAGCTGGGAGTCAGGTGGCTTGTGGTGGTCCCCTGTTCCCTGGGGCTATTCCCTGTCCCCTTCTCAGAGGGTGTGCTTGGGCTCTGCTTTTTGGAGAACTAACAGGGCTGCAGACGCCTTGTCCCAGCAACCTCAGGAGATAAATATCCTGACATGTGCAGCCACCTTTGCAGGTCCCAAAGCCCCGACAGAAACCAACATGGTGACAGATGGGCTGACAAGCGGGGCTGACATGACTGGGACAGCGTGAATGTTGATGGGGGTGGAAGCCGTGTTTCTGTCTCCCCTCTGCTTGGCACCCTGGGGCCTCTGGGCCAGATGGTGACCGCTTATCACTAACTTTGAGCACTGATGCTCTGTCAGATGAGCATCTGATTAGACCTGTGGTACCCGCCTCAACCTTCCCAGCACACCATGGTGCTGCCTTCCCCTCAGAAAGGCTGAGTTTGGCATACCTGCACGTATAAAGGTGTGTGCATATGTATTTTATTAGAGAGCTCTAGCTTTGTGCTTCGTGGCCTGATGTGTCTTCCCTTGCCTGGCCTCCTGGATCCTCTGCACCGTGTGCTTCTCTTTGTCTGGAGGCACCTTCTGTGCTCTTCTTAGTTGTTTGGACAGGACTGCACAAAGAATTGTGTTTCTACCCCTGTGTGGATGGGATGTGGAAAATTTGCCGAGGCGGCTGCAGATGAGTCTTGTGAGCATCCTGGAGCCAGGGAGCTGAGAGCCCCGAGCCAGTCTCACTGTGCAAAATCCATTCTCCATGAGCAGAGCTGCTTCTGGGCTCAGCATTCAGTACCTGTTATGGGCTGAATTAGCCCCTAATTTCTGTCCTTTTGAGTTAAAATGACTCAGACCTTTCTTTTTGAGACGGGGCATTGCTTCTAAATGCCCTACAGCCATAGCTCTGCTGAGTATTAAACTGTTCTCAGAAATGCAGTGATCGTCTTGTCTCCAGGTCAGCGTAGGCTGGTGCTGTCACCTGCGCGTTACTGTGAGGCTAGAAGAGGTGCTTTGCTCTGCTGTGGGAAAGCAAATGCTGAGACACATCTGAGGACTCAATGGCTGCAGGTTTAATAAGATCAATACCACCTCTGCAAAAGATTACATGGTGTACTAGGCAGCAAATAGACCACTTCTGCTGGATTTGGAAACCGTTTATAGAGTCTATTGGGGCTGGGGAGGTAGAAGGGATGTATCTGGAGTGAATTGCACAGATGCAGTAGTCGAGACTCCCACATTAAGGGTATTGCAGTCTATTAAATAATGGAATTAAAAGCAAAATAAATGAGAAGGTTTTGTCCAAGAAGCTTTACCTGAGGCCACATCAGCAGACAAGGCAGAGCTGGGCTGTGACACCCTTCTAGCTTCTGTTGTGTGCTGAAGGGCTGAACCTCTGAAAGCCAATGCCATGGTTTGACCCTGTCTGAAGGCTGAGGCTTTACCCTTGCAGAAAGAAGAGAGGAGGTAAAAGCTGCCCAGAAAATGTCTGCTACTGTATCCATTGGCAAGTGCTGCCTCCCTGAAGCCTTGGATGATGTTGGGAGGTGTGTACCAGCTGCTTGTCAAGGGGTGTGAGACCTAGGGAAGCTTGGACATCCTAGTTGCTCCCACCCAGTGGGTTTCAGGCCTTCCACCCCATTGCTGAGAGGTCAAAGGGTGTCTGGTGCTGTCAAGCATCTCCTTTTCCCCTGGCCTATCACTTGTGCCACGCAGTGTGCTCCACAGCCACTGTTAACACTGCCACTATATGTGGTCCATGGTGGGCAGGCTCGAGCTGGGGAGCAGCTCTTAAGAACAGCCTCTGTGGGTCCAGACTGCTCGTTTGAACTGTCCTTGTGCTGCCATCACCTCCTGTGATGCGCCCTTGGAATAATGAACTCTAACATGTGAGCAATAGCCTTTGTGGTCACCCTGCCCACTCCTGGGGGGCTGGGCTGGATGCTCAGCCTCTGCCATTTCTCTGGTCCTCTGTCCAGTCTCGTTTGAAATGCCTTACCGGGTGAATTATGGTGCTCTAAGGGCATCTGCAGAATAGGATCACAGGCCAATCAAATCTATCTGCAAAGCACCAGGGGACAATATATCGCCCGACAGATGGATTCCACCCCCATTCCTTTTTAAAAAAAATTTAAAAGTCTTTTGGACTGAGTAAGAACAACAGAGGCTTAGGAGTGAGCTCTGTGGTGTAATGACGAGCTGGATCTGGCCCTGCTGGCTGAAAGTAGGGGATGCAGAATGGAAGCTGATGCCCTTCATGGGAGGAACAGGGCAGCAATAGGTAGGGAAGCAAGGCCGGGGTTTGTAATGTAGCAGCGTCCCTCTGAAAGCGGAGTGGTGGTGTACATGAGTCTCTGGAAATGTTCTATGCCATAAAGGGAGAGGCAGGAGCCAAAAGTGTTTGCTGGATGTAGGAGGCTTAGGGGCAAATAACAACCTGCCCAAGTTGCTAGAAGGAGCCTCAGTAAGAGCCGTGCAGGTGCGGTAACCCACACGTCGGTCTTGGGCACCCCAGACCACCTCAAACAGCCCAGCGTGCTGACCTGCAGCCAGCTCAGTGCAGCCTTCATGGGCTGAATTAGCAATTCCTGGCTGGCTGGCCTGGCCGTGCTCCTGAGGCTGAGGCCACTCTACTCTGCTCTTGTTCCTGGTGAGGTCAGACTGCTGAGCGAATGAGTTAACCCCCTTGCACTGCGAGTGCATCGAGGTTGGCCTGGTGTTAGCTACCAAGGCCTCCCTTCTCCAGCTGGGATGCTCCAGCCATTGCCTGAGGGGGAAGGGAAATGAGTTAAACCCATCTTCAGACACGTTTGTATTGATTCTGTCACTTTCTTGCTGCTTGCTGACAGGTGATGGATGGCTCATAATGCGACCGGCACAGTACATTACATTTCCCATCCAGGGACTCCTAAATCATTTCAAATTTTCAAATTCCCTAATCAATATTTTATCGGTAGCAGAAGAAAGCGGAACGGACCCATTTCTCACGAGGTAGAAGAGCAAATGTTTGGGGTGTGTGCCTAGCATATACATAGGCATGTGAGTTTGTACATTGATAATTGCAACTAAAACACCATTAGTACAACAGTTATAACACCCATAGCTGTAAAACTAAATACGGGGTTAGGACCAGGAGCGTTGCTTACATTTAAGTCACTTCAGGATGGAGAAAGTTAGAGATTTAGGTTTCTGGTTTGAAGGTGGGTTAGTGCTGAGTGGGGTTTGAACTGCTCCATCCTCCGGCAGGGTGCAGGGGCATCATGGCAGATGGAAACATGCCTGTGTTTTTTTTGGGGGGTAGGAAGGAATCGGTTTTTCAGCTTCCTGTAATGCAGTGAGGCTCAGATCTGTCACCTGCCGCTTTAACGGTAGTGGGGGGATGTCCCTAGCAAGCCTCTCAGGAGTAGGGTTACCCAGGTAGTTGTTTGCGTGAAGTTGTAACTGATGGAGCAAGGTGCTGCTTTCCTGGGACTGGAGTGCTGTGGGTGGTGAGCGAACCTCCTGCTGCTGTGGTGTGCCAGCTCCTGGCAGACGCTGGGAAGACCAGGCGGGTAGGTACTTGCAGTCGTGTGCTTGAGCTGGCCCTGAGCAATCAGTGTCTGCCTGCTTTCTCCTCTGCTGGCAATGTGCTGTTGCAGTAGGACGTGGTCTAGCACCAGGTGAGGTGAGACCTGGTGTGGTTGGGCTGAATGAGGCTAGAGAAAGCCATAGTGATGGTTTTAGAGGAGGTGCAGGAGGGCTCTGCATTGTGTGAAGCAGGTAGTTCCAGCCGGAGACCCAGATTCAGTGACTTTGCATGTCCTCTGCACTGGGCTATCTTCACCAGTAAATTCCAGTTCCTGTCAGGCTGTGGGAGAGGAGAGCTCAGTGGAGAACAGGGCAAGTTCTCCCTGATGTAGGAGAAGGGAAAAGTGGAGGTGGCAGGGAGCTTTGTTCCTTCCCCTGCAAGATGATCCTGGTGAGACAGCCAGCAAGGGGAGCAAGACCATGCCTGGCTGCTCTCCCCAAATCCTCCTGTGCTGGTAATTTATTCCTAAGGTATTTCTTTCCCTGCCCTGGGGAACCTCCAAATGGCACAGAGGTGAGACTAAGCAAACCCCTCCTTGTTGCTGTCACCTCTCCTCAGCATTTGCCTCAGTGATCCGGTGTTGTCTTTGCTTCCAACTGTTGTTTCACAGCTGGGTTGTAGCTTGCTGCTGGAGCGTGCGACATGGTGTAGCTTGCAAGAGAGAGTGGGGTTGTTGGTCTTGGGAGCATGTGGCCAGAGCTCTGAGGTAATGCTTGCAAGATCTGTGCTGACTTTCTGGCCCTGTCCCAGGTGGCATGGAGACCCTCGCCCCTTCCGGCTAGCGTGGTGGTAACAGGGGAGTCAGACTCTGATGGAGGTGAAATCCTGTCGTTTATAGAACCTTTCTGTCCCTACCTCTGCCCAGCCTCTCATCGTGCTGTCACCTGTTCTTTCCCCACAGCAATAGCTGCCACGCCATCACCGCTGAGGTGGAATGCCACAGCACTTCTGTATTGGTATTCTTCTGTAAATCTGGACTTTTCTATATGCCTGGTCTCAGACAGGGCTGCCATATCCTTTGCTCTGCCGGTCATCGCATGTCCTGTCTGCTCTGGCAGGGATAGAGAAGGCCTTTGACTTGTGCTGCCCAGTCTGCTCCGTTCTGCAGAGGCACTAGGCATGGTGGGAACCTGCCCTTGGGTCCCTGGTAGGTCATGGAAAAAGGATGCCTGGGAATAACCAAATTCCCTCTTCTGAAAGCCTGAGCCTGATCTGCCGGAGCATATGGACTCCAGCATGCTTCAGGCCCGTCTGTACACCAGAGGTACGTTATAAAAGACTGCTGTTCCTCTTTCCTTGGATAAAGGAGGCTTTAACTGAATGAGGGACGAGTTACTGGTGGCTGTGTCGTTTACTGGTCTTGGAGCCAATGGGAGTTGGGTCTGAAAGGGCTGTGGTGGAGCTCCTTCAGCCGCCCTGTGCTGGGCAGCGGGTGTCTGCGAGTCCCGCAGCAGAGCAAGAAGAACCTACTGAGATGCCTCCCAAGGAGATAAGGCATTTGTCATCCAGCTGTCACCAACCACTTTTCAAAGCAAACTTGGTCACTTTGGTTGCCTACCTGCTGCCTTTTCTCTTTAATATGCGATAGCACAAACTGTCTTCTCCTCCCCCTGACTTTGGTGTTAACTGCTGCTTGCTCTGATGCCTGTTGAGGATCCATCATGTGTTTCACTGACTGGGACAACAGTCAGACGCAGACCTTGGTGCTTCGCAGTTGCCACGCATGTATGAGTCCCTGTCAAGAGCTGATGTAGGCAACTGCTGCACTTGGTTGATAAACTTGGTCCTTCTGCAGGAGTGGTAAAGCCCACTGTTTGGGCACAGGCAACCTTAAATACTGTTTCCCTGGATGAGAGATGTTCTGAAAACCTCTGAACCCAATAGAAAAATGGGCCTGTGGTATCTGACAAAGTTTGCTATGGAAATTGGGTGTTGCAGTTCTTATCTTTGTGGGTGCTGTGCCTGGGGAAGAGGGGAGAAGCTGGGAAGCTCTGTGTAAGTGGTACTGTGAGGTGTAACTCGAACAGGATGGGATGGGGTAAACTGGCTCCCCAAAGGGCAGTGTTTAACCCCCATTTGTCCTTAGGATAAGGAATGTGTTTGTCCCTGAAGCTCCAGGATGCAGCTCCACCCTATATCTTACATGCTTTAAAGCATGCTTGGGGGTCCGAGAGGGATCTGGGGTTCAGGTGCGGGATTTATGTCCCTCAGAATAAAACCCTGTGGCAAACACATCTCAGCTTGGCTCACCATCTCCCTCAGCTGCAAGGCCAGCCTATCTTGCCCCTTGTGCAGTGGGACAGAGTAGCTCATGGTGGTACAGCTTCTGTAAGAACATGGGCATTTGGGGTTTTCTGGTGGGGTATTTTTTGGTTTCCAAAAATTAGCCATGATCTTTGCTTTGCTTGAGCAAGGAGGACATGGGCTGAAGACACCCAGGAAGTTCATGATCGAGCTGGCAGCTGCCAGCCTGACCAGAGTGTCTTGCAAGGAGGCAAATGTTGAGTAGCTTTGAAATACAACGCAGTGGCTCTGCATGGCTCTCAAATGAGCTGCAGAGGCATGAAGGGGAAATGCCCGTCTGGTTTTATTAGCTGGCTTGAGGGAAGGCCCTTTGTTCATTTAGTCTTTGTTTAAAGTGGTCGGGGAAGTGAAAATCTCCTGCCTCATCTGGGTCCAAGCTGGGTGCAAAGAGATGTTTTTCCCTGCCAGCCGCTCCTGCCAAGCCAGAAATAGCCTGCTGGAGTAAGCTAACCATAGCAGCATTTCTCATTCAAAAGTTAATAAGCTTTGAAATTGGATTTTAATCAAGTAATCTTTGATCCTGGGCACTAGAGCTCGATTAGGAAGGTCCAGTAAACCAAGTTTCATCTTTCTTCCGTGCTGTCTTTTTTTGCCCCCATCTAGCAAAGAAGGGGTTGGAAAATGCTTCAGCACTTGATGACCAGCGTGTTTCAGGTTTTGTGCTGCCACTGCTCTTTTGATCTGATAAATCCCACAGGTGAACAGCAAAACTGATCTCTGGTGGACATCTGCTCTTCCAAGGCTGAAGTCTGTAAGTGTTGGTGTTTTTTTAACCACTTCTTTTGAGGAAAGTGGCAGAGCTCTTTGTTAAAAATCAGACAAGGTGGGACAAGGGATAGATTCCTCTTATTCCCAGCATCAGAAGAGGGTACCCTGAATCCTTTGTCCAACAGAATTGTGAAATAGCTCAGGATGGGAAGGACCTCTGGAGATGGGCCGCTTAAAGCAGGCTTCTCAGGACCGCATCCAGTCAACCTTTGAATACCTCCAGGGATGGACACTTGTGTGGGCAATTTAAGGTGTTAGATTGCCTTTGCAGTAGAAAAAGTCTTGTGTTTGAAACAGAATTTCTTGTATTTCAGTGTATGCCTGTTACCACTGAGAAGAGACAGGCTCTGTAGCCTCTACTCCCTCCTATGAGACATGCATATGGATAAGCTCCTCCTGAGCCTTGTCTTCTCCCAGCTCTTAGTTGCTTCTCATCTTGGGTGCTGCCAGCCCTTAATCATCTTCATTGCAACCATCTGGTCTATCACCCCTTCATCCCTGTTTGGTATCATGTGCAAACTTGCTGAGGGCACATGAAGTCACTGATGAAGGTCAGTAAGGGCTCTCTTCTCTTTTCCTTTGGGGATTTTGCCAGGCAGCAGAGAAAAGCTATAGCTGGACACCAGGGTTACGTCGTTAAGGCTTCCATTCGAGGGATGGATTCAGCTCAGATCTTTCCAAGTTGGTATTCAGCCTCCCCTTAAATCTGAGCACAGACTTGCTGTCCCAGTTTACCCTCTTGATCAGATGGAGCAGGGGCTGATTTTATTTTTTAGAGCTATGTTTAGATCCTGCACACAGGCTCTCGCCGGTTTCTTGGAGAAATCCTGGCTTAGCAAACCCTGCGGGGGAGCAAACACAGCTCCTCCCTGTGCTTGTGTAATGGTCACATCAAAGGGGGAGAGGCTTCATTCAGAAGCGGGGTAACGGCATGGAGGCACCATGCTGCTCACGTGCTGTAGTCTTGTTATCTTGAGAGCAGTCCCAGGCACTGCTGTTTTGTTCAAGGTCAGGGCTAGACTTGCTAACAAGCACCTCTGTCCTTACATCTCAGCACCCGGGTTGCTGGGAGAGTGGAACAAAGGCTCAGGAGCAGGCTTGTCCGAGGTTGGTTAGGTTTGATGGTGCACTGGTGCAGTGCTGGGCCAGCCATGTGCTGTCTCTGAGCAGAGATGCTGCGTGTCAACGCTCTCCGCTCTCCAGTACTTCTGCTAGCTGTTAGGGACAGAGGATGTTCTATTTCCCTTGCCCTGGGCTAGGAACAATCTGCTAGACACTTATCTCCTTTCCTCTGAGGAAGGACGTGGGAGGGGAGCATAATGGTCTTTCCAAACACTTTACAACGTCCAATGTCTCGATCCAATATAAAACTGACCTAAAGGCCAGCTTTTACTGTTTCCAGTGCTTTTTGGGGGAATTAAGCCCACTTATGGTGCTCTCCAGGCTTTAGGCGGTTGTCCAGCCTGTACTAGGTTGACAGGTAGCTTGAAGGGAAGCTGGTCTGCTGGACAGGACTTAACTGGCCCATGGAAAAGCGTGTGCTTAGGGTGAGTCAGCTTCCCCTGGAGGTGATGCTTCCAGCCAGCCAGAGCCACATAATAAATTACAAGTGACATTAATCTAGTAAACCCCAGGCCAACACTGCTAGCAGAGCTGAGCATACCAAGTTATGAAGAATGAAGTTAGATTGGTTGGTGTCCTCTGAGGACTCTGGATCTTGCAGCTCTGTGTGTGTGGGAGGGTACCAGTCCCCAAACCTCCCCCAACCTGCAAGTGGCTTTTAGCGACCCTCAGCTGAGCTGACCCTCCGAGAGAGCCCAGAGCAGGTTTGATGCCCCATGGAGTGGCAGATAAAGTCCCAGAAACCTTTCCCCAGGGCACACTCAAAAGAGGAGGAGGGGGTGGTGTCTTGTCTTGCATAGCTCCAGCAGTGAGGGAGGATGCCCTCCCACCAGGCAATTTGCAAAGCCTTTCTCAGGTTTCCTCCTCATTTATTATTTTTTCCCCCTTCTTACTTGTCACTTCTTGTTAGGACTAGTTTTGTGCTGCTGAAGGTCGGATAAAGAGCCCTCTGACAAACCTCAGTCCTTTCTTGTTACCCAGGTAGTCTGGCAGTCTTGGCATTTGGTCATCAATTATTTTGCAAAGTTTTTTGGAATGAAGTTGCCCAGTCTCAGAGCAGCAAGAAGGCTAAGGCAGCTGAACACATCACATGACTCAACTTGTCCTTCAGGCTCTGTGAAATGCAGGAATGACCTGCCAACAGCTGTGGGGGTGGGTGTGAAGGCCACATCCTGCTACCTGCTTTGAGGTGTGCAAGTGTTGCTTTATCCTTTCTAGGGCTTCCCATTTCGATGCTTTAGGGTCTGGTTTCTGACAGGGTTCTGCATCTCCCAGCTTGGGTGCGGCTCTCTTACTGCTTGACCCCATTGACCCCATCAGTGACATCTGAGCATGGTGTGAGGGGTTTGGATGCTTCTCCATGTGCTGTAATTCCTTGGGTGGAAAGAATGGGCATAGCTCAAAACTATGAGGAGAGAGTACCTCTCCTTACCCTCTCCTCCTGATTCTCTTCTCTAGTTGTCCAAGGCTTTGCTACTGCCAGCCACTGGAAGGATAAGAATCACTGGAGATGTGCCTTGCTGGACGTGTGTGTGGAGAAAGGGCCTTGGCTTTAGGAGAAGCTGTGGAGCTGTGGACCAGCCCTAGCTAGCCAAACTCTATTTATAATCCCCATACAGCCATGGCGTTTAACAGGGAGGTGGTGTGTCATGTCTGATGTTAGGACAAGCTGAGTGATACAGGAGCAGGAGTTTGCCCATGCAAGCAGCTCTCCTTATCTTCTGAAGAGCAACCCAAGTAGAGCTGGCTGGTGAGCACCGCCCCATTTTGCTACAGCTTTCAAGGGTTTGAAATTTTTCAGATGGTGTTTGGATGGAAAGGCCTCTCATTGAGCGAGTTGTTTTCTTTGGGCAGGAGAAAAAGGCTAAGGGGTTTGTGTTGTGCAGTGTCGTGGTTTGACCCGGCTGTGGGCCGAGATCCATGCAGCTGCCTGCTTCTTAAAGTAAAAGAGCAGGGGAAGAGGGAAAAAGGGGGGAAACAAGGGAAGGGAAAAGGAAGGGGCAAATAACTCCAAACCCAAGAAACTAAGAGGCCCGTGGGTTGGGATAAGGAGAGTTTACTAAGAGAACAGAAAGATCAAATATACCAATGCTAACAGGACTTTAGAGCAAAAGAAGATGAAACTCTTGATCCCCAATGCAGTTTCTCCCCGACCCACACAACTCAGGCCGGACCACCCAGAGCTGTCCCGGAACCCGACCGTCCCCCCAAGCAGCACGCATCCCGCCACCGCCCCTCTTCTTCCTCCCCTCAGCCCCCCGTTCTCCTGGGCAGGACGTCATTGGCATGGAATACACTCTTTGGCCCATCTGGGTCACCTGTCCTGGCTTCGCCCCTCCTTTCTCATGAAGAGAGAAATAGGAAGAAGCTGAGAAAGTCCTTGACTGTCTGACTGCAACTAAGAACATCAGGGTGTTCTCAGCACTGCTTTCATTGTAACTCCCAAACACAGCATCCCATCAGCTGCTACAAATGAAGTTAACTCTATCCTGACTGAAACCAGGACAGCAGGTAGAGGCAACTGGTTGAGGAACACAGAAATCAAGAGATCACCAGGGCCTGAGGCATGACTTCAGAATACAGGAGATCCAATTTTGAGTTGTCTGCATGGTTCAGAGCACGCTTTAGCTGCTTCTCCCTCCTCACAGCCTAGGCAACCTTGGATTTGATTTGTGCTGTCAGTCCCGTAATCTTCCTCACCTCACTGTATGGGTATATCTCCCTGAAAAAAGTTTGGCAGTACTAAAATAGTGCTTGTTAACTGCCTTTTTCATGCTTGTGTTGTATTGTGACAGGTTGGAATGTGATTATGGGAACTAGTAGGAGGATTCTATAGAAATGCGATGTGCTATGATTGTGCAAACCTGGGTGGGGGGAAGGAAGCAGGGTGGAAAGCTATTGTAAAACCATTGCTCCACAGGGAGAGGAGAGCATATGCCAGGGACTGCTCCCCCGGGCTGATGCTCAGCATGCTGAAAGAAGTCAGCCAGGCCTTACCTGTGGTACTGGGATGGGTCTTGGGTCCAACTGTCATGAACCACTTGAAAGAGTTGATTATGCTTAGATGTTTGGACTGGGGGACCCACCAGAAGCAGGGGTTGTCCTTTCTTTTTTTCCCATCTTCCTCTTTACATTTACTTTCCACAAGGGCAGAATTTGTTGTCTGTCCCATTAAAGAGATGGACCAGACCCTAAGCACACTTGGGGACTACCAACTACCCCTACACAACTCTTCCATGGGCTTGTAGAAGGGTGTGATGTGGTGCAGTCAAGGAGCTGCCTTCTGTTAGCACAGTCCCGCTTTTGCCAACGTGACTCTTACAGGGTGTTAGAGATCTGTATTGGTCAGAAAGTAGCTGAGCTATGGAACTGACTTTTCTGCCTTTCTCACTGTCCCAGCACAGTGTCACCTCAAGCCTGGGGCACACAGTTCATCCCTTATGAAGGACAGTGTCTCATCAAAAGGAAATCCTGCCCAGATAACAATCCCCAGGGACTGCTTTAGAAAGATGTGCCAGAGCTGTGGGGGCCACAGGACTCACTTAAATTCCAACAGTGAGCTCACTGGTGCCAAATCCCATTTGCATCACTGTGAAAAATGGCAAAATCATTGTTAGGTGTTCACTAAAATACTCTAAATTTTGCAGAACATGAAGCATGAGTCAGGCATTGAAACCGGTGTCCAAAGGAGGGAGGGAGTGGAGAGAGGCGGCGGGAGTGCTTATGAAATATTTTGTTTCACTGGCAAGAGGACAAGAAATAATTGGGCCCTAAATCAAGGAAATGGGAGAAAAGGAACAGCAAATCAAGGGAAATGGTGGAAAATTAGGTCTTAGAGTAGAGAAATGTGTACACATGATCACCTGGCGGTTCTGGCAGATATATGCCCATAAATCTTCCTTTAACCTTTTCCCTGCCGCTTTATTGGGAATCACATCAGGTTTGCTGACAGTCAGCTGGGTTCAGAGCAGGTGAGGAACTCTCAGGGTGCATGGACTCCTTGGGGCAGCCTGTAGATTCTTATCCTCAAGAGTAGGGCCACCATGCAGACCCATTCTATGTCCAGGATGGGGTTGAGAGGACAGGTGAGCTACAGAGAAGCCTCCTCTCTAGGGCTGTTGTGTGTGTACCTTGGGGTGCAGGTCAGCAGGAATGGCTGCTTGTGGTCTGCTCCTTCATATCCTGCAAACTGGTGCAGGTCTTGATTTCTAGGAGGTGAGGTGGACCTTAAGCAGCATTTCCAACAGGGATCCGCTAATATAGTCTGAGGGATGTCTCCCTTCTAGGGCTTCTTGAGACCTAGAAGAGCAAGGTGACCTGTCAGGCCCTGCATGGAGGCCTGGGTACAGGGCATCCGGGCAGGCCCTTCCAGCTGCAAACCCATTATTCGGCTATTTAAAAGTAAAATAAATCCTCTTTATGCCCCCTTTCAAGTCCCTGGCTTATTTTTCCTTGTAAAAATATCAAAATATAAAAATAAAGCTTTCTGTGTTTGCTTTCTCCCAGCCCTCCCTTCCACTGCACAGTGCTCATTAACTCTCCTAACACTTGAGTAAGACGTGGCCTCTGGTTAAAAACAGCAACCGCCCTCGTGCCTCGCCTGTTTCCCAGGAGCTGGCAGCCAGACAATAACACCGACGAGATCGTCTTTGTCAGGAGATGTCAGCCCGACTCTGAAATTTAAGTAACTTGAATTTGGAGTCTGGGAGGAGGAGGAGATTAATTAAAAAATTTAAAATTTGCTGGAAAGAAAGCTGAAAGAGGGAAAACTGCTGTTTGGGAGAAGGCTGCAGGAGAAGCTGGCTCTCTGCATGTCCCTGCTGAGGACATTTTTGGGCAGGTAGGAGCTTCTGCTCCTGGGTTTGCAGGTGATGTCAGTTATGTTGCTGCGTTTTTCCCCTCCCTGGTTTGTGCGTTCAGCATAGCTTTGCAGATTCGTAGCTCTGAACTGCTCTGTTCTCTGGGGGTGAAGGTACTCTGCAGGAGCCAAGTGTTAAATTATTCCATTGGGAAGGAGAGTCTTGGTTGAACATTGGTTTAAAATAGCCAGCCTAGGCCATGTGTCTGTGTGTGGTTTGAAGAGCAGATAAAAACGCTGTCTCCTTGCATGATATTTAAGCGTAAAGGGGTTTCCAGAAATGTCTAACGCAAACACTGCTCCCACAAAGCCTTCAATCTGATTTTGTTTGGCTTGTGGCCCATCTCGGTGGGACTCTGGTGGCCCTAGGACAGCTGCCCAAGGCAGGCGAGCCCAAGCCCAGTGCATAAGGACTGAGGGATTGCTGGAAGCTTGAGTTAGAATGACATAGCTGCTCCCAAATTCCAGGGCTTGCATATTTTGGGCACCTGGGATATGAGGGTTTGGAGCTACCTGGAGGAAGCTCCTTCACCTCTGGCTTTTTGGAGCTAGATCTAGTGTTGTGCAACTCTAGGGCTCAGAGTGCTCACTGCTATCACGGATCCCCTTTCAAGGCTTGTATGTTGGGGTTTGGCTTTTCTTGGTTATCGTAGCTCTGGAGTCTGCAATGAGCCCAGGTTTGTGCCCACAGCTGCTGAGGGTATTGCTCAGTGGCTGTCCAGGGCCATTATGCAGAAGTTCAAGTCCTGGACAGTGTGCTGTGACATGTCCAGGAGATGTCAGGCAAAACATAGTCTTTATTGTTTTCTGCCTTTTTTTAAAGGTGGAAGCTGCTGATATGTGGGATATGTGTCCAGGTGTGACAGTGCAGCTTTTTCTGCCTGCTTTTTGTATCACCTCAGTCTCTGCTTCCTCCTTTGCTGTTGTGCTGTATTTTCCCCCTCCACCTCCCCCTACTTCACTTCCAGCGTAAGAAAGTTATTCAGCCTGTGAGTGCGTGGGAGCCCATTGTACATGGAGAGCTGTGGCACAAAAGGTTTCCAGAGACAATCTTCTTCCTTCTTCCCAGCACAGCGACTTGGCCAGATGATTCGGAAACACAACATCTGTGAGTCTTAAAAGGAGTTATGATCTGTTTGACTGCAGCTGAAAGCACCAGAGAATGGGGGAGGGAGAAAGCCGCCCAGGAGCCTGGTGGGTTTTATCAGACCACTCGTGGTCCTGTGTCACAGCTGCAGCCCAGCCTGTACAGAGATGTTGGGGGATCCTTGTGCTCGAGCTGAGGCTTCAGTTTGCAGCTGGTCTGTAGGTTAGTGATGGGCAGGCTTTCCCTGTGGGAAGCCCTGGTTTGCAGAGCATGGAGATGCCTCCCCAGATAGGCTGCAGCTTTAGTGCCGGAATGGCTGTCGTGGTGTATGTCAGCACTCATTAGTCCTGATGTTCAGCAGGGCTCAGATCTGGATGCAGACCTCCTTAATGAAGTGGTTCTGCTTTCCCACAGCAGCAGCAGCTCTGGATGGCATCATGCCATAGGGACCTGCTTTCTCAGCAGTAACTTCAGGTTTTCCAGTGCCCCTGTTGCCCGGAGAATTGTGTTCAAGGGTCGTTTTGAGACTGCCTCT
Source organism: Hypotaenidia okinawae (assembly GCA_027925045.1). Lineage (NCBI taxonomy): Eukaryota > Metazoa > Chordata > Aves > Gruiformes > Rallidae > Hypotaenidia > Hypotaenidia okinawae. Next base: position 582,921 of record BSDF01000009.1, on the reverse strand, counting down.
GCAGGGACCCAGCAGTGTTGCCAGCCCACGCACATAGTAGCTGTCAGAGGGCTGAAGCACATGAGCTGTGTCCAGGAGAGGCTGTTGGGTGCCTGTGTCTGCCAGTGCTGTTCCAGGTTAGCCTACTTGAACTCTGTCTTGATGCTCCCAAGCCTCCTGAGCAGGGATGGGAGAAGCTCAGGGCTTGCGTTCAGCTGAGCTGATGGGTCAGTGGTGCATCTTGAGTCTTGCCTTGCAGCTCAGCACAGTTCTGGTCCAACTGGGACATAATGGGGATGTTTCTGACCCCTTTTCCCTCAGGTGCTTGCAGCGCACTCTAGTCTGTGGATCTGCACAGATGGGAGGGTTGGTTAAGCCCATCCCATCCCAGAAACCATTCCTTGCAGTCTTGCAATTTCCAAGCCCATGGATCAACTTCCCAGCTTGACATGCTCTGTGATACCTCACAGGATTTGAGTGACCTCTTCCATCTCTCCTTGGGTGCTGTTGGAGTTCAGCTTTAACACCTTCCCCCCACCCCCTGCCCTGCACTTGTGGAGTGCTTTTTCTTTAAACCTTTAAAGCCTCTGCTTCCTTTCAAAGCTTCCTGCTTTGATTTCCCATTCACAGTTGTCATTTTGGAAGAAAGGAGACAGAAAGGAGGGTTAAAGAACAGCTGCAGGAACATAATTAACGCTTTGCAACATTTCTGCAGGCCTTTAGCACCTTGCTGTGACCCAGCCTGGAACATCTGTGCATTGGCAGCAGCCAAACTGTAAAACTTCCTTCCTCCAAGTCCTGTGCAAAGCAACTGTTGCCTGCCAGAGGCGTGCAATCAGGGCAAAAACTTAACAAGTCAGTCCAGAAAGGCAGACTGCAATGCAGATGGCAGGACCTGGGGTGCTGGGACTGGTGGTGGGAAGGGGCTCCCAGCTGCTGATCTTTGTAGATGTCTGAGCGGGGAAGGGTGGAAAACCGCTGCTTTTGCAGCAGTTTTTGTGATAGAAATAGGACCAAGCCAAATCAGAGCATAACCCCAGTCCCTTAGCTTGTGTTTTTACCCACTGAAATGTGTCTGAGTAGAAGCCAGTACCCAAACCCTGCCCGGAGCTGTGGGGATGATAGTCTGCACAGCTGTCCCCAAGGGAGGCTGCATATGTCCCCATTTGGATCATGTTTTATCAAGGTCTTGTTTTTTTGCAGTGTTTTTCCCTTTCTGTGGCTAAAGGGCACCTTCAGGGCTTGCCACCCTCATGTTTGTGAGTCGTAATTCAGTTCAAAGAAGATGTGTCCATGACTCTGATTCCCAGGAGCTCCAGCTAGCATTTTCCTTTAGGTCCCAGAACGCGTCACAGCTGGAGCTGCCCTGGTGACCAAAGAGGAGAAGAACAAACCACTTTGTTTTTGAAGATGAACTTTTTTTCTTCCCCCAGCTCTCTGTTTTCCTCCTAGTTTCACTGCAGCCAACCCTGCTGAGTTTCCAACCTTCAAAGCCCAGCATATCCAGCTGGACGGCAGTGAGCTTGCCAAGGGGAAGTGTTCGTCCTTTGCTCTTTTTGGTTTTCCAGGAGGCCTGTGACTGTAACTGATGCCAAGCCACCCTAACCTTCACCTGACTGTGTTCTCAGCTGCTGCTGCTGCTGCATTACTGCTGCCTGCCTCTCTGATACAAATTCAGCTTGGTTCCTCATACCTGGAAATTTCATGTGACAAATGAGTCTCATTTCTGATTCTAGTCTCCCTTTGATCGACCAGACTGTCTGCTACCTGGGAGAGGTTCGTTGATCTGAAAGACTGGACAGAAGCATTATACTTTTCTGCTTTGCCTCCTATTAACACTGTGCCAGAGACACTAATCCAGCATTTGAATTTCAGCCAGGTAGCTGGAAGGGACTGTGTCTTGGCACCCTCCTCTGATGGACTATCCAGCATTGCTTCTTGTCACGCCTTCCTGTACCTCTCTTGCCTTTGGGCAGGAGAAAGGTGTTGCTGGAGAGGAACTTTTCTTTAAAGAAATCTCTTGCTTCACAAATCAGATGAGGATGTTTTGCTGCATGTCTGATGAAATTTCTTCCCTTTGGAAGGAAATGTGGTTGGGTTTGCAATTGGTTCCCTCCTGGTAATAAAAAAGAAGGGGTTACTTCAGGGACAGTGGCTGGGGAATTAGGGCTGAGGAACAGTATAGTGTAACATCTCAGACATCTATCTTTATGCAGCTTAAACAACTCATAGCCCATGAAATCCCCATAGGCTTGGCAAGCCCCACAAAGCTGTACAGCCATCTAGGGCACCTCTGAGACGTATCTCTGGTTTTGCAGAGTGGGTTTGACTCCGTGTCCATGTCCTTATGTACCGCTTTCCTTGGTGAAGTGGAATACAGGTTACTGCCTTGCTGAGATACAGCTTAGCTATGCCTAGATCTCAGGTGCTGAATTATTTTTCCTTGGGCGTTTTCATGGAGGCATTGTTTATGGTGTTGTAGGTCTGGGTTTTTTCCTGGTGGTAGTGCCTTAGGGCCCTAATTCATGACCAGTTCCTCCTGCCAGATGCTGTACAGTCCCTTCTTCCTCACCCTGCAGTCAGGGTCTTTAAGGGGACTGGAGGAAGCCATATGTCATTATTTCAGTTTGAGCTGAATAAAGTGCCTTGTTCTGAAGGTCAGTCCAGTATCAAGCGTATACAAGCTGCGCTGGTTGGAAAATGGTGAGCAAGTTGCTGCAGGCGAGCATAATCTTGGGGGAAAGGAGGCTGGGTTGACTGAAGATCTGGTCTCAACAGCCACAGAAGTGGGTGAGAACAAGACCAGGTCCATCGCCACCACTTGCTTTGTCACCAGGGAACCCCATAGTGGTTTATCCAGAAGCAATCTCTTCCCGTGCAAAGGAATAAGCTGCTCATCGCACTGACTTCCAGCTGGAATCCCCTGAGCGGGTGCGTGCTGGTGGAAGGCAAGTTTGCTGTGGCATCAGGCTGAGGACCAAAGCTTGCCCTGTTTGCCAATCCTCAGCAAGTGTCTGTGCCTGGTGACCACAGATACAAAGGGAGGTTGGGGATACGTACCTGCAGCTGGCCATGCTGCCTGGGCTGGCAGCAGGTGCTGCCACAGGGCTGCTGCACCATTTAATTCTCTCTGCAGGTCTTACTGGATGGATGCTTAAAGCCTGGTTGAGGGCCCAGTCTTCAAACCACCGGAGCAGCCACGGAAGTGTGGGCAGAGAAGAGACCTGGTACCCTGCTGAGGAGACGGTGTGAGGAATGGCCAGGCGTCTCTTTTCCAGGTGTGTGTGTTTTGTCTGGAATGGGGATGTAGAAGCCTGCTCTCTTTCCTTGTGTGTGGATGAAGCTCTTCTCTCAGGTGCATGGCTCTTTCTGTATGAGCTGTTCTCCATAATGATCAAGAACAAGGTATGGTGACCAGAAAAGGGAGGACCCTAGTCTGGGAGGTACCAGGTGTGATACACCTGGAGCTCCCTGCTCCTAGCTGCCTGCCCTGCCTCCTGCCTCCCTTGCCTGCCTGGACAGGAGGGAGCAGCGCCCAGCAAAAGCTGTTTGCAGTACATACATATACACACGATGTCAGTGGGACACAACACATGGCCTGGGAGTGCCAGAGCTCCCCAACCAGACGGACTGGGTGTCAGCAGCACCCAAGCAAGGAAGAGTCTTGAATGAGGAACAAAATGGGATGCAGGAGAAAAAAAAAAGAGCTGTGGATGACTAAGTTAGACAAATTGGATTGCTGTGGCTCCTGTTCTCGGACTTATCTCCAAGACAGTGATTATTTTTATTTTTTTTAAAGAAAATGAATGCCAAGACTGTGTGTGGAACATACATAAAAACCCAAGTGTTTTGTTAGGAAGCTGCTCTTTTCTCCCAAGAATATTCTTTGTGCAAATCCATATGCTGTGGGCAAATCCCCTTAAAGATATTATGTGGTCAAGGTCCTCAAATACCAGAGTTTGAAGGAGAAGATATGCATCCTCCAAGACCCCAGATGTGAGACCTGGCATGTTCACTACATGTCGGCTCACCTTAGATCCACCTATCATGCTGAAACCAGTGAGCTGCTAATCAGCCCAGATGATGGAGACCTGACCTCAGTGCTATTGCTTTTGGGTGCTGGTCATCTCCCTTGATTGCTGGGCATAAATCTCCCAGGGACCTTACAGACAGTGATAAATACATCAGCAAGACCCTGGCTGTGGAGTCAGAAGCAAGTGTCTGAGACATTGCTTGTGTGTTTGTTCAGAGTCCCGTTGATGCGGCAGGGTGCAGAGGACTAGTTAATCAAACTGGAGAAATTAGGTGCCACCAGGCTGTTTTTCAGTTGTCACCTGGCAATCAGACTGAGCAGCCGCTCTGGCAGCCCTGAGCATTCAGATGATGCTGTTTGACAGTGAATTAAACAGCAGGACCATGTTCTCAGCTCCGTTGCTCTTACAAATTGGGACTCAGTCCTCAAAACCACCATTTACCTGAATGTGGGAGGAGGAAAAAAACTGAGGTTGTAAAATAAAATGAAACAGACTAGTCAAGTAATTTAATTCTTAAATCTTGTCTCCCTTGGGCTAATCTCCTCCAGGCCATTCTTTGCTCAGGTCAACTGCTTTTAATTAGCAAGCTTCATTGATCAGGTCAGAAGTGGGAGCTGGTGGGTTGCTGTCCAGGTCTTTTTAATTTAGAGGCTTTTCTTTCTTGCTGGAGGGATGGTATTACCCAGAGAGGAACCAGGCAAGAAGACCCTGGAATTGTTTGAAGGAGGCTGACTTGCAATCGCCTTTACTGTATCTCTTCTGGCAGTATCAGGGGTTGGATGATTTTCAAGTGGAGAAAGAGGGATGGAGGAAAAAAGAAGACAGAATTAGCCTGAAAGCAGGTTGGGCTAGCACTGGGAATTTCTGTATGGCTGTATTTCCAGGCAGGGTGTGTATGTGTGTGTGTGTGTGTATGTGTTGGGGTCTTATCCTTTCCCTAGAAAGTAAAAAAACCCAAGGACCATTGCAAATGGAACCAGTATTCCCAGCTCATATTCCATCGTATGGGTCCTTTACTACATTACCAGAAACTGTTGGACCCCTGTCTGTGTTAAGTGTGGATTCTCACACATAAAGGATGTGGATACAGAGGCTGGTCGCTGCCAGGTGTCCTCGTGGTATGGTTGTCCTGCTTTTTTAGAGGAATTCTGGCCCCGTTGGTGGGTTGTGTGGTGACTGTAAATGCAAATCTATGGCCGTCATTATGTGGTCGCTGGATGATTGCTCCTTGGGCCCCTCACAATTCATAGTTAAGGAAAAGGGGTCTGATTAATAAGCAGGAATTTGCTATTTTATGTGTTTGATCAACTAAGTCATGAAAATTCTGAAATGCAGTTAAATCAAACAGAAAGGAAGTGGCTTTGTATCAAGCTATTGAATTAATATAATTATCTTATCGATTAAATCATCAAATAAACCTATAGCTCCTTTATCAGCTTTACTTGGACATTTGGGAAGGTAACTGCCTCATACAGCTCTTGATCCCTGAAGCACTGGTCTCAATGCCAATGGCTGCCTTTATATTCCAGTCAGATCACTGATCCCACAGTGGTGATCTCTGGCTGAATATCCCATGGAGAGTGAGGCTCTGATGTACATTGTAGCTGTCAGCCAAAATTACATATATTTGAGTAAGGCCATCTCCTATACCCTTTCCACCGTGAGTCACCGAGCCTGAGCTGGCATTACACAGCTTGCTACTCTTTAAATGCTGGTGAGTCATGACTTTTTGGGGTTAAACATGCCACGGAAACATGTTTTGGAGGCCAAGGGCTGCTTTTGGAGCTGGGGAGGTTCTCCTGAAATGTCTCCTCAGTATGTTGGGTGGCTCTTACTTCAACTATGGCCTTCCCATTATTGCAACTTGAGGGCAAAGTGTGCGAGTGGAAAGGTAATACCAGTATTAGTATGTATTAGTATTAATAAACACCAACATGGGCTGGTCTAGGGAAACCTCCTGAAAGAGCCGATGTTCTTCTGGGAGTGATTTTTAACTGGTGTTTTCAGTTGCTCAGCTGTCTTAATGTATCTGCCTGGCTTGCTGGCTAGAAGCTGCTTTCTTAAACCTGTCAGGGATGAGGCCCTGCCAGTGTTCCTGCTGCTTGGTGGCTGGCCTAAAGAGGGAGAGGAAACAGCTATGTCAAAAAGAAGGTATGTATAGGTAGAGCTTAGCAGCTGCTTTGTGAAGCTGTAAAATGTGGTCTTGACTTTAAATCAGGGTCAGCTTCCCATTGGAGCAATCCAGATCTTTAACCAGGCAGCCAGCCAAGAGCTGGGTGCAATTAGTCAGAGCCATTATGATGCGAGTCCACCTCCGTTAACCCTGCAGGACTCCCAGCTTGAAAACATTAAGAACTCACCACCATTCGGTGCTAAAATTGTCACTGAGCCTCCCCCTAAAGTTGCCTCCTATCTAGGCAGGTGCAAGAGGCAGTCCTGGTCTCTGCAAGCGGATGTCTAATTGGCGTTTGGTTTTGAAGCAACCCTGAGACTGAGCAAAAGTTTGGGGCTTTTCTTATTTTGAAAACATCCCTGTTTTGGGCTCAGCTTCCTAAAGCAAACCTCAGCCCCTCTGTGGGTCCTGCAGCCACCTCCCAGCTGGTTCATTGCTGATAAGGGATGCAATTTCATCCTTATCATTCCAGCTGACAGCAGCAAAGATGACTCATCCCCAGCGCTGTTACTGGAGTGTGAGTTTAGCCTCCAACTGTGCTGTGAAAAAAGAATGAGGAGGACAGGTTCATGAGGAGGGCTCCATTGTTCCTTCCAGTTGAGGCTTGCTGTCTCGTGGCTCAGATGCTAAGATGTCGCTGGTCTTTCTGAAATCTCCTTCCTGATGTGTCTCAGTGTGGGAGAAGTGGTAAAAACCAAGATACACATTCCAGGTTTGGCTTTCTGCTGTGCTTGAACTTCTCCATGGTTCCCCCTTCTTCGGGAAACAGTCACCCTGCAGGTGAGGCATGAAATGCATCTGCTGAGCAAATTGAAAGAGACTGTCTCGGCAGGGGAGGGACTCGAAAAGCCCTGTGCTTCTGGCAGGTTGGGGTTGTTTGGGTTTTTTTGGGGGGGAGGGAGGGGAAGCTTTCCAGCCTTCCTTGGATGCAGATTTCCCAAGGGTGCTGCTTTTTGTCCTGTGTGTGATCTTTTTGGGTTTTTCCTTTTGGCAAGCTGCCATTGACACCACATGTTGTTTGAGATGAAAAGCTGGAGTGAAGCATGTTCTTGACACTAAGGAAAGCAGCTGTGTTGGCAGATTCACCTTGAAGGGCTGGCAAATGGCTTTGCTGGGGCCAACACCTCTGTTACCATGCCATGTGAGGGCCTCTGTGTTGGCCACAGTCCGTAGAGGTGAGGAAGACCATGTCTTCCCTTCCTGGTGGACACAGCAGTGGGAGAGAAGAGTTGACTGAGGGTACAAAGGAGGAAAGGTTTGGTTCCAGCCTCTATTTTTGGAAGTCTTGTTCAGCATTTGAGGTTGTGTGCTGATGTCCCCTCTGTGATGTGTCAGACCTGGGTTGCCCCTGAGCAACACCATTTTTCATGGTTCTCTTCTGGAGAGCTGTCATGGTCACCCACTGGTATCATCTGGTGTCATCTTCCCATTGCCCATCAGGATTTGCCTTCCTGTGATGTTGTGACATGCTGAACACCTCCCTGGGCCCTTCACCCTGGGGAGATACTTGCAAGTGGAGTGTTTTGTTTCTTGGTACGGGTAGGTGGGATTGGCTGGAGGAACATCTTTTGAAATTGTGCTGGTCAGCCACTGTCAGAGCATCCTTGGCCTGTGTAGCTGGCATTAGGGTCAAAATGTCTGGCTCCATACCAGCAAAGCGATGACAGGCTGCTTATTGCATCCGCAGGGTGCAGGAGGTCTTTCTGCTGGAGAAGGTCTCTCCGTAGTGGGTGCATGTCACTGCTGGTTCCTGGTGTGGCCCATGCACTCTTTTATTTATAACCCTGATGGTGCTTTGGTACCATGCTCCAGTATGGTGGGACCCTCTCCCCTTTTCTGATGCCTTGCTTGCTTTGCACTGACACATTTTAAGGGCCATTACTGTAGATTGATATAAGGTCAGATGTTGCTGCCTCATCATCCTTGTCACTGCTCGCAGTATGCCTGAGCAGTGTGCATCTGATGGGCTGGTCTGCCCCAGGAAGACCTCCCATTTTTTTCCGTATTGGACAGCAGAATCCTGCCCTCTTTCTTCATACCAGCCGGGCAAGGTATGTGGTGGGAGCACTCTGACTGCAGGCAGGAGGGTGTCCCAGGGTGCTTGAGTCCTTGATGTTCCCTGCATGTCCAAGTGCTGTAGCATCTCAGGAGGATGCAACCGGGCTTTGCTCCCCTTCCTCATCCATATTACCTCACCCGAAAGCAGAGGCTTCAGACAGTCAGTGCTGCCGCTGCCTGTGCTATCACACATACTAGTGGATCTGAATTGCTTCAACCCTGCAGCATTTCCCTCCTCCTTCCCATTCCAGCCCTCCTTGGGCTGCCCACATGTCTGTATGGGGCCGTGCCCATTTGCCCTGCGGAGGATGCTGAGGCTGGACTGCTCTTTTTTTTTTTTGGCAGAACAACAACCTGTGCTTAGGTCAGCCGTAATTTAATTGAGTGGTACAAAGGATTTAGTGCACCTTGCAGATAGAAACTGCCTTGGGCTGGACAAAAGAAATACGTGTGCTGTTCCTTTTCTCTCCTCATGCAATGGCTGAATCTCTGGTTAGGTGGTTTTTTTCCCCTTTCCTCTCCCTGCTCCATGACATACAACTCAAAGGTAGTTTGCATCTTGGCATGTCTCAAAATGTTACAAGGCTTCTTCCCTAGCAATGATGAATTCAGCGTATAAAACGCAGAGCAGTGACTTCCCTCAGGGTCTCTTGTAATAATAATTTCTGTAAATAAAGGCTGGAATTGGGATCTCCATTGTAATAGGATTTTGTTTGTGCAAGGGCTGGGAGCCATGTCCCACTGACACTGCTCCGTTAATAGGATTGTGGGCTGTATCCCAGCTGGTAGGGGACTGGCTGGCACAGGGCACCCTTGCAGGGAAGTAGAGGGGTAGGACTTGAGTATGCGGTGGGAAGTTTGCTGAGCTGACGGGCACCTCTGCTGTCTCTCATATTGATGGATTTTGCCAGGCTGGTGAAATGTTTTGGGTGTATTCCTGGCAGGGCGCAGAGTGTTGTGCAAGGACCTGAGGTCAAGCCCCCCCATCCCCTGTGAGGTGCCAAACCCTGCAAGCCCCTGCGTGAAAGGGAAGAGCCTGGGAGTACGAGCTCTGAGCTGGTACAGTGTGCTCTTGCTGCTGCTGTAACCATATCGATCTGTGTGGAGAAACGCTGCAGCCTCTTCACCCATCTCTGGACTCACAGAACTTGAGATTCCATGTGCCGGCTACTGCAACGCCCCAAGGCAGCCACTTCCCTGCGAGCAGATTGGCAGTGTCGTGGTTTCCCCCCGGCTGTGGGCTGAGATCCACGCAGCTGCCTGCTCCTTAAAGTAAAAGAGCAGGGGAAGAGGGAAAAAGGGGGAAACAAGGGAAGGGAAAAGGAAGGGGCAAATAACTCCAAACCCAAGAAACTAAGAGGCCCGTGGGTTGGGATAAGGAGAGTTTACTAAGAGAACAGAAAGATCAAATATCCCAATGCTAACAGGACTTTAGAGCAAAAGAAGATGAAACTCTTGATCCCCAATGCAGTTTCTCCCCGACCCACACAACTCAGGCCGTACCACCCAGAGCTGTCCTGGAACCCGACCGTCCCCCCAAGAAGCACGCGTACCGCTGGAACCTCACTCCCCATTCCCTGCCCCACGCTGGGTGCCAAAAACTGTGATGGTTTTGGTCCTGGCTAGAAGCCAAATGCCCACCAAGCCCCCTCACTCCCCCTTCAGCTGAAAAGGGGAGAAGATATGTTTTTGGGGGCTCAGGCCCTGAGATAAGGACAGAGGGATCACTGTCCAATTAGTGCAATGGGCAAAACAGACTTGGCACAGAATGAAGGAAAGAAAAGTGATTTATTACAACTACGACTAATACATTCAGTGAACCGGAACGAGATAAGAGTAAGAAGGGGCCAGGTCTTAAAGCGCCTTCCCCCACCCCTCCCCTTCTTAGCAAACTCAAACTTCATCACGATTTTACTCCCTTCTTCCCTCCTGTCGCAGCACCAGGAGGGGCAGGGAATGGGGAGTGAGGTTCCAGCGGGACGCGTGCTTCTTGGGGGGACGGTCGGGTTGCGGGACAGCTCTGGGTGGTACGGCCTGAGTTGTGTGGGTCGGGGAGAAACTGCATTGGGGATCAAGAGTTTCATCTTCTTTTGCTCTAAAGTCCTGTTAGCATTGGTATATTTTATCTTTCTGTTCTCTTAGTAAACTCTCCTTATCCCAACCCACGGGCCTCTTAGTTTCTTGGTTTTGGAGTTATTTGCCCCTTCCTTTTCCCTTCCCTTGTTTCCCCCTTTTCCCCTCTTCCCCTGCTCTTTTACTTTAAGGAGCAGGCAGCTGCGTGGATCTCAGCCCACAGCCGGGGGGAAACCACGACAGCAGTCCTCTGAATGAAGGGTGCAAGAAAACCAGCGTGCTTAATTATGCCTGCTCAGGAGAGAAGTGGGTGAGGAGGCATGTGCAATCACAAGCCTTTGGGCCTGTTAGATTTTTTTTCTCACCTGCTCTAGCATTAAGAAGCGCACAGGGAAGCACACACGTGTTCACACATTCGCGCTGCTACCCCTCCCGGGTGCAATAATTCTTCCTTTGCTTGCTGAATGGATGCTGACAGAAACTTCTCTTCAGCAGGAAGGCTGGTAGTTGTGCTGGAAGTGGTGGGGATCTTTGATTTCGGGCTGTTGTGGTACCGTGGAGCGACATCGCTGCTGTGGGTGAAGGCAGAACATTTTGAATGTACACACTTTGGGGATATGGGTAAAATGAAGTCTTCTAGCCTTTATGTCAAGCTGCATTTAGTCCCAAAATCCTCCCAACCCGAATTGGTCCTGCACCCAGATTAAGTGGGCTCGGTACCACCCATTGATGTGAACCCCTGCTGTTTTTATGCTATGGAGGTGAGATGCTTTTCCCCAGGTAATCATGATGGCAGAGTTGGGTGTTGGCAGCAGCGAGTTGTGTTATTCTCAAAAATAACCAGGTGCCAAAACTGTTTGTCACCACTGCTTTGTGAAAGGTGTGCTGGCACTTCGCGTCTCTCCCTGGCATCATGGGGAAGGCTCAAGTTAGCTCTGACGAAGCCTGCACACAATTCACAGTGTAATTAGCACCACAAGTCTTGCTAATTGCTGAGGGTTTGTTGGGTTTTTTCCCCCCTCTTTTTCTCCAGCACAAAATATCTGTAGTTATCTTGGGTTATCATCATGGTAGACATCATGCTAAGCCTGGATGCTCCTTCTGAGGGCTGGTGTCAGGAATAATTACTGCTGTAGTAAGCTGATCAGCCCTTCATTATTAGCTGCTGTTGTTGTTACCCAACATTGATTAGTAATTTGTAGCTGCCAGTGCTTTCCTCTGCCCTCAAAGCTGAGTGCTTGCTGGTGCCATGGTGCTGTTCTGCCAAGGACGAACGAACATCTCTTCCCCTCCCCTCGCCGCCCCTTGCTGCCAGCACCCCCGGCAACTTCGTTATGTGCACTTTATTTTATTAAACACAGGGCTTGTGGCTGGGAGAGCAGCACTGGCCCTGTCTGGGTGCTGACTTGGCAGCTGAAAGGTGCTCAGGGTCCCAGCTGGCTGTGGTTTGTGGAGGATCTTGTGGTGAGGGACCTGATGGTGGGATGATGTTTGCGATTTCAGGTTGAGTGCCTTGCAGTGATGTCCTCATCCCTCCCTTCCTGACATCCCTGGGTCCTGCCAGCCAGAGAAGGAAGCAGAGATGCCATCTTAAATATTAACTCACTCGGGAGCCATTGGTGATGTTTGGTGTGCTCATGTCTGGGCTTGGTGAGCAGCAGTGGAGGTATGGTTGGAAGGGAAGGAGGAGCAAACACAGCCATGCCCCCTGTTCTGCTGTGAGCCGTGCAGTAAGGCTATTTAGTAAGTCAGAGCTGCAAAAGCTGGGAGGAGGGAGGCTTCACAGACAGAACCTGGATAGTTGGGGTCCACCTTGTTTCACTCCCTCTGCTGCTCTCCCTGCAGTTGGGTCTGTCTCTTATGTGGTTTGGCTGGTCCTCCCTGGCTCCATGTACCATGAACCATCCTTGGTTTGTCTGATCTCCTAGATCTGCGGTCCAGCTGTGCCTGTCAGAGCAGGGTTAGAGAGCAGAAGGGCTGGGGTGGGGAGTTTGGGAAAGGGATGGAGGGAGGCGAGCACCTTCCCATGGGATCTGAATCCTCTCTGTGTCTTGTGCTGACAAGCTGCTGGCTCTTGTTTTGTCTCAGGATGTCTGCAGCGAGTCTTTCGAGTGATTTGGGTTGCCCAGCATGGTAAACTGCAGAGCAGCATCCCAGGAGGCAGGTGAGCCTAGCATGGCTGAGAGGGTAAAGGGGATTAGCTTTTCTCTGTGGAGGGAGGGGGTGGAGGAGGGCTTGGGCTGGCACAGCACAGACCAGCCTGCCCACCCATCTCTAAGCCATGCTGCTGCTGCTGGGAGGCAGCATGTGCCATCCCGCCAACGTATGTAAATGTCCGTCTGACACAGCAGGTATAAATCATGCATAGGCAGCCAGAGACGGCAGGGAGTGCGCCTCCTGTAACCCCTACTCTGACTAGCGTCCTTGCGATGCCAAGGGGGTGGCAAGGGGCAAAGCTTGATGTCACTTCTTGGCACTCCAAGAGGAGTTATTCAAAGAGACGGTGACCTCTCCTGGCACTCAGAGCGCTGCTGGCGACCTCCAGCCCCACGTCTGCGGCAAATCAAATGATGTGCTGCGGGAGGGGAGGGTTGGGACTCAGACATCCATCATCAACCCGCTGACCACGGAGGAGAGGAAGAAAAAGCTGCCAGGAAGCTGCTTCTCCTCGGAGGCGCCGGTAGCTTTAATCCCGGGGTGTCTTCTTACTCATCCATTAGTGGGTACTAACCACGTCTCCCTGTGCAAGCACCTTAATGCCTGCCTGGCCTGGACCAGCCCTAATTAAGGCTAAAGAGTGGTTTCTATTCAAACCCCCTGTTCAAATAGGGGTTTTGAGTCTCGAACCTTCCAGATGAGATTGCCAGGGCTCAGGGTGGGTGCCTGTCTGTTCTTTAGTAGTTCCAGTGATTCACCAGTTAAAAAAAATGAGGACGGTGGGACCCCCGACCAGACTTTCTTTCTGATCAACACATTCAGGGGATTTTATTATCTTTTCTCTTCCTCCCCAGACAGCTCAAGCTCCAAGGTAGCTCAGGTAGAAAGCTGCAAACCACAGAAATTAATCTTTCCTGACAAAAGCTTCCCGACTAAGCGCTGGTCTGGATATGAGGACGTGCTTGAAGCTGAAGATGGTGTGTGAGAAGGTGAGCTTCAAAAGGTGGAAGTGGCACCAGGATGTGTCCCATCCCTGTGGTGAAGGATCGCAGCGGCATGCTACTTGCTGTGGGGCAGAGATAAGGGTGTCTAGGGCGTTTTCTAGTCATGGCAGTGACTGCATAGTGATACAGCTCTTGTTACTGCTGGGAACTTTGGAGGATGAGACTAGAAGGTAAAATGCCAGCCTGTGGAGATCTGTGTCTTGCTTGCAGGCTGCTCTGTAGGGCTGAGAGGGCTCTTCAGCTTGGAGGCTGCAACCCCCAAAGACCCCGTTCTTGCTGCTGCAAGCTGATTTCAATGGGCCAGCCTCAGGTCACCCCAAATGAGAAGGTTGCCTTTGATCTCAGCTGAGTTCCCCAGTACATCCTCTGTCCTGTGGGCTACCCAACCCCCCCACCCCTGCTTCCCTTGCCTTGCTGACCCCAAGCTCCATCTCCAGCTGTTAGAGCCACTATCTCAGCCAGCGTTGCCTAATGTGTTATTGGAAAGGATGGAGGCTGCCATGTTCTCTCTTCATGCTCGTTTGCTGCCTCACCCGTACCTCTCTCTGGAAGGCCTGCCTCTCTCTGCTGTCCAGGGGACATGCTGGTTGACGTGCCTCTGGTCTCGTGTGATGGAGACAAAGTATTGTGTGAGGGGCTGTTCAGTTGGAGACCAGTGTGGGCCAAAAATCTGCTGGAGAACATCTCTGCTGTGGAGCGAGGGCCTTGTCCGAAGAGCTAGGGTCTGAGTCCCTCTGTAAAGAGGACTTTAGGTGCTTCCCTATGTGTGGAAAAGGCATGAGATCCGCAGCAGAGCTCAGTGCTTTCACACATCTCCTCGTTTCACAGACTCCCTAGTCTGCACTGGTGTGTCCCCACAGAACAGCCATCCCAGTCACCTAAGAATGGTCTTCCCATGGGTGCTGGGAAGATGCCCCAGCTCAGGTGGGTTGCTGAGGGCAAGGCAAGCCTTCCAACACTCTGAAGTGGGAGAGACAGTTTCCCACACTCTGGCCAGGTTCTCCAAAGGAGTAAAGGAAGATCTGAGTGTCACAACACACCCTATACTCCCTATCCCACATTGATCTAAACATCTTGGAGCCTGGCCCACACCGCACTCCTAAACCTCAGGTCCTCTGTCCCTGCTGTGACAGCTCTTTGCTTCCACACAGGTGCTTGGGGAGGGTGGAAAATCCTCCCAAGTTTTCCCAAGCCTGTCCACAAACAAGGCAAAGGGCCTCTAGATGGCAATGTTTCTGTTCAGGAGGCCAGCACTTGCTTTTCAGGCAAGCTGTACCCTTCCCTATTGTGCATGCAGAGCTTTGGAGAAGCTCTGAGATTTACGCTGGGCTGAAGTGGACAGCTTAGCACCCTGCTGCCTCTTATCGCTTCCTCAGTGAAGTGACTTGGATTTCGTGACCTCGAGGGACCAGTGGCTTTAGCAGGCTGGACAGCAGTCTTCTGGCCATCCTTCCCTCTGTGTGATGGAATTGGCTCGGGCTTGATTGCTCTGACAGCTGCTGGTCAGTCAGTGAGGTACTGGGGTTTTTGGAGGCAATAGGAGTCCCTTGCTGTGACTGGGAGTTTCTGGTAAAGGGCTCAGCATTACTGATGCTCAGTTTGTATCCTGCAGGTGCTTGAGGATGCAGACAGAGAAGTCTGCTCTCTCTGGTGCAGGTGGTGTGCATGGAGGGCATGTGTGTGGAAATAAGGCCTTGCTGTTTGGCTGGGGAAGAGCTGTAAGGCTAGGGAAGGAAAATGTTGCTGGAGAGGACTGTAATTGCACCCCTGTGCTTAGAGCTGGCACTTGCTACCTCTTCCCCACCTCTGCTAGGTGTCTGAGGGATGGGGATGCTGAGCTAAATGTCCTGCGCCTTTCCCAGAGCTGCTGATGTGCCTGCGTGGACACCGCATCTCAGAGAGAGACCGTGCACCTGCCTTCACCGCCCCTCCTGGATGACAGTGCGACAGGTACTTTGTTTGTTCATCACTGTGGATGGAGAGAGGGGGAAGGGAGGCTTGGAGGCCTACCAGACAGACAGACGGCTTCTGTCTGTCACAGACAGTGTTAGTTCAGGCAAAATCTTTCTCGCTCATACTGAAGAGCCCTCTGAAAGCAGTCTGGGTGATGGGCTCCCTGAGGAGCCAGCAGCCTCATGCCTGGGGCCTCTCTCCGAAGCCCTTGTGGCTCCCATGGGGATCAAGCTCCCTTGGCTTCTCCTTGACTGTGTTTTATCACAGGCTAAACCTGCTTGTGGTCAAAAGGAGGAAAGGAAGACTTGGAGAGCTGGGGATATCTTCCTGCTTCTGGGCACTGTGAGATACAGCCCCTGTAGACTGGAGCTCCGTAACTCTTACTGTCCTTCTGGGAGCTGGCAAGAAAAATACAGTTCCCTCCCAAGGTCTGCCAGGAAAGCCAGGCAGAGTGGAAGGTAAGCTCCATGCTCAGCAAAGGTCTGGCAGTGAGTTCATGCATGCTTTGGCTCCTCCTTTGGAGTTTTATGAGTCTAAGTATACTCTCATTTTGGGAGAAGTAGATCTGTTTTTCAGACCAGAAATAGAGACTAGACCCAGATCTTGCTTGAACTTGCCCAGTGTAGTGATAACAGCTGACCTGGGACCCAGGGCTGCCTCCTCTTCAGTTTTAGGTGGTGGTTTAACTAACTACTGCTGCTTCAATCAAGGGAAGCATTGAGGTCCATGCAACAGGTTTTTCCCACATGTGTGGCAAGGTGGAGAGTAGGGAGCCCCCCTTCTGAAGCTCTCCCCTCGCTTCTCCATCCTTTCGTTCTCCCCTCTGCCTGCCTGACTTGGCTCTCCCAGCCCTGGCCCTCACCTGGGGCTGCTCATGCTCCTCTTTGCTAGCACTGCAGAGGAGCCTGGAGCCAGTCCCAGGTGATGGAACATCACCGGTCCCACAGAGTGTGGAGGGTGTACGAGGTGTCAGGGGCTGCAGGCGATGTCAATTGATTCCCAGCTCTGCCACAGCAGGGGAGAAATCCTTCCCGTTTCCTTGTGCATCACTTCCCCCTGCATAAAACAGGAACAGCGGTCCCTTTCTGGCCTCACTGAATTGATGCCAAAGAGGAGAGACTGGCTCCTCCTCACTGCTTTTCCCCTGGCGTGGTTAAGTCTCTCTGGCGTTGGCGTGCTTGTACCAGGGCTCTCCAATCCACCAAGAGACCTTGAACCCTGGCTTAACAGGAGCGTGGCAGCAGGGGTGGGCTGGCTGCCTCCCAGCCTCTCCGTGCACTCAAGGCTGTGCGAGAGCTTGCTTTCATCTCCAGCCTACGCAAATGCTTTCTCTGCCAGTCCTGCACCTGCAGCCCCGGGAAGACGGCTATAGTCACGCTGCAGTGGGCATGGACAATTGATTATAAGCGGTCGTAGATTACCTGGAGCAATGCTATTAAATTTAATACAGTTCTCTGCCGGCTCTTGGGGCGCAGCCTTGGGTTGTGTAACTGACATCTTGTTGCAGAGTATTTTGGGGACATTGCTAGGGGCGTGAGGCAAAGAGATTCAGCTGCGAAGCGGGAGAAGAAGATGAGTTTCTGTTGAGATTTATTTCCTGCCCATTAATTGCCCAGAAAATCTGTGTAAACCTTCTCTGTTTGTGGAACAAATACCGCAAGAGTTACTGCCCTGACCTTTTTTTTTTCTTTTCCACTGGACAATTGTCTGTGCCCTTGCTATTGAGGAGCTCTGATATGCTGCTGGCAGATTTATGCCATGTCGAAACCCACCTCTTATTGCCTTGGAGTTGATTGCCAGAAAGGAAACTTGTTTGCTGAAAAATAAACCCACTGCCACGCGCCCTGCATGCTGAGATACGGTCGAAGTTTAACAGAACAGTTTGGAGCGCTGACCTCTTTTCCTTGTCTTCCCTCGCCGGGTCAGCTGTGAAAGGTGGGTGACCAGCTCTGAGCAGGATCACCACTAGGTTTAGGCAGGAGTGAGATACCTTATGAGTAACCCACACTGTGATGGAGTGAGGCCACTGCATGCTGTGGGCTTGATTCTTCACGAAGGGAAGGGCTTGTTCATTGTGCAAGTCCCACTCTGGCTTAATAAAATCTTGTGGCAAATCCCCATGTGAACACTTGCATTGATTTGGCGGCTGCTAAATTTGGGACTAAATCCACCTTCCTTGGCAGCACTAGTAGATCAGATGAGGCATGTCCAGCGAGGGGTTGGAGTCCATTCCACAATGCACTTAGTTTGTGGGTCAGAGCTTGCCCGTGCTGAAGAGCTGGCGCTAAATCTCTCTGGACCAAACCTCTGAGTTGAAATCCCATCCTGGGTGAGATCCCAGCAGCTGGGGTTTTTGAGCTTTTGGGGGTCTTCATCACTCCGCGAGCCTCTGATAGTGATGTGAAGTGGCGCTCTTTCCTCTGTATCCACACAGAGCTGATAAGCCAACAGGGTTGTATGGTAGCCAAGTGGCTTTGAGAGGCTGTATGAGAATGCCACGTAGGGTCACTGGTCGTTAGATGCTGCAGGAATGCAGCTGCCATGTGCAAACCCAGCCTCAGCTCCTCACACATGCTGCGGGGATGTGTGTTCCCTCTGGTTTTTGCACACCAGTCACTTACTGGTACTGTTTGGAACCCGCACCCACCTCCACCCTGCCAGCTTGCTGCCACAAAGCAGCCCTGTCCAGGCAGAGATGGTTCTGCCTCCAAGTTTTATTCTTGGTAATGTAGGATCTGTGGTAGCTGGTAAATGTCAGCCCTCATTAGGAAATGTATCTTGTGGGTGTGTTTCTCCTTGCATACAAACCTGTTGGAGGCCACTGGTATTTCACTGAGTGCCTGAGCGGAGAATTGGGCCTGTACGTATGTGTGTATGTGTCTATATATGTGTACCTCCTCCTGCAGGTGACAGGAGAGCAGAGGGTGTGGATTTTAATGTGTGTGTGTGTGTGGGCAGCTCTACTGATGCTGTTTGTCAGCTGGAATCCCAGCACAGGGCTCTGCAGCAGCAGCAGCCATGGCTTTCTTTCTTTTTTTTTTTTTTTTTTTTTGCCTTCTGTCACATTTGGAGGGAGGAAAGATGTAGCTGAGTCTTGTGATAGTAGGTCAAAACATACTGCAGCACGGAAGATCAGAGCAAAAGCTTTCTTGTACAAACACATGGGTTTCTTCATCCTGTTATTCTCTTTATCAAATGCTTACTTGCCTTTACAGAGCAGCTTCCAGCCCCAGGAAGAGCAAGCTGCCTCATTGGAAGGGAAGCTGGGCTGGAGTGGGTGATCTAAACTCTTATTCCCAGCTCTGCTCTGGCCCTTTGTCCTCCAGATGTCTGCTGAGACCTTAAGAAATGCCAAGCTGGGGCTGTCGATGCCTGTGTGTGGAGCACGCCCAGCACAGGTGGCACACCCAGCACATCCCTGGCAAGGTGAGAAATACTCCTGCCAGCTGCACTGTGAACAGGGACTGTTATGCTACTGATGCGTAGCCGTTTCTGGGTACGTAACAGTTGACCTGCTAGGGTGCTGGAGTGAGCTCTCTTACCCAGGCAGAGCTCTGTCTGGAATTCTTCAGAGTCCAGACGTGCAGACAGCTTATTTTTAAGGTCTCATTTGAAAGATGTCAGCTCCCCCTCCCTACTCTTCCCCAGGCAGCGAGAGCAGAAAACTAAATTTATCTGCGTTGGGAAAGAGAGAGCTGGAGTAAACCAGCCAGGCACTGCTCCAGATCTGCTGGGCAGAGCAACTGGCACAGAGCTGTCTGTCTGTCCGTGTGTGAGGTGCTCAGGTGCTGCTGATGCTGGGGCAGCAGTCACGAATACACAGTGCTTTCTATTCCAGCCCCAGGTTTCAGAAGTTCACCTTCTTGGGGTGATGTTTCATCTGACTCTGTCCCTGGGTTGATTTATTTATTTATTTATTATATGTGAGACAAAGCAGCCCAGCTGCTTTCTGGGAGAACGGTGAGGAGTGAAGCTCCTTGCCTTCCTTTCCAAGACCTTGCAGAACCCCAGTGTGGAAACGGTGCCGGAGAAGAGGTTGCTGTTGACTGACACAGATCGGTGGAAAGGAGCAGGGGGCAGATGTTTGGGTGGGTGTGCACTACACTGACTGCTACGTGCCTGAATTAAAGAGGAGACTCTTCAATATGAGTCCCTTCCTGGGGCTGTCCGGGGGATGCGCTGTGTCTGGGGCATGGGCAGGTGGGGTGGGATCTGCTCATACTTTCCCCCTCCTTTTAAAACTGGAGCATCTGTCTCTGTCAGGCTGCTGCTAATGAGTTAGTTAAACAGCATGTCCTTACTGGAAACTCTTTTCAGTCCAATTAAGATCTTGCAACATGTCAGTTGTGACAATAAAAGTGATTTAGGTCTCATTTCTCCTTTTTTACGATGTTTATTAGAAGATGTGAATGCTCATTTAGAGGAGCTAATTGTGGTTATTTAT
This sequence comes from Hypotaenidia okinawae, assembly GCA_027925045.1. NCBI lineage: Eukaryota > Metazoa > Chordata > Aves > Gruiformes > Rallidae > Hypotaenidia > Hypotaenidia okinawae. The sequence continues at coordinate 563,046 of BSDF01000009.1, read as the reverse complement.
TTGTCAGTGGTACCAAGAAGCCCCTATTCCAGCGAGGGACCTGTTGTGCCAGATGCTGTGTGTGCTCATGGAAGGAATGGGAGCCAGCCCTGGAGAAGGGATTGCGTGTGTGGGAAGAGCCCAGGAGAAGTAGGCAGACTCCTGTGGCCATGCAGCCCCAGCTCCAGGACTTGCTGCTGCTTGGAGATACTCCAAGAGCTGCTGAAGCCAGGGGAGACCCATCTCCACCACGCTGCTTAGCAGAGATTGCTCTGAGACAGTGGCAGAATCTCTCTTCTGACCAGTTGTCCTTCTTGTTGTTAGACCTCTGCCTTCCATCACCAGGCCCCACAACTCTTTTCCTGAGGGAGCCAGGGTATCAGCGAAGACCGAAAGCTTTAACTCCAGAGCACAGCCTGACAGGAAGCATAAATTGTGACAAGAGGAATATCTGACAGTCCTGTGGGTCCCTTCTGTTTCAGATGGCCTCCGTCCCTCATGCCCAGGCAAAGAGGAGTATGCTTAATTCATTTCTCCTTTCAAGCTGTTATGATTCAGTGACTTGGCCAGGACTTAAAGCTCTTCCAAGGGCTTGGGCTGCTAGTCAAGATGCTTTCCAGAACATCTAACAGGGCACTAGTGTTGTTATTGTATTGCTGAGAGGAACCCAGGCAGGAAGAATGCAGTAGAAAGGGCCCATAGCAGGGTTCAGTACACCAGCTTGTTTGGCGGGGGGGCTTAGTTTGTGCTTCTCAAAACCAGTTAACTCCATCCTTAACTGATAAGTCTAGAGCACCCAGCAACCAGGAGCAGAAGCCCAAGGACACAGAGGCACAGGGATTGTGAAGCAAGCCAAGGAGGAGAAAGCTATGTGCCAAACTGCTGCTGCTCCTCTCCTGTCCAAGCCCAGAGCCACCCCTCAGTGTCCCTCCCTTCGAGGGAAACCCCAGGCTGTCGCTGGAGGAAGTGGTAGAGGTCAGGCCCCACTTGCCCTGAGGCTTGTTGGGGTTGTGTGGAGAGGAATGTGCCGCGAGCAGACTGTACTGAAGGTAAAAGGGGAGCGTTGAGGGCAGTGAGGCCAGTTGTCCTCTGGGTGGCTGCAGTCGTGTGCTGGGATCAGGCATGACTGCTGGCGGCTGGGCTCCATCCTTAGCCTCTGTTTTGGACTTCCAGGTGTCTGACTGTGAGCCTGTGCTCCTGCCTGGCTCTGGACTCCTCTGCCAGGACTTTCTGCTTTGTGCTGATGATGTTCATGAGCGTCAGGATCCAACCTTGGCTTTAACGTCAGGCAAACATGGGTTTGGGTTGTCTGTGGTTGCCGTCTGTCATGTGGAGGACAGAAGCAGGGGACTTTGATGCTCCTACTGGAGTTGGGAGTGGAGAAAGCTGGGGTAGGTGAGATGGCAGCAGAATGTGCTTCTTCCCAAATCCCTGGTCAGGATCACCAGGCTGGGGAACCAGCAGCAGCCAGTGCAGATGGGGGACTGAGAGCCCCAGGCCCGGCTCTTACTCACTGCCATGAGCGCAACACACAGAGGGTTCTTCTCTGTCCACCAACCCACTGTGCCGCTTTGCAACAGGCTGGATCTATCTGTATCAGAGGGAAAGCATCCTTCTCCTTCCAGTCCTGTAACTGTTGATGTTTTAAAGTTAAAACATTTAAATGATTTTTTAAAAACCCCATGCAGCCTCAGTTTATCAGGGGAGCTTCTAATGAGCAGGAGGGGAGGGGGAGCAGGCATGGGAAGGGCAGCAGAGACTAACAGCCTGGCAGAGCACTTGTCATCCTGACAACACAGTAAGTTTCAAACCAGGCTCACTCCTGACGTTTTTCTGGATGTATATTTAACTAGTGCTGGAGATGCTGGAGCAGAAGTGTGCACCTTTGAGCCCGAGGAAGCCTCAGTGGGGGTTAGCTGGATTTTGGAAAGGGGCGTGTCCTGGTTTCAGTCAGGATAGAGTTAACTTCATTTGTAGCAGCTGATGGGATGCTGTGTTTGGGAGTTCCAATGAAAGCAGTGCTGAGAACACCCTGATGTTCTTAGTTGCAGTCAGACAGTCAAGGACTTTCTCAGCTTCTTCGTATTTCTCTATTCAGGAGAAAGGAGGGGCGAAGCCAGGACAGGTGACCCAGATGGGCCAAAGAGAGTATTCCATGCCAATGACGTCCTGCCCAGGATAACGGGGGGCTGAGGGGAGGAAGAAGAGGGGCGGTGGCGGGACGCGTGTTCCTTGGGGGGACGGTCGGGTTCCGGGACAGCTCTGGGTGGTCCGGCCTGAGTTGTGTGGGTCGGGGAGAAACTGCATTGGGGATCAAGAGTTTCATCTTCTTTTGCTCTAAAGTCCTGTTAGCATTGGGATATTTGATCTTTCTGTTCTCTTAGTAAACTCTCCTTATCCCAACCCACGGGCCTCTTAGTTTCTTGGGTTTGGAGTTATTTGCCCCTTCCTTTTCCCTTCCCTTGTTTCCCCCTTTTTCCCTCTTCCCCTGCTCTTTTACTTTAAGGAGCAGGCAGCTGCGTGGATCTCAGCCCACAGCCGGGGGGAAACCACAACAGGGGGAGATGGGTTCCAAAGGGAAAATGTGCCTGCTTCCCTTGCTCCTCTGCCTGTGTGTAGCCAGACTGAAGGGCTGTGCTGGCAGCTTGGTGAGAGAGGATGCTAATGAAGTGTGAACTGGCTGCACCTGGTGGCACAGTGGTGCTATCTGCCACCAGCCTGCCCACCTGCTTCTCCCTTTCCTCCTTCCCGTGTTTGATGAATGGAAATGTGGGTTTCTCTTTGAAGCAGGAGGGACAGCAAACAAGCAGATAGGGTGGGAGCTCAAATTCTTTCCAGGGGCTAAGCTAAATTGTCGGAGGATGCACAAGGCGTTTGAGGGGGATTTGCAGTCTTTGGGACCCTGAGGCTGATTTAAGACCCTGGGTTTTGCAGGTTCAGTGGGATGCAAAGAAGGGGGCTTTGAGTGGCTCCTAATTCTGTCTAGATAATCCTTACTACTTGAAGGGTTTTCGTTCCAGGACCTGAGCAGAGGCCCTGATGGGGTGCTGTGTGCCCCAGGGTGGCTGCTGCTGCTCTGTACATTCTCTTGAGCCTCCAACCCTTCTTGCCCCAGAGCTTCAAAAACACGTCTCCCTCAAAACCCCTCCAGCTCCCATCACTGCAGCAAAACCTGCTCCATCTCCCCCTGTCCAGGTGGCCCTGCTCTTCTCCCCTGTGACTCTTGGCACTTTGCTCCCTTTCTTCTGACTGCGAGTGCTTCAGCCAGCCCCTTGACCAGTTGCTGTCCCTGTACTGTGTGCTGAGGGATTTCAGAAAGCAAGATATGAGTGTGCTTCTGGAGATCATAAGATGCTGCCCTACAGCCCACAGGCTCGTGTTGCATCTGCACAACGTGCACGTGAGAGTTGAAGGCATCTGCTCCCCAGACTCACCTGGTACCACAATAGCCCAGGCAGTTGTAGGTGAGAAGGACTCTTTACGCCTGGCCCTGTGGTGTTAGAAGTTTCTGTTACAGAGCTTAAGGCGGACACATTGACATTGGATGCTGCTGAAAACAAATGAGGGGTGTCGGGGGGGGAGAGGTTATAGTGACTCTTTGGCATTTCTGAGAAGCAAGCTCCCAACTAGGAGGCATATCCGTGCCCACGAGGTGGGCGTTCTGTGATGGGCCAGAGCATCTGCTGCCTTGGAGGGCTTTGACTTGTCCTCCTGTTGCTTTCATTGCATTGCCAGGCATCTCATGGTGCATCACCTGTGTGCAAAGAAACATCTGGAAAGGATGCAAATGCAAATCTGCATTTTATTGGCCATGCAGAACAAAGTCAGCACCTTCCAGCATCAGTTCTAGCGGGAGGAGATTGAAATACAGTGGTAGAAACTGTGGGGGGCCTGTCCAGGAGTCCTGCCTGGACATGGGTGTCTGCCGCAGTACGGGGAATGGGCTGAAATCAGGATGTTAGTCCACGCTCGTCTCTTGTGGCAGTATGGTTTTTATCTTCCTTTCCAGATTGGCTTTAAGATATGGGAAAGCATTGACATCTTTCCCACAGGAGAGATTTGCTGAGGTCCTTAGCTGCTACAAATCAATCAAGCTCTAACTCACAAAGCACCCTATAGGGACGCAGCTTCGATAGGAACCTTACCTCTGAAGTTTTGATGTGATTTTCCTTTTCTTCCAGCCACATATTCACCTCTCTTCATCGTGAAAATAAAAGCTGTGAGGAACCCTGGCGTAGCCTAGGAGCTGGGGCCCCACCTCCCTTGTCCCAGCCTTAGTGTCCTCCACCAGAAAACCATGAGTCATCACCTCTTGGCTCCAGCAGCCTTGTAATATGGGTTTTTTTTTTTTCCTCTCCTCCTCATCACCCCCCACCCCAGCTGGGGTGAAGAAGTGAGAAAGCAAATAGGAATAAATACTTCCAGCCATAAAAGTGAAATAAATCAATACTTCTTCTCTCAAGCCAGAGATGCTTAATAGGCAAGGATCCCTGCCAGATTGTAAAAAATGTGTTTAGTGTGCGGCTGGGGCAAGTTTAACCCTTGGACATAAACAGCTGAGCAGTTTCTCTCACCTCTGAATTAAATAACTTTTACTGTGGAGGGCTGTGATTAATAGAGGTGCCTCTGGTTGGGATGCACCAGGTATTTTGTGCCTGTGGATTGTCTGTGTGATTGCTTGGGAGGGAGAAGTTGTTGCCTGCTCCCTTCTGTGGGAGAAGTGATGCTTTTTTCTCATGAAGGGACAGCTCTATTTGCAGGTAATGTAGCTCCTGTGTGCTGGGCTGAGCTGGTAGGACTTTAGCTGCCCTTCCCAGGAATAAAGGACCTTTCCAGCTTTGCACCCTGCCTTTCTGTGGTGAGAATGCAGAGGAGCAAAACTCAGATAAGGCAACCCTGTCCCAACAAGCTCAGTACCACCCGTGACTGGGAAGAGCTGAGAGAAATTAATGCCCCAGGTACCTGGGACTTTCTCAGCATGCAGGTGAGGGTGCCTGAATGTCACCCTGCCCCAAGTGAGAATTGTCCTGGAGGGAAAATCTGTTTTGGGGGGAAGGGTACACGGGGAGAGGGTGTGGATACAGGAGGTTTAGTCTGTTTCCTTCGCAGGGCTGTTCCAAAGTCCTGCTCTGGAGGGGGTTTGGTTTTCCTACCCAACTCTCCAGCATGTGTTCCTTCTCTTTGCCTGGTTAATGAAGCCAGAGGATGGAATAAATCTTCTGTCTCTCTGAGCTGTGGCGAGGGAGCGCTGGGACTCCACCTGCAGTCTCTAGGATTTTTTAAATGTATTTTTTTCCCTTTTCCTTCTAGGACAGACTGTCCTGGCAGCTTCAGAAACTTCTGGCCAGTCTTTTCTCCAAAAAGAAGACAAGACACCAGGATGATGTGATGCATCCAAGGTTGGAGTAACAGGGATTGTAGGAAGTCCCAGTGAGAGATGTTCCTGGTGGGTGGGGGGAGGTGTTACCATTGCTGTGAGATAGTGTGGTGAGACCACATCAGGAGTAATGGGGATGCACTGGCCACTCTTTCTGAAGACCAGTGAAGTCAAATGGGAGCAGGTGTAAAGGAGCCCAGAGAGAAATTCAGAGTTGCAAAGATCCCATCATACTTCTGGCTTCACAAAACCAAGGCTGAGAGGGGATGTGTTGCATGTGGTTTGGAGCAGATCTACTCAGTAGTGAGAAAGACCATTTAGAGTAAGCAGACATTTACACAGGGACAGCTAATTATGGGCTGGCCATGAACTTGGGAGGCTGCTGGCAAGCAGAAGGCTCCTGTGTGTTAGAGCAGAAAGGTGCTGGTCCCTTCCAGTAGACTGGGACTGGTTTCAAGCAAAGCTGAGCAGGAGGGATTATTTGATGTAACTGCAGCACCACTCAGCAGCTGGGTGCAGGGGCATGGGGTTTCTTGCTAGTCTTATTTGTGATGGTCTGCTTGCCTTTTTGTGGGGGCTAGGAGTTCAAAGACAGCCAAGATATTTCAGAAGAGGATGGGGGGGGGGGGTGTCTGTTTCCCACACAGCCTTCCTGCACCTTTATAAGCTCTTTGTGCTCCCAGCACACAGACTGTTCGTTTAAGTGCTGCCTGGCACGCAGATGTTTGTCTGAACTATGGCAGAAGTGTTTCACTGAGAAAAGCCACGTGATGGAAGTTAACTTTGTATTTAGGAGTTGATGGCATCTGGCCCAGCTCTTAGGAAAGCCGTCCAGTTTCTGTGGGAAAGGAAAGCTGGCTGTACTGGGAAAGGTGATCCTGGAAATGCCTGTATCTGTTTTAATCTTTCTTTCTACTTAGAGCATGTTATTTTTCTTGGTGACCTACCTGTGGCAAGTAGAGGTTACAGGAGGTAGTAATGGAAAAGGCTGTTCTAAAACAGGCACAACTTTGTCCTCCTCTCATGAAGAATATTGCCCTTGGCTGGGACAGGACATGGGACCAGGTTGAGATCATGGTTGGTATAAAATGGATAAGATTGGTCATCACCTGCATGAGGCATTCTTTAAGGGTAGGAGAGAAAAGGGGGAAAAAAGGAGGGGTGGCTTTTACTGACTCTTGACACTTTGTGTCACACTGTGGTCTATCAGGCAGCTCCTCTCTTTTTTTCCAATTTTTTTTTGGACTCTGGGCTCTCCAGTTTGGACCTGAAGGTCTCTGTCGTTAGAGCAGGTGCAGTCCTGGGAGTTTTCCACACCTAAACCCACCTCTTGTTCTCAGCCCCCTCAAATAGGCACAAAGAATGGACAGCATTGCCTGACTGAGGTTTGTAAGAGCCTACTGCCTCCAAGATCCCAGCTTTTTGGTGTTGAGGTGTTGTTCTGGGGACACTAAACACCATCTGCATGGCTTTACTTATGCAGTTTCTTCCTTACACCCTCTTCCACCTCTAAACTTGGGAGAAAATAATCTCAGCAGTGCTTGGAAAGCTGTCTTTGGAAGTCAGGCCATGAAAAAGCTGGTGAATTGCTTTTCTGCCCAAAGTGAGTGAAGTGCTCCCAGTAGGGAAATCAATCTCCCGGAGAGCTCCTCCAGTTGAAGGCGGTCGCCCTGACTTTATGGAGTGTGTAGCATCTTCCCTGCAGCGGCCATGCATCCTGCTCCCAGGCAGCAGCACGCAACAGCTCATCCCTGGGATGGAGAAGCCTATGTGGGTGCATTTAAAGGTGGTAAAATGCTTTATGGAGGAAAGCTCTGGCTGTTCCACGTGCCAAAAGGACAACTCCCAGCACTTCAGCTCCCTCAGCATAAAATCACAGTGGCAGGTCAATCCCAGGGAAAGAAACTAAATCCCATTGAATTAGCCCAGGATCATGTGCAGGAGGTGAGGAACGTTTTCCTGGTGTTTGATCCTCTCTTGCGGGTACCACACCATTGCGGGTCACTTTTCAGCTCGCCACGGTTCAAACTGGCAAGGGGTCCTTGTTGATGAGCCCTCATGAGGAAGAGAGGCCAGCTCTTTGGTGCAACACTACTGCATTACTCTGGTGTTTCCTGAAATGGTAAGAAAAGACACTGCCTGTTTGGGTTGAGAGGGTTTTTTTGGGAGGGGGAGTGCCCCTGTGCTTCTTCCCCAGGCTTTCTGATGCTGTGTCCGAAGGTGCATAGGCTTCAGGGAAAGGACGCTCTCTAGTATCAGCCAGCATCGAGCTGGGAGGGCTCTGGCTTGATGGCTCCCCCAGGACAGGAGCCATCACGCCGGCTGGGATTTCTCCGGAGGTTGGGAAGTAGCTGCCAGGAGGGATCGGGGATGGGGGAAGGGAAAGACACAGTTTCTTTCAGCATTTGAGGGTGGATTAAGTGGAGCGTTCCTCGTTAGCTAATTGAAACAGTCAAAATGTCAAATGAGACATTCCAATAACAGTGATGTTAGGAGCTTTACCTTTTCATTTCTTTCCTCTCTTGTACCTTCAAGACGCAGGGACCCAAGTCCCTGCCTCTCCAGAACCCTCTTAAAGAGGGGCTTCAGGGGAGGATGGGGCAAAGACAGAAGCTGTTTTAATCCCTTCCAATTCCAACATTATTGTGTTTCAGCAAATATTTTGCAAAAGGATTTTCAGGATGAACTTCAAACAGACGAATGCCTCACTCCAGTGACTCGGGGAGCTTTGCAAATTTAGAAAAGAAAATGAAGATTGTTTTAGCTGACATTTAAACCTCTTCTCTCTTCCCAGCCTGTCAGGAAGCTTCATACACTTCGGGTCAGATGCTCTTTCCCTGAAGAAGAAAAGGATATTTATAGCCGGGTAGGACCATAACAGGGAAATCTCTAGGCTGCAGTACCTGTCAGATGAGGTTACTTATGGCCTCGATAGTAACAGGCAACCTGGAGCCCAGCACAGGGAAGGAAGAAGGTGATGGTCCAGCCCTGGGCTGCACAGGGAGGTCTAGCCCAGGTAATTTGGCCAAATTCCTTGAGGGTGAAGGTAATCTTGTCTGGAGCCTGGTATTTTATGAGTGAATGTTTCCCTTCTGTCTCACTGAGCTTTGTTGCCCTTGTGAATCTTGTGGAGTGCCGACGCAGAGAGATCTCAAAGCAGTCTGGATGGTTCCTGTCCCTTGGGGAGGGTAGGGAAGGGTTAACTAGAGATGCCAAACTCAAAAATAGCTTATCACGCAGCGAGGCTGTGCCTTGTCCGCCCTGGGTGGTTAGGAGCTCCTGAGGGGCTGATGGAGCATCTGTCTGAAGGTCTTGGTTCCTCCTTGCTTCCTCCCAGCCAGGGCTGAAGCTACGCCAGCGATGCTGAGCATCGCTGTCTGGGCTGCGGTTGTAGCAGTTTACTCCCAGGGATTAGAGTGATTGGGGTTTCTTAAGGTAAAGACAGCTTGCAAAGAAAAAGCAGCGTGTCTGGGGACAGCAGAGCTCTGGCACAACTTGCTCTTATCCAGAGCTTGTTCTACAAAAAGTTTCTTGTTTGTGTGTCACCTCTGATCCACCTCCGGTCCAGAGGGAGGGAAAGGGGCTGGGCAGCTCTGCTGCATCCTGTGGGCAGCTCACCGTGGGGTGGTTGTGCCTGGTGGGTTACCTGGGCCCTGGACCTTGCTCTGAGGCCCCGGATATGGCCATTTTGATGGACATTTTCATGTAGCTCAGAGTAGCTGAAAGCTGGGTGAAGGTTGATGTCAGGCTCATATCATGGGGCAGTGATTTCTGCATGGTGGTGGATTGTTGGACTAAGGCACAGAAACCTCTGAGCTTAAACTAGACCTGGAAGCCTCTCCTGTGCTGTAGGTTTGTGTGATTTCCCTTTGTCTGGCACGGGCTGATGTCCTTCTGTGGTTTCCTGTGTCTCCCTAGATTTTCAGGGAAGGAAGTCCAGGTGCAGGGCCTGGAGATAGAGCCATGTGCGGTCTGGCCAAGAGTCCCGGTTTAACCGTAAGGGAATGGGGACTCTATGGAATGGGGGTGTAGGTACCTCACAGAGCTGCGTGGGTTGCTGCAGGCACCCTTTTCTTGGAGGAAGACTTCTTGGGGCAAAGGAATAACCAAAACCCTCTTATACACTATGTCTCACAGAGATGAGACCTGGAGAGATCTTCCCTGGAGTTCACAGGCAACTCTTGGCTTGTCTTGCTCCTCTGGGCTGTGTAGAAGACCTCAAGGCACTGTGCAGGATGATGTTCCAGGGAACCTTGGGCTTTCTCTGGCTCTGCTGCTGTCTCTGCTTCCACGTCCCTTCCAATAGCAGCACTGTGGTTCTAAAACTAAGCTGCCCAGGTTTTTGTGATCCCCAGAAAGCAAAGCAACAAGTCTTGTACACAGGGAGCTCTCCGCCATGGTTTTCCTGCCATCTGCCCACCCCGGTGGATGCTAACAAGCTAGTAGATCTAGACCTGCTGTGCCTTGATAGAAAGATTTATTTTTAGGACCTTGATATTTAAAATGATCTGTTATAATTTCATGCTTAAATAACACTAAATAATGTTCCCTGTTTGCACAGTGTAATTGGAAGAGGCGAATAAACCAAACAAACCAGCTATGACTGAGCTTCCTTAGTATTTTCGAACTGAAACAAACAGTAAAAAACAAGGGCTCGGCCAATTTAACACTTTGAGGGTATTATTTAGCTGGCACCCTGCTCTTTCACTGTCACAGGCCAAGAAACCTGAGAGCTTCAGAGAGCCAGTGGCTTCTTGCCAAAGAAAACTCTGTTGGTCTTAGGTTGGAGGCGGGGAGGGGGTGGGAGAAGAGAAGAAAACAAAATTAAAAGTGAACTTCTTTGTTTTTTAGGGACTGGCAGGGCTAACGACTCTGGAAGTGCCATGGGATTTTATGCGAGTGCAGAAAAGACTTAGAAAATATTCAGTGAGTTCATTTTGGCTCCTTTCATGCTTCTCCAATCCTGAGGCTTCTTTATTGCTGCTTTATGTCAATTTGACACTGCTTGATTTCGCTGTCGCTCTCAATTTTTTTTGCCTTGCTGCGATGGCACTGCTGTGTTCCATGTGGAGCGGGCCCTTGCACTGATCACATCTGTGACATCCCCTGTAATCCACGTGGGCTTTCAGGGGATTGACCTTATCCTGGAATGGGGAGTTCAGGCAGGGCTGATGCTTCCCGATGTGCAAAGCCACAGGCGTATCATTAAGATTCTGTGATTAGTTATGAATGTGGTGTGTTCCCTCCTGGAAACCTGCCTGGGATATAGGGAATATAGCCCAGGTTTTTGAGGCTGCTGCACGTCAACTCATCAGTGTGTCTTTAGCTGGAAGGAGCCCTCCCATCAGAAGGGTTGGGAGTAACTTTTCCCTCTGTGTCCCTGTGCTTAGATGCCCCATGGAGCAATGTTCCTGCAGTTTCAGCCTGTGAGAGCAACGGCGCTGAGGCCCCTTGGCAGCCCTGTGTCCTGCTCTCAGTTCTTCCCATCCGGTGTCCTGTTCTCCTGTCCCAGCTGTCCTGGGAGGGGGAGCTGGCTTTCCCCCATACCTCCCCTCTTTCCCAGGCTGGTGAAGTCCTCCTCCACCTTCCCCTCCCTCGTCTCCGTGAGAGCCTCGGCTGTGTTTGTGCCCACATTAGCATTTCTGCTGACTGCAAGGATTGGTTTAATTTCATGGGTGTCATTTCCTTCAAGAAATCTCTCTCTGAGCAGCAGCCCGACGAATGCCTGATAAAACATATTTTCCTACGGTAATGATTTTATGGACCCATAAGTCATGAATTTATTATGATCTCAGCCCCTGCTGCTGATTGCTGTAAAATGCAAAGTAATTAACAGCAAGCGGTAGCAGCTATTCCCACCTGGTAGCGTGTTCTTGGGTACACTGATGGGTTTGATTAAAGTAATGGCTAAAGTGTACAGCCTGGGTGTAAAATATTAGCATGATTAATGCAGTATCCTAAATAAGAAACAAAACTAATGGGCATGGTTTAAGGAATTAAATATATATATATATATATATTTCTCTTCCTCCCTCTAGCTATTGTTCTGGCTCATTTATGCTTTCTTTTCTGTTAAATAATGTATGTGCTTGAGGACCAGGGGGCAGGCTGGAGATGCATATTGCAGTTTCATAACATCTTAAGTGCTTGTGTTAATTTTTCACTCCTCCCTTCTCTTTCCCCTCAACCTGCCATCTCCCATCGGATAGGGGGAGAAAGATAATCAAGTTTCCCTGAACTTGGCCCCAGGTCAGCTGGGATTTGATTTGGATCGCAGACAGCCTGGGGAAGCGACTCGGAGGCAACTTAAGAGTTGGACTCAGTTTCTGGCCTCGCAGAAAAGAAACCCTGACGCCGTGTTCACATTCCCATGGCTGGGGGTGATCTCCGGTCTGTCTCAGCAGCCTGGAGCCTCTAAGTTGTTTTTCTGGGTTGGTTTTCTTTTTTCTTTCCTCCTCACATGAAGAATAACTACATCTGTCCAGAATCTGCAATGCTGCTGCTGAGAAGAGGATGCTATTTCTGAGCAGTTTAGAAAAGCAGTGACTGGAGTTAGTGACAAATTAGCGATTTTTCTCCTCTCCTCCCTAAAAAAAACATATGTTGGTTTTCTGGTGTTTTTTAAGGGGAAATATTTGAAATAACTTGTTTTGGGGGATAAGAATAAAATATAATATGGGCTTTAAAAAAAAAATTAAAAAACACATATAAAACATTATTTGAGAATGAAGAAAATACCTGATTGCGGGGGGGTGTGGGGAAAGGCTTTTTTGACCTATATGTTTCGATCAGCTCTTCTTTGATTTGTAAAGATGCAAACCTATATGTTTTGATCAACTCTTCTTTGATTTGTAAAGATGCATACACCAATGTCACCTAATTCCCTCTGATCTGCCTCTAACTTTTCAGGGGTATCACTCTGCTCCAGTTCATGAAGCTGCCGTCTATTGGAAAGAAATAGTTTAGAAAGAACTCCAGAGAAAATGTACTTTCCATATCACAGGAGTTCCAGCTGGGCTGCTTCTGTTTTATCACACGACACGCATTTTCTTTGGAGGGGGGGACTTTTCTTAACCAGCAGAAGGGGGCTCAGCGTGCCAGTGTCACTGAGAATTGTGTTGTGTTGTACCGTGCAAATGGTGTTTTCTCCCTCTTGGGATGGAGAGGCTTCTGGGTTTGTTTTTGTAGATAAGATATAAACTCGGTAGCGGTTCTGCTAGTAAATACAAGTAGCCCCAAGCTCTGGAATATGTCTTGTTGGTCCCTCCAGTAATTTGACAAAGTCTCCTTCTAGCAGCCTCCTGAAAGTACAACGCGAACAATTTTGTTGATCTGTCGGTATCTGGAATAGTCGTGGCAAGGGACTGCTGGGCTCTGTCAGTAGTTCATCATCTCTCTGCCGACACTGACTTAGACTTTAGATATCTCACTCATAGTCAGTGATGGGTGCGATGGGTGGATCCTCCAAACAGGAATGGGTGTGTTACCAGGACTGCGACAATTAAGTTCTCTCTTGAAAATTGGCACCACTGGAGTGGTGACCACCATCTCTTGGGAAGGTTATAGGAAACCTCAGAAGGATACAGGTATGGGGAGCTTCCATGCAAGGGGAGGTTAATCAGATTGAGATGTCTTGGCTGTGTAAAGCAGCAGCTGGGAGAGGTGTGTGGTCAAGCTGTGTACAGTCCAGAGTGGGAGAGGTAGCACAGATGATTGTTTGCAGTGTCTGGCAGTCCAAGTTCTAAGGGCTACCTGGTAAATTCGTTAAGCAGAAGGTTTAAAGAAACTAAAATCCATTTTTCTGAAGTGTGTAATTACATGTGTGTTTCATTGCCACATGCTGCTATGGAGTCAAGGAGGAAAACAGATGTGTAGAGGGACTAGATCAACATGGGCAACAGATCCCTGGGGATGCTGCATGTAGCCAAAGGGTTTGCAGGGAGATGGGGGCCAAAGATACCCCATCCATCGTTTTTCTTCCTCCTCCCCTCAGCAAAACGGTGTCCATGTTCTTATACCCGCTGTGTCCTCTTGCCTTGAAACCGGCTGAGGGGCTCAACGCTGAAGGATGTAGCTGCTGTGGTTCCACTGACATTGCTTTCTTTCCTTAGGGTTGGATCCTCCCAGAGTCTTCTCCCACCGTAGGAGACCTTGTGTACTGGATGAGGGGACAGAGGGCAGGTGATGAAGGAAGGGCGATGATGCTGAGCTACTACACCATGGCTTTACACCAGAACCATCTGGGCTCAGATGTGGAGGACACCACAAACCCGTGAGAGGTAAGAGCCAAATGTGTGAATCTCATCCCAGCTATGAGATGTGACAGTGCTGCAGCAAAGGGAGGTGCATGATGGCTGGGCAAGGGAAGGCAGATCCTTTTCATCTCTTATTTAGGCAGTGTTTGCCTCGGCTGCCGCAGTCAGGCAGCGTGGCTGTGGGGTCATGTTTGGGAGGCTTTCCCAGCAGGACACACATGTTAATGATGTTTGAGGAGTAGTTTCTGTGGGAGACCTGGGAGCCAGGCAGTTCTGCAAATCAGCCCATTAGTAGTTTTAAAAGAAAACCTCCATCCTGTAGGAACTGCTTCGGCCTTTGTAGATGTGCCAGGACCATATCCCAGACTGCACCGCATCTGCTTCTCCTCTTAGATCTTTCCTTCTCTCCTTTTATCCACCCTTTTTCCTTCCCTCCTGGCTAGAGCTTTTTCTATTGCTCTTCTACCCAAAACACATGTTAGCTATTGCATCTCCGCTTCTCTTGCCTGGAAGTTTGCACGAGGATAGGTTGGCACTTCCCCCTCCTCCCTCCCACCTTTGGTTTTTTCCCCCCTTTTGGATCTAATCACCCCGGTGCAATTGAGCTGTGAAGCAGTTGGCAGTGGTCAGATTGAGCTGTGTGTGTGTGCTCTGGCACATACCTGGATTCTTGCATCGATAAAAATGAACAGAGACAGCTGCAGAGAGCGAGATCGCGTGGCCTTGTTTAAAGCACGCTCGCGCAGGGGTGTGAGCAGCCCGACCCAGAGCTGCCTGTCTCTCTTCTTTCGAGGTGGGTAAAAAAGTTGTTACTGGGCTTGATGTGTGGAGTTGGGGGGGGGGGGATACTGCTTTTCCCCACCTCCTCCCCTTGCAATCTGTGGCCGTGTGGCAGGTTGTCCTGGTTTCAGTCAGGATAGAGTTAACTTCATTTGTAGCAGCTGATGGAATGCTGTGTTTGGGAGTTACAATGAAAGCAGTGCTGAGAACACCCTGATGTTCTTAGTTGCAGTCAGACAGTCAAGGACTTTCTCAGCTTCTTCATATTTCTCTCTTCATGAGAAAGGAGGGGCGAAGCCAGGACAGGTGACCCAGATGGGCCAAAGAGAGTATTCCATGCCAATGACGTCCTGCCCAGGAGAACGGGGGGCTGAGGGGAGGAGGAAGAGGGGCGGTGGCGGGACGCGTGCTGCTTGGGGGGACGGTCGGGTTGCGGGACAGCTCTGGGTGGTACGGCCTGAGTTGTGTGGGTCGGGGAGAAACTGCATTGGGGATCAAGAGTTTCATCTTCTTTTGCTCTAAAGTCCTGTTAGCATTGGGATATTTGATCTTTCTGTTCTCTTAGTAAACTCTCCTTATCCCAACCCACGGGCCTCTTAGTTTCCTGGTTTTGGAGTTATTTGCCCCTTCCTTTTCCCTTCCCTTGTTTCCCCCCTTTTTCCCCTCTTCCCCTGCTCTTTTACTTTAAGGAGCAGGCAGCTGCGTGGATCTCGGCCCACAGCCGGGGGAAACCACAACACAGGTAAAGACGAGATCGTGTTTGGCGGGGAGGATTTATAGCTGTCGTGAGCCAGTCAGAGTGTCAGGGTAAATCAAGCCTGACGTTTTTAACATCTTCCCCACAAAAAGTGGGAGATGTTGGGGGGAGGGCAAGGGCAAACAGAGGAAGTATTTGTAATTTTATGTCCATATCCTGCTCGGCTAATCAAGGTGAGCAAAAGATGTGCCAGCCAGAGGAGATTTTCCTCGTTAGCTCAATTGTTTCTTTGCTTTGGCTTTTCCTTTCCTTTCCTCTCCTTTCCTGGACTACGACAGCAGTCTGCTCTGTGGGGGAAGAAAGATCCAGTTGAACGGTGCTGGTGGCTGTGGAGAAATGGTTCTTCCTCCTCCAGACTGGCTCTTGTCATACATCTCTAACCAGGTAAACAAAAACTTGTGGAAAAACACACTTTGGCAGAGGTCTGACTACCATTGGCTCTGTCTCCTTAGTCCTATCCAGACCCCCAAATCTACTGGTAGCCCTGAGGTGATAGAGCAGTGGCGTGCCATATCCTCTCCTGGTCCACTCCTAGCCCTCTCAGGAGCACCTTGCTCAGGTTGGACAGGCCTACAAGTGTCCTGTGGAGAGATAGAATAACTACATTACAAGGGGAACCTAATTCCAGGGGATTTCCAGCACCAGCGTGGCTTAGGACTTGTGCTTGGTGTGCCTCTTGCCTTGGCTCAGGCACACGCTGCTGCAAAGCCTCCCCGTGCCTTTTACCTTGCCACAGATGCAGGCTGCCTCCTTTCATCCCAGGTAGGCTGATTGCCTCTGGTGAATAAGGAGAGGTGGGGAGATGAAATAAATACATTAATGGGCACCTGCTCCTCATTCTTCCTGTGCCACTGTCCAGAGCGTTGGTGTCACAAATGGAGAGCAGCCTGGCTGCAACAGTGAGGTTAGCAGGGTGCTCTGCCTCCTACCAAAAGGGAAGATCCGGTAGACTGGGAAAGGTTTTGTATCCCAGGAAAGAGCCCTCCCAATGACAGGACAAGGGGCAACAGGTCCCTCTGAAAAATCTTCACTCTGTGGGTGACTGAGCACTGTCCAGAAAGGTTGAGGAGTCTCCTCCAGAGAGATCACAAACCTGCCTGGACACACACCTGCTCTGGGTGATCCTGCTTTGGCAGGGCATTGGGCTGGATGATCTCCAGAGATCCCTGCCAACCCCCACTGGTCTGTGAATTGGTGATTAAGAGCTGAGTGCTGGGTCGTCAGTGCTGGGCAGCATCATTAAAATTCCTTGCATGCATAGGAGTGGGCTAAGTCTTCAGCAGAGGGCAGGGAGCTTCTGAGCTCTGTGGGCTCGTGCTGATTTACACCAGCTGGGGAACTGGGCCAAATCTGTCTCATTCAATGAATGATCATTCAATTTTTCTCCCTGCTATCAAGCCCTTAAACAAAAGCCAATTGAAATCAATGGGAGACTTTCATCATTTTCAGGGTTATAGGCCTAAAAAATTGGATGCTTGGAGGAAAAGCAGGCAGGGGAAGAGAAAGGGAAGATGGAATAAATGCTGCTGTAACATCATGGTTTACAATGTAAACACATGTGAGTGAGAAATGCTTTAGTTACGATTCTCCAACAGCCACAATTCAGTAAAGCTGCACATGGAAATGTGTATATCAAAGAGCACCCTTCATTATGTGACCTACTCCATGGGCACAAAGGGAGCCTATCCCTCTGTGAATCCTTTCTCTGCGTGTCCTGTCTCTGTATGTGATTATGTTCTCTGCTTTTCTATTCCAGTTAGGGCTCTTATTAGCAGCGAGCACGTGCTCCATGGCGTGGTTGTTACACACAGAAGCGTAGGAAGAAGTGCTGCCTTCTGCTCCCAGGAACTAGCAGGATTTTTTATATTTTATTTTGCTGTAGCTAGAAGAGGTGGAGGTTAATACCTTGTCCAGCCTCTGGCTGTATTTTTGATAAAACCCTTTGTCCAGTGACCACAAAGTATATTGCAAGTACAGCAGGGTAAAGCCCCTTCGGACAGGTATTATCTGGCCTATTTTTACAGCTGAGAATTTGTAGCCTTCAGAGTCATCTAGGCGATGGTGCTGTCCTCACCTTGTCACCTCCTCGGCTGAATGACCTTGTCAGGATCAGTCCTTTCATCTCTATCCCCAGTCCAAACGCAGCCCTCTGGTATGTCTGGGTACAGTCAGATCCTCCCAACCTCAGCCTCAGCCTCCCCATCCGTATAACAGGTATGACAGTCATCCATCCCAGGGTAAACATTTCATTATGCGCTGCCGCTGAAGTACCTTGGAGGGGAGAAGACCTACAGATAAGTCTGCATTCTCATTTTGGCTCTATTTGTGTGCATGTTTTCTGCTTTAACTTCCTTTCTCTTGCTTTGCCTGCTCATTAGTTCTGCCTGAGTGCAGGACCTCTCCAAAAAATGCAGTGTTGGCAGTGGGCATGAATTCTTAACGACTCCTGTCTCTAATGACAGAAACCGGGGCCAGGCAGTCGGTTTGCTTGCTGAGAGGAGGAAAGGCAGACTGTAGACCGTAGCTCTGTGCTGCTTTCTCTTGTTGAGGGGGGTGGGGGGTGGGGTGGTGAGTCTGCAAAATCACAGGAGGATCTGCAAAAATATGCTCAGGTGTTGGCCTGCTTCTCGTGCTGCAAGGAGAATTGCTTGGGATGACAGATGGAAAGCGATGCCTCCCAGCCTGTGGAAGGTGTTGAATTTGTTTTTAAAGCTCGCTCTGGCCTCTTTCTGCTGTTCCACCCAAGAGATCAACAACAGATTTTGGCTTTCGAGCCGAAGCTCGAAATGCTGTGTTCTGGAGGCCCCAACATATGAAGGGCATTGAAATGGGCCCAGAGGAGGGCCACAAGATGATTAGAGGTGCTGGAGCACCTCTCCTGTGAAGACAGGCTGAGAGAGTTTGGGTTGTTCAGCCTGGGAAAGAGAAGGCTCTGGGGAGATCTTACAGCAGCCTTCCAGTACCTGATGGGGCCTACAGGAAACCTGGGGGAGGACTTTTTAGAAGGGCATGGAGTGGTAGGACATGGGGAATAGTTTTAAATTGGAAGGGGCTAGATTTAGATTGCATGTCAGGAAAAAAGTCCCCACTACAAGGGTGGTGAGGCCCTGGCACAGAGTGCCCAGGGAGGTGGTGGCTGCCCTCTCCCTGGAGGTGTTCAAGGCTGGGTTGGATGGGGCTTTGAGCAGCCTGGTCTAGTGAGAGGTGTCCCTGCCCCTGGCAGAGGGTCGGGACTTAATGATCTTTAAGGTCCCTTCCAAGCATTCTATCGTTCTGTGATCCTGAGTCTGACCTGCCCAGTGCCCTGTTGTGCTCTCCACCTTAATGCTGAGAGAAAATAACAAACCAGTAAAAACCCCCCACAAAACAACACAGCAATCAATTTAAAGGGGAAAACCCCAACAAACCAAGGGTTCTGTTGTACTTAACATGAGAAGGACTTCCCTCCATGGGAAACTTAAAACTTTTAGTAATGTTTTTAGTAATGTTTTTTGTCACTGTCTTCCATTTCTAGTCTGTACTTGTATTCAGAGATTCCCTGACTTCTTGCAAATGCAGTTTTTAATGTAAGCTAGCTTTTCCTTTCACAAGCTCTTTATATTTTGTTTAAAAAAAGAAGGAAGTCTTGGGAAGATAAAATAGGTGGGAGGGGAAAGGCAGCCGAATCCTGCCTGGGTGCTGTTCGTTCTGTTTTATTTAATGGTGGGGTAAGAAGAAAGAAGAAAAAAGCATTCAAAATCCTGATTTTTTTTTTTTTGGGGGGGGGATTTGATGTTTCAAAGCCAAACCAGAGAAAAATTGCACTTTGTGGTGGTGAAATCCTGAATTCTCATTTTGCTGGGTCCCTGCTGAAATGTCATTTGGGGGAATTGGTTTGTTTCTGATGCAATCTCAGTATGCACTGAGAAAAATTTCAAGTTCCTTCTGGGCTGTCTGCTCTCTCTTAGAGCTCTGGTTGTTTCTTTTGATTTGTCCTTGTTTCTTCTTTCCACCTCCATCCTTGCTAATGCCTTTCTTCTATTACTGTCCCACTAAAATTGCTGGCACCAAGACATGGCCATGAGGCGTTTCTTTGCTGGATGGCACTCGTTGGGGTTGAGATCTTGGTGATTCCCAGAGCTATTGTCTTGGGTTGACCCAGTTGCCTCCATTTTGCACATTCATTTTTGGAAAGTTTGATAGACTCATAGAATCACTAGGCTGGAAAAGACCTTTGAGATCGAGTCCAACCATCTCCAACTCAGGATACCTCCCTCCACTTCTTATAAATGGAAAGGCAGATTCTGGCCCATAGAGGGCAGTCAGCTAGGCAGGATCTTTATCTTCATTGATCAGAGAATCATTCTGGTTTTGCAGAACTGAAGTTCAGCCTCCTTGCCAGCTTTCTGTTCCTCCATAGCTCAGATCAGTTAAATAAAGATGGTAGAAGCCATCTGTGGATTCTTTGGAACAGGTTGATCTTTCATTTGGAAGAAAGGAAAGAGAAAGCTAGGAGGTGTCCTGGCCATGAACACTTTGGGATTTGCCTTATTGCAGTCCCTTCTGTGTCCATGGCTCCAGGGAAATGAACTGGTGTTCAGTGTAGTTCTGATAGACAAGAACATGCTGGAACACTGGGGTTTTGCAGCTCTGATGGTGGTTGTGACACAGCAGTCTGAACTTCAAATGGTCTCTGGAGTGTGGCACGCTCTTCAGAGCTCTGGGGGAGCTGCTTCTATGTGAAGCCTGTGACACAACCTTGGAGACATGACCTGTCTGACCAGAACGGGTAGAAGAGTGGACCCACCACCTCTTGTGGTACCCAGATGCTCTTGATGGTGCTCTGGGTTTGGCCAGCTGGTAGAGCTGAACCAGAGCTGAAGGTACCTGGTGGTGCCTGTTCCTGGCTTTGGCAGCGTGCCGCCCAAATGCGTGAGGCGTGGCCATAGGTCCCAGTTGTGCTTCCAGAGCTACCTCAGCCTGTAAACCTAATGACTCCCTTAGGCATAGGCTGAAGTTCACTTAGGCCAACTCCAATCTGTGCCTAGTGATTGTCAGGCTGCCCTGCCCATTGAGAAGTAAAAAGGATGCCTGCAGGAGGAGAGCTGAGAGATGGAAGGCTTAGATGAGACGCTCAGCTACTGCTGGTCAGAATGTTCAGGATCATCCTGGAAGTGGCTGGGGTGTGGTGAGGGTGCAGTGCATTCCTGACATGAGCCACAGGTCTGACTCTGGGATGAAATATTCAATATCCGTTGGTAACGAGGTCTTTGGGGCTCTCTGCTCCATGTCTCTTGCTGGCAGGCAGTTCTCTTGTCTGTGTACTTCCACCCCGTGAGAAGGCATGTTGATTCCACATTCCACTTGTTCTTGAGGGTGGCTTTTGAAATCCTGTCGTAATTATTCACGAGCAGTGATTGGAGCCCACGCTCAGAAACGCTATTTGCATCCAGGGAGGATCTGATTATAATTGCCGCGGGGAAGTTTGTTTGAGATTCTGTGTCTGCTTGAAATTTCTTGATGATGCTCCTTGGGCAGGAGAACTGGGCAGGAACAAGGACTAGAGGAGGGTAATGAGAGGGATGGGGGTGCTGGGCTTTGGGTGTGGAAATTGCTTTTTCTTCAGAGAAGATTAATGTGGTGGGACTCTTTAGGTGGAGAAGAAGCAGAGCTGTATAAACTAGACTTACCTGGCAGATCTTCAGGCTACCACTGTCTTCTCCACCCTAACGACTTGAGAAAGATGCATGTTTTGTTGGGGATGGTTGATTTAAATCACCCATTTTAATCATGATTTAAATCAACAAGCAGGAAATCTTGATTTAAAAAAACATGTTTTAATCTTGTGTTTTAAAGTTCATTTCCTAATGAAACATAGTTTCTCATTGGTTGGCATAATTTGGTACTATTTTTGGCAAAGCAGAAGGGGATGCGACACCCATACATATTTATTGGTGCGACTGTGGAGTTTCACATATATATATATATATATGCTCTGATTTGGACCTTTTTACATCTTTTTATTACATTGGAGAAATGGAAAACATGTGATTTCTGATTTATTAGACAGCTTCCTTTTTTTTTTACACACTTGTCTCAAGCTATGTGAGGACAAAAATGAAAATGCAGTTAAAAACGAAGAAATGAAGAAAGCAATTAGGAAGTTTCTTGGTTGGCACCATGGAGCAGAGGGCTAGAATGAGCCTCTGCAGATAATCTTCCCCCTCTGTTGGTGTTGAGGTGAGATCAATTACACCTTTCCCCTCCGCACATGTGTTAGTTTAACCTTTCCGTAGGTGCCCCCAGCGAAAACTCCAGGAACTTTCATGGTATTTGTTCTGGGGAGAAAGTTGGTAGGGCTTTGTTTCTTTTTTTAATGTCTAAAACTTAAGCTTTCGTTGCTCCCAGTTAAATTATTTCTTCTTCTCCTGCCACCGTGAACACAGAGAACAATCGACTGCTGTCTTAATAACCTGCTAGCTACTGGAAGATTGTTATGCCTCCGTGCCTCAGTCTTCTTTTTGTTTTTTCCTAGTTCATTTAACCTTTCCGTGACGGTGGTTCTTCCTAAAGCTCTGACTGTTCTATTTCTTTTCTCCTGGACTGCCTCCCGTTTGTGGGTTTGGTTTTTTTTTTTCACACCTTGTTCTGCATCTACAGTGAAATGGCTTTGAGGATGCTTCCAAAGGAGGACCGGCTTGCTGCAGCGCATAGGCAAACTGTGGAACTCACTGCTACAGGATATTGCAGATGCTAAAGATTAAATGGGTTTGGAAAGTGGTTAAATGAAGTAATGAAAGATGTTCTGGAAGGCCTTGTGAGAGTGGGATAAGTGAGGCACGGAAGAAGGGGTAAAACGCTCCCCCTTTATCCCACAGTTTCATTGCTGGTTTTGAGGTCCTGCTAGCCCCTTGGGGTCACACTCCCACTAAGTGCGCTGCTCTGCATCCGTGCCATGTTGTTGCGATGTACTGGGAGCCTGTTCCACTACTCTGCTTCAGAGAAGTGCTGGGACGTGGCTCTGTATTCCCTCCCTGAGCTTCTCTTTGCACAGTCTTTCCAGCTTCTGCCCTCCAGCTAGCTCGGACTGAAGCCATTGGGAGTCAGAGCCTCAGAAAGCCTAGGTGGAAGCAGGGGGTGTATGAGCTTCCTGGGATTTGCATATTAACCCAGAGGCAGTTGGAGTAATGTTCATCTCTTTCCTATGGCAAATAAGGGTTTTGGGGGAGTGGTGGGAAGTTTGTTGGAGCACGATGGTGGTTAATGCTATCCGAGCCAGGCTGTGCTAGTGCTGTAAACAGCCCTTGGGAAGTAAAAATCTCTCTCTTCCCCAGAATGTACTGGATTCGACAGCTCTCCTTTTATCTCTTCAGAAAGTGCTGAAGTGTTTCTAGCTGCTCTTCAAAAGCAATTCTGCACTGCCCAGAGGGGGCTGTAATTCACGTGGGGAGCCAGGAGAAAATGATGCTACTCATCTCAGCAGAAGTGTGTAAACCACTTAACTCCTGGCTTCAGCTCCTGAGCAAGATTTAAATGTAAGGATGGGAACGTGGTTACAAGGACTCTGTGGGTCACCAGCAGGGTAAGAGTATGCTCGGAAGCCATTGCTTTTGGAAAGGCAAGGTGTGAGGAGAGTGCTGCTTAGTTCTGTAGCACCTTCAAGGGTGTTCAAAAAGGTAATTGTAATTTTTGACTTTCCTGTTTGTTGAGATCTCATGATGCTCTGTAGTTGCCATGAGAGTGCCCTGTTATTGAAGGTCTTGAGAGAACAGTCTCTGTTTGCTCCCATCTGTTCTTGGACTTTCAAATTCCTTTTTTTCCTTTTCAGTTCACCTTATGGAGGGGAGAACTCTGAAAAGACTCTGTCTGGGTTTAACTCTGCTGAGGCCACTGGAGAACAGTACAGATGGGGTAAGTCCACTGCTCCTTGCATGAGAATGAGGATGGGAGATTTAGAGTAGACATTGAGAAGAAATTCTTTATGATGAGGGTGAGGAGGCCCTGGCACGGGGTGCCCAGAGAAGCCAGGGCTGCCCCTGGATCCCTGGTAGGGTTCAAGGCCAGGTTGGATGGGGCTTTGGGCAATGTGGGCTAATGTCCCTGCGCATAGCAGGTAGTGGCACTAGGCAGGGGCTTTTGGGATCCCTTCCAATCCAAACCACTCTATGAGGAAAGCTGGGTGGGCTGAGGATGGGCAAAGCAAGAAGTTGCTTGTCATCTCCCAAATGATGCTCAGAAGAGGAGGATGGGTCCATAACGGGCTCATCACAGGCATTACACCCCTTGCACATGAAAAATCTTTGCACAAAGCCATCTTTGTTTCAATAAATAATAAAGCTGGGCAGTGTGCAAGCTGCCGGCTTGCGCTTGCCTCCTCCTTGGCATTGGTGTGCTTAGCAGTGCCTTTGCTTTTGCTGAAGGAGCAGAGATTTTCTTTTAACTCTTCCTGCTCTGTGAAAGCAGAGAGCATGCAGAGGAGGAACAGGTTTGCATTCTGCAGGTTGTCATGGTGTGGGTGCCAAAACCTGTTCTTCCTCTACTAGTCTTGGGTGCCGAAGGTGATCAGAGCTTCTTATATAGGCCTCTAGCTGTTGGCTGCTTAATTAACTAACGGTCCTAGAAAGCTCTTGGAGAACAATTGATTTTATCCACTTCAGTTTCCTTATCTCTGCTCCACTGGCACCCAGGCAGTTGTGCAGCCAGTTGTTGGGTGGTGGGACATGGCTCCCTTTCCCAACCCTGGTTTTTAGCCATAAGTTTTTTTGGATTAGAGATTTAGTTGTAGAGAAAACAAAACCCTCTCTGTAGCTGTGTGGGAAACATGCAGCTGTGGCTGCAATAGCCTTGAAGTATGAATGGCACAGGGCGAGGAAAACACGATCAGCATTATTTTGCTGCTGCCTTGCTGGCCTGTCTGTGCTCTACACCTGACCCAAGGACACATGTGAGAGCAATATGAGATATTCAGCCCCTTGTCGTGTTGTGTCTTTTCTTTGCCTCTGGCCTGAACCTAGTTCTTTTGGTTGCTAGTCCTTTACAATTTTACTGGTAGCTCTCCTGGTGATACATGTCATGTTGAACTCCCGTGTTGTGGGAGCATGTGACAGAGAGAATCACAGCCTGTATTTTAATAAAACTTAATATTCCTCTGCCTCCATAAAAATATCGATGTGAGGCGACACAGTGAAGCCCTGAGGTCTAGATACGAGAAGGTAGAGGGAAGATCTACCCCAGGGGTGTGTGCGTGTATCTAAGTCTTCCCTGGTGCGGGGATGTGGACTCCTGGTGTCATTGGATTTGCTGAGGCTGCTATGATGGGGCTTGCTAGGGTGAACTGGGGTTTGAAGAGAATTGAAACTGGCTGTGAAAGAGAAATTCATTACCAGAGTTGTCCTCCAGCTTCATACTAGATTGGTTTCTGCATCTTCTTTGCCAAGGGTAGAAGAAATTGATAATGGCTTTAAAACTCAGTGCAGTTCTTCCCCCATGCCTCCAGCTTTCTCAACCGCTTCCTTACTCCCCTTCCACATACCCAGCACAGAGCCCACCCAGCGGCTCATCACCTGGCCAGTTAAACACATACTCCTCTGGTGCCTTTGTCCTCTCCCCCTTCCTACAGCACCTGTGACCCTACAGGCATTGTGGCAGACTCCTTTCTGGAGCCAAGGGCAATTGGGTCAGCACCTCCTGCGTATGGTGCTCTGTCGCAGAGGGAACTACTTCTCTTTTTGTTAGAGAATGATAAAATATCCCAGCACACACAGTGGCACCTCTGCACAAAAGAGTTGATGGTCCCTTGGGCCTAGAAGTGATCTGAACCCTCCCCTCTGCCCCCACGGACCCCAGGATAATCAAAGTTGACTCTGTTCCGTATTTTACACTGGCTTAATTACCTTAGTAGGTCCCCGTGGGCTGCTGGTGGCTAGGGAGGTGATGATGCTTTGTCTGAAACCCAGAAAGGGTCATTAAGTCAACCAGTTTGGCTGCTTGCATGACTAAGAGAGAGAGCCCCAGAAATGTAATGGGCTGCTCGCAGGCAACAGCTCGTGCTCAATATTTATAGAGAAATGGTGCTTTGAAAAGACCCCAGTTTTGTTTTTTTTAGCCTGTCCTGCTGTTCTCTCATTAGGGCTGAGCCTTGCTGTTAATACGGGAAATGCAGGCATCTCTTCACAGCAAAGGCAAATACAAAAGCCCTTTGCTTTCCTTCCCGTTTTGTCAGGAGCACCCCGCTGTTCCCCACTGCTGCCTTCCACCTTCAAAGGGAGTGGATTCTCTCCACCACCCTCCTGACTAGAGCACAAGCCCTTGACTGGTTGCTGAGCACGTCCGTGCAGCCGCACTGTATCCCTCTGGTCGGCTTTTAATAGCGAGCGGAAAGAAGAAAAAACAAACAATGCAACGGCTTGGGAGAGAAGGGGTGAGAGTTTGGAAGTCCCTGGGGTTAAATCTCTGTTGCACTTTGGTTTTACTGTTGTCGTGGTTTCCCCCTGGCTGTGGGCCGAGATCCACACAGCTGCCTGCTCCTTAAAGTAAAAGAGCAGGGGAAGAGGGAAAAAGGGGGGAAACAAGGGAAGGGAAAAGGAAGGGGCAAATAACTCCAAAACCAAGAAACTAAGAGGCCCGTGGGTTGGGATAAGGAGAGTTTACTAAGAGAACAGAAAGATCAAATATACCAATGCTAACAGGACTTTAGAGCAAAAGAAGATGAAACTCTTGATCCCCAATGCAGTTTCTCCCCGACCCACACAACTCAGGCCGGACCACCCAGAGCTGTCCCGCAACCCGACCGTCCCCCCAAGCAGCACGCGTCCCGCCACCGCCCCTCTTCTTCCTCCCCTCAGCCCCCGTTCTCCTGGGCAGGACGTCATTGGCATGGAATACACTCTTTGGCCCATCTGGGTCACCTGTCCTGGCTTCACCCCTCCTTTCTCCTGAATAGAGAAATAGGAAGAAGCTGAGAAAGTCCTTGACTGTCTGACTGCAACTAAGAACATCAGGGTGTTCTCAGCACTGCTTTCATTGTAACTCCCAAACTCAGCATCCCATCAGCTGCTACAAATGAAGTTAACTCTATCCTGACTCAAACCAGGACAACTGTATAACCTTGGAAAAGTCACTTGTGTGCATCTGCTTGGTACCTGCAAGCATGGCCTCTGTCTGTATCAACGTGGTCTGGTCGACTCCTTTAGTATTAAATGGTGGTTGTGTTGCTTTTAACCGCGGTCCATCTGCGGAGGGAAATATGTGGGTGTTGAAATCAGGGTCACTTTGAAAGCGGGCTTCAGATGTTTGTGTTTCTCAGGTGCTTTCAGCGATATGACCCACGCTTTATGTTGCAGGCTGGAAATACTGCAAAAGGCTATTTTGAGACCTGCTAGCTTTAATTTAGATCCAGGCTCCTACTAGTCCTCGCAAAATGAGCCTGACACCCTGCACTGTGCTGTTCTAGTGAAAATGCATTTCTTCAGCTTTTTGGCTGTGCTTTGGATAGACATCTGTGTTCCGAGCTGTGTGTAATCTCTGCCACCAAAAGGATAGGGGCTCTGGCTCTGCAGGGCTGGTTGGATTCATGTCAGAATTCTGCTTTCCTTTCCTGCTCTGGAAAAGCGCTGGCCGGGTGAGTATCTCTGATGAGAAAATGCTTGGTTAAAAACTCAGAGGGATACTCCACAGTGAACCCATGGGAGAATCCGTTTCCCAAGTCTCCTCCTCTCTGCAGGGGCTATTAAGAGATTAATTTATTCTGCTTGAAGCCTGCAGGTTTATAAACACAGGCTCTTCTCTTTGGCTGAGTTGAAAGGAACAACTTCCATTTGATTTCCTTTGGGACTGGAGCTGGCTGTCTCTATTCCTCAGTTCAGGAGTGTAGCAGGGGAGAGGGGAAAGCCAGGAGAGCACTGAGAGGGTCCTGGTTGGTGCTGGACTAGGAAAACCTGCATTGGGGTGAGGATGGATAGCAAATATCGTGATCACATGCCCAGTAAAACTTGTGCTGCTACAGCAGCGGTTCCCTGCCAGAAGGATTAGCCCCATTAGAACTCTTGCTGAAGCATCCTTGATGCAAGTGGGTAGATGAAGAGGTGGCTGAGGACATGATTTGGCTCTTGGGCTTCGGTTGAACTATTTGGGTTTGGAATGTGGGGGCTAGAGGCAGCTTTCCCTGGAAAGGTGCATCACTCGGGAGAACACGCTGGCATTTCAGGGGCCTCTGAGTGTCACCAGTATGTTCAAGGTGGCTTTAGGCTCATGACAGGAAACCTGCAGTGTCTGGGAAATTGCAGAGCTCCTTGCAGAACTAAGGCTGGAGAAAACAGGTGTTCTGGCTTCTCTTTCCTTTTCTTTGGGGTTTTTTTTGGGGTTTTTTCCCTATGCCATGCTTAGGAAGATGCAAATACTCCGAGGACCTGTTCATGCCTGAGGCTTCTTGGTCATTCTGTAGCTGGTGAGGTCACTTTTACCCTGTGGAATGGATCGAAAAGCTTTTCACTGGAGTAACTTGCCCTCCTGTGCAGGGATTGAAGGGTTGTGCTCCTTGGCTTGTGAGACAGAATGACTGCAGTTGCTTTGAGAGCAGGAAATCATCTCTGTAAAGCTGTCTAGAAAGCCTTGAGTTCAGGTACAAGCCTCGTGTTTATGGGAACATAAAAGGAGCCATGGAAACTAAATATGGGTCAGAGGACCTGCAAGTGGGAAAAACCAGAGGGATTGTGGAGTTACCCTAATTTCTCTGCTTTTGGGTTTGCTGTGCTGGTTTCAAACCTGTCTGGGATCCTAGGCTCTGAAGGAGTCTCTGGGATCTCAGTGAGGAAGGAATTCTCTGGGAATAGTGGCAGGCAAAGGGCCTCACCTAAATGCTGGTTCCAGGAGGACCGTGTGCTGCTCAGTCCCACACATGCTTTGGTGTTCCTGACCTTTCTCAGGGCTTGACAGGAGAAGAATGCAGTTTTACATCCATTGTTGACCCAAAACTTTGCTTCTCTCTGCTCCTTTATCTAGAGGATTACTCTGTGTGGCTCCACGTGCCCTCAGCAAGGATTCAGCTGCTCTGCAGTCCTCAGCTTGATCACAGGGAAGCTTCCTCACCTTGCTGCTGTCAGCATGTTTTTGGAGACCCTGGGTGTCCTGTCAGCTGTTACAGGCCATTAAAGGATTTGTTTTTCAGTGTATGAAAAGGCTTAATTCAATTCTCATTCTCTCCTGGCATTCCTCGGAGGTGAGTGCGTCCCCTCGGCTTGAATCCTCCGATGCTGCTAATTGACTTGAAAGTAGCTTGTGTCTCCTTGGAAATGTCACCCAGCCCTTTTCAAGTGCAATTCCAGGCAATCAGGATCAATATGTTTCCTTAGCTAAGGGTATTAGCACATGACTGACAGCCCTGCAGCATTACCTTATTCATATGGACTTCCAGATGCTCATTTTTCTTCCCTGTCTCAGCCCTGGTCCCAGGAAGGGGGGACAGCTTGGAGTGGAGCCATCCCCTGAGCTGGGATTGTTCACAGAGCACTGCAGGGTACAATGCTGGCTCTCACGTGCCCATTCCAAATCTACGAGGTGCTGTTGTCCCCCATCTCCTGGGCAAAATCCAACTGCATCGTCCCATCCACTCGTTCATCACATCGTGGCCTTGAGATGTCTTGGAAAGGCAGGGGCTGAATTTTCTTGCCCAGGTTAATCGGTGCGGTGCTTTCTTTGATGTACAAAAGGATGTCAGCATATTTTTGTATCTTTGTACAGAGAATACCACCTATGTAATGATCTCTCCTCAGATCCCTCCCTCCTTGTCCTGGGAAGGCTGCAGTCCACAGTAGAGGGCTTCCATTGCTTTCCTTGTCGTGTGGTCATACTGGGGTGGTCCTGTTGCCCAAACCCTTTGGGTTTTGCATTATATCTTTCACTACATACCTGTTTTCCTGCTTTCTTTCCTTGGAAATGTTTTCAGTTTATCTTCCCAGCAGCCCTGTGAGGAAGGAGAGTGCTGTTCCCTCAGTTTAGAGGTAGGGGGTGAAAGCACCAGGACGTTTATTTAGAGGAGCTTGCAAAAGCACTTCTGCGAGTGAATTTGATCCAGGCCGTGGTGCCCTCTGCTTTTCTTGCTTCCCTCTGTAATAAGGCTGCCACAGGCGATGCAGCCACACTGTTCCTCTCGCTCTTGCATCCCCTCTGCACCCCAAGTGTGCCTCTTTCCTTGGGAAGCAGAGGGCACCTTACCCCCAGGATGGGAAACACCGACTCAGGGGACTTAGGAGCAACAAATCAGGAGCAGTTCAAAGAATATTTCAGCTTTTCAAAGGAAGAAACTGAGACGCTGAGAGACCAAGAGCCACGTCCTAAGCAAGAGCTCCCTGGCATCTGTAAGTCTCAGAGCCACAAGGAAAAATTCCTGAAGTTAACTCCCAAGCTGGAAACATTCACATACAGAGGAAGGAGGTGTGCTGCACCGTGGTACTGGGAAAACTTTGAGGGCTTCTCCTCCAGGGTGTGAATTTGAGTGTCTCCTTTACAGGCACTGTCATCTGCCACCACCTGGGATTTGTAAACACTGGAGAGGCAGAGGTGAGGAATCTATGTCAGGAAGCTGCTGACAGCATGTTCCCAAAAGGCACATCAAGAGATAAACAAGAAAAGCTGGAAGTTTTAAGCCGTGGGGCTGCCTGGATCCCTGCAGGTGCCTCTCTGAAATTTTGTCCCCTCTGAAATGAGTCAGGAAGGAGTTAATGCGTGTGCCCTGTCAGACAGCCAGAACAAGTGCATCCGAAACTCTGGCAATCAGAGGCAAGCAACAATTATTAACGCCTTGGCATTTAATGTGGCAGATCATTTATGCCCCCAGTTATATTGTGTGTTCAATTCCAGAACACTCGGAGTTGTCAGTCAGCAGGTCCATAGATAATGGCAACCTTAGCATCATGTCAAGGGGCTTCGCATCATCAGGGATAACGAACATCTCCCACTGGTTTCTTCCCATCATTCATCTGAGATCCCAAAGTTCATCATGCAAATGACAAACAATGTTAATTTTCTACAAATAATTCCTCCAGATGTCCACAGGATTCCAGCGCTCTTTGCCCAGATCAGTAAAATATGTTTGTCTCCCTCCCTATAATTCATCACTAGGCCCACAAATCTCCCCAAACTCTCTATAAACAAAGCAGGAGGCAGAGCACAGAGGATGATAGTTCACCGCAGATGTGTCTTGTGGCCTCTCTGTGATGCACGCAGGGAAAGGAGTGATGGAAGAAGTGAAGAAGTTTCTTCTCAGGTGACTTCGACCATGCTTAGTCCTGCAAATCTGGTGTGATGGTCTGAGCAGAGCATCACAAACACAAAGTCAATGTGGGAGGAGAAACTCGGGAGGAATATTTCTGCGCTTAAAATGTAGGTCTGGCACACAGGAATGGCTAGATCTGGAGTGAAACCTGCTGCAAACCTCCTCTGCATCACTAGGGGACTCTCCATCAGATCATCGGGCTTTATCGTGGATCTGTATCAAGCTGTCTTTTCCGATGAGTGCTGAAGCAAATAGGCAGTTTGATTTCTTCCAGCATCTCTCAGCTCCCTGAACTCCAGATGCAGCCCAAAATGTATGAAGAGCTCAAAGCCAGGGAACTTAGAGCCACAGAGCACTAGTAGTTTTGGCTTGGGCAAATTTGAAGATATGATGCAGGAATTAGGTCCAACCAACCTATCTGGAGTAGGGCGGGCCTGTGCTGAGGCAGCCAACAGAGTGACTATTTTTTATTCGCACAAGAAGTTGTCAGGCAGCGAGGACAATAGTCTGAGGAAGATGATGTGATACCTGGGCCTCCTGCCCATGTTTCAAGGAAAGTAAAGTTCAGGAGAGTTTGGAAACGCCCAGATTGGCTTCAGGCTAGAAGAGCTTCTGTACTTGTGTTTTATTTGGTTGGATATATTAAAAAATATATTTTAATTTGGCTATATAAAAATATGTGTTATTTTATTTGGTTGAACATCGGCTTCCCAAAAGTCTTTCTTCTCTATCTGCTGAGAGCTCTTGTCTTGCATTGGCACCCATGCAGTGCTAAGAGTCAGCATAGGGACTCAGCCCTGAATCACAGCACAGAAGCAGCCTGTCCTGGGGATGGAACTGTTGTAGCACAAGGATGGAGCCACCTACTAAAAGCAAGGTTTGTGTGTGCTGGGGGAGAGAGCACCCAAGACTCCATGGGAGGCCCTGGAGTGGGCCCCTCTTGCCAATGGCTCAGCAGAGTAGCGTGGTGGGTCAGAGTACAGTTTGAATGCTCTTGGAGCATCCTCTTGACCTCAGCCCAGGCTTTATGTTGACAGGCAGGTATTGCTGCTCCGCTCTTCTCAATCTGTTTGCCGCAACTGTAGCAGGACCAGCTTTGCTGTGGCTTTTTTCTCTCCATTGTCCTGGCTCCTGCCAGCCCTCAAAGCACGTGCCTGCTCCCTCCCCTGCCAGCCTTGTCACACTGGAAAGGTTTTTAAGGGTCCCTCTAAGTGGCAGCTGCTGTGTGGCTTTTTGGTTTTTGTGTGGTTTTTTATGATGAGTTGGAAATTAATTTCTTTTCCGCTGGCATCGGACTATCTGTTCCCTATGTCACAGTGCAGAATGAGCTCGTAACTCTCTTGACTGCCTCGTGGCTGAGTTATGTGGTCTTCTGTAGTATAGCCCAAAGGGTTTAATTTAACTGCGGATGTTTTGAAGGAAGCAGTGGAGATCTGACAGCTGGCTGGTGCTGTTGCTGTCCTTACGCTTGGAAAGCTTTTCTTAATGTTTAACTGTAAGGTCCCTTGTCTTACGTGAAGCCTAGGATTTCTAGTCCTTTATGCAATGGAACTGGGAACAGGGTTGTTTCCCCACACACACACACCCCTTTCCATTTTGCTTTTCCTTTTTGCTTGTCTGAAGACTGTAAGTGTGTCTCCATCCTCTCTAGACTGAGCATCATCAAATGCTTTCCATATCTTCTTGCCAACCATCTCCTATAGATTTCCAGTCACTGTTGTCTGCCTCCTTTGGACTGTCTCCAATTGCTCATACCGTCTTTGGAGCTCAGCATCCCAAACCAGACAACGTGTTCCAGCTGAGATCTTAATGGTGCAGAAGGCATGTGAGGATAATTTGGACAGCTTATGCGTGACATCTTTTTCTGCTTTGATCCTGGTTGCCCTTGGCATGATCTTGAACCTGTATGGGGGCATGTAGGGTGAAGTGTTGCAGTTAGTGTCTAGGCCACCTGTTGTTGTCTCCTTGTCACCACACACAGGCACTAATAAGACCATCTGTTGTAGGAACCTGTGTCTCGAATCAGGGATGCTTGGGTGAGCTGATACAAAAGGACAAAAGATGTGGTCTGCTTGCAGGAGCTAAAGCTTGTTAACCCCCCTGCAGATGATCTCCATATAGGCTCCTTTGTGGGACTGTTTACAGGGTGGTTTAATATGTGTGTGATGTCTATTAATATGCAACTTGCGTTGAATCCCACCTTGGCTGATTTGCCATAGCTTTCCCAAGTGTCTGCTTGCAGCTGGATCAATGCCATGTGGGCTGCTTGTCTGGCAAGCTAACTGCATATCCATGCTGCCCCAAAACTCAGTTCCGGGATGGCAGCAAGTGGGAAGATCCATTTGCAAGCTCTGCCTGCCTGCAGGGTGTGGGCCCAGGCCCCAGCCGTGCAACTGGGGCTCTGCTGCCGGTTGCGTGTTTCTTCTGTATGGGAAGAAATCGGTGGGGTTGTGTCCACTGGAGCACTCTTCTCAGGGCTGTGGAGGACCTGTCAGGAAGGAGACAAGTCCTTGCTCTTTGCCTTTTTGTAATTTCTCCTTACAGCCATCACATGACTCATGGTTGGGATTTTTTTTTTTTTGAGTAATCACATCTTCACAACACTGCCAGCACACTTGGTCAAGGAAACATCTAATTCTGTAGTACTGGCTTGTTTGAGTGGGTCACTGGTTGTATTGGACTTGTGTGAAGGACATTGTACAGATCCAAGTGCACTTTAGGGGCTGGGCTGTCTCGGGCTTTTGCAGGAGGGTGATTATATTTCCTCCAGCTTGACTTTGGGGTGTGGAAAACCAAACCAAGGCATCTAGTTGTGGAGCAGGATGGCCCTAATGGTCATGAGCAGGAGAGGATTTGATCCTGTGCCAGTTTGTTGGCTTATTAGCTAGCCTGGACGGAGGTAGAAGTGAGAGCAAGTCCAGCCACAGGCTGGAAAAGGCCAGTAAGAAACCTCAACCTCTGAAAGGAAGGACTGAGGCCTTCAGGTTGGTCTCCTGCTTTGCAGGACTAGGCCTAAACTAGAGCATAGTTCTTAAAAATCGTGAAGACCTTATGGACCTCCTGGTACTAAGGATGGAAATGCAGATTCATGGTGATGTGCAGCTCCTCAGATGATGCTTGTGAAAGCACAAGGTGTCATTTCCAAAGAGGCAGAGGTTAAAGAAAAGAGAACCTGCAAAAGCTCTCATGTTCCTCTGGCCTTTACCCCGGGGCCTTGTAGTTAATCGTCTATTTCTGCCTTCACCTGGACAGTGTTTGCAGTCCAAATACTGACGAGTTCTGTGGGACAGCCCCCACCTCAAGCTTGTCTCCTGGAGTTGGGTGATTGGATGAGACATACTCATCTAAGTGGTTTTTTCCTTATCTTTCTGATCTGCAGAGGGAAACTGGCAGATACCATCTTTAAAGGGAAGGGAAATGGAGCCAGCATTTTGTATTCCACAAATCTCATTATTTTCCAACTAAGATGCTGATGTTGGATGCTGGGGTTTGGCAGTGACACAAGGGTCATTGCTGAACAAAGCAGAAGCAGGCCCCTCCTGGAGAAGCCTGCATGGGTAAAAATAGATATTTCACAGAATCACAGGATTGTAGGGGTTGGAAGGGACCTCAAGAGATCATTGGGTCTGGCCCCCCTGACAAAGCAGGGTCCCTAGGACAGGTCGCACAGGGAGGGTCTTGAATATCTCCAGAGAAGGAGACTCCACACCCCCTGGGCAGCCTGTCCCAGGGCTCCCTCACCCTCACCGGGATGAAGTTCTCTTGCATATCAGTGCAGAACTTCCTGTGCTCCAACTTGAGGCCATTGCCCCTTGTCCTGTCCCCACAGACCTCTGAGAAGAGGCTGGCCATTTCCCCCTGTGTCCCACCCTTCAGCTATTGATAAACACTGATCAGATGCCCTCCCAGGCTTCTTTTCTCCAGGCTGAACAGCCCCAGTTCTTTATTTGTTCCAGGTGTGAATTCTCTGGGTCACGTGAGGGCCGAGGCATTGTGGGCAATTTCCCTGTGACTCCAACCTCACCCTTGATTTCACCAGAGGGAAAAAGCATGTTTTAAAGAAGTTGCTTGATACAGATCTGTCCGGAGTGCTTTTCCCAGGCTGGATTTGGGGAGGGATTATCTCAGATTTTCATTTAGTTCTGAAATCCTGGGTATTGGTTTTATAACCTAAACCCCCTTTGCAGCAGGTTGCTTGTTCTGTCTTGTTGTTTTAGCTCAGTGCGTAGGAAGGAATTCAAATTTTGTGAAGGGAACAGGCCAGCATCTTGCCAGGGTGAATCGGCATCGTTCAAATATTTAAAGGCAGATGCATCAATACTGGCAGCTGAGGTCCTGGCTTACTTTGATTAAAAGCTGATCAAGATTACTCAGCCTTACCAAGGGACTTGGATTACCAGTCTATAAAAAGAAGAGGGGGAGAGGAGAGGACATTAAATATAGAAATGATCCCATGAAGGACGTGAAGCTAAACTCATTGCAAATTGAACAATAATGAAAACATCCTCCTCGAACAGGTGGGGGGCAGCAGGGGTTGGAGGCAAATACCAGGCTTGGAGCTAGGTCTGAGGTAGAAACGTTGCTCCTGGGTTTCTTGTGGCTGTGTCCTTGTCTTTTAAAAGCAGATTTTTTTGTCAAAGGAGGGTCTTGTTCATTAGAAAACCCCCAAGGGAGCATCACGGGATGAGACACATCATTTGGAAAACCCTTACCTCTGCTTCCTTGGGAGACCTGGGCCGGCGCCAAATCTCACTAGCAAAGTACTGATTGAGGTTGAGGAACAGAAAATCAACACTTAGATTTCAAAATATCAAACAGGCCTTTGTCTTCAGGGTTTCTTACAGTGGTTGAACTTCAAGTCTCCCCTTCCTTCCACCACAGTATTTTTTTTTCTTTTTTTTCTTTTTTTAAATGTAAAATGCATTTAAGGAATATTATTAGGTTAAGTGATTAGGCTTGATGGCAAGTGACTGATAGAGATGGAGCACCAAGCCCTTTGTTCGACGTCAGCAGAGGTGGTGTTTTTCCAGTCTGGCAAACCACGCAATGCGTGTCTAGCTCTCCTGAGATCTTTTATGTATGTGGTCTCTAACCTCAATAAAATCTGGTCTTCCATGTGCTCCTGTGAAGTAGTGGGGTAGCTGCCTATGGGGCAGGCTTAACTTGGGTCCTAAGCCAGATGGCATTTGAAGCCCCCAGACCCTGTTTATGGAGCACACCAATTTGCTCAGTGGGCTTTCTTGGATGGGATCACAGAATTGGAGGGGTTGGAAGGGATCATCGAGTCCAACCCCCATCATCCCTTGGTGATCATGTAGAAGAAGATCTTCTCTGTGGGTTGTAGGATTTGTAACTGGAGTGTCCTTTTGTATCCAAGACAGGCAATGGTGAACAAGATGCACAATAAGCTAGCTGGTCTGGGAGTCTGTCTGGGATGGCTGGAAGATGTTTTGAGTACATCAGAGGACCTGGGAGCCTGGAGAGTGGAGCTAAGTGGACTTAAAAATACTGGTGACTTAAACCAATGCATCTAAATAGCTGGAGGAAAGGCGAGGGGGTGGTTGTGGAGCCTCCTGGGCAATTATATACATGGATGGTCAGCGATATCGCCTGAGTGCCCCAGCAGCAATGCCAGTCAGTCCAGCTCTCTGCAATCAGAGTTAGGGTCAGATGAGGATAAGTTTGTGTTTTAATAAGTGTTTGTTAGCAAGTGCTTTCCCTTCCCCCCAATATTTTTAGTTTTCCTTGCAGTAACACGTGTGCCATTTGGCTTCTGTTGCTCCATGTGTTGTGCTCCGTTACTCCATCTCGCTCGGAGCTGCAAAGCAGAGGGAACGCTGCCAAGGCTTTTTCTGGGAATTTGCACTGGTCCTGCTACTTCCCTGGGATGTGTTTTGTTTGGGGGGGACAAAAAGGGAAATAAAATGCTCCAATGTCAGCTTCCAAACTGACTATTGGAGACCAAGG
Source organism: Hypotaenidia okinawae (assembly GCA_027925045.1). Classification (NCBI taxonomy): domain Eukaryota; kingdom Metazoa; phylum Chordata; class Aves; order Gruiformes; family Rallidae; genus Hypotaenidia; species Hypotaenidia okinawae. Next base: position 526,681 of record BSDF01000009.1, on the reverse strand, counting down.
CAAGGACCAACTGCTCCTTCGTTGTTGTGGGCAGGTGCCTGCAATACACATAGCCACCATGAGTTTCAGGTGATGACTTCTTGAGAGAAAAAAATTGCTAAGCAGTAAACATGACCTTCTTGCCCTATCTGAAAAGCTGGCAGGCTTTGCCAAAGGCAGTCTGAGGATAAAAGTGCTTTTTTTCCTTGCCAATCCTCTTCTGGGGCAAAAAGCGAGACCGACAAGTGCCTGTGGAAAGACACTCCTCTCTGCCTGAGGTGCAATTGTGTCTTTGCAGGGCTTGGTTGTGGAACGGTGCTAAAAACCCTTGTGAAGTGAAACGCTGCTTAAACACCTGCTTTCTTGTTGGAGACATGATTATCCTTACCCAGACTAAGCCACTGCGGGGAAGGCAGGGACATGGCACGCTCTGCGGCTGGCTGGTCCGTTTGTGCGGGGCTGGACTTCTGATGACTCAGAAGGGAGCTCGGCTGCCCCTCGGCTATTTGCAGAGCTGAAGATCAGCGGGACTGAGGTTATGAACCAGAACTCGGAGCGTTGTGTTGAGCAGAGCTGGGACCACAAAAGCCACCTCCATCTCAAAGTGCAGCTGCGGGATCCCGAGTGCCGGCTTTCCACAGCAGGCAAGTCCCAGGAAAAGTATCCAGGGGTTGTGAGGTGTGGGGCTTGTGCTGCTTGCCTCAGTTTCTGAGGGGCCATGGGAAGGGAGCAGGGGGAGTGAAAAATTTCAAGCCTGTGTTTGAGCCATCAGAAGTAGATGGGGAATAAAATTAATGTGCAAAACTGGGGACTTTGCGGCTGCAGGGGCTGGTGACGCTGAGCATCTTACACTTGCTGATTTATAATTCCTTCCTGATCTGCAAATGTCTTTGGACGTGAATCCTGAGGAAGATTTGGAGGCAAAGCCCCTTTTCTTGTGGAATGAGCCTTCTCTACTGGGTAACAGCAACTACAGTACTCTTGGCCACTAGATTAGACCAGAATTACACACATACAGGACTGGTAAGAAATGCTTACTGGTTTGTGTAGCTCCATGATCCGTGCCTGTGCCTGTGGCACCCTTGGCTGCAGAGCCTGTGTGCCCATGCCATGGTCTCACCTCAGCTCTGGGTGCAGTGGGTAGCATCATGCTGTGCTCTGAGTTCCTGGGCTCTGTTTGACCCTCTGTCTTACCCAGGTCTCCTCTTTCTGGGGTTTCTAAGAGTCAGGCAGGTCAGCTGTCTGCTCCCAGTTGTTGACACCCTTCCTTTCTTGCCTTCCATTTCCTCCCCTGAGAAGGGAGGGTTAATGTGGGTTTGGCTCCTGGTTGCCCACCTAAGTAACTTTCTGGCCTGATGGCTGATTGCAGCTGCTCATGCCAGAGATCTAAGAGATAACAAGTTCTTACAGGCTTGATATAAATACATGGCCAGGGAGAAGACTATCTTTGCCCCTCTCTGTCAAGGAGTTCAATCCTTATCAGTCCAGGAGCATCTGTGTGTGAGAGGAGGATGAAGAGAGAGATGATACAAATGCCTATGGGGAGAACTGTGTTTGGAGCCAGTGTCCTGCTGCATCCTGGAGAAATCCCCCCATCACGTGTAACTCCATGGAAAATGCAAGTACTGCCGGCTCCACTGAGTGCTGTGTGAGGTGCTCTGTTTTCTTTCACTGCAGACTTTCATCAGAGGCTGGAAGCAGTGATGTGCATGGCTTTGCTGGCCCAAGTCAGAGCAGAGAGCCTGGGGACAGGAGCCAGGCAGTGAGCGGAGCATTGCAGCCTGTCTCCCGGGAGGGGAGGGGGTGTTGTTTTAGCCTCTGGCTGGTTGATGGGGCAGCTTTTCCCTGCAGCAGCACTTGCTTTCCCTGGGCAATAGCCACTGTTTCTAGGACAATCTTCTGGCTGTTTAATCAAGGGTGTATCAAAATCACTCTGCATACGCTGGTGTCAACAACCCAGCTTCAGGGGCATTTTAGACAATTTTCTTTCTGCGTTTTGGAATGAATTTCATTGCTGAGAGGCTGGAGCACAAGGCAGCAAAGTTATTTTAATTACATCTGATTGTGGCATCTTGCAGGCTTGTCCTGTCAGTTGTTCTGGCACAGCACCATTTAGAGCCCGCTTTTGCCAGCACAAGCATGTTAGCTGGAGGTTTAATGGTCACAGAGGAAAACGTTGATATTTCAGTCCTGACATCATCTTGGGGCTGTGTCTTCTCTCTCTACCCTTGTTGCAGTTGTGCATAGTTGGGTGCTGAGAGAGAGACCAGGAGCTGCAGAAAATGGCTGCTGGAATGCTCTGCCAGCCGGAAAGTATAAACACCAGGCAATTCAAGGCCAAAGTCGCTCTGATAGCACCTCTGAGAATCACATATAGGAGAAAAAGACCCAGAAGTAGCTGCATTTTGCCACCAGAGAACAGAGTGCCAACATGTAAGCAGTTGCAGATGCCAAAGGCCGGGAAGGTGCCGGAGGTGCCCCTGGTGCCCAAGAGAAAGATGCCCCTGCAGCCCGTGGAGAAACCCATGGAAAAGGCCAAGACCCCACCTGCAGCCCGTGGAGAGGCTCCACACTGGATGGAGCAGGTGGAGACATAGAGAAGATGCCGTTACCCTACGTTGGGATGAGCCCCTGCCAGCACGTGCAACCTACAGAGATGGGTGAGAGAGAGTTTTGCGCCAGAACAGGTTTGCTGGAGGAGGCCTATAGCCCCGTGGAGGACTGGGTCTGAGAGACACTGTGATTTGTTGCTGTCTGCCAGAGCAGAGATGAAGCCTGGTGGGAAGAAGCCTGGTCTCCTGCATTGGAGACAGTTCGTGGAGGACTGGCTCTTGTGGGTAAGAACTTATGGTGCAGCAGGGGGAGGGGGTGTGGAATGGATGCCCCCATCCCAGCCGAGAAGGAAACCAACTTGCAAGGGACTGACCGAAGCCCCATCTCCTAGTCCCTGCCCTGTGCTGTGATTGGGGGGTGGGGGGTGGGGGGTAGGGGTGGTGGGAAGAAGGGAGTGAAATCACGACTAGAGTGAAGTCTGCTAAGAAGGGAGTGAGGTGGGGAGGTAGAGGTGTTTTAAGATCTGGAAGCTCTTGAAGCTTGAAGCTCTGGAAGCTTCTTGAAGCTCATGAAGAAGTACCCAAAAACCCCATTTTTCCCCAATCCCTGCCACACACCCCCACCCCCACCCCCCCCCCCACCCCGTGCTGCGAGCAGGGGGGAAGAAGGGAGTGAAATCATGACTAGAGTGAAGTCTGCTAAGAAGGGAGGGGTGAGGGGAATGTGTTTCTGAGACCCCCATTTTCCCCAGTCCCTGCCCCTCCTGGGCTGCGACCGGGAGGGAAGAAGGGAGCAAATTTCTGACTAAAGTCTGCTAAGGAGGGAGTGGTGGGGGGAAAAGTGTTTTAATATCTAGTTGCGTTTCTTTTAAGATATCTGGCTGCACTCCTGCCTCTGGGTTTTCATTGTTTCTCTTTAGCATAGTGTAATAAATTAGATCGCTTTCTCTCCTGCACTCTGTGTTGAGTCTGTTTTGCCCACGTCATTAATGACAGGATGATTTCTCTGTCCTTATTTTGACTCTTGAGCCTCTTAATATGTATTTTCTCCCCTGTCCAACTAAGAAAGGGAGTAATAGACTGATTATGGTGGGCGTCTGGCCTCCAGCCAGGGCTAAAACACCACAACCCTGCTTCTGTGGCATCAGCTTCTTCTACATCACAGGATTTGAATCCTTCCATATCATGTCACAGAATTTTAGGGGTTGGAAGGGACCTCTGGAGATCATAGGGTCCATGTTGCCTGGAAGAGGTAAAAAGCAGAGTCACCTGCTCGATTGTGTGGGCGTTATAGCTGGGCAGAGCAGAGGTACATGACTTGCCCTTCAGAAAACCTGCCTTAGTGCTAGGGAGAGGTCTGCTTGAAACTTTTCCCCAGCTCATGCCTTGGTTTCACAGCCCATCAATGTAAAAGGGGCTTCCCTTTTTCTCAGCCAGCTCTCGGATTGAACCTCTGTCTCTGACAAGGCTGTTCGGTGGAAGAAGGGGCTGGGACAGGGAAAGCTGCTAGCCTTGCTTTGCCGAAACGCCCCCCGGGGCTGGATGGGCGAATGGAACAAGTCCTGGGACAGGCAGGAGTGCAGCAGGTGCGATAGAGCATGTTTTTGGAAGCTCCTGCTCACCAAACAAGAGGAACTCCAGCTGGATGTGCATTGAAATGTCAGTAACTGTTGTACCTTTATGTGGCTGTTAGGTGTATTTTTGCTGGTACTCGCTCTGGTGGTGTCTGTGTCGTGGTTTCCCCCCGGCTGTGGGCTGAGATCCACACAGCTGCCTGCTCCTTAAAGTAAAAGAGCAGGGGAAGAGGGAAAAAGGAGGGAAACAAGGGAAGGGAAAAGGAAGGGGCAAATAACTCCAAAACCAAGAAACTAAGAGGCCCGTGGGTTGGGATAAGGAGAGTTTACTAAGAGAACAGAAAGATCAAATATACCAATGCTAACAGGACTTTAGAGCAAAAGAAGATGAAACTCTTGATCCCCAATGCAGTTTCTCCCCGACCCACACAACTCAGGCCGTACCACCCAGAGCTGTCCCGCAACCCGACCGTCCCCCCAAGCAGCACGCGTCCCGCCACCGCCCCTCTTCTTCCTCCCCTCAGCCCCCCGTTCTCCTGGGCAGGACGTCATTGGCATGGAATACTCTCTTTGGCCCATCTGGGTCACCTGTCCTGGCTTCGCCCCTCCTTTCTCCTGAATAGAGAAATAGGAAGAAGCTGAGAAAGTCCTTGACTGTCTGACTGCAACTAAGAACATCAGGGTGTTCTCAGCACTGCTTTCATTGTAACCCCCAAACACAGCATCCCATCAGCTGCTACAAATGAAGTTAACTCTATCCTGACTGAAACCAGGACAGTCTGTAATGCTGCTAGCAGATGTTCTGGAGCGTTAAGCCCCAGCAGTGCCCAGCGCCCACACTTTGACCCACCGTCTCAAAGTGTTTGGCAGGCAGAAGGTATTTCAATCCACCCTGGGATTTGGAGGAAGGAGAACCCAAGGAGGAAGAGGCCATCTTTCTGCATGAAGGCTTGTACGTATTTCCATTCTTGCCAAGGCTTTTGGTTCTGATTTCATAGGAAAATCTTGATTCCTGGTATCTGCAATTTATCAGTGTTGGGGAATGTGTTTGTGTTCCTAATAGCACTTGTCATTGTCATTTCCTCCTCTTGATAGATAGAATCTCAGCTGCAGATTGGAGAAGTGTTTTGTTTGTGATTCCTAGGTGCTCCACACTTGATGCATTGTCTTCCTACAGACACGGGTAAACTCTGCTCCTCCCTTCTGGCCTGAGTTGCAATGATGGATTAAGTAGGTAAGTAATAGAGTGGTAATGAGATAACCACTGACATCGAGCATTAACTTGGGGATAAATGAAGTTACCATCCAGAACTGATGGCCTGAACTATCACTGGGTTGTAATTAATTGAATGTGGTGGCTGAGATTTACAAGGATATTTTAGGATGCTGCTTGCATGCAGCTTTGGGTTTTATGGCTTGGTTGGAGAGAAATCAATTAATGCCAAGAACTTAATGAATGGGCAGAAGCTGTTCCATGTCAGTTCGTAGTGCTCCTTCTGTGGAAGAGGCCAGAACTGGCACGTGGGAAGTATCTGCCTTCTCTTTACCTCGGGGTGGGGGAAGCTAGGGTCCTGTGGCCTCTGACCCCAATCCCTCTCTCCCTTAGTGCCTAGCTGGAGAAGTTGCAAGCTATCTTGGAGGTCTTGTTTCTCCTGTTTAATAGGAGACATTGTGGAAATATTATGTTGGAAGTGAATCCAGCTCCTGTGAATCTGTAAATCCATGCACCAGGCGGACAGGTTTGCTGGTAGAGAGGACTGACGGTGACAGGGGATTTCTCCAACCAGGAGCTCTGAACCGAGCAATGACAAGTTGCCCTGTTTTGCTCTGGGAAGGGAGGAGAAGGAAGAGAGAAGGACAGAATGGCAGAGAGGAATGGGGTGTCCAGAGAGGGACAGGAGACAAAGATGGGAGCAGGACATGAGGGATGGTGGGAACACAGGAGGAGTTGGGCAGGGAGTGGAGGAAGGAGAATGAATGGGCACAGGGGTAGAGCAGGAAAGAGGTGGAGAGGAAGGGGACAGTGGGATGCAGGAAGAAAGATAAGCACCGGGACAGAGGGACAGAAGGAGAACAGCAGGAAGGAGGACAGAGGGATTGATTGACACAGGTAGGGTGAGGGAGCGGGATGGGGGCAGAGAGATGGAAGCAACACCAGGAGAGTGGAGTGATGGAGAAATGGGATAGGGAAGTGGGACAAGGGAAAGGGTGAGGGCAGAAAGGAAAGGTAGAGAGAAAGGGAGGAGCAAGGACAGAGAGCAAGGGAAGGACGGGAAACACTCCCAAGAGACTGAGAACCAGGGAATGTGGATCAGGATGCGGAGGAGGACAGAAGAGCGATGGCTGCCAGGATGCAGACCGGAGGGAAGAGCAGAAGTGGATGGGGAGCAGCATGGAGGCCCTGAATGAAGCACAGCCAGCTGAGCAAGGATAGAGGCAGGAAAGAGGGGACAGCCTGCACCTAGTGTGAGAACCTCCAGCTTCAGAAGTCAGGATGTCCAAGCTGCACTTGCGCAGGGTGCCAGTACCAAGGGGCCTTGTCTGGAGAGCTATCCCTCCCCACTCCCAGAGCTTACAAGGCATGTGACCCTGCTAAACACTTCTGAGATGTGTGAATAACACTTTGGAGGTGGTTGCTAGGCTCTCACAGGAAACACAGCAGAGCAGTCAAAATTCTTCATGTTAATTGGTAGGAAAACTCCAGCCATCTAACCGCTGCCTCCCTCATCTTTCCATGGCAACACTGTCTCTACAGCAGCCCAGCTGCTTGTCGTTGGGTAGAGTGGGATTTTTTTGAGTCCTCTGTCTTCCAAATCGCCCCTTGGAGCATGGAGGGAACATCTGTACTTTTAAAGTATGGGCATCCTGTGATATATCAAATAGCTTCCCTTGGTATAACCATATTCCTTTTTTCTGCTGTTAGAGATGGAAGGCTTTGGAAACACGCCTGAATTGAACCCCTTGCATTTCTCTGGTGCAAAGAGCTGTTACCCTGTTGGTTTTGGAATTTTTGGTGTGTTTTTGTTTTTTTTATTTATTTTTTTTTTTAACAGGGAGAGAAAGCTGCTGGAAGAGTCCTGAGTGCTTCTCTTCTTTCCCATGGTGTGAGCTGTCACAGCTTTCTGGGAACTCGAGAAACGAAAGAGACACCAGCTCATGGCATCAGGTGAGCAAAGGGAAGAACAACCTCTTTCTCTACTGCAGAGCCCAGCCTGGATGGAGCTGCCTTGTCTCCTTCAGCAAGGTGGCTGGAAAGAGCTGGAGGTGGGAAGGGGGAAAGTGAACAGGAGAAAGAAGAATGGCTCAGGCACTGCATTATCCTCACCTCTATTTCCTGCTGTGATTAAAGGTGTGTGGGACACGGGAGACAGCAGGGATAGAGGCACTGCTTATTGGACATGGACCGAGCAGAGTACTGGTGTGGAGGACAAGGCAGGAGTCTGCTCTTCTGGATCACCACCTCTGAAGCATTCTCTCTGCATGTTGAAGCACCTCTGTCTCTTCCAGGACCCATTTTACAGGCACTTTTAGTGATTCCAGGGGAAAATGAGACTCGGGTGACCACTGACGAATGCAGCCCAAAGCTTCCCAGGCTCAGAGAGGTTGCCACTTTGCCTGGAAATGTTAGGATTCCTTGGTGCAGGCTCAGTAGTTTCCTCCTGTGCAGAAAGCCAGGACCAAAACTGAACAAAGAACAGATAGTATATTTTGGGGGATATGTAAATCCTCCCCCCAGCTTTGGGAAGTTTATCGCCCTCAATAAAGTACGCAGTGTGGCTGTCATTCCTGAGGAGCCCAGGCAGGCTGTTATGTGACAAAGGAAAATTACCCAGGCTGTTCTCCAGAAGGCAAGTGAGCAAGAATTTTCCTCTGACCGGTTCAGGACAAAGTTAATGTAGGAAAAGCCATTAAAATTAATGCTGGTAAACAAGGATAAAAACCAGCAGGGTTGTAACAAAATTTGGACCAGATTGGGTTTCCCAGCTGTCGTGCTGCACGCTATCTTAAAGGCAGCAGGCGGAGGGAGGGGGTAAGCTGAGCTCAGAAAGCTTTTGTTGGAGCAGGCTGGGAGGTTGGGGTTGGGAGTGTCTGGGCTCCAGTGGCACTGGCTTTGTGGCCCAGCACTTTAATCCGCTCAGACCCGTTCTTTCTCTGGGAAGCATTGATGCTGTTTTGTCTGACAGTCCTCACGTGTCGTATTTCTTTGTGTAATGGTTGGTTGTTCTCTGGAGGTGGCCCTCAAAATTCCAGCCCTGCTCCAAGGTCTGGGAACACACCTGCATGTGGTTGCTGGCTGTGGAATGCTTTGTGTTTTGGGTTCCTGGGAGCAGATCTCAGGCTGTTTGGGTGGTGACCCGCTCCAGGAAGCTGATCTTGAGTTCAGCTGGGAAAGGTGCGAAGATGCACGATGATTCCCCTCGCTGTTTTGTCTGCTCCAATGCAAGTGGGAACATGGGCAGGCTGGGCAGGGTGAGGATATTCAGACCTGAATCCTGTACGGTGAGAAGGTCTCCAGTTTGACACCTTGTCTCGTCTTGGTGGTGGGTACAGGCTAAACAGGGTCCAGAAGGTCCTAGGGAAAATCCCTTGGCGCAGGCCAAGTGTTACCGTGCTCAGCTTTTTCCAACCCCACAGCATGCAAATTAAGCTACAACTTCTCAGAATCCCTGGCACCAGGTATTCACCTGGCTTGATGCTTCGGAATAGGTTGAACCACCTAGCATAACCGAGGTGAGATGCCTAGCCCCAGGGTGAGACGGGAGAGGTCCAACAGCAGTTAGTTCCTCACAGATGGGGATGCTGGGGTTGAAAAGAAGGCAGGCAGGCAGGAGCCCCACCTCTGAGCACAGCCATCTACAGCAGCATGGGTGTTAACAGCTGTGGAAAGCTTCCCAGTCGTGCAAATAGCAGCAGAAAGACCATTTGGTTCCTCTGAGAGGCATTGTAACACCTTGCATCTCTCTCATGAGGCTGTGCTTGCTCAGATTTCAATAATATTGATGACCCTGTTGTGGATGACCAAGTTTTGAAGCCAGTTTGGGTTCTGGTGGAGTCTCCACACAGCAAGGTGGAGCGAAGTGAAGCTGCTGTGCCAGATGTCTCCATGGGGAACTAGAGCTGGATGTCTAAAGTCACCGTTGTCATCATCAAAGAGACAAAGGAAAGTCTGGGCAGGTCAAGACTGATGTTGGAATGGAAAGCAGTGTAGAGGGATGTCAAAGGCACAAGCCTTCCTTTGGAGGAGTCATCCCCAGGGGAATCTGCAGGCTGCTTGGGTGGGGAGACATTGGAAATTCTCCAGTCAAGCTGCCAGAAGGTTGCTGTCTTGGAGGGGAGGTGGGCAGAGGTGAAGAGCCTGCTTTTGTTTTTCACAAGCCATAGCCAGAGAACCAGAGTGACAGAATAATTTTTGTGGAAGTGACTACATGAAATATTTTTTCATTTTGATTATTTGGAAACCAAAACTGTTCATGGCTTTTAAAATTCATGTCCCCTCTGGGTAGCTTTGTTTTGTTTTGTTTCTTATTCCCTCTCCCTTATTCCTCAGAGGAAACCATCCAAACCTACACAGTGTGCTCTATCTTGAGGAAATGCAGTAGTTTTCCAGTCAAGCCTAGGCTGGAAATGCTTCTGGTGATTCATTTGTCTGAGCAACTTAAAAGCTTGGATGGAACAGAAACCAAGCTGGTTCAGGGGAAGTTTTCTTTGTGTTTGAAGACCCACTTGAACAGGGAAGTTGCTTCAAAAGCTTTTAAGGGAAAAAGAAAATGTTTGTAGGCTTTGTTTGGGAGACTCAGGCCCCAGACGTTCCTCTGCTGCAGCTTCTTGCATGGTACCAACACCTGGAGCCTGTCCATCCTGGCCTCAGCTTCCCATGCCTGCTGCATTGCAGAGCTGTGTCACCTCTGCTCTCCAGGGTCAGCACCCCCAAAGGGTGGGATGGAGGTGATGCTGTCTTTGCTTTAACTGTACTTGGTGCCAAAAGTCTTCCCCAAGAACGGGGATCACATATGTGCAGAGCTGTGTTTGTGTGTGCAGCAGGGACCTCAGCTATCACACACTGGGGTTTAGGTCCCACGTTCATCATTATAGTCTGCTTGAGTTCTTTACCACCAAGAACATCTCTCTGAGGCTTCTCAATAACCAGCAAAGTTGGGAGCCGGGCACCAGAGGCGCAGATTCAGTGGCAGTAATGCCACCAAGTGCCCTGCAGAATTGCTCTTTGGTCTTTGGCTTCCCCACCTATGAGCCAAGGATGCTTTAGTGGTGTGCTTTGCCAGACACAGCTTGCTGTTCCTTTGTACAAGTTGTGGAAAACCACCAGGCAATGGCTAAAATCAGATGAGCTGATCTGACACTCCCTGGTATAAAAAGGCTCCCTGGTATAAAAAAGACAGGGATCTTCTGGAGAGAGTCCAGAGGAGGCTACGAAGATGATTAAAGGACTGGAGTGTCTCCCCTGCGAGGAAAGGCTGAGTGAGCTGGGGCTGTTCAGTCTTGAGAAAAGGAGACTGAGAGGGGATCTGATCAATGTTTATCAATAGCTGAAGGGTGGGACACAGGGGGAAATGGCCAGCCCCTTCTCAGAGGTCTGTGGGGACAGGACAAGGGGCAATGGCTTCAAGTTGGAGCACAGGAAGTTCTGCACTAATATGCAGAAGAACTTCTTCCTGGTGAGGGTGAGGGAGCTCTGGGACAGGCTGCCCATGGGGGTGTGGAGTCTCCTTCTCTGGAGATATTCCAGACCCTGCTTGGACACCTCCCTGTGCATCCTGTCCTAGGGACCCTGCTTTGGCAGGGGGGTGGACTCGATGATCTCTTGAGGTCCCTTCCAAACCCTACGATTCTGTGAATTGTGATTGTCACATCCCAAGAGTAATCCTGGACTCTAGGGGCTGTTCCTATCGCCTCTGTGGAATGTCCCAGAGCTAGCTTCATTGGAAGCATGGCGCTGCATTGGAAGCATGGTGCTAACAGGAGAGGCTTGGGCAATGGGGATGCTTCACGTGAGGCAAGAGTGGTGGCAACTGTCTGTGCAATCAGAAATACAGCGAGAAGTGGGCTGGATAGAGGAGACCACCTACTCCTGTTGCTGACTGCTCTGCAAGCTGCTGGCTCTGCTGGCTGGTGCTGGCAAGATCTATGGTGTAAATGCTCATCTCCTGTCCCTGCCTTCTCTGTACCCCACATGCTGCTTCTCCTATAAATAGCCCGTCAGGCAGCAGAGCACAGAGCCACTGCAGATGGCCCCCAGTTCCACGTGCAGTCGTGTGTGAGATCCCAGATAGAGGGGCTGTCAACTCCTTGCCTCGAGCCACCCTTGAAACCTCATTAAAAATGGTGTCTTCTTCCTTAACCCCCATCACCTCCTCCCTTGCCACCTCAACTTGCCTGCATTCAAGCACCCTTATTAAACATGCACTTCTAAGCAAGGAGCACTGACTTCCCCTTAATTGAGGCATAATAATTAGAGCATTAACACATTAGGAGGGTGAGACAGCATGTTTAGCTTTTGTGATAAATTATCTGAGGATTGTAATAAGTTGTTAAGACATTAATTACTCTGGCATGTTTATTGCTCTTTATTGCAGAACAGACACTTGATAGCGGCAAGTGCTTGTGCATCCGGAAATACAGTCAGAATTGGGCTGGAGGGAGGAGACCACCTACTCATCCACAAAACAGTGAGCTGCTGCTGGTGGGGATGACGTGAGAACATCCTCCTGGATGGATCTCTGTGACCAAATAGGTTTCCCTTCCACCCCCGGGAGGCCACAGATGGATAGAAATGGGATTTGAGTATTTTAGGACATGGAAGGTCCTTTCTGATCTTTTTGCCTGATTTTATTCTCCTCTTTCAACTGAAGTGTTTCCTTCCTTTTTGGGTTGAGCTCCCCCTCATTTAGATCTTTGTGTTTCCACATCTGGTCAGTGTGGCTCAGTCCCTGTCTGGATCCTACGAGGAGGGCTGTCCATAGTAAAGACAGGCATAGTAAAGACATAGTAAAGTTCAGAGTGTCCCCAGTGGTCAGGCAATGAACCAGGACTCTAGAACTCTCCCTCACCCCGCCATTGGATGAATTTTCTTCTGGAAAATGGGGAGGTAGGTTAGGGAAGGGTGTTGCTCCAGTAGCAGGAGAGGTTTGGACTGCCACAGCCTGTTCTTTAGATGACAAGAAGCTCTGTGACCCCTAGACAGATCCAGACTGCTCAGTCAGATTGGGTCTGATGGCAGAGTTTGGGATGGGTAGGACTTGTCTGCTCCTGAAACAGAGAGAAAAGGCAACCCAATCAGCAGAGAGACACGGTGGGCCTGTTCCCAGCCTCCTGCTCTTCCCATGAAATACACACAGAGGAGAACCAGTGAGACATGGTGGCAGCCCCAGCCGCTACCGTGGGTGAAGAAATCTGTGACGAGGATGAAGGACAAGAGCATGAAGAAGCTATGGGTGAGGTGTGCTTGGTATAGATAGCCTGGGAGGACCCCTGGACCTGATGCTGTGTCCTCATGTTATTGCAGCATGCACTTGTGTCTTGGGGCAGCAACCGATGGATGCAAGGGGCAGGAAGGAGGTGGCAGGAAGGGGGTTTGCTTCTGTTGCCTCTTGTTAGACAACCCACGTGATGATCCTGATGGGCCTTTGTCCCCGTAGGATGGACCCAGTGGTCTTTTTCCTCGTGGCTTCCACCAGCTTGAACTTGGTGTCACCACGTTGTGGTTGTCTCAGTTGCTGCATGCAAGCAGGATCTATCCTGCTGTCGTGGTGTCACCCCGGCTGTGGGCTGAGATCCACGCAGCTGCCTGCTCCTTAAAGTAAAAGAGCAGGGGAAGAGGGAAAAAGGGGGAAACAAGGGAAGGGAAAAGGAAAGGGCAAATAACTCCAAAACCAAGAAACTAAGAGGCCCGTGGGTTGGGATATGGAGAGTTTACTAAGAGAACAGAAAGATCAAATATACCAATGCTAACAGGACTTTAGAGCAAAAGAAGATGAAACTCTTGATCCCCAATGCAGTTTCTCCCCGACCCACACAACTCAGGCCGGACCACCCAGAGCTGTCCCGCAACCCGACCGTCCCCCCAAGCAGCACGCGTCCCGCCACCGCCCCTCTTCTTCCTCCCCTCAGCCCCCCGTTCTCCTGGGCAGGACGTCATTGGCATGGAATACTCTCTTTGGCCCATCTGGGTCACCTGTCCTGGCTTCACCCCTCCTTTCTCCTGAATAGAGAAATAGGAAGAAGCTGAGAAAGTCCTTGACTGTCTGACTGCAACTAAGAACATCAGGGTGTTCTCAGCACTGCTTTCATTGTAACTCCCAAACACAGCATCCCATCAGCTGCTACAAATGAAGTTAACTCTATCCTGACTGAAACCAGGACACCTGGTCACCAGCCTGCTGCCTTCAGATCCTCAGAGCTCCTGCCTACCTCTCGCTTAGCCCAGCCTGGATTTAGCATCCGCTGCCAGGAGCCCACTTTCCGCTTTCATGGAAAGCGTCAGCCCGGCATTTCCCGCTTGGCTCCCGGGGACAGAGCAGGTCACGACTTAACGTGTTTTATCATTAAAAAGATAATTTCCTCTAGATGTGTGCAATGAGACAGCGGTGCTGACCTGTGATCCTGGCGTTGCGTGGCATTAATGATTTCCCTCTGTAGGTAATAAGCAGCAAATGTACACATTTTGGGGAGATCGGAATTCTCTTTTTTTTTTCCCTTTTAAGACTGCTGTATTCATAGTCCAGACTTAATTAGCAGACCTCATTATTTCCTCAAATGTAAGTTGACTTCCATTGAATGAGAATTGTGCGGTGGATGGGGAGCAGCGGAGCAGCGCTGCAATATTCATATTGTTTTAATTGCAACATTAACATTTCATGCCGCTTTTGGCATGCTTTCAGGTGCGGCCCTTTAGCTCAGTGCAATGCTGTGAAAGGCTGGATCAGAACAATTAGGACAGAGTGACTGGATTTCTCCATTTGTTTTTAAATTATTATTTTTTTAACAAACGCAAGCCTGGATTCAATCCCCATCACTCCTTTTGTTGGGCAGAACAGGGAGTCAAGTACCCCTGAAGTGTAAATCCTTTCTTTTGGGATAAAGGATATGCTGTAGTGCCTGTTTAAATTCACTTTCTGTGGAGCTGAAACCCCACAGGTACAAGTGATACACGATCAACCCAGCTGATGGCACCTCCTGCGACTTGAGACCTTCACTGGACTCCCAGAATGCGTCTGGCCGGCTGAAAAAGTGTCATATATGAGTTGGAGGGAGACAGGCTATTTCCTGCTTTGCAGTTAACTTCTAGGGCTCTGGAATACCTGAGGCTGGAAATGACACTGTGAACGGATAACAACCTGGTCAGATCCTAAATGAGTGCAGGGGTTACTCTGCTCCATCCCCAAATTGTGTATGGGGTTTGGATTTCTTGGAGTTAACACTGAAATGCTGGGCTTGGCCTTAGCCAGTTCCAGTCACCTTTGCTGCCTTGCCAGTCACTCGCTGCTCATTATTCCTCCACTGGAAAGCAGAGATGAGGGACAGGAGATCCCTGCAAGAGTGACTCCTGTTTCCACCCTGGAACAGCCTGATGAAGGTCTCCTAACTAGGCCTCTGAGAGGAGATGAGCAAGGAAGGCCAGCCAGCAGTGCTAGTAAATGGCTTCTCCATGTTGCTCTCTGATTTCTGTATCACACTGCACGATGTTTAACTGGCTTCAGAGGAGAACCAAGAGGCTGCTGTGTCCCCTTCAGCCTTTAGGAGGAAGAGGAAGGGTCGCCGGGGCTCCTTCTGTCCTGCTGAGGGAGCGCTGAAGAGCTGTGCACCCTGCCAGCAATGTGCTGGCACCGGCTCACAAGTCTGCTGAGGCCGGTGAGCAGGTCTGCTCTGCAGCCAGGCTCTGTGTGTAGAGGGACAGGCTCTCTCTCGCTTCCAATAACAAGTGCCACTAATTAGTCAACCCACTAATGGGTAGTTTGATGTCTAAGCGATACAGCTGCGAGTTCCCCGGGCGGCTGCTCGGACTGTAGGCTGCCTTCCTGGCATTTGTTGGCAGCAGCCTGTGGATGAAACATCTCGCTGGAAGGTGAAATCTCTGTCCATGTCACAGAGACTGGGGGGCTGCAGGGGCAAGGAAGATGCCCATCCGTGCTCCCCCTTAGAGCTGGGCTTGTCTCCTCTCAGGGAGAGTCTGAACTTGTTCACGTGACTGGGATGGCAATTCAGGTGGGAAATGTAGCAGGACCTCGGCTCCATCACTGGATGAACAGCAGGGGAAGAGCACACAGCCCGTTTCTGGAGGCTTTCTTCAGGCTAAACCATGTCTTAGCTGTATGGCTCTCCGTTCAGCCAAGCACTCTCAAAACCTTCTCCTGTTAGCAGTGTGTAGGGGGATTTGTGAAGCCTCTCCTCTGGATATACAGCTTGGGTTTGGATTCTCTGGTGTCTAGTAAGCTGCTTGTGCTGAATGGAGCATCTTCCCCTTGCTGGGATATTTATAGCATATCTCTCTCTCTCCCACGCAGATTGTCTCATGTCTAATAAGGGATGATACACTATGGTTTTGAAGGTGCTAATAATGTCTCTGCTCTGTTTGACAGTCTGTTCCCATGAAATTTATAGGCTCTGACTGTGTCTGAGACCTGTGTGTCTCTGCTGGATCGGGTTGAAATCTCTTTGCTGTGTCAGAAGTTGCTGGGGAGTGGGCAGAGGGCAGACCGATGCAGCAGGATGGCATATGCTTTGCGCTACTTAGGAAATTAGGCTGATGATGTGCCCAGCTCTGTTTCCTGCAGGTCTGGTGGGCGGGGGGGCAGCTGCGGCTCACATCACCAAATTGTGAGTTTGGGAAAGCAAGCTGACTGTGTGGGAGGAAAGGGATGAGCTCAGAGACTCCCCAGGAGAATGGCTCTGCCCCCAGTTGTATCGCCCAGGCTGTGATGCTGTGGGCTCTTCAGGCATGTGGGCTCTTCAAGATGCCCCAGGGCGATGAGCCCCAGTGCAGAGCATGGCCTCTTGTGGAAAACAGCCCCCGAGGACCATAAACCAGCAAGCCCAGAGCTCTTGGCTGGTGTGAAGAATTGCCTAGCTAAGGGATAATGAATGTCATGGCAGGAGACAGAGCATTTCTCTGAGGCCATTCATCCCCTTTATCACTCCACTAACAAGCCCCGGAGCGACTTGGGAGAGACTTCTCTGGAGCAGCACCATCCCTCAGTTGCACTGATGGCTGGGTGCTGGGGTACAGGAAGGTGTCAGTGGGAAACCACAGACCAGGGGTGAGCAGGGCAGGAGCTCTGGCACCGCTGGTGTGGAGACCATCCCCTCCCTCAGTCCCTGTGTGGTGGCACCTGGACATAAAAGCCAAGTGCTTCTCCTGGTTTTTTTTTTAAAGTACTTTTGGGCAGCAGGGGCCCCACAGCCCCCTTAAGAGGATTGCTCTATCCTAACTCCCAGCTTGTCTAAGATTTAAGATTTGTAAGATTTACCCAAGCTCCCCCAAGGAGTTTGGGGCTGCGGGCGCGGAGGTGAGGTGGTTCTGCTTCGCTTGCGGCACAGCTGGGTCTGTGCTTGAGGAGGAGAGGGCAGGAGCAATGTGCTCTTTGTAGGAGCTAATAAAAGCTAATTCATCCCTTTGCTCCAAGACACTAGGAAGCATTAGCGGTTGGCTGAGTGCCTCCATCACTGCAGCAACGTGCTGGGTGCCTCCGCCTTCCCTCTGGCTGAGAGCAAAGCCTGTCCTCCCGCGGAGGGGGAGGCATTTCTGTCAGCGTCGTCTGCGACTGCGTCAATGGGCAGCCTGTGGTGCTGGCTGTAGCTGGCATCCCTGGGAAGAAAAACCAGCCAGATAACCTGGGCATGTGGATTTGGGAGTGGGGATGGAGATCCCCCCAGGCAGTTTTGCCAAGCAAAGGGCTTGGGCCGCAGAGAAGAGCACTGTCCCTGATTTGGGTGGGCTGCAGGAGGCCCCTAAATGGCCTGTGGCCATTTGTGCCCAAATGGTTGGAATACCTTCAGCAAGGACCTCATGTACTCATCTACACACACAGTGCAGGTATATGGTGTGTGTGCTCCCCCAAATGCTCGTTGACCAGAGTGGCTGCCTGCTGCACAGCAGGCAGGCGTTATGTGGAGCTAATTGCCAGTAATTGGAAGGGGGTTGGTTTTCCTCCTGTCTGTTTCCCTAATTTCTCCCTTTTTTTTTTTTCCTCCTGAAGGTTTAGCTGTTGGAGGATGCCTGCTGTCACCCATGGTAAGCACCCCACATCCAGTGGCAGGCAGGGCTGGGAAGGAGAGAGGGAGAAAACGAGAGACAGTGTGTCGTGTTTGGGTGTCCTCAACAAGCTCAGGTGGGTTTGTAGGAGCAGAAAAGGAAGGGAGAAAGCTGCAAAGCCTTGGGAGTGTGCAGAGTGCGCCATGATGGGTGGCTGGGTTGTTGCAGTGAGGGTAGAGGCAGCGGGAGAGCAGCAGTTGGTGGGGGGATGGCCTGGAGCGTGTCTGTGGAGCCTGACTCTGGAGCAGAGGAGAGAGATTGGTGTGTTAGGGAGCGGGGTGTTCCCTTGAGTGTGAGCAGCACACCAGCAAGGGGATTATAATTCTATTTTTTTCTCTCTGTTCTTTTATCAGTAGGTCTCCAAGCTTTTGGAAAGGAAGTTCACACTGGAGATTAGAAAACGTCACATCTGCAGCTTTAGATGAGTTCAAAGCCAGCCAGCGGAGCCTCACAAGGCCTGTGAGTGTCAAGCCCCCATTACATGCTCTCCTCCCTGGCCCCAAACAGCCTGTCCTGCAGACCTCTTTCCCAGGCCCCTGTGCTGACCAGATGGATGATGGGGGAGCTCATGGGAGGCCGGTTGTGTCCCGTGGTGCAGCTGCAGGACATGCTGCCTCCAGATGTGATCAGCTGGGCTGCCTCTGCGAGGGAGGCACGCTGGCACGTGAAATGCCCTTTGAAGCACTGTTGAATTTAAAGAGGTGCACTCTGGTGCCAGTCCATGTTCCTGCCCTGCCCTGCCCTCTCCCTGTGTTACAGGAGGATTTCACTCAGAATCTGGAAACATCTGGCACTTTTTTTCCTTTTGCCAGCCCCATTAAATGTAGAGTTGAAGGGAGATGCAATACATCACCTTCCTCATGGGCTGCCATTCAGCCAAGAGTAACAGCGATTAGCCTTCAATCACTTGGAGGGGGTGGGGGTGGAGCCGAAGGAAACCTTCTGGAGGACATGCTGGAGAAACATTTTCATTAGCAGAGGAGAACCTGACAGAGATGAAGTGCCCCTTCACCTCAACTGCCAGACCTCTCCCCTCCCTGGCGTTAACAGGATGAGCAGCACCAAGGAGCCAGTGCCAGCTGCAACACTACATGTGGGCTGCATCCAGATGTGAGAAGCAGCTGTGGCACAGTGAAGCAGCACTTTTATAGCCTGGGCAGGTGGGCTTTGGTTTTCCTCCTGCCCATCAGTGAGCACTCACTGCTGGATGCAAGCTGGGTCTCTCCACGCGGTTGTGGAGGAAACCGGTGCTGGGTGGTGAGGAGTGTGCCTGAATGGGGACAGAAAAAGATGTCCTTGGGTGATAAGGTCCATAGGTCCAGGAGGTCTCTTGAGCTCTGCTTCCCACCACGTGTTTTTCCAAGTGTGACAGGACTGTGTTTGGAGGAGCAGAGGCATGTGCTCTTAGTCTGCTTCCTTCCAGGGCACTGGAGATGCCCAGTACTCACTTCTGCTATTGATATCTCGGCTGTGCTGGGAAGGACACCCTGTGCGCCAGTTGGGTGCCTGGCACAGACATGTCTGCTCCGGTCCCTGGGAATTAGCCCTCAGGATCCCTGCGGCTGGAGTTTGCCATCCCCTACCTTGCCTCACAGAATCACAAGGTTGTAAAAGACCTTTAAGATCATTGAGTCCAACCGTTCCTGTCCTGTGCTAAACCATATCCCTGAGCACCTCATCTGTCCATCTGTTAAACGCACCCGGGGTGGGTGACTCAACCCCCTCCCTGGGCAGCCTGTTCCACATCCCAACAACTCTTTCAGTGAAGAACTTTTTCCTGACATCTGATCTGCATCTGAAACCTGGAGCTGGCATGCTCCTGACGTGATGGGCTCCGTCTCTCCCTTTCTCTCACAGCTGAAGGATGCCTTACTTGGTCCTGTCTTGCAGGTTGGAGGGAAAGCATTTTAATTTGTACGGGGGGAGGAGCAGAAAAAAGAAAAAACAACAGAAACTCTGACCATTCTGGGTATTTTTAGCTCTTCACAAGGGACCTTTAACATCTTTCTCTCTAATATTTATTTTTTAACTCCCTGAAGACTGTCCTCTCTTCTGGGCTGCCTGCGCTACTTGAGTTAACAACCCTATCTGTGATGAAGGTAAGCCAGTGCTCAGCACTCCCAGGACTCAGATTCACAGGGAGCCCCCTCTCCCTCTCTGGGTGCCCTCACTTGCACAGCCCCCAGAGAAGCAGCTCCTTGGCCAGGAGGGTGCCAGGCTCAGTGGTGTTCACATCTGCCATGGGTTTTATCGGCAACCTGATCTGAACTTCCTGAGAGGGAGGTGACACAGCCTGGCAGCTAGGACATTGCCTTGGGATATGAGCATTCTCACATTAAGCTGCCTCTTACTTCCCTTCCTCCCTTTTGGAACTGAGAACAACCAAAATTAGAGGCAAAACCTGGGTCCTGAGCTTTTCTCTCCCGAACCTTTCACCTACCTTGTTTTCCTTTCTCTCCTCCTATCTCCACTGGCCGAGTTGCAGTGCCAGGCTTTTGAAAGGAAAGGCACGACAGAGGGAGAGATACCTGAGACAGGATAAATCTGGAGGCAATGAGATTGGGGGAGGCAAGTCAGCTGCTCTGACACTTTTATTATGGAGCTAGGCTGCTTGGAAATGAATCTTCCTTGAAGCGTGTGTTGCGGGGTGACATTTCTACCAGGTCCCAGCAATAACCTTCTCCAAGCCTGACTGCCCAGCCTTGCGCACGCCCGTTTCCGAGGCAAGGGGAGTGAATGTCAGCTGGAAATGCTGCCGGTAGCAGGGCTTGGTATGCTTGCTGTGCCTCCTGTAAGTCTGAAAGCACCTGGGCTTTAGACTGAGAAACTCTTCAGGCTTTGGTGACTTCATCTCCTGAATGTGTGTGTTGTTTTGCAAGGGAGGTGTCGGTTTCTGCGTGTTTTTCTCATTTCAGAAATGCAGAGGGTGCAAGAGAGATCAGAATAAAATCCCAGAAGGCCCAGAAGGATGGCTAACTGCAAGGGAAGATTGCCCTATGCCTCTGGAAAAGGAAGCTCTCCTTGCTCAGTAACCTGCAGAGGCTGGAAGCCGAGGGGGAGACTTTGAGTTGCAGAGAGGGCTGGGCACAGTCTGCTGCCCTCTCCCTTCCTTTCTTGTATCACTGTCAACTTAGATTTCACATCAAGAGGGTGACATTATGGCTGGTGGTGACAATAACAGAATGTCACTGGCAGAGGTGAAATCTTTCCCTCTGTGAGGGTGCTTCTTCCTTTCCCTTCCCCTTGGCTTGCGTCAAGAGCTGCTGACTCCCAGTGCCAAGCAGGGCAGGTGTGCATGCTGCCCAAGGGACGTCGCATACTGCACTGAGCATCACTTTTGTCACGGTGTGGCTGAGCAGCTCCGTGTCGCTGCTGCCACTGCTTTGCTGCATGGTAACTTGGTGCAGAGGCCAAACCCTTGTCACCATCCGAGACAGATCAGGGCCGTTGGGAGCTGCCGTGTTTGCGGTCGTGTGGAGCGTTGCACAGAGCAGTCCTTTGCTGCACTGGCACCCTGGTACTAGCAAGAGGTCTGCTTGGGGTGTCCCTTCAGAGCCCTGGAGCCTATCCGTGCTCTTTAGGGGCCAGGCCTGAGCTAAATAGGGGTCTGAGGGCAGACAAGCATGCATGAATGGTTAACGTTCTCCGCGGGCTGTCTCTCGCCTCCTCTGAACAGCAGCTCATCTCATAGGCGAGTGCCTGTGCCCATACAGCTCTAGCAGCCCCTCTGCCAGCCTTCTGTCCTTGAGGGCCAGTTCAGCAGAGCCTCGGTGCTGGTCTGGGCCCGGCTTTCCTCTTCCAGCTGATTTCAGAGCAGAGAGCAAAGGCAGCTGTTGTCAGGCCACACAAGAGCAGAGACAGGGGACGGGCCTCTATGCACTTAAAGATCCAAGAGTTTAATCTGATTCTGCTTCTCTATTAGCCCCAGTCCTGTTTTGCATCTTTCCCAGCTGATGCCTGAGCCTGTCTTTGTTTTGTTTATTTTTTCTTTTTCCCTTTCTCCTTCACCTTATGAAAAATGGCTTTGCCATCTGCATCTGTCAGGAGTCCCCCGAGCTGGGTATACAGCTCAGTGAGTATACAAATGGGTGGTTGGATTGCGGCCCCCACTGACAGGCCAGAGATGAATACAAAACGTGCAGGGAGAAGAGTGTGTTCCCTTTCTCCACTGCTGCTGCTGCCTCTGATGGCTGTTTTTCTTATCCCAAGGAGGTGTGAGAATCGCCTTTGGGAGCAGTGCTTCCTTCTGCTCCTGTTCTGCCTTGCCAAGGTTCGGGTCTCTGCTATCCATCATCTGACGAGTCCTGTCCTCGCTCCCACATCACAGCTGCTGATGGGAACGCTGGGGACGGGCTAATGGTTTTACCCTGCTTTTTCCTACCATCCTTTCCCTTCTCCCTTTCCTTTCTCACCTCCCAGGCCTGTTATGAGCCCAGCTGCAGCTCGAGGACAATGCCTTCACTTGCTGGTCCAGGTACTTCTTGAGAGGCAAGGATGAGGGGATGGGATTGTCTGACCTTACCCAGGCTGCTTAAAATGTCATTTTGCGTGGCAGTTTTCAGCAGCGTTGTGTGTAAGAAAGGATTCAAGTGCTCTGGCATGCCTCAGCCTCACTGCGTCCCCTTCTCCCTGCCCTGAGGCTCTGCGACAAGGAAGGAACCGGCTATGAGATGCAGGGTTGCTTGGGTACCCAGAAGGGGATGACAAACTCCTGTGACACCTGTGGGTTTGCTCACCCCCTCCTGCCTCTTGGTTTCCCACAGTCTGTTGGGTGAACTGCTACTCTGGCCTCAATGCATGAAGAAGCTTCCAGCCAGGTGGGCTCAGAGGAGCAGGCAGGCAGAAAATGAAATGAGTCTGTCTGTGCGCTCGCCGCAGCTATCTGGTCAAGGAGGGAAGTTTCTGGCAGGGCAGACCCCTGCCTTGTCAGGAGGAGAAGAGCAGGCAGCTTGAGCTGAGCTGTTTTTTCTGACAAGCAGATGGATGTTCAGCAGGGGCCCGAGAAAAACCCTCTTGCTTCAGGCTAGCTGCAATCCCTCCAAACCAAAACATGGCGCTGATGTGAGAAAAGGAAAAAATCAAAAAAGCTGCTCAGCCTCAATTATCACTTCCAGGCATCTGATTCGGGATGTGGTGACCGTCCCCTCCTGCCACCGACTCCCAGGAGGAGTCCACAGCATGCTTGAGACCGGGCAAGGATGCAGCAAGAGCCCTTGAGCAGCGAAGAGGAAGGCGGGTGAGCGATGGCAGATTCCTCCGGCGTCTCCACACCGCAGGGCTCTTGGTGAGCGAGCGCTCATCTGCTTTGAAAGCTCTTAGTGTTCCTGCAGGTGGGAGCCAATTTGTCTGCTTTCCTGCCTAGGTCCCATCTGTTTGTAGGATTGCCTGTACGGTGGATGAGTGCGCTGGGGCTGGTGAAGGAAAGGGGCTGCCGGGGCGGGAGAGATGAGCCTTAAAACTTTACTCGAGTAACTTCAGTGCTCCTGGCTGCCGTTGCTCCCTCTCCCCCAGCATCTCGGCAGGGAAATCACAGCCTGTCATTTGCTGTTCCTGGAGCATGATAGGGAGCTGAGGCACCGCTAATAGCAAGCTATCATTTTAATGCTAATTTCCTACTGTGAGCTCAGGCTGGGGGAGGCTCAGCCTGGGTGGAGGGAAACCATTAGCAGATGGAGAAAAGGGAGATATGTGGGGGTTGTTCTGCACCCTGAGAAGGGGCTTCCAGAGGCCAGATGATTAACCAGCACTGGGAAAACTGAAGGCAGTCACTGGGGTCAGTCTGGTGGAGGTGGGAGGAAGAAGGGACACTTTTGTTCCAAGTCGTCTTCCCAAAGGTATTTCTCAAGCGCTTTGGGATTTGGCTTGAATTTGGTGTTGGCTGCTTATTGCCAGCCCTCAGTGCGTTGTGACCCAGGGGATGCTCAGAGTGCTGGTGGTGCTGAAGCTGGTGGTGTGGTTGTCCTTTTAACAAAGGAGCCAAGCAGGGTTGGATTTAGCTACTGTCTTTTTGTGAGGAGCTCCCCGATGGAGGATCCTGGAGATAGGCAATGGGCTTCAAAGCAGGGAAGGTTTGAAGCTGTTCTTGAGATACCCAAGAGCAAAATAAAAAGGGAACTTGCTCCCTTAGCAAAAGGGTGATCTCAGCTGCCCCAAGCAGGAGAAACCAGCGGCTGAGTTTGGAGTCCAGAAGGAAACAGCCTTTTCCCTGCCCTTTCTGGAGATGTGAGTTCCACTGTCCAATCTCAGTTTCCTCTAGCTATGCTTACCAATTTGGGATTATGTTAGCAGCAGTCAGAGAGGTTCCTCTGGCATTTCTAGACCTGCTCAGAAACCTTGGGACTACAGGCTCGTGAGCTCGAATGCCATACCTGTCTGGGAAGAAGCTGGTTGCCTACTATTGAGGGACAGTGTTGCCTTACAAGGGCCCAGTAATGTCCTTGTCTGTGATACAACACGTACTTTGAAGACCCACCAGCTTGTGCTGATCCTCAACCACTGGCTTCATCGTTTCATATTGGAAGCATACATGGATTTCATTTTTTCTTTAAAACCACTTAAAGGCCGCTTTAAATCTCTTTTGGTGTTGAGCAGCTGTGATAAAGGGAAAGAAACCCAGCAGCTGGTTTAAATGGAAGGGGACAGGAGGCCAGCAGGAGATCACCTTGCCAGGACTGTTAGCACGAGGCTGCATTGGCAGATCCATGTCAGGGTGGAGCATGGCTGAGTGGGTTTTAGGGAGCTAATTCCAGCTAAATAAGAAGGTTTCTGTCTTTTCTAGAGCCTCTTCCCTGCCTTGGACCAGGAGAGGAGGTAAAGCAAGAGAAGGGCTACTTTTTCCTAGCGGAGGAGAATCAAAGGAACTTTCCCTCAAGTAGGCGTGTGAGGAAATGTGTGTGTTGCATATTCCCAAGAATAATGCAATCAGAATATAAACTAAACCAGCGTTGCT
Source organism: Hypotaenidia okinawae (assembly GCA_027925045.1). Taxonomy (NCBI): domain Eukaryota; kingdom Metazoa; phylum Chordata; class Aves; order Gruiformes; family Rallidae; genus Hypotaenidia; species Hypotaenidia okinawae. The sequence goes on along the minus strand of BSDF01000009.1, from coordinate 502,360 downwards.
TGTCCCAGTTCAGCACTCCGAATAATGAGCGTACAGGCTGGCAGGAGCGCTCCCAGGAGAGGTGCCTGTGTGCAGGAGATGGACACAACAAGTGTCTCGGATGGGCCGATATCTGAAGCGATCTCTCTCTAATTTTCTACATCAGTGAGAACACAGCGCGGTGCCATCAATCATAGTCAACCCTCCCTTCGCAAAGCCACCTCCTGCCTCTCTGGACAGCAGTGTTCCCCCTCTGCTTCTGCCCCCCAGGCTGGGGACTGCAGCTGTCCCAATCAGCAGCCTGCAGGTGTGTTCTCTGCCCCAGGGAGGGTTCTTCTTTGTCACATTGGAGCCTTTCTCCTTCGTCCATCCCCAGCATCTGCTCCTCACCGGTGCCTTATTTCCAGGCTGCACCTCCTCTTCCTGCAGTTAGAAAAGGCCAAGTACTCCTTTTATCCCCAGGGAGGAAAAGGTGTGGAGCCACTTCTGGGATGACAGCCCTTTCCTGTTGCCTGGTGGGGGCGTGGGGCGTGCCTTCGGTGCCTGTAGTGCTCATATGGAGTTGGAGAGGTTGGACTTTGCAGCTCCCTTGGGGCTGCTTCCGCAGCAATGACTGTCAGGGCATGGTCTGGGGATCGATTGATAGGTCCTGAAAGGAGGGTGCAGAGAGGTGGGTGAGGGTCTCTTCAGCCAGGTGACAGGAGATAGGATGAGGGGTAGTGGGCTCAAGCTGTGCCAGGACAGGTTCAGATTAGATGTTAGGAAAAAGTTCTTCACTGAAAGAGTTGTTGGGATGCGGAACAGGCTGCCCAGTGAGGGGATTGAGTCAACATCCCTGGGTATGTTTTTAAAAAAGGGTAGATGAGGTACTTGGAGATATGGTTTAGTAGAGGACAGGAATGGTTGGACTTGATGATCTTTAAAGGTCTTTTCCAACCTAGTGATTCTGTGATTGCTTCTCCCCAGCCCTGCGTTGGGCACGGAGCAGCTAAGTAAGCCATCTTCCATGCAGGTACAATGCAGCAGCTCTTGGTCTCTTGGGTTTGTGAAGTCCTCTGCACTTCCAGGCCTGGCTACATTTCCACCAGGAGCCTCTTTGGCAGGAGCACCAGTGGTGGGTGTCCTCCCAGGCAGGCTTGGGCCATGTGCGGTGCTAAGCTGGCCAGAAGACTGGTGGGCCGCAGACAGAGCGGTGCTCATGGCTGTTCCTACTGCTGCAGCACAGGTGGGTTTGGCTATTGATTCTCCATCTCTCTTGTGCTAGACTGGGTGCTCTTGCTCCATCGCGGTGGCTCTTGGACCTACCGAAGCCTGGCCAAGACAGCAGCTGTCATGGCACAGAAGTGGTTTGCAGTCCCATTTCTGGCTCTGTGAGCTCAAGCACCAAGCTAGAACCAAGGACTCTGCCGCTTTGCTTCAGCCTGGCGCTAGACAGAAGCATCTCAATAAATCTGTGCAATTGCCACCTGCCTCTCTGCCGCTCGTGCTGGCTTCCCAGAGCTGACAGGGAGGAGCCTTGACCTCTCTTTCAGGCATGGCTTCCTGCACACATCAACCCCGCTCCAGTGTCGTGGAGCTATCGCTGCCTTCTGTTAATAGCCACTTTGTTTACTTCCTAAATGCCTGCCCTTTCTGTAACGAGCTATAATTCATCCTGGTTTATATGGTGCTTGGAGATACCTGGACAAGGAAGGTGTGCCATTAAACCACCTTCCAGGCTGCTCCCCGGGACCGGGGTTGCTGATCTTCTGCAGATATAAACAAGGGGAGGACAAGGGGGGTGAGATTGAAATGGGGAATAATTACCTAGCAGGGTAAAAAGGGGCTGGCTGGGTTGGAAATTGCCAGGGGCTGACGTGCAGGTGCAGATGAACGGCAGGAGGATGAAAGATGCTTTCTTCTCTTCCTCTGCTTTATAACCTGGTTTTTATAGAGCCTGCGCAAGGAACTGCAGTTTTTTATTAGCAGCTTGGGAGTGAAGAGTAATAAAGATTAATTTTTGAAATAATTTCTTGCATTATCTTTTAATTTCCTGTGGCAGGGGTTGGCTTTTAAATCTGCAACTGGAGTTAACTGCTAATGGGCTCCTCAGTTGGGGAGCAACAGCCAAAGGAGCTGTGGGACTTGGTGAAGGTAGGAGAGAAGCCATGGGTGAGCCTGGAGTCTCTGGGATGGCCACAGGCTATTCCCTGGCTCTAGGACCCGCTCAGGTCTGCAGCAGTGTATCTCCATCCCAGGAAAGCTTGGAAACATCTAATCCACACTGCTGCAGCTCATAGCGTCTGTTTTGCTTCCTTCCTCTGACGATAACAATGAAGGTCTCCTGAGGAGGGAGGAAGGGAGGAAACCTGATGGTCCTGCTCTTATGCTGTGGGCAACACATCCTTGCGGATCTCCATCCTGGACAATGCTGTGCTGCTGAAACCTGCTGAGATGTGTTGGGACAGTGAGGGTGTGGGCTATCCAGACCAGCTGGGATCCTCAGCGGTCTGGTTGGTGTTTAGTGGGAGGAAGAAATAATAAGGGAGAAGTTGAAGGAGAAGGGGGATGAGGTCAAAGAGAGAAGTGACAGCAGTGAGGATGTGACAGAGGAAGGCTCTCCCTGCATCTGCACTCTCCCAGCCTCCATGATGCTCTGATGGGCTTTAACTCCCCTGGGAGGCTTGTGCCTTGATGAGTGCCACAGCCAGGTGGACACTGGAGCTGGGCAGAAGGGATGCCCATCATGCAGACACCCCAGCCCCAGTTCACCGTGACCACTGATGTTCTTTCTGCAGCTTGTTCTCCGTCACCCAACCATGCTGGGTGCTCCAGTCCTCTCTGAGCCTCCAGTCTCTCTGTAGAGCAGGTGACAAAATGCAGAGCACAACCCTCATGGAGAACCAACCATTGTGGGCAAGAGCCTTTTTGGCTCATGCCATTACAGAAGCAGCTTGAGTGCCTGGTGTGGGCTTTGGGAAGGCACCGAGGAAGCTCAGATGAAGGAGGGAGCATGGTGGAAGCATTGACTGTATCCTGAAGAGGCATTTTAATGGATTACATCACTCCTGTGGTGGAAACAGGGCTGGGATGAAGGGGTTTTGGAGATGTCTGGGGATGTGGGGGAGTCAGATCCTGCATGGAGAGTGCTCTGACCCAGACAGCTCCTGTTTGCCCCTGGCAGATGCCATCTGGAGCAGGCTCTGCATGCGCCTGGGTGTCCATCTGCTTTGACAGCCCTCGGACAACCAGTTGCATTGACTCAGACATGGGAGGACTCTGCTCTTCCTCCTCAGCATCCTTTGCACTGTTGGAAGATCTGCTCCCCATCACAACAGAAGGGGTCCTGGCTGGATCCAGCCTCAGCTGCTATCACACCTCCCCATGCTCCTGGGAAGAGGAAAGGAAGAGGAGAAGCGTGCCCAAGCCCATCCCGTGATGCAATGGTCGGTTGCCCCATGCCGACTCACCTCTGGTGGCATTGTGCTGGACCGAGCTGTCCTTGATGAGGTTTGGGCCTGTGGGTGTCCAAGGCAGTGACAGAAAGCTTTGGTGCATGTGGCCTGTTGCATGTTTTGGGTGGGAACACACGTTCCCCATCACTCTTTTTAGATTCTCCATGTGTTCAAGTCTTGGAGAAGAAAAAGGGCCCTGCTCTTAAGCTCTTGTGATGATGCTCTTGAGCATCTTGTGGATGCTCTTGATCTCAGTGGGGGAAACTGAGGCACAAAGAGGTGCCTTGATGCCTGCACTTCTAGCACTTTGGTCATCTATCTATCCACCCCTCTGTGTAGAGCTGCTGACACTGCTGTACCGCTGAGTTCCAGATCACTGCAGCTCTGGGGCATGCTTTCAGCCAAAAGCACCACTGTTCGCTGATGTTTTCAGCTGTCAGGAAAACTTGGGGGGCAGGAAGGGGCAGTTCATCGTTGGCATCCCTCTGGAAGCAGAAACCTTCCTGTTATGGTGGGTTCTTTTATTATTTTATTTTTATTTTTTGTTTTCTTCTGACATTGCATAGGGGAAAAATGGACGTGATGAGCGGCCAGGAGAGAGCTGTTAGGAAGCTTAGAGCTGTCACAAGGCGTCTGTGGGTTTATGTGTGGGGAAGTGTCCTGGTTTCAGTCAGGATAGAGTTAACTTCATTTGTAGCAGCTGATGGCATGCTGTGTTTGGGAGTTACAATGAAAGCAGTGCTGAGAACACCCTGATGTTCTTAGTTGCAGTCAGACAGTCAAGGACTTTCTCAGCTTCTTCCTATTTCTCTCTTCATGAGAAAGGAGGGGCGAAGCCAGGACAGGTGACCCAGATGGGCCAAAGAGAGTATTCCATGCCAATGACGTCCTGCCCAGGAGAACGGGGGGCTGAGGGGAGGAAGAAGAGGGGCGGTGGCGGGACGCGTGCTGCTTGGGGGGACGGTTGGGTTCCGGGACAGCTCTGGGTGGTACGGCCTGAGTTGTGTGGGTCGGGGAGAAACTGCATTGGGGATCAAGAGTTTCATCTTCTTTTGCTCTAAAGTCCTGTTAGCATTGGTATATTTGATCTTTCTGTTCTCTTAGTAAACTCTCCTTATCCCAACCCACGGGCCTCTTAGTTTCTTGGTTTTGGAGTTATTTGCCCCTTCCTTTTCCCTTCCCTTGTTTCCCCCTTTTTCCCTCTTCCCCTGCTCTTTTACTTTAAGGAGCAGGCAGCTGTGTGGATCTCAGCCCACAGCCGGGGGGAAACCACGACAGGAAGTATGCAAGCAAGTTCTCAGCTTGCTGGTTGGAGCCAAGGAGTGGGGCTTTTTTTGGGTGATAAATATGTTTTATGGGGCTTTTATGGGATTTAAAATTTTTTATTTAAAAAAAAAACAACAAAAATCCACCTATCCCAATAAATTATTTACCAGGGTAATAAAAGGTCAAGGAAACTGGTCCAACCTTCTTGCACAGCATCTAAATCCCAAACTTTCACCACGGGGGAAGGACCCTCTGAATTCCTGCAGCCTCGTGACAGATGGTCCTGGCATGTTGTTTGTCCATGGTGCTGTTCTGGAGGCCAGGTCCCCGGCCAGCCCCAGCACTCGGCATATCTCCAGGAGGTCCTGGGGGCCTGACACCAGTGTTCAGCCCCTTGGCATCTACTCCTGGAAATGAATAGTGTTTCTTTCTGCTGCCGGCTCTCGCAGCTGCAAATCTCTTGGTACTCTCTGGCTCTTTATTTAAGCATCTGAAAGGTCTCAGGAGCATAATGGTCCTTCCTGGGGTGAAATGGGAGGTGGAAATCACTTAGAAATCAGTGAGGAGTTTGAAGGATGGCCTTAGCACCTGCAGTATGGGCTGGAAGGGCTGAGTCCTGCAGATCATGGGGACCTCCTCACACCCCAGATGTCTGGATGGGTTCAATTCCCCTCGCTCGGTTTCAGCTGCTGTGTGGAGGAAGGGCCAGGTTCTTCTGGCAGATGAACCCAAAATAGCCTTTGCAGAGGTGAAATAAAATTTATGGCCACGGAGTCTATAAATACATCTTTTGGGGGCTTCAAGAGGTTTGGTCGCTCTCCCTACTACTCCCCAAAGGAAGTAGAGGGCTGGGGGTCAGACCAAGAGTCCCCACCTCAGGACAGGGCACATCCTTTGGCTGCATCCCAGACTTCAGGATTAGGTTTAAACTTTTAAACAGACATCCTTTTAAAAAGACATCTAGTTGTTAACGTGGTGGCTTTCTGTAAGGACTCTGATTGGAGTAAGATGCATCCCCGTGTGGTAAGCTGCTCATAAATAAATTTATATGGGATTTTAGAAGCAATTTCTGAGGCTTGAAAGAGATAAATCTGGAGTGGCCTTCAAAAGGGATGGTGGGTGGGAAGGGACAGCCACTGTTTCAAGCTAGCTCTCAATATTCATGGGAAGGATTACGCATTCAGAGCCTTGCCAGAAGGGAGAGTCCTTGGGTATCTGATGTGTTGAAGCAAGGCTGGATTGATCTTTGTTCATGCTGTCTTTAGCTTATATAAACCCCGTGCCTGGGGGCATCTGCTGTCCTCCACAGGGTCCAGGGAGGAATCCTCGCCTCCATCATTGCCTGATTTGGCCCCTGGTGGTGGTTCTGCCTCTGTCTGAGGTTGTGGAGAGTGGCCACAGCTGGAATGACATCTGGGAGCAGGGAGAAATTTCCCTGGTCAGGCAAGAGGGAGCACAAGGCTTTATTTGGCTTCCTTCTGGTGCCTGGAGGCTTCCTCAGATCTTAGAGTTTTCTGAAGTAATTCCTCTGCTGTTACAAGCCCTAGGAAATTCGTGGAGATGCTCCTCTTCCCATTTTGCTTCCCATACCACGTTGTACTGGTGGCTTTTGGACCTTCCTCGGGCCAGTCCTGCAAGCACGGCTGTTTCTCCAGACCCTTTAGTCCAACAGGAGCTCTACAGTGGAGGTCCTAGGCAGCCCCTGGATGTCCTGAGTCACCCTTCTCAGCTGCTTTGAGCCTGGGGAGAGTGCAAGCAGTAAAAAGGGGCTTGTTCCCCTCATGTGGGTGCTGGCCCAGCAGGAATGGACTCCAAGGGGCCATTCCACCTTGGCTGGTGGCTGCCAAAGTTTTGGGGTGTGTTGGTTGAAGCCTAGAGGATATCAGCGCTAGTGCATCCCTGGTGAGTGGGCTGAGCCAGGGCGTGGGCTCAAAGCTGACCAGTCCTCAAGGCTGTAGCCTGGGAAAGGTTTAACCTGGAGCAGTGCAGTTTAATGGGTGACGTCTGCTGGGGTCAGGGTGGTGTGGCTTGACTTTTTGGCTGGATTTCAGAGCAGGCTTTCCATGGGGAGTGCGGGGAGAGCCCGGCACAGTGTGTGGCGTTTGGCTCTAAAGGGGAAAAAAGGACACATCTCCCCACATCCTTCTTATTAATTGTCAACGCATTCTGCCAGCTTGGCAATGGATGTCATGGATTTAAATGGAGATCAGAGCCAGCGTGGGACAGGTGCAAGAAGCCCAGATGACGCGTGTAGGCCAGGCTTAGCATCTCCCGCTTGCTCCAGACTATGCAGCACGACTCCGCTGACTTTGGTGGCATTTCCTGCTGGCTCGGCTCCTCGTGATGGGAATCAGACTGCATGTAATTGAAAAGAATGGGGCATCTGCCAGCAGGCTGCGAGCCACGGTCCCCTTGGCAGCTTGAGCTCGCTGGTGGACGATGGGAGACACGGGCTGGGGCAGATGCCTGTGGAGGCCGAAGGTAAGCAGCCCCAGCTTCGTGGTGATCCCAGGTCCATCTCCATCTGTCGGAAGCTCTCTGGATGTGGGAAGGGGTTACCCGTGCCCAGACTGGGGGGTTAGAACACACTGATGTCTCCCGCTGCTGTTGCACGAGCACTGTTTCACCCTTGATCATGATCTCCCCCTTGCTGGCACCAGGACAGACATGTGAATCACTGATTCTGTGAGCAGCTTTCTGAGCTGAGGGCTTGATCTTGAAAAGCACCCTGTGATCTGGCCAGCTGTTGCTGACCCTGGGCTTTGCGCTGCTGCGTCTCCCTGCCCGAGCATCAGTCAAGAGAAGCCAAGGGAGGTAAAAGGTTCCTGGGGGTTCGCTCGGTCCTGAATGAGAACAAGAGCCGGTACAGTGGGCCAAGGTGTGAGGCCAGTGATCAAGACACCAGGGCAGGGTGTTGTAAATCTGGCACCTACAGAGGTGTGGGGAAGGATCTGCATTTCAAAGAGTGCTGTTCCTGTAGCCGTGCAGGGAGCCGACGTGCATACCTGCCTGCTGCCAAGGCAGAGACATGAAACTGTTTGAAGCCAGTAACGATCATCTCTGCGTTTGGGGCACAGTGGAAGGGAAGCTTCATAACCCTGTGCTAATTGCACAGTGCCAAGCCTCGGAGGTGAGGCCTGCTGGGCATGGCCCTGCCAAACACAAGCTGTGTCAGATGAAGATGTCTTGCAGCCGGGCTTTGCTTTCCAGCATACGTGGTCCCTCACTTGGCTGCTTCGGGCAGAAACGTCCCTGCCACTGAATGGAGGCTGGCCATGGCAGTGCTAGGAGATCCTCTGGAGAGCCAGGTCCTACCTCAAAAAGCTCACAGTCAAGGTAGCTGTTGGAGCAGGAGGTGGATGAAAATCGAGTGGTGATGAAATGGTTTGGGTTTGTCTTCTAGTTAGAGCAGGGATTGAGTCAGGAACAACTGGACACGGCCAGAGCTGCAGGTTGGCCACGGTCACTAGACAAGGTGGATCCTTCCACTGTGATGTCTTCTTTAAAAAAAAAAAAAATAAAAATTTTGGCTGCAAATTGGGGTGCTTTTGGTTGGCATTTTCTGGAGGGAGACATTCTAGTGGGTGGGTGGTACTGGGCAGCACAACCCAATTTTCATTTCTCTCTCTTGGCTAGCTCAGTGGTAGATGGAGCATCTCTCCCCAGTGCTGCTACCCTCACACTCCCAGAGCACCTGGTTTGATGGGTGAAGAGGAAGAAGCATCAGCAAATCCCACTTTCCTAGCAAGTCTAGCCTGCTCTGCCTCGGTCCTGCTGGCTTGCTGGGAGTGGGGTCCTGACTCCTGACTTACAGTGAGACCTTGGATGCCTCAAAGGGGCTGGAAGGAGGGGCAGGAGGAGATGCTTCCTCTAGGAAGTGAAATAAAATAGAACAAGGTTGTGGTGGCTTTAGCGATAGAGCAAGGATGGTTTCTGTGAAGAAAACTGGTCCAAGTTCACCCAGGTCAGTCACCTGTCTGGGTCATGGGTGTGTGGTTACGTACATCTCAGAGGGCACCGTCAGGGCAAAAGGCAAAAGGAAAGAAGACAAATCCCATCTTTGCCACACAGAACACCTTGGCTTGCTCGGGCTGTGGTCCAGAAAAGCACTTAAGCATGTGGAAAAACCTCCCTGGGCAGCAGTGTGTGGTATCCTCGCCCAGGACATGTCTATGGGGGCCTTGCTGTCAGTGGAGGTCCAGGGAGGACCTTGCTCTTGACGCCTGCCTTTGCAGCATCCTTGTGAGATCCTCTGCAAGGTGGCCCCTCTTGGCCATTCCCAATGTGGTCGTGGCTGAGCCCAGGCTGGGGAATTACTGTATTTTTATCTTTGTTCCTTAACTAAGCAACCCTGTCTGTGAGAAGCTGAAACCTTCCTGGAACCAAGGACTTGTTCCTTCCTTCCTTCTAGGATGACTGGAGGCCTGCAGGATGTCACCCCGAGGCAGGACATCTTTTTTTCCGAAAGAAATGGGTACTTCTGGGCTTGCTGGGCTGTAAAAGCAAAATCCTTTTGTCACAGGCCTGGCTTTCCAAAGGTGCATCTATGCAGTCTCGCCCATGGAGACCTCAGCACTGGTGTGGCTCTGGGACCTGTGTGAGCGGAGCCCTCTCTGAAACACCCCTGTGGGCAAGGAAGCGGGGGGTTGGATGACCTTTTCCTTTGGCTCAGAGGATGGCTGAGACCAGCGCGGGACCCAACGTGGTCACCGCTGCTGCCAGGATCTCCGGGCCTGCTGTGACAGGGCACGTGCCTGAGCACCACTTACTGTGGAGGTACTGGACATCCTACCTCACACAGGGTGTCACATCGTTGGTGTGCATTTGCTGTTTGAGAAACCTTGGCTGGGTCATTAACGGAGGCAGGAAATCAAGAAGCTGGGGCTCCAAATGGATCCCAGAGGGATTCCCTGTAGCAATTAGCTTTATACTTGAAAACATATTTCCAGCCTTTACTGCCTGCTCTCTGTATTTGAAATAATTTTCTACCCAATAAACCTTAGTAGCCCCCAAACATAATTTTAAGCACTGTGTTAATTAACAACAAGGCGACCCAATGGTTCAAAAAGCTGAGTGAAACCCAGTGCATCCATTAGGCAGCGCTTCTGAGACACTCACCATGGCAGCGTGTAGATGCCAGTGCTTTATATAGGACATTACCTAAGGGATGGTGGGCTGGCTGGAGCGGAGGGCAGTCTGGATTCTTCTTGGTCACTGACAGGCACCTTCCATGTTGGGTAACACTGCTGGAATTGGAGAGGATATGTTGCCTCTTTCTCTGGCAGAGCCCTTGTCTGGTTTTCAGTCCTTTGTGCAGAGTGATTTTTGGGGGTGTTAAGCTTAGGAAGGTCTCCAAATCTGAATGAAACCACTTGAATGCTGCCTTGTGGCAGGGGGTTTTGGGGGTCAGACGTGTGCAATGCTTCCCTTGAGCTGTCATGGGATTGCCTGCTTTCCCTCTGCTTTGATTTATGTCCTCACAAGTGCATTAACTAGTGGGGCTGGCTGACAATCCTCCGTGACTCCTTACCTGCAGCTCCCCTGGCAGGAATTCACACCACGGGGGAGCACAAGCTCTGAGGAGCTTCTGGGAGTGCAAGCCCTTTGGTCCGTGCCCACGAAGGTTGCTGGGCTAGGGTAATACGGGCTTGCTGCGCCATTTAGAGGTGATGCATGTAGAGCTCCACTCCCCTGAGCCCAGTTAATCCAGTTCCCTGTCCCTCTAAGACCTGCACCCATCCAGCTTCTGCAGAGCATGGGCAAGGATGGGGGCAGGTTGGATCTGCTCCCTGTGGGACTTTACCCAGGCAGGTCTGGGGCCCACTGCGGACTGGTGGTGACTGGTGTGATGCTGGTGTGATGCCGTCTTCGGGTCTGAGCTGGCCAGTGGCTACCTAGTAGTCAGAAGCGGCCATGAGGTTGGTGAGCTTGCTGGTTGCCACCACGGTGGAGGCAACTAGAGCCCCGATGCAGTGCTGCCCAGCCTCTGTGTGTGAGAGAAGCTTGTAATCTCCTGCTTAACGAAGGATGGGAGGTGGTATTACAGGCTTCTGCTGGCTGGCTGTTCCGCTATCGCAGGCTCATTCTGCTTTATCTGTTGCATGTGGAATATCCCGTGTAAAGCTAGGCAAAGCTACCGTAATCCTTCCTAAAGCTGCCCTGCCCCACCATGCTAATGCTGTATTAGATGATATGCTTATTAAACTCACTTGATGCAAGTTTTACTTCCAGATGGTGGGGAAATACTGTTAAGGTAATAATTACATCGTGTTGCTCTTGATCCAGATATCATGTGGTAAGTGTTCCCACCTGTTGCAAGCCATTTAAGGGATAGTAGATGCAAGGGCAGGGTTGTGATTCCAGCTGGGAAATGTGCTGGGTATGTGAGACCTGTGCTGGATCCTTGGGGAAGTTCTGTCACTGTTGTTGGCTGTTGTTCTCATCCCGGTCAGAGCACTGTTCCCAGGTCACCCCAGATCTTCTCCACTAGGGTGGTCTGTAAAGAGGCACAGGGCTGTAGGAGGTAGGCCCGATGACACCTCTGGTTTGGTGGAGGACCTTCCTGGCCAGATGTGGATCAGTGCCTCTGTCAGGAGTTGGATGATGGGGTGGGAGGTTCCCTGTCCTGTTCTTGCACATCTGGGTTGTCCCCATGCCTTGGAGATTGAGATGGTGTCATTCAACAGCTTCATAAAGTGCCTCAAGTTCTGCTGACAGGCTGGGTGATGAACTTCATGGAGCTTCATGCTCGGAGGAAGAGAATGGGAAAGGAAGCCTTTGGAAGGAGACTGCTGTGGGTCACTCCTCAGACCCACAGTATGGGGGGATCTGGGTCCCACTGGCTTGCCCAGTTTATGAAAAGCAGCTGGTTGGCCAAACCCCTCTGCCAGAGGTAAGGAACAGGTCCATGGGTGTCACTTTGATCCTGTCCTTCACCTAAGTGTAAGGCTGAGTATAAGCTAAGTGTAAGCCTCGAGAATTGCTCTCAGCTACTTCTGTGAAGCCTGTACGTTATGTGGAGCTTGCTCCCATCAATCCCACTTCAATCTCCGGTGGGAAAGGGGAGTTGTGATTGCGTGGTGATTTCATGAGTTATGTGAACTTCTGCCCTTCAGTCAGATGTAAGCCCACTGCCACGCATCCCACCCTACTCTGCCACAGCCCTCTGGAGACGATCTGATTATCTGCAAGCCCTGTGAGCCTGGAACGTATCGCTTCCTGAGTTGTGAGTGGATTCAGCAGAGGTGAGATGAGAGCTTCCACTCGCTTAGTTGGTATCGAGTAGGAGCACAACCTGACATCCTGATCCAACAGGATTCATAAGGCTAAAGACTCCAGGCTTGTTGAGGTAAGTGGCTCCCTGGAACATAAAGGCCCTTTACTTCTAGTCCAAATTTTCCATGAAACAGGAGTGCCAAAGTGGACCTTGGTTGCCAGCCCTAGCTAGAGCAGGAGGCATCCTCCTTGTGAGATGCCAGGGAGTCTGGCTGCTGGGTAGCTTGGAGAGGGATCCCACCTCTCCTGAACACACGTGGAGGGGAGAAGAGGGCCTTGTGGTAGCACACAGAGAAGGTTTGGGCTCTTGGATTTTAAGAGGGAACCCCAGGACATCACGAACCAACCTGGCTGAACCCCTCCTTTCAAAGACAGGTTTAAAGTCTTCTCAAAGCCATAATGAGCTTGTTCAGAGCAGCACCCCACCAAGGCTGGGTCTTGCTCTTGTGCTGCCTTGAAGCAGTGTGGACATGATCCCAGCCACCCTGAAGCCAGCAAGGATCGTTGGGTCACTGCTGGGAACTGGATCAGGAAACGAGATGCCATCTGGGGGAGTTATTGCCCTCCCAGGGCGAGTAAAAGAGGGGTGGCAACAAGCCAGGGGAGTTCCCTGTAGCTGTGGCATGAGGTCGGCGTGAAATGCTGAGTATGAGTCTTGAGTCTGTGGCAGAAGAAAATGAGCTAGCAGTTGATTCCCAGGTGCAGCGGAGGGTGAATCACCACTGAGATGGTTTAGAGGGCAGTCAGGCCTGATTTGGGATCCTCAAGCTTCTTGAGCACTGGTGGCTGTGCAGCAGGTAGGAATCTCTAACCCCACCGTCTAGGGCAGGAGGGAAATGGTGGCCCGTGTCTCCAGGAGCCTGCAGGTGGGCCCCAGCTCAGCTGAAGGAGTTGGGGTTGGTGGCTTCACACCTTGCTAATGGGTCCTGCTGCCTCCAGTGCTGAACCATGGGCTGAAGGTGGCATGGAGCTCAACAGATGGATGTGCCACAGCATCTTGTCCTCTGCCTTCAGCTTCCCACCCCTCCAAACCTCTGGAGAGCCAGCTACTGGCGGAGATCTACTGTCTGTCATGGGTGGGTAGCAATCAGCTGGGCCAGCCTGGCACTGATGTAAAGTTAAATCCTCCTTTTCCTCCCTCTGCTAGCAGCTCTGTACTTTCAGGAAAAAAGGGAATGGGAAACGAACTTTTTAATGAAGTAGAACATTTAAATTCTCTTTATATTTAGTCCTATCTGGAGCTCTTTACCCAAATGAAGCAGAAAGCATTTACAACTGTATTTTCCATCACACCAACCAAGGAATATATTCATTTGCAGTAACATGGCACTCACTGAAGTGGAAAATAAGCTTCCAGAATTGCTCTCACTATGAAATGCTCTCAATGACCAGGAAAAGCCCATTCGGATACCAGTGACCAGTCACTTTGGTTACCATAAAAATTAATTTGGTCCAACATCTGGGTGGTGGTGGAGTTAGATGCTTGGCCCCAAGGTAGCTCTGCTCAGGACAGGGCTTGGAGCTGTCTCCTCTGCTGCAGCTTTCACCACTCTGTGCGTGCCCAGGAGACCCGGATGAGATCCCCACCCATGCCTCTAAGGGCTGGCTGATGGCACGCCGGGTGCACAGCAACCAATGTCCCCTGTGTCCTGCTCTGTGTCTGCCACAGGAAAGGGCAGCAACGGCACTGTGGCAAGGCTGGCTGGTGGTCAGTGGCACCGTGATGGCTGGGCATACGGGAGCCCGAGTGAGCAGAGGAGATGTACATGGGCTCCTCCTTCCCTCGGCACGCCGACGATGTGAGCAGAGCGTTAAGCAGGGTACCGACCCACCACCACTGGAGGGTTCTGCTAATTGCTTGTGATGCCTAGTCCAACTCCATCGGCACTGGCAACGATTGCTACTGGAAATGCAATTAATAATTAAGCGCTCGATGCTGGCAGGTGTCAGCAGGAATCCACAGGGGCTGGCATCCCCCGCGTCAAACACCTCCCGCTGCCAGCACGGGAGCGGGCAGAGCCAGGCAGGACATGGCCCTGCCTGCATCAATACAGAGTAGGATGCAGGTTCGTGCCTTGAAGGAATAACTTGCTGGCAGTGTTTCCATGGCGTGGATGACGGCTGCCTGCCGTTGGGGCTGTGGGCAGTGGCATGGGAGCTGAATGCTGCGTACCCAACCCATGCCTTAGGCCCCAATTAGCACTGCGGTGGCACTGTCCGGCTTGATTAGTCCCTGCTTGAGGATGTGTTTTCCATCCTTGCTGTGGCAGGCAGAGTGACTTGGGGTGGAAACTGCTCAGTGGTGCTTCTCCCCAGCATCCAAGTCCAGGAGTGTTTTCTTCCAGGGCCTGACACGGCCCCTGCAGGGGTGACCAGGCTGGCTGGGCTGCTGGCAGCAGGGCAATGCCCTGGTCTAGCAAAGGAAGGGGCTCACTCTGTCCCCAGGCACCACGTGTTCCAGCCAGGGATGATGGCATGTGGCAGAGCCCTCCACGTTCTGGCTGGCAGAAAGCATCACCCTGACGCATGGAAGGGCCTTGCTGAGATGTCCTCCTGGCTTCCTGCAGCCTCGGTACCCGCCGCGTTCCTGCTGCCAGGCTCGGCCAGCATCATGCTTTCTCTTGCAGCTTTAGCTGCAGTTTGTGATGTCTTAAACCTCCTTCAAGCTGGCTTTTTACATTTTTAATTACATTTTGCCTCTGAAGGTGGGCTGCTTTGCTGGTTGCTCCTCCCCCTCCCCCCCTTTATTTTTATTCTTTTCCCTTTTAAAGGCCAAACAAGTTTAGGCTTCTTGAGAAATTGCTTTGGCTTTTAGGAAAGTGCAGAGCCTTCTCCCTGGGTCCCAAAGTGTTGATTTCCTACCACAGGGCTTGAGCGATGGTGATTCCCTTATTAAATTGCACTTAGAGGCAGTGACAGTCAGGCAGGGATGGAGAGCTTCTCCGATAAGTCGGAGCTATTCATTATTAAATTATCTTCATTCATTTGAACATCTCATTTTCATTGAATTAGATGAAAAGTGCTCAAAGGCAGCTGCTGCGGCTGCTTGGAGGCTGCCAGGAGCAGCATGCTAATGTCTCTGCCGGCCTTTCCTGCCATGCTGGCTGCGTCTGACCCTTCCCGCGGGGACATCTGGACCTGGCTGCCGGTGTAAATCTCCTGCAGGTCGCTGAGGAGTTGCATCAGCTGATGATCTGACCTTGGAGAGATCTGGATCTGTGGGGGAATAAGATCGCACAGACCCGGGGCTGCTCTCCGCCAGCCTGGCAGGGGTGACAGAGGTGAGTGTCTTCAGTAAGTGCCTGATATGTCAAAAGCTGGGTGTCCCGCTGAGGGAGATGCAGATGGGCCTGGCTGGGTCTGTCTTTAAGCTTGGCTTAAAGGACACTGCAGGGATGAGAGCTCACCCAGGAAGCTGTTGCTGGTGGTGCAGGCAGGAGGCACAGGGCAGGCCACAGGGACTTGGGCAGTGTCACCACACGTCACAGCGCAAACGGCAGTGAGCTGTCTTGGCCTGTGCCTGTCTGAGGGTAGATGGAGCATGGCATGGGGGGTTTGGTCACTCCCATCACACCAAACTGATGCAGGAGCTGCCTGGGGCTGAGCCAGTCTCAGCCTAATGAGATGGATTTCCTCACTGTGGGGCTGTTGCTTATCTTACCAACGGTGACAACCCTGACCTTTGTCCGTCCCATCAGGAAGAGCTTTCTCCTCCTGCCCTCACCCTTTTTATCACTCCCTCTCTTGGGCCACCTGTGCTGGACAGTCACGAGCCGGCCTTGAGGCCTCAGCTCATGCTTAAACACCAAACCAGACTGATTCTGGATGCTCCTGAAAAACACCAGCAATGACACCCACACATATACCCCACCGGGCAACAGAACATGTGTGTATCCCCCCACCTCAGGGCAGCCACCAGACATGTCAGGCCCAGCTTTATCTTTAATCTCAGCTGCAGATGAGCGGAGTTTTAAGTCCTGGTTGTAATTTTTGTGGGAGGATGCCATCTGGCTGCCTGATCTCTCTGCTTTCACCTTGGCACGAGTAGCTGGCACCCAGCCCTGTCACTCAGTGCCGAGCCAGGGGGAGTGCTGCCTAGGTTTGCCAGCCCGCAGCTCTTCAAGGGGCTTTGTGGAGCCCAGGGTTGGTTTAAAGCCACCCTCTAGGAACAGGGCGATCTTGTCTTGAGGCAAAAACCCCTGGATATGGCACATTGTGCCCAGGCATCTCTGATCCCTGTCCTGGTTGTACATAGAACTGCATCTTTCCCTAGGAGAGCTCGCAAGGGGAGCACCTGTCTGGTACTCAATACCAGCCATTTCAGGAGCACTCTACGATCTCAGTGGGTGGTGAAAATCCCCTTTCATTGCTGCCCTGGGTGCCATGAAGCCCTTCGTACCTCCTTACCCACAGCTACCGTCTTGTTCCTGCCGAGGAACCACCGGCCCCTTGGACAGACCAGCTCTCCCCAACACGTGTTGCTTTTCTTCGCCAGGAAATCTCACCCGGAGAAACCGCTTTGATCAACATGCTTGGATTTCAGCCTTCAGCCTTGATCAAGGCAGGGGAAGAGAGAAGAGCAACTACTCCCCGGCTCTTCAGGGACAGTCTAGAAAAGGAAGCTCTTTCTCCAAGAAAAAAAATCCCCAAACCTCCTTCAAAGTAAGAGGCAGTTCTGTCAGAATAAAAGTAAACTAGACAGGCAGGAGGAGGAGGAGGAGGAGGAAGGCTGCCTGGTTTCCAAGGTTCCAGCTGGGGTGGGACAGGTGTTGTAATCCAGCAGGGATGGGGATGGTGGCATTGCTGTGGGGCTGGAGCTGCTGCTGTGTGAGGGTGGGAAGCTGTGGTTTGGAAGGCAGGGTGGGGAGGGGGAACCTTCGCCTCTCCCTACACTTCATTCTGCTGTGAACCCCATTTTCTCTACATGTTCGATTTCTGGCTCTCCCTTCTGCTCCAGCCCTGAGGTTGAGGAAGTTTTTTTGGAGCTGAGAAGGTGCTGGATTTGCTTCCTTGGGTCCATGGTTTCTTTCCAGTCTTTAACAGGTGGGGATGGTGCTGCAGGGTAGGTGCTCAGGACCTGAGGATGGTTCTGGGGCAGGAGAAGAGGGGGAAAGAGCATCCCCTCCTTGAGGACTGCTTCAGCCATTGGACCTTGGTGCTGGATGAAGGGACACGATGGCACCACTCTAGGTTGGATCAGATCAGAGCTTCTTGCTAAAGGTAATTCACAGCCAGGAGGAGACCTCCATGAGGGGCTTACTGGCTTTGTTCTGCTCCCGCCCCCCATTCCAACACGCAGGAGTACTTGTGTCAGCAGCTCCGGTGGACATGGACCCTTCCTCTGTGGGCTGCGATACCCTGGGAGGGGAGCGAAGGAGTGAGTGGAGATGCAGAACTTGGATGTTCTCGTGAGCAGGAGAAAGATCTGGCCTGGCATCACCCTCCAGCACCACCCTTCCCCTCTCCAGCCATCCTCCTCCATTCCCTTTCCCCCTTCTCCTGCTGTTGCTGTCCTCAGGTGCACAAGCACCACCCTCGCCTTTCGTTTCGGCTACAGATGGTTGGCAGAAAAACCAGCCAGCCAGATGTGTTTTTCATAGCTCCCAAGCCAGGCATAACCAAACATTTACATTTATTACCAATTAGAGGGGAAACAGGCTATAGTTTTATGTACTGTATGTGTCTGGATATATTTTGGTTTGTGACCTTACTTACACCCCCACCAGCAACTAAATGCTTCTTGATTAGGGGCAAGCCTCTGGAAAGCATCTGCAGTTCCAGATGCCATCCCAGCATCCTTTCTCCCTTAAATTAGGGGACAGTGTGGATGCTGTGGCAGCCCCTGACATTTGGTGGGTACTGCTTGGGTGTTTGCTCCTGGAGGATGCTGAGCATCCCTAGAGACACCTGCCTGTCATTTCCCAGGTCCCAGGGCAGGGATCACCACAGTGCATCCATTAACCCCGTGTTTGGATGTGCAGACAACACAGCTGTCAATTGCAAGTGTCTGAGCTGACATCACAGCGGCTTTTTAGTGATGCTGTGATGTCCACAGCAAAAGCCAAACAGCTCCATAAACAGACTTCAGGCCTCTATGTCCCAGGGAAGACTGGATCCTGTCTGGTGGTGGGATGCCCAGGCCCAAGGTGGTCACCACTGTGTCATGCCATTGTGCTCCTGTTTGGTCATTGCTGTGAGGCCAGAAGCTCAGCCAGAGCTGGTGGGAGTCACCGGAGCTCAGGACAGGGTTTGCTGGTGACACATTAACCTCGGACAGACCAACAGACTCTGGTCACGTGGGGATGAGGACTTGCTGAGTCTATGGGGGGTACAGGGCTTGCTGTACCGGTTGGCTAGTTCTTGATCCTGCCTCTGGGCAATGGTGACACCGCAAAGCGGAAAATCTCAGTTCCCTTTTTCAGGCCACTGTCCCCTCAGCAAGAGAGGCAGAAACATGTGGTGGGACTGGGGCATGTTGGACAAGGGTGTTCTTTAAAGGGGGCTGGGGATGTGCCCAACAGCACCCACAGACCCCCAACTCTGCCTGCCTGTGCCTCCCCCAGCTCCCAGCGGTTACCACTTGAGCTGCAACATCCCAATTCCTTCCTCACTCCCCTTCCCCACATCCCCTTTCCCAGAGGATGCCCTGACCCTCCGGCAATGGTGGGCTCGCGCTGCGGATCCCTGTGCCCACCTCCACTGTTGCTCAGGCAACAACCTCTGGGTTGGATGAGGGGTTTTTATTTCCCTCTTCTCCCCAGGATGCTGCTCCCAGGGAAGGTGACACTATACAGCAGTCACATGCATCCCCCTGGCTGCTGCCAGGGAAGCTGGAGGGGTTTATTCCATCTTTGGGGGGTGTTTGAAATGGGATATTTTATTAGCAGCCTATTAATCTGTTCAAACAGGTGATTAGGAGGGGTGATGGTGCAGTTCGAGGCAGCTGCCAATGCAAATGGAAGTGAGCTGTGGGCACCTTCCCCCTCCAAGCAGAGAGAGCTGTGGCTGGAGGGCCAAGGTTGGCTTCATGAGGCAAAGAGAAGGAATAAATAAAACCAAGAGGCTGAAGTGGGGGGATACAAGTTGCTGTGGCATTTTGGCAGAATGGAAAAGACAGCCCTGGGGTGGAAATGGTCCAACCCCACCTCAGTCTGTGGAGAACCTCTTGCCTGCAGCTCTCTCGTGGAGGCTGCATCCTGCTTTCTTTGAGTGGAGCCTGCAGATGCGGGCTGGGTGCCATGAGCCTTGGCGACCAGCCTCTGGGCCCGTCTCACAAGGAGCGAAATTGGGGAGAGGGCTACGTGGGGAACCTTCATTGGGCAAGGGCTGGAGAGGAGCAGGGTAGGAGGTGCAGCATCTACAGCTTCATGTGGGGGTTTGTGCCTTCATCCGGCTAATTGGCAAATGGGGGTGATGGTTTAGGTGGAGAGCTGGGTTTAAGATAATTTATCATCATCATAATAATAATCATAATTTTCTCTTTTTTTCCCCTTTTCCCTTAACTTTGCTTGTGTGTGACAGGTTCAGAGCTCTTAGCAGCTGGGATGTTAAATGTTTTTCCACATGGTCTCTTGATTATTAATGGATTTTAGCACTTGACAAAGTAGAAATTAGGAGATAAAAGCTATTAGAAACTAATTTGGGTAATCACTGATTCTGTTCCCCCAGGAGCCTTTCTGAGACCACTGCTCCCAACACCACTGCTGAGGCTCGAGAGAGAAGGAAATCTTCTTAACAGGGTTTTCTGTGCTTTGGGAGAGCCCCCTGATTGACAGCCAATGGGGAAGATGGCTTGGATGGAGCAGGCATGATCCCAGCATCG
Organism: Hypotaenidia okinawae; assembly: GCA_027925045.1. NCBI lineage: Eukaryota > Metazoa > Chordata > Aves > Gruiformes > Rallidae > Hypotaenidia > Hypotaenidia okinawae. The sequence goes on along the minus strand of BSDF01000009.1, from coordinate 482,584 downwards.
CTCTTCTCCAGCAGCCTCCTGGGATCTGTCATACCTGGGTGCTATTCGGGGTGGTTTATAGGCTGTAGGTCTTTACTGTCAGGTTGGTGAAACAACCATAGAAACTACTCTGGGAAAGAGATTGGCTGGCAGGGCTTGTGCGGCCTCTTACCAAGCCCATAGGCTGGGAGAGCACCGCCTTTCTTCCCCTTCCCTTTGGGCCCTGCTCCCGGCATGTGCTGTAGGAGCGAATGGTCTGGCTGCAGCTTTGTCCACCTGGGTTGGGTATTTTTTTCCCTACAGGTTTTTGCTCTCTAGGGAGATCCCTCCAAAACTCACTGCCCATCTCAACTCCTGGTCCAGGAGCAGAGCCAAGAGGTCCCCAGGGAGCCCTGGCCTGGGGGCAGCTGGGTCAGGGTCTGGCCTGATGAGGTAAGTTCTCCAGCGAGGCTCCCGGCTGTGATTCAGCCATGCCCTTGGCCCCAGCAATGCTGATTTACGGTGGCTGCAGTGGCACCCAGGGCAGGGCACCCATATTTAATGGGCAGAGGTACACATCCCTGAGCTTGGGGAGGTGAGAGCCATTTACCATTGGTGTCCCTACACATCCTCTAAGAGTTTCCCCGCTTGCAGGACGGGATGCTGTGATGATGTGCTATTTGGTGGTGCCTCAAGAGGTCTTCAGGTTCTCCTGGAGAGGTGGGAGCTGCTGGGGGGCACCCAAGGAGGTCAAGGGCTGGTACAGGTGGTGGGATTGGGTGGGAGGAGGAGTTGGTGGGGAGGGATGAAGGTAGCTAAGGGACTGGGCCTCCTGAGGTGCCCACCAGCTTGAGTCATCCCTGCTCCTTATTGAGCAGTGGGGACACAGGAGGGTAGCTGGGACCTCTCTTGCATGCCTGGGCTTGGCAGCAATGTCCCCCCAGCCTCCTCCCTGCCTGCCCTTTGCAGCCTCTCCTGCCTCCTTCAGGCACCCCATTGGGAGGCTGAGGAGGAAGAGGGAGGAAGAAGCAGCCAAGGTCATCATCATTTCAAGAGCCTGTTAATTGTGTGTATGTCCCCCCCATCCTGTAGAAGTGGCCATTTAGAGCAGGACCTGTACATCTTCTCTGGAGAGGGAACCCCAGGGAGCACAGTGTGGGAGGATGAGAGCCCTCTATGGCTTTGAAAGAGCTGGTGGAGAGACGGAGCAGAGGGGACAAGCCCAGCTCCCTGCCAGTGAGGGGAGAAAATAGACTGAAACAGAGAGAGAGACTGGGAATGTGCTGAAGCAGCTGATAACAACCCAAACAGCTGGAGAAGGCTCCTGCCTGCCAATTAATGAGGCTCTGCTGCTAATTTGCCACCTTGACTGTGCTTCTGAGCTTGTCAGGAGAAGTGGAAAAAGGAAAGGTGGGGGGAAAGACCAGGCTAAAAAAGACATGAGGAGGTTTTGGCTTGCCTCTTGGCTGCACGAATGGCACAGGGCTTCAGAGGGCATAGAGGAAGCAAAAAAGAGGGGGAGGGGCAGGTGACAAAACCCCTCCTGCCATGACCCTGGAGTGGGAAGAGGATGATGACAACTCTCCCTGGGCTTGTATCAGTGGAGCAGCTCTGTGATACGGTGCTCCTGGACTGGGATCCCACAGTCAGCTTTGTTAGCTGGGACAGTAAAGGCTGATCCCATGCATGTATCCAGGCGCGTCCCTGTTTCCTTAGGTGAAACCATGGTGAGGGAAGAAGCCAGAGCAGCCCAAGCTGGGGCAGAGAGGTCTGCAGGAGGTTTGCCATTCATCGCCTGCCTCCTGTTGCCCCAGGAATGCTGCAGAACAGCACATTGGCTGGGCTGGTCCATGCAGCTAATGAAGAAGCTGGAGGAACCCCGAGCAAAACGCTCGGCATGAAGCCTCCTCCTGCCACACAAAACATCTGATTCCCATTTCTGGCCCATCTGAGAGGGCAGAACCTGTGAGGTGAATTTCAAGGGAGATCTCTGATGGGATGCTCCTTGCATACAAAACAAAAGTACCCACCAGCAAAGCATGTTACCTGGAGCCCCCCTCCCAGCCTGCCCTCCCTCCCCAGGGATGTTTTACCTCCTGTGCATCCCGTGCTAACATGCCATCAGCTGTGAGCTAGGAGTGGGGAAACTGAGGCAGGGTGGAGTGGGGTGTGGATTTAGCCCCACCATCTCTCCACACCCTGGCTTGTGACAGCAAAGCTGCCTTTGCAGCTCAGGCTGGATGAGTGGAGATGTGAGCTCTCTGGTTCTGATCACCACCCATCACTGGCAACCTGGGGTCAGGAGAACAATCCATTCCTGGGAGCCGGGAGGCAGGGGGAGAGCAGTACCAACAATCCCATTCTGCTGCGGGAGTTGGGGACAAAACATCCTGGCCTTTCTCCTGCCTCCTTTTCCCTGTCAGACCTGCAAAATGAAGTGTATCAGGAGGGAACAGGAGTGGCTGCAATCACATGAGGGCCAAGCTCTGCTCCGTATTTCAGAGGCAGCTTTTGGCTGCTGAGGGGAGCAGTGTAAGGTGTAGGAACACAGGGGCTGGCAGAGGTAAGGACAGCCCCAAATATGCCAGTTACTAAACCCTAATGAATTTGGTGCTTAATTACTGGTTCGGGGAAGACTGGCAGGGTGGTACTCTGGCTTTTTCCATCCCAAGGCCAGATCCCTCTGGTGTGGCAGCGACTCTCCAGACAGTCCCACAAGTGCTGGTGTTGTTCTCTGCAGGGGAAAGTACCGCAAGGTAATCAAATGCTGACCTCCAGCTATTAACCTTGTCGTCTTAATCACCTCCACTGAGTGCCTTAATTGCTGAGCAGGGATGGGAGGACCTGGCTGCTTCCACCTGAGGTTAATGGGCAGCCTGGTATCCCCCTCCCATGGGGCCAAGCTGCTGGGGATCTTTAATTCACCCATTTTCCACCCCACCCCACCCCCTAAAAAAAGGGGAAGTGGTTCTCTTCCAAAATATTGTATGTTAGCAGCAGCATTCAGGGAACTGTTTGGTCAAAGAAGTAGTGGAGCTCCATGTCAGGGGGCCCATGTGCTCAGCACCACTGTCTACTGGCCCAATGGAATGCTTTGGAAGGTGCCATGCTGGGCTGCCAGGCTGGGAAAGCCATGTGTGATATTCCTGCTGGGAATCAGCGATTTGGGACAAACTCTGTGCTTTTCAGCCATACACAATGAAATCTTGCTGTGGGGCGTTGGGAGGAGGGAAACATGGAAGGAAATGCCCTTGTTGGGGCAGGGGGGGGCAGGGGTAGATGAGAAGGAAGAGGAGGGAGGTGTGGGAGTGTCAGCCCAACAAGCGTCTCACATGGCAATGGGGAGAAGAGTCGTGATGGCATAGAAAGGCATGTAGCAGGAATAGAAATTGTCTTTCCAGATGGGAAAGCCTCCCCACAGCTCTGCCAGCTCTGGAGCAGGCAGCACTGCCTGCCCTCCTGCCTCTCCCCTCCTCATAGCGGAAAGATGTCTGACAGCTTCCCCTGGGGAGCTGAGATGATGGCTTTGGCTTCTCGCTTCCTCCTGGTGTGTTTAATTGCCTGGGTTTTATTTTATTATTATATTTATTACTTTTTTCCCCTTCAGGATGGGGATACAATGCAGGAGATGTGGGCAAAGGAAGGGAGATGTACGGAGAAGAGAAGCCCAGGTGACAGATTGAGGGATGCCAGAACCACAATAGCTGGCCTGATGGATTGACAAATTAGACAGTGAATATAAATAGCAAACATGGTTTATCTACCCCTGGTTTATTTCCCTCCTGCTTATCTCTTTATGTCTCCTGGTGTTATTTTCTTCCTGCTTATCTCTTTATCTGTCCAACCATGGGATGGAGGGGGAGGGGGTTGTGTGTGACACAAGCGGGATGGATGAGTTCAAGTTTTCACAGCCAGGAAGGGTTGGGAAGCAGGCTGGGATCTGCACGCCGATACACCTGCACCCACACACCCATCCCATGTGCCCTGCCCACCCCTTCTGCACACACTCCCTTGTTTTGGGGATGCTGCAGGGTCAGAATGTCGACTTCTTCCTCTCTCTAACTTGCCCTCAGCCAAGAAATCAGGGCAGCTGCCGAGGTGGTGAGCGCTGCCGGCGCGGATACCCGGTGTTTCCATGCCACAGCTGGGCAGTGCTGCTGCTTGATATTCCGGTCAGGCGCCAAGCGCGGCAGTGCTGGGGAAGGAGGGAAGGGAGACCAGCTCTGCTGAGCAGGAGCCAGAGATGCTGCTGGCTCCTCGGCGGTAGGGCTGCTGGAGACACCGGCCTTGGGGAGACCCATGGCCTCTCGATGCTCACCCTGGGTAGGGGTGTCCAGGATGAGTTGCGCCTTATTTGGGGCCCTTCCTAAGGGGTTGATGAATAAGGTCTTGAGGAGGTCAGTAAGGATACCAGGGGTACGGCATGGACTACGTGTACAGACAAAGTGATGGTGCTAGGACACAAAGATGAACATCCTGCCTGCCTGTACAATGTTAACTAGCCAGAGTTGGGGGGCTGTGGGTCAGGTATCCCCCATCTGTTCCTCTGCCAGAGCTAAGGGTCATAGAGAGAACCTCCTGAGGGCCTTGCTTGATGTGCCCAAAGGGAGCAGGTGCCCAAGCTGTGGCACTGCTCACCTGGGGGCACAACAGACCTTTACATGGGACCAGGATGAGGTTGGACATGAGATGTAGCCAGTGCTGCACAGGAAAGAGACTGTGGAGGCAGGATACCTCCCTGCCTCCAGGCACAGCTGATGGTCTTAATGGGCCACCTCAGAGCTCCATCCTTTCTGGTTAATGAAGACAGGGACAGGAGACAGATGGCCAGCCATGTGATGGCATCTCCCCTCCTCCGGAGGCTCTGCTAAAATCCAGAGAGCAGGATGGTTGTGGAGATGCTGGGGGAACGCATGGCAGCACAGGAGCCTCCCCATCCTCCCATCCTGCTGCACGGGAAGGGAAAAGCCAGGGACAGAGACGACAGTAGCTGTTGCAGGTGGTTTTTTGGTTGGTGGGTTGTGTTCTTTTCCCTTCCAGATGTTTTTGATTGCTCTTTCGCTCAAAAAAAGGCATTTTTTAAAAAAAAAAATATTAAACAGATACTTTTTACTAAGATGTCTCTTGGCTGGAGCTAGACAAGAAATGACCCTCCCCAGATAATTAGACTTAAAAACCCCCTCCCAAACAAAACAATAAATACATAAATAAAACTTTTTTCTTCTTTTTTTTTCTTTTGTTTTAGCTTTTCTTTCCTTTCTCTTTTTTTTTTTTTTTTTGTAAGGAATTGTGGCTCAGAGGTCTCCTCCAGCGTCCGTGATGGTAGCATGTGCTTGCCCACACAGGGGGTGACGATGCCTCGGTACCAGAGCGGGCACGAGATGCTTGCAGAGTCGCCATGGGGGAGATCTGCTGCATCTCAGAGGCCTGCAGTGTGGTGTCCCCCCTTCCACCGTGCCACATGCGAGGGCATGGGCGCAGGAAGGGTCATGGGGCATGTGAAGGTGACAGTAGAAACCTCTCTTAAAAAGACTACAAAAGTTGGGGCACCAGGGAGACTGCTGCTGAAAGAACCTCGTGGTGGGTTGAGAATCTGCTCCAGTGGGGCCAGCAGCTGCCTCTGGCTGAGCTGCGTCCCTCCCCGGCCACTGGCATGTCCCCCAAGCCACTGGTGCCAGAGCACAAGCAGTGCCATGGGATGGCTGTGCTGGCATCGTTCCCATGATTGGGGCCAGCCTGTGCTGTGCAAGCCATCCTTCCTTTGTAGTCCTGCCGGTGTCCTCCATCCACCCAAGCCCTGCGTCTCTTTGGCCTGTCTCTGGATGTACCATGGAAGCACACAGTTGGCACTAGGGTAAGGCCTTGATTTAATTGTTTAGGCTGGTTATTTCCCTGTCCCACTCCCACCCCCATCCTGGGGATTTCTTTCTCCTGGCCAGCGCGCTCCAAGATCTGAGCAGCCCCATCTGTTAGCTGCATAGCTTGCCCATCTCCTGCTCTATCGCATTGGGCAGTTTGGCGTTGAAGGCCCTCAAGGAGGACTGGATCCTTGCCACCTCATTGTTGGCCAACTTGAGCCTGTGGCGGAGCAAGCAAGTGAAGAGGTCGAGGCGGGTTTTTCCAGGGGGTGACAACCTGTTCACCCGGTCCCTGATCTCCAACAGCTGGAGCATGGCTGAGTCCTGGGAGCCCTGGGTGTAGGGGTAGTCCAACTGAAGGATCAGGTCACGAATAGCGTCCGGTTCAAAGGGGAGGCTATAGCCAAAGACTTGCAAGCTGTTGATTTTCATGTAACCCAGATTCTTGGAGGGATCTGACATCTCCAAGGGTTCATAGTAGATCGTCTCATTGGAGCTGTCATCCAGAGACTTGATGCGGCTCCGCAAGTAGACGTGGACTGTTTCAAAAAGGTCTTCCACTTGTTGCCCAAGGTGAGCGTCCAATTTTGGCACTGGGCAGAGGCATCTACGTTAGTCCTTTCCCAGTCTGGGAAGTTGCCCTCATTGACGGGCATGAACCAGCTCTCTGAGTGGCTTCCTCCAAAGGGGTTGACATAGATGGCCATGACGGGCTCCAGTGTGCTGTTCTTGGTGAGGCAGATCTGCAGGGAGAGGGCCAACATCACGTGAACCAGCCCAGGCTTGTACTTATTGCTCTTCAGAGTCAAGAGCATGCGCTTCCTCCAGGAAGGGTCGAACCAGCTCCCCAGGCGCATGTCGTTGCTGATGAAGATAGAGTGCACCTCAATGCGGCTGTCCCGTTTCTGCAGGAGGTACTTGAGCTCCAAGTCCTGCAGGTCAGTCTCCAAGCCCAGGTAGTGCTCCAGTGAGTCAGCCACCTCGGGGCGGCAGAAGCCCTGGATGAGCACGTAGCCATGGTTGCAGGTCCCACAGCGGGTGCTGTTGTCCTCGGCACAGCTGGCACAGGCTGGCCCCTCACCCAAGGCACACGGTATGGACCCCTGGCAGGAGGGCTGGTCTGAGGGACACGTGCAGCTGTGGCTTTCTTCCAGGAAGGTCCCAGGCACGGTGGTCTCACTGCAGTACAGGAACGACTGCGCACGGCTCCACCAGTAAGGGAGGGACCTGGTGGGGAGAAGACGTGGGAGGAGAAATGATTATGTGGCATCTTTTGGGGTGGGACCAGCTCTCCCTAAGTTGGGGAAGAGCTGCCCACCTTGCATTGATTTTTCTGCACTGCTGGTGGCCTCCCATAAACCAGGCCCTATTTTCTACCTCTAGGCTCAAACCTGATCTCTCAGGACCACATCCCCTGGCTCTGAGTGGTGTCCCCAGCGTGGGACAGGGATGTAGTGGCACCCTTACCTCTCCTTCGGCAGTCTGAAGTGAGGCTGCCGGTGGCAGCGTTTGCTGAGGTTGAAGAGCCGCCGGATGAGTCTGTGGGTTTTCCTGGAGAGCAGCTTCAGGCTGGTGCCCAGCTGCTGGTAGCGATGCTGGATGTCCAGGTCCATGGCCCAGAAGTGGGAGATGGCTGTCCTGTTCAGGAAACGATCACCAGGGAGCCTCTTCACCAGGGCCTGGAACTCCTCTGCACAGGGAGAGGGATGGCATCAGCAGACCCAAGGCGAGCAGCAAAGGTAAGACTGGAGCCAACCTCCCTCTGAAGACCCTTGGGTCTTCAAGGGTAGATGACCCCCCCACGATCCCATGCTGGAGCCCCACCACCCAGCCTGGGCTGCTCCTAGAGATGGGGTTCCAGGGAAGGTGGCAGGGAATGCTTGCTGGGGTCTCCCCAGCTTCACCTGACTCCTCGAACTGGCTGTGGTGGCTCTCCCAGGCACGATGGAGCTGGGCCAGGCTGCTCTCCAGTGCCTGGATGTCAGCCTCGGGGCAGTTGCAGCGGGGGAAAACGGGCTGGCACTGGCAGTGGCAGTCACTCTGGTGGCACACCAGCTCCCCGGATGAGCTGCAGGCGATGTAGCTGAGGGCAGCCGCCACGAATCGCTCCCGCAGGTAGGAGGGGAGCACCATCTGCAGCCCTGCGGGTAGAAGGCAGCCCCAAGAGCACCAGGGCACATGCGGGACTCCTCAAAAACATCACCCGGGTGAGGAGGTTTAAGCCTTTCCCCTCCCTGTGCTCCCACCCTGGCGTGATTTTCATACCAATTTTCTGTGGAGCCACTTGTCTGGGTTCTGCATCGATCTCAGCTCCTCTTGGCAGACAAGCAACAGCCTCATCCTGCCCAGCTTTGATTATTTTCACCCCTCCTCCTCTTCCTCCCCCTCTAGCCCTTAAATTAAAAGCAGCATCTCAAGCCAGCATCCTCCCCTGCACCCCCCACCCCCGACCAGGAGCATCTCGCAGCCGCAATGTTCTCCCTCACCACGTCACCACCAGCCTGGCCCTACCTTGGAGCTGCACTTTGTTCTCGGGGCTTTGCACCAGGACCGAGCTCACTGAGTCCAAGTTATCATAGTTGCTGCAGCCAAGCGGCCCCGTCCGTGTTTCCGTCACCTAAGCGGGGAGGGGACACGCACACAGGACCCACAGGCAGTCAGGGACAGGGGAGGGCACCGGGGGCATGTGCCACCCTACTGAAAGTGCTGCAAATAACCCCTGGCCAGGCTTGCCGTGTGCCGCCTACCCCCCAGCAAGGCTACGCTTGCAGAGAAAAACTAATTGCCTGCTAATTGGCTTGCTGACAGGCAGCAGCCCTGCCTGCAGCCCTCTGAAAAATGGGCCTTCATTAGCGTGCCCAATTTCCCATAAATAATGTGGATGCCGCTAACTTTGGCTGCTCTCCACCTCCCCTCCCCGGGGGTGGTGACACCGCTTTAGGGTCTTGGTCTTAGCTTTGGGTGGCCCAGAACACCCCCCTCCATCACCCCACGCTGCCTTCCTTGCCTACCTTGATGGCGGCCGTGGCGATCTGGATGTGGTGGAGCCGGCGCAGCGTGCTCTCCCGGTCGATGAAGTAGGAGGCTGCCAGTTGGTGCAGAGTCTCCAGAGAGACCCCTGAGCTGTTCCCAGCCCCCATGGCGGGCTCAGCCCTCCGGCTCAGCTTGCGCTTGTCCACAAAAATGGTCAAGGACTCCTCTCCTGGGGGGGACATGCAACATTTTGGAGGGTTGCTGGGCTCCCCCCACCTTTCTCCTTCTTCTTCCTGCATTGTTCATCTCCCCCTGCCCTTCACAGTCTGCCTGGTGCAAGGGGGAGCGAGCAGGGGGTGAGTACCCTCTGCTCCCCCAGCACTCACCTCCCAGCGTGGCAGCAAGCAAGAAGTGGGTCCCATATTTCTTGATGAGGCTGTCGGTGATCTGCTGGGGGCTGGGACGGCGCCCCAGCAGACGGATGTTGCGGATGAATTCCGGAGCCAGGGGAAGCGGCAGGCTGAAGAAATCTTTCCTCTCCAAGGCCAAATTGTTCACCTTCCAGCGAGCAAACTCTCTGTGGGAGGAAAGCAGTGGTGGGGAGAGGGTTTTGAGGCCGCTCTGGCCATGCCACGTGTATGTTGTCCCTTCTGCCATCCCCAGTGTCTGCCTTGGGGACAGGAGCTCAGTAGGTGGAAAAACTCCACTTGGGATAATCCCCACCAACCCATCTCCACAGCCCAAGGTGAAGGACCCGCCAGCTCTAGATCCAGCATGGTCCCTCCCTCCTGGAGCTGTTGATAGCAACAACCAGGTACAAGCAGTGGAGGTGCCTGACTAATCAGCCAATTAATTAATCAGCCAATCAGCAGGAATTAATCACAGACCAGAGCAGGGCAAGAGCCTTTTCCAGCCCACTGGGCTGACTGGATCTCATCCATCCTCCCCATCCCTGACACCATGTCCCTATGGACCCAGGTAAACATCAGGTATCTGAGAGTTTCGTGGCTTTGGGTATCGTGTTTTGTAGGAAGCTGGAGGTGTTGGGATGTGGTGGGGTTGGTGGTGGGTCCCCTTGTAGCCCCAGAGGTTTTGAAGGTGTCCTGCTAGTTGGCTTCTGGGTGCTGCCTGGCCCTGGGGGAAGAGCCACCACCCCGCCTGCCCCTGCCTTGAAGGACCAACTGCCCCCAAAACAACAGGCACCTGACCGCTGCCCCATCTTCAGCATGTTGCTCTCACTAAAACCAGGCGCTGGCTTTCAGCCAGCTCAGCCAGGGCTAGTGGGGAGAAGAGGGAGAGGAGGATTGGACACAAAGAAGCTGAGGGGCTCAGTGGGTGTTGGGTTGCTCCTCACCATTGTGATTTTTGGGCCCAGAAAGCAGGATGGTTGGGCCAGGAGTGGGGATGGGTAGATGCTGCCTCTCCCCTTGCACGTGTGCTCCCTGGGGGCTGGGGGGGCCAGGACCCCTGCAGCAGTTTGTACCCCTCCATCCCATCCCAGAGGCAAAGCAAGACCTGAAGGCAGCTAGCGAGTTCTCCACGTCCCAGAAGAGCCATGAGCCAGCTGCTGTCCCTCCGGCTGCTCCTTCCTGTCCCATCACCGTAACCAGCAGCATCCCCGGAGGACCCGGGTCCCCCTGGCATGGCAGCGGCAGCGCATAGGAAAGTGGCGAGGGGGAAGAGGAGCTCTCTGGGGATGCTGGGCTGCGTAACAACACTGCCATCCCAGCACACATGTCAGCTCCCACGGGAAGGCAGCAGCCAGGCTTTGCTCCCTGTCTGGAAAACCCCAGTGAGGAGAGGAAGGGAAAAGGGCCCATTAGTCGGAGGTGACAGCTCCAATTAGCACTGCCTGGTGGTGGAGTGGGTTTCCCACGCTGGCTGGCATGGGGCAGCCCTCTGCTGAGGTCACTGGGCAGCACTGCTGCCAAACTTGGTTCTCTACTGGCACAAACCCCACCCCCCACCCTCAAGCATCATCTTCCATGCAGGTAGCATCCCACCACTGCTGCCTGTGAGGTGACAGTGCTGCGGACACACTGACAGGATGCTGCTGGCTTGGGGCAAAGGCTGCTCCATGCCGTGAGCATGTCAGAGGGCAGCTGTCATGCTCACAGCATCTCCTGTACACCCTCCCTCCCAAAACAGGTGGCCTCTTCCCACATGCCAGGGTTCTGCTTCCGCAGGTCTGTCTCTGTTCTGCCATGGCCCCTGCAGCCCCCTGCACCATGACTCCCTCCTGGGGGATGCCTGCCAAAGGGCTGGTCCCTGGCACTGCCTCTCACCTGTAGATCCTGTACCTGGTGGTGAAACCCTGCCGGTAGCGCTCCATGAAGTCCACATACTCCTGGGCTCTGTAGAAAGGTCCCCGGTCGGTGAGGAGCCAGTCGAGGGGTGCCAGGCCGGACGAAGAAGAGGAGGAGGAGGAGGAAGGGGTCGCAGCAGCAGCATGCTGCTGGGGCACCGTGCCGCCCGCCCCGCCAGCTACTCCCCAACGGCAGCACGCGCTAAGAGCCAGGAAGGCCAGTGGCCACAGGAGCATCAGCGGTGGCCCGTCAGCGCGCGGGAGGTCCTGCCGCCCCATCCTGCTGCCACCCAGCTGGCTTCTTCATTCTCTCACCCTGCGGCGATCCTCTGGGATAACCCTGCCCTGCAACGGCACAGCGCGAGGCAAGGAGCCCGTCAGGCCGGGACATGGGGCCGGTTCGGCATGGATACAAACCAGGTGCAAACACAAGGTATGGCAAAGTGGCCTTCGCTGCAGGGAGGCTGATGAAGGCAGAGCCGTGTGCCAGGCATGGAGCAGTCCTACCACTCCAAGAGTTTATGGGGTTCCTCTTGCCAGCTGTGAGGAAATCATGGCTAGCACTGGCTGGAGAAACTTCTGGATTTTTCTGTGTGGGTTTTTTTCCCTGCTGAGCATCAGCCTGCCAACGCTGAGCTTCGCTGCTACGCCGTGCCCATGGCTGGGGATAGTGGGGTGCCTCTGTGCCCTGCGCTTTCCAGATGCCCATCCAGAGCACATGCTGTTCATTTTGGGGAGGGACTAAAAGTAATAAAATACAGGTAACTGGGGGGGGAGGAGTGAGGGGGAAGAGAAAAAGAGCTTCTCCAAGTGCAGGTTGAACTGCAGGTGGTTAATGTCAGGCTTCCCTTTGCATCCCGTTGGCAGTTGGGAGGGAGGGAGGGAGGGAGGGATGGATGGATGGATGGATGGATGGATGGATTGATGGATGTCCATCCACCCTATTGGCTGGGCTGACCAAAATCACAATTTAAATGCAGTCTATATTTACATCAAGCCCAGACCATTCCTCCCAGCGTGGGAACTGGGGAGGAGCAGCAGCCCCCAGGGGCTGGAGCCTGGATTGGTGAGAGGAGGAGGGATACAGGGAGACGCAGAGCAGAGGCAAGGCATCCTGCCAGGCAGCAAGAGCTGTTTGCCTAAAAATAGGGATCCTCATCACCCTTGTGATTCCAGAGGAGGTGGCTTTATTCCCTTGGAGCGCAAAGAAGGTGGTCGGCAGAGCACCAGAGCCCAAACACTTGCCCCAGCCCCACATCTCTGCCAAATGAATCATCACACTTTAACACTTTTTATTTTGGTTTTTTTTTAATCTCCCTCTCTTCTATTTTTAAACCCTTAAGGGTGTGCTTTGGTTACACTTTCGCAGCTTCTCGCTCAGCCCTCGAGGCCAGGGCCCTGTTAATTTTAAACAAAAGCTGAGATTTTCACATCACCAGATTGGGGGTGCTGGGGCAGCAGGGCGGGCAGGGAGAGCAGGCAGGGTTTTTGTGTGTCTTCCCCCACTCTCCCCGCCAGCTTTTCACGTGTCACCCCAGTTTCTCCCAGCCTTGCAGGCAACAGCATCACATCCTGGCCTTTGCCTCCTGTTCCTGGCACGTGGAGTCTCCTGGACTCACGATGGGCCCAAATCCTGGCACGAACAAGCCTCATGGCTGAGGTGACCAGGGGTTTGGAGACCAGCAAAAGGTCGGACTGGCTTCATCCCTCCACACCTCAAGGGTTGCAGGGTGCATCCCCAAAACGTGGCAGGACCCGACACCAGCTGCTTGTGGAGCCACTTGTGCGCTGCCATGTGTGGGTGATGGCTGAGCCAGTCGAGGCACTTTGGCTGCTCTGGAATCCTCCCAACCTGCTTCCCTGCCTGCAGCCAAAACTGGGCTGGGAGGAAGCAGGTGGCTGGGATGCTGTGGCCATCCAAAGCAGGTATCCATGGATGCAGTGAAAACTGAGGTGGCCTACAGACAGAAGGAGCACTCAAGGCTCAGGATTAAATCCCCCTGGACCCCTCCCACAACTGCCCTGCAGCCTGTGTTGCTGTGCTCTGTGGGGTGACTCAGGGAGCCAGGACAAGCTGCTATGCCCAGGAGGTCACGGTGGGAGCCAGAAAATCCGGTGGATGGTTTGGATGCTGCCCATGAGCTGAGCCCTCCATGATGAGGAGAAAAGCAGAGCTCTTGAGGTAAGCGCACTCCTCTAAGCAGCATCTTCCTCAAACCTGCTCATGGCAAAGTTCTGCTTGTAGTGTCAAATGTGTCTGTGCCTGCAAAACACCTTGCTTACAGTGCTGGCGCTATGAAGCCTGCCCATTGCACCACCAATGGGCTTGGTGCTGCCATGGAAGCATCCTTTCTTCCATCTGAGACCATGGGGGGGATTTTTTTTTTTTTTTGGAGGGGGAGAGCACACACACCAAGCAGAGCATTGTCTCTTCCAGCACCCAGGGTTCTAACATCTTCCTACCAGCACTGACCAGTCCCACCACGTGGGACATCTCCATGTGCTTTCCCCAAGAGAGGGTCCCCCTTCCCTTCCAAACCCCTCTTCTACCTCCCCTCCCAGCACTGCGGCTCGAGCAAACCACTCCTGGGTGACCATCGTGGGGATGAAGATTAGGGATAAAGGTACCTCAGGCCCCCTCTTCTCCTGGGCTGCAGTCCCCAGATGACCAGCTTTTCCTCGTGGCGACCTCATACTTCACACAGAACAATAAAATCGGCCCAAACTGGGCATTTCCATTAGGGTTGGCTGGTGCAAACCCAGTAACGGTTCCTTCCTCCCCTTAAAGGAGCAAAGTTTCCAACCTCGCTACACAAGCTCTTATTTATGCCAGCCTCTTATTTACACCGTGAGCGCTGACACCTCTGAGCCTCTTGCTTGGGGAACAGGCGCTGACGCACGCCAGCATCCTTGCCAACAGAAACCTGGAGCCCCAAGCCAGGCAAACGGGTGCAGGGGCCGTGCTGAGCTGCGCACCAGGCCTGTCCCAGAGGAGCCACTCCCCAGCACTGGTGGTAGGTGGGAATATTTATTTGTTTGCTTGTGTTGATTGGGGATTATATTAAATAAGCAGAAATCACCGTAGCGCCGTACAGTCCTTAGTCCACAGAGCTAGGGGTGGAGGGGTGGGGAGTGTGGGGTCTGCTGCTCTGTTGGGGGACAATGTGTATCTGGGCGCAGTGCTGCCCACTCATGCCATCATCCTCCAGGAATGCTGGGCAGAGCAAAGCTCTTTGGAACTAAGTAACCCCTGTGACCTTACTACTAGAGCTGGAAATAACTTTCTAATCACTTTTCCTTGAGCCAAAAGAATGAAGATTTGATGAGAAGCATCTGACTACTACTTTTTTTTTTCCCTTTGATTTAGGGTTTTGCATCACCAAAGTTGGAAAACTTCCAGCATTTTTTTCCCCCTCCCTTCTATAAAAACCTTAAAGTGAAGGAAGAAGAGTGCCAATGCAAATATCCTTGGCAAACTTTCTTGAGACCAGAACCTCCTTCCTGGCCAAGGATCTGATCTTGTTGCAGCCCTCCATATCCCTGTTGCCTCCATCAGAACCCCCCAGGATCCCTCCTGTGACAGCCAATGCATGGCCCGGATTGTCACCCATCACAAGCTGTGTCTTAAAAACAGCCTGTTGTGTCTTCCCCTCCCTTGAGATTGCAACAGCATTGCTTCTGTGGGGGAGAGTCTTCATCCAAAATGGCTCCAGGGAGACTGAGGTGGGATGGCACAAGGTGTGGATGGGGATGCTTGAGAGCCTGGTGAACTGCCTAAGCCTTTTGCTGCTGCCCTTGGAGCTGACAGCGACAGCAGCACCATCCTGCAGAACGATGCTGAGGTCCTGCGTGCATCCACACCGAAGGCAAAGCAACTCTGGAGCCACGCGCTCTACCACTAATCAGGCTGAGTTCGATAATTAAGATGTTAGCTAATTGTCAGGGACATTAGTATTGATTTCTAGCCCTTTCCTGCAGCAGGAGCAGGCCTAGCCATACACAAACTGGGAATGGCACACTGGGGGAAGCAGCTGCTGTGGTATTTGCTGGGTGCTGTGGGGAAGCACAGGATTCCAGGTGGGCTCCAGCACTGTGCAAGCCAAAGCGCAGAGGAAAAGCAGTGCTTGATGCCTGTGCTCAGCCACGGGGGCTGGTCCCTGGGGCACAGAGGGGGCAAAGGCCCATCCATGTAGGAGCAGGGAGCAATGGGGGGATGGGTGATGAGCACCCTGCAGATGCCTTTTAGTGGGAATGAACATCAAACTTAGCGACTGAGTCACCTTCTCATTAAACGTGGGAAAGCTTTATCAAATTAAGGCCACTTAGAAGAGTCTGGGCAAGAGGCTAAGTGCAGTTTAGTTTCTGGAGTGGATTGACTCAGCTGAGCTGTGCCAGTGCAAATTCACGCAGGCGCCTGGGGCACCTCTCGCTCTGCTGCTTGCACCCACCCCCCACCCTGGGTCACACAAACCCCAAGGCCTCCATCTGGCTGGATGCTCAGCCCCTTGCTCAAGAGTCACCAGCCTCCCTTAGGACCCCAGCCCTGCCTCTCCCTGCCTGCTCTGCTTCCTTCCCCAGCTCTGTGGTGGCTTGCGAGGAGCTGCAGCCGCTGGGCTCACATCCGCACGCTCCCAAGGAAGTGCCAGGTCCTCATTGATCTGCTGGGGTAATTAAGAGACCGAGCCAAGCACTGCTGGAGCGACAGCAGCACGGTAATCGCTGGCAAAGCAGGCACAGTGGGGTGTTGTCAGCCGCCTGGCACCCAGCCCACCGAGACATGGCTCCGGGCAGCAGGTATGGGGGGGATGGTCAGCCACCTCAAAGCCTGCTGTCAGGCTTTGAGGCAGCAAACATCTTCCCTCAGTGTTAGACATTGGCAACAGTGCCAGTGAACCCCTTCTCCTTAGGGTCCCATGAGCTGCCTTCCACTGCCCGCTCAGTGACCCTAAGTCACTACCTTGCCCCCCCACCCCATCCCCAGGTTGAACAACCTGCAAGACTTGATGCCTTGGGTTCCTTTTATTAGCTTTTCCTCATGTCTGGAACAGTGAGACACTTGAAGATGAGAGTAAAGGAAAATAGCAGAAAATCCCAAGACTCGGGGAGCTAAGGATTTGCATAAGACATCAAATAAGCTGAAGCCCAGGCTGCCATTAGGGGAGATGGCAGCTCCATGCCACCTCGCACCAGTGCCATGTGTTCTGCCCTCTGGCTTTGCTCACCTGAGACTTTCACATCCACAGGCAGAAAGCCTCTTAAAAGAGCAACGTGTAAAATACAACTTCCCCCTCCCCCCGCAGGGATGGCAACTGCAGCTCCAGCTTCCCCCCTGCAACTCCCAGCCTTGTGTGTAGCTCCCAGCCCAAAGCATCCCTGCAGCTGGGTGTTTGGGACAGGGAAAGATCATCCCTGCACATGAGAGCAGGGGGTGAGCATGCTGCAGCCCCCTCCCCAGAGGGATGCTGCTCCTTTCCACCACCCCCACAGACCCCGCTGTCAAAGCAAGCAGAGTACCAGCCTCTCCGGGGCTGGAGGCAGCGCAAGGTGAGGTCTGCTCCCTCCCCCCTTCACACAGGTGACAAGTGTCGCGGGTGGGCAGTGATGCGCAGCGGTAGCGGCACAGGGTAAACGAGGCTGGTGTCGGTCAAAGAACCAGGAGAAAATCTGAGAAGCCGGAGAGGGGTTTCCCTCTCCTCGTCAGCACCCCGCTGCTCCCCAGGGGCCACCGAAGCCCTACCACAGCCAGCTCGGCTTGGAAGGAGTGTGTGTGTATGTGGGGAGTGCTCCTTGCAGCATCTGTGGGGCTGGTATGGAGCCTCCTGGCTGCTGACAGAGAGGGGACACTGACATCTGCCGGCAGATCCCACCCGAGCACGGCGGGGACAGCCCGGGGACCCGCCAGCCCCGCTCCAGAGCGGCGTCACCGTGCACGCCGCTGCTCCCCCGCGGTGCTGCCCTGAAGCGGGGCTGGCGGGTCCCCTAAGGAGGAGCAGGACGGGAAAGACATCTCTGTTCTGGGGGGATGGGACTGGTACTCCACAGCCCGGTGCTTTATAGGGCCAGAGTTTTGTTTCCTACTGAAAAAAATAATTCCCTGTTTCGGGAAGGGAATTGAGCCCGGAGCCAGAGATAACCCCACCCTCCACTCCCCAACAGGCTGCTGTTACCGGCAGCAAACATCTTCCCGCAGGTCACCCGCTCCTCACCCCGTCCCGGTGTTCCGGCGGGAGACCACGGTGGCGGCGGGGCCCGGCGTTGCAGCTCGGGGGACCGGAGATGTCTCCTGTTGATTTCTGTTTGCCCAACAGCAGCACCAGACACGTCTGAGCATCTCGGTGGGCATCTCCCCCGACCCGGGGTACCTCCCCCGCAGCAGGTCACCCCGCACAAGCAGCGTACCTCGTCGGTACCTTGTTTACCACAGCCTCCTGCCCAGCACCCGCTTCCCCTAGCCGGTCGCAGTATCCCCAGACCTCCTGGGCCCCGTACTCGAGTACCCGTGTGGCTCCGGCCCAGGAAGGGCTCGTTGCTTTCCCTCTACCCCCACCGTCACCGGGGACGCTGCGAAACAAGCCCGGAACAAGAGAAGCAACTTGGCCAAGGTCACCGAGCGAGCCCGGCGGCGGCCGAGCCGCGTCCCCGCCGCCGCGCACGGCGGTACCCGGGACCTCCGCCGCTCCGTTCTCCTCCCCCCCGCCCCGCCCCGCTCCTTCGCCATCCCGCCTGCCAGCGGGCTCCCCGCCCTTCGGACACCCCTCTACCCCCGCCCGCGCAGACTTACCCCGGGCTCCGGCTCAGCACCGGCGGGGCACCGGCCGCCTCTCCGCTCCGTCCCGTCCCGCTTCGCTTCAGCGGCCCCAGCCCTGCCACCGCCTCCCGGCCGCTCCGCGCCGCCCCATCGCCGGGCGGGCGGGCAGGCGGCCCCCGGCGGCCCTACCACCATGCCTCGCCCGCCGCTGCGATCGGGCTGCCGGTGCCGCTGACGGCCCTGCACCAGGTCCCCCCGCGCTCCGCGGGCGCCGCCGCCACCGCCCGATAATATATCTAGGGGCGGCAGCCAATAAAAGGCGCCGCCGGCTTCCCCGCGCCTTCCCATTGGTGGTACCGCGCTCGGAGAGGAGCCGGGCGGAGCGGAGCAGAGCGGCGGGGGGACACGCGTGGCTCGGCGCGGGGGCGCGGCCCGGGGGCGCTCAGCTCGGCCTTCCCCTTCCCAGCCCCCCGCACAGCCGTGGGGGGCTCCAAGCCCCACCGGCCCTTCTCCTCTCTTCTTCCAGGCCCCCCAAGCTGGGTTGGACACTGAAAGGGCCTCGGAGCGGGGGTCTTCCAGCGGCGCCGGGGAGGGGCTGCTGACTCGATGCTCGGGTAGCATCGTCCGGGCTTCGAAGGAGTCTTGGTCGTGCCAAATCCACGCCGCCAGCACGGGGAAAAGGATGTCGTCACCTGTGGAGCATCACCGGTGAAGGCCACTGTCTGATGCGGAGCCCCTTGTTGGCTCCCCATCATGTGGGGTATCACCTGTTCCCAAGCAGGGGCTGAGAGGACGCCCTCCTGAGCACAGGCCAGCACAACGCTAAGGTTTTGTTGCCTTTCTTTCCTCCGGGCAAACCCCTCTTCTTAACGACTTGATTTCCTCTGGTGAAAGAAGAGCAGCAAAAAGGCCTGGTGGATGCCCCAAAAGGGATTTCCCCATGCCCCATCCTAGAAACCACCTCTGCAGTTTTTCCCTGATTTTTCCAGGGGTTTTTAGTTTCCTTCCCACCCCTCCCTCTGGCAGCTGCTGCTGAGGCCCCTTCCTGGCCAGCTGACCTCTGAAAACCCCCTCACCCTCCTACATTCAGTGCTCAGCTCTCATCGTTAACGAGGCTGGTGTTGAAAATGGGTAATTTCTGGTGAGCACAACTTTCTCTCATCCCCAAAGTGCAGCAGGTTGTAAATCGGAAACAGGTCTGTAGCTCTCCTGCTAAGTGCCTGGCATGTTCAGTGTCACAGCTGGCACTGATGGAGAACAACTTTGGGGACATCGCTGCAGCTGCTGCAAGGTGAGAGGGAAATCCTGGGGTGAGGTGGGGGGAGGGGAAGGGTGGGAGGAGATAACTGTGGGATTATTGTTTATATCTGCTCTGTGTGGCTTGCTTTGGAGGTGCCAGGTGGGATAGATGCTTCAGTGCTTCTGCACCCCCTGCTCCACAGGTATCAGCTGGCAAGGAGCTGCCAAGAGGGAAAACCAAACTGCCATGGCTGTGTGCTCCTGCTGGATACTGGGGGTTCTTCATCCTCTGCTGGGAGAGGAGAGCGTTTACTGTCAGGGCATTTTGGTAAGGCAAGCTGTCAGTGCTGCTCTGAGCTTGCTGAAAGTGAAAATTCAAAGCACCCAGCACAAAAAGTACCAGTGGGTTTGGGGTTGGCCTTTGTGCTCCCAATATCTTTATTTTTTTTCTTTTATTTTTCCAAAACACATGGGCTTGTGTGGGCTTTGGAGGTGTGTGACTTCTCCTGGGGCTTTGGAGGTTTGGGTCTTTGGAGGTCTGTGACTTCTCCTGGGGGTTTGGAGGTCTAGGACTTCTGCCAGGATTTTGGAGGTCTGGGATTTTGAGGGTCCATGACTTAGAATCCTAGAGTCTCCTGAGTTGGAAGGCACCCCTAAAGATCATTTGAGTCCAGCTCCTGGCTCCACGCAGGCCAAGCCAAGTCAGAGCATGGGACTGAGGGCATCATCCAGATGCTTCTTGCCCTCAGCCCAGCTCAGTGCTGCAACCACTTCCTTGGGAGGCCAGTTCCAGTGTGCAACCCTCATTAAAGAACATCTCATTTCTACCCTGGTGCAGCTTCTGATGGGATTTTTGGAGGTCTGGGACTCTTGGAGGCCCATGATTTCTCCTGGGGTGGGGGCTGGAGATGGTGGGGGGTATCTCTGTAAGTTCTCGGTGCAGAAGGAGGCAAAGGCAGGCGGGCCGGCACAGCCAGCACCGGCGCCTCTTCCCTCCAACCTCCGCTTTTCCAGGGGAAAAATAGAGGAAGCGGGGGTGGGGGGAGTCGCTGGACGGGGAAGCCGAGCTCAGCCCAGCGTGCCGAGCTGAGCCGAGCCCAGCCGAGCCGCACGGGGAGGCGCCGGGCCCCACGTCCCCGCCCCTCGCCGCCGCCCGCCCGGCCGGCGCTGGGAGCGCGGCGCGGGGCTCCAAGATGGCTTTGGCCGGGCTCTGCGCCTTGCTCGCCGGTTGCTGCCTGGCGACGGGCAGCGGCCCCGCGGAAGCGGCGGCGGAGGCGGCGGCCAAGGAGCTGGAGTGCAAGCTGAAGAGCATCACGGTGTCGGCGCTGCCCTTCCTGCGGGAGAACGACCTCAGCATCATGCACGGCCCCTCGACCGCCGAGCCTAAGCTGCTCTTCTCCGTACGCAACGATTTCCCCGGCGAGATGGTGGTGGTGGATGACCTGGAGAACACGGAGCTACCTTACTTCGTGCTGGGTGAGCCTCCGGGTGGGCCTGCGGGCAGCGCCGGTACGCGGCGGGTCCCCCCTCCCCTGCACTCCCGGTAGCGGGCCCCGAGCATCCTCGGCTGCGGGGCTCCTCCCTGCGGCACCGGCGTGCGGGTACCCGGCAACGTCTCTGCCCCCCACCCCCCTCGCCGGTGCCGTTTCACCCCGCCGCAGCGGCTCCGCTCCGGCGCCGCTTCATCTCGGTACCGGCTGCGGCGCCGGGCTGGGTGCGGTGGGGATGCAGCGGGCCTGGGGTGCTCGGTGAATCCCCCGGGGTCGTCTCCAGCTCCCTGCACAGTCATCGGCGGCTTGTGCTGGCAGGAGCCGCAGTCTGCTTGCAGCATGGCTGGCTGTAGGTGAGGGTTTCAGCTCTGGCTGCCTCGAAGCAGAGCCGCCTTTCCCGCAACCTGGTGGAAAAATCCTCCAGTATCCAGCTTTTCCTAACCAGCTGGCATGTGCTGGCTCTTGGTATTCCCGCTTTGGCCCGCTCACTCTGTCCAGGTGGTTCCCACTCTCTCTAGCCAGGCCTCTGAGCTTCACCCACTTGGTGAGGCTCACTGGCCCAAAGCTGTTGGGCTGCTTCTGTGCTCTTCCACACATACACCCCCCCAACCCCCGCCAAAAAAAAATCAACAATTCGCTCTGTCCTTTACACCTGGACCAGAGTAAGGCCTCTGCCTTGTGCACAGGGACCTGCTTCCCTCCACAGCACCTGGAACAAGTCCCTAAACATTTTAGGTTTTCAGTGGTGTTGGTGCAGAACACAGATTTCCTACCAGCCCCCCATGTAACCCCCCATCCCAGGCAAATGCCACTGTCGCTTTCCCTAGCAGCCCCATGGCAGCTGTGCACACCTCTTGCAAGCCTTACCCATCCCTCACTGCTCCGGCAGCACCTTGGGTGCCCTGTAAAGCTTTTAAAATGCCACCCTCGCCCTGACACTGGCCAAAAAATGAGGCGTGTGGCTTTAATTGTCATCACCCTTCCGTGCCATCCTTGTGTGCTGGCACACCGTATGGGTGACTCTAACCTGGCTTTTCACCCCAGTGCTTTATCACCCCCTTGGCCCCCAGACTGTTCTGCCTGCAAAAAACCCTCCGGTCCTGGGTGCTGCAAGGGTTCGGGGTGGCTCTTGCCTTGCCATGGGCATCCTGTTCTCCCATGAACAAGGCAGAGGCGGGTGGGGGGCTGTTGATGACATGGGGTGCAGTGAAACCTGGGGATGATTTGCTAAAGGCTGGGGACTGTGCAGGGAGGGGGCAGTGGGCTGTACAGCCCACCGGTACCCTGGTCCAAGCCCTGTGCTGCAGGATGCTGTGGCCGGAGGCTGGAGAGTGTTGCTGTGGCAACGGGGCGGCAGCATGGTGGATGCAGGGGATGCTCAGGCATGGCTGCCAGCACTGCACTGCCTTGATGCCCCAAAGCAATGGACGCTTGTCCCCTGGCACTCTTGAATGTGCTGCCAGGGAGCTGGACCCCAAAGGGCCCTGGGGTCTGGGAAGCCGCCAGCGAGGTGGCCCTGGCTGGTACTGCAGGGATTTCTCCCGGGACTTTTCAAATCCTGAGGGATGCTATATTCTGGGCAGGGCAGAGCACACCCACCTGGATACCACCCAGGGCTTGCGCTGATGATGCTGGGCAATGGGTTGTTTTCACCTCCTTCTGCTTACAGCTGCAGCACATGCACAAGGGTGGCTGGCTGCATGGCTACATGCCCTGATATCCCAATGCTGGCCAGTCTCTGCTGAAGGTTGCTGCCTGGTACGTGGGTCCCCTGAGAGTCTGTGGGTGCACAGGGTGACATCAGTCCCAGGCGTGCAGGGCTTTGGGCTGTGGCGACATGGAGATGGCCCCGCGACAAGTCCTCCCCATGCTGGGATGCTGGGGCTCGTCTGGCAGGAGTGGGCACCTTTAGGCCCCCTGTTTGCAGGATTTGGGCTTGGGGGTTCCGAGGAAATGCCATGTTATGTCTGTCTATCTGTGTCCTGCAAGAGAAGGGCTTGCTTGGAAGCTGGCATGGCCATTTTGCCATGTCTGGGTATTACTGTTGTGCTGCTTTGCTGTCTGTGGGTGATGCTTCATTATTACCATTATTATTGCTACTATTATTATTATTAGCCTAGGCATAGCTTCTGTGTAGCAGAAGACCCAGTCTTAGTAACTCTAACGCTGCATCCCCCAAGAATCCCTGGCCCATGCTACCCATAGGGCAGACAGCATCATCATGGGTGCTGTGTGCTCGGCGGGGACGTGGAACCTGTGTCAGGACCTGTTTGTGTTTCCACCAGGCTTGTGTGTGGTGTAAGGTGAGTTTGAGTGTCCTTCCAGGAGCCTGGCTTCACGCTGTGCTGGTTGCGCCATCCCCAGCAAACCTCAGGCCCTTGAGTTGCTCCCACCTTGGTGAGTTTGGATGTGTGTCAGAGCAGTGGATTGTCTCCAAGCTTGGCTGGCGTTCTGGGAACTGGTGTGTGTGGTTTCTCCTGCCTTGGGGCATCTCCCTGCTGTGCTGGTCAAGCCAGGCATCCTGTTGATGAGCACATGAGTGAAGGTTTCTTTGGCAGCTGGAGATGTTCTGGGATCTTTTAGAGTCATGTATGGTGCTGTGCTAAAAAGACGGTGCTAGGGAAGGTGTTGAACTGGGCACCCTAAAAGTGGCTCCTGACCCCGACGATGCTTCGGTACAATAAGCAGTATAATGGTGAGCACAGAGATGGCATGCAAACCCTCGCTGCTGGTGGGTGATGTGGTCAAGATGTTGATGGACACACCTCCAAGCCAAGTTCTGCTGGAGCTCACCCATGCTGTTGGGGTGATGGGGACTGGGGGTCTGTCTGCCTGGCTTTGGGGGTGGTGAAGTCATGCATGGTGACAAGCATACATCCCCATTATGCACCTGGTTCTCCTCTCTGCAGCTATTGGGGAGCGGTGGCTCAGGTGGGGGAATGCACTTGCTTTGGCTTGCCCTGATCTGCTGCCTGGTGGCTTCAGCTTTATATTTTTTTTGTACCCAAAATAGTGAGGTGCTGCTTGTTGAAACTTTTTGGGGTGTCACCCCCCCATCCCTGCCCCCTCTACCCCAGCCATGCTGGTGCACATCTGTTGGGTGCATGGGTGCTCAGCCCTCCCAAACGTGGGGACCCCATGGCTGCTCCCGTGTTCCTCTGCAGGTAGAGGGATTACTGGTGGGTTTATTCCCCCTATCCTCGGGTAGGGCTTTCAGCCACTTCGTAGCTCCCTTTGCTAATGAACCGATTGCATTTTAATTGTGCACGTGCTACCTCGCTCCCTGCCTTTGCCTGGGAGCTGCTCGGCGCACGCGTGTTCCCCATGTGCATCGTGCTTGTACCCATAACAAACCCATGTGGTTTTATAGGAGTATCCTCAGAGGGACTCCGACACCGTCCCCCTGCTTTGCTTTGCTTTGGGCAGGTAGGGGTGGGGGATTTTTTTCCCCAACTCCTGAATTCTTGGGAAGTGGTGAGTGCATGGAAGCAGGGATGGGGCTGCCGGCTGGTGCATGCTACGTGGTGCCTGAGTTTAAAAGACCCCTGATTTTATTCTGCTTTGATGCAAGTAAACCTCTGTTTGAACCTGTTGCCCTTCATCTCCCTTTGTGTTTGTGGCATTAGTCATATTATTATTATTTTTTAGGTTTCTTTTGTGGAGGGGTGCCAAGTCTCACTGGTCAGTGGTCATTAAGAAATGCTCATTTGCAGGTTGATATTCCCTTTCCGCTAACCTTCACCCTGCCTGCGTTCTTCCTTGGCTGGACAGCATCCAGCCACCTTTGATATGTCATTAACTGGATTCACACTTTCTGAGGGCTGCTAATTTCTTTTTACTGCCCCCCCCCTCATCCTCATCAGGCTATAAACTGGCGAGAGGGGTATTTATTAGTGTCCTAGCTTCTCGTGGCCCCGGTGGAGGTTTGAGAGGAGACGGTGTCTTCATCTCCTTCGCCCCAGTAGCGCACTGGGTGTTTGACAGGCAAAGCCTTGGAATGCAGCTTTGTGTGGGAAGATGGACTTGAGGGATGAGGAAGCAGAGACACAAGGTCCATCCCATGCTTTTCTAGGCACTGGATAAGTCAAGGTCTCGAAATATCAGATGGTTTCTCATGTCCTGTGTTGTTTCCCACCTGTCCCTGCCCTGACTGAAGGAGCTTTTTCTGCCTCCCTGGTTCACACCCTGAAATGGGGGCAGCACAGACCCTCACCCCCTGACTTTCCCCTGCTCCCCGCCGCCCTCATGGGAGCCTTGGCAGCAGAGGATGGGAGAAGGTTCTTAACTTCAGTGACTTTAATAGATTATCATAAACTTGTGCCTTAATACAAGCTGTCATGATTTCAAATTATCTTACTTTTAAATTAAATAGATTCCTTTTTAAATACAAAATCAATTCTAATTTTTTAGAGGGGTGAGATTTTTCAAAGGCACCAAGGAGCTGGGCAGATTTAACTGCTCCTGAATATCTCCCCAAAATATCTAATCCATTTTTTTCCCTGTTAAATCTCAGTGAAGCTCTTTGCTGTGCCAGTGAATGCTCCGGCTGAGACTTCCCTGAGTTAATAATGGGATGTCACAGGGTGTCCGTGGGGATGTGAGACGGACCGCCGCGGGGATGCGAGATGCTGCTAATCAGGGTGACGGACCACCGGTGCACCTGCCCGCCCTGGCTCTCCTTCCAGGCTGCACGGAGAGGTAGTGAGATGTGACACCCGTTGGCTCTTGTCCTCATCCAACACATCCCCCCACCACCGCAGATGGCAGGAGGTGGTGCCCGCTCCCCTGCCCCTGCACTTGACCCCCAGCTCATCAATGGCCCCAAGAAGAGGGAAAAAGGAGACAAGGGACTGCAGGGTTGCCTTATCCCTGTTTTGTCCCACTTCCATGTGAGGAGAGAGGAGCATCCTGTTGGGTTGCTTGGCCCCTCTCACATGGATCCAGGTGCTACTTGTGGCTCCTAAAACTGGTGGCATGCAGGGCAGTGCTTTGGTCCCAGCTCTGTGTGGTGAGAAAGCAAGTCTTGGGGTGTCATGGTGCCGGTCCCTGGCTTGACTTAATTCCTGGGAGAGGCCTTCCTCTGGAGCTCCCCTTCCCCATCATACATCCCCACTCTGCAAGGCCAGGGCACGGCAGAGGATCGCAGTGGGGCTGGTCCCACCACTGGAGCCACGGCATCGCTCCAATGCGAACCTTGCACCTGGAAATAGGTGTAATGGTGAAATAATGGAGCAAATATTAAGAAATTCTTAAGTACCTAGAGAATAACCGAGTTAAATTATACCGGAGGAGCTCAATTGCCTTGCTTAGATTGATTGAATTACTAAATGAGCCTGACTAATGGAATGGAGTGGATATATCGGACTTTTACTCAAGATCCTGAAATAATTTCTCTAATAAGATTGTGAGCCATTAATTGAACTTGGCTTTGATCCTGGACACTGTCACAGGCACTGAAACCCAGAGGTATGATCTATGGTCTCACGTGCCTGGCTGAGGTGACAGCTACTGGCACCTTCCTATCAGGCGGCTTGGAAAGCGGCCAGGGTGTTCGCTTTGGGGGGTGGGGAAGGGACCCCAAAATGCCCCGTCTTGGCAGCC
Source organism: Hypotaenidia okinawae (assembly GCA_027925045.1). Classification (NCBI taxonomy): domain Eukaryota; kingdom Metazoa; phylum Chordata; class Aves; order Gruiformes; family Rallidae; genus Hypotaenidia; species Hypotaenidia okinawae. The sequence continues at coordinate 456,412 of BSDF01000009.1, read as the reverse complement.
CTCCTGACCCTTAGCAAAACTCACCCTAGCAGTGGGATGCGCTTAATTCCCCTTGTGCTGCCAGCAGCTGATTGCCCAGCTGAGATCCTAAGCCAGATTCCGTCATGGTGGGGTGAGTTTGGGATGGATACTTTGGTGTTTGCATCTCCTGTTGGTTCAGGGGTGCCACTTTCTTCCTGTTGGATTGGTGCTGGTGGTGGGATGCTGTGCGTAGAATCCAGCATGCTGCTGGCTGCCACATGAGATGATTGCCACCAAGGTTTGTGGGCTCTGCAGAACTTCTAGCAGAAGCAGAGAGGGATCTGCTGGAAGGATGTATCCTGCCCTGGACCTGTCCTGGAGCACCTGGTGGGACAGGACAGGCTCATCTAATAGGGTTTGGGTACGCACTGCAGTTGGGACCCTAGGTCTGCCCTTGCTCTTGGCCATGTGGTGTAAATCTGACCTCTTCATATCCCTTTTCTGGCTGATGGATGGGACTTGAGTGGGTGAGGTGACATCTCGGAGCAACTAAAGCACTGAGCACACACCCTCCTCCGGGTGATGGAACCCAGTGCCAGTCTCAGCCATGAGCAGGACCAGCCCTTGCAACCCAGTACCTGGGGTGGAAAATGCCCCAGGAAAGTGGGCAGCATCCCTGGGAGGAGCACAGGGTCCCCCATGGCCAACTAGGGGGCGACCGAGGCTTGGGATGGAGGCATAGGCTGCACAGCCCCCTTATTACAGTTGCCTTGCCCCAGTGCTGTGCCCATTGCTGACCCTCTGCCTTAACCAGGAGTGGAGGTTTTGGTGGCATGGCAAATGTAGAGGGCCTCTTGTATATTTTTTTTTCTTAACCAGTGGGGAAAAAGAGGGGAAGAAAAAAAGAAAAAAGGAAATAGGGATTTCATCTCTGGGAACCCGTTGCCACAGCAACCGTGCATCCAGCCGGCTCCAGCGGCAGCAGGGCTGGGAGGAGGGAATCTCGCTGACCCAGAAAGCTGTGGGGGGAGCGGGTTGGGGGCTGCTGGGCATCTTGCCGGTGGGTGTCAGGGCCTGACAGTGGACTGGCACTCAGCTGAAGGGTTATGGGGTGCCTGGCCCCCTGATTTGGCTGGATGTGCTCCTGGCTGTTTTTATCACTTGCAGCCTCAATTTCTCAGGCCACATCCAGGCAGGGATGCTCAGCCTCACTCCTGGTCCCACCTCGAGTCCCATCCCAGATTTGGGGGCCCAACCACCTGCACAGCTGCTCCTCCCTGATGCTGCTTTCCCACCTCTGCTCTTCTTTCCCCTTGCTAGCAGTATTTGCTCCTGGGCTGCATCTCATTTCCTACCAGTTTATTGTGTTTTTCCTTTATTTGTACCTTAATTTTGTCTTTTTTTCTTTTTTCCCCTTTTCCACTTTGTTTCCTTTTTTGTTTTTCCATTTTTTTCTTTTTTACTTTTTATCTTTTTCCCTTCATTTTTTCCCTTTTTTTTATTTTTCCTTCTTTCCTTTTCCTCCCATTTTTCCTATTTTTTCCATATTTTTCCCTTATTTGTCTTTGCTCTTCCCTTATTTTGTTTTCCTTTTAATTTTTTTCATTTTAAAAAAATGTTCTATTAATTTTATATTTTACCTTATATTCTGCAATATTCCATTTTATATTTTAATGGTAGCTTGGCCAGCTATGTGGGGACTCTGAAATCATCTCTCTTGGACTCTTGCAGCAGAGCCATCCTTCAGATGAAGGAATTTTTTTGCCTGTCGGGATTAAGGCAGTTTCTGGATGGATTAAGGCAGTTTCTGGATGGTGACAGCTCTGTCATTTAAAGCTGGTTGTCCTTTTTCTTGGGAATTGCCAGGCTCTGGGTTCCCTGCAGCCAGTCTGGCTGCAGCTGGCAGTTCACCCTGAGCAGCCGCGCTCTGAAGGCCGTGGAGTTTGTCTCGATAAGGGAAGATTTTTGATTGCCAGGTTCTGGCTGCCCCGCTGCAGCTTAAGGCGATGCTCGGGGATGGATGTTCAGCCCGTGGTGCTGGGCACTTCAGCATCTGGTTTGGGGGTGTTGGAAGCGGGACCCCATGCTTTGCTTTGCTGTAGGGCCTCATTTGCTGGTGATAGGCTCAGGCAGAGAGCTGAACTAGTTCCCTCTGCTGTGTCCCTGAGCAGAGCCACGGGTCTTTTGGGGAATGGGGAAGGGGCCTTTTTTGCCATTTATAATTGAAGCAGGGGCAAAGGATCCCTGAGGGATCCTCTGGCTGGTGGTGGTACATTGGTCACCGAAGTTTGGGGTCTGTGTCCCTCATGCAAGAGGAGACAGAGCCCTTCCTTGGCCATCCCTGAGGCATTTCCATAATTAGGATGACTAATGAGGGTAAGCAGAGCAAGTAGCTCTGGGTGATGCTTGAGCTGGCTTTGCTCCCAGCGGGGCCGATCTGTCTGGAAACTAACCTGGTAGGGCAAACAAGTTGGAGAAGGGTTGGAGGTTGTGGTGGAAGATGTTGAGGAGACCCTGTCTGTGGCCCTGTCTGGACACGTTGCTTCTGCGTGGCCTGGCAATGGCTGCGTTGCCTTGGGAGTGCTCCCCAGATTGCATCCGCAGTTCAAGCCAAACCATTGCCTGGCTGCCAGAGCCCTTTGGGATGTAGCTCTGCATGGCAGGGAGGGGGAACTGGGCATGGGCAGGACCTTCACCTTTGATTTTGGGAGCGGCACCTCCTGTTCCTCTCTCCTGCACCTTTACCCCTCCTCCCCTGCCAAAAAACCTGGGCACAATGTCACTGTCACAACACATTGACACCCTGGGAAAGCAGAGATTAGCAACCCCGAAATATCCCGGGGACAGGCTCTTGTGTGATGGGAGACAGTTACCATGGAAACCTCTTTCAAAGGGGAAAAAAAAAAAAAGAAAGAAAAAGGAAAAAAAAACCCTGAAATTTAAAGCAGCCCTTGTAGCTCAGAAGAACAGTAGACCTTATTATGGGTTTTGGCAACACCCACCTCCTGCACCTCTTTTTTTAAATTATTTTTTTAAATTTATTTGTTCCAGCTAAAAGCTCCAGGAGCCAAGGCAATTAATTTGATCATCCCAAGGGGAGTGAAAGAGGGAGGGTACGGTGCTGGGAACCCGCTGCCCAGAACGGTGGGCTCTGGGTCCTCCCCAGTGCTGCTGCCCTCCCTCCACGGTGGAGGAAGAAGCGGGGTGGGTCTTGTACAAAAGATGGCTTAAGGCTTCAAAACCCCTCTGTAGGTCTGTAGGTGGGGGATTTGGGGGCAGGTTGGGGTGATGCCTCCTTAAAAGTAGGAAAAGGGGAGTCCTGTGAGGATCTGTCCAGCCAGTCAGCTCTGGTGGGCAAGAGGAGATGCTTGGGGGAGGAGACAGCACACTCCTGAAATTTCTTGTCAGGGTTTACTTTGTACCATGTCCACAGGGTCCTGGGGGATGGGGGAGGAGGTCTAAGTCCACCTTTGCACAGATGTTAAATTGCTGCGGTGCTCTCAGCCCTCCTGCTTCCCTAATGATGTCCCCTGTGTCCGCTGTTGCTTGGAAATCTCCTGGAAATGTCAGGTTTGGAGCAGAGAGCCCACCGTGCCTCCCGGGCTGGCCCCAAGCTCCCCTGGGTGTTGCTTTCCCAGGGGCTGCCATGCTGGTGTGGAGCTGTTTTTCCATCCCTTAGTTGCACCTCCCCACCTTTTCCTTGGCTGCTGGGCCAGGGATAGCTGGGGTCTGGCCTTTTGCCACTTTTAGGAGAGCTCTGAGAGGGGCAGCGGTGAGACGTGAGAGCCATTGTGCTGTTGTGGAGCTGCTGGATGGATTTCTTGCTGTCCAGAGGGTCAAGGCAGGGAGTTTGTCTTGGCAGACATGATGCATGTGGCTGGGGCATTGGTGGGGATTTTGATGGCCCATGATGGGGGAGGACTCAGCCTCCGGCCACCAGTCCTGAGCATCCTGCCACAGTTGTACCTGTCAGTGCAAACTGGGGTACAGGGGTGTCCTGTGGACACCAGGGTCAATGAGGTATGTGGAGGTTCCCAGGATGGATGTGGTGCACATCTACCTGTGGGGTGGTGGTGGTCAGCCCAGGCTGGATGCAGCCATTTCCGTGTAATTGAAGCTCAGCGCCAGGGATGAAGGGCTTTTTGTGTACTGCAGAATGAAAGGGAGCACATGCCTGAAACATGGTGGGAAAGGGTTGGGATGATGAAGGGAGGGTGGGCAGGAGGAGAGGCATGGTGGCAGGAGGGTGCAAACAACTGGAAGAACCACACGAGGGCTGTTGCAGGTTGTGATGGGGAGGGTACTGGCAGAGACGTGGCTTCCTGAAGCCACCATGCATGAAGACCAACAAAGTGCCCTTGGAGCTCATCATTACAGGCTGGTTTCATGCAGGGTGGCAGCATCTGTGCCCTGGGAATAGCGCTGCGGGGCGCCAAGGCCAAGGGAGGGGGAGGTGGCAGGCTGGCCCTCTGAGCCCCATTAAAGCAAAGATGTGGCTGTAAATGCAGGAGTTTGAAGTTACTTGATGCTCTAGCAGGGCCCTTTGCTCTCGAGGTACCAAAACTGCAGGTGGCTCCTTGCCTTGGTTTATTTTTGTTTGCTTGCAGAAATGCTCCATACTTGCTACAGTGGGATGCCATTTCCCTCTGGGGCAGGAGGAGCAAGCGGCAGCAGCCCCTTGCTCAGAAACCCCCAGTCACAGGGGTGCTGCCCTGGCTGGGGTGACCCTTGGCCCTTCGTTGGGTCCCAGTGTCATGGTTTCCCCCCGGCTGTGGGCTGAGATCCACGCAGCTGCCTGCTCCTTAAAGTAAAAGAGCAGGGGAAGAGGGAAAAAGGGGGAAACAAGGGAAGGGAAAAGGAAGGGGCAAATAACTCCAAAACCAAGAAACTAAGAGGCCCGTGGGTTGGGATAAGGAGAGTTTACTAAGAGAACAGAAAGATAAAATATACCAATGCTAACAGGACTTTAGAGCAAAAGAAGATGAAACTCTTGATCCCCAATGCAGTTTCTCCCCGACCCACACAACTCAGGCCGTACCACCCAGAGCTGTCCCGCAACCCGACCGTCCCCCCAAGCAGCACGCGTCCCGCCACCGCCCCTCTTCTTCCTCCCCTCAGCCCCCCGTTCTCCTGGGCAGGACGTCATTGGCATGGAATACTCTCTTTGGCCCATCTGGGTCACCTGTCCTGGCTTCGCCCCTCCTTTCTCATGAATAGAGAAATAGGAAGAAGCTGAGAAAGTCCTTGACTGTCTGACTGCAACTAAGAACATCAGGGTGTTCTCAGCACTGCTTTCATTGTAACTCCCAAACACAGCATGCCATCAGCTGCTACAAATGAAGTTAACTCTATCCTGACTGAAACCAGGACAGTCAGGGCATCCCCATCCCAGCACCATCCCTTTATTGATGATTTTTTTTGGGGCATGCCAGATTTCATCTCTGGTCTAAGAAAACACATCGATTTTCCTCCATTGGTTTTCCATACGAACATGAGGGAACTTTCTGCCTGTGTGTATGACACTGGGGTTTCCTTTTCCTGGCCGAGGGGGGCATGGTAAGACCGGGAGGTGACTACAGGCAGGGCTGTACCAACGTGCAATAGCGTCAGAGCTGATGGGTGCCAGAGCTGAAGAGCAGTGTTACATAATTTGGACTGCAATGCAGAAGCACTTGCTTAATTTTTCATTATCCAAGTGCCGCACATATGTGTCGTTCAACCCGGGGAAGCGGGTTTGGCCCGTGGGGGCACATGCAAGGGAACCTGGTCGGTAAAGGCGATGGGAAAGCTGTCTCTCCTGTTCCTGTCCCTCCTGGCCCAGTGGGAAGAAATGTGTCCCTGTGGTGCCTAGGATGCACTGCTAGGAGAGGTGCTCGGCTGGGAAGGATGCTCTGCAGCTGCATCAGGGACCGAGGTGTGTCGCATTGAGCATTGGGAGAAGGGATACAGGTCCACAAAGGTCTCTGAGGTTTCTCTGGGTCATGGTGTTAGATAAATAGAAGACAGCATAATTGCTTTGCATCCAGCTTTCCTGTAGCTGCTGGTAAAAAAAGAGCCCTGTATGCCTCCCAGAGTGAGTTTGTTGGGGTGTGGGAGGGACGGTGAAGGAGCTGTTGTAGACCTCAGCTGTGAAGCGCTGTTTCTTCCCCTCCCTATTTCTACCCCTCTTTCAAATCCCAACTCTGCGCTTTCCGCCCTTCTTACAAAGACAGATGCCTCGGAGCAGCTTGGGCTTCAAAGCTCCCAAAATAACAGAGGTTAAAATAAACTGGGGAGGGAGGAAGGAAAGGAGAAAAATAAGTGGCTACAAGATCAAGTCAGTGCCCCACTTGCACCCAGGCTCAGAGCTTCAAAGCGGCTGCGAAGAGCCCCGCCCCACAGCATCTGTGGTTGGGCACCTCAGTGCTCGGGATCTCAGCTTCATCCTTTTGAAGTCAGGGGAGATGCTGCAGTAGCTGGAATGAGTCTGCACATTGAAAGTGGCAGGGGTCCTGCTGCTTTTTCTGGAGGAGGTCTGTCGTTGGGGAGAGGGTCCTGGTGGCTGTGGTGATGAGCAAGTCTGTGCGGGTGAGATGAGTGTCTCTGGGGCTGTGACCTGCACCCACGAGACCTGTCCCCCAGCCAGGCAGGTGGGTACATGGCTCCTCGTGGGGAAGCTCCATGCTCAGTGCAGTGCTCTGTGGTTCTGCTGGCTCCGCTGATTTATACACATCATCAATATGACAATTATATATACCTGCAGATTTAATTACCTCCATTTTTGTCAGGCGGTGACAGATTTATGCCTCTATTCAGTTCCTGTAAATCTGAAACAAGCTTGACTAGACCCAAAAGTCCTCCCATTGATCACCACACGCTGGCTGGGCTCTGGCCCTCTTGACAAGCTCTTCTTTCAAGAGTGATAAATTCAAGATGCACAGTTAACTTTTTCCCCTTCTACATCTTTCTTTCTTCCTCCTTTTTTTTTTTTCTCCCTTCCCTTCTCCCTGTTATCTTTCAAAGCCTCTCAACCAACTTGAAAATGGGGCTTTGACATCAGGTGAGAGCTCCCCAGCACCAAAGAGTTCATGCCGTGAGGCTGCAGACAGCAGTAGCCCATGCCTGCCTTCTCTATCCCAGTATGGATGAGGATTTGTTCTCCCACCATCTCCAGCATAAGTCCCTCCAAGGGAAGTGGGAGGAAGACCACCTCTTGAAAAAACTCTTGGTCCTGCTGTTGGCAGGAGAGTAGATAGGGATATTTTGCTCATGTTTCACTGCGTGAGAGGACTACCCCGTCTGTCCCATGCCCTAGAAGACAGGCAGGTCCTGGCTTTTCCCTTAGGGTATGAGAAGTGAACACCTGTGCTTGTTTCCCAGGCTGAGCAGAAGGATGCCAAAGTAATGTCTGATTTGCCTGACCTCTTGGCCTTGGTGCAGCGAGCACTTAAACAAATTAGTCTGCGGGAGTGGGTTAAGTTTACCCTTGAAGTGAAGTCCATGTCGTTGCTGTAATGCCTGTCCCACCACTGCCACTACCTGACCTCACCTGTACGATATGCTCCAATGTCTTGCTAAGTGCCTGGCAGATGGGCCGGAGTGGACGGCCATTACCTTCCCTGCCAGCCCACGGTGGATATAAATAGCCCTTTGCCTCCCTGTGAAAATCACTTGCTGGCTGTGAAAGCTGAAGGAAATCTTGGCAGGTGTCTTCATTCATTAGGGTCTGACCGCACGGGGATGCTGGGGTTTGGAGGAGGGGGAGGAGTTACTGGCTGGGTGGCCAGAGGTTGTCTCAGTGGGAAGGAGCTGCTTTGGGGTCTCCTTCCACTGGCAAGGAGGTGCCTGGAGGAGCAGAGGGTCTCAGTCACTTCTGAAGGGATGCGTTGAGGTGGGACTCACCCTCAAAGGGTAGCACCTAGCTGGCTTTGCAGTGAGCCTTCATCCCCAAGACACCAGGCAGGAGCAGGGACAGCAGATTTGTGGTCTCTCAACATCTCCAGCCATGGCAAATACCAGGTACGTGGTGGGGAAAAACAGGTTAAAATATCAGCATATAGTGTAGTCCTTTCCCTCCGGCTGAGGTCTGTGCTGCTGGTATATGCCTCTGGGCTAGCTGGTTCCACAGTCACTGGTGTGCTGTCCTCTGTGAATTCAGTTCCTTTCTTGGGGCTTTCCTACTTCATGGTGGGTGAAGCCAAGTTTTTTTGTTAGTTTTTATGCTCCTAGTTCTTGCTGTGAGAAACGGTGAATAAACCTTGCCTTTCCTACTGTCTTCACGATCCTAGAGGCTTTCATCAGATCCATTCTCAGCTGTTTGCTTTTCCTCGTTAAAGTGTCCAAACACAGTTGGTTCCTCCTCTCTGCAAAGCCATTTGCAACATCTCAGCTTCCCTGTACTCCTCCTCCTCACCTTCCTAGCTCTTCCTCCTCCGTTTAGGAGATCAGCCTGCCTTGACCAAAGTTCACTTTCACCTGCCCACTTCTTTGCCCACTTCCCTCCACCACTTTGCAGCTTTAGCTTTGTGGAGACTAAATTTAGCATTGGTGACCAACTTTGTCATTCGCCTCCTCTTCCAGAGTGTTTCAAAACAGCTGAGGTCCTGACAAAGATCTCCGTGGGGCTTCTTGGTAACCTCCTTTCATTGTGAAGACTAACCTCATATTCCTTACCCGCCTGATGGGCTTCAAGAGGACTTTTCCTCTTATCCCAACCCCACTTAGGTGCTCTGGGAAACTTTGAGGGTAGATTTTGATAAGGACTCTTTGAAACAAGTCCATCTAACTGGAGCACACGTATCTGCTTGTTGCTGGTTGAGCAACCCATATTTACCCATGGACCTACCAGGTCCTCTAACAAACTGTCCAGGGCAGACATAGGATTTACTGGTCTGTAATTTCCATCATGCATAAGAGCTTTTTTAAAAAGGGGGGTCTCCTCTGCCAAATTCTCCTCCTCTAATGGCTCACCCTTTCTCAGCGATAGCTGGTGTGTTGATGGCTTTCAGCATCTATCCTCTTCTGCTGCTTGTAAGTAGGCAACATCTGGCCCGAGGTTCATGCTCTCAATCTCACCAGTTTGCTGGAGAGGTGATTTTGTCAGGGCAGTAGTTTTCCAAGGCTGATTGGGAGCTTCTCTGTCATTTGGGCTCTTCCCATGGTGATAGAATCATAGAACGGTCTGGGTTGGAAGGGGCCCTGAGGATCACAGAGTTCCTGTCACAGGCAGGGCCACCAACCTCCAGGCCTGGATCTAGACAAGGTTGCCCAGGGCCTCATCCAACCTGGCCTTGAACACCCTCAGGGATGGGGCACCCACCACCTCTCTGGGCAGCCCATTCCAGCCCCTCACCACTCTCTCTGTAAAGAACTTCCCCCTAATATCTCATCTAAACCTTCCCTCCTTCAGCTTTAATCCATTCAGATGTGGCCTTCCATCTGGAAGAGGTGATGTGATGGCATTGCAGGGTGGGATGTCTACTACAAATGTCGTCTTTTCTGGGGTTTAAATATCAGTCTTGCATCTTGCAAGATGTCAAACATCCTCTTTATTTTGCTTTTGCTCACTTGTTGTGGTGTGGGGTTTTCATTTTAATATATCTCACTATGTCTCCTGAGTGTTGGTCCACGAGGTGGATTTGTCTCTCTTAGCGTGTCTTCTCTGCAGTTTGTGGTTATGGCAGACGGGATCAAACTAATAAAATGGGGAGTGAAAATCCAACCACAAGCAAATGTCCCAATTTTTCCCAGGTTTTGGTCCAACAAACGGGGTGGAGAAATGACCTCAGAGGGGATGTTTCACAGGTGCAGTTTGGCACGTCCTTGGGTCCGTGAGGAGGAGCGGGGTGAGGGGGCATGTCACGTTGTAAGGTCGGCAGCTGTGGAGCAAACCCGGTTGACTCGGACCCATTAATGATGAATCAGTGTTCTTTGCTCTGCCAACGGTCGTGTGGTGCAGTGTCACTCCCAGAGTGATGGAGGGTTTTGTTGTTAAAGGAAGAAATTATGGCCGTGGCATATTCAGGACAAAATTCCCAGTTTAAGGCTGAAGTATGGTTGCACAAACTGCTTGATGCCCTTCCCAAAAGCAAAGGCACCCTACGTTTCAAGGAGAAACCTGGTTGGCTGTCAGCCTTGCTAAGACAGCTAATGGCTTCACGTGTACCATCCCCACGTGTAGATGTCGTGGTGGGGTGATCTCTCTGACCTAGCCTAGAGCTGCTCCAGATACAGTGAGTACTGCTTTTTCCTTGAGCCTCTAGGTTCTCCCCTGTCTATGAGTCTTCTGGAGGCTTCACACAAGGTTGGGCTCTTCCATGAAGCAGGTTCCTAATAGATGAAGTGAGGTTTGTGTTTGCTGCTCTGGAAAACCTGGATTGTCTTGAAAAGGCAGAGTGACCTACAGAATAAGCTTGTTTTCCTACCTGAGATGTGAGATGGGGGAAGAAAAAACAAACCACAACTAAAACATAATCTGTGATGAATCTCTGTATTTTTTTTTAAATGGGCCCATAAAGACATGAGTATTACCCTGAGAAAGATGTGCTGCTGAAAGTCTCCAAAGTAAAAATGACTTACATATCAGGATGTGTGTTTTGACACCTGAATTGATAGGAATCAAGTCCTGATGTCCCACGGAGTGCAAGTGGCTCATGGTGGGAAGGTCTCCTGAGTTACTTCAGACTTTGGAGACCCTTGGAGGATTGCAGGGCCAGGGCTTGGTTTTGTTGGGTTAGAGCTCTTTAAACAACACGCAAGATCTAGACATGGAGCAAAAGCCTTAGTTAATGGGGAACTTAATAACAACACAGTCAAGTTCTGGATGGAAAATAAGCCAGGTTTCAATGTTAACGAGTAAATCTGAAGTCCAAGTCAAGATCTGTGCTCTGCTGTATGAAATGAGTCTGTGGAGGCTAGCATTACGGCAGAGCTCGTTTGACTAATCAGAGCCATCTTACTAGTGCAAAACACTTCAAATGGAAAGGAAAATTGTTTTGCCAGTGGGGTTTTTTTTCATCCAAATGTTGGCATGTGTTGCTAAGGAGAGTTGCTCTCTTTGTGTGCTTTCCCTCCTGCTGTGATGCTGGGTCTTGGCGGGGGAGGGGGCGGTGATGAGGACACAGGAATGGGTCTGTGTCAGTGTCCGGCTTGGGGCTTTGACACTGCATCAGCTTGGATGCAAAATTGGGCTGTGATAGAGGTGTTGCCTCCCAAAGTCAGAAGATGGGGAGGTGTTGCCTCTGGACGGACTGGGTTGTCCCTGGGGAAATGGGGTTATTTGAGATGATCAATGATGAAGCTGGTATAAACCCTCCCACCTATAGCACCTTCTTCTGATTTTCCTCTTGTCTCCTCGGTTTGCTCCTCTATAACCTTCCCTTTCCCCACTCCCTCCCCTCACAGATGGTCTGGGAGGGGAGCAGCCGCGGCCGTTATGTTGAAAGCATCAGCCAGGGTCTTTGGAGGCTGCTGCTCCTGTAGATATGAAGGACCTGGGCCACGTTTGATACCAAGTGAGCGTGGCACAGCCTAATTAGTGGTCTCCTCCTGTTATTAACCCCTGACTCAGGCAAGCTATTTTTTAACAAAGGTGCAAGAAGTTAATACTAGTGCTAATGGCTTCATATCCAAGGCTTTAATGAAAGCTATGCAGGGACCAGGCCTATCATCAATATCTTTCAAACTTTGAACTTGAAATTATCCTCCGTCCCCTGCCTTTTGGGTGGTTTTTTTTGTTTTCTGCCCACTTTCCCACCTCTTCCGGGGTCTGCTGTCCCTGTGGTATGAGTTGGCTGGCAGGGTTGGCACCCACCATCCCAGTGACACCCAGATAAATGTCCGTGGGATGAGATGTCTTGTTTGGAGAGTGAGACAAAGATAAAAGTGGAACACGTTAGGCTGGGAGATTGAGAGAGCAAAGAGACTCTGTGCTAGGAAGGGAGCTTGGTCTTGGTCTCAGTTGTGCTCTTGGTCTTACTTGAGCCAAACTTGAGGAGAACTTCACAGGTACAGAAAAGCATTTTTATATATAATGTTTTCATGTAGAGATAGAGGGGGATAGGGCCAGCTGAAGTATAGACCCTCAAGGAGAGGAGGAGGAGGTCCAAGGATAAAGCTCTCTCATCAGGGCACTGTCTCAAAAGATTTTGCTGAGGGCAGAGGAAGAGGCTGCAGAGCATCCTTGCCCTGCAATGTGATGGAGGAGTCATAACCTGCCGGTGTGGGGTGATTTCTGGAATGCTTTCCTCTATTTCTGGCACTTCAGACTTGTGTGTGATGCAGCTGCAGGGTTACGTCGTGGTATCTGGTGGGAGAGGACAAAGCACTTGGGCTCTGTGGCTGGATCATGCTCTTTTAAAACAAGAATCCATTTTTTTTCAACTGCAATATATTTTTCATTTTAAGAATAAGCCTGTTTAAATAAATTTGAAATTATGACAACCTATTTTAAGGCTTAAATTTACTATACTCTATTAATCATTTAAATAACTTCCATCAAGGAGTCCTCCTCAAATATTAATGAGCTGAAGGGTGCTGCTTTTTCAATGATATGTCAGATCAGGGGGAAAACATCTTTAACTCTAGCTTTCTAAATGTCACAATGTCACATACTTAGTATCTATTATTTTCCCTCTTTACAATGGGGCAAATGCTGGTATTTACATTTTCCCAAATGTCAGTACATTGAGTTCCTGTTGTGCATAAAAGCTCATGCCTTAATTACTCCTAATTTCATGTTAGCAGGCAGGTGTGGGGAGAATATTTTCCCTTCTGTTGGAGCGAGTTCATCTGAAGCTGAGAAGCCACGTGGAGACAGGGAAGTGGGGAAAGCTTGGGTGGGTGTTTCCCCTACACTTTCAGCCCATGAATAAAGACCAGGTGGGAGAGGAGGAGAGATGCTTTTTTTCAAACCATCCCAGCTCCCGGGACTGGTTTTTCAAAGGGGGATCCATGCACCTGAACGCGCCCCTCGGCGGTTAGAGGGAATTTCAAAAGTGCTTCTCTTTTCCTAATTGATGCTTTTTAACTCCTTGTGGTTTTGCTTCCCCCGGGTGGCGTCAAGGAGGGCTCGGCATCTCTCTGCTCGGGATGCTTGAAGCACAGTGATTACCACTGGAAGGAACGTGGCCCACACTGAGCAGAAACCTACCCGCTAATGTTTCTTTTGATTAATCAAATCAGTTTGGGAGGATGAACCTGGTTCCTGATGCAGTCCCACCCCCTCTCCCCGGTAGCTAGCTCACTTAAGGCAGCCTAATGAAATTAATTAACAGTAAATTTAAAATGTTGTTTTTTTCAGCGCTGTAATCGAATTCCAGTTTTCATTCAAAGGCAGCTGTCCTGGTTTCAGTCAGGATAGGGTTAACTTCATTTGTAGCAGCTGATGGGATGCTGTGTTTGGGAGTTACAATGAAAGCAGTGCTGAGAACACCCTGATGTTCTTAGTTGCAGTCAGACAGTCAAGGACTTTCTCAGCTTCTTCCTATTTCTCTATTCATGAGAAAGGAGGGGCAAAGCCAGGACAGGTGACCCAGATGGGCCAAAGAGTGTATTCCATGCCAATGACGTCCTGCCCAGGAGAACGGGGGGCTGAGGGGAGGAAGAAGAGGGGCGGTGGCGGGACGCGTGCTGCTTGGGGGGACGGTCGGGTTCTGGGACAGCTCTGGGTGGTACGGCCTGAGTTGTGTGGGTCGGGGAGAAACTGCATTGGGGATCAAGAGTTTCATCTTCTTTTGCTCTAAAGTCCTGTTAGCATTGGGATATTTTATCTTTCTGTTCTCTTAGTAAACTCTCCTTATCCCAACCCACGGGCCTCTTAGTTTCTTGGGTTTGGAGTTATTTGCCCCTTCCTTTTCCCTTCCCTTGTTTCCCCCCTTTTTCCCTCTTCCCCTGCTCTTTTACTTTAAGGAGCAGGCAGCTGCGTGGATCTCGGCCCACAGCCGGGTGAAACCACGACAGCAGCATAAAATGAGCAAAATAAAGATGACAATTCACAGAGCGGGCTGGGGCTTTTCCCTGCCCCTGTCAAACCACATGGCTACAGATGGGATGGAGGGGATGGGGCTGGCTGGACCGTTCCCGTGGGGCAGAGGCGGGAAGAAAAGTTCATCAGGTTTTTAATGGTCATTCCAACAGATGCAACTGAAGCTCGTGTTTTTGGGGAAAAATAACTGGGGCAAAAGGCAGGCTCGACCTGATGGCTGAGATGAAGGTCATCTGAGAGGGTGATCAAGGTGATCTGGTCTGACACGGAGAGGATGGTTAAAACAGAGCCTGGCTCTCCTAAGGATGTGTTGGTGTCACCACACATACACATACCCCCCTTTTGCTAAGCCCCATCCATTGGATGTCACAGAAATTTTGGAGTCAGCCAGCTGAGTTTGGTTTGGTGTGGCATTTAATATCTGGAGACAAATGTCGTGTCCTCATCCTCAGCTGTTCCTCCTGCTTGGGTGTCCTCTGCCACTGTCACTCCTCAGCCTGGATCCATCCATCCTAGTGCCCCCAAACCCTAAAGGTACTTGGGGAAAGCCGAGGTGTGCTATATCCTCTGGAGCCACATGTAGTGTAAGCTGCCATGGAGCTGGCAGGAGGTGTGACTGGAGGATGCCTGCTCTGTGTGTGCCCCTTGGTCCCTCCACCTATGTTTTTGGGAAGAGGTGAATGTCCTCCGTTGCCCTTCTCCTCATTCCCCACTGGCTTTGCTTTTGCAGAGATCTCAGGCAATACGGATGACATCCCACTGGTGCGCTGGCGGCAGCAGTGGCTGGAGAATGGCACGTTGCTCTTCCACATCCACCACCAAGATGGGGCCCCCAACCTGCCCGGCTTTGACCCCACAGATGAGCCACAGACGGAGTCGGCAGAGGAAGAGCTGAGGATCCTCCACATCTCTGTCATGGTATGTGATGGGAAGGCAGCCCTCACTGAATTGTTCAGAAACACTGTACTGTAGAAATCAGAGGAGCGTTTGAGGACCCAGATGTTTCCACATCTGGCTGCAGCTGTCCTAGGATGGGGAGCTGAGCCCATATTCGGGGGATGATTAAGATGCCCTGGCCGCCTCTCTGGATGATATTATGTGCAGGGTGCTTCACCATTGGGCTGCTTTAAACCTCTCCCTTAGTTTGCTTTGTGGATATGTTTGCAGGGGTGCCTTTAATCCCAGGGAGCACTGGGTTCTGAGGGTCTCAAACCGCCTTAACCCCTGGGGTTAAGTCGCATTGACTTTGTCAGGAGCCCACTGGATGGTGCCTGGCACCTGCTACTCTGGCACGTGGTGGGTATCAAGGTGCCACCAGGCACTGTCACTGCTGCTTTTATCAGCACAGCAAGCCCCGTGGCTGTGGTTTTCCTGCATGGAGTAAGCAGGAGCATCCCATGCTGCTCAGCCCTCCTCCTCCCTGCGGATATGCGAGGGCCACCTTGGGATGGCAGAAGAAGGAAGGTGAGACAGAGATCTGTATGTTGGAGGTGGATCCATGGTTTGTTGGGGCTTTGTTTTCTTATGTTGGGAAAAAAAATTCTGAAGGATCTGACAATTTTTGTGCCACTGGAAGATAATTAGCCGGAGACAATGTGTTGCCAAGGCTGCAAACAGACTGTTTAATGGTGCCTACCCTAATGAGAGTGTCAATAGCTCTTCCAGATTGCAGCCCCAGGCCAGGTTTCTCCTCCATCATTTGTGCTTGATTAGTCTCAAGGAAAAAAAAAAATCACTGACAAAGCCAACCCCCCAAAAAACCCATTTCAGACCATTTCCTTCTTTTTATTGTCAATTCCCAGATGCGCCAGAGAAGGTGCATCACCTCTGGAGAGGCTGGCCCCACTCTGCCACTGTGCTCTTGGTTTTCATGGGCACCACTGAGTACCAAGAGGGACACAAGGGTTCCTGAGACAAGGCTTACTATCAAACTGATGGAAATGCTACCTGCGACTCATCGCTCTTGTACCAAAATGTGTAAATACAGATTGGATCCTTCCTCTTCCTTCATTCCATCACTCTCAGCTCTACTCTGGCAGCATCCTTAGGCTGTGACAAATAGAGGTTGGCATTTGTGCCAGGAGTCAGGATCACACGGAGCTTTCAAGGCTGATTTTCTTTCTTTCTTTCCTGTGTGGTTGCCAAGAGAAGAAGTGTGAGCAAGGGGCTGTATCCATCTGACAGCGGTCTGTATGTGAACCGTGGTGAGAAGTGTTTCTGTGCTTGCCCGGTGCAGGGCTCTTCTCAGTGCTGTGTCATACAAGCACTGGGTGAGGATGGGGGGGTGAAGGAAAAATGGGATTTTTGTGTTTCCCTGGAGAGGAGGTAGGGGTCTGAGGTGATACCCTGACCCCCTCCGACTAGCACAGGGTGGAGGAGAGTTACTGCCGGGTTTCTTCCTCCCTTCAGAGCCTCCTGAAATCTCAGGTAGCCCCAGGCTGCTTTTTCTCAGGAACAGTTTGAGCTCTCAGACTAGCAGGGCAGGAGAAAAGATGTTTCAGTTAAATAGCAGGTCTTTCCTGGGAGCCCACAGCTGCAGTCCTAAACATATGTCCACTCAACTCGAGCTTCAGCTTGGTCTCCCTTGTTTACCAGCACCGGTGTATATGGCAGACCTCTCTTGTGTATGGGAGACATAATGCACATATGGAGGATAGCAAAGGGAATCACAGAATCTTAGGGGTTGGAAGGGAGCTCCAGAGCTCATCAAGTCCAACCCCTCTGCCAAAGCAGGGTCCCTGGGACAGGTCACACAGGGAGCTGTCCAGATGGGTCTGGAATATCTCCAGAGAAGGAGACTCCACACCCCCTGGGCAGCCTGTCCCAGGGCTCTCTCACCCTCACCGGGAAGAAGTTCTTCTGCATATTGGTGTGGAACTTCTCGGCGTCCAGCTTGAGACCATCACCCCTTGTCCTGCCCCCACAGACACTGAGAAGAGGCTGGCCATGTCCCCCTGTGTCCCACCCTTCAGATATTGATAACCACTGATCAGATCCCCTCTCAGGCTTCTTTTCTCAAGGCTGAACAGCCCCAGGTCATTCAGCCTTTCCTCGTTAGGGAGGTGTTTCAGGCTCTTAATCACCTTCGTAGCCCTCCACTGGACTCTTTCCAGGAGATCCCTGTCTTTTCTGTATCAGGGATCCCAGAACTGGACACAACACTCCAGATGGGGCCTGACCAGGGCAGAGTAGAGGGGGAAAGCTTTGGTGTTATTCCCATTGACTTGTCATCCCGTCTGCAGGTGCACCCTTCCCTAGGGTGACAGGGAGCTGTGGCATGGGAGGCCACCTCCGGTGGGGATGGAGGATAGCTCCCACATATATATGGATTAGAGGAACCCTTAAAGGGATTCAAATGTGGTGGAGAACTGGGTCTTGGCTTTACCACCAAAATCTCAGGGTGGACATGGCTGGGCAGGAATCTGGTGCCAGTTTTCAGCTGTGGCAAGAAATTTCCCATCCTTCCCACTGGTGGCTCCTGGCCGGAGAGATGCCACATGGTAGCCAGCTCAGCTCCCTTCCTCTGCTGGACGGCTTGTCTCCATCCATCACTTTGGGGTTTTTTCTCTCTGGGTTTGTACAGAAAGTTTGGAATGAAGGCTAGGAGGTGCAGTGCAGCTCCATTTTCCTGGGAACAAAAATGGGTTAAACTGTAATGGCCATTAGAGCTCCTTTTCCAGCTGCCTCTCCTGCTTCTCATTCAGTAATTCATCTAATGTTTTGTCCTAATGGAGCAGATTATTACTATTATTTTTTTTTATCAAGATCACATATTACATAGAAAAGAGAAGGGGGACCAGAGGCATGGCTGGACACGGAGCTCTTAGCTGGCTCTGTGCTTTTCTTTGTATTATTACTGTTGTTGTTGTTATTTTTATTGGCTTAAAGGGCTAGCAAGCGCTTTTATCTTGCTGACTCTGTCTGTGTACAGT
The DNA here is from genome assembly GCA_027925045.1 of Hypotaenidia okinawae. Classification (NCBI taxonomy): domain Eukaryota; kingdom Metazoa; phylum Chordata; class Aves; order Gruiformes; family Rallidae; genus Hypotaenidia; species Hypotaenidia okinawae. The sequence continues at coordinate 438,556 of BSDF01000009.1, read as the reverse complement.
AGTGACATCCCTGTGGGAGGGCGACCTCGGGGACAGTGACAAGGTGTCAGGGCTGGGCACAGTTTTGGGGTCCATCCCCACACAGCAGGAGCTTTGCCAGTCTCTTCACCCAGGCATTCCCCAAAGAATGCTTCCGTCATCTGGTTGTCACGAGCCTTGATCTCCTTTAATCCATGCCACAACTTCAGCGGGATACCCTGGGAAAATCTCCCGAGATGGAGAGTGACAGCACTGAGCCCTGTTGGAAATGGGTCAGGAAAAAACAAGTTGCCCGTAGGAGAGGTTGCCTGGAATAAATCTGATCTCCTCTTTCAAGGATGCATTGCAGGAGAGCGAAACAAAACCACGCTTTAAATGCTGCTTTTTCATGCCTCAGTGGTGGCTTCAAAGCCAGCCCAGCTCAAGGCAGGCTTCAGCTGGGAGTGCTTGGCCAGTGCCGGCTGCTCCCCGTGCCAGCACTCTTATCGGTGCGACCGGGCTCCTCTTTGCTTTGGAGCATCCCTGGTGCGTTTGCATCCCTGGGGGTTCTGCTGGCGCCAGTCCCTGCCTGAGTCCCACTCATGTTTGTGCCCGCAGGGAGGAATGATTGCCCTGCTGCTCTCTATCCTCTGTCTGGTGATGATCCTCTACACCCGCCGGCGGTGGTGCAAGCGGCGCCGGGTGCCACAGCCCCAGAAAAGTGCCAGCGCCGAGGCGGCCAACGAGATCCACTACATCCCCTCGGTGCTGATCGGGGGCCACGGGCGGGAGAGCCTGCGCAACGCCCGCGTGCAGGGCCACAACTCCAGCGGGACGCTTAGCATCCGTGAGACCCCCATCCTGGATGGCTACGAGTATGACATTACTGACCTGCGGCACCATCTCCAGCGTGAGTGCATGAATGGCGGGGAGGACTTTGCCAGCCAGGTCACCCGCACCCTGGACTCGCTGCAGGGCTGCAATGAGAAGGCCAGTATGGACCTCACTCCAGGTGGGAATGGGACAGGAGGTATGGGGTGAGCCGGGTCCTTTCCAAGTCCTCTCCATCCATCCATATACGTGTTTTCCCTTAAGCATTTTCCCTGTTTCTCTGGGTTTTCATTGTGTGTGAGGTGCTTTCATTGCTGGGAGGCCTCACAGCTAGCTGAGAGCAATCCCTGCTAAAGTGGGCTGGGTCAAAGAAAGGTGGAGCTTTGACTGGAAGGGCTGTGGTTCCTGTGGCCCAATGGAGAACCAGAGCAGTGTCCCCTCTCAGCTACCCTGTGATGAGCCCTCAAATTCCCTTCTATGTCACAGGATGTTTGGTGTTGTCATCAGCTGAGGTTTCTAGTAGCACAATAACACCTTGTCATCAGTATGACTCAGAGTTAACGCTGTCTTCTGATCTCCACCAGGGATTCTTTGAGGCTTGTAACACACTTGCTTGATGGCCATATCACTGACTGAGCCACCCACTTTCTCATCAGAGACCTGGTTTGGGAAGGCCATGATGCAGCTCCTAAAGCTCTCCAAGGGTTTTCTTTACAGGCCTGGGTATGCAGAAGTGCTCTGAGAGGCTGAATGTTAAATCTCAAGTTTTGGTTAGCTTGGTGGATGTGCTGGACCCCTTCAGGCTTGGAGGAGCTCGTGAGGGTGCACTGGGGCCAGCTCAACACATTGGTCGTAGCACCCTGGTTGCCTCATGCAGATGCAGGAGATGGATCCAAGGAAAACTCTCTCACCTCCTTCTTTCTTTTTTTTTTTTAAAATCTTTATCCCTGAAAGATTTTGCCTTCAATTCTTCCTGCTCAGGGAGCGATAACGCCAAGCTGACCCTGATGAACAAGTACAAGGACAATATCATCGCCACCAGCCCTGTGGACTCAAACCACCAGCAGGCCACACTGCTGTCTCACACCTCTAGCAGCCAACGCAAGCGCATCAACAACAAGGCACGAGGTAGGGGCATCCCTGAAGCAGATGGGGTGAGCGAGGCTTCCACCCATCCATGGCTCCAGCCGCTCACCCTCTCCTGGGGTGGAGAAAAAGGGCCAGCGTTGGGCAAGAACATGAAGGGAAAGGAGGGTTTGGGTTGGGGGGAGCAGGTAAAACCTTGTCTACAAGGGTGCAACTAGTGTTGGGTTGGTTGGTTGTACAGGTGTAGAGTGCTGGCCACGGTAAATACTTTATAATACCAGCACAGCCACTGGGAAAAGTTGCACAGGAATGGGAGCTGTGGTGGGAAGGGGGAAGGTGTCTGGCAGACAGGGCTCTGGGCCTTCAATGCAAGGCTTACCTTGGCATGGCTGCTTGGGGTGGCGTGGTGCTGGCCTCGCTATGACCACACTTAGTGTCCCCTGCAGCTGGCTCGGCGTTCCTCAACCCGGAGGGGGACTCAGGGACTGAGGCGGACACCGATCCCCAGCTGACCTTCTACACGGATCCCTCGCGCAGCCGGAGGCGCAGCCGAGGTGGGTGCAGGTGTGGAGGTGGGGGGACAGGCTGTGGACTATCTTGCTTTGTTTGCCATTACCTCTGGGTCTGGAGACTTTCTGTCAGCAGAAGATGGAAACCTGTGCATGATCCTGGCTGCTGCAGGCAGGTGCCAATACCTGCTTCTGCAGCGGGCTCCTGCTGCTCTCCAGTGGAGTTTCTCAGCAGAGGATGAAGTATATTCTGATTTTTGCTGGAGGCTTCTGCTGGGCTTTGGTGTGCTTTAATGAGTAATATGCTTCAAAGGCTGGGCTGTGAGCTCCCATGCCGCTGCTCGACATGGTGCTGCCGTGCATTGGCTCCGGCACCATGTACGTACAAGCTGTATGTACAATGTGGGATGGAGACAGGCTTGGTCCCTGGGCAGGGGTCTCTTCCCACTGCCCTGCACCACCCCTTCTCCCCAAGAGGAGAGTTTCTGCCTGTTTTCCCTCCTTTTCTGGATGGTGCCTTGTTTTTCTGGGAGTGGTGCGCCTGGGAGCTATCTCCTTTGCTCTCAGCACTGGTGCTGGGTGGGGGGAAATGGTCAGGCTTTGTCTCTTGGGGATGGCTCAGCCTCCATCCAGCTTTTTCCACTCAGCTTCTTCAGCTGAGAGATGAAAAGTCAAAGCCCTTCATGCCTTGAGCACTGGCATTCAGGAGGCTGTTGTCATGGCAGAAGTAACCCAAGAGAAGTGCTAAGAAGAAGGAAGGGTGGGGGCAGGATATTGCATTTCCCTTTCTTCTCATCGATATCTGTGCTCTGCTTTAAAGCCCCGCTGCTGCAGAGGTCTCAGTGTGGGGGTGTAGGGGTGTGGGAGAGCCCAGGATGTAGGGGCTCAGGCAGAGCCCAGCCATGGCAAAGGCTGCTTGCTGCTCTTGAAACTCCAAAGTGACTCTGCTTGATTGGGTTGACACTGAGTTTCCAGGGTGCTGGGCAGGGTCTCTGCACCCTGATCTCCTCTGGCTGTACCCCAAGGTCTTCCTGGGGTCTCCTGGGTCTCAGGTTTGACTGTGATTTTGTGTTTTGTAGTGGGTTCTCCCCGGAGCCCTGTGAACAAGACCACGCTGACCCTCATTAGTGTGACAAGCTGTGTCATCAGCCTGGTGTGCTCCTCCCACATGAGTTGTCCCCTTGTTGTTAAGATCACCCTCCATGTCCCTGAGCATCTCATTGCTGATGGTGAGTGGCATACCCGCCCCCTCTCCCCTGTGAGCTATGATGGAGGGGAGGAAAGATGAAAAGGACAGATGCAGGATGGGTGCAGGACAGAGGGGACAAGCATAGGATGGAGGGAGTGGTGCAGGACAGAAGAGGGGACTGATGCAGGATGGAGATGGCTGTCGTGGGACAGGAGTAATGGATGCAGGATGGAGAGGACAGATGTGGGATGGAGGGTACCGACACAGGCAATAGGTGCAGCATAGAGGGATCCATTGTGAGGTGGAGGGAACCATCGGAATGAAGGGGACCATTACGGGATGAAGGGGACCGTCGTGGGCTGGAGGGGACAGCAGTGGGTCACTGCTGCTGACTGCCCTCTTGGTGGCAGGGAGCCGGTTCATCCTGCTGGAGGGGAGCCAGCTGGATGCCAGTGACTGGCTGAACCCTGCGCAGGTCATCCTCTTCTCCCAGCAAAACTCCAGCGGGCCTTGGGCCCTGGACCTCTGCGCTCGGCGCCTCCTCGACCCTTGTGAACACCAGTGTGACCCTGAGACTGGTAGGTGGCTGCGTGGTTGGGGTGGGTTTGGGGGTTCACCCCTGCCTGCTCAACCTGGCTTGGATGGGGAGATGGTTTCTCACCTCGTTCCATGTGTGAGCACGGAGCTGCTGGGTGCCACAGGGTGGGTTCAGCAGGGGTGACTGTAGAAAACCTTGTGTCCCAAGCCCCTTGTGTGTGTGTCCCTCTCTGTAGGTGAGTGTCTCTGTTACGAAGGTTACATGAAGGACCCGGTGCATAAGCACCTCTGCATCCGGAACGAGTGGGGAACAAACCAGGGGTGAGTGTGTCTGCTGCGGTGTAACCCGGGCTCGGACCATCCTTATGTGAGCTGCCGGGCTTCAATACCAGCATGGTAGGGCCATGGCAAGTCCTCCTGGGTGAGTTGGAGGCATCTCAGTGAATTGTAAGGTCAGCTGGCGTCTGCAGCAGGGCTGCGGCAGGCAAGGGTTTCCATTCTTCAAAATAATCAGAGATGATGGAGAAGAGGCAGTTGTTAGGTTTCAGAGCAAACACCCCCTGGAGAAGACTGAGGCTGCTGCTTTTCCCTTTGCAAGCACTCTCCTTGGCGTCTCACACTTTGGGTGTGCAAGGTGTTGGAGGAGAGCTGAGGTCAGGCTGCAGTCCTCGGTGTAGGAGGGAGGCTGTGGGATAAGGATGCTCCACTGAAAATCGGGCAAACGAATGCTTCGGTGCCATGGCCTGAGGGAATGGAGCAGTCACTGCCTGGGGCCCTTGGGGGTGCTCTATCTGGTCCTCAACACTCATAGGTCTCTGGTGTGCAAACGGGCAATTCCTGGCACAGAATGCCAAGACCTCCCCAAACCCAGAAGCCACACATGCACCGGCACCTCCAACCCCCTTCTTCCTCCCCTCGTTTCATGCTGCAGCTGGATCCATGGTGGCCCTGCATGTGGCAGGATGCCCTCTCTGAAGTCATTAGTCTTCACGGCAGGAAGAGAAAATCATCAAAGGCTGAGCTTGGCAGCACCCCTGCCGAGCCGTACCGTGCTGCCATGCTGGAGGATGGCAGCCACAGCAGGATGTCCGTGCCAGCCAGCCCGGCTTGCATCTCTTTGAACTGGGGCCTGGGGAGAGCACCACTGCTCTGCCTCCAGCCCCCTCCCTCTTGGTTTCGGGTGGTGGTGTTGTTTTAAAAGAAATTTAGCAATTAAAGCCAGTGGGAAAGAAAGGTGGGTGTTGTGGTGGGTGCCCTGAGCCGGGCTGGGGACATAGTGACGCTCATAACATGGGTGACTCTGTGCTGGGGATGTGAGGAGTGCTGTGGTCAGGGTCCCCAGGCAGCTTGTCCTCAGGGGACACCTGTCTGACAGGCATGTCCCCAGCACCCATCTAACAAGATGCGCTGAGCGTTGGGGACTGGGATGTGGGGAGGGTTGCTGTTCCCCCTGGCAGGTACTTGCTTCTTTTGGGATGCGTTGGGTTTGGGAGCGTGTCACAGTGGGTTGGAAAGAGCCCACAGCCACCCACGGCCAACCATGGCTTTGGTGCCAACCTGTGCCTTGGTCAAAGTGAGCAGCAGTGTGCTGGCCCCACTGCCTTGCGAAAAAATGGGGGCAAATGACTTTGTCCCTTGGGGAAGCGCAGGGGAAAAAGCATTTTCTTCCTTCCCCTCTGCTTTTCTGATGCTCCCTGATGCTTCTGCAGCCTCAGACTTCTCCTCCCATGCACATTGCTCTTCTCTCGCCCTTCCTGATCTAGAGGCTCCGTTGTCTAAAGGAACAGGGTAGAAAAAACTGCTTGTGGGTGAATTTTGGGATAAAACGTGGATGGGAACAGGCAGGAGAGAAGCCAAGGGCAGGAGGGACAAATCTATCCTGCAGGACCCTGCTGTTCACAGCTCTGGATTCAGCTTTAGCCTCAGTAATGCCAACCCCAAAGGTGCTCAGGACCCACTCTTTTCCTCTGTAGGGTTTAGGGACTGTTTTCAGAGCCAGGTCCTCCCTGCTGTCCCTATGGGAGCCACCTTCTGAAATTCTGTCTTTCCCCCTGCAGCAGTGCTCAAACCTAGCTGGAGTACGTGTTGTCATGCATCTCTTCTTATACACCAAAGCTGGCGATGAGGAATCACACGCTTCCAACATACTCTTCTGTTTGGGGCAGAGAAACCCAGCAGATCTCTTTTTGCCCTAGACTGTGGCAGGGTTGTCAAAGTCCTTCTGTCCTTCTTTGGGCTCTGGAGAGGGCTCCAATGCTGCAGTGTCAGGGCTTTTCAGTGCCATCCTTTGAGACCTCCTCTCTCGAGCTGTTGGAAACCAGGTTCTCTTTGTGTTCCTACCCTGAACTGGTCAGGTTTTTGTTTCAGGAAACGGTAGCAGTTGACATCATGTGTAACCAGCCCTGCCTGCAGTTTCCACTACTTACAGTTGCTCTTGAAAGCATGCCCATCATGATGCCGAGGCCACCTTGATGCTTAATGAGGAATTTTTTTTTGATCTGTTCCCAATGCCCTCTGCCTGCAAGGGCTTGTGATGGTGGAGGTCTCTTTGCCCAAGGTATCCCCTGAGAACCCTTGGTCTCTGCGGGGTCTCGTTTGTGATGAGCTCTCTTTGGACCAGCAGCACCATCTTACCAGAACCCATTTAACTGATTAATTTGTAACTTTATCCTACTAATTATATTTTTTGGGGTGGCTGTAGAGCTGCCAGGCCGTGCTGTCTCTTGTCAACGCTCGTCAGCTCAAGCCCAGCTCTAGCCTAACAAAGTTGCCCGCAGACTCACCTGAAAGGAGATGTCTGCAAATCCTCCACTCTCTCCCTGCATCACAAGGTGAGATCACCTGGGCCTGAATAATTTCTGACCTTTGTTTGTTTGACATGGTCCTAACTCCTCCAATACTGTAATCACAGACTTGTAGGGGTTGGCAGAGAGCTCCAGAGCTCATCGAGCCCAACCCCCTGCCAAAGCAGGGTCCCTGGGACAGGTCACACAGGGAGCTGTCCAGATGGGTCTGGAATATCTCCAGAGAAGGAGACTCCACACCCCCTGGGCAGCCTGTCCCAGGGCTCTCTCACCCTCACCGGGAAGAAGTTCTTCTGCATATTGGTGTGGAACTTCTCGGCGTCCAGCTTGAGACCATCACCCCTTGTCCTGCCCCCACAGACACTGAGAAGAGGCTGGCCATGTCTCCCTGTGTCCCACCCTTTAGACATCGATAAACACTGATCAGATCCCCTCTCAGGCTTCTTTTCTCAAGGCTGAACAGCCCCAGGTCATTCAGCCTTTCCTCGTAGGGGAGGTGTTTCAGGCTCTTAATCACCTTCGTATCCCTCTATTGGACTCTTTCCAGGAGATCCCTGTCTTTTCTGTATCAGGGATCCCAGAACTGGACACAACACTCCAGGTGGGGCCTGACAAGGATAGAGTAGAGGGGGAGGATCACCTCCTTTGACTTGCTGGCCATGCTCCTTTTGATGCCCCCCAGGATCCCATTGGCCCTCTTAGCCACCACTGCTGGCTCATGGGCAACCTGTAGCCCACCAGGACCTTCTCCACAGAGCTTCTCTCCATCAGGTCATCCCAAAGCCTGTATTGATTCAAGCAGTTATTTCTTCACAGGTAAGATGGAGTGATGTGCCACGGCCGTGGGTGTCCTTGGAGACACCGTCTTGGTTCAGCGAAGCCCTTGGCACGCTTGGGAGTGACGTGGGCTGGCCGTGACCTCTTTCTGTTTCCTACGGGTGGATTTTTTTTCATCTGAAATCTCATCCTGGCCCTTCGGTTTAGATTGGTTTGCTGTCAGTTTGGTTTTATTTACAGCGATTAGGGCTTCGCTCGGTGTCTGTTCATCTCACTTTGTTCACGAAGGTGAACCCAGCTTTGAACTTCATAGGCAACGGCAGCGATGCTTTGTGTGCTGTGTGTATTTTGGGTACCATGCTGAGAACCGTGCTGCTCATGGATGGTTTAGAGATTGGGGTTTTTTTCTTAACCCAATGCATCCAGTCTCTAAATCAGTTTAAAAAACAAAAACACCCCCCAAAAAAATAAGAGATCTTTTTGATCAGGGGTAGCAGATCAGCTGCTTTTTTTGTGTGTGTGCTGCTCCTCAGCTGTTTCAAACAAATCTGGCTGGGGCTGTTTGTTCACAGCCTGTCTGCCTACTTTGATACATGGTTGTTAATTAGTTGCTTTTCAGCTCTTACTCTGCTGTGTCCCAGGGAGGATGCTGTTTCCAGCAATCCGGCCCACCCTGCCTCGTCTTTGCTCATCAAGCCAAATCCCAGCAGTCCCTTCATTGTGCGACTCAACCAAAAGTCAGATTGGTTCACCTGCCTGAGGTTAACAAACCGTTACCTTCCCTGTGTCTGCACTTCTTCATCTCAGCCTGGAGATCCGTCACACGATGGTCTGTGGCTTCCCCATCTCCATGCACTGCTCTCGCCCAGGTGCTCTTGTCGGACCCTCCCCTCCCCCCAGTGAGATTTAAGTGGGTCTGTATTTTAAGGGAGTCTTTGTGAAATGTCCTCTTTCAACTTGTAACAGGCTGCGCCCCAGCATGGGGTAGGGTTTAGGGCTTACTTTTAGGCAGTTTGGCGAACATGTCAGGCTGCTGTGCTCTCTCGTCCTCTCCTAGCGGCTGGGAAGTGGGGGCCACCCCAGTTCCCTCTGCTGTGTGGGGCTTTTCCCCACCTCGCAGCCTCCCAGCCTTTTTCTCCGGCACAGGACCCAGATCAGTGCCACTGTCTGTGCGCTGCCCACCCATCGTCCCCTCCCCACCATGCAGTTATCCCCCCACCCCGGCCACACGCAGGCTCCTCCTGGCCCATCGCCAGTCACCATCCCCTCCCCACCCCACAGAGGAGCTGGGGACATGCTGAAGTGACAAGGCCAGCACTTTTCCTGCTTAAAGTCTAGTATTTCTTTTCTTATTCTCCCTTTTTTTTGCTTTTCCCCACCCCTTTTTCTATCTTCCCCCCCCCCCCCTTGTACTTCTCTCCATCCCCTGCTGTGTGCCTCAGCTTTGCGAGCTTGAAGGACGGCCAGATAAAAAGCTCCTCTTTCTTTCAGATCCTTTTCACCAAACCACCCATCTGCCGCCTCCTCCCGCCTCATTCTCCTCGCAGATCAACGGGCAGCCCAGGGAGAAAGTGCTGGCATTAGCATTTTTAATAAAGAGTTGCTTGGAAGGGTTGGCAGGGGGTGGGGAGGTGGGAAGGGGAGAGAGGCGGCAGCAGCTGAAGCCTGAGCAAAGCCACTGCGAAGCAAAGTGAAGAAGTTGGGGAGGAGCTGAGATGGTCATCACTGGTGGGAGAATTCAGCAGCTCGGTCTTCATGTCGTGCCTGCCAGCTGTCAAGGTAGTGCTGGGTCTTCACAGGGCCCTGCTTTGGTCGTGGTGAGGTCCTGGGGCTGCAGGAGGGATGAGGGCACTGCAGGGATGCTTCTGGTTTGTCTGCCCTGGGGTTAAATTACTGAGGTGCTAGGGAAGGGATGTAACCAGCGCCTCTGTCCGTGTTCCTCCCTCCCAGGATGCACCTGGAGCTGGTGCTTTGAAGGCAGGATGGTGTGGCCATCCTCGTGCTGCTGCCTGGGTGAAAATCCCCCAGAACACAATGGGGCAGACGTGATGTCACTTACTTCAGTGTGTTACAGCCGAACGCCTTCTCCTGCAGTGGCATGTGTGGCACACTGATGTGCCTCAACTCCTGTGAAGACCCACTCCTGCAGCCCCTCTGACCTCCCTGCCCACTCCTTTCAAACTGTCATCGTGGCCACATCCTGCAGGCACCAGGCTTTGATTCTTCATCCTACCTGTCTTGTCTATAAGAGCTCTGCAGGGAGCAAGGACTGGCAGGAGCACAGTTCTCCAGACTGGGAGTCAGGCTGTCTCCATTCCCTCGGGGTTTGCAATTCGAGTGTGATGGGCAAGGTCCTGTTGAGGTGGGTCAGAGCATCACCGGGTCTGAGAGGGCTTAGCAGGTGTTTGGGAGCATCCACTCAAGCGCAGATCTGGAGCAAAGCATTGCTGACGGTCCAGCTGGAAGGAGCTCACAGTGCCTTGGCTGTGGGAACTTGCTGACTGAGTGTGGGGAGCTTGCTGGCTCCAGCTTCCCTGGTGACCCGCTTTTTGTGGTTTCGGGTGCTACCTGAATGCCAAGGCTTGCAGGGAGCTGAGAGCTGTCATTTCTGGCCCATTTAATCCAACCTGATCAGGCACAGAGCTGCCTCTGATCGGTCCTGCTCTCCTTTGTAAGCTCCGAAGGCCGTGCAATTGAAATACCTGCCAAGAGCAACGAGGTGATCCCAGAAAGCAGGGAGGGAGGCAGTGATGTAGGCAGACGCTGACGTGTGTGCGGCGGGGGATGGTATCAAACAGCAGCAGAGGCGCAGGGGGCACAAGGTGGCAGTGGAGGAGGTGAGGTGTGCCTGCAGGAGGAGATCTCACCCCATCCTCTGCAGCAGAAGGCACCAGTTAGCAGTAACGCCGTGGGAGGAAGTGTTGGCACTGAGCTCCTGGAGAGCTTCCTTGGGGATGAGGATGGATAGGTGCTCCTTGTTGTACAGAGACTGTCCCAGGGCTCCCTGGCAGAAGGCACTGTGTCCTCCCTCGGAGACATGGTGGAGGTTCCCGGCAGATGCCTGTTGGTTGTCCCTTGCTATGTAGGCACATGGCTAAAAGCTGAACCTTCCTTTGGGTGGACTGCCTTTGACCTCGGGTAGAGGCAAAGTGGGGCAGGCTGGGGAGATGCCCCAACAGTCTCTTGCTGGAACATGGAAACCTCTTCCCCAGCTCAGAGCCATCATCACACAAATTTTACCCGCAGTTGGAAGTTACACCTACCGTGGGTGGACACAACATGGCCTGGGGGCTGATTCCCATTTCACAGGGAGGTCCAAACCCTCTGGCTGCATGTCCCAGTTGTGTGTCAGCATCTATGGGCTGCCAGATGTACGTGATCAGGATATGCAGGTCTGTCAGCCACTGCACCTCTGCCACACTTGCCCCAGGGTCACAAGCCAAGACCAGCGGCTCCTCACAACCACTTTTCCACTGGAGCTGATGGGGAACAACACCTTACCTCCATTTTTGTGGACACCTTACCTGGAAACACGCACGCTCCTGAGAAGCCAGGATAAACCCCATCTGCTGGGAGCGCTGGAAGGCAGAGGCACAGAACCATTCAAGGTGTGGGGTGAAATGCGAGGAAGAGCATCGCTTTCTGGATGAAGCTGACCTCATTCAGGGCAATCCGATCTGCTGGCTGAATGTAATCCCCTGCTCCCAGCCGACTGGACAACAGAAGAAAGTGGCATTGTATCCCAGTGAGGAAATGAGACGATGTGCTGTAATCCTTCTTCTTTTTTTTTTTTTTTTTTTGATCCTTACTGAAATAACTTCGGATTAGAAATTAAAGTGCTTGTGCAGGAGAGCTGTAATTGTCTCTGGAGAAAATCCCTTGGGCTTATGGGTGGCACCCGATGTTCTCACTCTGAATTTTAACAGCAGTGATGCAATGGAATGCACGTAAAAAAATATGCCTCTTCCTTTGCCCCAGCTCTGAGCTCTTGCAAAGGGGATTTGGAGCTTTAGGGTTTGAAAGCAGGGTCCCGTCGAAGGGCATTGCCACTGAGTTGTGGTTGCACGTCACCTTCTATCTAGGGCAACAGGGATGGAGGAGACGGGGCTGTCAGCTTGTCTTTCAGACTCCTTGGCAAAGCCCAGCAGGGGCTGAGCCTTCTTTGCTTTCCCTCCTGAAACAATGAAGCCCAAGGGAAACAGGGCAGGTGGTGAAGCTGCTGCCCTGGACCAGACCCTCTCCCTTGCAAGAGCCTCACAGAGAGAGTCTGGCTGTCCTTTGGTTTGTGTCTTGGGTGGGGTTGCCATTTGATGTCTTTGGCACACATCCGTAAAATGGGAGCCAGACAGGTGGTACCTGGGTGTGCAGATGTGTGCGTGAGGCTTATGGGTGGGCGAGGGGAACAGGAGCATGCCAAACCCCCACATGAAGAATGTGATATGCTACTGACCCATTGGTGGGTGGGGAACCTGATGTTGAATGAATCAGATCATGGATGTGGGGCATCACCTCACCTGGCTTTGTATGAGCTGAGTCATCTCAGCACCCTCTTGCACACGTGCAGGGGGCTAAGTGGGGAAAGCATTTGGGGTGGTGGGGGGTGTGATACCAGTGTGATGCTACTGGGTTTCTGGGTTTCTCTTCCAGGCCTTGGCCATACACTATCTTCCAGCGTGGCTTTGACTTGGTGCTGGGTGAGCAGCCATCTGACAAGATTTTTCGGTAAGGGGTGAAGGTACCCTGCTCAGTGCATTTTGGGGCTCAAAAACATGACTTGGGGCAATACGGGCAGGCAGGGCTTAGCATGGTGGTCCTGTGCCATCTCCTGGGACACGTGAGCATGGCTGGGAAGGTCCCACTGCATCTACCATGTGGGATACTGGATGCACAGCAACCAGTTCCTCTGCATCTGTGGTGAGAGCAAGATTTAGGCTCTAAAGGAGGATTTCTACTGAATAGGGAAGTGCTCCTTCCTTCCTCCTTTCTTCCCCTCTTCCTTTTCCCCTCTCTCACGCTTTCTCTGCTTTTTGGGGGGTTATTTGGAGGCATTCAGAGGATGCACCCCACTTTACCTTGCCCATCTGTCTTTGCTTGGGCTGGTGACAGACAGGGGCAGAGGTTCAAGTGCTCTGTGTTGGGTAGAGGGAGCCCCCCCACCCCAGGCTCACTGCTGTCCTCCATGCTTTGCTGCTCTCCCTGGCAGGTTCACCTACACGCTGGGGGAAGGCATGTGGCTGCCGCTGAGCAAGAGCTTCGTCATTCCACCGGCTGAGCTGGCCATCAACCCCTCAGCCAAGTGCAAGACTGACATGACGGTGATGGAGGATGCGGTGGAGGTCAGGTAGGGGCATTGCCGCAGGGCGACGGCCTTCGGGAGGCATTTCGGCAAACATACTGGTGGTGCATCCCTGGAGCACGAGGGGACGGACCCAAGGGACGCGGGGTTAATGAGGACTAAGACCCCAGTTCTGTATTTTGGAGGTGGAGGTTTGTATGTCCATTAACCTGCCCCTCCTCAGTACCTGCAAAGCTGAGCCTTTGGAAGTAGCTCTCATACTGCCAGCAGCTCCTGCATCCCTCTGAAAGCTTGGCTGCTGTCCAGTTCTCACCCCTCAACACCTTCCCCCCTCTCCTCCCACCATTCCCCCCCCCAAGGGAAACCTGAGCTCTGGAAAAACCCAGGTAGCAGCCACTGCACAGGCTCTTGTCATCTCAGCAGAGCAGTGACACTCCTCCTCCTCCTCCTCTCAGGGAAGAGCTGATGACCTCCTCCTCCTTCGACAGCCTGGAGGTCCTCCTTGACTCCTTCGGCCCCGTCCGCGACTGCTCCCAGGACAATGGGGGCTGCAGCAAGAACTTCCGCTGCATCTCCGACCGCAAGCTGGACTCGACGGGCTGTGTGGTGGGTGACCGTGCCCTCCCTCCCCAGGGACCTAGAAATCTCCTCCAGTGTGACCAAGGGGTGGGAGGGTGGAAGAGGAACGGCTGCATCCTTCCTCCCTTCCCATCACCTTGGGATGGATATTTTGGGGCTGGTTTTGCAGTGGTGTTTTTGGGCTGGCATCTCCTCCATCCCCGCCCTTGCTGCATGCAACCACAAGGGAGCAAGATCCCCTCTGCTTGCTGGTGTCTACTGGGAGGTCCCATGTCACTCATGTGTGTTCCCTGTCACTGCCGTGGTGGCTTTGCTGGGGGTGGCGGGGAAAGGGTGCTCCCCCAAGCACTGCTCAGGCTGGCATTTCCAGTGGACAGTAGTGCTGGAGCCCTCCCCTCCCCCTTTGGGCCAGATTTCTTCCTCGGGGCTGTGGTGGTTGAGCCCTGGCCAAAGGCCAGACGCCCACCAAAATCAGTCTATTACTCTCCTCCTTAGTTGGACAGGGGAGAAATAATATAATTGGGCGGCTCAAGAGTCAAACTCATTAATGACGTGGGCAAAACAGACTCAACACAGAGTGCAGGAGAGAAAAGTTATCTAATTTATTACACCACACTAAAGAGAAAACAGTGAAAAACCAGAGTCAGGAGTACAACCAACAATCTTGAAACAAATGCAACCAGGCAAACACTTTCCCCCCCACTCCCTCCTTAGCAGGCTTTAGTTAGAAGTTTGCTCCCTTCTTCCCGCCTGTTCACAGCCCAGGAGGGGCAGGGACTGGGGAAATGGGGGTCTCAGTAACACCTTCCCCCCACCCCTCCATTCTAAAGCAGACTGCCCTTTCAGCCATGATTTTGCTCCCTTCTTCCCCTCTCCTGCTCGCAGCACAGGATAGGGGGGCAGGGACTAGGAGGTGGGGGCTCCGGTCAGTCCCTTGCAAGATGGTTTCCTTCTCGACCGGGATGGGGGCATCCATTGCACACCCCCTCCCCCTGCTGCACCGTAGGATCTCACCCACAAGAGCCAGTCCTCCACGAACTTTCTCCAAGGCAAATCTCTTCCCACCGGGCTTCATCTCTGCTATGGCAGACAGCAACAAATCACAGTGTCTCTCAGTCCCAGTCCTCCATGGGGCTATAGGCCTCCCCCAGCAAACCTGTTTGGCTCATCTCTGTAGGTCACTTGTGCTGGCAGGGGCTCATCCCAATGTAACTCACGGCATCTTCTCTATGTCTCCACCGGCTCCATCCAGCGTGGAGCCTCTCCACCGGGCAGGTCGGGTCTCTGCCTCCTCCATGGGTCCTTTTCTCCGGCTACTCCACGTGCTCAGGCTGCAGGGGCATCTCTCGCCCGGCTACCTGGGCGCCTCCTCCCCCAGCCTTCCTGGCCTTTTGTGTCTGTCAACTGCTTACATTCACAAGCAAATATACATCCCAAAGCCTTTAACGGACCAAACTTTGCAGCCTTCCTGGCACTCCGCGTTCTGGTGGAGTCTTTGTCTCCTATATGTGATTCTCAGAGGCACTATGAGCAGGCTTGCAGAAGATTCCAGCAGCCATTTTCTGCAAGCCCTGGCCCTCTCTCAGTAGCCAACTATGCAAAACTGAGACAGGGGGGCTTCACCTCTTGCTTTTCCCCCACCAGTGCCCCACGGGCCTGAGCCCCATGAAGGATGGCACAGGCTGCTACGACCGTCACATCGGTGTAGACTGCTCTGATGGCTTCAATGGGGGCTGTGAGCAGCTGTGCCTGCAGCAGATGGTCCCCTTGCCCGAGGAGCCCCTGCTCTACAACATCCTCATGTTCTGCGGGTGAGTGTCCCACAACCTGCCCGCTCGCAGGGACAGCTTCAGCTGTACCTGTGTCAATGCCATCCTGAGCGCCTAGTGCTGAAAGGGTCCCTGCTGGGGTGACCTGTGGTCCTAGTCCCCACTGATGGGGGCTGCAGCTGATGGTGGACCCTGTGCTGGCTTCCCAGGTGCATCGAGGACTACAAGCTGGGCACAGATGGGCGGTCATGCCAGCTCATCTCAGAGTCGTGTCCTGAGGCGGGGGATTGCAGCGAGCCCCGCGAGCTGCCCATGAACCAGACGCTCTTTGGGGAGATCTTCTACGGCTACAACAACCACTCCAAGGAGGTGGCTACAGGGCAAGTGCTCAAAGGCACATTCAGGTGAGCTGGACACGTGGACAGCTGACCCCAGCAGTGTCAGACCTCTCCAAGAAGGATGATCTCTCCATGGGAAGCAGCCTGGGGGTGGACCTTAGCAGCCTGCCTAGTGTATCCACATCTAGCCGAGCTTTGCAGGAGATGGAAGGGCTGGTGGAGAGGGTGCATCTGAAGCTTTCCATTGAGTAACCTGTTGTAACCTGTGCCCAAAGGAAAGGCTTGGTGCAACAGGTCAGCGGCTGGTGGGGATGGTCCCAGGTGGTTCCCCTGTGCTCCGTCCCTGCTCTCCTCTCTGCAATTAACTTCCAGGCAGAACAACTTTGCCCGGGGCCTGGAGCAGCAGCTGCCGGATGGACTGGTGGTGGCCACAGTGCCCCTGGAGAATCAGTGTCAAGAGGAGCTTTCTGACCCCACGCCCGACCCCGAGTTCCTCACTGGTGAGTGACCCTGGCTGGACACATGCCTCTCCCAATGGGACAGCTGCCAGTTTACATGGCGTCAGCATTACCTGTCCCAGGGGATAGATGCACTGTGGGATATCTAACTGGGCTTGAGCATCCGACAATCACCTGCAGCAGCCACAGTTCTAAGAGGAAGGCATTAAAAATGAAGGAGAGGGAGAGGCTGTAAATTAATTGTGTGGTGTAAAAGCTCAAGGTACTTCAGTTTGTCTGGTGGAGCACCATCAGCCATGAGAAAGCGGGTTACATTGGGTTCATAGGCAACCTTCAAAGATTTACCTTTCTTCCATCAAGCTCCAGCACCCCTAAATAGCCTTTCTTTCCTTGGTGTTTGTGGCTGTTGGCTGAAGTGGCTGAGGATGCTGGGCAACTGCTGAAGGGATGTGGATAGTCCTGTGTTTTGGAAGGTGTCTGCAGGGTGGTCTTAGATGAGACCTTCTGTATTTGCTTCATCTGGCAGAGCACCCGAGAGGGGGTTTGGTGAGCACCTGTGGGCGGCACCCAGTGGCCGATAGTTGCTGGTAACCCTGACAGCACACGTCCCAAGCTGAGCTATCCCAAGAGACCTGTGTCAGCTGGCCAGCCCTGTTGTCCACGGAATGCTCAGCCTTGCCTGGAGGTGCTGAGGACATCCCCATGGGGCTCTCCTGCCCTTTGGCATGGCTGCATGAATGTAAAGAAAGCACTTCCACCGTGGCCTCAGCATCACAGCACAGTCAGTGGGACTCAAGACTCCACCAGTCATTATGCTGGGGAGGCAGAAGCTGGTAAATGATCCTATTCATTTCCTCTGGCTCCGCTGGCTCTTCGTGGCTGAGGAAGGAAATTTATTTATTTTTTTTATTTTAAAAAAAGGTAAAGAGGTAAAATCTTCTCAGCTTGTCAGTGAGCAGGTCTGGATATCTCTGTGAAGATACAAGAGGCAGAGCTGCTGAGTGAGGAAGGGCTGCTCCCACATAAACACTTGGCAGGGAAAAGCAAAGCTTTGAAGTTGTTGGTAGCAGCCAGCACCAAAGGGAGAGGCACTGCAAGGCAAAGGATCTTGTCTGCCTTATCTGCCACCTTTGGTTCTTGTTACAGAGTGGGGATGCCAGTTGTCATCCTCCTGAACCCCTGCCACGTGGCTGTTTAGCAGTAGAGCTTGCTGCTGGGCTGCTGTGTGGTGTTGGCTGTATGGCAGTGGAAATGCAAAAAACAGGGAGGTGGCTGTGTCCTGGCATCCTGCTGCTGCACACCACGGGATATTCCAGTCATCCAAATTCAAGCTGTGAGCACCCTTCAGTTGACTTTGTCCTGGCTTGGTGGCCTCTCTGTGCATCTGTGAGCTCGCACGTGTCTTAGCTCCTGCCTTGGGCAGGACAAAGGGGCCACCCAGCCCTGGTCTCCATGAAAGCTCCTGTAATGCAGTTAAATGGCTGAAGAATGGGATGTCTTTGCCTGAAGAAGGAGAAACCCCAGGTCTCGCCTAGCTCCAGCGTTGCCATAATGTCCCAAGGGATCATCAGCCAGCGTGTGGTTTCTCCCACACACATATATGTCCCGCTTGCTGAAAGGGACTCCAGGGTCTATCTGTCAGCTGCACCCCGGCACATGTGGTGTGACAGTGACCGTTCTTAGGCCTGCACACAACTCATTAAAAAACTCAGCTCTCATTAGTGAAATAATTAGCATACCTGGGCATATCTTGGGAGCTGGTGCTGGGAAGAAAGCAGAAGGACATGCAGGAGGAGGCTCGTTATCTTCTGATGCGGAGCCCCGGACAGCAGGATGAAATGAACCTACATGTTTTCCTTCAAAGCTGTGATTTTAATTGCCAGGGAGCTGCTGACCCTCAGCTCCAAATGCCTCGCCTCCTCCCCAGGGTGACCTGGTGTGTGCACAGTCCTGCCTCCAGCCCCTTCCCACCCTGCTGGCTGCTTTGCCCCAGGCACTACACGAAGGGCTGTGAACAGCCCGGTGTCCCCATGGCACAGTGTCCCTGGATAGTGGCACTGACCCCACCATGTCCTTTCTCCCACAGGGATGGTGAACTTCAGTGAGGTGTCCGGGTACCCCCTGCTGCAGCACTGGAAGGTGCAGTCTGTCATGTACCATGTCCGGCTCAACCAGTTGACCATCTCCCAGTGTAAGCATGCAGGGCTAGGGGGAGGATGAGTAGGAAGGGGAAGAAGGGCAAAAGGTGGGGTGGGAGGACCTACAGCCTTCTACTGATGGGAGATGGGCTCAGAGGTTGGTTGCCCATCAGATGCATGTGGGAAGGCAGCAAGGATTGGGGGTCTTCTGGGATCTAAACATCTCCTTCCTCTCCTCCCCAGCCTTCAGCAACGCGCTCCACTCCCTAGACGGGGCCACCTCCCGTGGAGATTTTGTGGCACTCCTGGACCAGTTTGGCAACCACTATATCCAGGAGGCAGTATACGGTTTCGAGGAGTCCTGCTCCATCTGGTATCCCAACAGGCAGGTTCAGCGGCAGCTCTGGCTGGAGTACGAGGACATCAGCAAAGGTAGGGGCCCTGCTCGTCCCCAGGAAGGCTTCCCATAGGAGCAGCAAGCTTTTGGTGTAGCAGAGAGGATGCCCAGCCCACATCAGGGCTGTGTCCCACCTCATCCCCTCGCTCGCACCCTTTGAAGCCATCTGAAGGACTCCTGTGAACTGCAGCAGGCGACAGCCTGGGCCAGAAAGGGAGGGATGAATACCCACATCCCCAGGGAGATGAAAGACGGATGCACTAATCCCACCAAGCTGCCCTGTCTGGTTCTGGACTTCACTGTTACTTCTCTTTAATCTCATTCCTTCTCTCCTTTTGTCTCCACCGTATCTGCTCCCTTCCACTTGCATCCCACAGCCAGACTTTTCTCCTTCTAACATCTTTTCTTCTCCCGGGCTGTCAGCGCTGGGCTTTTCATGTCTGGAAACCAGTTCTGAAACTGAAAGGCTCACCACGGTGCAGAGGGCAGTGCTGCATCACTGCAGGTGCCCTGGCTGCAGCAAGGCGTCACACGTCCCCAGCGTGAGGGGGTTTGCAGGGAGGCAATGCGGATGTTTGGATGCGGAATTTCCAAAAGCAGAGGTGGCCTGACACCGGCCAGCTGTCACTGGGACCACAGCATCTCTTGTGCTGGCCTTTGCCAAGCTGCCTGCAGGCCTTTTCCTGCCTGCGCTGGGGTTGGGGGGTTGCAGCTCCCAGGTTTGAGTGGCAACTAAGAGCCAGCTCGCAAGCCGGGACACAGGAGATGCCGTGTGGAGCCGCTGCTTTTGAAGTGATAGTGGTTTGCTGTCCCCTTCCCAGGAGACCCGGTGTGAAGGCAAGGTGGACTTGTTGCTCACAGGCACTGTGACCACCACGTGGTTTCCATCACGAAGCTTCATAATTGTCAGTACTGGCACCAGCTGAAGTTCTGCTCTTGCTGTGCCCTGGCTGCGGAGGCGTTTGGTTTTTCTCCAGGGCTCTTCTGCGGGTAGCGCTTCTTCCTGAGCCTGAGTCTGGATCCTGCAGGCTCAGACCTCCTGGAGCCTGAACTTCTTCCCAAGCCCACCTGCAAGAGTACAGATCCATGGCTGTTTTGCTGTAGGCTGTCTCCAGCTGTAGCATCTTTTGATTGCGAGTACTTTTTTCTTTTTCCCCTCTCCTTCCCTTCCCCTCCTGCAATTTCCTCCTCTTTGATTTTCCTGCTTGGAGGCTTTTCAGGTCTGGCAGTCTCTTCCCACCCACAATATCACATTTCAGTTTCGCTCTGGCACCTGCCAGTTCCCCTCCTTTGCTTTTTTTTGTGTTTGCAAACGTCAGGAGCTGGATATCGATTGGGAAATTGCACGAGACAAATAGTTGGTCCTCTGGCTCCTCTGCTTTCCCTCGGTGCCTGCTAAGCTGCAATTCACAGCCAGTCTAAAAAGCACTCCCCTTCCAGCTTGCCGGGAAGCGGAGCAGTGCTCTTCTATCCCAGGTTTTGTTTAACAGCCTTGTTTTCTTTGTGAGAGTCTCAGGGATGGGCTAGCACTGGCCCGTTTCTCTCTCAGCAAACCCTTGCAATGGGAAGATCTTCCCAGTGAGCCATGAATGTGCTCTCCAGCAGCTCCCTGCAGCAGCCAGCCCTGTACTAAGCTGCTCCTGAACCCGTTGCCATCCCTGGGCATCCTTTGGTTCCCTCCAACCCCACTGGTCTGCCTCAGCCATCATCAGTGGTCCCTCTGGGCTGCTCTTCCTTTGGTTCAGAACCGGGGGTGTCCTTTGGTAGGGTTTTTGGGTAAAAAGTGCCGTTCTCCTGCGTGGCAAATGCTCATAGCCTTGGGGCGATGCTAGCCAGGGCACAGCAGTAAGGGCCTGATCCTGCCTTCTTGAGTGCTTCCCCCTTTGCATCCAAGTATTGCCTGCTATTGGAGAAAAGCCCACCTAGGATGGGGCCTAGGTGCCACGGAGACATGGTGGCACCCAGCATTAGGCACCTTTGTGCAGAGCTGGGGACAGGACAGCTTGTGGCTGCAAGTCTTTCTTTTCAGTCTGCTGGGTTGCAGGTTTGCCTGAGGGTTGGCAGGGTAGGACCCACAGATATTCCACCCCATGTGCAGAGTGTAGCCAAGCCTTCAGCCTTGTCACAGTCTGGCTGCATGAGGGGGAGGTCTCTGGGAAGTCCTCCTGGCTCATTATGAGCTCTTTGGTGCTGGTGGCTGCAGATCTGGTCGGGGGGCAGCGGGAGGACATGGATGGACATGATGACACTGAGTCAGCATTATTCCTGTGCACCCTGGTGTGACAGTCAACCTTGCTCATCGACAGCATGCTCTGTCACATTGACTTCAACCAGGGTCCCAGGGAACCGAGGAAGTCGAGTGAAGAAGTCGGCTGCTGGGCCAAAGAGGGCTTCTGCAGTGGAGTGGTTTGGCAGGGGACTTCATCAGCAGCAGGTGGGGATGCCCAAGTGGGTCCTTCAAGAGCCTTCAGCCGCAAGAAAGAGGCTCCCTCTCGTGGGGACCTGTTGTAAGGGTGGCCCATCCCAGTTGCAGGCAAAGTGATGGGGAAACTGAGGCACGGGAGACACAAAGACCTGCGATGGCAGAGGCCAGGGTGGAATTTCCAGTTCTGATTCCTGCTCTCAAGATCACCAAGCGTTTCATCACTGCAGAGCAAGCACCTGAGGGTGTAGGGGAGAGTCTTCTGGGCACAAGGCAGGGTTCTTGCATCTCCTTATCAACTGCTCAGAGCCCACCCTGGCGCCCCTCTTTTTCCCCTTCCCCAGGTAACTCTCCCTCAGATGAGTCGGAGGAGCGTGAACGGGACCCCAAAGTCCTTACCTTCCCCGAGTACATCGCCAGCCTCTCCGAGTCGGGCACCAAGCGCATGGCAGCTGGCGTGCGGATGGAGTGCCAGAGCCGTGGGCGCTGTCCCTCCTCCTGCCCTCTCTGCCACGTCACCTCCGGTCCCGACACGCCGGCCGAGCCCATCCTGCTGGAGGTCACCAAAGCAGCCCCCATCTACGAGCTGGTCACCAACAACCAGACCCAACGGGTGAGGAGCCACTGGCTTCGAGTGCGGGGTGGACATGGAGGGTGGCAGGACTGCATCGGGGTGGTCTTCGCCCTGGTAGCATCATGTCAAGCCATGGCAGCCTTTGTGTGTTGGCTGGCACTGCTCCCCTGGGTGATGGACTGCACTGAACTGCTTTGGTTTCACCCACTGGGGAGTGCATGAGCACTGGCTCAAGTGGTGGTGGGATGGGTGCTCACCCGCCCCATGTTCATGCCCTTCTCCTTTCTCCAGCTCTTGCAGGAGGCTACCATGAGCTCACTGTGGTGCTCGGGCAGCGGGGATGTCATCGAGGACTGGTGCCGCTGCGACTCGAGTGCCTTTGGGGCTGATGGGCTGCCCACCTGCGCACCTCTCCCACACCCCATGTAGGTCTCCACACATGCCCAGCCTGAGAGGAGGCAGTGATGGCCAACGGCGTGGTGGCACGAGGTGGTGGGGCTGTGGGTGGCTTGAAGGAGCAGGTTTGCAAGCGGATGGGGAACCTGGAAATCAGGCTGAGGGTGCAGAGATCCGGTGCCTTTTCTAAATTTCTCTGAGGACTGGGGACTGGTTTTTGGATCCATCCTGGTAGACCAACCCCAGGGAAGGATCTCTTTGGACCAGCATGCCCAGAGCCAAGAGAAGTAGGAAAGAGGAAGACGCTTCTGTCCTGAGATGGCTTTCTCCTGTGGGTTAATGGCTTTGAAGCCCTTTGGCTGTGAGGGAGTAATGCAAGAGCTGTCCCCACGTGCCACCTTACAAAAGGCATCTTGTTTCTGGGGCATCTGCATGTGACCCTTGTGCTGCCTTTCGCACCAGCCATGGGAACTGGCTGGAGAGGTTGCCCTCAGCATCTCTCACACACCGCGTGCCTCAGCTGGGTGGTGTTCCTGACGTTTTATGGCACAGAGTAGCAGCACAGGTGGTGATAGACATGGGTGAGGGTGTGGGGGTGGCTGGTGGACCTTGCGCTCCTGAGATGCTGACTGGTTGGCATTGTCCCCCCTCAGCCTGCGACTCTCCACGGTTCATGAGCCCAGCAGCACGCTGGTGGTGCTGGAGTGGGGGCACTCGGAGCCCCCCATTGGGGTGCAGATTGTCGACTACCTCCTCCGTCAAGAGAAAGTCACTGACAGGATGGACCACTCCAAAGTGGAGACTGGTGAGTGGGGACTCAACCAGTTCTCTCTGGGAGCAGGGAGGCGGTGGGATGGAGGTGTTAGAGGAGAGCCTCCATGTCCCTCTGTGCAAGGGGATGCTGCAATATACCCGTCATCCTGTGGAAGAGAAAACAGCCCTTCCCCTGCCTGCCATGATGCAAAGTGATGGCTCCATGCCATGGTGATGAGCCTTGATGGAAAATGAATGAACCCATCTTGGTACCAACCTCATGCATGAATGAGTCCTGGTCCCACTGGGCCCCAGGCAGCATCGTAGCAGGCATGGCCCTCAGCACCTCTCACAGCCCCAGGCACACCTGTGTCATCATCCATGGTGTATCCTTCCCTCTCTCCCTAGAGACAGTGCTGAGCTTCGTGGATGACATTATCTCCGGTGCCAAGTCACCCTGTGCCATGCCGGCCCAAGTGCCAGACAGGCTCTCCTCCACTATCTCCCTCATCGTTCGCTGCCTGGAGCCTGATACCACCTACATGTGAGTCACCTCCCTAGTGCCCTGTCTGTGGCAGTGCCACCTGAGCATGATGCTCCTGGGTTTGCCTGGGGGCTTGGGAGTCCAGAGTTTCAGTCTTTCCCTTCTTGGCCAGGTTCACGCTCTGGGGAGTTGATAACACAGGAAGACGCTCCAGGTCTAGTGATGTGACGGTCAAGACCCCCTGCCCTGTGGTAGATGATGTGAAAGCTCAAGGTGAGATGGAGGGAGCTTCTGGACTGTGATGCTTGGGACGAGCAATAGGGAGGTCCCCCTTCCAGCATGTCCCCACACACATCTTATCCTCTGGCTTTAACACCTCCTTCACTCTTGGTAGCCCAGGTGCTGCCACATAGTTTTGAGGATTGGTGTGGAAGGTGGCAGGAGGCACATATCCTTTCCACAAACTACGCAGAGGCACTCTGCTGGTGGGAGGATGGGTGAAGAGACAAGCACTCAGGACATACCAAAATAGCCATCAAGACCTGCCTGTCCTGCCCAGAAAGCCACTGCTAGAATAGGTGGTATCTGTTCTGAAGAAACCCCAGTTGGGTCCCTTCTCATACAATAAATGGTATTTCACTGACAGCGCATGATGATGCCCCCTGTTTCTTTTCCTAACTGGACCAAACTCCCTGAACCTAACTTGGACTGAGTCTGGGGAGTGCCATCTGTTCCTTCTCCATTGGGACTTCGTCTTGATAGGATGTAAATCGTAACTCAGGGGACAAGTCTTGGCTCTGGTCTTGGCTTTGCTAGAGCTGAGCTTTAGCCTGGGGGGTGGCTTTGTTCATACTTTTCCTTGCACCTCGCTGAATAACCCCTGTCCTTCTGCCCAGAAATAGCAGACAAGATCTACAACCTCTTCAATGGCTACACCAGCGGAAAGGAGCAGCAAACGGCTTACAACACTCTGCTGGACCTGGGTTCCCCCAGCCTGCACCGAGTCCTTTACCACTACAACCAGCACTACGAGAGCTTTGGGGAGTTCACTTGGCGCTGTGAAGATGAGCTAGGGCCCAGGTAGGCTCGGGAGCTGGGTTGGGGAAGCAGGCAGGCCTGCCCACCAACAATACCTATCCCTCATAGATGTTGGTGACCAGGAAGGTGGCTTTCTGACAGATCTCATGAATTTGTTGATAGAGCTTAGACACTTACAGGAGGGTGCCTGTTTTCCTGGATTTGAGGTCCCGCCATCTCCCTTGAAGGACCATAAACACAGGTCAAGGTGGAAGGTGGTAGACCACTGTCAATCCATCATCCTTGTCTGTTCCACCAGCTCTATAGTGTCTCTGGAGTTTTGACTAGTCCCTTCATTCCACGCAGGGTGGGAAGGGATTCTCTTTTCCCCTGAGTAGCTGCTGCTGCAGGCAAGAAGGCAGAAAGTCTTGGAAAAATAGTGCACCTTTGAGGAATGAAGGTTGTGTGTGAAGAAGGGGGGAGTGTGGTCGGAATGTGTAGGTAAAGAAGGGACCTGGGCATTAATGCAGGAAAGGCAGTGCCAGGAGGTGGTTGTAGCTTCAAGGCTGCTAGAGGAGGTGATATGGAAGAGCTTGGTTGTGGAAGCTGCTGGATGAAGTGCATGCAAGTACACATAGATGTGCTGAGCCATGCCAAGGCCGGACTTGGGTTTCCCCCTTTTCATGGGCTTTGGCTTGAGTTGAATGCATCTCTCTGTGTTGAACTCACTGTCACTTGTGGTCCAAAGCAGGCTGTTGATTGACCTTGGGTCTGAATTGCACATGTGTCCCCTCCCTTTTGGTCTATGTCTGTGGTTGTGGGGAGTGGTTTTGGTGCCTAGGCACCGCTGAGCTACCAAGGCACGTTTTGGAGGAGGTTGCCTTGAGCCCTTCCCTTCCTGAAATAGCCCCTTAAATGAGCACCATGTCCTTCCTCTCTGTGGGCTCCTCCAGGTCTCTGCAGCTCCTCCAGGTTTCTGCAGCCCCACCAGCTACCTGGGGATGGGGTGCCTTGTGCCCCAGGCTTGCAGAGACAGACATTTGTTCTCTTCTCCCTGTGTCCTTTGACATCTGCTTTCGTCTGCATGGTTTCCCAGTAACGTGGATGTTTCCAGCCAGTTTAGCAAGCTGGGCTGCAAGATTGTGTGGGCTGCAGCAGTGTTTCATAGCATCTGGCTTCCAAAGAACTGGAGCCTTGAGCCCATCTGAAAATTGGGATTACTTCAAACGTACGTCAGCAACAGCTCCTATCTATGCAAGGCATGGCCTCCACCTTGCCCCCTCTCACTGGTCTCACTGCTGTGTGTCTTCCAGCCCCACTTCTCCTGGTGATTGCTTGTGGATTTCTAGCAGCGGACTGGAGATCCCACATACCTTCTCTGTCCTCTGAACTTCTGCTGGAGGGTCAGAAAGACTCAGCAAATAGCTGGTGGTGGTCTTGCATGTAGTGTCTTAGGCATGTCTCCTAGTTCAGCTTTGTGGGGGAGAACTCCCAAGAGATCCTCCTCTCCCTGGGGCAGAGCTGGGCTCTCTCCTCTTTCCCCTTTTCCCATTTATGTCCTAAAAAATTTGAACTCTTGGAGGCAGAGCCCCAAAGCTCGGTAGCGGCATCATCCCAGTGCAAGGAGTTAAGACTGGAGCTCCTGCCACCTCCTGTGCCCTGGGTTGCTTCATTCCCACGACACCGAGTGGGATCAGCAGGCTTGGACTTACGTCTCACCTTTGTCTTGAGCCCAGCTGTGTCGATGCTGCTCTGTCTCCGTTTCCAGATGTGAATTCCAGCCCCATTTTGCACAGACTGTCTGACATCTGTTTGTGTGAGGACTACATAAAATTCCCTACGTGACCAACCGGAGTCGTCACGCAGCCACTGCCGTTGCCGAGGCTGAGCGGTGCTCGATGCCTCACTGAGGACACCAAAGACCAGCCAGAACATCGGGTGGAAGGCTGCCTCCTCGAGCCCCACAACGCAGAGGTGCATTGGCACAGAGCGGCCCAGAAATGCCACCGAATTGGCCAAATGTTACTGTTGGCTGTGTGAATCTAAAATCCAGAGGGTTAATTCCACCCTCTGGAAATTCTGGAGCGCTTAGGAAGAGATGATGCAAGCTGCTGATGAAGTGTTTGCAGCTCGCACTGCTTGGGAAGAGACATTTAGGCAGCTGCAGTGAGTTCTGGTGATGACAAATCTTGGAAAGCAGACCTCCTGTTTGATCGTCTGCGAGGGCGACGCATCCAGACTGGTGGTGACAGGACAAATCGCTTGCAGATGACATTATTTAGCCAGCAGACAGAGTGTTTGTTTGACTGTTGCTGATGCTCCTTTGAAGTCCTGGATGTGGACCCACATGACTGACTCTACCGTGTCCCTCCTCCTCCTCGTCCACGCGGCCATGCCGCCTTCTGGGTCTGCTTGCTCAGGGTGCACTCTCCTCCCATCCCGGCCACGCTGGCAGCTAGACCACAGGAAGCATGCAGATAACTTGTCTGGGGTTATGGAAGCCATCCACTTCCTCCCGGTCTGAGAAGAGAGCCCCCAATTTTGCCAAAGGACAAGAAATGGGGGGAAAGGTGATTTTCTACAAATGAAAGTAGGGTTTGAGGCAAAGCCTGGTGAAGTCTGAGCTTTGGGCCATCATACCTGACGTCCCTGTTAGTGTACTGTGATGCTGGAGGAAGAGAAGCAATCTCAGCATCCCACCTAGGTGTGGGGACCAAAACAAGTGAGAGGTTGGCTACCTTGCCATGGCTGGAAGATCCGACCAGCTTGGGTGGCTATGTGCAGGGTCGGCACTGCACTGAGAACCTGCACCTCTCCACTGTGGACTGGATACGAGATCCAGGGCTGCAGGTGTCATGTGGCTATAGAGCTTGGTGGCTCCAGACCCATCCCTTTGAGCTGCAGTCACCTGAAGCTGGCTAGCAAGGCGTGAGCTATGTGTGACCATCTACACTGTGATGAACCTCTTGAGGGTTTCCTTTCTGAGAAACCCAAGGTTGGCTCTTGGCTAGGCCTGGAGGAAACCCATTCCTCTCCAAGCAGCTCTCTCATGGTGGACCTGGCCTGGTTGAAGGTCTGGAGGGACTGGATGTCACTTCATGGTTGGTAGACATACCATTTGGCTGCCAAACCAGACACAGCCCAGCTGCGTGCTCCACACACATCCCCTACTCAATCCAAGCAAGGATACGACAAAGAAGTTTGGGGTTTTTTTCCCCCAGCATCGTGATTCCTCTGCAGCCTGCTCCTGTTCTGAGTTACAGCTACTGAGGGAGTGTGTCTACTCTTTGCTGTCTATACCAACCCACAAACTGACTATGAAACTGGGTAGGAAACCTATCCAGCTCCTGAGACACTTTTGCCTGCATGTCCAGGCATGTGCGATGCTCACCTGCATGCCGCTTCATTTGAATCTGTTACCTCTACATTTACCAGGTTCCCTGGAGATCACCTGCAGTGCTGGACCAGTTTAAAACCAACCATAACGTATTTTATCTTTAAAAATTGGTTTCCTCAATGAAAGCATTAGAAACACATCTTTAAGAGGAAAAATGTGAAAAGGGGATAACACAACTGAGGTCATATCAGCATATCACCTGCGCTCTTCCAATCTATCATCCAAAGCAAGGGGGTGATAATTCAGCACTTTCTCGCTACCACAACAAGCCCATGCTTGAGGCTAGGTTGCCCTGGGGGTGGTGCGTGCCTGTCTTCTGCTGAAGATGGGTGGATTCCTCCTGGACTTCTCCTTCTGACACCCGACCTTCTCTCCTGGCTTCCTTGGCTGGTTAGCATCTCTTCACCAACTGCTACTGCCATGACTTGCCTTTCTTCATCTTGCTCTCTTGCAACTGGAAGATGCAAAATGCATGGGCAAAGAACTAGGGAGCTCCGTCACATCCCTTGCCTTCTTTTCTGGGTCATACCTGGGCTGTACATCTCAGTATATTCCTTCCAGTTTGCACACTGTCCTTTGAGACACGTTTCCAACGTGGCTACCAGCCTTACAAGCCGTGTAGCGGGACTGTCAGTCATCACACTTTTGGCTGGCATCTTATGAAGATCATAATGTTTCTCACCTTCAGCCTCCCATGCAGACCCCCACAAGCCAAACTAATACAGATGATGGGCACGATATTTTTCTTTTATTCCCTAAATCTCCTCTTCCTTACTTCTCCTTTTTTTTGGGCCTCTTTTCCTGCCGCCATGCTGCTTTGGGCAGTCGCTGCCTACCTCATCCTGTGCTCTCCTCTGCATCCTGTGTGCATCTTGGGGTACAGCTTTAAGCTGATCAGTACCTACCTTGTGTTCAGTGACATGTCCACATGCTGGTCCCCAAAACCATACACTTCCTCTCTGTCACATCCCACTCAGCCACATAAGAGTGAGGGAGCAGTGTTCCTGGTACACCCGCCTCTTCCCTGCCCAGACGTATCACTGGGGAGGTTGTACCCCAAGCTGCGAGTGACCACCACAGTTCCCAGGCACACAACATGTGCCCTTTGTGGAGAGGACACGTGTGGTGTCACACACATCACACCTGGTACCTTCTAGTGTTTCTCCCTGCTGCCTGCGGTGCTATTGGCTCCCACTTTCCTGCACTGTTATACCTGGGCTCCAGTAGCTGCAGGAGTGACTGACTATGATGCCATCTGCGTTATTGATGATGTCCATCCCAAAGGGCGTTGGGGGTTTCACAGCTACACCTGTAGCTGGCCCCTTACTCCTCAGCCAGCCTGGCCTTGTTGTGGGGATGATACTGGGTGGAAAAAGAGGGGGACAGGGTGGGAAAGTACAAGGCGAGTCGCAAGACCGGTGCAGCAGGTCCAGCACCACCATGGTGGTGTGTGCACCTCTGATGGAGGTAGGGGTTTCTTCTGCATGCATTTGGACTCTCAGTGCTGCCACGGGTCCAGTTCGTGCTCCCATCCCAGCTGTCCTTCAACTCTTGCATTGTCTCTTCTCTGCCCAGGAGCTCCCCACGGTACTCTTAACCCTCTTTGCTTTTCTCTCCTCATACACACCTCCTGCCCTTCCCGCCATTCCCCCCACGGTGTCTCCATTGCCTCTGCCACTCCCATGATGTCCATCCCCCCTCCCCGCCTGGCATTTCCCCCCTGCCTGCCCTTGCTGCAGGAAAGCCGGCCTCATCCTCTCACAGCTCGGGGACCTCAGCAGCTGGTGCAACGGCCTCCTGCAAGAGCCCAAGATCAGCCTCCAGCGCTCGTCCCTCAAGTACCTCGCCTGCCGCTACAGCGAGATCAAGCCTTATGGGCTCGACTGGTTGGAGCTCAGCCGGGACCTAAAGAAGACGTGCGAGGAGCAGACATTGAGCGTCCTTTACAATGACTATGGTGACAAGGACTACTGAGAGTTACAGGCGCCCACTCTCATGCTGGCCTTCCCATGGGGCGTTTGTGAGGGTTTTACACACGGACCCACGGATGGGGTTGGGGGGAGGGTGTTGCTGATGCTTCTGGAGGCAAAAATTCAGACCGGAGAGTGAAACCGGCTGCTCTGTGCAGGACTGACTCAGTATTAGCTTCTTCTTCGACTTGGCCAAAAGCCTTTCTAGTTAGGAGTCTTGTGGGACCCAGTTTTCTTGGTTTTGTTTTATTCATTTTACCAAGAGGTTCCTCAGCATCACTGGAGAGGGAGGTTGGGAGGGCACAGCCCTCTCCTCCTGCCCCATCCCTGCCCTGGCTGTGGGGACTGTCCCCAAGGGTAGGTGACACCCACCGGTGACAGGAGAAACACGATGACACAGCCAGGAAGGGAGAGCCGGTGATGCCGAGTTGGGAAAATGGAGGCAGGGCATGCAGGTCAGCTTGAGATATTAATAGTTATGGCTGAGCGAAACAGCTACCAGGCAGCCAGAAGAGTTGGGGGTTTTCCTTGCAATCATAAGGAGATGAGACCTGGATGACCTGTGGTGCTGTGGCAGGGCAGGGCTGGCGGGGTGTCACCAGCTGGGGCAAGCAGAGAGGGCCGTTGGTCAGCGTGTCGCCTCCAGTTGTTCTGTCACTGGCAAAGCCCATGTCTGCTCCGAGGCGCCGAGTCCTCTAGAGCAAATAGCAGCTGGGCCTCAGGGCCAGTGACCAGCCAGGCAGTGTGAGATTCCCTGTGGGACTAAATTCTTAGGAAGTTGAACTTAAAAAAATCCCTTCCATTACTTCAATTTTTTTCCACCGTAAGAAAGACTTTGTTGCAATACCCAGCTACAGCTCAGGAGAGCCCTAGCCAAGGCAGCAGTAGCCAGCCCCAGCTCACCCTGAGCAGGGCGTGCCATACTCTGACACAGCAGTACAGGATGGTCCTGGTGGTCCTGGCCCTTGGAGAGGGCTCAGTGATACAGCACGGTGGGCATGCTTCTGGGGATGTTATTTCCCTGCGTTCAGGCTCACATCTGCAGCTCTTTCTTAAACCAGGTGACTGGGATTGTCCTGGGACACTGGGCTTGGTTCAGAGCAAACTATTGCCCAAAGCCCTGTGACCACAGATGGTGTTGGAGGCAGCAAATGGGTTTGTTTTAGCTTCAGCTTCCAACCTGGTTTTCAGAGGAGGCACCTCTGGGCTTAACAGCTGCACACCTTCAATCTGGACAAGACAGGAGCCCTACAGTGGGATCTTTGTGATGGCTCTTCAGAGGGAAGTTTCCTTGTCATTCTTCTCAGACTTGGCAGGAGCAATCTTCAGCTTGTCTCTTAGAATTTTCTGCCTCATTCTGCCTGCTACCTGCCAAGGACATGGCTCGAATGTTTGCGTGGTGCTGAGAGGAGGGCAGCTGTGGCCTGTAGCTGGTCACATGTGACAGTGCTGCGTCACAGTATGTGCACAGCAGCAATTTGGTATCTTTCTGCAGGACTACACGGTGCTTTGCTCTTCCCTTCTCATGGGCAGATCTCTCTTCCAGGGGTAGCTGGCCTGGACCCAGGAGCTGCTGGGAGCAGCCACCATCAGTGGGTATGACCTGAGCATCTCAGTATTGTTTCTCTAATGGATGCATCTGGAAGGCATCTTTGGGTAGACACCTGCTCTTTGCAAGAAGGAAGTCCACTGCATCCTTTTGGCTTTTTCTCACGTGTTTCTTCTTGTATTTCAAAGTGCCTGATGCCACAGAGGGCTTGGGGCACAGAGCAAGGCCAACGCCGTGTCTCAATGCACAGGTACACGTGGACACGTGATCCATCCTGAACCATTGCTCTTTTTTTTTCCTTGCAGCCACCAGCAGTCTAGGCCAAGACGGTTTGATTTATCCTCTGGCTTCTCCCCAGGGGGAATGCTGAGACAACTTTTAACTTCCAACTGGGCAGCTCTCCAGGGATGGGCAAGGGGCACCTCCGCTCAGCGCCTTGGAGGGATGCTTGAAAGCAAGCTGCTCTGGACCAGGCACAAGTCGGTTGCTCGCCAAGTATTACTGCTTACATGGCCTCTATATGAAATGCAGACTGTTCTCCTTTGGGTAGCAGCCTCCTCTCTTTTATTGTTTACTAGGTGCAGCGGTGGGGACAGGAGTGGTGCAGTCTGCCAGCCACTTTGCTGTGATGCTACCAGGAAAACCCCAGACGCCCCACACGATCACACCTGCCTAGGTTACTTTTCCAACCTGTCCCCAGGATTGGCGCAGGGAGGTCTGCATGTCATTTTTGTTCTGCCCTGCGCTCGCATTTGAGTGGTCAAGACCCTGTCTCAGCTGTCTGAGCCAGATTCCGCTCTCTTAGCTCCTCCTCCCTGTGGTTTGGGAGATGGACCACCCCAGAGGGTGAGGGGAAAGCCACCCATCCAAGTTTCTTTGACAACACCCTTGCACCGTTGGATGTGACATCCCCAAACCATGACGGGCTGTTGCGCAACCTCAGACCGTGCAGTCTGCAGCGGGGGGCAGTGCTCCACTTAGTTGACTGCTGCTGGGTTGCTGTGCCGGCAGGTCCTGCCAGTGCAGCACATCCATGGGGCCATTTTCATGATGGCCCTGGCTTTGCGAAGGCTTCCATCTTCCTTCCTTCTTGGTTTTTGAACCTTGAATTTTGCCTGACTTGAATTTTCTCGCCATCGTCCCTCAATAAAGCACGAGCCCATCTTGGACAAACTCTGGCAGCCTTCCCTGAGGGCCCAGTCCAGAGCAGGGTGGGAGGCTGCACCCTGGTTGCAAGACCCAACCTTGCTGAGATGCGAGGCTTGATCACCGCAAACAGCCATGGGCAAGCCCTGAGGCATGCCCTTCTTTGCTTAGGGACACCACCCCCATCTACCACAGCTTCTTACCTGCTGGGTCTGCACAGCTCTTGCTCTCCTGGTTCTTCCTCTGCTGCCAACCACATGGAAGCTGGAGAAGGCACAGTTTTCCATTCATTTCTGCAAATTCCCTTGCCCCTGCCCCTCCCCTTCTTGTTTTATTTCTGAATTAATGAGCAGCTATTCACCTGAGATGAACCTCTGGGTCATTATCTTTTCTTTGCCCCCCCTGTAATAGCATTACTACCTTTTACTTGTTGTGGAGTTACTTAACATATAAAGATGGTTTGGTCCTTTTCTTTCAAAAGATGGCTACAATTCTTGTTCCTTGATGTTCTATTAAAACTCTAATGTGTCGTTTTACTACTGTAGATTGAAAGTAGGGGTGCTTTAGGGTGAGATAGCCACGTGGCAAGACATGCAAAACCCTTCCAGATTACTTAAAAAATAATAATCATTTTAAAAAAAAGTTTTAAACAGCAGCAACAACAAAAAGAAGCCGTTGTAACACTATGTAAAACTCCAGATGATAATTTAACTGACTATTAAATGGAGCTGTTAGTAATCCGTGTCTCTGGCAAACTGGAATGTTTGTTTATAGTTTTGGTCCAGTTGATGTCATCTTTTGGTAGCAGATGAAACACTCCCAGCCTTTGAACCCGGGGACGTCTTCACACAAGTTTAACATTAGCCTGTCTGCCCACTGGGTTAGCCAAGTCCTGAACGGAATGATAGACGCAGCCGGAGCTGCGTCCTTGCACTTCACCTCGCCTACCTGCTCAGCCAGGCACGGGAAGGTGAGGATGCTTGCAGGGACCTTCAGGTACTGGGGGATGGAAAGTGTGTTTACATACCCTTGGTGAGGGGCGTTCGGTTCTTTGCTTTGCGAACCTCCATGGATCCTGGGAATTTGATAGCAGAGTCCAAAAACACTCTTTAGCCTGTTTTTTTTTAGTTTTTAAGGTGGCTGGGATGGTGCTGTCTGGTGATCAACCACTCCTGAGAACTTCCTGGTCCACCTGGCAAACTTCTGACAGAGGATTAGCAGCATCAAGACTATTAAACAATGTGAAAGCCAGTACCTGGGACCCACAAAGGACACCTTAAAAGTGTCTTCTCATGCAGTGTGGGGTCTAGAGTTCATGCACTTATAGTGGCTGTTCCTTTGGCCAAGCCAAGAGTATATTGCCACCTGCTCTGCCAGGTTGGTGGGAGACCCAGGGAGAGCTGCGGCTTGGCAGACAGGATGCCAGGGAAGACACAGGAGATGGGGAATGTAGAAGCTGTAGTGCCTGAATCCATAGGAAACCAGACTTCATTAAATGTCATGGAACAACTTGATTTTTTTAAAAATTTTTTTTTCTTCCCATTGCTAAATTGCAGGAAAATAAGCTTAAAATACACCCCATACTTTCCTTCTGCCTTTTTCCATGCAGTTAAGTACTGTGGCTGCAGTCGGCTCATTGCACAATAACCTGTGGCACTGGAAGTGAAGAGGAGGAGGAGGAGGAGGAGAGGGGCTGCATAGCAGCGAGGCAGTCGCAAGCCTGACCCTGCTGTATGAGAAGGTCTCAGCAATGCTGGATCATCACCTTTGCCTCAGGGGTCATATGCAAGTGATGGCGGGGGTTGGAAAAAACCCACCCCAGAAAGGAAGTGGATTGCAAAGGATGCATCACCAGCGGTTTAGGAAGGGTTTGGTGACACATGTGTGTGTTGGAAGAGTTGTTGTTGGCCAGCAGTCCCTCTTTGTCCTCAGAAAGCAGGCACCAGCAGGGATTTCTGCATTTCACCACATGCCTGAATGACATGGCACCACTGGAGCCATAGCACTGTGTCCCCATGGTCCCTGTTTCTTAACAACAACCTGCGTGGCCTCCTTGAGCATCGCAACTGCTGACAAAGCCTGTCAGATCCTTGTGTTGCTCAAAGAGTCACCACCCTACTCAAACACATGTCCCCCTTGCCTTGGGGACACAGAGGTTGGCATCTCTTGCCTTGAGGGTGGGTCCTTGGCAGAAAGGAGGGGACCGGGTGGGAAAACAGCTCCTCACTTGGCTATGGCTGTAGACAGCTGCCCTTTTGGATTTAAACCCTCAACTGTGGTCCTGATTCCTTGGGGGTGTGAAGCACCTTCATGTACTGTCCCTCATGGGAGCAACTCTATGGCAGTGGAGTTTTGCCCTGGAGGAGACATCCAGTGTCACCAGGAGATGCTGTTTCTCCTCCAGGAAGCAGTGAGAGAGTCCATGCAAAGAACAGATGTGAAGACCAGATGCATCAGATGGGTGCGGGGCAGGGGTAGGCACGTGGCCGTCAGCAATAGCTGGAAGTAGAGGGAGCGGGCTTCAAAAACACACCAAAGGAGATCAAAGGTAGTGAGGAGGGACGCTCAGGATGAGTTGAGTGCAGGAATACACCCACTTTTGGGTTGGGCATCTCAGTCCAGCCCCAACGTCCTGGACATGGTGCAGTGACCAGTGCAGTCCTGCCTGCACCGCTTCCTGGTCCATGCCTGACATTCCCAGCCACTCTGGCACAGACAGAAGGACCTTGGGCTTGCCCAGGCCTTCTTGCTTCCAGCAGCAGCACAACCCCAAGCACCTGAGCTTGTTTCAATCAGGGCTGAGTACATGTGGCTCCAATTCCCAGTGAACGGAAAGTCACAGTGAGGAGAGGGGTGGGGTGTGCACTGCTCGATGCATCCAGCTCCATCCTTGACCCCAGGTGCTCCCTCCTCACCCGGCTGCCTGAGCAGCACTGGGCACCCCATGTGAGGGGCTTTTCCTTCCATTTCTCAGCCTGACACTCCTCTCCAGGGCCCTCCACATGCTCACATCAGCCCCATGGGAGGAAATTGGGGATTTCATTGCTTTCCCAAGGCTTGGAATGAACTCCCAGGGTCCAGAATCCCCCCCAAGCCTCAACCGCAAGTGATTGTGTTTTCCAGTCCTTCCCAATCTTTCTGTTTGCTCAGCCATGACTCCCCTTCTTCACCCCTTGCAAGTGAAGCGTGTGGCAAAGGAAAGAGGGATAGCTCCTGGAGCATGGCTTTGGCCTTTGTGAAACCTGCACTGAGCTGTGAAATAGCAAAGGGGCTCTTGAGGGACCACCTTGCCCTTGACTGATGGTGGGAGAGGCTCGAGATGTCCCCAGATCTGGTCTACGGGAAATGCCCCACTGAATTTTGTTAGCTGCCGTTTGCATTTGTTCTGCTCCTGGGAACCAACCTGGCTCTTTTCTGGGCTGGTTCATTTGCTCAGTTGAAGCTGTCTTAAAAAAGGGACAAGATACCTTGGAGTCCATTAAAAGCAGTATTTCCTCACAGAAACCCACCCTGCAAGTCCTGAGAAAGAGACCACAGGGCAAGGATGTTCTTGCTTGACCATCATGTCTTGGTCACACCATACCCAGCACCATGGGAGACCTGGCTGGCTGGTGGCTGCTGGGAATTGGGAATTGAAACAGCAAAAGACTCCTGGAGCTGGCAGGGGGGCAACCTCACTCTGTTCCTCCTTGTGCCACTGGCATGATAATCTTCCAGCATGCAAGGTGGTGAGGCTTTCAAACCTGGCCCAGATGCTCCCAATGCCCCAGTCCAGAGGGAATGCCCAGGTATGGCTGTGGGCTGTGGCTGCAGCAGGTTGCATGGGACAGGTTGCTTTGCTGAATGCCTCAAATTCCCATTTTCCAGAGCACCAGAATCATAGAATCACAGATTGGTCTGGGTTGGAAGGGACCCCAAGGATCGCAGAGTTCCAACCCTCTGCCACAGGCAGGGACACCAACCTCCAGGCCTGGATCTACACAAGGTTGCCCAGGGCCCCAGCCAACTGGGTGTCTTTGCAAGTCTGAACCCATGAGGGCCCCACAGATGTCCCCCACCTTGGTGACACATGGGATTTGGGGCTGCCCACAGGAGGGGGGCACACACCCACACACACTTTCCATAACTTTACGGTGAGTTAATTAAAAAGAGTGATGAGCAGGGGACCAGCAGAAGACCTTCTGCAAAAGCATCCTTGGAGCTGGTGGCACACCAGATGCTGCCGGGGTGGGAACCTTGAATGGGGAGAGCTTTGGAGGTGCACACGTGTGTGTGTCTGTGTGTCTGTGTTTGTGTGTGTGTCCCAACACAAAGTGGGTCTCCAATTGCACTGGGACAGCACCAGGAGGGGGCTGGGAGAACCCACACTTCAGGGCAGAGGAGAGCATGGGGGATCCCCTCCCACCCTTGGGTGAAGCAAGGAGGCAAAAGAGGTGGAGGATGAGAAGATTATATTTTTTTTTTTTCATAGATTTTTATAAAAAATAATTATCAAATACAAAAAAATAAAAATAGCAGCAGCCTTCGTTGTGAATAAAACCCAAAAGGGGCCAGGAACCGCTCGGTGTCGCTATAGAAGAAGGATATTTCAGCATGTAGAACCTATCCAACCGTGAGAAGCACAAACCTCTGTCAGCCAAGCCAGCACCTCCATCCCTCCCCGGTTCCCGTATCCGTGGGGCACAGCCCCCTTCCATTTGAGCAGGGGAATGAGCCGTGGCTGAAAGTGGGATTCTCATGCCAAAAGGGTCAAAAACCTGGCGCCTGATGTGGGTAGCGCTGACACCAGGCAGGGAAGGGTTTGGCGTTGCAAGGTACCGAGAGTTGAAATTCTCCCATCTCCCCCTCTGCCCACTGTCCCCTGCAGCTGCTCTGACCCCCCCACAACTCCTAGTGTGCTGGGATGCCTGGATCTCCCTTTCCTTGCCCTGGTGGAGCAGGATGGGCTACCTGAGCTGTGCCTCTGGGAGGGGGTTGAATCGTCTCAAAGGGCTTTCTTCTTAATTTGTATTTCCTTGGGTTGTTTGATTTTTATTTTTTTTTTTTTGATTGAAAAGTGGATCTCTCTCAAAAACTTGTGGCTCTCGGTGAAACTGAGCACACTGGGGTGAAATCCTGGGTTACTGTCACCTGTGCGTGATGGGAACAGAGATATCAGCATGTCCCCACTTCGAGAGGAGATGGGACCCATCATGCCCCCTTCCTGCATCCCTGCCTAGACCAGGTGACCTGCCACAAAGAGGTGGGAGCACTTGGGATTGGGAAAGGGCTTGGGAAACAACAAGGCTTCTCCTGCCTGGGCGCTGGTGGGATTGTTCAGGCACCTCTACCCTTACTCCTGTCCTCCAGCCAAACAGTACTTCAGAAAATACCTGACCAAAACCTGTCCTAAGGAACCTGCTTTGGCAGGGGAGTTGGATTTGATCGCTGGAGGTCCCTTCCAACCCCTACAATCCTGTGATTCTGTGAAAACGACTGGGAGGGGAGCTAGCAAAGGGATGCCTTGAAAATCCTCGATCTCTCCACACTGTGTCACCCTCTCACCATCGTTTCTGCACTGGACAAACCCTGGCTTGGAGCCAGGGAGGAGGCAGCCAGGCAGCCTTTGGGTCTGGGTCCCAACCTGGGGCTGCACCCGGGCACACTGGGGTGTCTGTGCCCCTGCTCTGTGGTTCCTGCCTGCTCTCCTCTTCCTATCCCTTCTCTCTGCCTCTTGGAGCACAGAACTACCAGCTGGAGCCCTACCTGTCAGCTCTCTCAGGCTGGGTCCAGCCTGCCAAGCTGATCTTCTGGGAATCAACAAAGATTCTCTCTGGGCTTCTTTGGGGCTAGAAGTGACTCTGAAGGCATTTACTTAGTGCCTGCAGGAGCAAGAGACTCACAAAAGTCAACTACTGTAAGTCCACCATGACGGGCTCTGCCATAGAGATGGTGGAAAAGAAAAATCTCAGTGGGAAAAGATGATGCTCAAAGTCTCCTGCCAAGTCATTCAGATCCTGTCTCTGCCTGTGTTACAGGGTCTGGTCTCCTCCAAGAACTTCTGTCAACACTCTTTGAAGGACCACTTCAGCTTCCTACATCTGGAACATCACACAATTACCACATCCCCTGTCTACCTGGGTGTGCAGCAGCTGGGGTGGGGCAAGGAG
Source organism: Hypotaenidia okinawae (assembly GCA_027925045.1). Lineage (NCBI taxonomy): Eukaryota > Metazoa > Chordata > Aves > Gruiformes > Rallidae > Hypotaenidia > Hypotaenidia okinawae. The sequence continues at coordinate 400,033 of BSDF01000009.1, read as the reverse complement.
CAGAGGGACTGTTGGGTGTCTTGGCTCCTACTGACCACGCAGAGATTCTTGCAGATCTCTAACCTTTCCCAGAGGGCTCTGAAATAACAGCGGGGGTGATGCCAGGGTTCGGCAGCGTTTCTCCTCACCCAGGACCCTGAGCAAAGTGAGGCAGCCCTCCCAGACCACTGGCACATCCCAAGGGCAATATTTGGTGCCTGCAAGATGCTGAGAGCACCTTGAGGTCGTGGCCTCTACGCTGCCTGTCCGGGGATCTCTCTCCTGGCACGGCCTGGGTTGTTTGGCTTCTCTCTCTGTCCTCCTTCCAGCTCCTTCTCAGTGAGGGAGGGGAGATTCCCTGCTCCTCCTGCCCGGACCTGTGCTTTTCCCAATGGTTTGAACTTCACAGCAGCATGGGTGTGTGACAAAGGATATCCTTTCTCAGCTTCATCAAGAGCAAAGAAAATATAATATATATTTTTATATATATATATAATATATATATGTATATATATATATATAATTAAGTTTAAATATTTGCAGAGAGATCACAACTACCTTGACCTTGCTAAAAGAAGCCTGTACAGCAGAGGTGGGGGTGAGTAGTGACGAAATCGAGAGCAAAGACAGACACCCAGTTGCCGGACCAGGACAAATGTCTGTGGCCGCGCCCAGGCTCTCAGCGTGGACCGCAGCTCAGTGCATGGCCAAGGTGGTGCTGGACCCCCCAGCTGAACCCCTCAATCGTGCACTGGGTCCCCCATGTCCCTTGGGGGGAGCCCGCGGGGAAGGGCGCAGTGATGGTGAGGGGACTGCCACGCTCCCACCCCTTCCACTGGCCTTGGCCCACGGGCAGCCGCCATCCCCCTGCCCAGCTGTTCCTCACGCCTCCTGTCCTGCCGGCCCCCTGTTGCTGCCCCTTCACTCCTCCAGCGCTTGCCAGACAGAGAGAAGCCCTTCGTGGTGCTGCTACTGGTTCTCCTCAGCTGCCGGGTCACGGCATGTGCATTCGTCCTGGTCACAGTCAGCAGCAAACGGGATCACCTAGGAGTAACGAAGGGAGATATAAGGACTGAGACCCCGCTTTGAGATCCCTGGCCCACAAGCAGCCCGATGCCCCTGGAAGCCCTTTCCACCCCGGGACAGACAGACAGACTGGGTTGTGCTCTGATGGTGTTGGTGGCATGGAGACCACCAAGCTCCGTGCTGGTGAAGTAACAGGCCAGCGTGTACCCAGCTGAGTTTTGTTCTTAGCGTTTCCCTGTTCATTAGTGTGCATCCCAAATCCTGCAGCCAAGGGTCGGTTTGAGTCTTGCATCCCAACCATCAAACCCTGGGGAGAAGTCTCCCCTGGTGAATGTGAGACACTTGGGCTGGGGCTGGCAGTGGTGAGGCACCTCAAGATTTCAGTTTTACTTTGAGCCTTGTTTCTGGGTCTCAGCCCATGGTCCTTTTTCCTTCAAGCCACTCCTGGCTCTTCCTGGCTCAGCAGAGCATAAAGGCAGCACTCCTTTATCTTCTGCTACCTCTTGGAGGACCTCAACCAACCTCCCAGCAGCAAAGGCTGGCCTTCACACTGCCAGATGCAGCAGCCAGGGTAGATGCGTACAGTTCTTTTGCATTATTAAGAAAACCCAGGCAGGACGAAGGCTGTGTGAGCAGGAATGGTCTTCAGTGGGCAGGCAGTAGGTCCATCTAGGGTCACTCCACAAGCTGTCCTGCTGTGAAATATCCTGTGCAGGTAAAGGGGCTCACTGCACATTGTGCTCTCTCGCTCTCTCTCTCTCCATCAGTCCTGCGTGGCTGAGCAATCTTCTGTCATTTTAGCTGGTGTCACCTTAGCTGGTGGCAGCAGAGCAAGGCAGGAGGACACCAGCAGAGCACCTGGCTCTTGGCTGACAGTTGCTCAGCCAAGCAACGGAGAAGACTCTTTTCTCCAGAGGTTCTGTATGCAGCAGGCTCAGAGCCAGCAGTTGTTCTTGCTGTGGAAGCACGTTTTGATTTTTCACATCCTGGGCTAGTGAGAGGTTGGAGCCTGTTTGGTGTTTGAACCCCATATTCCCCTATCTGTCTTAACGGAGACACACTGGAGGCTTCTGCTGTGGGATACCTGGGACCTGTGGGGAAACTGGGCTCCTCAAAGCCATGGGACTGGATCCCCCCACCTCCAGCTGTGAACCCGTCCTTCGTTTTGGCCAGAGCTCTGGATGTCTCAGACCTCCTGAGAGCCATGCCTTGCTCTGAAATGTCATGGTATCTCTGTGGAGGTTTCACTCATCGCTTGGGTGTAAAGCCTTTTCTCTCCTATCTCAACTGGATCTTCCCAGGATTTTATTTTTCTTTTTCTGTGTGTGTGTGCGTGATGAAAGGAAAAATGATTCAAGCTCTACAACAACAAAGATGAAAAGATCCAAATTCACATATTTTCACAGTGAGGAATTATCTCATGCCCTATGGTTTGTTTTGCTGTTGGATATGCTTAGGAAGGATGGGCTGTGAGTGCTGGATAGCAAGTGGGGTGGGAGGGGAAGTTGTGATGGGAGACAAAGAAGGGTCTGTGCAACCCCAATGCCAAGCTGCTCCCTCTAAGCTATTTCTCACTCCTTCCCTCTCTGGGAGAATTGGGAGGGAAAGACAGCCCATAGCAGGTGCCAATGGACAAAAATCCCCCTGAGATACATGCTCAGTTATATGACAAGGTGACTTCTGGATCACCATGGCTAGCCCTGCATCCTATGGAAGTCGTTCAGGACTCCTTTCCCAAAATGAGAGGGAATGCCGTGAACTTCAGTGGGAGCTGGGCTGAGCTTTCAGTCCTGCTGGCCTGAGCCCAAACCCCGTTGCTAATCAGTGGGATGATGTCTGTCAGCTTCATCTGGCTTTGGTTTAAAACCATGGGTTTGTTCTCCATTCATGGGAGAATTGCATTGCAGGCTCTGTTCCACAGCCAGCAAAGCCAAAGAGCGTGGCTAGCAATCACCACTTGATCCTAAATCCCGGACAGTGGTACAGAAGATGCTTGCCTACCTTCCTGGAGGACAGCGTGGAGGAGCAGCAGTCACCCCCGTCGTACTGGCAGTATGCCCGGTTGTTGATGGTGTCACACCAGCCGTCTGCTTGGAAGGGCTAGGGCAAAAAAAAACCAAGTCTTTGCTGAAAAGCCTATTCAAAACCACAAACTTGGCTCCAAGCACAGAGCTTCTGGGTCTTCAGCAAGGCCCCTGTGCATCTCTGATAAGAGCCAAGGCCCAGTTCCACCATATGCAACCCTTCAGAGCCAAGGGGCACCAGAAGACTGGTAACCCAGCTGGTATGTGAGGAGGAGTGGGTGCTCAGAGGGCAGTGGCTGTAGCTTGAGGATTGGGGAATTAATGTCAGAAAGTGAGAAAGCAAATCCACATTACTAGAGAGAGCCCCAGCCTGAATGCCACAAGTCCACACTCCCATCTCAGTGCTCCTCCTCAGTGTCCATTGCCACCCAACTAGGAGTCAGTTCACCACCTCAGCTGCTCATCCACTTTCTCACACCCCTCTCATGTCTATGCATTGTAATCCATCTCTCTGTGTGTTTGCAGCTGGGACAGGGCTCTGTAAGCATCTGCCTCAAGTCTTCCCTCCAACACCTCTCATCCCAACAAAGAGCTTGGCTCTGAAGGTAAGCTTGGTGACCTGGCTTGGGCATCTAAGTATGGAGAGGCTGCAAACATCAATAGAGCATCCTGCTAGAGAATCAATCTCAAGTAGGCAGGGGCTTTGACTATGAGAAAGATTCAGTACCTCCCAGTACCCAACTATGCAAAACTGCGACATGGGGTCAGGAGTCTCCTAGAAGTTCTTGCACTCAAGTGAAGTAAAGTGTTGGCAGGCACTGGTTGCAAGGACTGTATCTTTTCCAGAGTGCTCTTGCTCTGGCTCTCACACTGTGGAACATGCCCCCAGATTCTCCTAGACTCTCCACTGGAGAGTCTAGACCTATCCACAGCACATGGCTCCACCAAAGCTTGCCAGGTCAAGCTACAAGGCTACTTATCTGGTGGCCAGCTGGGACAAATAGAAGACAAAGTCTGTGGGCAAAGTCCAAATCTGGATTGAGCAGAGAGGGCACTAGCCTACTGATAACCAGAAATTCTGGCAATGTGGCCACCTCCCAGCTTCATTCTTGGCCATCTTCCTCCTCGTTTCCTCTCTTCACAGCCCAAATCTCACCCTCTGTAAGAAAATTGCACTGTTGAGTGGTGGGCGATTTGGCACTGCCAAAATAACGGCAGCTGCTCTTTGTGTGGCACAGCCCAGTGGCCTTTGCTGCTCTCCAGTGGCTCACTGTCAGGTCTACCAGGACACCTGGGGATTTGCAGAGCCCAGGTTGCCTTGGCGAGGCTCAGATGAATGCTCCATCACCAAGAAACCTTCCTTCCTTTCAAGTCTATCATGGAAAGAGAAAGCTCTTGCAGCAGAATAGCTTTCTGTCCAGAAACGCTAAGCGGCTGGAGCAGCCATTCAGAAATACGTTTTATGGTCATTTATTTATGTGAGTCATCTGATCAGAGGAAAGAAATAAGCAACTGGGTCTGGGAAGCAGCCAGCTTGGGCTGAGAAACAACCCTGTGCAACTGGTGCAACCAAGAACACACTTGCAATGAACGGTTGGGAACAATCTGCAGCCGAGGTTTATTTCTCACAGATACGCACCAGCACTGCCAAGCAACCACCGAGTGTGCTAACAGAACCGAGAGGCCGTTCATTAACTGAGGCATCAGTAATGAAATGCTTCTCCCTGCTCCAGGCTCGGTGATGGTAGCTACTGGCCCAGCAATGATGGCCATCCTCCAGGAGGACTGCTATCATGAGAAAGGGCTCTTGGTGGTGGAAACCTGGCCATGATCTCATGGAAGCAGCTGACCCCTTTTGGGGGAATCTGATGGCCCCAAGCTACAGATGGGCTTTGGAAAATCCTTGGACCCAGCCTTTGATGGACACTCAGCCACAGCACCTCTAAATCACAGAATTGTAGGGGTTGGAAGAGACCTCCAGAGACCATCGAGTCCAACGCCCCTGCCAAAGCAGGGTCCCTAGCACAGGTTGTACAGGGAGGCGTCCAGATGGGTCTGGAATATCTCCAGAGAAGGAGACTCCACACCCCCTGGGCAGCCTGTCCCAGGGCTATATCACACTTACTGTTAAAAAGTTCTTCTGCATATTGGTGTGGAACTTCCCATGCTCCAACTTGAGGACATTGCCCCTTGTCCTGTCCCCACAGACACTGAGAAGAGGCTGGCTATTTCCCCCTGTCTCCCACATTTCAGATATTTATAAACATTAATAAGATACCCTCTTAGTCAGTTGACAGCAAGCTGAAAAGTGTCACCACGCTGCAATAGCTCTGCATCCCCAGTGCCAAAGCCAATGCGTGGGATCAGTGATGATGCCAGTAATTCACACAGCAAACCCCATGCCAAAACCAGGGAACCTATGTGGCTCTGTCACCGTGACTAAGAAGGAGCAGAAATGGGCTCAACTCAGGCGAATGTCACTTGAGGAAGGAGCAGTGGGGATTGTGGCAAACCGCCAAGGCTGGCTGTGCTGTCACTACCTCAGTCATTGGGCCAAATCCAGGCAGCCACAGAGGGGTTGTGTTTGCCTGGAAGATCTTGCAAAAGAAGAAGGAAGAGTGTATCTTCCTACAGCTGGAAACTGAGGCATGGCCAGGTTAGGTAGCTCAAACAAAACCATGAAGGGATTTGGCTTCCATCATTGCTGTCACAAACCACATCCAGAGGACGCTAAGGTGCAATTTCACCAAGGCAATAGGGTTAACGGACCTCTTCCACTGAAGAGCATCAGTGGGTCTTAAATGGTGATGATCAAAGAAGGTCTCTGAGCCTTGAAGCAGGAGGGCCAGGGCAGGGCAGGGATGCTGGGGCTGGCTGGTGCAGGGAAGCAGGCAGGGGACCAGCCAGAGCTGCTGGCAGGGAAGAGCCCTTCTAGGTGTGATTTGCTTTTGCAGCCTTCCAATGCAGTGGAGTTTTTCCTTGAGCTTTGCTCCATATATCATGACTCACTGGCAAAACAACGCCCGCCGCTTTGGCAGTTTCCATACAATTCCAAGGGGGTTTGCCCATCCTGGCTGTGCAGGTCTGAAATGATTCCCAGATCTTGCAGGCAAGGTGGGGGGATGACAGACAGGGACAGTATGGGGACAGGGATGGAGAGGCTCTCAATTTCTCTATTAGGGCTAATTGTCCCCTCCTCTTGACCTGCCACAGCCCATACCACACCCTAAACAAATACAAGCTCCTATGGCAACACTTGTTGGGGAAACTTAACAGCTCATGCTCCGAATTACATTGGAAAAACACACAAGGGGAAAATAAAGAAATGACTAATTGGGCTTGAGCCTCAAGAGAGCCAGGCACGGGGTCGGGGGATCACTGTCCCTGCTCCTCACCCAGCACCTACACAACACGGTAGCTTTGCCTCATCCAGGAGCTCCAGCTAGCTTTATCTCTGCAAGCAGAAAGAGCAGAAAAAGGTGCTGGTGGGTCACCCCTGAAGGCACTCTCGTCCTTCCATCAGTCCCATTTTGGTCTTGCAAGCATCGTGGTGAGGGAGGACATGGGCAGCGCTTTGTGCGAAGAGCAGGCGATGGGAGAGAGGAGAACCCACACAGACGTTCCGTTCAGCCTCTGCTTGAGCTGCGTGGTTCTACTGAAAGCAATGCCAAGGGTGGGAGGAGGAGGGTTTGCCCAGGTTGGCAACTCCCGGAAAGACCTGACAGTGCTTGGAAGGGGAAAAAAATAGAAACCCCCAGTGCGTAACCGTGCTGTGGGATGTGAGCTGGGTAAACAGCCAGCTGGGTTCCAGTCATCCTGAGCAAGGGAAGAAAAGCACTGGTTCCAACAGCTCAGATAAACCGAGGGCGGGGGTGGGGGGAATGAATAAAGGTAATTCCTGCAGCTGGCCCATGCCACATGAAGTGATAGGGAGCTGCTTGGCTAGGCAGTACGCCACCAAGGCAAGCCAGCAAGCCAGGCTGTGTCAGCGTATCTCCCCGCTCGTGCCATCCGTCTTGCTCATTCAGACAGCAGCCTCAGCAGGGCATGTGTTAGCGTGTGGAGGCACAGCATCTGGCACCACCGGGCCAGGGCCCTTCACTGCTGGCATGAAAATAGTAACCACGAGCCAAGCGCTTGGCAATTTCAATAGGCTAAAAAAAAACCCCCCAAAAATCCCCACACAGTCTTGAAGCTGGGAAAGGGTACGAATGAAAAGAGAAAAATAGAAGTGGTTTTTAGAGGGAAAAATAGTAAAGGAGGGATGTGAGATAGGACTACTTAAATGCCAGGCAGAAGCATCGCGGAGGGCTCAGCCGTGCCATTTCTTTCGAGGCTCCTGGGAGATGCCATGCAGGGAGCAGTGCCCGCACATCGCATACTTCCACTACCCCTGCAGAGTCCCCCAGGATGGGGCCAAGCTCACTGGCTCCTTTCCCGGAGCTGGCATCCTGCCCGTCTGGGAGCCTCCAGTGCCATCAGGAATGCAGGCACGGTCCAGGCACTTCACATCCACCTCACCCGTAGGTTGATTCGCTGCAAAAGAGCACGAAAGGGTGCAACAAAGCAAGGGAAAGACAGAGCACAAAGTCTGCATCTCACAGGTGCCATCAGTATCATACATATTTTGGTGCTGCATCATGGGCATCTGATGAATGTTATTTCCCAGGAATGCAGGTTTTGCTTTGGTTGAGCAGACTCAAGGGCTTGGTACCTTCCTTTTGGCAATGACCTGTTCCAGATGCTTTGGAGGAAGGTGGGAAAAAAAAAGAAAGACAGAAGGAAAGACAGAAATTAAAAAAGGAAAAGAAAGAGAGATAAGAAAGAGAGAAAAGAAGGAGGGGAGGGGAGGGGAGGGGAGGGGAGGGGAGGGGAGGGGAGGGGAGGGGAAGGGAAGGGAAGGGAAGGGAAGGGAAGGGGAAGGGAAGGGGAAGGGAAGGGGAAGGGAAGGGGAAGGGAAGGGGAAGGGAAGGGGAAGGGAAGGGGAAGGGAAGGGGAAGGGAAGGGGAAGGGAAGGGGGAAGATTCAACATGCACCTGGCCAGCCATGTAACCAAAGAGCAGCAAGGCTCCCCTGCACTGCCACCAGGATGGTGCTTGTAGATAGTGAAAGCCCAGATCCCAGTTTCAGGGAAACAAGTCCAGCCCTAATAAGCAAAATGTTTCCCCACAGCCTTTGGGAGGGCGCACAGGTCCTGGGCTTTGCAACTGTACTGGTCCCAATCCAAGGAGGGTGCGTAGTTTGCTTCTAGCCAGCAATGGATTTTGCCATCCTTTCATCCTTCCCTTTGGGCATCAGTGTTTTGGGTATTAACCTTGGACTGAGGTGACCATGCGTGACCCCATAGCTGAGGAGGTGCAGGTGTTTTTGTCCTTCTAGGCAGTGGCTTTCAAAGCAGTCCCAGAGGAACAGGGAAACCCATCATTTCAACAGAGGAGGCAGGCAGGGCCGGGCCTTGGAGAAGCTGCTGCTGCCATCAGACCCACACCTAGCACATCAGTCTTTGGTTTCGTCACTGTTAATGCTGCTCTTGCAATGGATGAGTCATTAGTGGTGGAAGGATCAGTTGGAGGAGACAGGAGGGAGACGCAGGAGAGGCAGGGACAGGGCTAGGTGATAAAGCTCTGCTGGGGAAGTGTCCTCCAGGAGCTTTGCAAGGTCTTCAGGAGCAAATCCCTAAAGGCTTCAGCACTGGTAAACGAAAAAGCAGCCAGCAGCAGTGTCCCCAGCACAGCTGGAAACCCCAACCTGGCTGGAGACAGGGGATGAAACCTAGAGCAGGGCTCAGAACCGCAGCATGTGAACCTGGAGCTTGAGAAGCCATGTCCCAGGAGCACGTGACTGGGGGATCAGGCAGAGATGGGGGGGAGCGGGGCGGGGTAAGCACAAAGAGGCTGCAGCAGTCCTTAGCCAAAGGCAGGCAGAGAGCAGCTTCTCCCTGTGGATACCTCTCCCTCCTTCCCACCACAGCCACCAGCCAGGATGTTTCTGAGAGATCTGGGAGGTCCCTGTCAGAACTTGAAGAGTACCCAAAGCCTCGTTAAAAGTAGTGCACCTAAAGCCCCTACACATCCACCACCCCAGGGTGCCTGGCTGTTCCCCTTCCCATCCCTCCACACCACCGGTCCCCTACGGGGTGAGCAGAGCTGGCGCCAGTCCCTTCGGCCGCAGACGTGGCAGGGGCTGGTGAAGGCGATGCTATAGCACAGTGTCCCCAGCACACACCCCCTTCCCTGCACACGCGCTGGTGAGGCAGGGAGCCCGGCTGTTCTTGGCTCCTCCAGCTTGCCCAGGGAAGTTGACTGGGAATGCAGACTGTGGGAGGAAGCGACAATGTTCATTGTTTGGATTAAATATTTTTCTTGGCCCTCTCCCTGTTGCAGTGTGTCTTTTTTTTTTTTTCCCCTCCTCCCCACCCCCCTCACCCCCCCAGACACCCCCAGCACATTTGCTTTCCCTCTCTCCTTCCCGAGGCTCTCTGGCACGCAGGGAGGAAATCACCTCTGAAAAAAACACACGAGAGGGACAGAGAGGGAACAGGCCTGACTCCTGTTCAAAAGGCTTTTTGGGATGCCTCACTGCCCTGAGCCACGCCAAGCAGTGACCTGGCCCAGGGCATCAAGGGAGGCAAGGTGAGCACCACTCAGAGGAAGAGAGCTCTCCGAAATTTGCCAGCAGGCACCTGGGATCAAGAGGAACAAATTCCCCATCCACGTTTTAAACATTTGTGTCCCCCAAGCATCTCCCGAGTGACTTTTAGACCATGGAGACTGTCTACCAGTGACAAATGCCTGCAGGATGGCTTGCTAGGAAACATTGTGGACCTGTCCCATCACTTCAGACATGGACAGAAGGCAAAATGAAGATGCACCCGTTGTTTCTGAGCCTGCTGGTGTCTCCAAACCACTCACTTGTCAGCTCAGACTGCTTTTGTCACACCTCAGGTCTTCAGGAATGGCTGCTCTAGCTCAAACATCCTCCTCACTCAGAGGGCAGAGGCTTGTTGCTTGAGAAAGTGCTCTACGTGCTCTGAGGAACATTTCAAGGAAGGGGTGAGAGGCGGGAAGGCAGCATCCCGCCTGGTTTCAGTACCTTGTACCACCATGCCCAAGGCCAGCAGCTGCCCAGCTCCCAGCAGTCCCAGTATGTAGCTCTAGGTGTTCTTCAGGGCACCTTGGACATGGATTTCCTGCAAACATCTGGGGATTGAGTTTGGACAGGATCAGTGGCTGAGGGGGATGATGAGGTTAGCTGGCTGCTGGGTCTCCAGCCCAGATGCTGCTGTAAAGGACTGTACTGTGAGAGCAGGTCCTTGCCTTCATGGTGTCTGAAAGTGCTTCTGTGTCCTAGGCCAGGACTTGGTTTGGGGACACTTCTGGTGAAACGCCTATGTGGTATTTTGGGCTACTGAGTGGAGATATGTTCCTTCTCCTCCATCCTGCTCAGCAGAGAGCAATCCGGAAAGGGCTTTGCACAGTCCACGGGGGCAGGGCAGGGATGCAAAGCTGAAGCAAGTGAACATCACATCAGAGCAGGTCTTCACTTCCATAAAAACATTTCTGTCCATGATCTGTCCACGGCAGGACCCTTAGCCTCATTCTTCTTGCACCCTGACCTCAGCACTAACAGGAGAAGAAATGCAGAAAGCAGGGAAGGACAAGCAAACTGGAGCACAGGAAGATGCTCCATACACATGTCAGTAGCACTCCTGGCTCCCAGAGACGGGTCCCCAACTCTCACAGCTCCTGGGGCTGCTGCCACGCACACGTTGAAAAGCCAGGATTTCCTGTGCCAGGAGCACGAGGCTGTGGTCCTGCCCTCAGCAGCTCACCCGCTGCCACGGATCACATCTGCCAAGGCGTTTGTGCAAAATATGTTGCAGGATAGAACGGGTTATGGAAAACAAGCCCTGAAAACCACAAGGGCCTCTTGACCCACTTGTATCTGGTTTCTGCCAAGTTCTTGTTACAGAGCTTAAACAGAAAGAAAAACAATGTACGAGGGATGAAGGAGCTGAAGAGGAATTAATATTCGTGCCTGAAGAGTGTTTGGCTGGGCTGCACTCAGGGATATTTGTTGATTATCAGAAGTGACTCATTGGGTTTTATTTCAGTGGGTGCTTTTGGTGGCTTTTCACTCCCTCAGTGTCATCGGCTACATGGTGGGAGAGGGGACAGCAGGATGTGGACAGGGACAGAGGGGTGTCACCTGAGCGGGAAAGGGCAGGGAAGTAGCCACAAGTATGGGATAACGCGGCTTGGGGGAGCTAAGCCTGCTTTTGCCTCGTTGGGCCTCCACTGCCAGTAGTGTGCTTGGATGGTCCTACCCCTGCCAAAAGGCTTTTGGGGGCTCTGTAAGTCCTTGCAGGCAGGAAAGGTGTGCTTGCGCCGTGTCCCTGCACTGTGCTGGTGTGCGATCATCTTACCTCCCTCTGCTTCGTCTCTTAAGAAAATGAGGTGCTTGTAGTTGCCCTCTGTGTGTGTGTGGAGGGGACAGGCCTTCTCATAGTTTAGGAAAGTATTTATCCTAAAACCTCCTTCCGAGATTTTTGGAAGAGCAATAGATTTCTTTGGGTTCATCCCTTGCTAAGCAGCCTGTGCTGCTGATGCCAAAAGCTGCATGAAGACATGCCCAGCAGAAAGCTCTTGCCTTCCACCTCCCCAGCATGAAAAGCTTTGCCTTCATCTGCCAGGGGCCAGCTCTGAGCCACAAGTGACCACTAGCTGCTCTCCACACTCCTCATAAACCTCCCCCCATCTGTATGTGCTACATTAGACACAGTGGAAGATACACATCCCTACCGGGTGCTTTTGGCATCTGCTCATGGCCCTGATGTCACCCAATTTAAAGCTACTCCTCAGCCCTACAGCCTCACGTGGCAGTGCTGACTGCATCCAAGGCACTTCCCTTCACCTCTCTGAAATGACCCCCTTGCCAGTCTCCATGAGCGCTCCCTGGCTCCGCATCCACCTCCGTGACTTGGCAGACCTCCAGCCATCTTCTGCTCTCCAAGCTGAACCGTCCTGGCTGGTTTAGGGTCTCCTTGAAGGGCATCCATGGCATCCCCATAATAATTTTGATTGCTTTTTCCAGCTCTGCTGCATCCTCTTGAGCTGTGGGGGCCGACACATCATGTCCTATCCAAAATTTGAGTGGTCCAGGCAATTCATGGAGTCCTGCTTAGTCACCTGGATCCCACGGGCTTTAAGCTTCAGAGACCCCCGAAGGAGCAGCAGTCCAGCCTCTTGCCCACTTGCAAGAGCAGCGGTCACACCCAGCAGCATCCTCTCCTCTCCGTGCTTTCAAAGCCCAGTGGCAGAGGGAGGCAGAGCGCGGGCTGGAAAAAGGTGTCATGAAGCGCTAGCATGGGGACAAGAGATTAGAGGGCAGCGGTGTGAGCATCCCAAGAGGGTGACTGAATTCTGGCTGTGCAGCAATACCTAGCTGCTCTAAAGAAACTTCTTGGAGAAGCTGGTGTGCCTGTAGTCCTCATTGCCTTAAGCCCCAGGAGAGCAGAAGAGCATCTCTTAGAGCGGAGCATCCCACCAGCATCTGATTTCCCATGCAGAGGTTTGCCATGGTACAAAAATCAGAGCTGTGTATCTGGAAGGAGGGACAATCAAAGGGTCCCAACCCCATCGATGCTGAGGTAGGTCCCTGCAGCTGGCCCCAGCTGCAGCACTTCGTCCAGGGAGCGTGTCACACCCTGTTTCCCATCACATTAGAGCACAGCAGAACCCTGATTTTAGGTGAGACTTCCTTCTGTCCCTACTGCATATAGCCTCAAAGGGGTTAATCCCAGCTGACAAATGCTAGACACAAGCCACAGACATGCAGAGCAAAGTGTTTGTGTATGCTGGTGGTAAGAGGTAAGGATCCTTTGGAGTCCTTGACTACCTGTTGGATCGAGAGACTTGAGAACAACTTGCAACCACAAACACACTTCAATCCCTATCTCATCATTTCTATTGCAATACCTCAGGAAAGCCACAAAACAGGGAATGGATTAGTGTTTTATGACCATGATAACATGACCAGCAGCACACAAAAGGGCAGTGAGACCTTGTCCTCATGTGGAGAAGACCCAAGAAGTTCCCAGCAGCTCATGCTCACAACAGCTTTCTGGTATGGCCCCTCTTTCCCCAGGAGGGAAAGTCTCTGCATGTTCCCCCAACACATGGGCAAAGCCAACATCAGCTGGAGAAACCATGGAGTCACATCAGGGAGGAATTTCTACCCCACCTGGCAGACCACAGCTGTAGAGCTTTTGTCCATCTCCTACCATGGACCCAGCTCTGCCTCCAAAGCTTGCTGCCTTAAATCCCCTGCGATTAACTCTTTGCTGCCTACACACTGCAGTGAAAGAGTTGGCGGTGAGGTCAGCATGTTGCAGAACATATTTGCTGCCCATGTTCACCGTGAGCACTTGCAAGAGCAGCCTGCCTTCCCCCAGATGCACTGGAGCAGGACAGTGGTGGTTACTCCACCCTGTGATTAATACTAATGATGCATTAACACAATGATGATAAAATAAACACTCTTTTTCACTCAAACCACAGCCACAGCATGAGCCATGGGGCCCCCTAGGGTGGGAGATAGCAGGTTGCAGAACTGGGGAGCTGCACAGACGAGGAGATGCTCTGTAGCAGCTGTACTCATGCGTGGACTATTTTGGATCACAGCAGGAATAGTTCAAGGGAGCAACCTGGAACACACTACGTGCTGTCTCCACATGCTGCTTCCTCCTCTGTAGCCAACAGCCTCACTTGCTCTTGAGCACAGGAGGAAGACAGCTAAGATGTGGTCACCTCGGGATGGCTTAGGAGAACCTGCACCAGATGCTGCAAACACATCCCTCCCATCAGCCAAGCACAACACCAGGACCACAACCCCCCCTCCCAAACCACAGTGGGCAGAAGAGGTTGCTCTTCTCCTCCAGTCCCCTTTCCACTCAGGCCCAAGCCCCCTCCTCTCTCCCCTCCCCAGTGCTGCCATCTGGTTTTCTACTGATGGCAGGGGATGAGATGTTCCACTGGCCCTTGAGAGGCCAAGCATGCTCACCGCTAACTCGTATTCCTGACGGGCTCCTGGAAGGGTTTGCATCCCTTCCTCCCTCCTTTGCTTGCTGAACTACGTGCCTCCTTGCTCCGGGGATGGGGAACTTGGCAAAGCACAGCGTGAGACCGGGAGTTAGATGGATGACTAGATTAATGGAAAGAGAAGGGAGGTGGAGAGAAGAGCAAGAGGGATGAGCCGTCAGGCTGATCCGCTGCCAGCGTGCGATGAAGATGAGCAGGAATCCCTCTAACACCATTGTGTGGTGACCTGAACTTTCCAGTGCGAGGCAGGGCTCCAGCTGGGCTGGGTAAGTTCATGTTTGGCTACTGCTGCCATGCCCCAGCCTGGAGTGGCTCCACCAGGGAGAGGTGGCATAAGCAGCCTGGCCTAGACTTCTCTCATGTAGGGTTGTTCCCCTCACTGAGACATAGAGATGAGAAAGCTTCCTTGATCAACACATGCTAAGCAGCCAACAGAGACACAGCAGCATCTCTGAGGGGTGACTTGGACCTGAGCTGACAGGGACAGTTTTCTGGAAGAGTGTTCTGCTGCCTAGAGGAGAGCAGGGGCTAGGATCCTAAAGGGAGTGCCTCCAGCGAGGGACTACTGCAAAGTGAGGAGGAACTTGGGACTAAGATGTCCCACAGACACAGTGAATCAAGCTGAACCACACCAGGCTGAGCAGGAGCAAAACATTTCTCATGTAGGTAAATGAAGGGGAGAACAAGAAAATGAGGAATGGCAGTGGGGTGTCACACAGAAGGACAGACTGGAGTTTATATTCCAGCTCTACCTGACTCCTGCTGTGTGATGTCCCTGCATCCCACAAGAGAAGGGGTCCCAAGAGAAATGGCCTGTGCAAATTGCAGTGCTTTTGGTCACAAGGATGGAGGCAGGTGAGGTACAGGAATGAGGGTGGAAGCAAGAGACAAATGAGGTAGAAACAACATTCAGGGCATTTTCTGGGGTCAAACAGAGGGCTGGTAACACCCTTCTTCCCAGTGCTGAGCTGCAGATCCCAGAGGAAAAGTTTGAATATGACCGTCTTGGTAAGAGTTATTCTTCATGGCAAGACAACAACTACCATAAAACACACGTTAAAAAGAGTTATCTCAGAAGATCTGGCTTACCAGTCCAGCCTTAAAGAATAATCAATGACACATACACAAGAAACAAGGAGGATGAGAAAAGGAAGGAAATGGCTGCAAATTGTACTGAAAGGGAGAGCATCTGGGTGAAAGAAACTCTCTGAGGATGGATCTTCATTAGTATTACAGCGAGTGACTGTGACCTTAAAAATAGGCCTGCGCTGATGAAGTTGTTAATGAGGAAGAGGGCATTGTTCCACAGAGGAGGATCAGGATATCTGACAAAGGGTTAGATGACCTGAACGACTAGGGAGAGAAGCAGAGTGACATGCACTTGTGTAAAACCAAAGGGCAAGCTCTTGTACCGATGGTAAAACATCTGCTGCTAGCTTGGAGCTCATCAGTTGGAAACGAAGGAGGTAGAGAAAGATCTGGGTGTACTTGCTGACCTCAGGATATCTCTGAGCTGCCAGACTGATGCAATGGCAGAAACAGCAGATACAGTCCTGGGTCCTATCAAAAGAGGCATTTGCAGCACAGGGAAGCTTTATACAGGGCTTTGGTGAGACTTCAGCTGGAAGATTATGTACTGCTTGGTCATACCTGATGACAGATTAATTGAAAGCAGAAAAGACACTTAAAAAAATAAGTCTATGAGGGTGATGGAGGGCACAGTCCCTCCATCTTCTTCGTGGTACTCAACCATGAAACCCCTCCATAGCAGGCAGCACCCCGTTCCCCTTACCCACGGCCACGCCTTGCAGTAAGGATGCACAGCGCAGACATGGAGTGTGGAAAATAACCGCCACACCTTCCGCTGACCGTAACGTTTCCTTCCTGGAGACGTGTGTTGTCCCCCTGCCCCCCCACAACATCGCCCCTTTCCCCCATGCTTGGGTCGACAAAGAGCTGAGCTAGGCAGAATTGGTGAGTGGGAACAATCATTTGCATTGAAATGAGCACGGGGGAAAAAAATAGAAGATAATAATAATAAAAGGGAAAAAAAACCCCAGCAAAACCCAAAGCTATTTTTGGTACGCAAACTTCATTTACATTTTCCTTTTTGGTAAAAATCCCAGCATACAACATTCCAAAATACACTCCCCCCACCCCGCTTTTTCCTTTTATCCTCAATCATAATAACAACTAGTGCTTGACAAAGGCTGCCTATTTTTAATTTCCTTTACAAACTGACTCCAGGGCTGCCTATGATTTTTTTCTCCTGCCTGGTCATTATTCAAAGTGAAATGAGCAGCTAACTGATTTCTGCAATGAATTCTTTATCTGCAGGTTTTTCAGGAGCGGTTTGTTTTGCATGTACGAGGCTGGAAATCCGACTTATTTTCGTTGAACACGTGAGTCACGCAGGGCTTTTCTGGATCTGCATTACTCTAGAATTGCTGTTCTGGTTAAGGAAATATTCAGGCTTGGAGTCAGCATGGGCTTTTTGGGGATACCCCTTGCCAGTGAAATCCTTTTGCTAGAACATTCTTCCCGGGCTGGCCAAGGAAACAAGGTGTTCCACAGGTCCCATTCACCAGCATTGCCCTGGCTGTGGGGGACTGTACCCAAGGATGCTTGCTCTGGTCTTTCTCCTCAGGCAGCAAAGCCAGCTCAGAACAAACACAAAGCCAAAGCCATCCAGCTTTGTCCCAGAGCAAGTCTTCATGGCCAGGAGCTCTCCTGCGAGGAGCAGGCAGCTCGTGATGGGTGCAACACGGAGCAGACTGAGTCTTACCTCACATGACTGGATGCAGTGAATGACGGAAGGGTCTGGGTACCACCGCAGCCTGCCTGTGCACACAATATGCTGAGGAGGGAAGGAGAAAACCGTCAGGCAAGGCAGCAGAGGGAAAGCAACACAGCCACCCACGCTTTCCAGAGGTAGAGGGTCTCTTGTGCCACTGCTGGGACCCTCCTGTACCTCTGCCTAGCAAGAGACACTTGGAAGACCGTCAAGCCCAAGGCAGCTGTGCCTGGATACATTGCTCAAGGCAGATGCTAGGCAGACACACTATATGTCATTTATGTGTCATGTACATAGGCATGTATGTATACATCCCTATGTACATGACATTGTACATAGATGTCAGATACACAGCTGGGAGAGGATGGAGGAAGATGATGGGAACCACTGAAGTACCAGGTTTGGCTGGCAGTGCCACCTCACTGTGATCAACTTGGCCACCAGCTACTGCTGGGAGGAAGCTGCTCAGGACCACAGTGGGCTGGAGCCTGCAGTTACCCCTCCACGTGATGCTGGAGTCACCAGCTTCTCGTCCTTATGGGGTGGGGACTCATCTGTCTGCCATTCAGCACCTGCATCAACAAGCTCACTGACCCCTGTGCAGGTTCTGAGAACCAGGTCCCAGGGAGGACTTGCCCCCTTCCCAAACCTGGCCCAAAGCAGATACCCCAGGCTCCCATCCATGCACAGGGCTGAGGTCATCACTGGTATTTACAAGGCACGAACTTGGCTGCTGCTGCCAAGTGGACGCGAGAGTGAGATGTGGAGGGCTCGGTGGTTTCATCATGCTGGATGTTGAGCGGGGGTTTGTGGGGAGCACGCGTGATTACACAGGGGGGAGAAAACCCCACCACACATGCAATTTCCTCCTTGTAAAGCTCAGGCAGGCTTTGAAATCTGAGGCCCTGTAAAAAATCGACAGCTGGCCTGTGGAAGTGTCCTAGGATGCCCTCCATAGCACGGGAGTCATATGGAGGGGCATGTTAGGTTTGAAACGTGCAGCAGCAGGCACAACCGGCCTGGGGTAACTGTTTGGTTGAGGATGAGATGGGGCTGGGGGAAGGGGTGGTTCGAGGAGGGGCCTGGCCCTCCTCAGCCAGTGCAGACCCTGTCAGATGGTGCTGAGCCGTAGGATGCCATCTGAGCTAGCCAATTCCTGCTCAACCTGGGGGACGTTTGCATCCTAACCCCACTGCCATGGTTCATATGACATTGTGGAGTAGCTTAAATTATCATTTTAGCATACTCATGTTAGCACCCCTTATTCCAAGCTGGGAGGTAACGGCAGAGGGACAAACCTGCCTGGCTGTGGGATGCAATGAGCCAGAGCTGAAAGCAAAAATGGGACCGTGCTGTCCCCACAAGGCCCCTGCAGCTCCCTTGGTGGTTCACCCCATCCTCTCCATCCTCCTGGGAGTGCAGCAGCTCCTGGGAACAGCAAGCTGTTGGAGGAGCAATGTGGGTAAAAGTGGCAGGAGGGAAAACAAGATGGTCCAGGGAGAGACCTCCTGGCAAGGGGGAGCGCTGCTTCTTAAAATAATGCCTTCCCTCCCTCCCTCCCTCCTCCTCTTCCTCCTCCCTGCAAAATGCCTCCCTTGCACGAGAGCCCACAGTGGCGGGGAAAGGGAAGCTGAAAACCACTGCCTCGACAGGCCAAGCCGCCCGACCCAGGACTCCTTCCAAGGCTCGTGCTTAACCATTCCACATGCCCAGGGCGCCCTCACCCCCCCACACACACCCCCAGCAGTGATCCATCACGGGTCTGATTCAAGGCGATGTACGGTAGTATCCACAGGCACGATGCTGGGCCTCTTGTGGGTTCCCAGGAGGAGGGGAAAGCGTTTGGATGGGAGCGCTGGCTCCTGGGAAGATTGTTTGCTTTTCTTTGTTCCACCTCCTTCCTTATGCATCTTGGGGTTTGGTTTTTTTTTTTTATTTTAAGAAATATTACCCTGACGGAGCTGCTTTTTGGGAAATTTGTGCCATTAGGATCCAAACTATTTGAGCTATTCAAGCTGTTTCGCCTACAAAATGAGTAAGAGATGAAGAGGGAGAGGCTGCTCCGTTCCAGAAGCAGAGACAACTGGCTGGCCAGCGGGTCCTGGCAGCCAGAGACACCTTTCAGCTGATGGTGCCCTGCCTCCTCCCTGGCAGGGAGATGGCTGCTTGGGGTTGCATCGCTGCTGCCAAGGAATCTGGGACCCAGGCTCAGCTTTTTGGTCCCTCAGCATGCTGGCTGACAATAACAGCAGCTTAGCAGGTTTAGGCATGTGGCACGTCCTGAAAAGTCAGCGGGATCCCTGCATTTAACTTCATTCATTGCGGTATCCTGCGAGTCCTTGAAAGCTGGCTTGGGACCTGATAACTTGTGCTAAACTTCAGTACAGGAGAGCAGGAGGCAGCGCAGTAGTGTCCGCAGGGGAGGGAAGAGGAGGAAGAAGCTGGGGGAGGGGGGAACATGGTTTATGGGGAACAGCAGGTACCTCCAGAGCATGCAGCCTGGGCAGCTCCTTGGAGAGGGCCAGCCAGCCCCAAGTTCACTTATGCTTCTTGTCTTTCCAAGTCTTACCCTTCTTCACCCAAGACAAAGAGATTTTGGTTAAAAAACCCCACCACATAGAGAGGAGGAGGGCTCCCCTCTGTGCTGCCAGCAAACCCCCTGCTAGAGGAATCCATCTCTCCATTTACCTGGACTCTGGTGGGCTGCAGACGGTGATCCATTGTTTCCGCAGTTACGTTTTCAGGCAGTATGACGGGGTCACTGGGAGGTATGATGCAGGAAGGTACACACACAGCACCTGAGGGAGAAGAAAACACCGTGAGGACTTCCTTGGGAACCAGGCAACGATGAGTTACAGGAAGGCACCAGACCCAAACATGTAGGCCCCTCAGTGAGGGTGGGGCAGGAGTAGAGGAGACCTTCCCTAACCAGGGATGACCGTTCCTCCCCCAAATCCTAAGTTATGCAAAAGACAAGGAGCTGCGGCCAATTCCCTTCTCCCAGATGAGAGGAAAATTGAACATGCCCAGAGCGATGGATTCAAGCCCCAGTGGCAGGATATGGGATCCAGCATGAAAACAAGCCCAGCCTGGATGGTGTGGGATGTTTGTTGACAAGTGAGGAAGCATCTTTCATAGCTTTTCTACCACACTGAGTTTCCACTGCCTTGCTGTGACCCAGGAAGAAAACAAAGCTTCAAAAACCATCTTGGGTCTGGAACCAGGTGGACTTCAGGTCTGTCCAAAGCTTAACCTTAGCAGGCCCTACCCTTGGACATGCCACGGTCTGTTTTGACCAGACCCAGATGACTGTTGTAGGGTTTTCGGAGCTGTGTGGGCTTTGCTGAAGCATCCTGTCACGCAGGATGCCAGGTGAGATGCAGCGATTGTGACTGAGCATTGCAGCTTTTACTGAAAGCACAAAGCAACCGAGTCCCGCAGAAAGAAATAGGTGCTTTGGTCCCTCACCTGGTGGCAGTGCCCTGTTACACACGACTGTCACTCTGGCTTTTACCCAGGAGCTGCCACATCAACCCTGCAAACTGTCGGTAGCAAGTGGAGAGAGCACCATGGA
Organism: Hypotaenidia okinawae; assembly: GCA_027925045.1. NCBI lineage: Eukaryota > Metazoa > Chordata > Aves > Gruiformes > Rallidae > Hypotaenidia > Hypotaenidia okinawae. Next base: position 379,537 of record BSDF01000009.1, on the reverse strand, counting down.
GGGTAGAGAATGGGAAAATGACTGCAAGGGGCTGGGTTTGCCCTGGGGACAAGTCTCTGCTCCTTCTGAAAAGGGAGACACTTGTGCTGGAGCCAGTGTTAGCTTTGAGTCTCACCCATGACCACGTGCGCAAGGCTAAAGCTGCCTCTGGTGGATACTTTTTTTCATAGATTTAGTGGGGGTTGGTAGAAGAAGAAGAATCATCGTGATCTCCGGGGCTCTGAGAGGGCTGAGTCAACAACAGGTTTAGCTTTTGCCTGCCCTCACCTATGCCGTGCCCCTCTTCGCACTTGTACTCCACAGAATTCAGCTCGGGGGGCAGTGGGCATGTTCCCCATAAGTTCTCGCACAGCTTGAACTCCTCTGTCCATAAGCCCTCCTTGGTGCAGACAATGGGAACCTGCAAAGCAGAGGGAGAGCAGCCAGCGTTACTCCTAGCAGTGGCAGGGCTCACCCTGCTTGGATGCTATCCAGCTTTGGAGGCAGCAAAATACCAAGACCACTCCCTCCTTCCTGCCAGGGAAGCCCGGAGGGAAGCTTTCCAGGGCTTCGGGTTCAGCCATGGGTACTTTGCACTACCAACCTCAAAGCACATTGTTTTCCAGCCGCTGCTAGACCACGCTTCTTTTGACAAAACCCTTCTAGCAGGTTGGATGCAAGATCTGGACTCAAGAGTCTGGCAGGCAGCAGTCTCCACCCCCAGACAAGTTTCTTGGTCAGCAAACTTGCTGCAGTGAGGTTGCCCATCATCCCAGGTGAATACGCCTGCAGCAGTGCCCAAAACCTACTGGAAACCCTCTACTTTTGCTTTCTGACCCTTGCCACTGAGGACAAGCAGGCTTGCCTAGGTTCACCGATTTTTCGAGGAGGTATCATGGTGCAGGAGACCATCCCAAGTCAGTGATGCACCCTATGCCGTGGTCAAAAGCTTTGGGTCTGTGAAGCAGCTGCAGTTTGGTGGTACCAGGGCATTTGACATGGGGATGGCTGAGCTGCCACAGGGCCCTTCTGCACAGTGCACTGTCTTCTGGTGCACCGAAGCACAACACTTGGCTGATCTCTGCTTTCCCCCCAAAGTCACTCACCTGATGTCTCTGTGGCTCACAGTTGAGGACGCACTGGCTGTCCAGCTCGAAGCCTTGGGTACAGTTGTACATGCCCTCAAAGACAGGAGGGGGGCTCACACACCACAGGGACGCAGTGCCCCTCTTCCCACTGCCCGCTCTCCAGGCACTGGATCTTCAGGAACTTCCTGGGGAAACACAGACACAAAGCTGGGCTATAGCCCCCTCAAACGCACCCCAAATTTGCTGTACTGAGCACCCCCACAGAGGCACAAGCAACCTAGAGACATCTCTCCCAGAGCACAACCAAGCCCCGCCCCCCCATGTGGGGCTATCCTGTGCCATCCCACCCCTCACCACAGACAGGTCCACCATCACCCAGGACCTTTCCTTGCCCTCGGTGGGGAAGGCGGGGTGATTGCACTGATTTAGGAGCACTGGCCACTTTTTCCTTGCACTCAGCACCCCGTAGCTCCCTGCCTCTCATGGTGCCCCTAAACCATTCCTCTCACTACCGCAGCCCCCGCGGGTCCTGGGCTGCTTTGTCCCACTGCCAGTAGCTACATACTTTGCTGGATGGAGTGAGCCTCCACCAGTAAATCCTGCTGGCCTGCACCCAGCTCCTCCTGAGGCTCCTCTTTGTACTCCAGCCATATCTGTCAATCCCACTCTTGCTGAGGGTCTGTCATACCACAGCAGACCAATACCATCCTGGACTGCTAAAACAGCCCAGGCGTAAACTACTTGCCAAAAAACTGATGAAAAAGAAAGGAAGAAAAAGTGCAGGAGTGGAGCCCACCCACTTTTCAGTCTCTTGGCCTTGGCAGGGATGGAGACACCACATCCTTTGCACAGAGGCGTTAAAACCCCATGAGGCATGGGGCTAGCTGGGGACTGCTCTCAGAAAGGGATGTCACTACGACCCCAGAGACTGACACACAGTTTATGACAGTGCTGATGGGTTTTACCTAAGCCAGTGCTGATTTCTCTCTCCTTAATGAGACTTTTTCCCTCTTCCCTCCCTCCCATCCTTCCTTACTGGACAGCCTGCCTGCAGCTGCCCTCTCCCACCACTGGTGCCAGCAGGCAGGGCTCCAGGCTATGTGCAGAGGGGTTTACTGGGTTAGAGAACCCCCTGGGGACGTACTAAATCGCTGAGGTGGGCTTTGTGTGGGATGACCCGGCTGTGCCCCCAGTATTGGTGCAGGGTCAGATGACTTGGTGCAGAAAAGAGACCCCATCTGTATCCCACTACCAGGTCCAATGGCCACCCCTGTTACACTTCTGCTGGGAACTCCTGGACAGGAAATTTGGGAGCCTTTTGAAACACTCTCATCTTCTTTTGTTAATATTCGCAGCTCTCATTGATTCCCCTTCTCCCTTCGAAAATCAGGGATCTGTTTTTCCTGGAGGGAAAAAGGGGCAAAGGGGACAGAGGGATTCTGCTGTGGTGGATACAGGCTGCAGGGAAGGGGATGTGGCAGGTCTCTGTCCCAGCATGGCATTGCATCTTCCCCCCACCAGGAGCACAAGCAGCCATAGTGTAAGCCCGTCAGCAGCAAGTGGTGCAGCAAAGCTGCTCCGAGAGCATTGGCCTTGAATTGACCAAAGAGAACTGCAGCTACATAGGATTTGGGAAGGGTGGTATGGAAGAGCAAGTCTGCATCCCATTGTGGGCATCTGCAGTCTCAACCCACCAGTAATTTAACTCTTGTGGGAGCTTGCCCTGCTCACTGCCCTTCAAAGATGTTCTCACCTGACGTTGCCTCTTCCCATGCCCATGTGAAAGCTTTGCTTTGCCCACCTTCACAGGGGTATTCTGAGAAGCACTGATCCATGTTGGATGCATTTTCCCCTTCTTGAATTGCCTGGCGTACAAGGTGGGGTCCAGCTGAATGACTCGCCCTGGGTTAACCCAGTCACATTAAGGCGATAGGAGCAAACCAGGGGCACAAAGCCCTGCTGCAACAGTGATGTCTTGTGAGCTGAGCAAACTCCTTTACAAACCAGGAGCATCCCAGCAGCGGGAAGATCTGGGGACAGGAGCTGAATGGGGCAAGTGCACACTGTGGTAACTGCAGTTTGCACAGGTGCATACCATGGTTCTCAGCCCCATCATCTTTGCCGGGGCTTCTTGTTTTGATGTGGTGCTGGAGTGACCCTGATGTGGGGCCAGCACCATGCATGGCTTCTCCCACCTCTTCCCAGACCTGTATCCCTCTAGACATGGGTTGTGAAGCCGCCTTGGTCTGGAGGTGCCTCCCACTGCCAGCATCCATGCTGAGGAACTTCAAACAGGGCTGGCCTGGCTTGACCCTGGGGTGGAAGGTGGGATGTAGACCACCGCTGTACATATGAAGTGTGTGGTTTATGTTAAGGCACACAGAAGGAAAGGGAGAGGTTTTTAAAAAAATACAAACCCCCACAACCTCACAGCAGCTTGAAATTTCCAGACCCCCCAACGTCTTCTGGTCTGGGTTAGCAGCATTTCTTGAAGATTAACAAGGAAGCCAGGAAAATTGGAGTCAAAGCTTCCCCCTCCAACCAGGCGAGTGGATGCCTAATGGGTAGAGGAGGCAGGGGAGACGTCTGAGGCCAGCGAGGGCTGAGTCTGACATGAAGCTTGGAATGCAGTAGCCTGGCCAGGATCCAGCCCTGTACTGGGTCAGCTGTACATGGACAGCGATAAATGAGCATAGAGCTTCATCTTCCCATGGTGGGAGACTGAGGGCTTCAGAAAGAAAGGTGGGGGGTGGAAAGCAGGGAGATTGGCTTGGAAAGCCAAAGGAAGCAACACCAGCTTCATAGGAGCTTCTCTGCTTTGCTCCAAACAGCCTGGGCAATCTGGGCTGTAAATCTTCCATGAGAGACATTTGAGGTGGGGGTGATACAGGTCTCTGGTTGTCAGCCTGGCTTTACCTGGCTGCTCAGCTTCCTTGGTAGCCTGGGTGCTTGCCTTTTATCTGGAGGGGCCAGATGTGGGCAAGAGCAGCAAGTGTCCCACACCTTTACACCCACCACAGATGGTGCAGCGATGCTGTATGCTGTAAACTCCAATGCTCCCGGGTTAGGTGGTTCTGCGCTGCCCACTGCAATCTTTGATGTATTTCCAAGTTCCAGTCTGCTAAGTCTTTCCAGGCCATTTTCTTCTCTGCGTTCTTGAGCCTTGCCTCCCTCTTTTATCATCTCCATAGTCTGAACGGGGAGAGGAGGCGGAGGAGCTGACATATCTGAGGAAGCTTATCAGGGTTCTGGGCTTTGCTCCCCTGATCTCTGGTCAAAATGCAGGCTGAGACTTTCAAAGGTACTTTGAAAAGACCTGGGTGTCTGGTGGTTCTTTGCTTCATTCCCTCAAGCTAGCACAAGGGGCTCAACCCCTCACAAAGGGAGCTCTGGGAACCCAAAAATCTCAGAAGGAATCATCCTGCATTGGGCAAGTGAAACAACCTCTCTGCAGGGTTTTCAGTCCCCAAACTGAGATGACCCTCTCAGCATTAGTGTGCTCCTCTAAATTTGATCCTAGACATTTCTGTCGGAGAGCTGCTTCAGGTGGCACTCCATGGTGGAAGCGACAACCAGGACCAATGTGGGGCAATGCCCATTTTCCCCAAAGCACCCGACTGCGGACTTTCAGGCCAGCTCTTTTCAGTGCTGCAGGAGTGGACCATGCCAGATGTTGCTCCTTGGCTGTGTGTGATCCAAGTGGGTGGGTTGGTGCTGCCGTCAAACAGATGCTGCCCAAAACCAGACGTCCCATCACAACAAAGCATGGGTACACACAGGTTCCCCTCGGTACCATTATTTTGGGGTTAGACGTGAAGTAGCATGGCAGCTGGAAACCAGGCTGTTAGGTGAGTTCTCCTGACTGACAGCAAAGTCAAAGAAGGTTTACCCTTGGTGTCAGCATCATCAGTCAGATGATCCTGCCAGCAGAAAGGCAGCAAGCTTCTGGCAGGATCTTGATTGCACAGTCGACATTTCCTTGTTGACAAGCAATGATTACAGAAGGGCCTTTGTCCACTCAGGTTAATAGATAACAACATCTCCTCCAAGACAACAGATTTCTTCTTCGTCCCCTTTCTCTTCCACTTACACTACGGGAAATGAGTTTCAACTAAGACTGCAGGAGCCTTCTTAGTAAGCATCCTAACTGCCCCTGCAGTAAAATCTGACAGAAGGGAAGGAATCGTACAAGCATGCATGTCTAAGAGCATCTCATCTTGGACAGAGACAACTGGATCCCAGCCATGGCTAAAGCATGCATAAGGTGGGAACCATAGCCCTACCACATGAGGAGCAAAGCCCCAGGACTTGGGTTCTCAGTCCAGCTGTGGCAGCCATGGTGTTTTATGGAATCATAGAATGCATTAGGTTGGAAGGGACCTTTAACGGCCAGCTAGTCCAACCTATGCAGTGAGCAGCAACACCTTTAACTACAGCAGGTTGCTCAAAGCTTCATTGAGCCTGACCTTGAGTGTCTCCAGTTATGACGCCTCCATCACCTCTATAAGAGAGAGCTGAAGGGCTGACCAAAAAAGCATCCAGTCAGCAGACTGGGGTGAGCTCTTGCTCACTCATATTACAGCTTAAATGTCCTTGTCCATGGGACATGCAGAGCCACACCTGAAGGAAGCCCTTGAAGGAAATGACCAAGCTTCTTCGAACGGCGCTGTGAGAAGTAGAGAGTATCTTTCACGTAGCACCAGAGTGGGCTGATCCCCTGGCAACCCAGACACCCAAAGATGCCTCTACTCCTTCCCCAGAGAATAGTCTGAGCCCCATAGATGCTGGCAAGGCTGGGGGTTACACTCTCTCTGCTGTTCCCTGCTAAAAAGGCACAACTGCTGGAGCTAGAAGAATAGATCAAAGGGAGCCTGACTATATCTCCACGGTTGGGCCAGCTAAATGGCATAGGGATGCAAGAGTGTCAGCCATGGCTTGTGCCTGACTGTTTTTATCATAGAATCATAGAATGGTCTAGGTTGGAAAGGACCCCAAGGATCATACAGTTCCAACCCCCTGCCACAGGCAGGGACACCAACCTCCAGGCCTGGATCTAGACAAGGTTGCCCAGGGCCCCATCCAACCTGGCCTTAAACACTCCCAGGGATGGGGCACCCACCACTTCTCTGGGCAGCCCCTCACCACTTTCTCTCTGTAAAGAACTTCCCCCTAATATCTCATCTAACCCTTCCCTCCTTCTAATGTCTCATCTAACCCTTCCCTCCTTCAGCTTCAATCCACCTCCCTTCTCCTGACAGTGTCTGCCCTCCTGTTTCTCTGCTCCCTTCAGATACTGAAAGGCTGCAATGAGGTCCCCCCACAGCCTTCTCTTCTCTAGGCTGAACCAGCCCAGCTCCCTCAGCCTCTCTTCCTAGGGGAGGTGCTCCAGCCCTCTGATCATCTTTGTGGCTCCTCTGAACCCTCTCCACCAGTTCCACATCTTTCTTGTATTGGTGGCCCCAGATCTGGCCACAGGACTCCAGATGGAGACTTTTGTCCGATATACAGCACACAGAGAACTTTGCTTCCTTATGTCCATCAACACCTGCCCGGCACTAGGTCCTTTAGCAAGGCTGGTGCTTGCTGGGCTGTTGGGTGGCAGGCAGACAATAGATCAAGACCTCCCATTTTGCTGAACACAGAAAGACTTCAGAAGCCCCCAAAACCTGACGTTCAAATCATCAGCTGAGACCCTGCTCACCAGGAACCTGCACCTTACCGGTGCCAGCCCTTTTCAGAGCTCCCCACCACCTTCAACAACTCTCTTTCTCCGAGCAACCTCTCACTCTGGCATCTTCCATCCTCTGCCTGCCAGGGCTGGAACACCAGAAAGATTTCCAGTTACTGGCCCTTTCACTGGCTACATGGGTTTGTGTGGGCGCTGAGTGTACACACGGAGCTCCAGATGAGACAGTGACATCCCTGCATACGCTCCCCCAAGGAAAGGCGTCTGCTTTGAACACCACTGCTTGCGTGGCAGCTAATCTGCACCAGGAAGCAGTGAGATTTCTGGTCGTGGTCATTTTATTTTAACTTTGGGGTTGTTTTGGGGTGGGGCATTTTACTTACAGTAAAAAGATGGCGCTCCACCATCGAACTGTTAGTCAAATCCATAGTAATGAGAAAAGCAATTGTGAAAGCGCTGCGCCGGTGCTTTGCTATCGAGACGTGCACCACTGTGCGCGGTTTTCCTTGACTTGTGTCATGGGCTCTTCAGGCCCAGAGAGAAGTTGCACACACACACACACACACACACACATACAGAGAAGCTCTTGGGGACTCCCAAAGGGCATCCTTTTTACCAGCAGTCACTACAGCGTGACTGAGATGGCCTAACTTTGCAAGCTGAGCTGATCCGATTGCATGCTCAGTGCCTGAAATGCCACAGGCACGCAAGCCCCTCCGCAGTTTGCAAAGCGGTCCACATGATCACGGCCATAATCATAATTCCCTCGGTTCGCCTTGGACCCAGAAATGCTCCTAACACTGCGAAAAGCTGTTTACAGAAACCACTTCCTTCATTACAAGGCAAGAAATTTGGCAACTGCTTCTCAGCGCACAACAACCCTACCCCAGAGTGAAGCAGAGATGAAGTCTGCATCCAATTTAAACTGGAAGGGGGCATTAAACAATTAGCACATAATTACCTGATTTGGGCTAGCGTCAAGACTCTGGGGAGGACCAAGCCAGTGCCAGGGAATTTTTAGTGACCAAACCCAACAGGGACTTCGGCTGTAGGCGTCGCAGACAAAATGCTGCTTTACCCCCTGCCCCACTCCCCAGCATCATGACAGCGGCTGAGCGCTGGGCTGGTGAATCCCTGGGAATGTTCCCCCTTCCCCTGGAGCATTGGGGGACATCTCCCTTTGAAAAGCCAGTGCTCGAGATTAAATTTAGCCAAGACATGCAGGGGAGTAGAACGTCAACCCTGACAAAAAGGGTTTTATCACTTTTTAGGAGAGATGGGTGGCTCTGGGGATATTCCAGCATTTTATTACATGTGAATACCAAAGAGTCCGTGAATACTTCTGTACAGGCTTAATTTTCAGCCAGTGACAAGTGCGCTGAGGTGCATGGGAAAATCCATGTGCTTTAAGGTAAGGCGCTGAAGGTCCCCATGCATGCAACAAGATGCTGTGTCTTGTCTCCTCCTGCTTTCATCTAAGCTAGGAGAACATCTCTCACCTGACCAAAGCAAGCCGCTTTGCCTCCTACCCACTGGATCAGCTGTTTGAGCCCACTGCTCTACCATCTCCTCTTCTCCCAATGTGAGCAGGGAAGAGAGGAGGGGGGACATGGTGGTAACAGATCTGCCACGGACTTACTTCTTAGGCTTGCCTGCCACGTTCTCAGTCACATGGTACCCAGGCTTGCACTTGTAGCGACAGACCGAGCCCACGTCGTGGTTCCCCTCCAGGCACCGTGGGACCAGGAGCTTGGCGTTGGCCACCATGGGAGGTGCGTCACACTCCAGCTTGCAGTAGGCTTCAGGGAGCGACCAGAGACCATCCTCCAGGCAGGTCAGCCACTGGTTTGTTCCTGACCCCAGAAGAGAAGCCGTATGTTGGGGTTACAGCTAGCAGAGCCCTGCTGAGGAACACTCAGAGCAACCTGCTAAAGCCCTCCTGTTTAGAGTGGGTACTTGACGCCAAGGGAGACGTCAAATATGAAGACTACAGACTTGGTGAGGCTGGGACAGAAATCCCTTGAGTGCAAATAGAAGCAGGGAAGGTACAATTTCTAGGGGATGGAGAAAGGACTTTGGTTCTGCAAATCTCCCCAGACCTTCCCTTTAAAATTCCACTGCCTGGTGATGTGTCAGGATAGCCTTCAGCAGGCTGGTGGCTTTTGTGCATGACACCAATTTGCAGTATTTCACTTAGCCCGTATTCATCAACCCCAGGCGCACTGGGGTTTTTTTAAGGGATCTCTGCTCTGCCTACAACTGCTCCTGGACCAGGGACAAGACCATGCCTCCTCTCAGCGCTTGCGTTCCTGGTGGGCCAGCGCTACCAAGGGTCACCCCCTGCCTCTGAGCACTATGCAATGCTTTCCTTGCCTATTCTTAGCATTTATTAGCCTTGAGAGCCTGTCCGTAAGGGTGCGAGCCTTTGGGTAAGTACAAGCATCAGGCACATCCCTGCATTGACAGCTCAGTCAAGTTGGCTAGATCTCTTCGAGTTTACCCGCGTGGCTCAAGTGCCTTGGCTGAGCACCACCAGCCACCGTGTCAGCCACTGGAAGTCACCCAGGGTGCTCCACCAAAGGGGACAGACACCTTCTCATCAAGTGAGCCCATGGCAAGCCTCCCGTTGACTTCAGCAGGAACCAAGAGGTGGCTGCGAGGAAAAGATCAGATTAAAGCCCTGCCCTCAGCTGACATGCACAAGGCTTGTGCAGAGTGTGGGTTGTCAAGTTGCCGTTCACACACTCCCCCTTCGATCAGCTTGTGCTGGGGATCTGCTGGCACCCCCAGCTGTGAAAGAAGACATTAATTACTTGCTGGTTTTGCTTCTTAGATTTAACTTTAAAAAAAAAAAAGTAAATGATATTCATACATTTTGGCTATAAATGTCTCCATAAAATAGGGCACCCATTAAAATGATTTGTTGTATGTGATTGTTCAGAGCAAAGATGCTGGGTGGAAACTCACATAAAGTCCCAATGCTTGAAGCTGTCAAGGCAATGACCCCTGAAATGCCATCCAGCTCAGCCCTGTATGGACAGGAACAGTAGCTCTCTTTCTCCGACTTGGCTTAAAAAACATTCCTGCGGCTATTGATGGAGTCGGCAGAATCAAAGCCAGGCCATGGCGTGTCTGGGTGGTAAATATCTTCCAGGCTGCCCTGCTGCTGTGGGTATCACTCCCTATGGCTTTATACAGCCCCAGGACTACCAAACCATGCACTTTCCCACAGCCACTAGGCACCAAGATGTCTTTCAGCTCTCTGAAGTTCTCTCTGCCTGTCCATGCTGGTTGCCCACATGCTTCTGGAGGCTGCCAGACCTCACCAGCTAATCAGGAGAAGGCATCCCTACACCTTGAGGTGGATGGATAAGGGCTGTCAGCCTGGGGACAGGAGTCAGAGAGAATTATTCCTACACTATGGTATCCCACTTAAGGGAGATGGACACCCACCATTTCAGGAGGTCTCTCAAGAGCCCACCTGTCTGCAGAAAACTGGGACAACTAGGAACTTTGAAGTGACAATGCTCTGAAGTGTTTGGGACAGGCGTGAAAAGGTGGAACAAAACAGGGAGAGTTAAATCCCTCAGTGCTCTCGACTGTACCTTGAAGCTTGGCTGGGTGGATACAGGAGAATGAACATCTCTGCAGGTACGTGGTCCCCTTGGGGCAGGAGAACTCGGCATAGTACACGTGGGACTGGTCAGGGACACCACAGTCGGCAGGCTCACAGGTCACAGATCTGTCCCATTGCCCTGAGCGGCATGTCAGCACCGCTTCCTGCTGCAGAGAATACAAGTCTCCATCAGACCCCTGGAAGTGAGCTTGAATCAACTCAGTTTACCGCCACAGCAGCAAGGGATAGCCCAGGTTTCAGGACAAGGGGAGCTTCCCCCAACCTGTCCTTTCTCCCCACACTGGACACCAAGTCACGATCCCTCTACCTGTTTGCAGGGCGATGTTTGGGGTGTGGAAGCTGTGAATGGCCCTTGAGGTAACAGGCAAGCCAGTGGCATGAGAGACCTACTAAAGCTTGGTCAGTAACCTCGTGCCTCCAGGAACGGCCAGCTGCATGCACGCTGCCTGAGCACATTATGGGGAAAAGGGAAGTCCCTTCAATACACACGATGATATCTGGAACTACAAGTTCTTCCCAGTTCTGCATGCTGCAATTTTCTTCCCTACAAGATCAAACCTTACTTTAGCCGTTGACGGGCAGCTCTCCTGTTGATTGTTTTTCCCCTAAAAGCACTGATTCTCTCATGCCCCAGCCCACAGACCCCACTGAGACTACATACAGGCATACCCCCTCTTCCACAGCTCGGGGACTGCATGAGAGCCCAACCACCAGTGGTCCCACCACTAAATGTGATCAACATGTGACTCCATCAAAGCAGAGTGGTGGATGATAGGGTGCCATGAGACAGCCTGTGCTGTGGTAAAAGATGTCCCTACCCATGGCAGCAGGGCTGGATCAGATCTTTTAAAGGCCCCCTCCAACCCAAACGGTTCAACTGTTCAAACCCCAGCCCAGCAGTCCTCAGATGGGGACAGCAGACCAAAGAAGTGTCTTTCAACTGCTCCTATGCCCCTTTACTCACCAAGCACCACTACTCTGCTTGTACAATCAACTCTGTGACCTCATCCTCCCAGCCAGTGTGTTTTGATGGAACCTGGACACAGTGGCTCTGAAGGACATCGCTGAATTTAAGGTGCGCAGCAAGGTCACTGTGTAGCTGAACCAGGCTGAGAGGATGGTCAGGGGAGAGCTGCATGCGTTTCCTCAACGTGCCTCAAAATGTGCAGGGTTGCACAGCCAAGCCAGTAAGACCATTTGAGGGCTCAGGACAGGGCACTTGCAAGCTGCCATCTGCTGTGACAGCCATGTGGTGAAGCTCTGTCCAGAAGTTTCCCATCTCATTGCCAAATGCGGGGAAACCATCATTCTGTGCGGTTTCATTTTGGAGGAGAATGGGAACATTTTGTTTTCCCTGGGCATGCTTTGGCCCATGGAGTCACGCAGCTGTGTAATTAATACCCTCCCCAGTGACGAGGGGTCAAAGCAGAGCATTCCCAGCTGTCCTACAGCACTTTCCAGTGCCCACCTCTCCTTCAACAAGCACAGCACGTGAAACCCGCCTGTCAAGCATCGCAAGCACCTGCAGCTCTCCAGGGGCATGAGAGGTCTGTCCTGCTGACACAGCCTGGCTCGCCTCCATCTGTCTGGCCCTTATATGAGTTCACAGCTCTTGCTTGAGCTGGTGGGGAACCAGCTCAGCCCTGAAGACTCCTGATCCCCCTTCCAGAAACAGCCTAAGGATAGGACACACAACCCTGCCGAGATGACTGCCCAGAACAGAGGCAACTCGGCTTCCAAGGACACATCGATCTCAGGTCTCCTTGGTCAACTGCTAAGAGCCGTGCTGGCTGGCAGCTTTTAGGAGGCATCCCCCAGCCCTCTGGAAAGCAGGACAAGCTCTTTCATGGTGACCTCTGTGATGTCCTGCTGGTGTGGGCAGTGCTATTGCAATGCAACACAAAAGAAGAAAAGCTCTTGTCTCTGTTGGCTGCCTCTAAATATAGTTGCTCTGCAATGACTTCATTTTTTCCTAGGCCACTAACTTCAGCTTTGAAAGAGAAAACATCCCAAAGATGTTTAACTCTCCCAGCAATGCCCATCTGAAGAACGGAAATGTCCATCTTTCCCTCTGTGGGAGTGCATCACCCTGGCTCAGGACATCCTCTACAGCAGCAGCTGTTGGCCCCACAGAGCCATGGTCTGCAGGTAGCACCAGGCTGAGGCATCTGGGAGATTGGGTTCCTCAGAGCAGGGCCACCAGCACAGAGGTCCAGCACCAGAGTCTTCACTGGGCTGAGGTTTGTTGGAAGAGCAGCGAGGAGGTCAGGGTTGGAGGAACAAGGTGTCCTGGGGTCACTCCAACCACATTGGTGTGGTTAAACCTTTCTTCGCTAGCAGTCAGTCCAAATGAGGTCCACTCACCTGTGTGGAGGCCAGACTCTTCCCATTGCTGGAGTGGAGAACGAAGCCCTTTTCGCAGGCAGCAGTACAGACCATGTGCCTTGGGCCCTCAGAGGTGCAGTTGGGGGTGGCAGCATGAGCAAGCAGCGGTCGTGTGCAGCTTCCTGATCCTGCACAGGCACCATGGACACAGCTATGGAAGAGAAGAGGGAAGGGATCAGCAAGCGGTTTCTGCAGCATGAAGAACCTGTGTGGGATGCTCAGCATGTCACGTGTGTCTACGGAGATGCACACCTACCCCTTAGGCCCAGCTTCTTCCAGGCCGGAAGTCTCCCAGTGAAGATGCCAGGAGGGTACCTTTTGACAGCTCTGCCTTGGCTGGACCTCAGCCCAACCCCAGCACATGTCTTCCCACAGACAGTTGTGTCCAAGGAGGCACAGGCCAACAATGCTCCTTCCAAAAATCTGTGCTGTCCGGTGGGGCTACTCCAGCTCCTCCGGCCCAGGGTGCACAGGGTGCACTGCGCAGTACACCACCTGTACACCACCTGGCACCAAGGCAGGCTGTGGGGCTCAGCAGAGGTGCAACAAGGGAGCAAGAAGAGGAAGGTGGTGGGGAGAAGTCCAGCAGAAAGCTTATCCAGCGAGGCCACAACTCTCCCACAGCCAAGGTGGGAAAGCTGATCTCAGACAGATGCACGAGGAGTAAAAGCTATAAACAACAGTCATTGTATCACCTTCCTGAAAGCAAGGTCATCTCTACCACATGACAACTTCTCATTTCCTAGATGCTCAAGTCATACTGGACACCAGAGAACTTGTAGCAAGAGATGTCCTGAAGCTGTCTCCTGGGTTGCCATAGGAAGTAGAGGCACACGTGTGATTGCAGACGGTCACATGTGTATGTAGTCGGCTCATGGATCTCTTGGGCAAGCGTGTAGGGACAGACATCAAACAGCAGATGTTGGACAGCAGGAGATCTGCACTTTCTGAAGGCAACCCATCTATGAGACAGTCTTCCAACTACACGTAGTCACCTTTTACAATGATAAAGCAGGGGAAGAGGTGCTCTGACTTCAGTTGATAACTGGGAAGGGAAGAGAAGTGTACCCAAAGGCATACCCTTTACTCCCAGCTCTGCACAGGGCTACTGATGGCTATCATGTGCTGCGTTTCACTGGGGGGAGGCAGAGGCTGCCTTTGCCTCTTGCATTTTCTCAACCTCCTCAGCCAAGGATGCACAGCAAGAAAGCCCATGACTGACACACATTAAAAAAAAAAAAAAAAAAAAGTAAAAAGAAAAAAAAGAAAATCAGTGCTGACATGGACGTTAAGGGAACACAATGTGCTGTTGACTCTGGACAAGTCCACTGAGCCAGAGACACAGTGGAAACCTGCAGGCCACATCCCTGAAAGAGCTGGTGGGCACGGGAGGGGACCACAAAGGAGAAGGAGGAGAAGAAAGGGGCTGTTTTTTCAATGCAGACCTGTTTATGAAGTGAGAAATGGTTTCAGGGCAGCTGCTGCAAATTCTTTCACTAGCTTATATTTCCATTTGCTTCCTTTTTAAAGAATTTGTTTTATGAGCACAGCGTTTGTCAGGTCATTAGCTTCTGAGGGCATCTGGTACCAATTGTAGCCCTCTCCCCTCCCCTCCCGCAGTCACCTTCTCCAGGCAGTTGCTTTGCTTCCTGCCTGTGCCCCCATTGCATGCACGCACACACGCTCCTGTCTTCCAACTCCACCTCCCTGTGACGGAGCCACTGTCCTAAACCTCCTCATGTGCGTGTCTCTACCCAGGCATGTGCAAAAGGGACTGAGCTGCTCTTTTTCAGCCTTGCTCGTGCCTCCCTTCCCCTTCCTCACCAGCTACAGGCACTCAAGGAGCCGCAGCTGGTCCACAACATCCCTCCCGCCGTGGTGCTGGATGCTGCATCAACACACCACACAGCTAGAAAGTCCTTATCCCTTGGACACCTCCAGGCACATGGAAATGATCCAGCCAAGTTTCAACCCACATGCTGAGAAGCAGGGCTGGGACATCAGCGGTGGGTTCACCAAGCAGCTGTAGTCTACAAGGCAAGAGTTGTGTAACCACACCAGGACCCCAAGACCCCTAACTTCATCTGCTCATGAAGTACAGAGGGTGTGCTCATCACAGGGCTGGTGGCACCCTCAGGATATATGCAGCCAGGCAAAGGGCTTGGTTGGAGCAGCTTTGCTGGAGACACAGCACATTGTTTGGGGCAGCCTCAGCAGTTGGGACAGTGCTGTTGTTAATTAACAATTAACATACTCATCCTTTTCAGTGCTTCTGGGTATGTTTTGGGTTTTCAACCACTTTGGAAACATAGCCAGCAATGCTGGCATAGAGTAGATGGAGAGATCAGCAAGTTTCTCACTGGATTATTATATATGCAAAATGAATATATAGATTATTAATTGGTAATTATAGCTCAAATTGCCCCAGGGGAGATTTAGGTCAGATATCAGGAAGAATTTCTGTACTGAAAGGGCTGTCAGGCACTGGGACAGGCTGTCCAGGGAGGTGGTGGACTCACCATCCTTGGAGGGATTTAAGAGGCACTTAGATGAATTGCTTGAGGACATGATCTAGAAGTGGACCAGCAGGGTTAGGCTGTGGTTGGACTCCATGATCTAAAGGGTCTCTTCCAACCCAAGTGATCCTATGATTCTGATACCAAAGTCTTTCTCTTTATATACACACATGTGCACATTCTTTATGGGCATATAGATAAGATTTTATAATTAGCTTTCTTTTTGCCCCCAAAGACGACGAGCTCATCGCCAATGTCTCTGTGACTACCACCATCCTTATCCCACAGGTAAATACCCACAAGGGTTTTATTTTGGAAATGATCTGAGACCTATCAGTTCCAGTTAGGAGAAGCTGACCTCATCCTACACGTAAGCTTTGAAGTCTGGTGCTGCTATTGTGGACCTGAAGAGGGGCTCACAGCTCTGAGGGCCATCAGCTTTGCTCAGGTCAGTAAAAATATCTCTGTATGTATCCTCTCCACTTGCAAACTGCACCTTGATCACTCCCTTTATCGCTATCAGCATCATCATAACTACCACCTCTATGCTCTGGGCTGGGACACTTTAGCCTGATGCTGTACAAGTGCAGGACAACAACAACAACAACAGAATAATTTAAGGAAAAAGCCATGTAGCCTGGCCCCATCCAGAGCCACATGCCTTACCAGGGTTTGGGTAACACGATGGAATAAATCACTGCTCCCAGCCGCTGGAACACCCTAACGAAGGTTGGACAAGGAAATAGTGGAGCCAGCCCAGTTCTGATCTCAGCATGAAGGAGCTCTTTCTCCTTTTGATGATAAATGAAATTCCTGTATCACAGCTGCAAACTCCTGACATTTGGCCATTCCTGATTCAGGCCGTACAATATGTAAGACAAACCAATTTTTTTCTTTTAATTTTTTTTCCCTCTGTGTGAAACAAATATAAAAAAAAAAAAAAAAAAAATCTCCATTTTTATCTCAGAATCCTTTGAAGCTCCAAACTAATGATTTGTCAACAATGTTTTTACAAAATACTGAGGTTTTTCCTCCTAACTTATTCCACGTCAGCACCAGCTCGCATGATTTTTCTGGGCTCACCAAAGTCCCATAACTTACACATCAAAGAAAGTTTCAGATCTGGAAATTTGTGAAATTCTGCCTAGTGATGATCCTAACTGCTTGGGAACGATAAGAGCTTTGTTCTGAAATGGGAATGATTCTGCAAAGTGGAGCAAAGCTTTTCCTTTATGGTCCCTTCACCCCTTCGGAATAAAAGCAGGAGGCAGTGTGACAGAGGTCTCTGAGGCAGAGGTGACAATGCTGGTTAGGGAGACATCATTTTTGTCATGACAAAACCCCCCAAAAAGCGGAAATTTTGCATTTTACAGTGATTATTTCACAGAACCCAGAAAATCCTGATGGATTTACCCCAGTCAAGCTAAGCCAAGCCAAATACAGTGCAGCTGCCTAAAGCATAATAAATCACCCGTTACACTGCTGTAACATCTACTCAAGCTCTCAGCCCAAGGATTGCTGCTAAAACAGCCCTTATCATCAAGCTCCAACTCCAACAGGGGAAAATTGTTGTAAGGAGTTCATCACATGGTGCAAATTTTTGGGGAAAGGGGGTTATGGGAGATGTTGATGGAAAGGTAAGCGTTCCAGCCAAATCTCCTGAAGTTAAAAGTAGTTACTAGATGTACTCTGGTGAAGCCTGGATTGTAGTACCTAACATCAGTGAGATAAAAGATGTTTACCCCAATGTGGTCTAGCAGAAGAGAATAACTAGGAAATGAGAAAAGGTGCTTTGGAAACAGTTGTGAATTTCTCCCTTTGGGCAGGTTTCTTGTGGAGGGGAAAGGTCTTGCTTTTCTAGTAAATCTGATGGCAACTATGCTTGTGGGAGCAGGCCATGTGTACAGACCCAATGGTGGTGATGCCTCTTGATTATGATCTTTATTGAGTCTGCCACACCAAGATATGTTTGTTTCTGTATGTGACTCCCGAAGAAACTTGGCCAAGAAAAAAATAATATCCCTCTGAGTCATCCACTGCTATCTACCTCACAGAGAGAGAAAAGGCAGTAAGACTTCAAGAGGCCTGTTGGCCCCGCCATAGCTGTAGAGGCAAAGGAAGAAAAGGAAGCAAGAGTAAATCAATCTTAGTATGCTTCCAGACAGCTTGTTTCCACGGGCTTTTGTTGCTTGCTACATGACAACAGATTTACAGAAGCACAGAAAGCAAGGCTGAAGGGGATATCAGCTGTCCTATCTCAGCTTCCCAACCTGAGGCAGAATAGACTGTGCCTTCATCACTCCTAAGAGGAGCTGGCCTGACTCCTTGCTGGAGGCAGATGGCCCACCATGAGAGCAGCAGGCAGGTAGGATTTATCTGCCAGTATTCCTCAAAGGTGCATATTCAGTTATCCCAAAGCCCACCTTTATCCACGTTCAACCCCACTGGCAACATGCTGCACCTCATTTCTCCTCTCTTGTCTAGAGGAATTAACTTCTGATCCACATCCATCACCAAGAAGGTTGCAGAAATAGAGGAAGGATTTCAAAGGGGACCTGCAAGCAGAAGCCACAGCTAGACTGCAAGACCTATGCTGTGAGATTTGAGGAGGAAAAATTATCATGACTAAATATCTCATCACCCTGTGCAGACACATACGCACAGAAGAGTCTGCTGGAAGGAGGCATATAGACCTTTCTGACAAGGATGGAGTGAAAGCACGACTTTCATCTTCAAATCAGGGGCAACTTCTCAGCAGAGAAGGTTACTGGGTATAAGAATAGCTCAGCAGGGGTGGTGGTGGACTCATCACATCCTGCGGCCTGTAATGTGAGATAAGAGAACCTTCTGAAGGACATGTTTAATCCCAATTCCTTGAAAAATGCTAGTGCTGCATGTGACATTAAAGAGGGCAGGGCAGAGAGGGGCAGACTGGCTGCAGCAGTACACCAAGGGCTCTGCAGGCAAACCTCAGGACTTCCAGCACTTGCTCTCTTCTTCACTGGACACAGGAAGGACAGGAGGTTTTGTGTGAGCCACATAGTGTCCATACTTGTAAAGACAATAGAGAATCAAGGTCAAACTTCAGAGTTTCACCCAGAGCTATTCTAGGGTCAGGCAGGAAATCTGCCTGCACTTTACACTGCTGCTCTGTGCTGTAACTAACCTTCTGTCTTTCCATGGCTGGACCAGGTTTATCAGACTGGGTGGCCCTGTCCATGAGGTGACACTCAAGCTCAAACTGATGAGAAACCATTGTGTTGGGAGATGTTTTCTTCTAGGTGAGACTGGCTAATCTCAGGGAAAGGCAGAAGATGCCTTCAAAAAAACCCATCCACTTACAATACGTTAAATCAGAGAAGCTGACTGGGCTGCAGAGAGTAAACAGGATGGGGCAGCTCAGGAAAATGGTGTTGGCACCTCCAAGGGTTTCCCATGTCACCTTCTAGTTAGACAGCAAAGCCACCAGTTGAAGCATATGATCAATTCCTACAGTAGAGCCTTGTCCTTCACTATCCATCAGCCAGTCAGGGACCCACAAGAGAATTGCCAGGGGTCAACTTTGCTTCTGGAGGAGAGACACCTTGAGAGGTCTTAAGGACTGACCCAAAGGCTGATGTGAGCCCAGGCCCTAGGAAAGGTAGTGATCAGGACCCAAAGCCTAGTTCTTGAGAGCATTCTTCCTCCAGGCCAAGGAAAGAGGATGTGCACAGCCCAGTAGAGACAGGACCTGCTCTGATGGGCCTCATGCTGCACCCAGGAGGCTGTGTTTGCCTAGGAGAGGCAGGGAGGCAACTCCCAACGCTGGCTGTGCACACAACAAGAGCTTGAGTAGACACTAGCTGGGAGGACAGAAGTGGGTATTGAGGGATGTCTTAACCTGAGCGTTTCTCAGCCCATCAGGGGTGACCTTAGGACCCCAAAAAAACAATCCATACGCTTTGTCCACAGCACCCAACCTAGGTCAGCAGGAAGGATAGGCAACACCAGCATCCTCTACCCAGGGTGCCCACAAATTTTCACACCAGCACAGACCCAGCTCATAACTTGACCCTGCATAAACTTAGCACCTGGAAGCAGGAAACCAAGCAAACCAGATAAAACCTCCTTGGCTGGCACCTACTTTCCATATAAAAAGGAATCTAAACCAGACTCCTCTGGGGACATTAGACCCACATTTGAGGGACCAGAGAAGGGCACCCACATGGGAAATAAGAATGCAATGCTGGTTACATTGCATAGCACCTTCCCTGTGAACTTGCCAAAGCATTTCCTAGCACATGCTGGGAGAAAATAAAAGCAAACTAAAAATAAACCCAGGCTAAATGTAGCCCCAGGTCAGTATATAGCCTGGAAAAACCAGGAGGGACTGAGGCTCAGCTTTCTAATACAGAGGGAAGGATTAAAGCCAGAGAGTTTTGAGTTTCCTGGGTGGAAACCAGCTAAAAATCCCACTTCTTCTCAACCTCATAAGGTTGTGCTGGGGTATGGAGAGCAACGCTCAGCCTCAAGCTGCTTGCAGAGAGGATAGGAGTTCCCAGTGCTGGTAGCAGGGTTGTGAGGGAGAGATGCCATGCCACTTTGGTCTGCAAATGCTCTTCCAAACTTCCTTAAGTGCAGTTGGAAGGAGGAAGCAACCCTCTTCAACCCCCCCCCAAAAAAGAGAAAAGTTTAAAAGTGTACTTTCCTAGCATCAACTGCCTGCTGCATCATGACCTGGAGCTGGCTGCACTTCATCAGCCAAAACACTATCACTTTGTTTTAGTGCAAAGCACTTCTGAGTTCCTTTGAGATGAAAGATGGTACAGAAATACCAAGCCATCATATACTTGGTCTAGAAACGCTCATTGCCAAAATAATGGAGTCAGGAAACCTCATTTCTTTGTTGCTTTTGTTACTGTCCCTCTCCTGGGTTATTTTAGGAAAGCGCTCACGTGCACATGCTGTGTGGATGAGGTCAGGTGCGTGCGAATGGTCGATTCAGTTCTGCACAGGAATAACACTGATCTGTGATCTTTTACAGATGGATGCCTGTAGACCTCTTAAGATTTTATATTCCTGGAATTTTTTCCCCCAGTCTCCACCTGCCTTATATGAAATGGATTATTAACCCTTAAAATTAAAATTACCGTTGTCTTAGAGATGAAATAGGGGTTTTTTTAATGAAATAGGGTTTTTTAAGTATAATAAATGTTGAGTGCTTGGATGTTTCCTGACTTAAGAGGCAGATCCCTTGCTGTTAGAGAGGCTAGTGGAGGCTGTAAGCCTAACACCACCCACCTCTAAATATTCATGCCTTTCGTCCAGGAAAGCAATACTATAAATAGTATCTCTTACTCTGAAAACTCAGGGCGGGAAGAGGGGATCAGATTTACTCTGTGTGTTTGCTACGGGCATGTGTGTAACTCCAGTTTAGCATGCTGTGGTCAAGCCAAGGCCAGGGAGATGCAGGATGACGGGAAGAGGAGAAGGAGATGTGAAGATCATGCCCCGACCATGCAAAGGGGCCAGCTCTCAGCTCTGCGAGCTCTGGCAGTACATGAGCTAGCTTGTGTTTCAACTCTAAGGAGACTTTTCAGAGGAAAACCATGTACCTTCCCTAGTGATTTGTCCCTGTGTGAGCATCTCCCCATCTGCATCTGGTGAGCCTGTTCCTCCTTGGACAGGGAAGCTCTCAAGAAAGGAGGGAGCAAAATTATTTTTAAAAAGATGACAAAGTGTAATTGAAAAACCACATCAGTTGGCTGGGGGCTTAGAAGCATATGTGTACATAGCTGTAAAGGGCTACCAGGAGGAAGCAGACTGCATTTCAGGGGGACACTGATCCTTTAATGTAAGGCTGAGAATACTGTTTATATGTTGACTCATGAAGATTTATGTTTCTGTATAAATCACATGCACTTAAAAAAAAAAAAGAGGGGGTGCAAAAAGCAACTCCAGGATATTCACAGCTTCCAGAGCTCTACATAAATCAATTGTACCACGATCCCACAAGCTTTTAGGCAAACACGTGCTCACTCACTCATTCTTTATCCGGAATGTTTGTCCATCCAGAGCCATCAACAGAAGAAAAATGACAGTAGCAGCGATGGGATGACTGTAGCCAAAGCCTTTCAACTCTTAATGTCCCCTCAGCTCCAGAAATGTTTGGACCCAAAAAGAGAGATCAGTATTCCCAGTGGTGTGGTTTGAGTTACTGGCTGAAGCAGAGCCCTTGGATCAGCACGCTTGTAACTTCAGGGAGCCGAAAGCAAAGCCAGGCTTGGCAGGTCTGGTTGTCATCAGCCCCGCCACCCTTCTAGGACAGCGCTGAGCGCCATCCTTCCACTCCTCCTCGGGCCTGTGCCTCCACTCAGCGTGGGGAGAAAGAGCTCTACCTTGTTTATTTAGTCTGCCTTGGACCACAGTCCTTCCCCATCCCAGCATGACCCACTCGGAGCACGGCACCCATCCCTCAGACACCGCCTCTTGTTTGCTGCTTTATGAAGACAGATGGATGCCTGCAAGTGTGGGATGACAGTGAATCATAGTGCCGCCACTACCGGTATTATTGTCATGATGGGAGCAGAGTGAGACTTAGTCAGGAGCCTAGAGTGGAAGGGGAGCCAGCACAGGGAGGAGGAAGAGGACAGCTTCGTCCCACCTCCTGCAGTGTGAGGAAGGCTGGGGTGGAGTCAGACAGAAGATACATATATTTCTAAGTTTCAGGCTCAGCAGCAACCCTCAGCGGTAAGTCCTGAACAGAGGGAGCTAGGTTTTCCCACCAGGGAATGGTGCTTCAATGCAGATTGGTGCAGATGCACAGGCCACATGCAAAATCTGTTTTCCTACCTTCCCCCACCTGCAGCAAGATAAGCAAATCAAGTCTTGTTACACCAGATTTTCCAACAGTACCTCAAAAGCCACCTGAGAATAGTCATGAAGCAACTCAGCAAGTAGATAAATACTCCAGACCTGAAGCACAGAGCCCCCAAGAAGGGCTTTGGGTGCTCATGGAGAAGTGCCCCAAGAAGAGCATACCTGTAGCGCTGGTGGCCATGTCCCTCCTCATGTTGTAGGAGGCAGGTGGTGGGGTCAGAGCCAGGCTGACTTAGTGTCTGCAAGGCCACGGCTGAGATGCCCACAAGTGGGGAGGAGAAGTTGAACAGCACTGAAGCAGCAAAGCGAGATGGCTTCTCCTGGCTGTGGGTCACATTGATGACAAGTGGGTTGTGCTGGCATGACAGCTCATGCATCCCTGTGAGATGGGACAGAGAAAGAAACCACTAGCTCAGCTCCAGGGATATTTTCCTCAGCTTTTTGATTTACCTCTTGGGCTCCCCAACACATTCCAAAAGGCTATCTTGAGAAGCTGAAGATGCTGGAGGGGAGGACAGGGGACACCAGCACCCAACTCAGGAAGGGTCACAAGGACCACGGGGGCTCCTGGTATACCTGCCAGGATGGTATGGACTGCTGCCACAGACCATAGGTGCTCACCCAAAGAGCGGTTCAGTCCATCTACATCGGTCAGCTGGACAGTCACTTGCAGCTTGTGCTGGTTGCTTGGGATGGTGCCATCAGAGGCCAGGAAGACAAGGAGGGAGGTGGGCACCGCGGGTCTCTCAAAGCACACCTAGGCAGGAGGACAAGAGAGATCCTGAGGGCATGCATACCAAACACAGCCTCTCAGAGTCTGTACGTGCAAGGGTTAGGGAAGAGGGAGCAGGAACAGGGCTGGCGGGGGGACCGTTGTCAGAAAGTGCAGATGTGCAGGGCAACAAAGGGGTGGGAAGAGAGAGCAGAAGGAAGAAAGGGTGCGGGAACATAGTCCTTCCCCTCCTAACGCCCCTCCTCCCTTTCACTAGCCTTTTCTGGTTATGTTGTCTTCCCCGCTTCCACATTTGCTGCTCTTAAAATTGAGCAATGCCCAAGATGGATAGGGCACTGGGCAACCTTGTGTAGCTCCAGGCCTGGAAGTTGGTGGCCCTGCCTGTGGCAGGGGTTTGGAACTGTGATCTTTGGGGGTCCCTTCCAACCCAGACCAGTCTATGATTCTAAGACCTGGATAACTCCTGCTCTGCTCCACCTTCATCACGCAACTCCAACCTCCACAGTGTGGGTCAGGCAAGCAAAGCACCCAGAGAACACAACTACCAGACCTAACACTAAATATTTCTATTAAAAAACAAAACAAAGACCAGCCCCAGTACCCAGCATCACTGCAAACTGTCTGTCAGCCAACATGCAGACAGATTTGTGGGAAAAAGTCCTGCCTGCTAGGACAGCCGACAGCTCCCCACTTGTCTACAGCCCTGAAGGCTACAGGAGACGGACAGGAAATTCATGGCTGGCCAGATGTTCTTCAGAAGTAAGAGGATAGAAATGTTTTTCTCCCCCACCCTGGTGCTCCTCACCCAGTGAGGTGCTCCTCACCCAGTGCCCAGATGTGTTTTGATCAAGACCCACCCTTTGGAGTGTTTTTGTTGAATGCTGGCACAGAGAGAGACCCGAAGTGCAAGGAAAAAGATGTATTTTGGAGGAGGACAAGCCATGGCTGGCCAGGTGCAGCCCATGGAGCAGACCGCGGGAGTGCAGGGGACAACCATCCCATTTGTGATGGCAGCCCATCCTTGGGGTGGTTCATGCCACACCAGACATCGCTCACACATGGGAGCAGGAGGAAACCTTGGGCTTCGGGCCAGGGCTCCCACTATACCAGATGTCAAACACCCTAAAAAGCGAGTCCCCAGCACTGCCTACACAGTCCCCGGGCCAGGGATGCTCTTCACAAAGGGTTGTCCCTGCTGGGAAGAGCAGACCAGGAGACTGAAGCTGCTCTCTCTTCCCCCATCCAACCTCCCTTCTTTTTGTTTGATGTATCTCTGATATACCACAGAAGCTGGTGGGAAAAGAAAGGGAGGTGGGAAGGAAAAACAAGGAAGGCAGGAAGGAAAAGCAAAGAGAGAGGAAAGACAAAGGAGAGCCAGCAGTGCTCACAGCCAGCTCCAAGAAGCCCCCCAGGACAAAGCTGGGGCTGGGAAGCCCCAAAGTACCAGCTGATTCTAACCCAGTCCCTGCTGCCCTCTCCTCCAAGCATGCTTCCTCAGGGGAGTAGGGAGGGTTGGAGAAGTCAAGTGAGGCTTTCCCCACGCTACACAGCTTAACACGGAGGGGTCATGTCTTTCCCTTCCTACTTGGGGGTGAAGGACACTGGCCCCACATTACACCAACAGCAGCTCACTTAACTAATACGCCAGTTGTTTGGTTTGGGTTTTGTTTCATTTTTTCCTTTCTTCCTTTTCTTCTTTTTTTTTTTTCCCAATAGGGATTGTGTGCCTGGCCACAGCAGGTTGTCATCCCATTCTTTCTCCCTCCTCCTCCCCCTTTCCTGCTTAATTTACTGCATACTACACATGCTGACTTGCTTACAAGCAGTTTTGATTTCTCTCCTCATTGGATGCACTAGAAACTGAGCTAAAAAGAAATCCCAAGACGTACATGTCCAGAGCTCTGGAATTCATAGCAGTTCCTATCTGCAGGCAGACCCAAGGTGCATGATAGATGCTTCCATAGGTGACAGACATGCTCCTCTTGTGCCCTATACAATAGCCCATCCTTTCTCTTACTCATCACTGCCAACTCTTGATGAGCATTGTAGGAAGCAATTCCTACACAACCTGACAAGTTCTGTGGTGCCACTCTGACCTGGGTGACACAGGTATGACAGCTTTCAAACTGCCATGGGAACTGGTGGCCATGCAACACCATGTGCAGGTGGGTATGCACATGCACAAACAGTTCCTGCCCGGGCAGGCCTATTTACTAGGAACATTGTCAACAAGAAGCTGTCTTTCCTAACCCAATGTGTTACCAATCAGGCAAACTATTTTAAAAAAAGGGGGAAAAAGGGCATATTTATTACTAGTCCATAAATAATTTTATGGGCGGAAAATAATAGCACTCCTGAAGAGAGCATGGAGAAGCAGTAATGAAAGTCTTTAATATAAACATCCATAGAGGAAAAGAACTGACCACAAGCTCCAATCAAACTAGAACACGCTTTAACCCCTGGTGAGAAGTGGAAAGCAAGCTTTCATTTAGGTAGGGCAGAGGGGGAGGGTGCCGCTGTCTTGCTAGTGAAGGAAGGAAGGAGGCACATTTGTCATGGCCAGAGACTGAAGCCGGAAAGTAGGTTGTAAGTACACAGGCAAAGACAAAGTGGTGGTGGGGGAAAGCTGTTAAAGAAAGTTCTTTGGAGAAACGAAGGACCTCAGAGGCCATTACAATTCTTAGTGACTCGGGTTTGATGAGTCACCAAGTTGTCTGAGAGCCTGGGGAAGAGGTCCTTTCTAGACAACTTCAAGCAGAGCAGTGCGAGATGCTGCTTGAACTAACTGCAGAGGAAGTGGCACGCCAGAGTCCAGCTTTCCAGCAACCCCAGGCAACAACTGCAAAACCTCTCATGGCTGCAATCAGAAAACTCAATGCTTTAAAAAAAATCATTTTGGCCTAACCCTCAAGTTCTCCTCTGCCTTGCTCCTCTGCCTGCTGGAATAGAGAGGTCTGACCCTCCGGCTCCTGTCCCAGAGGCAACCCCAAGCTCCCGTTGGGCTCCAGCACCAGCAACTTGGGCATGAAAGCGTCTCCTTTGGACTGAAGTCATAAGGGGGCAGGAGGACCTGCATGGCACAGCTGATTGCTGTGGTCTTATTGTGCTTAGCAGCAACTGGGAGTGCTCAGGACCTCTCAGGATGGCAGCAATTATACAGCTACACTCTTGTTGGTCCTCACAGCTGTGGGAAGCAAATGTAACTAGGACTCAACTGCAGGGAATTGTCAGGAACTAGATGTTTCTCAGCCTCAACATGTTTCTGTGGACTCCTGTTTTCAGGCACAGCCCTTTCTCCTGGCAACCTGCCCCAGGATGGGTTTGTCATTCACAGTAGAAATGGGGCAACTATGTAAGACCCAGCCATAGGCATGTGGGGTTGACAAAGAGCTCAGTAGGATATGAAGTCCTGTCTGAGCAGTTTTTAAGACTTCTGTAGCTTCTACAGGACACAGAAGGATAGACATTTGTCATCAAGGCACTGGGGCAAAGACAAGGAAATGCTTCCATGCTTAGCAACACATTCTCACTTACCTTGAGCCAAACTCCCTCATCGCTCAAGGGTGTCCTCTCCTCATCCAGATTCTGAGCATTGCCTTGTTTGGGAGCACAGGGGAACCAAGCGGCCAGGGAAAGGTCCTTTGGCACATTGTGAAGGTGGGATTTACATACCTGAAAGGTATCATTTGTTTATTTATAGGAAGGAAGGGAGGGAGGGCACCCATGAAGCCTCAAGGAAGACTCAACATCTTGAGGAGGACTGTAGCATGAAAGCATTGTGGGTTCCTAGGTGAGAGCGACATCTTACCACCCACCCATATGTACAGGAGGACATTGCCCTTTTGAGATGCTGGAAGTGCCTCATGGTGTCTGTGGGGCTGAGTAAGGAAAAATGAGTCAGGCTGAGAGATAATAGGGAAGACTACAGCCTCTGGGTTTTGACTGAGCTAATGAGATCCAAGATGCAATTTATTTGCCAGAACACCAGCCTTCTGTGCTGTTTGAAGCCCTATGGTGTCCCCATAGGCCTGGCAGACAAAGCCTGGGAGACTTATGTGTCATCTTCTAGAGGAGCAGATACCCAAGCCCAAGACATCCCACTAGACATATGTACATGTAGGCAATTTAATCATGCTGTGTGTCTCAAGATGATGGTTCCCTTACATGAGGTCAAGAGAAACACAGAAATGAAGGGCTAAATAGGACCTCTCTACCTATCTCCTCCCTTTCTTCAGCTTGCTCAGAAAGAACACACACACACCCCAGTTTAACACCAATCAGGTAAAACCTTGTCCTAGCCCTCCAGGCCCTGCTCCAAAGCCCATATGAAAGATGGGAAATCTCCCATTGATTTTTTTTGTTGGCTTCAGATCAGAGGGTTTGAGAGCAGTGCGGGTGCTGACATATGCATGAATTTATCTTTTCAACCCCTCACCTGATAAGGGATTAAGACTTAAGGGTTTGGGTTTTAGGTTTTTTTTTTCCCTTTAAAAACTGACATAGTAGTACTGCTCTACATGCTCATGGTTGTAGATTAAGCTGGTGGGATGGGAGTGGTCACTATTAAGCAAGCTGCATGGTCAGGGCAGGTGCCCCCTGCCTTGATGAGACACTTCCAGAGCTGCTCTGAAGATTTTGGTTGTGCCTCAGTACACTCTTGCAGCAGTGACTTCCCCAGGTTTACTGCATGGGTTTTGCTGGAAACGTCTGTTTTTGTTGGCCATGCCTTCACTCACCTTCACAACAGGTTCTCCAGTGACCAAGGAAACAGGGCATAACTTTGCATCCTGGTGGGAAGCATAGGCTTTTGCTGCCCACAGATACACATAGCCATCCGGTGTGTAAGGACCACAGTCCAGGACACCACTGGTCTTCTCAAACGGCTCACACACACCATCCCCATCATACACGTAGCACAGGCTCGGTTCCCCTGCAATGAGACCAGGGATGACCTGTTTGCAAACAAGTATACACAACTCCTCCTCTCTCAGGAGGTGTGCTGGCCATTTAGCCCTATGATTTCTCATCACAAGGGCTTGACACGCTCCACAGATCACTCCAGCTGCAGATCCATGTTTTGTTGCAATGAGGTTCATCACCCCCTGAATTGAGGGGCAGCACGAAGAATATACAGTTTTGACTCCTGCCTGGCAAGGATGTCTCAATCCATTTGACTCACCGACACACTGGAAGCCTTTCTCCTTTTTACACTTCCTGGAACAACCATCTCCATCCAGCAAGTCCCCGTCATCACATTCCTCCTCCAGGCTCCTAAGAGGAAAACAGCCAGATGCGTGAACACCACGCTTGACTCAACACTTCTTCTGCACAGTGATGACTGAGGACTCCGTACCTTGAGTCCACTTCCACAGAAGCAGAGAGAAGAGGAAGAATCATATGTAAAGGTAGAGGGAAGGGAAACCACATGTAGAGGGAAGAAAACATCATATCTCACCAGGGGATAAAAGGAGGTTGAAAACACAGCATATGGAGAAGGTATGACTCTACTGTGACTTTCTTATAAAGCCTGAGGCACAAACTAATGGGAGAAAAATGAAGCTATATAAAATGTAGGAAGTAGAGAACCAAACATTGGGAAGGCTTGCTGCTGGAGAAAGCAATTGTGGGAAAAGAACAGGAGTCTCTGAGTTTCTGAAGTGGGCCAGTGTGTCAGTGGGGGAAGGAGAGGTAGAAGGGTTCAGCCTAGAGAAGAGAAGGCTGTGGGGGGACCTCATTGCAGCCTTCCAGTCCCTGAAGAGAGCAGAGAAACAGGAGGTGAATCAGCTTGTTAAAAGAGTAGATAATGGCAGGACAAGGGGGGATGGAGTGAAGCTAAAGGAGGGAAGGGTGAGATGAGATATTAGGGGGAAGTTCTTTACAGAGAGAAAGTGGTGAGGGGCTGGAACAGGCTGCCCAGAGAGGTGGTGGGTGCCCCATCTCTGGGGATGTTCAAGGCCAGGTTGGATGGGGCCCTGGGCAACCTTGTCTAGATCAGGCCTGGAGGTTGGTATCCCTGCCTGTGGCAGGGGGTTGGAACTCTGTGATCCTTGGGGTCCCTCCCAACCCAGACCAGTCTATGATTCTATGATAAGGGAGAGAAGACTAGCCCAAGGAGACAGGAATCAACCCGCAGCTGCTGGCATCTCACAAGGAAAAGCAGCCCACACAGTTTCCTTCAGAAGGTTCTGTCCCCATATTGCAGACCTGATGGGAGGAGCTGGCAGAAATTCCTCAGTTCTTCCCTGTTCCTTTGTGTGCATTTATGTACCCCAAGACACAATGAGCAAAATATTTCAGACATACATCTTGTGATGCCCACCTGTAGCCTCATCTAACACGAAAGACTAGTCACGTCCCATTTTCCCACCTCTGGCTCACTGGCCCACACACAGTGCAAATGAAAAAAACCCCAAAACTTTCTCAGGCAAAGCTTCCAGCATGGCTTTCCCCACAATAGCTCAGGAATGGGAACAACTGCCAAAAAAAAATTCTCAACTGCCATCTGCCCATTTCTGCTTCTCACTTTTCTATCAACTTTGACAATGGAGCCTAACAAGGTCATTTGCTCTCTCTGGACCAAGTCTTCAGCTGAGATGGATCCATGCTAAATCATACTGGATGACTCCACTTTAGCAGTTAGCTGTAAGCATATTTGTCTTGCTGGGTCTTCGATGGTACCACTTGGATGAGTACCTCCTGCCCTTGCTTCAATTGTCCATCCCCAGATGGAGCAGGTGACCCACTGGGGTTCCTCAATGTAGCACATCCTTTATCATTTGGGGTCTATAAGCACAGACCAAACAGCTCTCTAAAGACAGCAAACTCTGTGGGACTGCAGTTGCTGCAGAACCTGCACCTTCAGGGCCATCACCACATGCCCTGTTCAAAAGGTTATGTTGACCTGTCTGACTCCACTACAGTTTGCTGGGATGGGCCAGAATCCAAGCACTGTGGTTGGACAGGGAGGATGTTCAGGTTGGACCTCTCTTCAGACCCTACTTCTCAAAAAGACGATCTCTGTCTCCTGTGTATGTGGCATTTTACAGAACAGGAGCTCTATAGTCTGGTCTGCTAGAGGGATTCAGTGCAGCATCTCCAATCAAGCACCCACAGGTGGAGGACCAACTCAGTGCTTCCCTTTGAGGCAGAATGACCCAATACCTCAAAGAGCCTCAGGTGAGAGCTTGGGTGTCTTGACTTACGTGGTCACCTTCCCATCCCCGCAGTAGGGTGCTCCGTGGACATGGACAAGCGGTGGGGAGGCTTCTCCTAAGGTCGTCCCAGAGACTGCCTGCACCTGGTAGCGGTACACCTGGCCAGGTGTGACTTCCCTGCAGGAACAGAGAGGACATGAACAAAGAGCAAAAGGGAACAACCCGTACACCTGCAACAGATTCGCTCACCATAGCTCTAGAAAATCACGGTCATGCCCAGCGAGTATCATGCTTTGACATACTTCTTCATACCCTGAGCTGCCAGAGGCAGAGACTGTGGGATGAGGGTCTCTGCCAGGTCATGCAGAGGGGTTCTGCTTCTTATTTCCCTAGGGTCTGAGCTGGGGAGAAGAGGCATTAACCCAAACTATCATTTTACTGGTCACGTTGATGGGGAAAATGTTTCTGAATTTAGTGAACTCCTTCTAGCTAGCCTGGACTCCTGGGCAAGGCTCATGATAGCACGATGGGTCTGCAACAAGATTCCTTAATGCTGAGGAGGGAATCCACTCATGGCATTGAATGTGATAAGTCCCAGGAAGGAGGGGGAACCAAAACGCAAACAAACCCATCCAGGCTTTCAAAGACAGAGCTTGAGAAGGAAATAATTGAAACTGCCCCAGCCACTCACTCAGCCTGTGACAGAGCAGCCCCATCACTCACGTGTCAACAAACTGGCAGTGTGTCTGTGCTGGGGTGGTGGGGGATCCATTTGCGAATGGGGGGTCACGGAGGACTCTATACTGGATCAGCTTGCAGGCAGAGCAGAGCGAGCTGTGGGGCATGGAGGTCAGCAGGGCTGTGTCTATCTCCATCCTCTCGTCAAAGGTGTAGATTTTGACTCCAGATACCTTTTTAGGAATGTTGAGCTTCACAGTAAAGGGGACATCACAAAAGGTGTCCAGGGGCCCCAGATGGATGGACTCCCCCTGCTCTGTCAGGACTTCAATGTCAGACAGTGCCTTGGGAGAGCCTGTGGAGAGGTATGTGGTCCATAGGGTGAGGGACTCTGGATAGACGGGGTGCAGGAAGCGCAGCTCCAGGATGCAACCATCAGGCTGGGGGCACGGCACCGTCATGTTCATGTGGTACAGGTGGAGCTCTGGACTCCAGGCCTGCAGGCTGGGCTCGCAGGGCTGATCCACATCTGGGGGCCCTGGGCAAGAGGGACAAGGAGAAGGATGATGAGAACAGGGGACAGCTGTCCCTGCAGGGCACCCAGAGCGGTGATCCTCTCCGCAGTACCCGATAAGTGCTTACGCACCTTGCTGCTATAGCTGCACACCCCCACAGTTTTGCATCCACTATGGGCGGGTGTCAAAGCGGGTGGCATCTGCCCTAACATCTTAGGAAGTGACAGGCACCACTAGTCCCCCAGCTTCTTGGAGCACATGCAAGTACAAGCCTTGGCAGATCTGGTGTCTCGCAGCCAGCTACAACAGGGACAACGGTATCCACAGGGCAGCTGGTCGCAGTGCCAAGCTCCAGGCTCAGCCTGGACATAGCTCTGGGACACAAAGCTTGCTCTGTAGTCTCACAGGCATTGAAGACTTTCCAAGGGCACCTGAATGCTGAGTCCTTGGGGCTCTGTGGACTCAGATATAGGCTAAGCAGAGCAGACACTAAAGCTTTTTACAGGTAAGTGCTGGACCAGGCCACAGGCAGGAAGGGACCAGGTCCAAAGTAAGTCAGGGAAGCAGCTCAGGAAGGTTGTTCCTCTACCAGGACCTCCAGGATGATGCCTAGTCCAACCTCAGAACCCAGGCCTGCCTCGCCTGGTGGGGGTTTAGCATTCAGCAAGAGGAATGTAGCACCAGGCTTTCTGTCTCAGAAAGCACCACTGACATCTATCACCACGTGACAGAAATACACTCATCTCTAACCGCTGCAAGCATTTGAATGGGTGCTGGGCCCTAAGAAAGTCAACATCCACTTCAATATTCATCTTCTGAAAGCCAAAAAACCTGTCTCGCTTTCATCAGAGCGAACACGTGTTTGCAGTGACTGCAGGTCATGCTCAGGAGGAAACAACAGCCAGTGATTCCAGGAGCAGTTTTAACTTGCCAGCGGATCAGGCAGGCAGGGGAAACAGGAGCCACCAGCAGTGAGCAAGCTGAGCTTGGATTTGTTGGGTACCACCAAGTAAGCACAAATTTGATTATTTCTTTTAGGTTGACTTCCCTCCCCCAACCTGCAACTTGGCAAGAGGTACTGAGTGAGTTTTCAGGTAGAATCTCTGCCACATCCCAGCAGTCCTGTTCTCAAAGCACGGGCTTCGTCCCAATGGTGTAACAGTGTCCCAGCTGCACTCTCTCAGCAGTCACCCTGGCACATTTTCAGTTGACTTCAGTAGGAGACGTGCAGATGCACAGAGCCAACAGGTCCTCTGGCTCTGCGTGGTTCAACATCGGCGTGTGCACTACACAGAGCCCACAGGAATATTTCACCTGGTCTCCTGCATCCTCTGCTTTGCCCTTAGAGAAGCTGGGCCAGTATGAAAAGCCCAACAGCATGACCCTGAAAGCCACCTCCATGCCCACAATGTAGGTCTCTCGGCTAACATCTAGGTCTCAGCAGAAGAGAGACTGTACATCCTGTGGTTCACCTTGCCAGAGAGGATTTGCACCCAACCCAGATGGCCCAGGGCTTGATACAGACTCAGCAGGACTGATAATGGAGCTCCTCCTGTTCCCTCTGGGCAAGGCTGCATCAAAGCCTGTGAAGGCCCCTGAGATTTTGGATGAGATCCCAAGACTATATCACGATACATATTTCAATTAAATGCCCCTCCCTCTGACCAATCTCTCTTACTAACACCTTTCTGGGCAATGACCAGGGTCAGGGTCTCAGTTTGTCTGCCCAGCTGGCAGTTTCCAGTTATCTTCTGGATGCCTTGAAGTCTTTCCTGGACTAAGGAGCCTCCCCAAAAGGAGGCAACTCCTCTTTTTCTCTTCCCAACAAGACCTCATCCCTGTCTGGGGGATTCACAGCCAGGGAAAGAGAGGAGACAGTTACCTTCTGCTTCTTCCGGTGTCCAGTAGCCAGAGGAATCACAGACCCGAGGGGAAGATGCCTCATGCACGTACTGATGGAAAGTACCATCCTCTGCACAGTCATCACAGAGGGTGTCATGCTCCCTGCAGACAGAGGCACCGACATGTCTAATCACAACCAGTTCATTTGCCACCTGTTTTTGTTTGGGCAGGATCAGAAGGGAAGTTGGAAAAGCAAAGCTAACATCTCAGTAAGCCCCTGGGCTTATCATCCTGCTTGGACTGAGCTTTGTCAAAGACAGCAAAATACTAGTGGTCACAGGACAAGCTGGGTTTGATCCCTTCTCTTGGTAGTTTTGGATGAGCCATTGAGTTGCCTTTTTCCTACCCATGAAGTGAAGTAAATAGACTTCACACTTAGCAGGACAAATGTCTCTGGACTCAGGTAGGTGCACTTGGGTCTGTCTCTGCTAAACCCTAGAGCAGGGGTATGGCTTTCAACACTGCTGCAATATGAAATGGCCACGATAACATCAGTTAAAGGTGGTCATGCTGCTGTCCAGGAAAGAAAGCAACACTTCTCTGTGCTAACGGCCAGCCTCAGCCTCTTTTCTTGACCGCTTCACCTCAGGGGATGCAGGACACCCATCTTGACCAGGTCCTAAGCTGGTTCTGAGTGAGAGCTGTGGATGGATCCAAAAACCCAGTGGCTGCCTCCTAGACCCATGTTTTCCTGCTCCCAAGCCCCTGCATTCCCCACCAAAGCAGTTAGGGTGGCCTGAGGCCACCCAGCACTCAGAGGCTCTCATGCCTGGTGGCAGGGGGAAGGAGTGACAGGCACATGTTCTTGTTATGTCTGGGCAAAAGGTCCACGTGGGGAGCATTAGTTCCTTGAAAAGGCAGCAAACACTGGCCTGAGAGCATCCCATCTGCCATCAAACAGCGCTTTTATTGCAAGAGACAACTTCACAGACCAGCTTTAAAACAAGTTCCAGAGCTCTTTAAAATGCACTTACAGTCTGTCAGCTTAGAACCAAAACCTGGCAGAAAGAGAAACATTTCAGTGAGAGGGGTTGCTGAATATAGGCACTGGCAGCGTACCCCAGACTTGGTGACCTCCCCAGTACTGGGGCAAGACACTCACCTAGCACTTGGGGCCATGTGCTGCTCACCAGCCAAACAACTCTGGTTCCTCAGCATCTTTTTTTCTAGCTTGAAAAGTTTCCTGACTTACCCCCGGTTAGTTACACCACAAGTCCATGACAGAGCTGGGAACAAAACCCAGCTCTTGTGGTTCGAGCTCCCTGCCTTAACCACAAGTCTGCATTTCCTCCTGGTAGATGGTTATTTTATACAATAAGTGCTAAATGAAGCTCGTTTTTCATTCTGTGATTGCACTCTGGGGTTTAAGAGCTGGCATCACCTCCCGATGCTCTTTAGCTTCCCCTCCCAGCACCCCAAGAGGAGAAGGCTCGCAGAAGAGCCCAAGCGTGAGTGAGTCCATCACATCAGCCTGGCTCTGGCACTGGTGGGCTCTGCTGGAGATTGCCAAGGGGGAAAGGGAACGGGGGCACCTGCAATCTAAAGAGTTCCTTGGCCCTTCTAGCAGGCTCCTGCACAAACCCAAGACCATCACAACAGCAAGTCCCTTACCTCTCGTGGATGACGCTGCTGATGGGAGG
This sequence comes from Hypotaenidia okinawae, assembly GCA_027925045.1. NCBI lineage: Eukaryota > Metazoa > Chordata > Aves > Gruiformes > Rallidae > Hypotaenidia > Hypotaenidia okinawae. Next base: position 344,766 of record BSDF01000009.1, on the reverse strand, counting down.
CAGCCAGTAGATGCGGAGGGAGTCCTGTGTCTGCCCTGTGACCATGGGTGGGATAGGGATGGGTGCAGGCTTCTTACTCTGGCCCCAGCGCTGGTACACCAGGTCCAGATAGCAATGCATTCGGGCCACTTGATTGGGGGTGAAGGTGTTGGTGCAGTCATCATCTGAGAGAAGTGTAGCCAGGCTGAGGGCAGGAGGGATGTGCCAGCCGGGCACACCAATGCACACACCCTTCCCCACCCCCAAACCGTTTTAGGGAGACACGGCAGGACTCTCTAGTGCCATATATCACGGAGCCACAAGATGGCACTGCCTCAGCAGCTCCGCATCGCTGCTCGGCCTCAGCACCGGCTCTAACCCCGGGACCAGGTCACCATCCATCCCCGGGGGACTCATGGTGGGTCAGCAGGGTGAGAAAATTGCTCCCCAGGCTTCCGTCCTCCTGGGCTGCAGGGAGGAACACCAGCACTCCACAACACACAAGAACCCAGCACAGAGGACTCAAGTCTGAGGTCCAAAATTATAGCAGCGATAATAATAGTAATAACAGTGCATGATTTCAGGGCTGGAGAAGGCCTGCCTGCCACATCCCTGCCCACCAGAGCAGGGGAACAAGGGAAGGGACTGCCGATGGAGGCAGAGGGGAGAACCCCATGTTTCTAGAGAAGGCGACCCTTTACACCCTCTAGCAGCAACTACACATTACCTGTGTAACTCATGTAGTTGTTGAAAGGCGTTCCTGTGAAATGAGTCTGGCCACAGGTGTCATTCGTAGGGTCAGGGTCCCGACAGAGTTTACTCTTCAGGGTGGGGGCAGTGTCAGCACAGAGGTCTCCTGTCTCCATAGATGGAGTTGTCTCCCTGCAGGGATCGTCACAAGACTCCCGCTCGCTCACTCCCTTGAAGACATGGTAGAGCCCCAGGACATGTCCCACTTCATGGATCATGGTGTTCATGTGGCCGTGCATACCATAATAAGCAGGGTTGAGGACAACTCCACCTAGAAGAATCACAGGCACAGAGAATGGCTCAGTGTCCATATGGAGACCAGTGGTGTTCCTCTGGAGTTAGTACTGGGACCAGGGCTGCTTCACACCTTTGTCAGAGACATGGAGTGGGATCTAGAGCACCCTCAGCAAATTTTTTGGTGACACTGAGCTGTGTGGTGAAGTTGACATGAAGGAGTGATGGGATGGCATCCAAAAGGACTGTGACAGGCTGGAAAGCTGGGCCCATGCAAACTGCATGAAGTTCTACAAGGACAAGGTCCTGCACATGGATCAGGACAATCCCCAGCACAACAGGCTGGGAGAAGAACAAATGGAAAGCAGCCCCGAGAAGGAAGACTTGGGGGAAGGGGTGGGGGGCTTTGGTTGATGTAAAGCTCAACATGAGCCAGCAGTGTGTGTTTGGAGCCCAGAAAGCCACTCGTGTACTGGGCTGCATCCTCAGCAGTGGGACCAGCAGGTCGAGGGCAGGGATTCTGCCCTTCTACTCTGGGGAGACACACTCCTGCAGTACTGCATTCAGCTCAGGCGTCCCCAGGACAGAAAGGGCTCATTGCTGTTGGAACAAGTTCAAATACAGAGGATGCCACAGAGGTGCAATCTCTGCTCTGGAGACAGGCTGAGAGAGTTGGGATGGTTCAGCCTGGAGAAGAGAAGGCACCAGGGAGATCTTAGAGCCCCTTTCAAGTCCCTAAAGGGGCTCCCGGAAAACAGGAGAGCTGGAGAGGGGCTGGTGCCAAGGGCAGGGAGGGCCAGGCCAAGAGGAACAGCCTTCCGCTGCAGGAGGGCAGCTGGAGAGGAGCTGTGAGGCAGAAATCCTTCCCAGGGAGGGAGGAGGCCCTGGCACAGGGTGCCCAGAGAAACTGGGGCTGCCCCTGGGTTACTAGCAGGGCTCAAGGACAGGTTGAGCAGGGCTTGGGGCACCCTGGGCTGGGTTGGGGTGACCCTGCCTATAGGAGGGGGTGGTACTGGGTGGCCTTTGTGGTCCCTTCCACCTCAAACTAGCCTGGGATTCTATGATCATCCAGAGAACAAGACAGCAGGCAGCTGCTGTTACTCACCTGTGCTAGATAAAATTCCTCTCATTGTGCTTCCAGGTGCCAGAGGGAGGCCTGAAGATGGATATATTCTCCCTCTCCTAGGATGGAGTGTGGGTGGGTTTTTTTTTCTTCCCCTTCTGATCACACCACTCCCCTCAATGTCATCAATCATTTCAGCTACTGCGTCCCTCTATCTTTTCACACATTTGTACTCTGGTGTTGGCTTTGGTTCACACAACTCCAGATGATGTTTGGAACCAGGGCACCAAACTGAGACATGCTGTGGGTTTGCAGGGTTTGTGGGTTTAATATTTTAAACCAGAGAAGACTTTCCCTAGCCTAGACAGGTGGCTAAAGCGTACCAAAGCAGGTGAGGAGATCCAGGTGCCTAACAAATGCCTAACATACTTGGCTGTGCTGACACCTTCAGCATCAGTCCACATGAATATTCAAATGCATTGCCTCTTGTCCCTGCTGAGGCAGCATCGATTGTTTACTACTTCATGCTCCAAACCAGACCATAAGGAGTAAATTTAAACCCATACAAGGTCCTGCTGCAAGCCACTTCCACTGACATGGAACACCATTGCAACAAGGTCCTGTTGCTTCTTCCACCAACATGACTCATTCATTGTGCATTTTGCAGTGGGATTTTCCAGAGCACAGCTTCTGAGGACCCCTTCCTCTCCTTCAGAGGAGTTGGTTTGTGGGCAAGGTGCACCAAGTGAACTAGGCAAGAACTCCTCAGCCGCTGCAGTCCTACTCCTCTTCCCTGGAACACCTTGGCCCCATGACTCAAGGGGCACAATAGGGCAGTAGGTCTCCAGGCCAGTTTAGTGCAGGTTCAAGTGCCAAAGATGCTGGAGCACCGGTACAGACTAAGTCCCCCAGAAACCTCCCGGAGCTACCACCTCATGCTGACAGCAACAACATTGTGCTGGGTAGGACTCATGCTAGTCCTGCCCTAAACTGCCCCTTGGTTGCAGGACAAGGTGCTTTTCCTCTCCTGCTTGCCCACCTACCAGTGATGGGAAGGAGGATCAGTGATGCTGAGGAGAACCAGGTGAAGCAGAACTTTTCCTTTGTTCACCACCAGCATCTTCATCTCTTGACTTGGGATGCAAGCCCTATACCGAGAAACCTTTACCACACCTGCTGGGAAACCATCCACAGAAGATGCTCCAGACCAAAACTCACCTGTTTTCTCTGATCTCCTTTATTTATTTTTCCCAAGTGAAGATCCCTGTGGAAACTCTACATTTTTCTCCCTGCTTTGAGGCTTTTCATTGGCTGTTTCCTTCCCTTTCATCTCCTCATTTCCTTGCTCCATATGCTTTTTTATACTGCCTCAGTGGTGTAGGCACAAGGATGGGGGAATACCAGCGTATCACCCAGGCTGACTTCAAGTGATACCTCCATGATATAAGAGGCTGTATTTACCAAACTACTTTTACCCTAGACAGCTTGGATGGCAGCACGGTGAATCACAGAATCACAGAATTATCAAGGTTGGAAAAGACCTAGAAGATCATCCAGTCCAACCATTCACCTATTACTACTAGCTCCCACTAAACCATATCCCTCAATACAACATCCAGTCTTTCCTTGAACACCCCCAGGGTTGGTGACTCCACCACCTCCCTGGGCAGTGCATTCCAGTGCCTGACTACCCTTTCCGAGAAGTAGTGCTTCCTAATGTCCAGCCTGAATCTCCCCTGGCGCAGCTTGATACCATTCCCTCTAGTTCTGTCACTGTCTACACGGGAGAAGAGGCCGACCCCCAGCTCACTACAACCTCCCTTCAGGAAGTTATAGAGAGCTATAAGGTCTCCCCTGAGCCTCCTCTTCTCCAGGCTGAACAATCCCAGCTCCCTCAGATGCTCCTCGTAAGGCCTGTGTTCCAGACCCCTCACCAGCTTAGTAGCCCTCCTCTGAACGCGTTCCAGGGCCTCAATGTCTTTCCTGTAGTGAGGGGCCCAAAACTGAACACAGTACTCGAGATGCGGCCTCACAAGTGCTGAGTACAGGGGGACAATTACCTCCCTGCTCCTACTAGTAACACTATTTTTGATGCAAGCCAGGATGCCGTTGGCCTTCTTGGCCACCCGCGCACACTGTCGGCTCATGTTCAGCCGTGCATCAATCAGTACCCCCAGGTCCATTTCCTCCACACAGTCCTCCAGCCACTCCGCCCCAAGCCTATAGCGCTGCCTGGGGTTGTTGTGGCCAAAGTGCAGGACTCGGCATTTGCTCTTGTTGAGCCTCATGCCATTGGCTTCAGCCCAGCTCTCCAGCCTGTCCAGATCCCTCTGTAGGGCCTCGCTACCCCCAGGCAGATCCACACTCCCAGCCAATTTAGTGTCATCTGCAAACTTACTGAGGGTGCACTCAATGCCCTCATCTAGGTCATCAATAAAGATATTGAAGAGGACAGGCCCCAGCACCGACCCCTGGGGAACACCACTCGTGACCGGTCGCCAGCTGGATTTAACTCCATTTACTACCACTCTCTGAGCCCGGCCCTCCAGCCAGCTCCTTACCCAGCCGAGGGTGTACCCATCCAAGCCACGGGCTGCCAGCTTCTGCAGGAGAATACTGTGGGAGACAGTGTCAAAGGCTTTGCTGAAGTCTAGGTAGACCACATCAACAGCCTTTCCCTCATCCAGCAGATGGGTCACTAGATCATAGAAGGAGATCAGGTTGGTCAAACAGGACCTGCCCTTCATGAACCCATGCTGGCTAGGCCTGATCCCCCGGCCATCCCGCACATGCCGCATGATCTCCCTCAAGACTATCTGTTCCATAACCTTCCCTGGAACTGAGGTCAGGCTAACAGGCCTGTAGTTCCCCGGATCCTCCTTACAACCTCCTTACAATAGTTGGCTCTGGCACCACCTGCTCCATCCTTTGCAGGGCCCTGGGGGATTTACTGTGCCAGCAACCTCCCACCAAAGCCTCTGCTACTGCATCTCTGTTGCCAATTGCTGCCCCTGCCAGCAACATTAAAACTGGCAGAGGGCCACCGTGTGATCCCATCTCCAGCCACGGCATTGGCTGCTTGAAATCTGCTCCTGGAGCAGCTCCGTGTGCTACTGGACTACCTCATGTCCTCAAGTACAGGGCATTCCTTCCAAGAGAGGGCTTTCTTCAGATCACATGCCCCTGGCAGGACACCAGCAGGGCTGCAACTCCTCTGGTAGAGCCATGCTAGGTGACCACTGGGCTGGGACTGGAAAGGGAACTTCAGAGATGCCTTGAGCAACTCCCTCGTGTCCAACAGGGCTGGCAAGAGGCTGAAGAAATAAGCGTCTCATCGTCTATGGAGGATCCTGCACATGTGGCTCATGGAAGGGCTGGAAGACACCACTTTCCTGTGAAGTGGCACCATTTCCCAGCTAAAAAATCCATGTTAGTTGCATTCCTCCCTACAGTGCAGACCTTACATCCAGGGCAGCTTGAGGAAAAGGATGAGTCAAAGACCCTGCGTTCCCTTTATCCCCAGCTGTAAAACACCAGAGCAGAGTACCTTCCATCCCATCATTCAGCTCTTGGCCCTTTATTTGACTGGATGGGGCACAAGAAGGTACAGAGATTTTAAAAAAACCCTTTCTGTTGTGTCCTGTCCACCACTGGGTTTTTGCAAGCTATCGCCCTCTCCGTTACCAGGCTGGTAAATGCTACAGAGAGCAAAGAGCATCCAATTGATGGAGATCACAGTGGGCACACAGGAAAAAGAAAAAGAGAAAAAAAAAACAGATATCCCTGCTGCTTCTTTAATCAAAACAGTGCACAAGAGAAGAGAGACCTGAAATAAATGGCATCGTCACCACCAAACACAAGCCCGAGCAAGGTAGGGGTCTGCCAGCCCAAAGGGAAGCACACAGAGAAGGGAAATAATATTCATAAATAATTAAGCGAGATGTAAAAGCCCTGTGGCACTAACCATAAGGAATAGGTCTGAGCATCAGGAGCACAGGAGGCACTGTGACCAAGCAGTGCTCCCCCTCCCCAGCAGAAACCAAATGCCCTTCCTGTGCAGGGGAATAAATGGGAGTCCAGTACAGGGAGGAAGACAACTGTCAACTGTCACGTGGAGGGATGCTGGGATACCCTGTCCCTCCCCCTCCTCTCTGCTGGCTTTCCCATCCCATTCCTCCCCCACGCTCTGCAAGGAGGATCGTATTTTTAGCAACTTATTTTCCAGCTAATTAGATTAGAAACAGCATGAGAACTCTGCCTTCCTTCCAGAACATCCACATCCCACTATTCCCTGTCCCCACAGCTCCCTGATGAGTTGGGAAAGCTCCCAGCTTTGGATGAGGAAGTTGTATTTCCCCTCTACAAGGTCTGAGCCATGAAGGCAAGATGTGGAATTGTTCATAACATCCCAACAAGACCAGCCTCTCCTCTCCCTCCTCTGCAGATCAGGCTTCCCTTCTCACCTCTGACTTCTCCTGCACGAGAAGGTGGGCTAAATTGGGATTCAAAGGGAACTCTTCCTTTCATGCAGGGAACAAACCCAAGGTGGCCCCCAAGGTCAGCATTTACACAACTACGCTAAAATCTTCAATGTCACATCCCTGTGACATTAAGAGCTTCCAGCTCTCCAAGGCAGGTGAACATGAGCTATCTTTGGACTTGCCTGGACAGTGTTTGGTAGACAACTGGAGAGCTGTGGGTCTGACCTCACAGGATCCTCTCCCTCCAGACCAGACCTACCAGCTACAAACTGCTAACATCCCCAAGGCTCAACTCTGCTTGAGCAGCAAGACATGCCCGGTACATCAGTGACTGATCAGCACGGATGTGGACCCCACTTCACCCACATATCCCTTGGAAGCTTCCAGTGCCAAGCTGCTGCCCTAGTTCTAACCACAATCATCGACAATGCTGAAGGACTCTGGTTCAAGCCAGTCCGTTCCTGGGGCAGCGCTGGTGCGGAAGACACATGTTCAGGCAGGAACAGGATCTTTAAAACAGCAAACCGCAAAGCTGAACCTGTATCACAGGGCCAGTCTTCCCCAAACACTGAGTCACAGCAATTAATGGAACAAACGCATGACAGTTAGTCAGACAGGAAGATGGCCATTGCTTAAGGTACCTTTCATGGAACGGCTGGCCCTCCTTCAGGATCCACTGACCTCAGCCAGATATATGAGCTGGCTTCAGCTTATATAACTACAGAAAGTATTTATAACATCGAATATTCACAATTCCCTTGCCTTTCAACCATGTTTATGCAAATACAGTTCACATGTAGCTCCACATGAAGTTTAAAGCATCTACATTATGACATTGCTAGGGTTTTTGAGGCAAGGCTTTCCACTGCTAAAGTTTTTTTATAGGGCAGGAGTTCTTCGACTCCTTGTATTTTGTAGTTAATAAGATTTACTTCTGAGTTCTCAGAAAATTAATTCCAGACTCCAAACAAGAACTCTGAATTTTAGAGGGGTGATGGGAATGAAAAACAAAGTTCACTGAGGATTTCAGGAAGGTGAAGATACTGACAGGAAGGTAAAGAGGATTCTCTTGAAGAAGATTCTCTTGAAAGATATCCTCAAAGGTCTTGTAAGAATGGTTCCTAAGGAAGTCAAAGTCCAGATCACAGAATCACAGAACATTAGGAGTTGGAAGGAACCTCAAAAGATCATCTGGTCCAACCCCCTGCCAGAGCAGGATCACACAGACTAAATCACACAGGAACATTTCCAAGCAGGGTTTGAATGTCTCCAGAGAAGGAGACTCCATAACCTCTCTGGGCAGCCTGTCCCAGGGCTTCATCACCTTCACAGTGAAAAAGTTCCTCCTTATGTTCACATGGAACTTCCTCTGCTCCAGTTTGCACCCGTTGCCCCTTGTCCTATTGCTGGCCTTCCCTGAGAAGAGTCTGGCTCCATCCTCCTGACTCTCACCCTTTACATATTTATAAACATTGATAAGGTCACCCCTCAGTCTCCTCCAAGCTAAAGAGGCCCAGTTCCCTCAGCCTCTCCTCATAAGGAAGGTGTTCCACTCCATCATCTTGGTAGCCCTCTGCTGGGCTCTTTCAAGGAGTTCTGTGTCCTTCTTGAACTGAGGTGCCCAGAACTGGACACAATAGTCCAGGTGTGGTCTCACCAGGACCACAGATGGCAGGTTAAAAAACACAGAGATGAATTGATGGAGCACATCTTGGAAACAATGCGTTTGATGAGTTTTGGGATGAAAGGAAGTGTTAAAATAAGAGAAGGGAAAGCAGTTGGAGAGAAAGTCTCATGGTACTTCTCTTGAAAACGTCTGAATTGGACTTTCTTAGATAAGAGTCTCTGGAGCCAGGAGACCATTAGCTTCTTGGAGAAGTTGAGGCAAACTCAAGGAACCAAAGCAGGAGAGCGCCTGTATGTGTGTAGAAGGAAAGAATAAGTCTTTTTCTTTCATCTCCTAGACAGGAGATTAGCAAGATCCGGTGCAAGGAAAGGAATCTGTCACCTTAGAGACAGACCCTGTCTTGTGTAAAGACCTGTCTCCACCCTTGGTCACTGTTAGGTCCTTAAATAGAGCTTGGGAATTTTTCTCCCAATACTGTTTCACTCCTCCCAAGGTTTTCCTCGCTCTTGCGCTGCTTCACCTTCACATCTAACTCAGTTTCTCCAGTAGCCTCTTGTGAGAGACTCTCAAGATCCACAGATTCACGACCTGCTCAGTCCTAAGCTTCTTCTGTGCGGGACAATAATATACATTGTACATGGTACAACACACTTGATGATGTGATGGAGCCTACTGTTTACAGAGAACAGAGTCTGTCACCTTCCCTCCCAAGCTCATTAAATCTAAAAGCCAAGGACAGCCTTCAACTAAAGGCTTCAGTCTGTGCCAGAGCCTCAAAGAAATTTGGATCCAGCTTCATACTTCACAGCTCTGGCACCAGAGCGAAGGCAACACCCCTTTTCCCCTGAATCTCTGCCGTAAAACTCTGATCCAAACATTTCCAGATGGTGCCACCTCTTGTGTCCCTGGCTGGACACAAACTTTGAGACTGGAGCTAAATGCAAGCTTTTGATGAAACCAGTCACCCTGATTACCCTTCCATACAACTCCTCGTGAGCCATTGGGAGGGGTCTGAAGAGAACATGTGTGGCTGAAGCACTTGCTGTAGTAGAATGATTGTCAAGCTGAGCCTTGGAAGGGATTGCTGGAAGAATAAATTTCATGGAGAACTGCCTTCCTCAACAAGCAACTGCAGCAATACACTATTGAAAAAACAGTCCTGAAACTCATTGAGGGTGGGAAGCTGGCAGAAGAGAGCTTTAAAACAGGTCTTTAACAGTGGTGTAAAACTTTTAAGGGTTGAACATCACGCACTTGTAAAAGCAGAAGGTCTAGGTCTGCTGTGCAGGTGTCAGGAGTAATTATTTCCAGTCACTTATTGAGACACACTTTAGATGTTTTGACTGCAAAGTGTAAAGGGCTTTGCCAGAAGACTCCTACACTGAAGAGGTGGAGCGAGAGGCAGGAAAAAAGAAGTAGGAGAAACCTTGTCTCCAGCAGGTAGTAAGCCATCTTATAAAAACATGGTTTAATTTGATAGTCATCTTCATATTTGCAGCTGGATTTGGAAGCAGACAGTTGCTGCCTGGTCAGCTCTGTGATCATTCAAATCTCAAGTCTCCTCTCCAAAGTCACTGACACTCCTGGGGTATCTGTTTGTCATTACTTGCTGCAAAGCAAAGAATCCTGGAAAACAGACCTGGAAGGTCCCAGAAAAGCCAAATACAAGTCTAATTCCTCTCCAGAGCCTGCACTGACCATGATCCCACACCTGTCCCCATGCCCTCTCCTGCTATCTCACTGCCTTCGCCAAAAAAGTTTAAGCCGCTTGTCAGCATGTAACCTCACCACCTCATCAATGTGGGCACGAGGAACAGGCAGCTCCTTCCCTCACATCAGCAGCTGTCGGTACGCCCAAAGTCTGTTATCATGACCTTATTAAGTATCCTCAGTGTTGAGCCAAACTGTGGCTGCCTCTTTTTGCCAAGTCAATTAAGAGAGAGAACCAACAACCGAGACCCCATGAGCAGGGTAGTTTACTTACCCAGGTGACTAAGGGCCTCTTTATCCCATGGCCAAGTGGCAGCACCAGCCAACTCTTCTCTCACCGAGCTGGCAAAGTAAATATTGAGGAAGTGGGTGCTGTTCAGCTGCAGTGCCTCCTTCAGCTCCTTCACACTCATGTAAGCACTACAAGGAAAAGAGAGGGGAGATAGTCAGCATAACTTCAATGGAGCCACCTGTAGATACCGTGGGAAGGGCACAGCAGACCTGGTGACCCCATCACCATCTCTCTGAAAACAACAGCATTTGGTAAACTCAGCAAGTTTCAATAGTATGTTCATTTCTAAATGGTGCAGGAAGGTAATGGGCTGGGAGAGGTGCATGGACAATTGGCATAGTACCAGCCCTATGGTGAGCAGCAGGCCAGTAACACTCATGGTTATGCCTGGGTGTCTGCTAAACCGTCCTCACAACACGTGTCTCAGCATTTGGAGGGAAGAAAAGAGAGGGGGGAAAAAACCCAACCCAAAACCCACACAAAACACAGTAGTCAAGAAATTTCGGCATCTTTGCTGTGCATGATAGACCTGGCCTGTGCAGGAACTATATTCTGCTCATCAGTAATTCCACTAAAGATAGCAGTGGGATTGTAGGGTCTTGGCTGTGCTTTTAAATCAAGCACTACCATTTCCACCACCAGTGTCATGAATCTCACAGGCTAAGGCAGCATTAGGACACATAGCCCTAGAAGGCACTGTATCCAACTCTTCAGAATCAGAGGACCTTGACCCGTGGTTTATGAAGCTGTTAAGAGATTCTAAGCAGGGGAAAAAACACATGGAAAGGCTTCAAATACGTCACTGTGGAATGATGATGGAAACGCACCATTGTGGAAATATGTCATAAGAATGACTAAACCTGCAGCAGAAGGCCAACAGCAACATTAAGGTGGTGGAAAGCATTTCACTTATTCCCATGATTCCAGAAGCAGTTGGCATCTTTGAGATGCACAGAGAGATTATGAAGGGTATGTGATCATTTCTTTATGCTGGACTAGCCATGAAGGCACACCAACAGATTCTGTACAAGCAGAGTTCATTAGTACATTCTGGGAAGGAAGGAAGGGTGGGAAGGAAGGGAAGAACGGGAAGCTGAGTATAGGCCAAGGGGAAACAAGCATCTTCTCATCTGAGGTACAAGGGAAACCAACAAGAGATGTGCAAATACGTTTTTTGAGATGTCAAGGTCCCTCGTCAAGTTGTCAAACCAGCAGACTTGTTTAGAGAGAGATTGCTACAGCAAAAGGAAAAGAAGGAAGAAAAAAGTGAAGAGGCAGAGGAACAGGATTCCACAAGTAGACTAGAGCAGGATGGCCCATGGAACAGAGCTCAGTAAACCCAAGGGCCACTTCCCTGGACCTGAAACAGCAGAGACTTTCAGAAACCATTGCTAATTTGGGAGGTGTTAGATAATCAGGATCTGCTGATTACCTCTTCCCTACCAGTCGACCCCAATATAGGCCATGCTGGCCTGGAGGCATCTCACCGACCTTCCCATCGACAAAGCATCTCTGAAACTTCAGTCATTTTTAAAAATCTTGGCTGGGCTATACGGCAGCATTTAATGATGAGAGGAGATGACCAGCTTGTCTTCAACAGGCCCTGAGATCTCTCACCACAAAGCAGCATTCCCAGAACACTTTCCCCAGCCACATCAACTTGCTGATCTCTTCTCTGTGATGTCTCGCCTGAGCATCTCAGACATGCGCCATGCTGACGCCATGCCTTCCACCCAACCAAGACGGGAGCGGGTGGAATAGATAGGGAGAAGAATAAATAAACCTGAAGGACATATTTGTGGTGTGACTCGGAAGAAAGAGAAGCAAAAATTTCATAGAAATAGAGTGTAAAGGAGGGGGAAGGGGGAAGAGAACGCCTCCTTCACGCGCCAGAGTTGCTCAGGGGACACAGGCTTAAAAATAATGTTGATTCCTGACCTATGATATATTGGAAAAATAGCCCCAAACCCTTCCAGGCTGTCCAAATTCTGAGAGCTGACGTCAGCCCTAATTCAGAGGGATATTCCCGCTGCCCTTCTTCTGGAGACATGATGTTTTTCTGGCTGTTGCCTGCCATTCCCTTGACACTAGCAACATTTTTTGTCAACCCTTAATTATAAATAACTGTAATTTCCTCCATTGAGAGATTTGGATGGTTCAGGGGTAGGGGCAGCCATTCCAGCACCAAGATGCTCAGATGGGTTGGATGAAGGAGGAGAGGAAAGGGCCCCAATTTCAGCCACTATGGCACCAAAAGCATAGCTATCCTGTCAGCATCCCCAAAGACATGAACAAGACCAAAACAACTCTAGAACGGGCAACACTGATTCCCCTCAATCCACATTTCCCACTGGCATCCTTAGCGTAGACAAGGACCATGTAACTGGCGTCTCTGCCTGTCACTTACTGCCAAGGTCATGCTCTCCCTCTTCTTCATCACTTCTGTGACTTTCCCAGGGGGGAAGGCAGAGCAGCCTTTGGTCTCCACAAACAGTCTAGATGACAGCCATCTCCTCTGTTTCCCAAATAGCTTCCCAATTCCTACAAGACCAGAGTATTCCAAACTAGATGGTATTTACAGCAGCCTGGGCACTGCGCATCAACACACAAGCACAAGGACACATGAAAGGACAGATATCAGCTGAGAAGCAAAGAAAAACTGCCCCAAGGAATAGGGCAGAGGATAGGAGAGAGCCAGAGAAGGGCCATCAGGCTTTCCAGATTCAAAACGGTGGGTTTTGGAAAGCAACATTTGGTGAGCAGCTAGCTGTATGGTAACCCCAACTTGACCTGGGGATTACTTGCACCCCTGGGAGACCACAACTTGCAAGAAGAGTACATTCAACAACAGAGACTGATTACAGACATGAGCACGACCATGAACACCATCTGAAGCAATGGTATTTGAGGGAACGAGTCTGGATCTGAGGACCTCTCTCATGAAATGTGCTCACCTGTGGTACTGTTGACTTAAAGGTCTGCTGAAAGACACTAACGCAGGCTCAGACATGGCACCATGTACTGTTTCACTTGTGAGACTCAGGGTTGGCAAAAAATGAGGAGGGAAAGTAGTAGTGCAGTGGAGCCTCACTAATGCTCCTGGGTCAGGAGCAAGTGGCTCTGTGTGGGACATAGTGACATGCTGTTGTGTGACTGCTTTTGCCATCAAAAAAAAGAAAAGGAAGATGAAATCCAGCAGCTTCAGTGACTGTGTCACCATAGACTAGTAGAATTAGAGATTCATAACTGTAGATGGAGAAAACCCTCCACAGTTTGCCTAGTCCGGGTTCCTTGTTCAAAACAGGTCTAATTAAATTAGGTTTCTCAAGCCCCAATTCTGCTGAGACCTGAACAGCTCTGAAGACACAGCTATCTAATCACCTTCATGGTAAAAAAGTTCCTAGCACCTATTCCGAATTTCTTATGTTCCAACCTGTATCCGTTGTTTCCTTTCCTATCATCATGCATCTCTTCTCAGAGTCCTGCTCCATCTTCTCTGTGTCACCTCATCACATCAAATGGAAAAGCCATTAAATGACTACAGCTTTGCATGGAATACTGTTACTACACTGGATCTCACCACACTAAGGTCTAAACACTCAAAGCTTCCTTTCTGGTTAGTTGGGGGAAGGAAAAAAAAAAATTCACACTCCACCCATGACCCTAGGCTTCCCTGGAGAGCACTCACATCCCTTTCTCATGCTTTTCCTTGGACAATTTTGTCCTAGCCCGTAGGGCAGACCACATCTTTCCACCCATGGATATAAGTCAAACTCTGGGCTGTCTTGGTCAAAGACAACAATTTGACATATTCTGGAGAGACAGAACTGTTGGCGCTTTTCCAAGCGGCCATTTCAGGGAGCGACATCAGGACAACTGCTGGTAGACAGGTAGAAGAGGAGAGGATCTGCCAATCTGTGGGGCAGTAGAATGGACAATCAAGCTGTAACACAAGCCTGATGTGCTTTAATGTAGGAGAACAGATGAGAAGAGACATGATTGGCACGTTTTTTAGTGACCATCATCTCAGAACACAAAGCTTTGGGACCATCAAAGCAGCCATTGCCACTGAAAGGCAAAAGGTGGCACTTCCAAATGCAAAGCGAGGCCAGCAAGCACCCCATACAGTACCATAAAACACAATGAATTCCCTGGGTACTGCAAAGGATGCAGTATGTAATGCTACAGGAATTCCACTGAAATTCAAAAATAGGAGTCTTTTCCCTGTAGACATTTCAGAGGGAATGTGGGAGTGGGGTTGGGTGGAAGCTCTCCAAGTGCCCTCCATGGACTGCTGGAAAATAGTTGAGACTGAGCCAGCTCCAGCTAACCATACAGCCTAAAGAAGTCACAGGGGATTCCTGGCTCTGCTTTTCATGTCTTCCACCCACCGCAAGGAAATTCCTCTTCCTACTCCTGCCAAACAGGGAGACTCCCTTCTTCCCTAAACCCCTGCTCAACGAAGGAGGAATCCCTCAGACTTCCTAGGAACAAGCATCAGCCTGCCAATAAATATTTTTTTGGTGTGTGGACATTACCCTGAGGCTACAAAGGGTTAACACAAGGCATAACACTCTTTCTTCTAATGAAGCAGTCACAGGCCCAAGACACAAAACCCAATTCATGAAGACACATGCCAAATCAAGTGGCACAAGTAGTTTCACTCTCCATATCATCAGTGAAGAGATGTTTCTCCAGAGAGCAAGCCAAAGGGAACATCATCTACTTCACCCCACCAAAGGGCTCCTCTCCACAGTGACTCTTTGCAGGGGACTGAAGAAATAATCCTCCAAACCTAGGCTCTCTGCTTGCATACATGAATCCTCCTTGCTGTAATTGGTGAGCTCTCATCCCTGTTCCCATCACATGAATTCCCAGGTGATGTTTTTGCCTCCCTTCTGCCCTGCCACAGGCAGTCAAAGCTCACTGCTGCAGCACTAAACAGGACATGGTGGTACCATCTTGGCACAACAAGATTGGTTACTTGGTTGGCTTCCAGATTAGATCGATGGTGGTTCTCCCAACCATCTCCCACTTGGGGTTTACCTGCCCAGAAATTTCTGGCATTAATGCAGCTGAGGAGGGATGCTGTAATTTTAGGCAAAAGCTGAAGTCCTTCTGTACTTGTTAAAACTACTTGCATCTCCATGACCATGGCCTTGGAGCTCTGACTCCAGTCCAGCACTGTGCTGGTATGCCACAAAGAGCACTGCCAGCATTATGACAAATTGACAAGGCAGCGACATCCAAATGACTCATCTGGCTGGACTTGGGTAACACAACAAGATGCAAAACACATGCAAGAGGTGAAGGGAAGGCTGAGGAACAGTCAGACATTCATCTGGGATCACAGGAGGCACAACACTGCTGGAATAACACAACCCATCGTCCTCAGGGATTTCTCAGCTTCCCTTGGTGCTGGACTCCAGCCAAAGAGCCTTAGGGCACACAAGGGATAAGGGCATCACAGGCATCTTGGGCCAGCCTGGAAAATCCTGCCCCGATGGCAAAAGTAGAACAACCTGGGAAGCAGCCACCACTTAAGATCCATGTAAGAAACAGTTTCAAATGAGTGGGAGTGGCACATCAAAGAGGGCAACAGGACAAAACACTCCAACCTGAGGCCTTCAGGATCAGGGATTTCTTCCGTTATGGACAAGCAATTCCTGCTGGATTCAGAGGTAACCCTCAGTCTCCACATGGGAGGCAGACCTGGCTTTGGTGACTGAAGCAATAACAGATGCTGCAGGGTCAGACTGTTGCACTGGCAAAGCTGCAGACAGGATCAAAGAGACAAGTTGTGGATCTGGATTGAAGCTGTGATCCTTCCATAAAAATTTACTGAGGATAGGGACCTAGAAAGCTGCAGGTCACTAGTGCACAGCAGGCAAGCTCCAAGTTGCATCAGATGGTAGTACGAAACTTCTTGAGGTCAGAACTTGGAAAAGACAATAACATTAGTGTTAGACCAGAAAGCCCTGAAGGGCATTTTGCCCAAAGTTAGGCTGGAGAATAAGTGCTGCTAACAATGGCATGGCCCAGCTATTCCTGGAAGTGTTTGCTAAAAAGTTATTCACTAACTCATCACTGAACCAGCCACAGGCAATGCTATTTTAGACCTAGTTTTGGTAAGCAGTGGAGAAGTTATGGAAGAGCTGATGAGAGAAAGAAAACTTGGCCTGAACTAATAACGAATTGATTCAGACTAATGTGAATGGAGGGATGAACACAGGTCTTGAACTAAGAATTGAAAACCAAGACTGACCAGCAGACACCACCAGAAGATAGAAATTTCCTGAAAACAAGCTGACTCCAGTGAAAACAAAGACCAAGAGACCCTTCCAGAAATACAACGGGCAGAAGAAGGAAGGAGCAAAGCCTTCTGAGCAGGGAAGGTGGACCTGAAGCTCAGGATACTTGAGATGCATCTCTGGACACAATTAATATATGCTCTCCACCTTTATTCGGGGTCCCGAAGCAGAATTCAAGTTTCCTGCTGGTGGGATACAAGATAAAAGACACGGTACTGGAGCAGAGCTAAAGATAAAGGGAGACAAAAAAATAGGTGGCAGCTGTTAGATGGGCCTGAAGTGCCACTGGGACTGGGTGGGGAGGAGTGTGAAACACTGAGGAGGACTCCTAAAGGGGTGGGCTGTAGTGGTACAGAGCAAGGGGCAAAAAGCAGGAGGGAAGAGTGCAGAAATACAGGTGTTCATAAACAAAACTCCAGGGATGTAATACCTCTGCAGCAGGAGTCCGGGGAAATGCCACCCTGGATCCAGGAGGACCAGCTGAAAGGCTTACGAGTGGAGAACAGCTAACATGGTACACGCAGCGATGTCTAAAGCGATGAACAAAGACCAGAACGAGCCAGGCTGATCTAGCTGTGTTCTTCCTCACAGACTTTAAATCCACTGGCAAATTTCAGCAGACGTTCAGGTATAAAGGTCCCCATATTATTACTGCCACCCTCCCACCACATCTTTAGAATGGAAGGGTTCAAACACAGGGAAAGAAACTTGTGTTGAAGACACAATAGCTAACCTCGGGAGAGGTTCACCCCCAGCCATGCTCTTGCAGTAGGGTGAGCACACTCAGGACACCCATGCTGAGTGATGCATCCCTCCGTCACCCTGCAACAGATCTGACCTCCCTTTCCACTCTGCCTCCACTTTGTGTGGCTTCTTATAGGAGGTTTTGCCAAGTTTGAGGCTTCTCTTGGAGGATGCTAGAACATCATCAGCCCCTGTGATTTCTGACCAGCACTGCAGGAGCAGGAAGTTCCCTCCCTCACTTCTCTGAGGGGACAGGGATGTTGGACCACTGAAAAAAACTGGTTACACAATATTGGTGTGCTCAGACCAAGGTTGGCTTACCACCTCTCTCACATGATGGACACTACGGTCAGTCTGAGGACCTCTGGGCACGGGTCTGCTGGGAATTACAGCATATCTCCGAGTGCTTATGTTGGCTTTGTGGTTATAGCTGAGGTACCACCAGCCCTACGATGTCTTAGGAGGAGGTGAGGTTCTTGAGAACCACTCACTTCAACCCAGGCACCAGCATTTTGTCCAATTTGCATTTCAGTTCCCTCAGAACTCCAATGGTTGTGGCTACTTGATAGACCTATAATTTCTTCTGGAGTCAGTCCTGCACTGCAGAAAGCACGAGGGCCAGCCATCCACCATCCCAAAAGATCAGAGGGTCCCAGTGCCCGATACAGAAGGCATTCCCATCCCAAATACCATCCAACAACACCACACTGCTGAGGGAGAAGGTGCATCTTTTTCATAGCAGCCTCATGGAGGAGTCCTGACCCCATAGCAGAGGCATCATCTCCCAGCAGTAAAGGGCTCAGAGAAGTAGCAGAGCAGAGGGAAGAGGAGCAGTGGCTCAAGATTAGGCACGCACAGCAGGGAAATCCAGGGCTGCAGGAAGGAGCAGAGGTTTGTGGTGAAACTGATTGAAGGAGGCACAAATGGGGATAAACAAGGGAAGTGTGGCCTCTGGCTCAGCAGGGGCTACCTGACCTCTCCTCCAAGGGGCACGACAGCTTTTGGCTGACGCTGGCAGCCAGTCTGCATCCAGCAAGTTGTTGCTGTCTGACAGAGATGGTTAATGGCAAAGACCTAATCGGAAAGAACAGCTGGATTGCAAAGCTCCTTCCTGCCCTTCTTGGAAGAGTCAAGGTAGAGGAGTAAGGGCTGGGACCCCTTTCTCCTGTGCTGCTGTTACCCCATCCTCAGTGAGCCCTCCCCAGAAAATGGGAGGTTGTACTGAACAGGGACACTCACACCAGCAGGTTTCAGCCCTTTGGGTCACCCCCTGAGGTGAGCCTACCAGAGCTGTGACCCACCTGTGCTCAGCAGGGACACTTTCGGACAGTTCTCACCACCCATGCATGGAACAAGCCACTAGCAATACTGTGGTGGGGATATCCACTCTTCCCACCCATTCTCTCCTACACTGTCAAGCCTTCCATTTCTTAAGCCACTTCTCACCCAAAGTCAACCTGTGCGATCCCCACAGCCTGCTTTAGGGTCCCACCACAACACCAGCAGCCCCAAAGTGCTTCCTTCCCAAGGCAGAGACACAAAGACCTCATATTTGCAAGGTCATCTTCCCAACAGCTTTCCTCATACCACCTCAGAAGCACGACACCTCTGCAAAACTCAACATGGAAACCCCTGTGCCACCAGCAGTAGGCTCACAAACTCAGCACTTCAGCCCTGAAGCATCCTTTGGTTTTGCCAAACAGCCAAAGCTTGAAAGCTAACCTAAAAATCATACAAACATTCCCCAAAAAAAGCTCACTCGGTAGACTGGCTTTGAGCTTGCATTAGTACTACTGATTGTCCCCATGAACCCTTCTTTTTCCCCCACTCAGGGAGGACAAAGCCCTTCAAGTCCTATAAACTTCCTGGTTCATGTGACAACTCCTGCGTTGCTTAAGCATAATGGGCCATCAACTTTCCCCTGGGATAAATTTGTACTGGCAATCTGTGCTTTAGTGCTCTACATCTTGGGGGAGTTGATAGCATTTGGGGTTTACTTTAATGGGAAGCAGTAGCTGTGATCAATTGCAGAAGCTCTATTTCCACGGAAATGGGTATTTAATAGATTTTTGAAAACAGTAGTTATTGACCCAGTGGGCCTTAATGGCTTAAAAGCCATCCAACTGTAGCATGTAAGAGTAAATGTGTAGGATTTTCAAATACGTACTGGAATTGGTAGTAAAAACCCTTTTAAATCGCAGGGACCTGGTCAATAGGGAGTTTCCATTTGCTTGCTTGGCCTTTCTATTTCTATATGGGAGTGAATCATGGCTACCCCCTCCTCAGAGAGGCTCACCATTTCCTCACGGGTGAGATCATCTTAAAAAGACACAGCACATCTGAGACCCATCAAGGTACAGGGATGTCTTTCATTAGAGCGGGCAGCGACGTAGAGTCGGGTTTTTCAGAGCATTTTAGGACAGCTGCTCTCATGGTGGGAGTGGAGGGAACACAGAGGGCACACGGACCATCTCTCATCCTCCATGGACCATGGAGGTGGTCCCAGGGATGCTCCTTTTTCCTAATAGCCCATCTAAACATCTCCTGATGCAACTTGAGATCTCTTCACCACCATGGTAGCATTCTGTTGTGCTAAAAGCTCTGAAACTTGGCTACATTCACCCTAAGCTTATCACTGAAGGACACAAACTCGCAGCCTTGACGTTAGTTGGGAAAGGGACCAAGACAGAGGAAAATGAAGTTTGAGCCAAACATCTCCCCTGGCTTTTCAAATTCTAACTTTTTTTTTTTTTTTAAAAAAAAAAAAAAAAAAAAAAGGGAAAAACCAAGTCCCAAGCCTCCAACTTATTTTTAGGTCCAAGTGATTGGGTGTCCCAGCCAGAGCACGGCGCACACAAGCCAGCATTCTAAAAATGCCTTCCTCACAGATATAGAGAGGATGGGAGATAGTTTATTGTGGAAGTTTTGTAACGTAACGATCGTACATTAACCACAAACAACAACAACCAAAAAAATAAATTCGAGGCTGCCTCTGGTCCCCAGCACAGCTCTTCACAGGCAAGAGTTGCCGAGGGTCACATCTCCACCCTCCTCCCCAAAGCCTCCCAGCAAAGTCCTCCACTTTGCATCATCTCGGTGGGTTCAGGCTCCGATGGACCTGTTCCTTCTCACCCCATCACCCTCTGATTCTCTAAATCACGACAGTGGCTGGGCCAAGGAAAACAAAAAGCAGTCTGCTCGCTTAATGATGCTTGCTCAGTCTGCCAGCCCAAACACGGGATAAATCAACCCTGAGACCCCAGTCAATGGGGAGCTGATGGAGTCCCACTCCATGGCTGCTGTGCTCCTCTCCACCCCCTGCCCTTTCAGTTTCTGGGGTCTCGCTAGCTTGGCCAGGGTCTTGGCTGGGGTCCTCTTCCCCTAGGCAAGGGCATGGTCAGACAAGGAAGAGTCCCATGGAGGGCTGAACATCAAGACAAAGAGCGAACCCCAGCCCCTCGGACACATGCTGTTCCTTCACAATTACCATCCCGATACAATCAGCCCTCCACAAAGCGATCCCCTGGGACAGTGCTGCTTGCTAGAACAATAGCTCACATCTGGGACAGCTGTTCCCCCCAGAAGCACCCAGGCTGCCTACAGCCACTGGGCAGGGATCCTCTCTCTTCTCTCACACAAGGATCATGTTCTCCCTCTCCCGTGGGGATGCTGCCACCCTGGGGGAAACCTGGCAGGTTCCTGGAGGAACAAGCTGCCTAGAAGCTCCATGCTTGCCAGAAGGCTCATGGGAATGAGCAAGATTCCTCCTTTAACAGGGGCTTATTAGAAATTAACACACACCCCCCCCGAGCCTTCTACCTTGGGAAGAAGTGCATACTGCTATAGATTTTATTTCCCACCTTTACCACCCCAAAATGCACAGGAGAAGATTTGGGCACATCAGCAGCATGCTGCAGCTTGCTATACAGAGCAGGCTGCTTTGGCCAGCGCTGAAGCCAGGGGCTGGAACCAGCCCTTGGACCCACACATCTCCATGCCACTCTTCCAGCCCCACTCCCTGGGGTAACACAACAGAGCTCTGGCCCCACCAGAATCCACTGCAATAGAGCACCCTCTGCGCTCGACCAGTGCTCCCAAGACCTTGCACAGTCCCGTGGACAGCTGCACCATGGTGTCACCTCTCCCCTAACCAAGAAGAAAAAAAAAAAAAAAAAAGAGAAACTCCTGCAGTGCTGCTGCCCTGATGCCACACTGGATGGGCCGAGTCAGACCCTGGTCTTGCCACATGTGCCTTGGCACGTGCCTTCATCCTGGAGCCCCATCACCACACCCACTGCTACTCCTGACCTTCTCCATGCAGACACCTCTCATCCTTTGATGTTACAGCCTGCATCTACCTCTTCCTTTCTTCTAACAGCCCACGCCGGAGAGGTTATAACCTCCCTCCCCAACTAAAACTCCAAAGTGACCTTTAAGACATCCAACTCATTTACACATGGCTGAGGTGGGCAGTTCCCCAGGGGCATAAATGCTGCAGAACACACCAAGTAACACCAACCAAGCCCACAGCACAGGCCTTGGCAAACCACCCTGAGACCTCCCTATTAGGAGCAGAACCCCACTGTCAGGCTCACCTTTGGCACAACACACCAAACACTTCCTAAAGGATAGTAACATACCAATACTTTCCAATCTGTTTTGAGAAGGTCAAAGGAAAATTTGGGGCCTTCATGGTTAAGTTAGGGCTCTGGGTGAGCCAAGTCACTCAGAGGCACTTTCACATGGATACAGCCTCCAAGTCCCATCATAAACAAGCAGCTTGGTAGACATCCTGCCTGCCTGATATAATAGGCTCTACCAAGGACAATCACTTCTGTCTTTGCCAAGCTTTGAAATCAGGGATCGATAGGAGAGCCCAGAGAGAGCAGGATTTCCTACCAGGAAGCTTTTTTATAAGCTTGAATCCAACCACTCTCATGAAACTTTAAAGCATCTGCCGAGAAATTATCAGGTTCCAGAAAAAAATCACATTAATTACTACACCTCCCCAGTCCCAGTAAGTCTGCTAGAGAGGAGAAGCAACGAGCTCAGAAGCCAGTGGACCTGTCACTGCCACCTTTAGTGCCCTTAAAGCACCCAACTCCTCACCACACCTACAAGCCCTGAGACTGGAATCCAGTACTTGAGACTTGGTCCTTTTGGAACCCAAAGCTAATACCTGGCACGGGTCAGTAGGGTTCCAAGAGGTGCCAGAGGCAGCTCAAAAGCAGCCAGGGCTCAGGCCCTGAGCAGGGGCACCTCCTCAACACACTTTCCTCATGGAAACATCAGGAAAGCAGATGGTCTCTTCCATCCCACACCTCACAAGGCAGCCCAGTTCGACAGCTTGCAGATAACACATCCTCTCCACTCTTCCAAGGAACCAAACAGCAGATGTGCCTACCACCTCCAGTTCAACCTACCCCTTACAGCAGTGTTGGTGGCCTCAGGTTGTTCTCGAGGCCACCAATGATTTTAAAAGAGCATTACACATACCTGCCCTCTTCCACAGTGAGAGATCTGCCAGGGGCTCCTGTAGCAAAAGGAGGCAAAGCCAGCAGCTAATTTACACGTTGTTTTACCAAGCGGATGGTCTTAAGGTCTGAGCAGGTCTGTGGTTACCCCAAGACACCATCCTTCCATCAACTGCTCTTACTTTTGCGGCTGTTACGCTACCAATCCAGCCCCATTCAGCTGGATATCTCTTGACAATGGGCTGCTCAAGCGCCAGGGAGTAGCTGGGACCGATCCCTTCATCCTCTGCAAGAGACGTTCAGTGATGCTAATCTGGATCAGCTTTTGAAGACGTCGCTTAAACACCGCTGTCTCAACCCTTAGGCTGGAGACATCCTTCCCTTAGGACGGGAAAGCCAGCTAAGCTCGCATTGAAGCCCATCAAGCATCCTGTTAATCAGGTACACGCTTCGATGCTACAGCTGCGGTCATCCCAGCGGAGACCATCAAGACCACCAGTCACTCCGGTGACTTCTACGCTGCTTTGGGGCAGCCAGACGGAGAGCCCACAGCTCTGCCCGCACCCACTGAGCTCTCCAGGCTCCCCTTCGGGTTTTACTTCCACACCACCTGTGTCACAGACAAGGCTCTCGCTGACTAACTGCCCGAGGAGTACCCTCATTGAGTGTTAATTGCCGCTAATGAGCTGTTGCTGCTTTTCTTCCAAGAGCACCAATTACAACAGCACTCAGGCACGGGGAGAAGGAGCCTGTCTGCAGCGAATCGAGGCGGGTTTTACTCCCTGGGCGTCTCTTGGAAAGCTCTGTTAGACAGGACTAGACTGGGTGCAGGATGACAGCAGCTCTCCTGCGTGTTCCCTTGCTCTCCATACGGTGGGTCAGGGTGAATGGGCAGTCCGTGATTTGCTGCCTGTGGCTCCGGCTGTGTTGTCTTGCAGGGATTCCCAAGCACAAGCACGTGGTCCCACCAGTGTGTTTTGACATGTGGGTGGTGGCCCAGTTGGGTACTGGCACAGCAGGACCTGTCTTGTCCCATGCACTACTAGAGGAGGCACAGGCAAGATGCCCCGGTGACCTGGATTTGCACAAAGCAATGCTGCTGTCCCATCAGCATCATCCCCTGCCCTGGAGCTGGCTCCTACCTTGGCTACGGCCGAGTTCCTCCCCACCAGAACTTTGTCATCTTCCCAAACCTCATTTCTCCCCCTGACTGAGCATGAGAAAGGCTGTATGCTAGAGAGAGCCAATGGGATCCTGGGGTGCATCCGGAGGAGTGTGGCCAGCAGGTCAAAGGAGGTCATCCTCCCCCTCTACTCTGCCCTGGTCAGGCCCCACCTGGAGTATTGTGTCCAGTTCTGGGCTCCCTGTTATAAAAAGGACAAGGATCTCCTGGAGAGAGTCCAAAGAAGGGCTATGAAGATGATTAAGGGCCTGGAGCATCTCCCCTATGAGGAAAGGCTGAGAAGATTGGGACTGTTCAGTCTTGAGAAGAGAAGACTAAGGGGGGACCTAATTAATGTTTATAATTATCTTAAGCAGGGGATGCAGGGAGAATCAGCCAGCCCCTTTTCAATGTCTGTGGGGACAGGACAAGGGGCAATGGCTGCAAGTTGGAGCACAGGAAGTTCCGCACCAACATGGGGAAAAACTTTTCCCCAGTGAGGGTGAGGGAGCCCTGGGACAGGCTGCCCAGGGGGTGTGGAGTCTCCTTCTCTGGAGAGATTCAAGACCCGTCTGGACGCCTCCCTGTGCGACCTGTCCTAGGGACCCTGCTTTGGCAGGGGGTTGGACCCGATGATCTCTCAAGGTCCCTTCCAACCCCTACAATTCTATGATTCTATGATTCTAGCACCAAGGGTAGCCCTGAAAATACACCAAGATGCCCACCAGCTAAGGACAAGGGCTGCTGCTGTTCTTCAGGAACGGTCTCTGCCCCTGGAAATGCGATTTGCCTTTCTCAAAGCTGCAGCCCAAAGAAAGGAGATTTTAGGTGGGGGACGTGGTAAAGAGATTTTGCACGAGTGTGTAAGGTTATGAGAGTCAAGACAAGGTAGTGAGATCCCTCATCAAAATCTGTATGCTAGTAAGAAATTTCCCAGTGTCTCACTCACAAGAGCCACATCCAATCTGCCCTTTGGGAAAGCCTTGAACTGAAATACAGCAGAGCTGATTTACTCCATGAAAGGAACCCCCAAATTTTTGTCTTGCCACCTTGATCCGAACGGAGATGCAGTGCTGCAACCAGAGAACATCACCTGCAGCAGGGTTTCCCTCTCCCCCAGCTCCCCCAAAGCCACAGCTCCCTCCTGGGCTTTGGCACAGGGTTATCCAGCAGGTATGAAGAAGTACAGGCAGGTCCATGAAACAGCAGCAGCCAGCTCTCCTCCAGTTCCAGACTCAGACCTGGTGTTCACATCAAAACACCTGGCTCCTCTTGTCCTGCCTTTCTGCAGTTTGTTAAATTTTATTTTGCATTATTCCTCCCGTTTTGGCTTCCACCCTAAAAAAATCCTTCTGCAAGTTCCCCAGCTGCCTGTCTCCTCATAAATATTCATTTAAATGCAATAACTTACAAGCAAATCCAGAGGAACTCGCTCAGTGGAGTTCTGCCATGGGCTAAGGTCACCTGCTTGTGCATCTTGAGATTCATCCACTGACTTCTGGGGGAATAGCATGGACCTGGCCATGCCATTGAGGGAGCTCAAGCTCACCTTGGTTTTCCTCAAGCCCATGCTACCAATTTCCTGGTTGTTTTGTTTGTTTTGGAAGGGGGAACATGATAAACATGAGTTGGTTGGCAACAAGCTATGTAAAGGATGTGCAAAGTTCCACCTCAAGCACCACAATGTTAGCACTTTGTGATACCTCAGGAGAAACAACTTGTCTCTGAAGAGGGAGTGATAAAGAGGAAGAGGGAGAAAGAAGAACAGGAGGGTGCCCCGAGTCTTCAGAACCAGCTCTGTGGCTTTGTTAGCAAGACAAAAGCTAAAGCTCACCAAAAGGACCTGTAATGAAGAGGAGTAAATGAAGTAAATGGCCATCAAATGTCTTTGAAGCCCACCAAAAGATTTTTGGGGTGGGGTAGGTGGGTGGGTGATAATGAGCTCTTCTAATGGAAAAATTACCCATTCATTGGAAACCCTATGAATATGCATATATTGCTAATATGCATATATTGCAAATACACACATAGTATAAATATGCACATGTGCCCAGTAGAAACGCTGTGCAACTGCCCATTTACAGTGCACACATTAGGAGGAGCGATGTCCTGTGCTGCCCAGTGCTGCAGTAATGAATATCCACTTAATCGCTACCAAGACTAATGAATTTTGATTGTGGCTTTTCACAGCATCCTTTTCCCAAAAGCTTTTATGTTCTTCCCTGGGGGAGCCAGGGTACCCTCAGCAGGGAAGATCCCAGGGAGGGTGAGTGTCCACCGGCAGCGGGATTCAACTCATGCCCCCACACTTCCCAAACACTGGGCATGCAGGATTTCATCTTATCCTACAATCTGTCCTGTCTTCTTGTGCAGACCAATGAGGTCTGTGGAAGGAAAATTGCAAAAGCTTTGTTATTTCCCTTGTGTTCCCATTCCTTTCCCACAGAAGCAAGGTTTATGATTTGTTTTGCTTTGTTGTTTTGTTGGGGTTGGTTTTTTTTCCTTCCCTATCCCAACTTTCAGGGGAAAATCCTGACAAATGGAAGCCCTGATTCATAACAGCAAAAATTTGGCCTTTTTTAATTTAAGGTGGAGCACTTCTTGTCTGAGGATGAAAACATTTCTCTAACTGCATGCACAGAGGGCAAGGACCAAGCCCATGCCCCACTGAAGCAAAGGCCAAGCGGTATCAGATGCTTGTGGCCACCACGAACGGAGAGCCATTGTGCAGGCAGGAGAGGCATTGTGCAGGCAGGAGAGCCACTCACCTCCCCAGCACTCTGGAGAGCCCATGCTCGCTCACTGGGAAAGGGCAGGCACAGCCTGGCAATGGTTGCCCATCACCAAAGAGACTTCCAAGGGTTGGAGAATATCTTCTCCAGGGTGCTCGGGAAGAGACAGGATGTATGGCTCCGTGGCTGGAGAGATGCGTGGGAGGAAAGGTTCCTTGTCCTCCTCACAACAGAAGGACATGCAAGAAAGACTCAGGAAGGGATGGAGGGATGCCCTGATCCTCTCCCATCACCACTGCCCAGGCAGAGCTGCTCCCCTCTTCCCTCAGTGTCCCACCTGGGACGTAACAGAGAGAAGACACTGGCTTGGGAAAAAGGGATTTACAGCCACAGCCTAGCTGCTCCCAAAGCTCAGGGGTGGGAAAAAAGAGGTGAAGGAGAAAGAAGATCAAAGGAGCAACATGCCCCTAAAGCCCTCCCTTGCAGCTTGCTGCCATCTGCCCTGCACTGCTCCTGCTCTGCTGGGCACCTCTGCCCATTACTGGGAGCTGGCAGCAGGGAATGAGCAATTTTCTCTGCTGCTGAGACAGAAAAGGCTTTAAAAAAAAAAAAAAGAAAAGAAAAAGAGGAAAAAAAAAAGAAGGAAAAGCCATGACTTTTTTTCCCCTTCCCTGTCTCCAGACAGAAAGCACATTTGGCAAAGCCCCGGGTGCTGGAAGCCATCAGTGGGGCTGCCGGCACTTCAGAGGCTCCAAGGAAGAAGGCAGGCACATGTGAGCCACCAACCATGCCTAGGACACCATCCCCGCCGATATGTGGTCCCCTCATCATGTGGGGAAGAGGGGGCCCCCTCTCCATCCCACCCCAGCAGCTGCCTCCAAAGGGCTCCGGGGAAAGTAGGAGTCCCCCCACACCTTGTGTTGATCCTCTGCAGAGCACCATGGGTTGTGCAGGGTATCTTGCACCTGCAGTGTGTGGTCAAGGCGCAGAGCTGCCTCCCCATGCCTTTACCTGGAGAGGGGGATTTGCTCCCAGCCTACCATGTGGCACTCAGGAGAAGGTGCTTTGGATACAAATTAGGAAATTAGGTTTTTAGAAGGCAGGCAGGGAAGGGGCAATAATCTCCACACTGCATGGTGGAGGGGTCTGGGAAAGAAGCGCCCTGTGCTTGGGGCTGTTCTGCCCACCCTGGACATGCCTGCGGTCCTGCTGGCATGTCACCAAAGACCAGCACTAGGAATCTCCCAGTGTAAAAACCCTCACTCATTTTTTGGGGGGGAAGGAAAGGACATGTAATGTCAGGGCAGCACAGAGGGGTGCCATCCCATGCCGTAGGATTGATTGCCCTTGATGCCCAGCACACCCATCCCTGCAGGAAAACCCTCACGGCCTTTCCACACTGGAAAGCAGCTGGTGAGAAACAATGCCAGTGCATGTCGGGGAGAAGGTGCAACCCATTCCTCGATGTGCCACACACCCCACACCCCCCATAAGCCCCACACCTACCGCTGGGGCGAGTCAGGATCGAAGCAGGTCCTGGTCACATCGGTGGCCTGTGGGTCACAGCAGTCACCATCATCGAAGTCATCCAACATGTTGTTGCACTCCATGTGACAGATGCCATCCCGGCGCTTCCAGGAGAAGCAGCGGCCAGACCGGCGGCAGTCTCCGCCATCATAGCCAGTCAGGGGATGCTCGCACTCGGGGTCACAGCGTTCATTGCCCACCTTGCTGGGCTCACAGCCCAGGAGGACAGCACGGCGGCGCAGCGAGGAGTTGCGTACCTCCAGCAAGCTGAGCTGCCAGGAGATGTTGTAGGGTCGGAAAGCTTCACTCAGCGCCCGGTGTTGCCGCCAAACCTGCTCCCGGGTGACTGTTGGCCGCCCGCCGCTATCGTCCAACAAGTTCACCACCCGGTACCGCACTGCCTTCCCGCTCCGCAGCGGCCAGTGCCAGTTGTAGTGGGAGACCAGCTCCACATTATCACAGGCAGTCTGCCCACAGGCTGGGGGGCCCAGCGGCCGCAGGACTGGGGACAGCGGGGATGGCAGCACCTGCTGCCGGGGGAAGGCGCCCTCCCGAAAAGGCACCCAGTGATGCTCCAGGGTGTCAAAGCTGGTGGCAAGAGCCAGCCCCGCCATCCCTCTGGTTACCCTCTCTAGGAAGCGACGCTGGAGATGGTGTTGGGACAGGGCTATTCGCCACAGCGCCAGTCCGGCCAGGTGTCCCCGGAAAGTGTGCACTGTGCCCCAGGCATCTCCCCCTAGCAGCAGTGTGCGGCAGGAGGCCATGAAGGTGCTGTGCAGGGGTCCCCCTTGCCCACTGGCATGGCCCACCCGCGCCCCGTCCACGTAGAGGGCCATCCACTGCCCATCGTAGCTGGCGGCCAAGTGGGTCCATGCCTCGGGGTGGTAGCGGTGGTAGGAGGTCACCTCAGTGGCAGCGGCTGCCCGGTCCGTGCGGAGGGAGAAAAAGAAGCGAGCGTCCTTCTTGCCATTGAGCTGCAGGGCACGGATGCCCAGTGCCCAGCCCTTATCACTGGCCGTGTGTGAGCAGTTGTTGAAGATGCCTGCAGTGGGAACGGGGACAGAGAGAGAGAGGAGAGCTGGTGAGGACCAGAGAGAATCACTGCTGGGCAGCAGGGGTGACCCCAGGCTGCATCCAACCTCATCCGGTGGAGTAGGAAGTGATGGCAGAGCTGGAAAGGCACAATGGAGAAGGGAGGAAGAGCACATGGATGAGGAGGAGAGGCTGAAGAATAAGGTGTTTCCGAGAAGTTCTCCGTAGGAGTGCTCCTGCGGGCCGGGATAAGAGGCGAAGCTTTTTATCTGCAGGCCAAAGCTTTTAAGGATTAGAGTATGGCAACCCAAAGCAAAACAACCTCCTCTGGGGACCACTTCCCCAACAGCTTCCAGGCAGATTTACAGCTCTCCTTGATGCTCCAGCTTTCCTCCCATGGATCCAGCACAGGCTGGCAAGGGGCAGGGAGGGATGTGTTGCCTCCAGCTGGGCAGGTGCACTCCTCAGCCCACGGGGCACACATCCATCCCCAGGAAAAGCTTCTCCTGGTGAGCCCAAGCGTGTTGCAAAGCTGTGTTTTTGGTTGAGCAAAACCTGGAACTTGGCTGACTTTCCCCAAAATTCTGAGTGCTCAGGGTTGAGATGCAGGCACTGAATGCCTGTGGGAATCAGTAGCTGTCAAGCCCTTAAACGTTGGTGGGGGAAAGTGGACGCTGCTTGAAATAAATGCTTCTGGGCTCCTGAAACCATCCATGGGGTCATCGGTTGGGGTGAGCAACCCCAAAGGCACACTTTGAGCCCTACCAGTAGCATCTTCTGGGAGCTCCCTGCTCTCTTGCTTCCCACCTCAACAAATCACTTCCATATGCAACAGTACCCTGACGCTGCTGAAACCCGCTGCCGTGCCTGGAGCCCTTTTCATGCTCCCACTGCGATATTTCTTACCAGCCTGCTTTTCTCCTCTATTTCCACCCCACTGCACAGGTTCTCCTGCCCACGACACACGCTGCCTGCCTATCTCCGTGGCATCAAGGCATTCCAGGCTAAAACAAGGCACTGCTGCACTGTCCCGCTGCCTTGTCGGTCCATTGGGGATGCTCAGCATGACACTGGAAACCAGACCTGCTGCCAGGATCCCAAAGAGGCTGGTGCGGAGAGGCAGACGTGTAAGGGAGCAGGAGCTCCAGGAAGAGCAAGACCTCTTGGCTTTCACCCAGGGAATGTGACTGAAGCCAGGTTACCGTGACCTCACATTTCCCCTGCCAGCCCTCATAAATGTGGCCAGTGAAGGTCACTTCATGCCCCGCTGCACCCCAGGAAGCAGCACCCCTCCCTCCATCCATCCCTTGCATGGAGGAAGAGATGGGTGGTGGCCTATTGGCCACCCCATGGGTGTAACCACCTTGGACGTGGATCCCTGACACCACTCAGTACAAAGGCAGCAGCACACAAAGCCTCTGTGGGTGGATGGGCTTTGGCCAACTCTTGTTTTCTGGTGGTTTGTGAAAGGGAGGAAGCAGAAAGATCGGGAGAAGCTGAGATGAGGAGAAGCCAAAAAAGCAGGAGTCAGGCAAGGGAGCCTTGTGGGTGTTGGAAGGCAAAGCCAGAGAGCACTCTTGGGCTGGGGGCTGAATGGAAGGTGCTTAGACCTGCATGCTCAAAGGTTGTCTTCTGGTTAGTTGGTCGTCACCGGGGTTGAGGAGAAAGCGCTTGGTACCTCCTCTCTTAGGAACACTCACACGTTTCACCTTGTAAGGATTCAGAGCCCCAAGATTGGTTAAACACAAAGGCAAAACTGGGGCAGGACAGCCTTCTGGGGTGAGTGTGAATGAGCATCCTTGCAAACCCATGCTGGAGTCAAGCCTGGAAGTGTCTTACGAGTTCAAAACCAGCCAAAAGAACTTTAAACAAGCCTAAAATCAGGTCTGGAAATTTCACCAAAGGGACACAAATAATGCCAGGGTCAGCTCTACAGCAGGAGCTAGAAGGCCACTACAGCAGCAGCTGGTGCTTTCTAGGCATGGTTAGGGTGCCACCCAAAGCAGAGCCATCCGGTGCCAGCTCCGGACATCACCAGAAGCCTTCAACAAGAAATATCAGGGGAACAGTTCCTGCACCCTGGAATATGCTGCTATTTGCTAAGGAACTTGGTATCTTGTCCTGGGGTGACCCACCAGAAAGGGAAAGAGGTACAAACTGATCACCCCTGGGGACATGAAGAAGTGAGCAGCTTGGGGACCCGAGGGGGACACCCAGGCTTAGACACAGCAGAAGTTTGGGAATGCTTCTGATGAGGGATCTTCTGACCCAAGAAAACCATCTTTGCTGTGAGTGAAACCAATCCTCAGCCTGGCACAAGGGGGAATTCCCTGGGGTTTACCAAAAGCAGAGCAGGCCTGGATGGATGGGACACAAAAAGGGTGAAAAACGAGATTACATCACCTGAAAGGACTCTCATCTGCTCCCCAAAATGAGAAGGATGTGGAAGAGGCACCACTCTCCTTTTCCGGCGCACACTGGGGTTATACCCCAGCAGAAATCCCCTCCCCTGTGCAAGAGGAACTAAAAGGGACAAAGAGCCCCCCCCATGTGGGCTGTAAGGCAAAAGTGATGTCTATAGGAACAAATCCTCAACTCCTGAGCCTTCAGTGCAGATGGCAGTCACACCAGCCAGCAGGACAGCTTGCTTTGCCCAGACAGAGCTGCTCAGCCTGGCCTTATTTCCCAGGCAATGATGCTGGGAGATGCTCAGCTCTGCTCTTCT
Source organism: Hypotaenidia okinawae (assembly GCA_027925045.1). Classification (NCBI taxonomy): domain Eukaryota; kingdom Metazoa; phylum Chordata; class Aves; order Gruiformes; family Rallidae; genus Hypotaenidia; species Hypotaenidia okinawae. The sequence continues at coordinate 312,923 of BSDF01000009.1, read as the reverse complement.
TCCCTCCCGCCTTCCTCACATGCCAACACCTGGAGCATCATGTTCGGACAGAGCAGGAGAGGCGGATCAGCAGCCGACTGGGTGCCTGTCGATGGGCTAGCAGCTGCCTACATCAACTGCTCGCACAAAGCACCAGCAGTGCTGGGGTGCTAGCATGTCCCTCTTTGCCACCCTCATCTGGGCCTCGTGGTCCCAGCTGCAGGGAGAGGGTGGGAAGCCGACAAGTGACTCAGACAGCTGGAGGTTCCTGGGGCTGACTCAAACCCTGGAGCACGGAGGCTGGGGGATGTTACCAGGGGATGTTACCAGGGGGAGGGGGAGATACTACTCGCCTGAGTGCCAGCACTCACCAGGGGTGGTGGAGGTGCTAACAAACCATCCCACCCTCCACGAGGGAAGAAAAAAACCCAAAGGAAAATTAATAACCACACATGCTCACACACACACGCTGGGAAGAGTAAAGCCCAACACCTGCAGGCCAGACCTCCAGATGCAAACAGCTGTGCTGCCGATGCAAACAGCTGTGCTGCTGATGCCACCGCTGGGAAGCCAGCTCCCCTCATCCTGAACTGCTGCCTGCTGGGGGGGCAGCCGGGACCCCCGTGGGAAGGCAGAGAGTGCGGGAAACGTTGGGTTGTTTTCTTTGTACACGGCTGCTTTCCCCCTATGCCACCCAGCCTCCAGCTGCACATCCAAGGGGTTCTCCAAAAACACGGCAGTCCCCAGAGGGACCCCAGACATCCCTTACGGCAGCAATAACACACCTTGGTGCTGCCGTTCCCCCCAACCCTGCCCGGCATCACCCGCCCTGCCCTGCTTGTACTCAGCAGCAAAGCCCTGTCCCGGAGGGGACACCTGCCCCGCTCCGTGCCCCGTCCCCTTGTCCCCAGGCTCTCCAGCACCTGCCCGCTCTCAGCTTGGTGGGGGGATGTGATGTGATGGGATAATTCCCGGTAGAAAAAGCATCCGCGCCCGCTCTCTGCCCCTGGCGCCGCTCTGCGGAGCCTCGGGGGCCGGCAGCCCGGGGATGGGGTGGGATTGGAGGGGGGAATGCTGCCGGGGCCGTGAGTGCGGCGCGGCTGCCACCGTGCGGCCGCCTGCCCCGGGGACCCGCCGGGAGCCCGGCCGGCAGCGCGGGGAACCGCGGCCGCTTGGCCCGGTGGGGAATCCCGGAGAGCTCCCCCGGCACGCCCGCGGCCCCGGGGAAGGAGGAACGGGGGGGTATGGAAGGGGTAGGAGGGGTCGGGAGGAGCGTGAACCCCAAAGGGACATCCCTGCTCCTGGCGAGGAGAAAAAGGAGAAACTGGATAGGAACCGGAAGGCTGGAAGGACGGGACGAGGGGTGGAGGGGAGGGGAGGAAAGGGAGGGGATGTTTTAGGGTTTGGTCTCGAGGGAAGGGGAACTCTGTCATGCCCAGGGTGCTGAGGACGCGGGTGGGGGCGCAGGGTGTCACCTGTGCAGCGCAGAAGGCAGGCGAGACACCCACGGGGGTTTTGAGGGGAAGGGGGGGTCGGGTCTCCATCCCTCCCTGCCCTCCCGCCGGCGTGACGGGTTTTACCTGCGATGATGGCCGGGTTGCTCTGTCCGCCCTCCGCCTTCACCCACACCTCCAACGTGAACTCCTCCCGCGGGATGTCGGGCAGCGCCTCCGGCCGCGCCGCCAGCTGCTCCCGGCCACCGGAGAAGTACAGGGTGGGCAGCGACCACTCCCTGGGGGGCTCGGCACCTGCGGCTCCCGGCCCCGCAGCCTCTCCTCCTCCCTCCGGCCCTGGCCGACCGCCTCTCCCCTCGATTCCTCTCCGCCTCCTTCTGCCGCTCCCCGCGGTCTCCGGCCCCGCGGCCGCCCGGAGCCCGGCGGAGCTGCAGCGCCGAGAACCCCGTGCGCGCCGGGACCTTGGGGGTACAGCCCGTAAGGGTGATGCGGGGGGCGGCGGTGGCACGGCGGTTCGGTGCCTCCATTCCGCAGCCGGAGACCGGCGGGGGGTCGGGGGACCGAAGGTCCCCGCGGGCAAGGCTGAGCGCCGCAAGCAGCAGCAGCGCGGCCAGGGGGGCCCCGTCGCGCAGCATCCTCCTTGGGGACGAAGTGGAGTGTTGGTTGGGGATTGGGGTGTGGGGAGGTCGTCCCCGGGGATGGGGGACACTCAGGGGGCGGCGGGCGGCAGCGCCGGGGCATCCGGCCCCCGCCGCAGCCGCTGCCCCCAACTTTTCTCCGGCACCGCTCTCCTCCTCTCTGCTCCTGCGAGAGGAGGAGGAAGAGGAGGAGGAGGAGAAGGAGGGCGAGAGCACTGCGGCGGGGACCTCCCTTCTGTCTGCAGCCGGGGTTCCCGGGGTACGGCGGCCCCTGCGCGGCTCTCGGCGCTGCCCGGCTCTGCCTGCGGGAGCGGGGGATGCGCTGGTCGCCCTTATCTAGAAAGCCCCGAGGTGCTCCGCTTCCCCCCCATCTCCTCCCCGCCCCCCCCAACCACGAGGAGGGGTGTGGAGGGGGGCTGCCTTATTTAAAGATGATTATGTGCAATCTAATAAACCCCGAGCGGAGCATTGCCCTCCCTTCCCTCCGCCCTCCCGGGCTCTGCCCAGGATGCTGGCGGGGGCGGGAGATGCACGAGGAGACCCAGCGCCCCAGGAGGATGGCGTTGGGTTCCCTCCGCATCCTGTGCCCGTCACCGGGGTTTTGGGGCAGCACCGACAGCACCTGCCCTGTCCTAGGCTGCCCTTGGCTTTACCCATCAGCTTTCCCCACAGCCCCGCTCGCTGCCGCTCCTATTCCACTGCTCAGAAGCATGGCACTTGGGGGGGGGGGGGTGTTCTTTCTTTCTTTCTTTCTTTCTTTCTTTCTTTCTTTCTTTCTTTCTTTCTTTCTTTCTTTCTTTCTTTCTTTCTTTCTTTCTTTCTTTCTTTCTTTCTTTCTTTCTTTCTTTCTTTCTTTCTTTCTTTCTTTCTTTCTTTCTTTCTTTCTTTCTTTCTTTTTATGTGTTTGTTTGCTGGGTTGGTTTTTTTCTAAGTTGAAAAGTGCCCGTGTTTTTTTCTTGTCGTAGCTCAGGGTGTGATATCTGCTTGCTCACCTCACCTTCATCCTCCTCCATCACCTGGGAAGGGGAGCAGATGGAAGGCGAAAGGAGGGGACACCCCTACCCTGAGCTCCCTCCCACTGAGGGGAGAAGTGGTCTCAACCTCAGCGTGTGTGGAGATATCCACTTCCCCCACTCCCCACACCCCCTCAGCCAGGGATTTCTCTGCTTTTTCTCTCTTTTTTAGTTTTCCTTCCCCAAACAAGGATCCCATCTGTTCAACACGTGCAGAAAGGTGGGCTGGAGGCACCTTCTCTGGGCAAGAAGAAAAGAGCCATGTCCAAAAGCCAAAAAAACCCAACCCAAACCCCAGCAACATCCCAGGGCAGTGGGTGGGAGATGTATCTCACCCACCACCCTGTCAGAGGGTACGGCACTGGTGCTGCCAGGGGAGAGCTGCTCACAGCACACACACGGGTGAGAAAACAACCCCCCAAACTTTCCTCCCAGTTCCAGAGACACCGTTGCACCAGCACGTGGTGTGGGAGACTGGGAAAACCTCAGCAAGGAGAGAGCTTTTAAAATTTTTTCTTCTTCTTTTCACAGTTATTATTTTATATTACTTTTTTTTCTGTTTTTTTTTTTCTCCTTACTCCCAAGCACTATCTGTGGTGGTCAGTGTGAAGCAGAGTTGCCAGCGAAAGCTGGGAGGCCCCTTCCAGGGTACAGGCTTTCAAACCGTCGAGGCAGGAGGGAAAGGATGTAAGAACAAACAGCAGGAGCTGGCTGCGTGGGGTCGGGGTTGCAGTGGGTTGGGGTTGGTTTTTTTTGCCTTCTTAAGGTGGGAAGGTGATGGGAGGAGGTGTGGGGAGGGCTGATGCTTCAGTAGGGGCAGAGTGGGGGAGAGAGAAAATAATAACATTGGGTTAGGAGGGGTGAGCAAAGTGCTTCGCCAACCCCCTGCTGGGATGGAGGAAGGTGGGATGCTCAGAAGGAAAACGAGGCCAGGCAGAGCAGGGATGGCTCATGCAAAGGAGCTCGAGCAGCTCCTGAGGACCCCTGGGGAGCGAATGACATCCCAGCACAACGGGAGTACCCATTGCTCATGGGGAGGGGATGAGAAGAGATTTGCAGCTCTTCTGCCTGCATTGGATGGTGCCCACCCACATGGCAGTGGGGATACTAAGGTAACCTCGCATGGTGCTTGGCATGGGTGAGATGGCCCAGAAAGAGGGTTGTCCTGGGGCCAAACACCCATGAGTGTGGCTTGTAGTGTGCAGTCATTCAGGAATGAATGGAGGTCCTGATAGCCCTCCTACAGGATCCCATGGAGCACCTTATTCTGACCTTATTAGGTGGTTTTTGATCACCTTGCCCCATAACACACTGCCCTAACCATTCATCAGACCAGGTACTCAAAAGCAGCACGACCGCGAGACCCTCAGCAGTGTCTGCTGCCCCACAAGAGGTTCAGCAGCTCTGGCTCCTTGGGGACAGCATGGCTGGGATGAATCCAGCATCGAAGCAATAAAACTCTCCAAAAATGCACCCAAGCAAGGCCTCTATATATAGGCTCTGGCCCGGGCTTAGCCACTTGCTTGGCAAAATGACACCCGCAGAAAACCAGCAAACAGTCCATTGGGATGGTGTGGAGCAGGAGGAGGGAAAGTCTACCGAGGGGATGCCTTTCTGGAGGGGAGATGGATGGGAGTGGAGGAAGGCTTCATGCCAAGCCCCTGGTTCTCCCTGCCCTGCCTGCCCAAGCCTGGCCAGGTTTAAGATGTCACTGAAGATGTTAAAGCGGTTGCAAGGTGCCCTGGGCATCTCTTAGAGGTCCCAGCTCAGAGCCTGGCTGCCTTGGCTGGGGAATGCAGTCACTGTGCGCGGCATGAGGATGGAGATGCTCGTCCCCAAACGCAGTTCAAATCTGCTGATGCTCAGGAGTAAGGAAAAGGATGCTGCATGGAAGGCAGGGGGAGGACAAAGCAGTGGCAGAAGGTAGGTTTGGCTGTGTGTTCCTCGCCCTTTCTCCACACACTGTCCTTCCTGGCATGCCCCAGCCCTTTGGAGTCTCTGGACTGCAGGTCTCTGTAGTCAGGGTTATTTTGGGGGGGGTGTGTGTGACTGGACCAGGCAGCTGCCAACGCTGGGCAGGAGCAGGGTGCCCATGTGGAGCCCTCAGCCAGGAGCCTCTGGGAGGAGGCAGGGAGAAGGGGTAAGCCCCACACATCCGTCAAAGCTGCATATTTGAAGCTGTAGGGTGACCCCATACAGGACCCGGGTTCCAAGCACAGGCTCAGCCTGCTCCAGGTTAGAGTGAAGAGCAGCGTTTTAGCAGGAGCAGAGCCTGAGCCATGCTTTTCCCCACGCCTACCAAAATCCATCAACAAAACCCTTCCTCTCCCTCCACTCCTCCTCAAGAAACTACCAGCAATTTCAACATGTGAATAAAGGCTCTGGGAGAATCCAGCTTTTTTGTTTGTGGCCAAACTGCACGAGCCCGAGACAAGCAAGCCTCAGGAATCAAAGCTGGGAGCGATGGTGACCCTGCTCAAGACACAGCCCCAGCCCTCCCTCCTCTCCCTCCCGAGCTCTCCTGTTTTTCCCAAGCAGATTAGGAGCTTGTTCAAATGCGCAGGACCTCCAGAGGTCAGAGACGCTGCCCCCCCACCCCCCGCCCCCTGCCCCCCCCAGCACCAGAGGTTTGCTTGGGAACTCGCTGAGTTTCCTGCTTCTGGTAGGTCTGGAGATAAGCCCTGGCACGTGGCCGCTGCTGGTGCCAGCTCCAAGCAGGAGTCCGCAGCCCCGCATCGAAAATCCAGCAACAACACATTTGGGGTCACATCTCGCTCGTGTTTATGCCTTGCAGTGGGGCACATCCCTTCAGGGACAGGAGACAAGCCCCTCTTGCTTGGGATCTGCAAGGTCGGGGTGGGATGGCTGGGCTCCCCCAGCCCTTCCACCCCACAACACCCGTCGGGGTTTCCCCACAGGATTTGGTCCCACAAGTTGGTTAAACAATAGCTTCTCCAAGCTCCTCTACTGAAGTCAGATATACTCGCTGTAAGAATTCAACGAGCCCTGTACGCAACCTCGACTCCTTCGGCAACAGAGCCAAGGAATGAACTTTAAATGAAAGTGAAGGACCACCAACCAAGGATGCTCCTGCTCCATCATCCTCACACCTGCCTCCCCACCTTTGCTCCGAACCACGCAGCCTGTGGATGGAGGGTGGTATCCCCACAGCAGCAGACATGGTGGGAGCACAGGGAGGAAGTCAGCCAGCCAGGCACTCATCAAGGCATCAGTTTTGAAGCTGGTTTGGTGTATCGCCATAGGGTGCAGCTATTTTGGAGCTGCCTTGGATACTATACCGGAGCAGCGAGCTGAGCAGAGCTGTGCTTCACAGGGCTCTTGCAAGCCTCCAGTAAAAACCACTTTCTTCCAGCTGGGAGGTGAGGATGATGCAGATGCTAAGCAGCACACTCGCTGCTGTTTCTACACAGGGAAGAATTTCCCTGCATAATAGCCCCCACTAGGGTCTTTCTGCACCCCAGAGTTTTGTGCTCACAGGTGCTAAATTAAGCCCATCCAGAGAACAGAGCACGACCTTTGCCAGATGGGATGTCTCAGATATTGAAAGCAGTCCCGACTGCTCACAAAAGGCAGGGACTTATCCACCTTTACGTAACTTCTATCTTCCCGCAGCCACTGAGTGAAAGCACACAGGAAAAAGCAAGGGGGAAAGAGAATCAGCCTTTTCCGGCCATTGTGCCGCTGTCATTGGGGAGTTTCAGCCCCATTAAGTCAGGACTGCTCAAGTGCATCTCTGCATCCCAGCTGGGACAGAGAGGATGCCTGCCAGAGACGTGATGCCACACAGCTCCCATGCCAGAAGCAGAGGCAGGATCACAGAGAAGGACACTGAGCTCTGCAGACACCCACGGGAGGAGAGTGTTGGTACAAACACAGCAAGGACCCGCTTAGGCTTCCAAAATCCCATCCCAGCAAAGGACCCAAGGTCTGCTGGTAGGAGCTCCAGGAGAGCACCATGCTGACAGTGGCTCCAGTGGTAATCCAGGCAAAATAATTCCGTGACCTTGCTGTGTTTTCACCATTCCAATGCCCGTGCCAAGCGACTGCTTACTAGTCCCCCTGGATGTGCTGCTCCCACGATAGCATCCCTTCCAGCATCCCTTCCCTAGTCAAGCACAGCTTTCCTCGCAGGAGTGTCAGTGCAATCACTTGTACAAACAAGCCTCACCATCCCCAGATAGCCTTTGCCCTGCCTCTGGCATTTATATATACTTCCCACATTGTCTGCCAGGCAGAAAAGCCCTTCACTGGAGCCAGTTGGTGAGACCCCAAGCGAATATTTAATCTGGCACAGGTATCTTGAGGGTGAGGGGAGGAGGAAAGGGATCATGCCACCCCAGCATGAGGGTGAGGGGGAGGAAGCCATGTGCCAGCTGCAGAGGCAGCTCTCAGCCTCTAGCTCCCATCTGTGCCATCCACCCATGCCACCCAGTTCACTCATGTCCCACCTTGGGGCAAGTCAAAGTCCCCGTGAAGAGGTGGAAGAAAGGATGAGCTTGCACACACACACACACGTTCTTCTCAGGCAAGAGGAAAAAGCTGTCATCCCAGGATGGGTAAAAAATACATCCTGGTTTTTGCTGGATCAGGAAGGAGACCAAGAGATGGCCTCTGGCACCAGCCGTTATCCAGCCAGTTTCTAGTTGCTCATCAGTTTGGTTGCTAGACATTGCCAGCACAACTCCATGATCAGCTTGATCTTACACTCGTGTTGTTGGAGGTGACAGCAGCTCTGGGTGTGCACTGCAGGTGTATGAACGTTCACGCCAGTGGCACCCTGGTACCACTGAGTCTACGCAAGTAGTGGGAGCTGGAGGCACCAAGACCCTTGGTTCCCCTGGCCTTTGCAAACCAGAGTGGGTGCCTCTATTTGCTGGAGGACTGGCACTGGGATGCATTTATCCATATCGTGCTTTCTGTGCCAGTTAGCTGGAGCTCATGTAAGCCCTTGAATCTCTGGCATCATGCTTATGAGCCCTTAGTCTTAAGTGCCTCTTTATCAATGGCACCATGGTCATGGCTCACCTCAAAACGCAGGAATGTCTCCTGAGGATGCCTGGCACCTTTGGTCCAGATGTGTTTGTGACATTCTCCACCCCATCCCAAGCCTGTTGCCACCTCAAGGTGGCAACTCCAGAGCACTCGCCCTCCCAACAACCGTCAAGCAGAGGAGGGCAAGGTGTGGGTGTGAAAATCTTGGTCAGAACATCCATTCCAAATCATTGCCTTGCTGGGTGCTAAAACCTATTGCACCTCTATAGCTCACTGTTGTAGCCTTTATCTCAGCTCAGCCAGACCCAATTAGCTCTTCTACACTTGATCCCTAGGTCAGGTTTTCCCCTCAACCATTTCTGTGGTTTCTTGTGGATCTGTAGATGCATGAGTGATTCCTGGTGTGCTGGGGAGTTACTCAGAGCCACCTCTGAGCTCTTTCCTGTGCTGCCGTCAGAGCTGGCCAGCAGTACTTTCAGCTTATGGCTGCTTCGCTGTGCTGGCAGAACCTCAGAAGAAAAGTAGGAGTCCTGGTCCAGGGTGAGCCAGCAAAATCATTATGAGTACTTTGGATGAGTAGGGACCCACCAGGCAAGGTTGTTACAGCTAGGCATGGAGATGAGAGGGTGTTTGCTGGTGTGCCCTTCCTGTGCAAGCCTCCCACTCCTGAACCTACAGTTGGAGAGCCCCTTACAGCTTAGCGTGCCCACCCAGTGGAGACCTCCCAGTCACATCCTTCCTGCTGCCCATATCACTGTGCTTGACACCACAGTCCCCAGAGTGGTCCTTTCCCTCCTCACCTTTGCCCTGGGGACAATCCAGCCTGGAAACATGCCATGTCCCATGTAGGGCTGATGGCTCCAATCTAACCTGGAGGAGTTCCAGTGATGCAGGAATGATGCTCCCCGAGCACCACTGTGGACTGAAGGCATCTGGGAGGAAGGAGGACAAAGCCAAAGCTTCATTGTCGCGGGGTATATCGGTGCGCTGTGACCCTCTTGGTTCTAGCTGGTTAGGAGTGCAGAAAACCTCAGGACAAACAGATCCAGCAAAATCCTTTGGGATAGACAGAGCTGTGCCAGCAAGGGGCCGTTTGGCAGCAGCGCTGTGCTGTGTCAGTTTGAGGGAGCTGGCACCGGGGCCCCCTGCATCGGCTGCCTTGTTCCTGGGAAGGTGGTTAACCTGTGCAGGGGGCAACTGCACTTTTCCACCTGCTTCTGTCTGTGACAGGGTCCTGGCTAAATGAGGTGGGTTTTTTTTGGCTGACCCTCTCTGCCCTTGCAGCGCTGGTTTCTCCTCCTGACAAGCTGCCAAAGCACCACCAGCAACTAACTGGTGAGGCCAAGCAGTGTCCCCGCCCCACCGTGGGACCACCGTGGGAGCTGGTGGAACACAGCAGTGAGGGAAATCCTTGGGTGCCTACGTCTGAGGCGGGCAGCAGTCCAGGCACATCGTGCACACCCAAGTGTGCCGGCATGATGGGGGACCCTGGCACCCACCCCATCCACCATGAAGGTGCTGCAGTTCTTGGTCTCCCCCCAGTGACCAGACCACATATAACAAAGCCTGACTTAAGCACGGGAGGTTTCCAGCCCCACACGCAGAGCTCCTTGGCTCCCAGATCAGGCGCATTATGACCAGGTAATTATATTACAAATTATTTCCCCGAATCCTCCCCATAAGTGGAGCCCTCTTGCTGGGGTCGGCATTTTTGGAAGCGAGACCCTATTTCCACACCCCTTCTTCCCCCTCCCCACATACACCGGGGCGCGAACTGTGTGCATTCGTTCATTAAGGAGCGCCAACACCGTTGGGGCAAATGACCTGTCAACAGATTTACAGCAGGAAGTAAGTCACTGCCTCCAAGCCTGCGGTCTTAATGTAATTAAAGTCCTCTGTTTGAAATTCGTTGCTAATTAATATTCATGCTCTGTTCTCCATCTGCCATTCCCATGTTGCTGGTTCCTTCTGAGATTGATCAGAGGGTTATTAAGGCTACGAGCAGACAGAGAAGGAGGGGGACAGCTGGTGGGAAGGAGTTGGATCAGCTTTTGGTAAGGGAGCAGAATTGCCACCCAGGACTCCCAGTTGCAGTGCTGGGAAGGGATGGCCGAAACATTGTCCCGGCTTGCTCCATTGCTTAGGAAGGCAGAGTGGGGGAAGAATTAAAGCACTGGTGGGATTGATGGATTGAGAGATAGACACCATTGTTTGGCTCCTGGAGTCTCTGAGGGCTTGCATCTCAAGCAAGAAGCATCTCTGGAGCTAGGCTGCCAAGGAAAAACTGGCAGTTGGTGGTGTGAGCAAACTCTAATTGAGATAGAGATTAATTGCTGGCTCTTGTGATTTGGCATGGGGGAGCAGCTGTGGCAGCCCAGCCCCAAGAACCGGACCCACCAGCACAGTTATTTGGGGGAGGAGGCTCAGAGAGTTTCTGATGAGGTGCAGATAGGTAGGCAGGCCACGGATGTATGGGATATTCATGGGCACCAAGAACCTTCCCCAGCCCAGTGCGGGGCATGCACAGACACCGGTGGGGACACCCTGGCCAGCTACTTTGGGCGGGCAAAGCCCTAGCAGTGACCACACACCGGGTGCTCCGGTTAAAGCAGGTTGAGGACTGCCCCTGGCCCTGGGTGTGCATTGAGAGCTTGCCCCATCCCTGCACAGGTTAGAGGTCTTCTTCTCTCAGCTGCTGTGACATTTCCACGTGCCCTTGGCATGGATCCTGTCAGGATCAGACACCTATGGGAAGGGCCACAACTCCTGTGCTGAGAAATGTTTTCAACTGAAACCAGGCACACAGAGTCCACCACCTTGGGTGAGAAAGATGTCCTCATGTCACAGGCTGAGAGCCTGGTGGGTGCCAAGTCACTGAGCACACAGGGTGCCATGAGAAAATGCAGTGCTCTGCAGCATGAGGAGGCCAGGCTGGAGATGTGTCCCTGGTGATGGCCCTGTACTACCCCACCATCCTATCTCCAGATGCCAGAGATGTCAGAACTGAGCATCTTTTGAAATTCAGGGCACAGCAAAGCCTCTTGAAGACCCTTCCTCCCAGGATGCGACCCTGGATAACTGGTGGTCTGCGGTCAGTGCAGACAGACAGGCATCTGGAAGGCAGGTTTTGGAGCCAGCTTCCCTTGGCAGGAGGATGCTGACCCCTCTCCTTTTCCTGGGCACCTTTTCTTCCCCAGGAAAGGTGGCATGGGGACATGGCATCTCAGCATGGAGGTTCCCAAGGGACCAGAGGGACTGGGGTTCTTATCCAAGTCCTGAGCGCTGAGTGACCCCGGCTCTGTCATAGGAGCACTATGAGTAGGGTTTCCTCAATTAACACAGCCCATTACAGACAGCTTTTAGATCCTTAAACACAATTGTAGGGCTCAAATTAGATGCGCCCCACTTCGAAAGCCAAGTCCCGCTGGCGTCTCCTGTTTATATGTGAACAATCACAGTGATTTATTCATCTGCCTAAAGTACGGTTGATCTTTGACCGTCCATCCATTATCCTTATCTATCTGTCCTAGTTAGGAGCCGAGCAATCCATCTTACCCAACCTAATGTATGCCAAATGATTCCGCAAGCCGCCATGCTCCGAGCGGGCTCTGCCGGCGCAGACGACACAGACCTGGTTTTCAGCAGCACTAACGCAATTGCATTGACGTCAACCAGAGCCGCCCGTCGTCACCCTTCTAGAAAATTAAAGCCTAGGGTGGGAAGACCCAAGGCAGGCACTGAAGGGATCTGTGGTAGTAATCAGGACTGGAGCTGCCATCGGGCTCGCCACGCAACGTGCAGACCTTGCAAATAACCCATTTAACCCAGAGAACTTCTTGTTCCTCCTGATTAAATCAAGAAAGGGGACAGGCGGTGGGATCCTGGGGTGGCATCTGACCATTCGTGACGAAAAGACCATGCTGCTCCTGTGCCATACAACAGTGGCAGCTGCCTTGGGGACATTTCAGAGCGTCAGCACCTTCTGCAAGCAGACCTCAGTGGGTGTCGTGGGGCATGGCAGGCTGCAGGTCTCCTGTCTCACAGGATAGAGAGGTTCCACATCATGTAGAAAACAAGTGAAGCACCCTGCGGCTGCCCCTGGAAGTGTTCAAGGCCAGGTTGGATGGGGATCTGGGGACCCTGAGCTGATGGGAGTTATCCCTGCCCATCGCAGGGGTGGCACTGGCTTTGAGGTCCCTTCCAACCCAAACCATTCTATGGTTCTATGACCTAGGACCATGAGAAATTATTCAGAAAATGTGTTGACACCTCCCTTCCCAGGCTGAAGGTGCCCAAAAGTCCCTTATCTGCAGCAAGCAGGTACCCAGCAAATAGAAACTGGGTCCCTGCTCCCTGCCTGCCCCCATCCTGGGCTCTACAGGGACTGTTTGATCCTGAAGCCATGGATGGGAAGTGCTGAAGCTTGGCCATGTGGAGAACATGGAGATATGGCTCAGGGAGGATGGCATCAGACTGTGGTGCTGGCTGCACCTCTTGGTCTGCTGGTTAGGTGACTGCTGCTCAAACTTTAGCTAAGGAAAACCAAGTCTACAAACTTAAATAGACTGCAGAGGGCATTGAGTCCCTCTAAGGAAACAGGCTGTAAAAAATGGGGAATATGATGCCATCATTAAGAGGGACATCCCTTGCCAAATTTCACCTCCCCATGTGAAGGACAGGGTGTGACAGCTTTCCAAAGGATGTTTGGGAAGGGTGTCTGGCCACCGGCACACCAAATGGCTTTCTACAGGCTTGTCTCTTGGAAAAAGCTGACTCAGTTTGGATGAACTTTTCCAGAGGAGTTCAGGTTGAGGCAAATCCCTGGGAGACAATGTCTGCCTAAATGTCCATGTTTTGGCAGTGTTCTAAGCATTGGGAAACACAGTCCGATAATTACTCAGTAACAAACAGTATTACCTACCCTGTCTACAATAAAATAATTAATTCTCATTAATTTGCCCTCTTTGCCTTTGAAGAGGATTTCCAGACTGGAAAAAAAAAAGGGGAAAAAAAAGGAGGAGAAGAAAGCAATGGAACCATCCAACTCCCTCCAGACTCAAGTCACTCCCTCTGGCATCTGGCAGAGCAAGGAGAGGTGGCAAGTGATGTGGTTAGATGACCTCTGAGCTCACCTTATGTGTCTGAGCAGGACCTTCAATGATATCAGAGGAAGGTCCTGCTAAAGCAGGGTGTGTTAGGAATTGGATGTCGGCACTTCTGAGAAACAGAGAGGGGGAAAATAGGTATTTTCATGGTATTTGAGACCATTTTCATCTGTGCAGAGAGGGGAAGCAATGCTCTGGCATCAGGGTTCTCCACAGCATTGGTGAAGGGGGTTCACAGTCTGACTTAAAGCAGGAGTCACCACGGCTTTGTGAAAGAGCCTAGTTTGGAAAGATTTCCAGCCCGAGCAACCCATGGTTTGGATTAAGCAGGGAAGCTCCTGGTAAGCATCTAAAATTTGGGGTACTAAGCAGATCCAGTCCCTCAAGGCCAGTGCCCAGTACTGAGGACCAGGGTGCACACTTTGTATCCCCAGTTCTGCGGCCAACTTGTCAGGTTGAAGTTAGGCAAGATGACCTCCCCAACCGTGCACCTTCTCCACTGCTGCCCTGGTTGGACAGAAACTCCAGGTACTGAGCGTCGCTGCTTCCACCACCACCGCAGCGCTTGTGCAGTCTGACCCAGTGAGCCACCAAAGTGTTTTGAGCCGTAACTGGTCGTCTGCTGGACATTCCTGGCTTGATCGTGCCAGAGGACCGCTCAGTTTGCTAAATGGCTCTGTCCACAAACCGGGGTGACTTCATAGCCGGTGTGGGTGCAGGGACAGTCCCCACGTGCTCAGAGAGAGAAGTCCACACGCCAAAGAGGCGCTTTTGTGTGGTGAAACTATATTCACTGAGCTTAAGTCAAGCAATGAAATATTCATAGGACACTAAAGCAGTGGGCTCCCCAGCTGCCTTCTTATGGGAATTCAATAATACCGGAGACAGCCTTAATTCAATATTCAAAAAGGCTCTTTCTCTTTCCCTCTCTCTCCATCTCCCCGCTGTCCCTTTGGGTTCGGAGATCTTTTCAGAAACCTCAGTTTTATGTGCTGGATGCATTAGTGGGGAGAGAAAGGGGGAGAGGAGAAATGGGGAGGGGGAGAAGGAGTGGGAGCACAAGGATGGGGACCACGCTTGGGACAGCTGGGGATTTCTGATCCCTCAGGCTGCCTGGTGGGGCTTGGCTGGATGATCTGAACTAACTCTTCCTAAAGGCAGGTCTGCTTGGCTTTTGGCAGGGCTGAATCCACACATGTGCTCAGATACGTCTGGCTAGGAGTTAGCTCTTGTCCAAGAGAAGGGCAACCAGGCTGGGGAAGGGGCTGGAGAGAAAATCATATGAGGAGCAGCTGAGGGAGCTGTTGGTGTTCAGCCTGAAGAAGAGAAGGCTGAGGGGAGACCTTATCACTGCCTACAGTGACCTGACAGGAGGGTGCAGAGAGGTGGGTGATGGTCTCTTCAGCCAGGTGACAGGTGATAGGACAAGGGGAAATGGCCTCAAGCTGCTCCAGGGCAGGGTCAGATCAGGTGTCAGGAAAAAGTTCTTCACCGAAAGGGTTATCGGGCACTGGAACAGGCTGCCCAGGGAGGGGGTTGAGTCACTGACCCTGGATGTGTTTAACAGGTAAATGAGGTACTTAGGGATATGGTTTAGCAGAGGACAGGAACGGTTGGACTTGATGATCTTAACAGTCTTTTCCAACCTTGTGATTCTGTGAAGAGCTGTGTAACCGTGGTTGTGTGCTCCTGTGCTCCCACCAATAGACCTACTGAGAAATAAGCTTGCCTGGCTCATTCATAGGACTGAGCCCACTTTGGGCTTGGCATCTCTCCTGGGGAAATACAAAAAAAGAAATCTATTTTGGAGCCTTTATCTAGCAGCATAGACTGGAAATTGTGTGAATTTGGCCTAGATGCTCATGAGGGGTAAAGCCCTGTGGCTCCAATAACATGGGTGATGTTCATGTGGACATTCATCCTCACCTGGGGTGAGGACAGAGAAGCTGGCAGAGCTCTAATGAGCCATCTTGGTGCTCCTAACTTGACCTGCCGTTGCTACCCCTTTCGATCTCTGTCCTGGAAAAGCATCACTGAGATTCTCCTTCCCTGTTTCAGAGAGAGCAAGGACCAGCCTGTGACCCTCTTCCCAAAGGTCATGTACAGAACTAACCACTAGAAGCCAACACTGCCCCATGCCAGGAGATGGGCAATGCTTTGTGCTGCAGCCGGGTGGAAGGGATCTGTAGCTCTGCTGGTAGGACCTTTCTGCCTATTGTGGGGAGGTCTGATACTCAAGGATGTGACCAAAGCTCCTCCAGCCATTGAAGGGGCAGGGGACTGTTTGCTGCCCCTCTGAAAAAATATCCAGGGTGTTGCAGGGGAGAAGAGTCACCAAAGGATAAGAGCAGCAAGAGGTGGCTTTCCACACCTTCCATGGATGTTGCAGAGCAGGATGCCATGGGTGCTGAAATTTCACGCAATCCAAATTCAGAGAATGAAGTCCTCTGCAGAGACTCACTTGTCATCTGTAGCTTTGGATGGCAATGCTCTATATATGTTGCAGCAAAGGGGAGATTTTGATGAGCAACAGATTTCCAAGCACTTAGCGGGGCTTTATTTTCCCCCTTGTAGGATCCTTTCCCAGAGAGTATTTAAAATCAAATTGTTTACTGCACAATGCACTGGTTATTTGGTTTCTCCTGGCATCTCCCCACCACGACTGCCCTTGGGCGGACCAGTTTCAACCTTCAGCAAACCTCTCTATTAGCATTTGATCTTGTCAAGCTCTTTTTATAGCCACTCTTAAAGCTAAGTGGAAGCTGCTCAATGGCTATTTCCCACGCTGAGGCATGCGGGCAGATGCCAGCTAGCAGGGGCAGAGCACAGCTCTCCTGTGAGAGGACTCCAAAGCACCAACAATGGTACAGACAATGCACAAAACCCCTGAGAGTTGGCCCAAAATTGGATCCATGATCACACGCCAGAGTGAGGATGGGAGATCTGTACCACTCTGAGCTGCTCCCCATCTCCAAGGCCAGGTGGGAGCCCTCTGGAGAAAAGCAAGACCCTCCATCCCATTGCAGGGAGGGTGGCTGGTTGCTTGGTGGGTGCCAGCACCGTGGCTTGGGGGCTGTGCTGGTGCATCCCGCAGAAGGAGAGGCTGAGCAGGATGCCTGCTAGCCAAACTCCACCAGGGATCCTGCCCCCTTTCCTGTGTTTTTCCATGTCAAAAGAAGAGATTTATTTCTTTCTTTCTTCCTGATTCTAGCATCTCCAGGCCTGATATTGATCATGCCAACGTCTGCCTGTTGATCCTTTGTAGATGCTGGTTCCAGCTACACTTGGAATTACTTTATTTTTTTAAGACTTTCTGGCAAATCACCAGTCCCACAGATGGCTGTTTTGGAGCAGATTTCCCTATGCACTTTGTGCCAGTGCAGGTCTCTTGATGGGGTCTCTGGAAGCTCTCCTTGTGCCTCATCTCTCTGTTGGTGCTCCAGGTGCAGCCCAGCCATGTCACCCTGTGTCACCATGTCCAACCTCATCTGTCAACAGCTTGGGGCCTCCTTCTCCTCTTTGTGTCTTCAAGCCAGGTGGAACAGCTGGACCACGTCTTCTAAGGGGCAGAGCTACCTCTTGCTTCTGTGGTACTTGGCACTGCTTGGAGTCACCTCATCCATGAAGATGGGCAGAGGTTGATACACCCAAAGGAAGTGCCCAAAAGGCATTGCCAATTCACAGTTGAACAGGAATTTGATGGTGTCAGGCTCAAACTTTTCCCCATTTGACGTAGTATCTCAGACACAACATGGCAAACCACAACCCTATCATAGATGCAGCTACAGTGACACCATATCTACAGCTACTGTAGATGTAGCTACAGAGCTATAGCATCGGAGTGTGTGCCCAGGCTGGGGAGGTGAGGCAGGTATTTTATCCCATGGCAACATGTCACTGGAGGTAGGTATTTTAACTGTTGCAAAACTACTTGTTTTGTGATGAAGAGAGTTGCTAAAGCTTGGTTTTCTCCAGATTTTGAGACTTAACGCTTTGACTACCAGTTTTAGAGCTCCAGGCTAGGCTTTTTCTGTAATTCTGGTGTTGGCTGTTTCATGACAACTCTTGGACAACGGCAGAATACCATTGATGGATCTTGCAGAGCATGTCAGGAACTGAAAGCAGAGATGTGCACCAGTGTTTTGGGTGGGAAAGTAGGTTATAAAACAGGGAGGAGCATGACAGAGCAGAGAGAGGATATGGGGTCTATGGTAATGCCCCTCACCTCATCTTGTTCCCTTTCTTCTCAAGGACAGCTTGAAGAACCTGAAGGTACCCCCTTGCCCAAAGCACCTACTGCACCATGGCTCTTGGGCCACTGGTGGGTGAAGGACCAGCTCTGTCCCCATGCAGGAACATGTGCCAGGGTGTCTCCACGATCCCAGCTTCTCCCTTGATCAACCTCTCTCCCCCTTAGATAGAGCTACCCACAAACCCGTAAGTCTCCCTAGAAGATCTCTGTGAGGAATAACGTTGCAGATGGATGTTGCCTGTCTGCGTGAATCGTCTGCCAGTAGGTCACAAATTACTCAGATGTGTCTGTTAGCCCAAATTATTCCCTGATTCACACAGCAGCTTACGCAGGAGCTCCTTGATTAGATTCCTCAATATCAAACATACTGGCTCGTTAGCCTGACCTTCTCATCCACGTAAGCCTCCAGGCTATAAACCATTCTTATCCAAAATCTTGACCTCATGTTTAATTTTATCTCCACTGACGCTAACGGAGGTTAGTTAGGCTTGAGTACATGCTGGAAGTTAAGCTGTCCTGTACCGGAGCCTCCATGCATTTCCCTACTCTGACTGATGACCTGAAATCAAGGATGCCTCTTCCCTGGCTTCGACAGGCTTCAGCTTGGCACACTCATAATTCCTGGAATCAGTTCTCCACCACTGACGATGATGAATCAATCATTTGCTTTCGGAATGCGTTCCACAGAATTCCCTCAGCCTTCAACACACTGGCAGGCTTTCCCACTAGAAAATGAGTTGGCTCAACAGTTCCTGGGATAGAGAGCACCCAGAGTATCGTTCCTGTCTGGAAACAGAGATTTAGAGGTTTGAAGTGAAGTTTTGTGGGATAACCTTTTTCAGTGGTTCCCTAGTGTTGGTGAGAATCCAGCTCAACAAAAAGGGGTTTGTGTGCAGAGGATGGTTGAGAAGGAAATGTGAATGAGGGTTGGTGTATGGACATAGGTCACCCTGGGACATTTCAGAGAGGGTTTTCACAAGTTCATCAGACTCCTGGGTACCTGACCTCTCTTGGGCATGGAAAATCCCTGTAACGCTCAGGTTGAATTTACCTTCCCCCACAACAGGTATCTGCAAGGTTGTTTGGTCTCCTTGGTTGTCTAATGCAACTTCAACAAAGGTGTGGCCAGCAGGTCAAGAGAGGTGATTCTGCCCCTCTGCTCTGCTCTGGTGAGACCTCACCTGGACTGCTGTGTCCAGCTCTGGAGCTCCCAACACACGAAGGACATGGACCAGTTGGAGCATGTCCAGAGGAGAGCCACAAAAATGATCAAAGGGCTGGAGCATCTCTCCTATGAAAACAGGCTGAGAGAGTTGGGCTGGTTCAGCTTGGAGAAGAGAAGGCTCCGGGGGGACCTTATAGCAGCCTTCCAGTACCTGAAAGGCACCTATAGGAAAGCTAGGGAAGAACTGTTCCTGAGGTTATGGAACAATAGGACAAGGGGTGATGGTTTTAAACTGGAAAAGGGGAGATTTGGGTTGGATATTAGGGAAAAAAAATCTTCAATATAAGGGCAGTGGATCACTGGCATGGGTTGCCCAGAGACATAGTGGAGGCCCCATCCCTGGAGACATTAAAGGTCAGGCTTGATGGGGCTCTGAGTGACCTGCTGTAGTGAAGGTGTCCCTGCTCACTGCAGGGAGGTTGGACTAGATGGCCTCTAAAGGTCCCTTCCAACCTTACACATTCAATGAGTCTGTGATTCTAATGCAGCAAATCACTCAGGCTCCCTCTCTGCTGAGTCAAGACATGAACAAGAGTTCAGTCCAGAGAGTGATTTATCCCAGGTATCTGAGGCAACTGGATCAGATGGGATGAATAACTCTCAGACAGTCGCCTCTTCAGTCCTTTGGTCATTGAGGGATCTTGGGCAACAGCTTCTGCCGCAACAACAAGCTTGTGGATGGCTGAAGCTAGTGAATCCTGTACCTTGGTGCCCACCTGCACTTTTGCAAGTCTACCCTACTTTCCAAACATCCCACACATCATTCTCCACGTGGAAGGAGGATGAAGAAGGATCTTGCCACCTCTAATAAAGTGGCGAGAGAAAAAGCATTAGGTCATCCCAGCACATGGGGCAAATCTCACTTGGCATTTCCCTCATCACTGTTTCACCAGCAAGGCTGGGTCCTCCTGCCAGCAAAGGGGACTCCCCACAACATCAGCTCCTACTGCTTAACTTTTTTTTTTCTTTTCCTGGCAGAAAGGGGTTTTCTCAAGTCTCCCTAATCCTCTTGCTGCAGTTTAAACCAACCACTCCTTGCCTTTTCCTCAAGGGACAGTTTACTCCTCCTCTGGCAGTTTTGGGTGTATTTGGAGTCTGTTTCTGTACCCTTCCCTCAGTTGTCTTTGCTCTTGGTGAAATTGCCCCAGCTTCCTTGTTTCCCCATGCTCATGCAGTAAGCTTTTAGTGTTTCTGACGCAGCTGAAAAGACTGGGTTTCTTCCAAACTCAGATGAATTGGTTGAGAGCAGCCCTGCAGAGAAGGACTTGGGGATACTGTGTGGGTATCAAAGTGGACATGGGACAGCAAAGGGCGCTTGCAGCCAAGAAAGGTAACTGGGTGCATCAACAGCAGTATGGCCAGAAGGTCCAGGGAGGGGGTGTTCCTCCTCTATGTGAGACCTCACCTCTGCACGTCCAGCTTGGGGGTCCCCAGGACAAGACTGACCTGGAGTTGTTGGAGGCTCACTAAGACCAACGTAAGGACTGGAACAGCTCTCCTCTGAAGAGAGGCTGAGGGAGTTGTGATTGCTCAGCCTGGGAAAGAGGTGGCTCTGGGAAGACCTTATTGAGGCCTTTCAATATCTAAGGGGGGCTTATAAGAAAAAGGGAGACTTTTCAACAATGACTTGTAGTGATAGGACAAAGGGAAACAGCTTCAAACCAAGAGAAGGTAGATCTGAAGCAGAAATTCTTCCTGGGGAGGGGAGGAGGCCCCAGCACAGGGTGCCCAGAGAAGCTGGGTCTGCCCCTGGATCCCTGACAGGGCTCAAGGTTAGATTGGATGGGGCTTTGGGCACCCTGGGCTGGTGGGGGCTGTCCTTGCCCATGGCAGTGGGGTGGCACTTGGGGGGCTTTGGGGTCCCTTCCCACCCCAAAACAGTCTGTAATCCTCTGACTTAGACTTCAGATGGATGCCTCTGCTTTTCTAAAGGTGCCCAGCTCGAAAGCCTGGTAGGGAGGCTCAATGGGGCAGAGCATCCCCAGAACCTCCATCATCCCTACCCCACCAGCCTGAGTGCCAAAAACGGGGCTGGGGGAGGCTGAACTACCACCGTGGGGCCGGGAGTGGGTGTTGATGTATTGGCATAACACAAAGTGTGTTTGCAAAGAGGAATGAATCATTTTTGCTGATCAGTTTAATTGTTGAACAGTGCCTCTCTCTCCGCAAACTATTCATGAATAGATGACAACTTTCTTTAATTCAGTCATTAGTCCTAATTATTCACTCCATCTCTCCTATTAATAACATGCAGCTTGCAGATTGACAGCAAACAGCTCCTGTGCAATTATCCAGCGTGGTGAAGTTCGGAGCGCGAGCTGTGCCAGGTATTTCTGATGGGGCACAGATTGCGGCAGCGCATCCCTGCCTACCCATTGCGTGGCTCCAAAATCCTAGGACCCCATTTCTGGTGTGAATGCCCCTGTTTGCAAAACGAACAGGTGCCAAAAAAAGCTGCTGGTTCCTAGACTCAAAGGCATTTGTTTGAGGAGCTGTGAAAAGTGAACACAAAGAAGGACCGAGGCAGATATATTTTAAATGGCTCGATAAATCACCGGTATCAGCTCCACAGGAGACAGCTTGCTTTAGGTCCACAGTGTGTCTGCATATTAAGCAACAGTGAGGGAATTTGCCACCTGAAACTAAGAGTGATTTATTGCCAGGGTATGCGAGGAGTAGCCAATATATTAATTAGCACGGTGCTAATGAGCTACATTGCATTGCTTTCTTCCATCCACGCTGTGACCTAAGTGGAATCAGGCACCTGAGCGGTGTGTGCAGCTCTCTTCTCTTCTTGCTCTGCTTCTCCTCTTCCCCCTCCCTGATATCTGGGCAGGGATGCTGGGCAACGCTAAATCCATCAGTGAGTTACTTTAAAGGCGTAGGGTTTTTTTTTTAGGCTGTAGCCCTGGATTTCACCCTCAGGAGTAACTAGAAATAGGAATCTCCTTTATGAACAGCGAGATCTAAATTTAAAGCCCTGTATCAGGCAAAACCCAAGAGCTCACAAGCATGCCCTTGTCCCCTGGAAGAGGCGGCTGCAGAATTACCTCCAGAGAAAAATCCCTGCAAGAGAAAACATATCGACTTCTGGTGGGGAGAGCTCCTGACTCGGTTTTAAATTCACTCGAGATGCAGAGTTTATTCAATTATCAGCCATCTAGAGAATGAAACGTGGCTTCACTCCAAATATCAACCGGGCCGGAGTGGGGGGGAAAGAAGATGACAGCCAGGTTAACCCTTTGTTTACCCTTCTGCTAGACAAGGGTGGGCAGCAGGATGGCACTGAGCAATCCGACGTACCGTGCATCATGCATCTCCAAGGTTAAAGCTATTGGCTGTGTCCGTCATCCCCCCGTCCCCTTCCCCCCAACGCTCCCTGCAAGCAGAAAGGGTTTTTACACTGCCTCTGCCTGAGAGGGCAGGTGGAAAAAATCGGTTTGATGTTGTACCCAAGGGGAGGATGCTCTGTTCACAAGCCCCCTTTTGTAAGGGGACCCCATGTAGTACAAAGGGCTCTCTGTCCTCAGGGGAGATCCACGGCTTTAAAAACAAAGAGAGACACCAGGAAAGCGTCTGGTTCATTATTCCCCTCTGAAAAGCTCTCCAGCGTCATTTAAAGGAAGACTCTGGGCAGCGATGGGGGTGTGGATTAAGGCTGAGATTTATTGGAATAAGAGGTAAAAGGGGGAGCTGGCAAGATGTAAATCCTCACCAAATACCCTGGGAAGCACAGAGGGTCTGAGGCTGGCAGCTGGGACCACATGCCAGCACGTGGGCTCCTGGGAGAGGTCAGAGCCACAGTAATATAAAGCAGTTTTCTTTGCTCCTGGAGGCATCTGCAGCACTTGACAGTCACCATGTCCTGCAGAGGTTACCTCGATGCCGCTGGTTTTGCTGGGGCCGTGCAGCCAGCACACAGGTGGCTCTGGAGAGCAGGAAGATGCTGGATAGAAGGGCAAGCACCAGCCAGTGCAGGCTTTTCCACCCACCGCTCAAAGCCTGTTCTCTGCCAGCAAATACGATTTCTGCTGGAGGAGGAGAGGCTGGGGAATGTCATGTTACATTTGGGATGCTACAAGCATAAACGTACTGTACTGTATTAAACAGGTCTGACCTGGCGCTTGCAGCATCACCCTTGCCACCGGCTGCAGGCTGGGGCGTTCCTGACAGACTTGGAAGGGGGAAGGGGGTGGTGGTACAGAGAGAGGACCCCGTCCTGGGAGCAAGCAGAGATGGGGAGCTGGATCTGTCCCCTGCGAGAGAGACGGTCAAAGGCCTCCCTTTCCTTTGTCATCACCTGGCAGTAGCAGGAAGTCGCGGTAGCTGCGTACGGAGCTGCTTCGCTTAGGCTGAGCTTGCCCTCTGATGGCGAGTACTGGTAATGAGAAGCAGCAGGTCTCTCCCCTGGAGGCGGGGATGCTTCCCCATCCTCAGCTGCCCCCGCGATGCTAAGGGTACAACTGCCACGAAGACATCCTCCACCCGGCAGCTGAGCATGGCCCAGGGAAGGCAGCTTCTCCGGACATCCCTTTGGCCGTGACAGCCCCAAGTTGTGTCCCACCTTGAGCAGGACTGGGGGGATGCAACGCTGGGCAGAGAGCAAGCAAGGCGATGCAGAAAAGTGCCGTAGCATCTCGAAGGAGGCAGGAAGGCCACAGAAGGTTTGTTGTTTTTCTTTAAAGGCTAATTTAAAACAGGAGCCAGGGAAGAGGAAGGAAGCCAATGAGCTTTTGCCATCCAGCTTGCCCAAATACAGCATCTGGCCCTTTTGGAGAGTTTGTGCAAGACAAAGCCCAGCCACCTGCCATCTACCCACCTCAGCAAGGAGAAAACAGGCAGGGGAAGCAGTCAGGGTGCAGCCACTTGCAAGAAGCAGGGACAGGGCTGCCCCATGCAACGGAGGGCCACCACCCAAGGGTGACCCCAGCACAGCAGAGTGACCCCCAGGACCTGAGCACAGCAGGCAGGGCTGGGCACTGTAACAAGGTCCATCCATGCACAGTGGAGGAAGCAGGTCTTGGGTCCATCTAGGAACAGCAGAAGATGAAGCAGGACTGGACACCAGGACTCTAGGTAGACCTAGGGCTAAGCACCACTGCACCACATCCTGAGTGGGAGGAGAAGCCCAGGCCTCAATGGAAATACAACTCCTGAGCCAAGGGTGTCCAGAGGAGGGCAATGAGGATGGGGAAGGGTCTGGAGAGGAAGACTTATGAGGAGAGGCTGAAGTCCCTGGGGTTGTTCAGCCTGGAGAAGAGGAGGCTGAGGGGAGACCTCATTGTGGTCTGTGGCTTCCTGACAAGGGGGAGCGAAGGGGCAGGCGCCAATCTCCTCTCTTTGGGGACCAGGGATAGAAGTCAAGGGCATGTCGTGAAGCTGTGCCAGGGGAGGTTTAGGTTGGATGTTAGGAAGAGGTTAATTCCTGAGAGGGGCGTTGAGCACTGGCACAGCTCCCCAGGGAAGGGGTCACAGCCCTGAGCTGGGCTGAGGTCAAGAAGCATCTAGACAATGCCCTCCATCCCATGCTCTGGCTTGGCTGGGCCTGTGTGGAGCCAGGAGTTGGACTTGATGGTCCTTATGGGTCCCTTCCAGCTCAGGAGATTCTGTGTTTCTGTGATGTGCCTGGGAGGAGGTCCCAGGCCAGGCTTCTCAGGACAATCAAGGCATTTTGGTGCCCCCAGGGTCCTGGCAGTTGGCACCGTGCTGAGTGCAGGGACAGAGCTTACATCCCCTCTCCCCTACCCCCCCACCTCGCCCCTTTTTCCTGGCTCTTCCCTATTTCTCTGCTGAAGGTCAGACCTCGGGGCTCACCTCTACAGTGTCAGAGCTGTTGCCTGCTTCCTACTTCCAAAGCAGGCACAAAGCAAGGACTTTGCTCCCCTCTGTGCTCGTACTGGGGAGGCATAGAGGATTTGAGAGCTGCCAGTCCTTCTCCCCTGTTTCAGATTGAGGGAGAGAAGCAGCCACACGAGCATGGAGGTTGCACAACCAGGAGAGGGTGACACGTACACATGTCTGGGGAACTCCAGGGCTGGACCTGTGGAGGAAGAAATGTGGAGGGGAGTAGTAAAAATGAAAGGGGGACCTGTCTGGGTTAGGGTGTCAGGAGTGTAGATGGGTGGGTGAGAGCTAGGGGTGGTGAGGGCTCGAGGTGCTGAATTCTGCCCACCTGGGCATTGCACTGAGTGGCTGGGACGAGAGCAGGGACAGCTTTACAGATTCTCTAATCATGATGAAGTTGTGCTGTGCCTGGGCTGCCAGCATCGAGGCAGCATCTTGGTGGGTCATCCCGGGCTGCAGGTGACAGAGAGGATGCAGGAGGGCAGAGCCTGCCCCAGGGAGCAGGGATGTGTACCCATCAAACACAGGCACAGCTGTGCAGATCTTTGGCCTAGGTCCAACAGCCATTATTATTTGCCAACTCCAAAGGCCTTAGGACAATTTTTCTCACTGGATAACCAGGAGAGGCATCATTTTACTGCCTACTGGAAGGAGAAGATGCACCAGACATTTCCTTGTGCCTGGCACAGGTTTGATCCGGGCAGTGAAGAATAAATATCACATGAGCTAGATGGAAAAGCTCACCTGGGTGGGCAGAGATCATGTCTGACAGAGGCAACAGTGTGAAATTTCCTGGCTGGAAATCATCAGGTTTGCAAACCCCACTGGTCTGCACTAGGAGATTTGACCCCCAGCACATGGGCAGGGGAATATTCAGGCTGGTCAAACCCTGGTCATTCAACAGCTTTGAAATTACTTCCTCTCTCTGTGTCTCACTTCCTGACGATTATTGTTTAATTCTCATATCTCACTTCATAGAACTATAGAATCATAGAATCATTTTGGCTGGAAAAGACCTTCAAGATCATCAAGTCCCACTGTAACCAGTTTACCACCGTAACCTCTAAATCACCTCCTGAAGCACCACATCTACCCGTGTTTGGAACGGCCAGGGACAGTGATTCCACCCCCTCCCTGGGCAGCCTGTTCCAATGCATCGCCACTCTTTCGGTGAAGAAATTTTTCCTAATACCCAACCTGAACCTCCCCTGGTGCAACTTGAACCCATTCCCTCTCTTCCTGTTGCTAGTCCCTAGGAAGAAGAGGATGATCCCCACCGCATTACACCCTCCTTTCAGGCAGCTGTGAAGAGCAATAAGGTCTCCCCTCAGCCTCCTCTTCTCCAGGCTGAACAGCCCCAGCTCCCTCAGCTGCTCCTCATAAGACCTGTTCTTCAGACCCTTCTCTGCACCCTCTCCAGCACCTCAATGTCCTTCCTACACTGCGGCACCCAAAAATCCACACAGCACTCGAGGTGCTTGTTCCAGGCTGCCCTGATACCCAGGGCGCCAGGCACATGCTTCCCTAAAAACACTGCACGGCGACATGGCTCAGGGAAACATCAGGTCTAGGCAAGTTGGAGCTGCAAGCTGCACAGTACCTCCGAATGGGTGGCTACACTAAAGACACAACTTCTTCTGCCTGTAACATGATGGAGAGAGCTCACAGGAGATAGCAGCACCTGTTAATGCTCAAAGAATAAAACTGCATGCCGAGAGACAGCAGGGAGCAATAGTAGGGAGCGACAGCAGGGGTAGAGTTTGCCCAGGTTTTGGGGGTGTGGATAGGAGCAGGGACACCAGGTAAGGACCAGCTAGGCCTTGCTGCAGCACTGCATGAGAACCAGAGAACTTTGGCAGTGCCACAGCATCCCAAGACAGACCTGGGCTTGCACAAACCGAGGGGGTGGGCCAAGCCTGTGTGATGGAGAAAGATCATCTAGCCCTGCTTACGCCAAGCTCACACTTGGAGTACAAGGTCAAAGACAGAGCGAAAGGACAAGGACATGCCATGGAGGAACCTTCCCTCTGCCCCGGGCATGTGCATTGCAGCATGAGGTTTAATTGCAAGATGGTATCTTGGTTTCCCCCCACCCCTCCATCCTTGTAAAGGGAATTTCACAACTCTGAGCAGCGAGTCAGGTATTTCTGCTTGTGCAGGTCAGAAATGAAGCCAGGCTCCTCTGTTGCTTTGCTTCAGTGCACACACCTCCGACTGGCAATGGCCTGTGCATTTCTCTTTGGGTCCCTGCAAGGTGCTGAGACAGTATTGCATTGTTACAGAAGCAACACCAGGTGATTTTAACCTCATTTTAGTTCAGTCAAGCCAAATGCCTTTTATTCTGAACAATGTCACTTGCAGTATAAAGACGACAATCCTCCCAGATACCCTTTATTCCCCCTTTTTTCTCCTTCTTTAAAGGCTCAGAGCTCCTCAAACACTGCAGTAAACGTTGATATTTTGTTTTGCTGATGCTTCACTTCGGAACATGGTTAAACCATTCTTGCTCAAAATCTCCACGCCAACCTGGGGTTAGCTTGAGGCTGAGGCATTGTCCTGGTTTCAGTCAGGATAGAGTTAACTTCATTTGTAGCAGCTGATGGGATGCTGTGTTTGGGAGTTAAAATGAAAGCAGTGCTGAGAACACCCTGATGTTCTTAGTTGCAGTCAGACAGTCAAGGACTTTCTCAGCTTCTTCCTATTTCTCTATTCAGGAGAAAGGAGGGGCGAAGCCAGGACAGGTGACCCAGATGGGCCAAAGAGAGTATTCCATGCCAATGACGTCCTGCCCAGGAGAACGGGGGGCTGAGGGGAGGAAGAAGAGGGGCGGTGGCGGGACGCGTGCTGCTTGGGGGGACGGTCGGGTTGCGGGACAGCTCTGGGTGGTCCGGCCTGAGTTGTGTGGGTCGGGGAGAAACTGCATTGGGGATCAAGAGTTTCATCTTCTTTTGCTCTAAAGTCCTGTTAGCATTGGTATATTTTATCTTTCTGTTCTCTTAGTAAACTCTCCTTATCCCAACCCACAGGCCTCTTAGTTTCTTGGTTTTGGAGTTATTTGCCCCTTCCTTTTCCCTTCCCTTGTTTCCCCCTTTTTCCCTCTTCCCCTGCTCTTTTACTTTAAGGAGCAGGCAGCTGCGTGGATCTCAGCCCACAGCCGGGGGAAACCACAACAGGCATAAAATACAAGCAGCAAAGGTGGTGTGCCACACAGTTCCTGCTACAGTCATATTCCAAGCAGCCTGAGTTAACCTAAATCATGTGGTTTAATAACAAATATTCTTTCACAGTCCAGTTTCATGTGATGAGTTGCTGTAAGAGCAACTGGTTCCCACCCCTCTGTGGAAACATGGTGATGAAGAGCATTGTGCCCCCTCCTTGGGGGGCTCTGCCCTGAACCACTGCATTGCAGAGGGGATGTCTGCTGTGGGCAGGGAGCACCGAGATCTCTTTCCCCATCTGACTGTGACCTCAGGATCCCTCCATCTCTGTACCTGCCTGCAGGAATTGAAATTTGGAGAGATGTGTCCAGGTTTCTTCCAGTTAACTGGGGAGGGAGTGATGGTAGGTGATGGGGAGGAACTGGGACTCCGGGATAGCTTTGCTGCAGGTTAGCTCTAGAGGAAGCTGCTGACAGCCTAAATTTCAGATTTATGGGGCATTAAGAGATCCCATTGACTCTGTAACCAAGTGATGAATCTGTCCACACTTCATTTTTCTCAGCTATAAAGTGGGAGAAATGGCATTTCTGTCACTGTCAAGCTGGGAGGTTAATGCAATGATTATTAATAAAGCTCTCTAACGACCTCTGGAGTGGAGATTCCCAAGCCAGGGTAGTGGTTTGTAGCAGGGGTTGCTGCGTTCCTAAGCGGACTAGGTGGCGGCAACGGACTCAGAAGCAGGAGCAGAAGTCATTTTCCTAATGAGTCACCACGAGACAGAAATGGAGCCCGGGGAGGTGACTGTCACTTCCCTCAAACATCTGGCCCACGCATCACTCTGCGTGGAAGAAGTCTCATTCTCCTGTCATCACGATCCAGGCAGACAGTCCTTAACGGTCTCTGCGGCTGCACTACCACTGAGCATCACAGCCTCAACTGCCTGTTGCACAGGGAAATGGAGCTGTGCAAAGTCACAAGCTCAGAGCTTACCAGAAGGAGGATTTATGTACCCAGAAGTGCAGAATCTATAGCGGTATTAAGGTTCATTCATCTACAGACAGTACCTCTCTGCTCTAATGCTAGGGGTAGTGTGTTATCCCTCTTGCCACCGACACTGAGCTGTGTGGTGGGTTGATATGTTGGAGGGAAGGAAGGATGTCACCCAAAGAGACCTGGACAGGTTGGAGGGGTGGGCCCATGTGAGCCTTGTGAAGTTCAACAAATTGAAAGTCCTGCCCATGGGTTGGCACAATCCCAAACTACAGGCTGGGAGCAGAACTGATTGAGAGCAGCTCCGAGGAGGACTTGAGAGCATTGGTGGAAGAGAAGCTCAACACGAGCAAGCAATGTGCACTGGCCGCCCAGAAGGCCAACCGTGTCCTGGGCTTCATCCGCAGCAGCAGGACCAGAAGGTCAAAGGAGGGAGATCTCCCCCTCTGCTCCACTCTGGGGAGACACAGCACCCCCACCACCAGCTCCACACCCACACCCACACCCACCAGCCCTGGCCCTGGCCCCGGCCCCGGCCCCGGCCCCGGCCCCGGCCCTGGCCCCTGCAGTGCTGCCTCTAGCTCTGGGGTCCTGTCCTGGCTCTGGTAAGGCCAGAGTTAACCTCCCCAAGCAGCAAGCACAGGTGAGCTGAGTTAGCCCGAGCTATTTTCCACACTACTTGACACCACTTCTCCATAAAAGCAGCTGGTTGGGGAAGGGTGTGGGTTTGTTGCCTCCAGGATTGACTGACTGCCTGTCCTTGCTCTCAGGCAGCACTCTGTAATTGTCAGATCAATAAGGTACTCTGTGTTAGCACTGGGTGTGAGTGTAATTGGCCATTATTGTTCTATAGTCATGGTGATTTTTGTCAGTAAACTGTCCTTATCCCAACCCATGGAGGCTCTGTCTGTCTCTCCTGTGGGAGTGAGTGAGTGGTGTGTGGTGCTCAGCCACTGTCTGGGGCTGAACCACCACAGATCCCCAGGACAAGAAGGATGTAGAGCTGTTGGAGTGGGTCTGGTGTCCATGAAGGTGATGGAGCACCTCATCTTCCATGAAGATGAAGAGGTCTGGAGCACCTCTGGAGAGAGGCTGAGGGAGCTGGGTCAGCCTGGAGAAGAGAAAGCTGTGGGGAGATCTCTGAGCCCCTTCCAGTCCCTCAAGGGACTCCAGAAAATCTGGAGAGGGGCTGGTGCCAAGGGCAGGGAGGGCCAGGCCCAGGGGAATGGCCTTCAGCTGCAGGAGGGCAGCTGGAGAGGAGCTGGGAGGCAGAAATCCTTCCCAGGGAGGGGGAGGCCCTGGTACAGGGTGCCCAGAGAAGCTGGGGCTGCCCCTGCATCCCTGGCAGGGTTCAAGGCCAGGTTGGATGGGACTTTGGGCACCTGGGTTGAGGCGTTGTTGTCCCTGCCCATGGTGGGGGTGGGACTGCGGGGGCTTTGGGGTCACCCAAATCAGTCTAGGATTCTGAGATTCTCTCTGGACGGAATTAGAACTGGTACTTCACTGACTGGGGCATGGTCAGCAACTGCCTTGGGAGGCCAGAAAACACAGAAAACTAAGAGCAGACCCTTACTGCCAGTCTTTCAAAATTTATGTCTTCCAGGTATACAAGTTTCTTTGAAGAAGCTAATCACTAAGGACTATAGCTGGAGGCAGCTTGTCCCAATGTAATGGGTTTGTCTTCAACCTAAGTTTCATTCCAGTCAGGAATGGGTCACATCTACTGGCTGGGCAGAAGGTATCTCCTTTAAGAGGAGATACAAGGGAAACAAGAGGAACAAACCTCTGCTGGCAGGTTTGAATCTGAACAGGACCCTAGGAAGAGCGTGCTACACACAGATGCAGGTGTCCCCATGCCAGGACTCTGCCCTGAACCCATCATGAGTTGCGCTTCAGCGTGGGATGCCATCCCTGAGGTGGTCCAAGCATCTGGCATGCTGTGGGCTGGAAGAGATGGGGAAGAGCCTCTTACAGCTGAGGCATCATGTTTTGTTCTTGTACCCTTGCTGTTGAGTCCCATATGAGCCTTGCTGATACTTGGGCTGTAGCAAATTCATTCTTGAAGCTCATTTTGTGCTAACAGGAACTGGAAGACAGCTGGCATGCCACTGCTCCAGCTGTGTTGGACTTTAAAACCAGGAGACTTTATTTGTGTTCTCTATCCCAGTACCTCTGGTAAGTAGCAGCTAATCTTCTCTTAGGCTGCTTATGTTTATGTTGGAACTGGAAAGAAATATCTGCAGAAGCCAGAGACTGTTCAGTATGCATCAGGGCAGTGAAGAAGTGGTCTCTGCTTAGAGGGCCTCCAAGAGCTCTTAATGGCACCCTACAGCTCAGGGAGTTCGAACTTTGGTGCTGAAGGTGCTGCACTCCTTGCCAGGCCTCTTGTTGTAGGTGGTGTTGTGAAGGCCAGTTACATAATGGCATAAGTGGGCATATATATTTGATCTTTAACAGCATTTCCCTGTGTCATTTGTCCCTTCCCTGGAGCATGGTCAGTCATGACATCAAAGAATAGCACGGCTTTATGAGGATCAGCCAGTATTTCAGTATACATGAAGCACATAGAGGTGCTACTACCAACTGCTTACTTCGTTCTTCCCTTGGAAACCTAAAAGTCTGTTGCAGATGCCCATCCCTAAAGCTTTGGGTCCCTCTGGAAGACAGGGAATGTGATGCACACAGACACCAACAGTCGGGCTCAAAGAATTTAGGCAATTCTTTTGCTCCCAGTGAAAACAGGAGGAACTGATGTATTTCAGTGTCCTTATGGAGTTAGTCCTGAGACCTGCCAGTCAGAAGGCTACAGAAAGCAGGGAAACAATGGCTTAAGAAAACCCAAAGCAAACCAACAAAACACCCCCAAAACTATAAAAAGGAAACTTTTTAATAACAACAAAGGGTTAAAACATGGGCCTATCTAGAACAGCTGATGTCAGCTTGTAAATCTAGTGACCTGGACTTCAGAGAAAACTTCCTGGCTTGCACCCATCTACATTTACACACTACTGTTCCCCAGAGAGACAGTTTTGGTTTTGTTGAATGTCTAGGGCCAATTTCTCCCTAATATCAGAGGCGAATGCTCCACAGGGCAGGAGGAGCACTCTGCAGCTCTCCACCCACAGCACCATCTCCACAGTAATTAAAGACCCATGTTTCACTGTGCTGGCTTTGGGACTTTTGTGCTCCAGCACCCCTGTGACATGCCAGAGAGATCTCCTGATCAACACTGCCTACCTGAAGCCACTTTACTTTTTCTTTCCTTTCCCCTCTCAGACCAGTTTTACCAGCTCTCATACTGGTTTTACAGCCCACTGAAGGCTCACTCTGTCTGTATTGGGAGGAATGCTGCAGAGCTGATCTCTTTGGGCGTTTTCCCATACCTGGGTTTAGGATTACCATCTTCTGGGAATAGCACAGGGTTTCACCAGCTGCCTCTTAACCCTGGATAGGTAAAACTGACTGAGAACTGCACAGTTACTCAATGCAAAGCAGGTGGTATGTGTCTATGGGCTGCTGGAAGAGAAATGAAACACCAGGTATCTCTGCAGTACTTCTGCCCAAGCTAAGTTTGGCAAGCACTGTGGTTCTTTCATAGAATCATATTGCTGCCTTGGTTGGAAGGGACCCTTTAGATCAAGTCCAACCATCACCCTGACCTGCCATCCACCACTAAGCCATGTCCCTCAGCACCACATCTGTCTTTTAAATCCCTCCAGGGATGGAGACTCCACTGCTTCCCTGGGCAGCCCTTTCCAATGCCTAACAAACTTCTCTGGGAAGAAGTTTTTCCTAATATCCAACCTAAACCTCTCCTGGTGCAACTTGGGGCCATTTCTTCTTGTCCTGTCAATTTTCACTAGGGAGAAAAGTTCAGTCCCCCACCTTTCCACACCCTCCTGTCAGGTGTTGTAGAGAGCAATTAGCTCAATGATATCTCTGAGCCTCCTCTTCTCCAGACCAAACATCTCCAGTTCTCTCAGCTGTTCCTCGTAACATTGATTCTCCAGTTTGGCTTGCTAAAGTCCAGGGAGGGAGGGTTTAACACCCAAAACATATTTGGGGCATAATTCATTAATATTCATTAATTTCCACAAAAAGGCTGAGTGAGCTGGGGCTGTTCAGCCTTGAGAAAAGAAGACCGAGAGGGGATCTGATCAGTGTTTATCGATATCTGAAGGGTGGGACACAGGGGGAAATGGTCAGCCTCTTCTCAGTGGTTTGTGGAGACAGGACAAGGAGCGATGTCTGGAGATAGGTCTTGACTATCTCTCTCTGGTGATATTCAAGACCTATCTGGCTGCCGACCTGTGGGACCTGTCCTAGGGAACCTGCTTTAGCAGAGGGGTTGGACTCAATGATCTCTGGAGGTTCCTTCCAACCCCTACAATCCTGCGAACCCATGAAAGCAGCCTGCCCTTGGTTCTGTGAGGTGCTACCAGGAAAAGGGTGAGCACCCCGTGAGGAGCAGGTCAGTGCCCGAGCCGGGTCAGGCTCTCTGAGGGACGCTGCGTTTGCCGCCTGGCAGCCAGGCTTCGAATCCGCATCCTCGGCCCGGTACTGCCTCTCACACGGTCCCTAAATCCCCGCCTGCCCTCCCGGCGCTGTCGCTCGGGGTGCGGACCCCGAGAAAGAAGGAAAAAATTGCGGGTGGGGGCAGGTTCCCCTCAGGACGGCCGCCGTCCCGTCCCGCCCCGCCTGAGGGGAGCCCAGCCCCACCTCGGGCCGCGCATGCGCGGCGGGCTGTCCGCCTGTCAATAAAGCTTGAACAAGCGCCGAGCCGGGGACGCGCGGGCGGGCGCGTTTTTTTTTCACTCCCTTCCTTCCTCCTTGTTTGTTTTTTTTTTTTTTTTTTTTCTTTGAACGAGCTTTATTGTTCCTCCGGCGCCGCCCGCGCGGGGATGCGCTGAGACTGCTCCACCGTCGGCCCCGCTCTGCGCCGCCCCGGCCCGGCCTCGGCATGTCGGGCAGCCGCCCGCCGCCGCACTCCGCCGCCGCGCCGCCCGCCACCGCAACTCCGGCCTCTTCCTCCTCCTCTTCTTCTTCATCTTCTTCGGCGTCAGCCATGGCGCCAGGCTCGTCCTCGTCGGGCGGCGCGACGGCGCGGCCTGTGCTGGTGGCGGCTGCCGTGTCGGGCTCCGGGTTGGCCCGGTTGGCGGCGGCAGCTCGGCCCGGTGGTGGTGGCGGCGGCGGCTCCTCAGCGGGAGGCGGCGGTAGCGGTGCGGGCGGCGGCGGCAGCAGCAGCAGGAAGAGGCCGCTGCTCACCCCGCTCTGCAACGGGCTCATCAACTCCTACGAGGACAAGAGCAACGACTTTGTCTGGTAAGTGCGATATATCGCGATAGCGGCACCCGCTGACCCGCTGAGGGAAGCTGGAGCTTCGCCATGCCGGCGGGAAAGCTCCCGTGGTGGATGTAAAATACCGTTGGGAGGCCGGAGCAGGCGGCAGCCCTCGGGGGCTCTCTGACGGGGCTGAGGCGCCGGTGCGCCTGATGCCCAGGAGGGGCCGCGGCATGGGGTTTGTCCCCGCTGTGGCCAGCTGCTGGCTCTCGGGCCTGCCGCACCAACGTTGCTTTCACCCTCTCTGTGGGGGTTGGTTTTTTTTCTTGTTTTTAAGCAAAACCAGGTTATTCCCAGCAGGTTCCTCCTTGGGTACGCACTGAAGCAAGCCTGAATTACCAGAAAGGACCCGCAAGGCGAGGCGCTTCCTCATAAACATGTTATGGTGCTTCCTCATAAACATGTTGACATTGCAAGCAAATGTCCCGCTTTCCTGGCCGGTGGTAGCCTTGGAGGGGTCCGTGAGGGGGGCTGTCTGGGGTGTGTTCAGGCCTGCAGCGGGTGAGATGCTCCCTCTGGAGCCCAGGTGCTGCCCTGCTTGGACCTTGGGAAGAGGAGCTGGTGGAGATCGTGCTCCTCTGGATGGAGATCTGGGGGATCTCATGGCAGTTGATCCGTCCGGCAGAGGTGGCGTGGGCTTTTGCCTCCTTTGCTGCAGAAGGTTGGCTGGTTTGAAACAGTTTGCGTCAGTCTGGCACCTAAAACTAGCTGAGTGGGAAATATTGGTGATGATGGGACAAAGATTTTTCTTGAAACCGGGCAGATGCTGTGCTTCTAATGTTTGGCCAAGGCTGCAGTTTGTAGCTGGAAATACTCTTTCAGCAGGAGTGAATAGACCATGTCCCTCTTCAGCATGTGACCTGGGAACTGTTGGTGCCTTGCAGTTTTAAAGACAGCCAGTTGCTGATGTGTTTCAAACCTTGTAACATAAGGAGTAGGTTTGATTTTTATAGCTGGCTGGATACACTAAAATGGGAGAACAGAAAGTAGGGGTAAGTGTTTTCATCTGAGAGACAAACAGTCAAGCAATACTGGAAGGAAGCTTGAGTTGTAGGAGATCCGTGTATTGGAAAGCAACAGTAGAAAAAATAAAAGGGGAGGGGGCAGAGACATGGGGCGCAGCTTCCAAGATGACTTTGACAGCTCTGGCTTACAGGTGAGAATTGGGTGTTTGGAGTCTCTATAGGACAGGCATTGTCTCAAAAACCTTTAGGCATGATTTTACAGCTTTGTAAGCTGTCTAGCAGAGCAGATAAGAAGTATCCTCACTGCTGAAATGAGACCTTGACATTGCTAGAAAGTTAGTGGCAGGAAAAAACCAAAACAGTAACTACTTCTAGTAATGATAAAAACCTCTGCTTATTTCTATAAGCAGTTATTTGCTCAGCAGCAGAATCTGGATGAGGGCACAGCTGTACTTGGCTGATGGCTGAGAGCCTTCAGCCGGAGCAGGACGTGTTAGGTGGGTTTACAGGTGCTTGGTGTGGGCCGAAGCAGTGTTGCTCTTAGTCATGGGAGTTGGTTGTGAATACCCATGCCCCTCTCTTCCCTCTAGTTATGTTCCTGCAGTAGTGGTCTGCAACCATCCTTCCCCATCCTTTTCCAGTCAGCTGTCATTTCCCATTTTGCAAATTACGCACATAACAAGTCTGTAGGCTGGTTGAAGTATTTTAAGATGGCTCAAGAAGCTGAGCTTCTAGTTTCTTTTTTTCCTACAGGTACATACTGTGTGTGCTTCAAGGAGTGTATGTACTTAGCTGTCTTCCCCTCATTGAGGAGTGCTGCTGGCTGAACAAACAAGAGGAAATGAAATCAGCTGAGTAATGATCAGGGCAAAATCTTGGTATTTACAAGGGCCACCTTGGGCATATTGAAGTACAAGTCAGAAGCTTTAAGAGCAGACAGTTATTATAGTTAACTTACCTGGATTCTTCACTGTGTGTCTGTGGACTGTAGGGCTTGTTCTTGCTTGTATTATGCTATGATTTGAAGTTAGTGATTTTTTGAGTTAGAAATACAGTTACGTAGTACAAAAAAATCCCCACAGCTGGAATTTTGAGCAATGCCTGATACAGGTGTGTGTGTGTGTGGGTTTAAATAATTGATTTAGACAAGCTTTGGATATCACAACATGAGAAGCAGAAGTTTTCCATATGACAGGGTGGGGTTTTGGGTTTATTTTGGTTCCATAAGGACACTTTCAAGATGCACCCAGCCACATGGAATGTCTGATAACTTTTCCCAATGTGGGCTGTGAGTTACTAGCAGTTAGCTACAGTTCTAAACTCAGTGGTAGATTCTGTCTGTACCAGACTGAAAGTGGGGAAGAGTAAAGCAGTTCATGTGAGTATTGAACATCAAGGTGCAAGTAGAAATCCTGTAAATCTTATTAATGTGTGCAGCCTCCCTGTCTGTCTTCTGAAAGTGCCATCTCAGCAACGCAGGGCCTTGGCTTTAACACGAACGTTGGCATATCTTGCTAGTCCTGTTTGTGAAATGTTCAGCAAGTGTATTCTTGGGAGTTTACAAGGGTGTACTGTCTGTGGTATGTGTTGGCTTCTGCCTGGATATGTGTACCTCTCATCAGGAAAGCAAATGGGTCTGACTTACCTGGACAGCCCTGTTATAAGGGGGAAACTTTGTTTCTCTTAGCCTTTAAATTCTGCATCCCGTGCTGTTTGTACAGCATCTTGCTACTGGCCAGAGAGCACCTGAAGGGGAATCCTCTACTAGGAGGATTTTCTCCTGCTCAGTGATGTAATTGCTTAACGGTTTTTCCCAGGCCTGACATTAGCACTCCCAGTTAGTGGTTGACTAAACCTCTTTAAAACCAGCTGCTATCTGCTTTGCTGCCTGGACAGAGGGGAGGTCACTGGTGGCTGTCTCTTCAGAGGCTGCTTTGCACCAGTGCTTGCTCCTGAGCTCTGGCAGAACTGCGTGTGTGCGGAAGAGGGGATGTTGCATGCTGAGCTGGAGAGGTGCACCCAACAAACTCAGGTGTGGGAAGGGCTGTGTGCCATGTTTAAAGGTGGACTTGCAGGTTTGTGGGTTTTTAAAAATGGGTCTTTCCTCAGGTTGGTTTCTTGTTAATGCCAGGCACGGACTGAGTGTGATTGTTCATGCAACTGTGATCTGGCAAACCCCTTTAGTAAGGAATAGTGCAGATTGTCCCTGGAGATCACGAGCTAAAAACCAGCAAGCTGCTTACATACCATGTACCCATGATGGCTTTATAATCTGTTGTTATATTGGAACTTGATGGGGAGCAGATTGTAATGGCAATGATCTTCAACCAGGCCACCTTCCACGCGAAGGACAGAGCCTGTGACAGGTTCTGGTCTTTGCTTAGACCGAAGAGGAGCAGAATAGTAGGGAGAAACTCTTAATTGTCTTGTTTGCTGCAGAGAAGAAGGAAGTTTGGAATGTGTTTGAATTTTATAGCTGGGTGTTTGGGTGGCAGGGTAAGAGTAGCCCTCTTGAGAACACTGACAAAACTTTGAGGCATGAACTTTGTTAACTTAATTTAAAAATGCTTGAGGCCTTTCCAGTGGGGTAACAATGATAAGCCTTTGCAGTGCTGGTGAAAGAACAAATTAGAACAGAAGGCATTGGTATCTGGTAAAGAACAGTGAGACTTTTGGCTTGCTGGAGTAATTTGTGTCCTTCTTAGCTGTCTCTGCTTGAAGACAAATAGAGAATAAGAACTATCCTCCTGCAGGGAAGCCAGGGTTTCACCACACCTGTGCTTCTCAGTTTTGATGTATGCTACAAGGGGTAGCATGTTCCCATAGCTCCAATTCTTTCATAGAATTGCCTTGGTTGGAAGGGACCCTTTAGACCATCAAGTCCAACCATCACCCTGACCTGCCAACCACCACTAAGCCGTGTCCCTCAGCACCACATGTAACTGTCTCCTAAATCCTTCTGGGGATGGAGATTCCACCGGTTCCCTGGGCAGCCCTTTCTAATGCCTAACAACCCTCTCTGGGAAGAAGCTTTTCCAAATATCTGACCTAAACCTCCCCTGGTGCAACTTGGGGCCATTTCTCCCTAGTGAAAATTGACAGGACAAGAGGAAAAGGTCAGTCCCCCACCTCTCCACACCCTCCTGTCAGATCTTGTAGAGAGCAGTTAGCTCAATGATATCTCCCCATCTCTTCTCCAGACTAAACACCCCCAGTTCCCTCAGCTGCTCCTCATAACATCAATTCTCCAGTTTGGCTTGCAAAAGTATATGTGTATGGGGGGAGGGGCAACGTTTCCCTTAACACCTTTCCTAACCTTCTTTCTGTCAGATTAACTTAAAACAACTGGGGCATGGCAGCTTTCATGTGTTACAGCTGGCTTGCCTTCAGTAAGTATTGAAAGACGTTAGTCCTGTTCCCACTTGTAAATAAGTAAGTGTTTTGGGGGATGCGGTTCCTAATGGAAATGTCAGGCTCTGTTAGCAATGGCCCTGGTGTTGGATGGTGTGTTAGCTGGCTCTGATTGCTCTCCCCCGCCTCCCCATGTATTTTGGCCCTGTCATTCCTCCAATCAAACTGCTATGAAGAATAAGTTTGGGAACAATCATTTTGGTTGACTGTTCTCTGAGGAGGTAATCCCTTTTTTTAGCCCTGATTTGTGGCGTCCTGTTGCAGGCAGGAGTGTTGCAGCCTTCTTGATTGCCACACTTTCTGGGGCAAAGCATTTGGAGCGTGCTGGAAGAAACACATCTGGCCCTGTGGGGAATAGCAGCTTTTACCAGGGTACAGGGAGCAGGACTGTTACACAGTGTGGCTAGAAGATAATGAGGAAGTTTAAGCTGTTTATCTGTGGTGGGAAGAAACCAGCCTTGGACACTCATATAATCATAAATCTTTGGTTTTCTTTTCTTAAAAGGTGGCTGATGAGATACGGAGGTGCCTCATTCTCCCCTTTGCCAACAAGGGTGGATTAATAAGCTTGGTTGTAATTTATTCTGACTAAACACGTGCCTCGACACTAAATAACTTTTAACTCTGAAGCTGTGACTTAAACTCCAGATGTTGGTGCTACTTGAGGCAAATGATGTGCAGAGAAGGGTCTGTCAGGGTGGAAGGAAGCCAGGTACGTGTTCATTATTTTGGAAGCTTCTTTTGAGGAGCAGAACTTGTTGTTCAGTGGCTTTGGAAAGCAGCCTTCTGGTTTGATTAATTTGCCTCTATGCTGTGTTTATACAGGTGATTTTGTGGAATATTAAGACAATTTGGTTTGTATGTGAGGTTGGACACAACCTCTCCGAAGGTGTTTTGCTTCCAAGTGTCTTCCAGTTTGGTCATTTGGAGGGGGATTGCATTGGCAGAGGCCACAGCTTCCCCTTAATGGGCTTAAAAATAAGAATTTAGTGTTTCCTGTTTCACTGATCTGAGTTTTTGATCTTGGATTCAAAGATTTGTGCTTTTCAAAAGCTGTTAACAGTTTATTAACAGCTCCTGCTATGGGAACTGTCTTGTTGGCAGAAGGTGGGAGTAGGCTGCTTCTGAAGAAACCAAGCGTTCTCTGTGCTGAGATTGGTGTGGACTTGTGGGAGTGAGAGGAGAAGGTTTGGATTTTTGAGGGCTTGAAAGCAGGGTGGAACTTGTGATACAGCTGATGGATGTTTCACATGGAACTATGATGTTGCTGTCCACAGTATCTCACTGGATAGCTGACCAAGACCTGAGGGTGACTACGTATGTGACAGTGTATCTTACCAGCTGTCAGGGACAGCAGCCGTTAGGAGTCGCTGGAAGGAAGATGAATCTCTCCTCTGCTTCCATTTGGGGTTCACTTCCCTTCAAACATGTCACAGCTGCTTGATGACATATTTCTTCCACCATCTATCTCACTAAATTCCTATGTCTCTTGTCTTGCTCAGGTTCCTACAGAGCACTGCATATGTCCTTCTTCAGCTCCCAGCTTGGTCTTTGGGTCACTCTGCTGTGCTTTGGTCACTAATCTTGGGTGTGGGGGGAAGGGAACTAGTATCCACTTGCATTCCCCTCTTCCTTACGAACAGTCCTATATTCTACCTTTCATGTCTTCTCCCCAGACTCTAATGCTGTGTTTGACTGTTGGTTCCTTCTTTTGGCTGTGTTGTACTCATGCTCTTCAGTACCTACTCATCCCGTGTTGTACTCATGCCCTCCTGTGCTGGCAGGGCTCTGCAGGCACACCCCCTCACCGGCACCTTCTCCTGCTTATTAATTCTTGTTCTCATGACATCATTACTATTTCTGTTCTGCACTGCCTCTTTGCATTGTTTATTTAAATTATAGATCGCTATTGGCTGAAAAAAAGATGGGTGAGCTAATTTTGGTGTCATTTATGAATACCTTACAGCTGTTCATACAAACCCTACATTTTTACATTCTGTTTGAGACCTAGCACAGATGGTTAGGAGGTTCTTCTGCAGCCTTGCTTGTTGAAGGTACCCTGGCTTTGTTTGGGTGGTTTGCAACTGTTGAAAGCACCAAGAATGAAGGCTTACCTGGTTTCTACTCATAGCACACTGCAGTATCATTCAGAGTTCAAAGAACCATTGATTGCCCTTTTGATCTTTATACTGCCTGGCTGCTGTTGCACTCTCATGGGCTCTTTCATTTTACAAATCAAAAATATTACCTAAGCGTGATTAGATGGCTGCTTTGAACCAGTATGGTTTTCCTTCCTTCTTTTTCAGTATAAGAGACATCTTTTGTTTCTGTTTTCAGCCCCATCTGTTTTGATATGATCGAAGAAGCCTACATGACAAAATGTGGACATAGCTTCTGGTAAGATGCCTTTTTTTTTTCAGTGTTGTGCAAAATTTCCATCTCTTACAGTGTGTGAACTGACATTGCTGCAAATCCCTTTCCTTCTGAGCTTTTACTACTTTTCTGTCCTTCCACTCAAGAGAGAGGTTAAAAAGCTTTTAAAGATGGGCACTGGTTAGATTTTAAAGTCGCAGTGTTTAAAACAAAAAGTGCCACCATACTTCCTCTGAAGAAAACTAAATGAAATCAAGTGGTCACAAGCTGGTGATACACAGTGCCTAGTGTCAGAACAGTTTCTCAGCTTACTGTATGGAATGTATCTGCTCCCACCTGAAGCAGCGGGGCCCCGTTCTATAGAGGTCTTGGGAGGCAACATTGGTGTTGGGAGGTCCTCCTTGCCTTTGTGCAGGACCCTGTACAGTTCGAAGTGGCTTGCACATAATCTATCGGGGCTGTCTTTCTGAGAGAGGATACGCTTCAGGCTTGTTTCTGTTGTATTGAATTGGTCCAAGGTCAATTTACTTTTCAGTGTGTTATCTCTGGCTGTCACAAGGAGCAAATGTTTTGTGGAGAAGTACAAGAACCTGCAGGGGCAGATGTGGAAAGATACGCCGCTGCTGTTCTCAGGGATTGGGATAGATGTTGAACCATGATGCCTTAATATGCCACGTACATTATACTCCTATGGTGTTTGTTAACTGGCAATCTCCTACCTTTTGCAAGTAGGAATATTTTGGTAGCTTAAAGATTCAGTTACTTTCAGAAATGTTTTGACCTGCAACAGGTAAGATAACCGCTAATTTTTGCGGTCTGTATGGTATGCTTTATCCCTGTGATCTTCAGCTTTTAAAAGTCCAAGATAAGAAGCATTCAAATATCTTTACTTAGGAAGAACAGAGCAACGTTGTCACATGGTATCTCCAGGTCAGCTGCTGGTAGAGACAGGTTCTTAGATGCTTAAACCTGATGCTGAAGTGCATCTCATTACTTACTCTGTCCCTCCAACAGCTAACAGTTCAACAGAGAGTGCCTCTGAAGTCAGTTCTGGTGAGAACAACAGCCAGGGCTTGGGAGTAGCCTGAAAAGCTGGTGAAAGTGTTTTCTCTCTGGTCAATTACTCAAAATGTCTAATAGGTTTTTAATGTTGGTTCTTAAGTATTTGGCTAATGTAGAAGAGTATGAGGTCTCCTAGATCCACCTGTGAAAGGGGGACATGAATTCAAGGTGAAAGTGTGGCTGAAGTATCCATTGCTGCAACCCTGGGGGGAAATAAGTGAAGTACTTAAGCACCTTTTCTAAGTCTTGCCAAGAAACTTTTTCTGTCTTGCTGCTGCAGTGTTCTTGGAGTTAATATAGGAATATTTTTGACTCCACTGTAGGGTCTTGGCAAGCAACTGTTAGCTATCAACACAGAGTACACCTTATCTAACTCAGGTTGATGTTATTTACTTTGTGCCTGTGTTCTGTTCCCTCGTGTTTGCTCACTTGTTTTGTTTCTTGATTTTATGTTTTTAAACAGCTATAAATGTATTCACCAGAGCTTGGAGGACAATAACAGATGTCCCAAGTGCAACTATGTTGTGGACAACATAGATCATCTTTATCCCAACTTCTTAGGTGAGCTCTAGGCTTGCTTGTATGAGAAACATCTTAGTTGTTAAAGAAGGCAGGCACTTGTAAAGTCATGCTATAAATGACCACCT
Source organism: Hypotaenidia okinawae (assembly GCA_027925045.1). Taxonomy (NCBI): domain Eukaryota; kingdom Metazoa; phylum Chordata; class Aves; order Gruiformes; family Rallidae; genus Hypotaenidia; species Hypotaenidia okinawae. The sequence continues at coordinate 270,454 of BSDF01000009.1, read as the reverse complement.
TCTGGATGTTGAAAATAGAATCCAAACATCAACCCTTGGGTCAACAGTGAGTTTTATTAAAACAAAAAAGTGGTTTGTAGTACGACTTGCTAATATTCCACTGTCTCAACCAGTTCTGTATGCTGAATTAAGCAGTGAAGCTGACTTGCTGCTGTATGCATACTAAGAAAGGAAAGGAAGATGTTTTTCTGATGGCTGGAGATTTGAATCTGTTTCCTTCCACTCTCTTGCGCTGTTGTCCGTGTAGTAATCGATCGTGCCCCGTTTACAAAGCATGGCTGCTGAAAGAGGGGGCTGCATTACATATCGTACTATTTTGGCTACTGCAGTGAGGTCCATGTGATGCACATATGTGCAGACTAGTTACATGGAAAATGTTCATACACATACATAATCCTAATTTGAGTGCTCCTTAAACAGAGGAGAGGGATGCTCCTAACTGGAAATAGTTTAAAACTTAGTTATGGGGAGGAAAGAATCAAAAGAAACATGTTGCAGTGTGAAATCCTAAAATCTTGATTTCATGTGCTGGGATACTCATTTACTGGTTAATAGATGAAAAGCCAAGGAAGGCTTCAGCAACAGACATCCTGACATACATGTTGCACTGAAGGTGGTGCTGAGACAGGTCTTGGAGTACGTGTTATGCCAAAGAGCATTGCTTCCAAATGGCTGTGGGTCAGGGGGGTTGAGGTCTGTGTTAGAGAGGAAAGAACTTGCGTGTGTGTGTGTGTTTGCAAAGGGTGGAAGTTATCTTTTTGGCACCATTTGCTACACTGGTGTGAAATAAAACTGTAGCAAAAATATAACTTTAAAAAACACACACATAGGAATTAAAGGAAGGAGCTGCTCTATTCAGGTGTGCTTCCCTTTGTACTGTAGCAAGTCAGGTAATGTTTTGTCTCCCTCATGCTCCTCTTTGATGCACTTCTGCCTCAGAGTTGGAAAACTTTGTCAGAGTCAAAGGTGGTTGGAGAAAGGAGTTGAAGCAATTCTGGAAGCGTGCAGGCTTTGTTTATTTAGGATTTTAAAACAACTTTTAGATAATTTATAAAAAATCAGGAATGATGTGGGGAGAAAAAATTGTGACTTCAATTGTTTTAAATTACTGATAAACTTACTGTGGTGTTGATAACAAAAGTACAGATGTTTAGGTGGAAACCTGTGAAACTTAAATCCATTGCTTCAACATCTTATGTTTTTTAGTCAACGAATTAATTCTTAAACAGAAGCAAAGATCTGAGGAGAAAAGACTCAAACTGGACCATTCAGTGAGTAGCACCGTATGTTCCAACTTTCTTACTTTATATTTGTTCAATGGTTTTGTACAACAATTTTGTCATTATGTGGCTTAATTTAGAAGAAAGTATACTGTTGAGCTAATGCTTTAACTTGCTTTATGAGGGAATAATACATCTATCAGTGGCAATAGATCCCTTTGACCTCGTTAATTCTTGTTCTTCCTGCTAGCATTATATGTGTAGGGGAAAGCTGTGTTAGCATAGCTAAGTGTTACATGATATATTGAATATAACCTGGGAAACTACCCATGGAAATACACTTGTTTAAAGGCAGTAACTTTCATTCAGTGTGGGAAACCATAGCTACAATGAGAGTAATGGATGATTGGAAGCACCACGAGCTTGTCTGTTCTTCACAGGGAAGCTGGAAGAAAGCTAATACCAACCACAAGAGGGAGAAGGATACCTTTGCAGCACTGCTGTTCTGGCTCTCATCCCAGATAAAACTGCTTGGATATACTCTAGACTTACTTCATATCACAGAATCGGAGCACGATCTATATTCTCACTTTGTGAAAACCCTGGTGCAGCAGCAGTGGATGCTCTTGTATCCTGATACCAAAAAGAACGTACCACATTCACTGGAAAACTTGCCTATTGTTTTGCAATGTCTGGCTTCCTTCCTTGTCTTCTGTAATTCATAAGGAAGTTTGCAAAGTAATCTTAAAAATCCCACAGCCCCTGTTTTTGTCAGTTAAAGATACCCTTCTCCCAAAGTGTTACCCCTGTAGGGGCTGCATTGCAGAAGGCAGTGCTTTCAGCAGGTGTAGAGCACACTGTAAGGATTCATTGGTTTACTTGCACTAAGCTTTTTATATTTGGTATAAGCTATGCCTATATCCTGCTCGATATAAAATGTGCATAAGTGATACCTGTTTAAAAATGTGTGCTGCTGACTGGAAGGCATGCACGGTGACTTCATGGGAGTTGGTTCTACACTTTCTCACGGCACACCACTAAAAGCTGTGCCTGTAGATGGATCTAGGTTAAATAACTACCAGTGAGTGGAATTTCTACCATAACTTCATGCCCAAAACAGTGTTGTGTCTGCCTTTTGGCAGCAAATAAAATATCTCTGTTTCTAAAAAGAGAAACCAGACTGCCAACTTTGTAATGTGCCTGTTTGCCTCTTGTGTTACTTCTGGTATTAAGACAAGTCATTCAAAACACATTGCAGCAAATGTACTGTTTCTTGGTCATGGATATGTCTCATTAAATAATTGTGTTAAGGCATCTTTGAAGCTTTTCAAGTACTTTAGCAGTAGTACATTTAACTAGTATGTTAATGTGTTAAAATTTGGTTTCAAATCTTGTTGACCAGTTTAAAAATTACATTTTTTTCCAATTCTTTTGTTTGGAAATAGGGTTTTTGCCTGTGTGGCTTCCATGGTTTCAGTTGATAGCTGTGTGTCCTATATGGATGTTACAGATACTATTTTTCTTAATCTAGCCAATAGAAGTGGGATCAGCCTCTTAGAAAACTTCTGATTTAGAATAGATGGCATTTCTAGTTCTAGCATACTTAAATATCTTGAACTAGTGTTGTAGCTTTTAGAGATTTTTTTTTTAAACCAAATTTCGTTGAAGGCTTAAAAGACCTTCCATCTGTTCCTATTGGCCTTATGTTAAAAAGCATCAGGAACTGTATTACCATTAGCTGATTATTCAGGTTTTCCTGTGCTAAAAGATACTTTTCTAAAAGAAAAATCCTGCACTGGCCATGAGAAGAACAAATGGCTTGTAGGGAGGAATGAGCTGGCAGTATGCTGGCTCTCGGAGGAGTGAGTCCTTCTCCGTGCTGACAGGCTGAATGAAACGATCACCCTGATGAGCTCCCATTTTCTCTTCTGCTCTTGCACCTCCCATGAAAATACCCTTAGGAGTGTTGTAGGAGGTGAGAATAGGAAGAAAAAGAAGTTGATACTATATTCTTCCTTGTGAAATTAGTGTGAGAGCTTTACCTATTACCTGGCTAAAAAAATTGCCACTTAATGGTGTTTCAGATAGATTTAATCCAACTAAGCTTGGATAAATGTGGTTTTTTCTTTCTCCCCCTTAGAAATATGTTCTCAGAAACTGGGGCATAAATCAGATAAAATTGTGGCTGTGAAATAATCTCTTCCTAGCAGCAGCAGTTACACTCTTACAAAGCACAGATATCCTCCAAATAAGATAAGCAGCCACGCAGTAGGATAGAGGAACTATATCCTGTATGTGTGGGATAACTGGGAATTCTGATTCCTGAAAATAATTTTGAAATTTTTACAAAGGAATGAAATACTTCAGTGTTGCTTTTAATATCTGTTGCTGGGGCTAACCCTGGATGTCTTGAACTCACTTTCTTACAAATATCTCTTGGTTTCTCTTTTTAGAATGGCCATAGGTGGCAGATTATTCAAGATTTGTTGGGAACTGATCAAGACAATCTTGACTTGGCCAACGTCAACCTGATGCTGGAGCTGCTGGTGCAAAAGAAGAAGCAGCTGGAAGCAGTAAGACTCCTCTCATTAAATATGAGTGCTGTTGCCTAGCCAGCAGGCTTTTTTCTCCATGTTTTTATCTTCTTGAAGTAAGAGTCTATTGCTGAATTAATTGCTCAGAATCTTCTCTTGAGTTTTGGTGCTGAAAAGTTAGCCATCTCACTGACCTTTGTAGCAAAACGACATTTTGACTGTGATACTTATAGCATCCTTATAGTGTTGCTGCTGGTGGGGTTGTATAACCAAGCAGGGGAGAAAAAAGGGAAAAGGATATGAGGAAGTGACTAGCAGAACAGAGGAATGTGTATGAAGATGCTCACTAATTGTTGCACAAGTTAATGTTGGATCTCTCTTGGTAGGAAGCTTAAAGTCCAAAATACAGGTTAAGGAGCAAAGGTGTGATGTTATTTCATGTGTTCATGGAGCTTTAGTTTCTGCTGGAACTTATATAATCTGAGTGACTACCATCCCTCAGAGCTTTTTATTACTTGAAAGAAATGTTCAGGTATCTTATTGATGAGGCTGGTTTTAAGATTTATATGGTCTAAAACAAGTTGTTCCTATAATTTAACCACAGTGTAGCTGGTTTGGGATTGTTCTTGTGTATTTGGCCATTTCATGCCTTGGTCTCAAGTGACCATTTTTCAGTGATGAGAGCCAGGCCATCTAAATTAAACTGGATTGTGAAATTTGTCCTAGTGAACTTGGTCGATTTCAGTGCTGCTTTAGAACAGGTGAGGAAGAGTTGTGTTGGGAATGTCTTATCTTAATCACTCCTGCAGAATAAATATTTAAACACCTTGTAGTTCTGATAGGAGGGTGATACAAAAAAAATTTAACTGCTAGAAGAACTGCTGTGTCAGCTTGCTGCATGGGGACGTGTACACAACTCTGTTGTGTTTCACTGAAGATATGCTGGGAGTATTGTTTCTAACAGTCACTTAAGACCTAAGAGTGTCTGAATGCTTCTGGAAAGGAATATCTTTTAAGGATACTAAGCCTTAAAAAACAAACCCACACCTGATACTTAGAGAACAACTTTTAATGTTTTTCCTTTCTCGTTTTACCTGCTTCACTTCCATTAACATGGGGTTGGGGAGGAAGAAAAGCCTCAGAACTAGTAGCCTTGCATCCTAATCTTTACATCCTAATCTTTACTTGTCCTATCCATTCTGCCTTTAATGCATTCTGCATGCACCTATGTTGTGATCCTTTTTGAGTGTGTGTTCTCAGTCCTTTAAGAAATATTTTGGTAGGTTGTGAAATTAAATCTCAGAATGCTGGGATAGGTCAGGGCTGTATTAATGCTAGAGTATAGGTTTTATTTTTCTTCCCTCTTGTGCTTCTCTTACCTTGCCCTGGTTTTTGGCCAGTTTGGATGAGCATATGAAGCTGGTGATTGAGATAAATGGAAAGTTGTTATGGAAAGATTGGACAGGAATATTTACTTTCATTAGTGAGTGTATTGTTGTCTACCACTCTGATGAAATCTTCAGTGGTAAGCTCTTTATGTAAACACAAATGTTAACTTTGCAGGGAGCCATTTTTAATATAAAAACTTCGTGCTTTAGTATATTAATTGCAAGTGCATGCTAATGATCATCCAGGGTAGAAGATGAATCTGAGAGGAACCTGTATTCCAAAACTAGATGCAGTAGCCAAAAAGCTCTGAAAAGCATTTCATCTTATTAGTCTTCAGTAATGCATAAACAAAGCTGTTACAATTTCTTCCTTCATGTAAAAACTTGCTTGAGCCAAATGAGGCCTTAACCTTTGAGGCAAAGTAAAGGTACCATTCTTAGAACTACTTTAAGAAGCTAGTTTTCTCTTCCTCATCTCTAAGTGAAAACTGTTCCTGTGCTAAATGTGGATTTCTGTGTATAAAATGAATGTTTCTCTTTGTGTGTGGAAGAGTTATACTTCCTTCTTTACTGTGTTACAGGAGTCCCATGCTGCCCAACTGCAGATCCTTATGGAATTTCTCAAAGTTGCCAGGAGAAACAAACGAGAGGTAACTTGCTTTGTGTTTCAGTGAGTGAAGTGGTGTCTGCTGCTTCCTACCACTCTGCTTCTGTTTAAGTTGTGTGTTCGCCTGGTGTGATCTCTGTGAAGGAAGAGGTGAGGCATGTTTGGGGAAATGTCAGGCAGAGGACATGTGGGTTTTAAGGAAGATTAATCTGTTTACATGTGACAGCTTCAATCTTTAATCACCTGCCTTTGTCTCACTCTGGTGAAGCCTGTGGGGAAAATAGAGATTCCTTGCTGTAAATTTACATCAAATTACTGCAATGTGATTATTTTTTTCCCCCTGTGATGGGAAAGCAAGAAAGATGGGAAAGGAACAAAATGTTGTCACTCTCACATTTTTTCTTTTAATGTATCAAATGCCATGACTAACGCTTTGTTGTAAGAGAATGGATGTTCTTTGCACTCCCTTATTTGTCTTGGAGTGTCTCAAGGAATGCAAGAGGGTTCCTTAATCACATACACAAGTTTCAGACTTAGGCATTGTATGGCATTATAGAAAATAAACCCTGATACCAGAAATTTCCCAGAAACCTGCAAAAATGGTTCTGAAGACAGCAGAAGGACAAGCTTTCTTGGAGGTTGTGGCTTCTAATAAAAGGTATGAAGAATATAAGGCACATCAGTGTCACTGTCAGGTCAAACTTGAACCATGTAGAGATGATGGGTATAAGAAGCCTTGTCTATGATGGATTGAGGGTCTGGTTTTGGAGTCACCACGAAGCAAGTTGTTAAGTCTCTGCCCTCCAATAGATAACCGTCCACGAGAGCCAACAAGGGGAATGTCAAGAAACTAACTGAAGGGGAAAAGTTGAGTCCCTGATAATGTTGCATTTGTAGAGCATGAGATCTCCTAGGCTAGGCATAGTATCCCATAAGAAGTGATGAAAAACCTGTTTATTAGCATAACTGAATGCCAGAGGAAAATGAGAGCTGAGGTATTCTCTAGTATACTAAACATGTCTTTGAAGACAAAATGGTATGCTTCCACTTCTGATTCTGTTTACTGTGAAGCATACTATGTTTGATTCTTTGGGATTGGAAAAAAAGAAATATATGTTAATGTATCTTTTTTGCTTAAACAGCAAAGACATGAGCATTGCTCAAAACCACTGAAGTATCTTTTTTTTTTTTTGGTGCTGGTAGAAGTTGGTTTATGGTGTCTTAGTCTACAAACATCTCAAATTCTAGAATATGTGTTTTCATTTTCTTGTGTTACTAATACTTAGTATTCTGCAGAGATTTTCAGAAGCTGGACCCGTTATCACTACAGAACTATATTAGGCTCTGGCCACTGTCCATTGGTGCTCATAGAACACCTTTCATCAGGATTCGGTGCAGCTTGAGGGCCATTAAGATACTGGGGAAGTTTACTGGTAACACTGCTTTTGTTTAGGAGGTGAAGTGAGAGTAGGTGCTTTAGGAAGCTCCCACACAGCTTACTAGGGTGCTCTTCCTTGAGTAATCCCGTGGTGATTCACATACATGGGTGTTTAGGGCAGTAGCAGGACTTTGCTTTCTCCTCCCCTAGTTGAAACTGAGTTGGAACAGCTCTCACAGAAGGAGGGGCTGTTGGTATGTACTTTAGTCTGCACGTGCTGAGTAGGAAGGGGAATTGCGAATCTGTTGGTTTCTATCATGCTGTAAGACAGTGTTCTACCACTGAACACCTGGGAAGCCTTTCCCATCTCGTCTGCATCTGCTCTTGGCTTTAGTAATAATATACAAGGATCTGTAGCCTCAAAAGAGCCACTATGTGTAATTGTGGCTGCAGGTCCTCTAATACAGCCATGGGAACATCCTGAAGCCTATTGGGTCACGTAGGTTATTTCAGATCCTCTCTGTCCCTGCTTATGTGTTCCCTCTGTTATTTCTCCACACACACACACACCTTCCAATATATTGCAATGCGAAATACAGACTGTCACATCTCAAAACATTTTTGTGCAGGTCTGTCAGTTCTGTCCTTGTCATCGTGGTTAGTGTCTGGCCTTTCCATTTATCTCTGAGGGAAAATGAGGACTTGCCAGGCTTGGTGCTAGCAATCTTTCTTTTTACTTGATCAGGTATAAGAAAGATGAGAACCTGTGGGAAGAAGCCTTGAAAACACAGACCAGTCAGTAGGCTAGTTTTAGAAAAATATCAAAACCTGTCAGCCAGTAGATGCTTCCTTTCTGGTAAATCCCAAGGTCAACCCTGCAACTGGTTAATTTTGTGACGAGTTGTGGTGGTTGAGCCCTGGCCAAAGGCCAGACGCCCACCAAAATCAGTCTATTACTCTCCTCCTTAGTTGGACAGGGGAGAAATAATATAATTGGGTGGCTCAAGAGTCAAACTCATTAATGACGTGGGCAAAACAGACTCAACACAGAGTGCAGGAGAGAAAAGTTATCTAATTTATTACACCACACTAAAGAGAAAACAGTGAAAAAGAACCAGAGTCAGGAGTGCAACCAACAATCTTGAAACAAATGCAACCAGGCAAACACTTTTCCCCACCACTCCTTCCTTAGCAGGCTTTAGTTAGAAGTTTGCTCCCTTCTTCCCGCCTGTTCACAGCCCAGGAGGGGCAGGGACTGGGGAAAATGGGGGTCTCGGTAACACCTTCCCCCCACCCCTCCATTCTAAAGCAGACTGCCCTTTCAGCCATGATTTTGCTCCCTTCTTCCCCTCTCCTGCTCACAGCACAGGACAGGGGGGCAGGGACTAGGAGATGGGGGCTTCGGTCAGTCCCTTGCAAGTTGGTTTCCTTCTCGGCCGGGATGGGGGCATCCATTGCACACCCCCTCCCCCTGCTGCACCGTAGGATCTCACCCACAAGAGCCAGTCCTCCACGAACTTTCTCCAAGGCAAATCTCTTCCCACCGGGCTTCATCTCTGCTGTGGCAGGCAGCAACAAATCACAGTGTCTCTCAGTCCCAGTCCTCCACGGGGTTATAATGCCTCCCCCAGCAAACCTGTTTCGCACATCTCTGTAGGTCGCTTGTGCTGGCAGGGGCTCATCCCAATGTAACTCACGGCATCTTCTCTATGTCTCCACCGGCTCCATCCAGCGTGGAGCCTCTCCACCGGGCAGGTCGGGTCTCTGCCTCCTCCATGGGTCCTTTCCTCTGGCTACTCCACGTGCTCAGGCTGCAGGGGCATCTCTCCCCCGGGTACCTGAGCGCCTCCTCCCCCAGCCTTCCTGGCCTTTTGTGTCTGTCAACTGCTTACATTTATATGCAAATATACATCCCAAAGCCCTTAACGGGCCAAAATTGCCAAAATTGCGGTCTTCCTGGCACTCCGTGTTCTGGTAGAGTCTTTGTCTTTGTCTCCGATATGTGATTCTCAGAGGTGCAGAATAAGCAGGCTTGCAGAAGATTCTAGCAGCCCCTGGCCCTCTCTCTCAGCACCCAACTATGCACAACCGCGACATGAGTATTCCTTTCTGGAGGGAGTTTTCTGTGTGGATAATGAAGAAGATAGTGTTTGTTTTCATGGTGTGAGTTATGCTGATGGTGAAGATGTATCCAGACTGTGGAAGGTCTGAGGTGCTAGTTTGGAAGCAGAGAAGAGGGGGTTTAGGAGGTTGCCTTACTGCAGTAAAGAGGAGAAAGGCTATCAGAGCTTTGTAGCTTCTTCTGATGCTGTAATAGGTGACTCTTAAAGAATTATGGATGGAACTCAAAGAGCATGTCTGGACCCTGGAACACTTCCATGATGATGTGCATGTAGCTATGGATCATATGAGCAGGCTTTATTCTGGGGAGGATTGCTACCTTTTTATCAGGACCAGGTTTCCATTAGGGAAAGAGAAGGGGTCTGCAGAGTAATTGCTATTTCACTCAGTAAGCAATAGTTGCAATGTTGAGTTTTTAATAAATAAAAAAGCTTGTGTTATGACCAAGAGTGCTTCTTTCAAATTCTGGACTTAAATGTTTAAAGTAAAGTAATGCTGCCTGTTAATTTTGTTTCCTAATATGCCTCTTTGACTAATACTTCACTGTTTTATTAACAGCTTTTATTTAGTACATGCTGCAAGTTCTTACGCAGAGAGTAGATACTTGTTAGTTAATGCAGATGCTGCATTTGAGTTAGTGCACCTGTATAACATTAAATAGGAAACATGTTCAGAGCATATACTCCCCCACCTATAACCCCCTTCATTGAAATTTTGTGTGTTTTTTCCTCCTGCCTTCATGAAATAGTAATTTCTGAGCTTATTGGAGAGGTTTATGCCTAGAAGAAAACTGTATCTTTATAGGCCTGTACTTCAGAATTCAGAATATTGCTGTAGTCAAGTGTTGTGACAAATGTCTCTTTCTTGCACTTTCATCATTTCTCTAGAAGATAAATGTGAGGTTCAGCACCTGCAGAAGCTTCTATTAAAAATCCTGTTTTGACGTATTCATAACTTTCCAAAGCATTACTCTTTTCAAGATGAAACTTACTGTATGCTTTTTTTTTTGCACAGAGGTATTTGCAAACCCTTTTTCTTTAAGCTTATATATTTTGTTTTCTCTCTGACCTGTGGCAATGTGGCAAACAACCAAATCCTTAGCAATAGCATTAGGGTTAAAAAAAGGATTTTTTTACTTTGAAAAAGATTGTAAGCAAATGTGTAAAGCTTGAAAATGCTACTTCAATGAATTAGTAGATAGTTTTGGAGGGGAGAAGTGTATCAGTCATCCATAATGATTGGTTGTCTTAAGCACACTTAGCTTAGCCATGTGCCTTTCCATATGTATGTGCAGTTAATTGAATGCACACTCTCCACTTTTCCTATCCAGCAGCCTCTTCTGTTGAAATCAAAGATCCAAGGAGCCTGGAAGGTCAAGTTTAATAATGAAATACTTGATGTTGGGTGTTTATTACTGTTTTCAAGGGAAACCAAATACAGCAACTTAAGGCTTTTTAAAATACATATTTTTGTGCCAGAGTTGTAATGCTGTAAGCTGTGTTGCATAAATACTCTTGCAGATTCGGCTTTGTTTACTTTTGCATGGTCACATGTTCTTTCATTTTGGAATGCTTGGAGAGAGCTGATGATAGCAATTAATATAAAAAAATTCTCCCCAGTTTATATTCATTCCTTTAGAGATTGTCTTGTCAGGATTTGAGTGTTACCAAATGAAGTATAGGTCATATATATAATTAATCCTAAACCCTTGTTAGCTCAGCTGCTCGATGGAGAGTGCTGTTCCTGTGAAGTAGCACCGTTGCTTACTGAGGGCAGATACAATTAATTAGCACCACAACTCAAGTTCTAGGCCATAGACTTGATATTCCCTAGATGCATCCATGCTTCCCTTGGCAGCTGTTGTTTCATTTTTATGTTTTGTGGGCATTTTAATAATGGCACAGTAATTCCCCCATATTGAACAAGCAAAACCTCTTTCATGTCTGCTGATTTGGGGGGGCTGTTTTCAGCTGGTAGACATCCTGGGACAGATAAATAGTCTCAAAAGGCTTTGGGTTTGCTGCCCTGAGTGCCTGCCCAGCATTTCAGAATCGTCATTGTTTTTTTTACAGTTACTATCCAGCTGTCTTCGCTTCACATTGTGAGCATGTTAAATACTAAAAATAAGAGGAGTTATTAGTTATTGTGGGATAACTGCAGGGAATTATAAGCATGAATTCTCCAGGGATGTCATTACCTTGTGTTAATCACCTCACCTGTCAAGTCTCACTGTTCTGCGCATACACACATGGATGAACTAATGAGTAAGCAAGAGGAGGTGACAGAACTAGAGATCAGTCATGCTCTTATGTTGTCATATAGTCTTGATTAGATTCCAGGACTCCTGAGGTGAATTTATAGCTATAGTAATCTCTTTCCTATCCACTGCACTTAAATATCTGGTATTTTAAATCTATTTGCATTTCTGAGCTACTCAATGAGCGACATGAGCTCTGACTGCAGTGATAAGCCAGGGATACAGCTGGTGTACATGCAGCAAGCTAGAGGTTATCGTATAAACATCAGTGTATAATAGCTGGCTCCTTCCTGCTGCGGAGCGGTTTGCCTAAAGAAAGAGGGGACAACTGTAGTACTTGGAGTTAAACAGCATATATGGTGATGTATTAAGCTCTAAGGCAATTAATCTGGGTGTTTAGATGGTTTTGGTCCCTGCCCCAGGTACCTTTCTTTCAGGAGGTGTTAGGAAAGCATCAAATCATTGAGCCTTCAAAGCCTTACTCCTGAAACTGGAGAATTTAAATGGTGGGGAGCGGGCGAATTCAAGATGTGACATGTTTGTGATCAGCCAGGCATCATCTCCTCCTTCCTACCCTTGGGAATTGTGTGTGTGCTACACAGCTCGATCAGGGTCTTGTCCTCAAACTTTTGCTACCTCTCCCCCAGTTAATTGCCATTTGGAGGAAGTATTGATTATAGGAGAAATACTCCCTGCAGATAAGCCTGTTACAGGCAGACTGCCCAAGTGTCTAAAAGGCTTGGATGCCGTGTTTCACCAAAGCAACTAACTTGTGGAAGCTTAGGTGTTCTTGTCTTCGTGCCAAAAAGAAACTTTCCATCTTTAAGCTCTTGTGCAAAGACTTCAGAAGCACAGTGTTATCAAATAGGATTTGATGTCAAAATAGGTGAGATTAGCAATTAATCTAAAAGGCTGAAATCTCTGTAAGAGGAGGATTGCTTTCTTGCCGTAGTTGCCCCATATAGCAAGCTCTGTACAGGAAGGCAAACTGAGATGGCAAACTGAGATAGCCAACTGGTTTCCAGTGAGAGAAAGTGATTTTATTTGCTCTAGAGTTGAAGTATTGAGATTTATGGGAAGCAATTAATTTTCCACTGTACCTTCAGGAAAGGTTCATCTGTTGATACTTAAGTTTACACTCAAGTTTTTGTTAGAGAACTTGTTGAGGGCAGAACAATAAGTAGGAGGAGGTTGTGATGAAGTTACGGGACAAGAATGGGTTACTGATGAAGGCTGCCTGGTCTATCTTTCTCAGCTGGACAGATGCTAGTTTTTACGTTGTTCTGGTTGGTGCAATGGCTGTGCATGTCTGTAGGGAAAAAAAAGGTGCTTCCTCTAGTGATTTTTTTTTTTTTGTCTTGATCTGTAGTGTATGTTGTGATGACCTCATTAAGGTTTGTTTTGGAGCCTTGAAGATATTTGAATATAACAAGGCTTGTGAGCTTTCAACTGCATGAATTTGGCATTTTGCTCCTTAGTGGGGATTGTGTAGGTAATTTCACAGTGTTTCTGTAGAAAATGACTTCTGTTGTCCTTGAACTTTTCCTAGAGTGGGCAGGACAGTTGGTCAAGAGTGTATGACGTTTTCCTGGGAGGTGGTTCTGAGCCTTTTGGCAACCATTACAAACTGGCACCAGGAGACCCCAACAGGGCCTCTTATCTGGGTTATACAGGGGATGAAGTCACTGCCTCCTGAGGGGCCTTGGTCCAGGAGAAAAGCAGGAAGACCAAGGATGAAAACTCAGCACTGTGCCCAGCTACACTTGTAGATAGCCAACTGAAATCAAACAATGACCCGTTTAGGGTTGTGCAAGTCCCAACTGATGTCTCCACCTGAGAGTCTTGTGTGTTCAGTAGCGTGATCAGGTGTCTCCATCTCTGAGCAGCTCTAACCAGGGGGATTCCTTTAATCCACTTCCTCCAGAGCTGTGAGTTATTTTTGGAGAACTCTTTATATGTGTGTCCAGACAGCTTCAGACTCAAACCAGAGAGTTACTGCCTGATGGGTATGAAAGTGGTTTGGACATGAAAGGTTACCAGAAGGACGTGAGAGGCTGCGTTTCCTACTGTGGTACCTTCTCTGGTAACTGCTGAGCATAAGTTTTTCTTCTTGGATACTGCTTTCAAATATTGTTTTGACCTATTGCTGCTAGTCTGTTCCCTTTGAACAGGAAGGTTGCCAGTGATCATACCTTATATCCTTGCATTCGTCAGCCACCTCGGAAAAGGGTGAGTTTCATCTGCCTTACAGGAAGCACCTACAACTGCTGGCTGTAGGGCAGGAGTCTGTTCCCTACTCACACTAGAGTAGCGTGCAAGCTTGTTTGCTGTGTAAGCTTGTTCATCCTTGAAGTTTTGCTGAGAGTCTTGCTTAAGTGAGACTACCTCAGAGTTGTGCTGTTGGCTTGGCTTCTTTGGCTGACAGGCAGCTCCTTGATAGATTTTTCTAGTCCTTTAGTTTGACTTGCATCCCATTTCTACAGGCTGTAAGAAACATGAGCTGTTTTGAGGTCAGCTTTTTTCCTGTTTTATGTATATGTATGTGCAGCTTGGGACTAGAACATTTTACCTTCCTGTAGTTTGTTTGGTCGGGTTGAAATGATGAGGTTTTAACTCCTGAATTGACACCTTCTCCTTGTCTGCTTTGGCCCTTTCAGTTCTGGGAGAGCATCTGTATCTGAGAAGAGTTCATAGTATGTCCTTCTGTTTCAGCATACACTTTAGTGTTTGTTCTGAGCATTTTTGCTTACTTAATCTGGAGTTTGACAGGTGTGATTTTGTGCATCACTGGGATGGCCCTTGGCTTGCGCTCTGTGCCCAACATAGTGAATATCAAATTAAGTGCCCATAAATCTGGATATGCTGCAAGGACTGTAATTCATTTAGCTTTCCCTTAAATGTTCCTCAATGGCTGGCAATTATAAATAAGTAGTCTAATTTTTCAAATTTTAATTGGAATGAATGTGGACTGATTGAAGGTCTTTGATAGATTAAAGTTAAACTGTGAAACGCTTGAGCCAACCTACCAAAAAAAGTCTCAGTGAAAGCATTAGTTACTCATTTGATGCTGACATTATGTGAAGACTTGCCAAAACAAGCATGAAATGCTTACCTGATGGTAGGAAGCCTAAAAACTAGGTGAGCTTATTGTAGGTTGCTTGTCATAATGTAACCAGAAAGAGGAATTGGTAAATGAAGTCCCAGATCTTGTACTTTTGGCTCTGTGCAATGGTTAATGAAGCTGGCCATTAAAAAGTCTCTGCTCTTGTTCCTACAAAAAGGTCTCCTGTTCATATGATGGCAACAGCCATCAATTATTTTTCAGCTGCCCAGTTTGGCTGTGAGCAGCATGTTGTGGAATAGATGGCCCCCTTGCTGTAATTCTGGAATTTCTAAGTGCTTTTATGGGATTTATGAAAGTGGGGGACTAAGGGTATTTTTCCGCTAGAGCTGAGTACGGGCAGGACCCATGCTGTGCAAGTGTCACTTAACCTTACCACTAATATTGGAGCTATAGCACCACTTTCTAGTCTTGCTGTAGGTTTCATAAGTGAAAATGGGATTATCTGTTATGCTGTAGTGGTTTGTAAATTATCTGTGGCAGTCTAGTTTTAAGCCATTAACTTGTCCTGCTGCCCATGACTGAAAACTAAATATAAATGGAAACCTTCAGAGTGGAGAGATTAAGATGCAAATATGATGTTGTCTCATTCCAAGGAAGAACCCAGCAGTCCTTTTTTTTTCCTGTCTCTGGGGCAGAAGCTATTTTTTAATGTTGAAAAGGTAAATGAAAATGGTGGATTATCAAAAGCAGAGCACACAAATATCAGGAATGCGGATCAAGTGGTGAGTGTTCTTGTTTAAGTAAAACTTTCTGCCACTTAAGCTTGTGGATCCTTCAAGCACTGGAATGAGTAAGGCTTTGGGAGTATCTTGCCAAATGTTCTTTGGAATGTCATACTGTGAGTAACATGCCTTGCAACACTAGTATATTTGTATTTGGGCAAAGTGATACTCCCTTTTAAATTCAAAATTACAACAGTTTGGCCTTTATAGAATGTGTTGTGCTTAGGCTTTCAGTAGACTTGCCAACTTGGTAACAGCTGCTTGTTTCAGGTTTCAGTTCTAGTTTGTAGTCCTCTGCTGTGAGTTGAGGAGAGCCAGGTGGATATCGGTGTGTGCCTGAATGAACCAGACCTGGGTTGGAGATGAATTTGGTTGGCTTAGGTCGAGGCTTGGAGCTCTGACCTAGAAAAGTGTTTGAGTTGTGCAAGGCTGGGTGTAGGCTGCATAGGTGTCTGGATGGGATGTATCTGCTGAAGTAGGGTGGGAGTTG
This sequence comes from Hypotaenidia okinawae, assembly GCA_027925045.1. Classification (NCBI taxonomy): domain Eukaryota; kingdom Metazoa; phylum Chordata; class Aves; order Gruiformes; family Rallidae; genus Hypotaenidia; species Hypotaenidia okinawae. Next base: position 254,613 of record BSDF01000009.1, on the reverse strand, counting down.
GAGCTGGTACGTAGTAATGCACTTGCTTAGGGGTAAACAGTTGAGTCTGTGGCTTCACAGTTGCTCTCATAGGTGTGTAAAGCCAGGTAGCTGACTGACTGGAAAGTAATTGAAAAGCCTGCAAAATCCTACATGTGACACAAAAGAGGGAGAAGGCTTGTTGTATGGGGAGAGGGGAGGTCCACTTCTGAGCCTTTCAGGGGTAGCCCTTGGATTGACTGAAGTGTAGGGCATAATTCAAGGTAAGTACCACTCCTTGGAAAGAGGTGCGTGCTTGGGGCCAGGAGCAAAGCTCTCTGTGGTCATAATAGAAGGGTATTTGAAAAACTTACCAGTAAAGTTTAACTTGGCAAATGGTAGGTTAGCTGCTAGCAAGAGAAAGACTTCAAATTCCTTTCAGCAAGACACTTTATATCTTGCTGAAGGGTGACATGATCGCTGTCTTTGGTGCTTTTTCCTAATTAGTTCAGTATTTCAAAGCTAGCTAGAGGCCTTGAATTAGAGGAGCACAGTAGTATTCCTTTGAGTGGTGTGGGTGTCTTTGCGACTGATATCAAAGCACCTCATGCTCTTGTTTTGCAGTAACTTTGTCTTGAATGTGGTTTGTGTGTGTGCACCTATGTTAATCTATGTATATGAGCTTCTTCCAGAGTGACTTTTGAATCCTGTAGCATGCCTGTTAAGATAGTTCAGGTTTCACTCTGAGAAGATCCTAATTTATCTTGGTGGTGGTGTGGTACAGATTGATTTTGACTTACCCTGTTCTCTCATCCACAGCAATTGGAGCAGATCCAGAAGGAGCTAAGTGTTCTGGAAGAAGATATTAAACGAGTAGAGGTGAGGTGCCCAGGCATTGTTCTGACTCTGGCAATTTTTCATTTTCATCAAACTGGCTGCCTTGCTGTGGGGCTGCTGTGTTAAATTTATGGCGCTTGAGTTGGTAATGGGAAAATGAACAGATGATGCTCTTTCTTTAATATGTGTGTGCAAGCTGCAGGTTGGTAAGAGGGGGCTTCGTTGAAACCTAGGTCTTCTGTAATTGTATCTTTCTATTTCTTAGTGTTGGTACAAAGTATTTTCAAATAACTGATAGAAATCAACAGACAGTATATTGATCATAACTTTACAGGCTTTTACATGTTGCAGTGTTCTAGCTGTTTGCATGAGCTGTTCAAATCGTGCTGCTCTTAAAATGGAGAGATGTTGGGGGTGCACAAGAGCTGTGGTGCATCAGAACCAGCGCCTGCTGCATAAAAGAACAGAAACAATCTGCTACCTCATGATATAATTCTCTTAATTCCTTAATGATGGGGATATCTTGAGATTTTCTTGCTAAGAATTATTCTTTAAGTATTTGTAAAGCCATCAGCTCAATCCTTCTTGAGTCCTCAGGTTCCTCCTTGGTCCTTTCCTCTAATCATTTGAGTGTGTTCATCTTGGAGTAGGAAACTGATGTTTCAGGCGTGCATCAGATGGTTGCCTCTCAAAATAGCATTCCCTTAAAGCTTCTTGGTAATCAGTTTGCAGATCTGCTTCTCTCTTGTTGCTCATCTTTAGCAGTTAGGACAGGCTGCCCAAAAGCCTTTTAGACTACTTCACTTTATGACTTGCATGCATGCTGATGAGTTACCCAAATATAAATAGATGTGACAACTGCAGGAACTTCCCTTCAGCCCGTAGCTATGCAAATTGTAACTTGGTAGATAACAGCATTTTTCTGGACCTGTTTCCCTAAATGTTTCTCAGCTCTTGGGGACTAAATACTCCTTAGTGTGTTTCCTTGAGACTGGTAAAAATAGGTCTAGAGATCTAGGAGAATCTCTTCCCAAAGCTGCAGGATCCCTTGGTGAATATCTAGCTGCCCTTTAATTGGGCACTTCAGTGGACTGTGTCTGGGGCGCATATCTGGTATGCAACAGTGACCTTGGTTCTGACCTCTAAAGCCATGGGATCTCTTCATCAGATATTTTTCACTTTGTACCTAACAACTAATGGGCACCTAAGTGAGAATATGAAAAGCTGCAGTAACGTAGTCCTGGAACACTTTGCCCCCCTAACTAACAAGCTGCAGAATCCTGCATAGCTTCTGTTTCTTGGTTGGATGAAAGGTACAGTCTCATACTGGGCGCACAGCAGTGAGTTAGTCTGGGAGTGACAAAGCCAGGTTTATGTGCAAAGCCTGTTTCTTGTGTATTTGTCCCACAAAGCTGATAGATCTTCTTTTAAGTCTGGGTCACGGTACCGCCTTCGCCCTGTTTCCTTGTGACTGTTCTTGCCGTGACCTGTATCCAGCGTTCCTGTCCGGCTGTGAAGGCTGTTAGATAAAAGTTGGTATGTTATCTCAAAAATGCAGTTAGAGTTTGCTTGTTCGGCCTTGTTTGAGGGAGGTGCTGGGTTAGAGACAGTTGGGTGCTAACCAAATCCATTAGGTTTTTTCTTACTCTTGAGCATAAACTCAAACGCTGCCTGTTAGGGGCAAAAAGCACTGCAGTTACAGGATTTCATAAACCTGGTTGGAATAATTGGAGAAAGGATTGAAAATCAGTGTTGTCTTCAGGTATAGTGAAGGCTTCTAGGTGAGAGTTGAATAAATGTAGATACAGTTGGTTATGTGCTTGGAAAAATTAAAACCCAACCACTTTTGAACACCGTATTTTGGGAAGTGCCTAGTATCCATGTTTTGTGAGCTTTACTGTAACCCAGCTTTCTGTTTCAGGAAATGAGTGGCTTGTACTCCCCAGTCAGCGAGGACAGCACGGTGCCACAGTTTGAGGCTCCCTCACCTTCCCACAGGTACTCAACTTGCATTTCAGCCTGTACATATTGCGCTGTACTTCCTAGTCCCCTCTGTGCTGTACCCAAAGCATGAGCAAAGCTAGTTAAGTGCTGGATAATTTTTTTCCTGGTCTGGTTTTGATGGGTATAACCTTCATGTGAACAAAGGGGTGAAGAAGCCATCCAAGCCTGCAGTTGGATAAAAGGTCTGCTCTATGCCAGATGCTGTCCAAAGTAGATGGTTTTAAGTGTAAGGTGGATTAGTTAACTTGAGTTAAGCCTGTGCTATGCTATGAAATACCACTGTTGAATACGTGCTACCTTTTCTGGATGTTCTCTGCTTCTCTTTGACCTATGAGAAGCCTTAACTGTGTGTGATCTTGGTGTCCTCTGGCTTCCTCGCTCAGCGTGAATGGCTGGAGGTATGGGCTATCAGGATCAATATTTAAAATACCCAGCCTATTGATTGCATTTAAATCAAAACAGACAGCAGATAACGAAATGCCTTTCTAATAATATATTTTCAATGCTAATTTTAGTCTGGATTATTTTTACAGTCTGGTTTCTTGATGATAAAACTGCTGGTGCTTCTTGAGGTGCTCTACTTCATAGCAGTGTTTTTTTCAGTGGCTTCATAGGGCCAAGTTATGTTATAAAATGATCATCTCTCCTACCTCTCCCCAATGTGTTTTCCTAATAGTGACGTTCTCTAAGCTACTGACTTGTGTTATAAAATGGTGTTGGCCCCTTTCTGCAATTAGCAGCTCTAAAGTTAATAGCCCAGAAGCGAGAGAGAAAAAATGATCTGATTTCCTCCCCTGCAGAGATTTAAATAGGGCGCTCTGAGGAGCTGAGCAGTGTTGGCTGAGGTTTCTAACCAAGATGCTATTTCTGGATGCAGAGACCAGAATCTCTCATATTTCCATGAAGCTCTGGCTGGCCCTGAGGGAAAGGACAGGATTATGGCCAAGATGGATGGGAAGAGTGTTTGTTATTCCGCTCTTCACAGCTTGTTTAATTTTTTTGGGTGCAGGTGCATTTTTTGATGTGGGTTACTGCTGTTTTGCCAAGGAGCACTTTTGCAAAGCTGATGAGATTTTTGTCAGGTTCTACTAGTTTTCTGGTTATTGGCCATTAAATAGATTGCTTGTTGTTTTGCTTCGTGGTACTGCTGCTTGGGGAAAACTCGAGCATTGGTTGGGTTGAATTTGTGTCATGCTGAATGCCTTCAGGCCTAGAAACCTTTCTTTTTTTAACACAAGATTGTACTTAACAGTAGTCATGTGTATCTCTCACTCGATCCACGCTTCCAAACAAGCTCTCAAACAGCATTTTTTTTATCTGTTGAAAGCTGGAATAATGTTACAAGCCCAAGAGTTTTAGTAAAGAACAGTGGTGGTGGGGAAGTGATACCTACATTGGCTTAATTTTACAGAGAATTTCTTATTATTCCTTTATGACTGCTTATTTCATGTTGTAGGGTTCAATCATTCTCTGGTCTTGCTTCTGAAGATGTAAGGTAGTGTCCAGAGTATTTTACTGACTTTGGATTGACATGCTTCACCTGAGGTCAGCTGGGAAGTGGCAGTGGGTTAGACCATGGCAGTGTAGAGACAATGGACTTTTTCTTGCCTGACTTTCTTATGCTTGCCTGGGTCCATCTCAGCTGTGTCTCAAACTTTTGGATTTTTTTCCTGTGGTACAGTGTGCCCGAGACGTGATTCAGCAGGGATACCTAGGGTTTCTCTAGTGGGTGTGGGGTTGCCTCCTCTCTGCTTGAGAAGACCCCTTTTCTCTTTCTCAATGACATTCCTATGTTAAGTAATAGTCCTGAGTGCTTGGAGAGAAAATAGTATGTGAAAGAAGTGTCTGAAGAGGCCTCAGTTGTTGCTGGACTCTTGTAACTTACCTCCCTTCCCTATCCCAGAAGTTTTGTGTAATTCACATAATTGAATTTGTTTGAATTACCAGAACTCAGATTCTAGAAAAGTCTACCACTTGAAATTTGATTTTTCTTTTCAATGTTAAATGTAAGTTCTGGAGACGATCTCAAAAACTGTAACTTTGATTCCTCCTTGGAAAAAATGCTGCAGAACAACTGAATAGGAGCTTTAAAATATGGTGGGGTGGGTGTTTTAATCTCCAAAGTGTGTTTTGGAGGTGCTGTGAACCACCAAGAATGAAATACAAATACAGCTTGAGACAGTTTCACTTCCATGTTACAATGCTGTCAAACTTCCAGAGACTTTTCTAACTTATGGGTGAATTAAAATGGTATATTTAATTTGGAATAGAACTTGTTAACATGTTTAACACCCTGCTAATGAAATACAACATTTTACTGATCGATCTTATAAATAGCACAAGGTTATCGCAGACCCATGCAGAGATGGAAAAAAAAAATCTATTTAGTCTTTGAATTTAAAGTTCAAGAAAATAGAGTTCTTTGGAATTTGGTTTTATCTGGTCTCTAGTGACTTGCCCTTATTCCTCTGCTTCCTCTAAATCACAGGCTTGCTTCATTAATTCGCTGTTTCTTTTCATTGTTTGTAGATATTTTTTTCCCCCTGTGCTCTTCACATCTTCAAAATGCAAAATTACCATGCCTCCCCCGTCTTCCTTCAGAAGTTCTTTAGCCAAAAAAATAGCCCAAGCATGGCTATCATGTTCAATACATTCCCTGCTTTGAGAAACATGTGGGGGTTTTTTCCTCTTATGCTTGTTCAGGGTATGATGAAATATTAAATTGGGTAATAACACGGCACTTCTTCACAGCGCTGTGGATTGCTGGGCTTGTGTACTAATAGAGAAGAAGAGGGGAAGAAGGGAAAAGAACAAATAGTTCTGTGCTGGGTTTTTCTGAGCAGGCGTGCGTGCTATTTTTTGCTCCTGGTAAATGGTGCAAGCACAAGATACAAATAAGCAACTTTCTCGTGACTGCATGTAATATCAATTATGAGCTAGCACTCTAATAGGAGCTTCTGAGGAAAGATTCGCCTCTAAAAATGAGTTGCCTGATAACTCTGATGTGGTTATTGAAATACTCATCTCCTTCCCCTTTATTCGATCTAATTACCACCCCCTCCCTGTCCCTGTAAGATAAGGGTGTGCTAAACAGGGCTTCTGGTCCGCAGGTTGCTGTGGTTTCCTTGCTGCTCTTTCAGGTTTTTAAATGTGTTGTGTTAGTCTAGCTGAAGTTCTTAATTGAACCCGATGTTACAGCTTTTAAAGAGTTTTGAGGGAATTTTGTTTTTCCTTATAAAAACAGCTACCAAATACTCAGAAAACAGGAAAAAAACCCCAAGTATATACCAGTTCACTGGTGCTGCACAGGAATTAGTTTGCATTTGTATTCTGGTTAGGAAGGTGACGTCTGCACTTTTGAAGGCTTTACATCACCAGACAACCTGCAGCAAAACGAGACCAGACACTCTAAGTCTGTGTGTTTTGCTGTTAATTGCCACTATACCTGTATCAGAGTGAAGTACTTCTTCATTGCTTTCCAGCCGAGTGTCTTATTCACGCTGTTCCTGGCAGGATCTGCTGTACGTGTTTCATTATTTCCTGCAGCCACATTCTAATTTAAAGTTCATTGTCCCTGATGGTGCCTCAGAACAGCCTGGCTGTTGTTTTCTCCCTTGCGATAACTTGCAGCAAATAATGATTTTTATCCCTCGGATTTTCTTGGTTTGCAGCTTTTGTCTTGCCTGTAACAGAAGCCAAATCAATCTCATCTGTAAGATGAGTTAACCAGTAATGGGACTTGAAAATCATCCCTCATCTTCTGTTTCTGCTTCTCTCCACCTCCTGGGGTGGCTTAAAACATTCAGAGAAATATTTGAGCCGCCAGTCCCAGTGTTTAATCCTTCTAGACTTACAGGTGCCCTGAGCGGTGTTTCAGCCAAACTGCTTATTTTATGACCAACAGTATCAAATCTATATACGCAGCAGTTCTGGCAGCTGTTGTATGAACAGCAATAGGTACAATATAATCTTTTATGAAACCAGGACCTATAGCAGTTTTATGGCAGCTTTTTAAAGAAACCTTCAGCTTTCCTAAGCCATGCTTCAATCTAAGATTACCTCTGAAGTAAGACTGAGAGTAACAAGCCCAGAAAGCTGCTTTTCTGTCCAAGCGAAATCACGTGGCAGAAGCAAGTGAACTCTAAAGATTTTTTTTTTTATTAGAAACAAATCACAGTGAGGTTTGTAACATGTTCTCAGCAACTAATAAAATGATGGTCTTGTGTACGAAGCTTTACTTGTCTTAGAAGTATTTTAAACTTGCGTGATAAGAGCGCTTTGCTCTGGCATATCACTGCGAGAGCTAAATGTTTTGCCCTTATTCTGCTGTCTGCTTATATCAGTAGATACTTTTGCAGTTTTGAAAGTTAAATCTCTTGAGTTCACTTATGTATGCCATGTTTTGAAAACAGTGATTTAAGGTGTGTTTTGTCATTATAGAAACTAGGTAGCTACATAGGGTGTAGCACTTTTTAATGATAGTAAGCCTGGCTGACAGTAATTTTTTTTTTTAGCTTATTTCTTTATTTCATTACTAGACTGCTTTGTGTGTCTTCAGAGATGTCTGGAGTAGTAGTGCCTGTCTCTAGCTTTTCTCTTCATGGTGCTGTTTCAAATGCCATGGCATTATCTTCATGGTTTTTTTTTTTCTTTGAAAGGCACTGAAAGTCAATGGTAGCATGTTATTTTCAGGAAGCCTTCTCCTGCATATTTCATACAAAATATGCTTTTGCATTCTAATCAGAAATTATTAGATTGCACTGCATATGATTGCATGTGACACTACTCTCCTCTAAAAGATCTGTGTATGTAAGAAAAAAAATGAATCCTACCCCCTCTCCCTCCCTGCCCCGAACAAAAATAACCTTGTTCCATGTCTGTAAAATGGATTTCAAAGGCTGGTATATGAAGGGGGAATAAATATCTGGTTAAAAATGATAAAGGATGGCTGTACAGTGATTTAAGCAGACTGTTTCTTTTTGTTTTGCAGTAGTATTATCGACTCCACGGAGTATAGCCAGCCCCCAGGCTTCAGCGGCAGTTCTCAGGTAAGGTAAAACATGTGTCTGCACAGAGGGGATGGGAGCGTGGATCTAGAGGTTGGTGAGATATTAGGCACAACTCTGTCCATTGCCACAGTACTGCTCAACTTGAGTCCTGCGTATGCTTTAAACTGGTTATATGGGCAAGCTGGAGCCAAGACTTATAGCTATAGGAATGACTGTGGGTGGTTGTGAGTGGCCATATTCATGCTGTCAAAGAAATCTTGTGTAATATAGTTAGACACTGATTTTATTTTTGAAGCTGGCTTTTCCATGGTAAAGGAAATACTTACTTTGCTCTTCATCACTTCTCCCAAGTGGGCAGTATTTGCAGAGGGTCAGGGATTTACCTCCCTTCACACTGACTTAAATAGCTTTGGATCAAGCTTGACTTTCAAAACAAGAAGCATTTAATTCTCCAAACATACGGCCGTCTTGTGGCTTGTCCTCATTGGGGCCTTACAAACTGCATTACAAATTCATGTAGAGGGTAAAAAATTGTGTATACAGTGAAATCATTTGGCAGGCAGCCTCCAAACTGCCTGAAAACACCTCCAAACTGAATGCCAGACAGGACTGCTGTGGTACGGCTGGGCTGGATAGATGTCACTGGTGTCCAGCTCACAGCTTCGGAAGGTTAAAGGGTTCTGAATTAGATGGATGGAAGCGTTGGGCAAGTGCCAGCTGGTGCCTTTGGTGCTCTCTGGTGGTGGTGGAGCATCCCTGGCACGCAGCAGTAGCAAACCGGTGAATTCCCAGGTAGAAGAAACATGTGAAGCTTGGGCTGATGCACGTGCAGGGCTCTGGTTATGCAGCTGTATAACTAATTGGTAATTAGAAAATTCGAACTGTTCTTCTGTAGGGAAAATACTTGTTTCTGCTGCTGCAGTCTGAGACTTTTTTTTTTTGCTTGAACAAAGACTCATAGCTCTACCTCACTTCAAGAGGGTAAGTGAAATGTGGGTGGACATGTTCAGGACTGATACGGTACAGTGTGTTTTTTCTCCACTGACACTACTTGTCGCTGTACTTTTGTTTCTCTTTCAAAGACAAAATTAATAGCATAGCTGTACTGCTGGTAAGTGGACCAAACAAACTAGCCTTTAGTCATTCAGTATGACAGCCATATTTGAGAATAATCTTCTTTTTTGGTGTTCTCAAATGTAGTTCCTTGTCCTCAATAGTAACAAGATCTATATCCTCTAATGCAAATTTTCAAACGAAACTTTTACAGATGTTTGGATGGGGAGTTGAAAGAGACCTCTGGAAGCTAAACACTTCCTTCAGAGGCAGTCTAATTGCAGCAAGACTTTACCATAAAACCAGTTTGAAGAATGTAAGTTCAGTTGTGGGTTTTTTCCTCTGACTGTCAGTTGTGGCAAAAATCATGGGTTAGGCGTTGCTGACAGTTGGAAGCTGTGCCAGGATGGACAGAGGTGGCATAGCTTGCTTTCTCAATGTAGTTATTTTGTGCATAGCTCACAACTCTTAAGGAAGAGCTGCATATACCACAAAGCTATAGGACAGATTTACTTCTGAAGCACAGCTCCTGGAAGAAAAAGTGGACGTGTCGTATAGCCCCCTGGGCATTCTGCAGGTAGTGTTTAGTGGCAGTGCTTTTCTGTTAGAAATAAGGAGTTTGTGTATAGCTGTGAAGCTTTTTTGAAGTTGTTAGAAGACTCTTCAGAGCTCCTAATGGAGCTCAGACAGTAAAATCAGTCTTGATAACAGAGCAGCCCTAACTAACGTCCTCAACTAGGACAACGGTAGCAGCTCTAGCAGTTAAATAAAAAAATGCTTGGGTATATATTCTTTCCCATTATGATTTTAGCTCCTGTTTCACTTCATTGCTTAATGATGGAGCAGACATCATAGAAACTCAATGAACGTTTTGTTAGAACACAAGCAGTTTAAAATACTTACGTGGTGGTTTAGCCCTGGCTGGAAGCCAGATGCCCACCAAAATCAGTCTATTACTCCCCTTCTCCCCTGTCCAACTAAGAAAATATATATTAAGAGGCTCAAGAGTCAAAATAAGGACAGAGAAGTCATCCTGTCATTAAAGACGTGGGCAAAACCGGCTCAACACAGAGTGAAAAAGAGAAAGCGATCTAATTTATTGTACTACACTAAAAAGAAACAGTGAAAGACCCGGATTCAGCAGTGCGACTAAATCTTAAAACAAACGCCCCCAGGTGTTAAAACACTTTTCCCCTCACCACTCCTTCCTTAACAGACTTCAGTCAGAAATTTGCTCCCTTCTTTCCCCCCCCTCGAAGCACTGGGATGAGGGGCAGGGACTGGGGAAAATGGGGTTCTCAGTAACACCTTCCCCCCACCCCTCCATTCTAAAGCAGACTTCCCTTTAGCCATGATTTTGCTCCCTTCTTCCCACCCCTGCTTGCAGCACAGGAGGGGGGGGGGGGCAGGGACTGGGGAAAAAAATGGAGTTCTTGATTACTTCTTCATGAGCTGTTTTCCTTTTCCAGATCTTAAAACACCTCTACCTCCTCTCCCCTCCGCCCCCGCCCCCCCCCCTGCCCCTCCCTTCTTAGCAGACTTCTCTTTAGTCGCGATTTCGCTCCCTTCTTTATCCCCTGCCCCCCCCAGATCACAGGGCGGGGCAGAGGCTTTGTCAGTCCCTTGCAAGATGGTTTCCTTCTCGACCGGGATGGGGGCATCCATTCCACACAGCCTCCCCCTGCTGCACCGTAGGATCTCACCCACAAGAGCCAGTCCTCCACGAACTTTCTCCAAGGCAAATCTCTTCCCACCGGGCTTCATCTCTGCTCTGGCAGACAGCAACAAATCACAGTGTCTCTCAGTCCCAGTCCTCCACGGGGCTATAGGCCTCCCCCAGCAAACCTGTTCTGGCGCAAAACTCTCACTCATTTCTGTAGGCCATTTGTGCTGGCAGGGGCTCATCCCAGCGTAGGGTAACGGCATCTTCTCTGTCTCCACCTGCTCCATCCAGTGTGGAGCCTCTCCATGGGCTGCAGGTGGGGTCTCGGCCTTTTCCGTGGGTTTCTCTATGGCTACAGGGTCATCTTTCTCTCAGGCACCTTGGGGTACCTCCTCCCCCTCACTCCTCAGCCTTGGCGTCTGTAGCTCTGTTACATGTTGTACATGTTGTTACATGGCGTCTGTTACATGTTGACGCTCTGTTCTCCAGTGGCAAAATGCAGCTACTTCTGGGTTTATTTTCTCCTATATGTGATTCACAGAGGTGCTATAAATCCATCTCTGATTGGCTCAGCCCTAATCAGAGTGACTTTGGCCTTGAATTGCCCAGTGTTTATAATTTTGAGGCCGATGGACCATTCCAGCAACCATTTTCTGCAGCCCCGAGTCTCTCTCTCAGCACCCAACTACGCAAAACTGTGACAACTTAGTTGGGGAGGATCTGATGAAAGTGCATTAATGCAGATCAGTTCCCACCACTGCTGGGTCACTATGTGCCAGCCCAAGTCCTGTTCCAAGGGGATCTTTCTCTGGAGACCCAGCAGGTATATCTCACAGCAAGTGGCTACTTATTGTGATTGATTCCACCTCAGTATGGGCTGGGCTCATCTAGCAGAACAGCTGTGGGCTTGGGCTATATCACTCATCATGTCACAGGCAGCTTTGTCTTCAGTTGAGACTGAAGTGATTGCTCTTCGATGCTTGGAGTTGTCTTGAGCCCTAATCACTCCTGATGTGCTCAGAGGCTGGAGCCCTTGTAGGCTGGCACGCAAAATTAATAGGAAGATGGGATGAAAGTGTTCATTAACTATTTCTTAGAGCTGTGAAGTTTGAGCTGTGTAGTTAAAGGGAAGGATGTAAAAGTGCTTTCCAGTGTTTAGTTGCATGGTGAGATTGGAGTTGCTTTTGAAATGAAACAAGCTGCATAGACCAGAGGCACTGTCAACATACAAGCAAGAGTTGTGAAACTATCACTATGGGCCTTACAGCAGGAAGCTGTGTGGAGGCTTCACTGAGGGTTTGCTCTTTTCCCTAAAATGTTTAGATTATGGCTCGTACAGGTCTAAGTAGAATTTGAGTGGGCTGTAAGTTTAGCTTGCCCTTGATGAGGGTAATGAGCAGCCTGTTCTCCAGCATGGATTGAGGGGGAAGTTGCATGTGGATTGGGTTTTCACAGAATCACAATACATGAGGAGTTGGAAGGGATCTTGAAAGATCATCTAGTCCAACTCCCCTACCAGAGCAGGATCACCCAGACTAAATCACATAGGAACACATCTAGGCAGGGTTTGAACGTCTCCAGAGGAGGAGGCTCCCCCAACCTCTCTGGGCAGCCTGTCCCAGGGCTCCATTACCCTCACAGTGATGTGGAACTGTTCCTCCTTACATTCCCATGGAACTTCCTGTGCTCTAGCTTGCATCTGCTGCCTCTTGTCCTATCACTGGCCATCACTGAGAAGAGCCTGGCTCCGTCCTCCTGACTCTTGCCCTTTACATATTTATAAACTCATTATTAAGTCTCCTCCCAGCTCCCTCAGCCTGCCCTCATAAGGAGGGTGTCCTACTCCATCTTGGTTGCCCTGCACTGGTCTCTTCCAAGGAGTTTTGTGTCTTCCTTAGGAAGTTTTAATGGTGCTGTTGGTGGCTTTGCAGACCCTGTGTGCAGTCAGGGATGCTATTCATTAGGGAGCTTGGTGGTTCGCAAATCTTCCACAGTTTCCCCATTAATTTTGAGCCTGTAATATGTAAGACACTTTTGAATATGAACTAAAGCAAAGTGCTCTTTCTACTGCTTGTGTAGTAGGATCAGTTCCTCTTCCTAGTAGAAGTACAGTGTTTTCTCTGACTTCAGGAGGAGCTCTTGCTTCTGTAGTTCTGATCTGTTGCTTATACCTCTTGCTATTACTGCTTGGGTAGGTTGTGAAATGGCTTTAGCGATGAGTTTGGACTTCTTTTCAATTAATCTTTGGACTCAATGGTGTCTTCTGCTTCTGTTCTCACTTACCTTGCTTTACAGGGAGTTACTGAGCTGCTTCAAAAGGAACAATTCAGTAACTTAACTCTTTAAAAGAAACACCCCCTTCTCTTTTTAACCAGCTGTCTGCCAGAGTCTACAAAGTATCTGTTGTACAGTCTGTTTGATTTGTGAAGCTGGAAGCCCAGTATCCTTGGCCTCCGCCATCTGCCTGTACAAACACAGGACATGACTCCCCAAGGGTTGCTGTGGTCTGGCCTGTGCATGAGACTGGAACTGGTAAATCTGCAAAGATTCGGGAAGCAAAAAGCATCTAAAAGGAGCTTTTCTTGTTTGTCAAGTTAAAGGGTGCAACATCAGACCTGAAGAGTAGCTGTTGATTGTGGCAAAATCTTAATTTTTTGTCACTTTATGCCTCTAATCCTCCATCTATAATGTATAAATTGTTTATAATTCCATAAAATCTTCTGAAACAAAACCCAGGCTTGGCTTTACCTTTATAAAGCATTCTCTTGTCTCTGTTTAGACCAAAAAGCAGCCGTGGTATAACAGCACGCTAGCCTCACGACGCAAGCGGCTCACAGCTCACTTTGAGGACCTGGAGCAGTGCTATTTTTCCACCAGGATGACACGTGTCTCAGGTGAGTTCCTCTTGCATGGCTTTCTGCTTCTGACATCAGCTTCCAGTGCCTGTTCCTCTGAAAAGGCTTGCTCTTGAGCGCAGCTTTTGCTTCTCCGCATCACAGGAATGTTTCTGTATGTATTTGTGTGCTACTCACATTTTGTTTTCCTTGACTGTTCCTTGAAGTTGCTAAATTCAGAAAATTTAATCCTGTTACTTTGGAGGGGCACATGTATTGGTTTCTAATCCTGTACTGTGAAGGGCATAACCCACTGTAAACAATTTCAGTGATCTTTGCTCTGAAGATGCCAATGTCTGAAAGTGGTGGCTGGCTTCTCTCTCTGCTAGATGTGGTAGAAACACAGGAGTTAAAAAAAACCACTGCTCTTGAATTACTACAGAGGTATAAACATGAAATGATAAATCTCCCGCATTTAGCATGCAGTAGGACACTTGGAGGTTATTCTGTGTCGGCTAGATTGAGTCTTGGTTAATAAATGGCTTGGCAGATTAAACCTGAGTGTGCAATGGTGGTGGTGTCCTGTGGGGCACACCTGAGGTTTAAGGTTTGTTTCAGAGAATTAGAAGCTGTTTTCACCACTGCCTGGATTGCCTCATTCATAATTGAGTAACAGTGTGACAGCATCGAGAGTAATTGTTAGCTAGTGGGTGGATGGTTCTTAATTACATGACAAGATGCTCTTAAGGAATAGAGGGTCAAAGGAATGTGTCTTGGAGAGGAGGATTGTTCTGTGGGCCCTCTGGGGAAGAAACTAGCTTGGGGGAAAAGAGTTCCAGGCAATGGGCTGTGGCAGGCAAGAGATTTACAAGGAGAGTGACAGCCTGCAGCCAGGAGCAGCCAGCCCTCAGGGGATGGGAGCAACCTCTGGGGAACAAGAAGGGACCTGGCAGAATATCTTCACTTGTAGGCTTGGCAGGTGAGGACTGACCTCCCAAGATGCAGAGACTAGCAATACAGCTGTGGTGGAAACCCCCACTCTTTTTTCCTTCATTAATTTAGTTTAAGTTTTTATCCACTTTAATTTAAAGCTTCATTTTATTTTTTTTAAGGCTGCGGAGTAGTTTAGGTGATCTCACTCAGTTCTACCTCTGCCTGCTTCACAGCAGTGACCGACTCTGCTCTCATCATGCCTAGCAAAATAATTTTAACAAGGAATGCAGGATGCTGAAAAGGTGTGCTTCAGTAGCTGGAAAAATCAGAGAAGCTGGCTGTATGTGAACAGCCAGTTTCCCATGAAAGGCTTAGCAACTGCTCTGACAACTACAGCACTCCACAGATCACACCGAGATGTCTTTACACGGTGCTAACTTGGTGATGCAGAGCTGTGTTTATGTTAAAATAATACTTATTAAGCAAGGATAACAAATGGGGCTTTTCCCAGCATCCCCTTCTAGCAGACATCTATCTTGATAATTGGAACTATAAATATGAATGTGGTGAAACTCTTCTTTGTATTCATACATGTCAGCTGTTCTGAGAGCGGAGGATTTGCGAGTGCGGGTTTTCTCCTAAATAAGAGAGAACTTGTGATACCTGATTAATTTTTCTTCTCTTAAGTCATTCCTGCTTTTTGACACGTTTTAAATGGGATTTAATGTGGATTTGAAGCTTTTTGCAAGAGGTGCCTATGACTGCTCTATCAGAGAGTTGGAGACACGCTATAACTGCAATTATGAAATGGCCGTGCACTTTGATGGGGAAAATGTCTTGAGAAATAACATTTGGTTTTCCAGGCAGAGATATGGAATAAATTACAGGAGGACTGTGTGTTCGATGTCTAAATGAGGGAGGGGGAAGAGTAGAAGCTATTTGTTTCTATCAAAGAGCCAAAGGAGAAGGCAGGCTTTGAAAAACACTGTTTATGTGCTGCTTGGGCTGTTTCCTGTAGCAGTCAGGCACTGGCAGTTTTAATTTGGAGCAGTACTTTGTTCATTTTGCCCCTTTTGATCCATCTGATGTTGGTAATGGATATGTTAGTACCCTTAAACATGCTAATTACTAGCCTTCTCCGTTCCTTTATATGCTCAAACATTAAATAGCATGGAAGGAACACTTCAAAATGCCTTACAAGTGTAGAGCAAGGTAATTTCTGATGGCAAGGAATTACCAGGGTGCAGAGGGTGATTATTCTCTCTGTTTGCCCACAAGAAATCACAGCTGTATTCTGTTTTTAGAGATCAACCTCTTCCTTCTTTTTTTTTTTTCACCCCAGTATTTCCAGAGATTTCTAACAAGCAGAGCTTCGTTGTCTCATTATAGAATCACAGAATTGTAGGGGTTGGAAGGGACCTCGAGAGGTCATCGGGTCCAACCCCCTGCCAAAGCAGCTCCCTAGGACATATCGCTCAGATAGGCATCCAGATGGGTCTTGAGTCTCTCCAGAGAAGGAGACTCCACCACCTCCCTGGGCAGCCTGTCCCAGGGCTCTGTCACCCTCACTGTGAAGAAGTTTTTCCCCATGTTGGTGCGGAACTTCCTGTGCTCCAACCTGCAGCCATTGCCCCTTGTCCTGTCTCCACAGACACTGAAAAGGGGCTGGCTGATTTCCCCTACTGAAGATTATGCTGCTCTTAAGGAAATTAATATGGCTGACTTAACTAGCAGGTGGAAATTGTGATCTCCACCGTGTGTGTCTGGCTTCTCTGCTTTGATGCTTACCAGGAGCCAAGGTGTCCAGTGGTGTGACTTATAAACCAGATTACCTGTAAATCAAGGCCCTGTGTGTATGTGTGGAGAGCAGCCATAGCTCTAGTTCCCTTACTGGCACAGTAAGAGAAAGTGAACGGTGGGAGCACTGGAGGAGGAAAAGGAGAGTCGCTGCGAATTCTGGGGCTTGTTACAGAGCCTCAAAGGCTCTACGTAATGTTTGACTGCAGATACGCAATCGCACTTAGGAGGGCTGGCTTGCTCAGGAGGCATTGCTGGAAGTTGGGAATTTTTCCTTATTTAGGAAATGCTGAATTTGAAAATGGTTTACATAAAATTCTGTTCACACCAAGAAGAACAGGAACTTCTGAGGAATCTGGGAATGACTTTCAGCTCCACACTGCAATTTAATTTTAACTTTTGTAGTAAAATGTGCCATTTCCCACAGAATATTTATCATTGTTATTTAAGCTGGCTCAATTTCACCTTATCTGCTGAAGGTCATAATTTTCACAAAACTTGCAGTACAGAAAATCATCTGGCTTTGTGCTTGTCTTCTTTCTCCAGCCCTAAACCCAACTCTCCCTTAGCTTGGTTGCTTTTGGAGCAACAAGACAAAATTTTTTGTGAAAGTATTTTGAATGTAACCAATGCCACATGGGGTCATACTGTAACAGAAGTATAGGGGAAGGAAAGAAAACTAGAAGTTGTCTTCCCAGTGTGCTTCGATATCCTTAAAGGTGTTCTGTTAATCTAGATGGACCATTTGAATAAAATAAATGAGATTTGCCTACTGGGAGAGCTGTATTGCCTACCCCTAGGCAATTTCTCAGCATACTAGGGTTACCCAATGTTGCAGTAAGACTCAATTTGTGCTCTGGAAAAAAAATAGATAATGGTACTGCCTTCAGGAAATGCTGGAGGTGAGAGAGAACCTGACATTGGTCAAGCAACCTCCTGAATACGAGTAGAGGTAGTATCGTGTGAAGAGGTAACTTTGATATTTTTTTGTTTGCTGCTGAGTTTGTCTTATTTCTCTCCTCTGGAATGCTGTTGCCT
This sequence comes from Hypotaenidia okinawae, assembly GCA_027925045.1. Taxonomy (NCBI): domain Eukaryota; kingdom Metazoa; phylum Chordata; class Aves; order Gruiformes; family Rallidae; genus Hypotaenidia; species Hypotaenidia okinawae. The sequence goes on along the minus strand of BSDF01000009.1, from coordinate 237,487 downwards.
CTCCTTAGATGACAGCAGAACCACAAGCCAGCTGGATGAGTTTCAGGAGTGTCTATCCAAGTTCACTCGTTACAATTCAGTCCGACCCCTGGCAACGCTGTCCTACGCTAGTGACCTCTACAACGGCTCCAGCATAGTATCCAGGTAAGACATACTGCGGCTCTGACGGAGCATCCCCGCTAATACGGGCTGCTGCGGTGGAGTCAATAACCCATGTTAAACAAGCTGTGGTCTGATATATTAACATATATTAACAAATTGCAGTTGCTTTCCAAAAAGAATTTGGCAAGTGTGTGATTATTGTTGGTCTGTGAAGACACCTGAGGACAGGTGTCCTTGTGTTAGAAGTGTGGTGTACCTTTTATTCCTGTTGGTATTGGTCAAGACTGGGTGTGGAACCTTTGAGGTGCCCGGGAGTATCTGGAGCTGTTGTCATAAAGCACAGAGCCTGTTGTAGGTTCAGACCCCTCCATGCTAGTACAGTTGTGTTAGAAGTGATGCAGTTCTGGGGTGTTAAGAAATATCCATCTTGCCTGGTATTGGTAGCTTTTAAGAATCTGTGGTGGCTTTAAATATTGTTGGTGGATCCAATTATAATGGAAAATCAGATAGTTGAGTTGTCTTTAACTGCTTGCTCGATCTCTTAAGTGTTAGAAGCTCTGTTTGCAGCTCCAAACGCTAGTGAGGGGGGTGGTTGTGATAAAGCCAACTTGACCACTCCATGCTTGCCATCAGCAACTCTGCACCCCCTGCCATGTAGGGTAGTCATGTCCTGTGCACCCCTGCTGAAGCTCACCTGGGCTCAGTGTGGACACTTCAGCTGCTGAAATGCTATTGGTAGTCTCTTTAGCATGATTAGTTTCTAGCTTGGCTCTGTGAACCAGCTGCCTGGGGAGTCAGGTGTAGTGTGGGGCAAGATTGGGACCTGCTAGCAGCCCTAACCTTACACTGGTTTCAAAGAGCTGTGGAGGCATTCTCTATGGGATTTAATTAGCCTGTGGTAGCTTGTTGGGAGCTGATGGTGGTGGAAAAAGTGATGCAGTTTGTTAATTGAGAAGTCTTTGGCATGTATGCAGGACCCAGTAGCTTCTTAGAATCGTAGAATCCCAGACTGTGTTAGGTGGGAAGGGATCTTCAAAGTCCACATAATCCATCCCCTGCAGTGAGCAGGGACATCTTCACTAGATCAGGTTGCTTAGAGCCCAATCAAGCCTGACCTTGAATGTCTCCGGGGATGGGGCCTCCACCACCTCTCTGGGCAATCTGTGCCAGTGATCTACCACCCACATATTGAAGAACTTTTTCCTAATATCCAACTTAAATCTCCCCTTTTCTAGTTTAACCCATCACCCCTCATCCTGTTGCTCCATGCCCATGTGAACAGTTCTTCCCCAGCTTCCTTGTAGGCACCTTTCAGGGACTGGAAGGCTGCTATACGACACCCCTGGAGCTTCTCTTCTCCAGGCTGAACCACCCCAGCTCTCTCAGCCTGGCTTCATAGGAAACAGGTATGTTTCATAAACCTGTGTTCACAGCAGCCTTTGGAGGGAGAGAAGTAGTATCCTCCCTGTTTTGTATGTGGGAAGCAGGAGGTCCAAAGTGGCCATACCTGAGGTCTTGTAAGAAACATGACTATGACAAATTAAACTTGGCTTTTCTGAGTCTTGATCTAACACCATGTGAAGAGACTGTTTGCATGACAATGGAGCAGCTTGTTGAAAGACCCCAGGTATGCCGTGTGAGGAAGCAGAAGCATGTGTAGCATAGAATACATAGTTTGTTTAAAAGCAGCATTGATTCCTTAACTACTGCAATATGTAGCAGGAATGTATAATGTCCGACTTCGCCGCAGAGGTCAGAACACAATAATCACTGATCTGACGTATATTTAACCTGCACTGATTGGGTTCACACTAGCTGCAATGAAATGCAGATGGGAATCTCGCTGCAATGTAGACAAACTTCCTCAGCTACCAACTTCAGTATGGATTGAATTTTGCTCCTTTGCCCTTTCTTCTCCTTGACATTCTGCAAGAGCAGCATTTTTGTGGTATTTGGTTAGAAAACGCTGGAAGGGCAGTAAATCTCGCTCCTGTTTTGAAGGCGTTATAACTCTTGGGTGAAATATGTTTGAGAAGTATGTACGTTACTGTTGTTAAAATGAAAATGCTGTGGGGCCTCCCTCCAAGCCAGTGCTGGAATTGGTAGTTAAATGCATTTAACTGAAAAATAACTTGTCTCTCAATGTGATGTTCTCTTACGCTTTTTATCTATTAAAGAAATTTTTTAGAGGTTTTAAGTGTGTGGGCTGAGTGTAAAGCTGTTCACAACTGAGTGTGTCCTTAAGCACTTGGGTAAAGCGTGGCTGCTGAGCAGCCTGTCACTCTAGTTAGTTTCTGGCTATCTGTCCTGGTTTCAGTCAGGATAGAGTTAACTTCATCTGTAGCAGCTGATGGGATGCTGTGTTTGGGAGTTACAATGAAAGCAGTGCTGAGAACACCCTGATGTTCTTAGTTGCAGTCAGACAGTCAAGGACTTTCTCAGCTTCTTCCTATTTCTCTATTCAGGAGAAAGGAGGGGCGAAGCCAGGACAGGTGACCCAGATGGGCCAAGGAGAGTATTCCATGCCAATGACGTCCTGCCCAGGATAACGGGGGGCTGAGGGGAGGAAGAAGAGGGGCGGTGGCGGGACGCGTGCTGCTTGGGGGGACGGTCGGGTTCCGGGACAGCTCTGGGTGGTCCGGCCTGAGTTGTGTGGGTCGGGGAGAAACTGCATTGGGGATCAAGAGTTTCATCTTCTTTTGCTCTAAAGTCCTGTTAGCATTGGGATATTTGATCTTTCTGTTCTCTTAGTAAACTCTCCTTATCCCAACCCACGGGCCTCTTAGTTTCTTGGTTTTGGAGTTATTTGCCCCTTCCTTTTCCCTTCCCTTGTTTCCCCCTTTTTCCCTCTTCCCCTGCTCTTTTACTTTAAGGAGCAGGCAGCTGTGTGGATCTCGGCCCACAGCCGGGGGAAACCACGACACTATCCAAACAATTCCTTTACAATTTGAGTTTGTTGATCAAGAGTTTATGGCCGGCACAGTTCTGTGTTCATGTTCTTCGTACAAATTAATAGACTCAAGTTCAGAGAGAGCCTGTGAAGCTGAATGAGGTGAATGTCTTGGCGATGGCAGCTTTTAGGTACCCAGGCATGGGCCGAATTAATTGTCGGGGTCATTCTAAAAAGCTTTTTAAAGGGCTGAAAGGTTGTGAAAAGTTTTACCATCTGGCTGGCTGTGCTGACTTCTGGCAGTTTTCTGGGCACGCTGTAGAAAACACTGATAAAATACAGAAGAAAAAATAAAGTCGTTGGGCTTAGCAGTGGCTGTTGAAACAAATGCATTTAGAAGCAAAACAAATGTAAGGTTAACAAGTGAGGAGTAAGTGTTTTTAAGAGAAAGTTTAAGTATATTTAAGAATAAAAGTAGGATTGTCTGGAAGTTTAACTTCCTTGTTCTTAGGTTGGTTTGTGGTGTGTTGTTTTTTTTTAAAAAATAACTGTTACAAACCAAGAGAATGACAAGGTCTTTGGTTTGCATTACTTTCACCCTGCATGAAGTTCCCATGCTGGACTCTAGAAGTTCTGCTGGCTTAAAGAGGTTTTTAAAATGTATTAGTTTAGTTTGCAAAGGAGGAAGATGAAAATCTGTTCCTTATAGCTGGAGAACCTCACTGTTCATTTAGAAGGGAAATAAACTCAGCTTTCTAGTAACAGGATGCCAGTTGTAATTAAGGGCTGTGTATCTACATCACGGTGTAGGTTGTACCGCTGTACAAGTTCTGGTGCGATAGACGGAAAGCCACAGATGCTTTTCAGGATGAGGGGACAAGCCAGTGCTCTGCTCTCAAAGCTGGCGCAGCCTGGCGAGGAGCTTCCCTGAGGGATCCATGCTGAGCCTTGCCGGGCTGGCAGCTCTGCGGCAGTCGTGCAGCATCCGCATGGTGGCAGCCGCTCTTTGCTGTGCTGGCAGGCAGGGCAGAAGGTGGGAGAGGGATGTGGGTTTGGTACCCAAGCTGTGCATCTTCCATCACGGGCTTTATTTCGAAACGTAATGCAGTTTGATCATAAAGCCCAGCGAGGGAGGGCTTCCCTACCTTGCTTAGAAACGTGCTTGCAAGCAAAACTTAAAGCCCTCAGTCCTCTCTATTTTTTTTTTTCTTTATCCCCTTAATTGCTTTGAGAAAAAACAGATTAATAGAGAAGGATGTTCAGAGCAAACATGTTTAAGGCTTTACAATTGCTGGTTGCTCTGTTTTGCTTTAACATTAAGGGACTTCTCCTATGCTTGCAATACAAATGTACCTGCACCTCAATACGCTAAATGCTTTTCTATATGCTCAGTTCTCTTAAGTCCAAAGTATTTACATGGCTTTCACAAATCTATTAAGCTTTGAATTGGGCCAAGGAATAAATTTTCCATTTGTTATGCCCCCAGACAGAGCAGTCGTCAGAGCTCAACTTTTTCTTCTCTCTGCTCGCTGCGGCAGTAAATAGTAAAGATGAGTCTGTAAACTGCAGTGTTAGCATTACAATGATTTATGTAGAAAATTGCTTTAGCACTGTCAGAGGCCTTCAGAGAATAACATGGCAGTCTTTCATAGATCAAAAAAGAAGCTAAAAATCTGTAAAACAGACTACAGCAAGATGTCTGCCTGAAACCTGGTTATCAGAGAGCTGTTTCTCTCTGCTGGTGGGTTCCCAGGACTGGTGGAATCCATGAGTCTTTTCCAGAGGTTTGGGGACAAATGGTGTGGGTTTTTGTCATGAGCTCAGAATTAAATTTTTTCAGTGTTAGTTTATTTCTCTGAAAGGTCTTAAAATGACATCTGAAAGGGCTTGGATGGCCAAGACTATATATTTATCTAAAGGCATAGTGAGTTACAGAGAGAGGAAGGTAGAGTTTGGTTTTGGCTGCTGAAACCATTCTAAACTTACCTGTTGAAAAAGTAGACCTTCCTTTGAGGTCCATTCTTCCTTTTTAAAAAATTATTATTGCTTGCTTATTATTCCATTGCCTGTCAGTAATGAACGAGATACAAAGAGGTTTCTCCTGGCATTCAAACAGTACAATTAAGTCGGTTTCAAGATAGTAATTTTTGTTTGTGCTGACCCTTTCAGTAACAGGACCTTGAAATCTTTTCTTCAAAGGTGAGCTGGAAAGAAAACCCATCCATTAGGAGTACATTTTCCATGTGTTCATTGAACCCTTCTCTCTTTTGTTTCCCTCTTTACTTTGGACTACAATTACTTGTTCATTTAAATTCTCAGACCCAGCCTTTAACAAGGTACCTTTTAGTTCTGCATCCACTCTATAACAAGCCCCCTTTTTTTGTAATTTATTTTTTTAATGCCCTGGGCTTGCTAGGATTAGATAAGCCATTTCAGTAAGTTTGTGACCAGCAATGCTTCTATCTCGGTGGTAAAGATAAATGAAAGAAGTGTAAGTGGCTTTATCCTTCACAGGATGATGTTTCAGACTACAGTAGATGCTGCTCCCTGAAGATGAGAAATGAGGGCTGATTGTTTTCTTAGTCTGTTAAATCGATCATTTTAGAAATGGGACTCTTATTTACAAGTAGAAGTTCAAAACTGGATGGACGTGTCTGTTGGATTCCTACAACTGGAGAGAGGAATGCTTGGATAAGAGACTTGAATTGCAGAGTGGCTGAGAAAACCTAAAATATACCCTGAACCTACTTGGAGTTTGTGGTTCTCTTAATTTACTTCATCTGAAGTTTTGGCCCACAGACCAGAGGTGGTGTGGGACTGAAAATGGGGCTTTGCTCAAGGAGAGCTGAGTATGGTACGGAGCCTTTCCCTTGCTTCCTTTTCTCTGGAGTGTGGAACTGATACATTTCCTAGTACAGAACTGTGGTCTGGATCCCTTGAGCAGAAGCTGAATGTGACTTGTACCTGCCAGGAGGGTTATAGGGATGTCAGCTCAGATCTTGAAGTTCAGAGACACTCCCAGCTCTGTAACATAGCCCTACAATGGGCTGCTGGTGCTGAAAAGGACTCTGAAACCAGTGAAGAGCATGTCTGCTCCTATCTCCAGTCTTGACCTGAAAATGCAAACTTAAATGAGAACTTGAAATTGGGAAGTTAATGAGTGGAAGTTGCATGGCCACTCGTAAGACCTCATCTTTTTTCCTAGTAATTTCAGACTCTTTGGTAGCAGGAAGATCTTTCCTGTTAAACTCTCTTAGTACTTCACACCTGACTTAATCTGCAGATAATTAGCTGAGTTTTGTTTGATTGAAACTTTATGAATTTTTATAAATGTTAGAAGTATCAATCAGTCTTATGAGGAATTTAAAGCAAATGTATTAACAATTGTTCTTCATATTTTTTATCTCAAAGAAGCTTTGTGCAGTTTACATAAGCAGCTCCCACTTCTCATCAAATGCTGTGCGGTGGCTGTGAGCAGGCTTCCCAAGGAGGTTGTGCATGCTCCATCCTTAGAGGTATTCGAGATCTGGATAGAGAAGGTCTCGAGCAACCTGGTCTGACCAAAGAGCTGCCTCTGCTCCAAGCAGGATTTTGGACTTCTATCGTTCTATGACTCTATAGAGACAACCAAATCTTGGGGACTGTACTCATGCGATCAAGGTACATGCTCATCCTGTTCAAAACTTGAGGTTCCGTCCCTGACTTTCTGCCATGTGTCTTCCTCTGTCCTTAGGTTTTAAGGAGGAGTGACATACTTAGGTGGCTTACCTGCATACAGTAGTGTCGTGGTTTCACCCCGGCTGTGGGCCGAGATCCACGCAGCTGCCTGCTCCTTAAAGTAAAAGAGCAGGGGAAGAGGGAAAAAGGGGGAAACAAGGGAAGGGAAAAGGAAGGGGCAAATAACTCCAAAACCAAGAAACTAAGAGGCCCGTGGGTTGGGATAAGGAGAGTTTACTAAGAGAACAGAAAGATCAAATATACCAATGCTAACAGGACTTTAGAGCAAAAGAAGATGAAACTCTTGATCCCCAATGCAGTTTCTCCCCGACCCACACAACTCAGGCCGGACCACCCAGAGCTGTCCTGGAACCCGACCGTCCCCCCAAGCAGCACGCGTCCCGCCACCGCCCCTCTTCTTCCTCCCCTCAGCCCCCCGTTCTCCTGGGCAGGACGTCATTGGCATGGAATACACTCTTTGGCCCATCTGGGTCACCTGTCCTGGCTTCGCCCCTCCTTTCTCCTGAATAGAGAAATAGGAAGAAGCTGAGAAAGTCCTTGACTGTCTGACTGCAACTAAGAACATCAGGGTGTTCTCAGCACTGCTTTCATTTTAACTCCCAAACACAGCATCCCATCAGCTGCTACAAATGAAGTTAACTCTATCCTGACTGAAACCAGGACAAGTAGAAAGTGAAATTTGCTTCCTATGAAATTTGGGATCCCCCACCTACAAATGGGGGTTAATCTAAATGAAGTTCCATTTATTAGAATGAGACTGGGCTATTTTTTGAGGAGAAGCTTTGCAAAAGTGCTAGTACTTGAAGTGGATGCTAAATATTTAATCTGAAATATTAACACTTAGAGTAGGGGGATGGTACCATGTGGAAGTAGCATCACGGCATCAGGATAAAAGTAATTTCTGTGAGGCTGCAGGTAGCTGCCTTCTGTTCCTCCTTATGTTCCTGTAATACTGGCTGTCAACAGGTAGTGCTGTGTCGTGGCCTCAGGCATTGAGCATGCAAGCCATGAAAACTGTGATTTAACAACTCATATGCAGAATTTTCATGCCAACAGTGTTGGTAAAAGGCAGAAGACAATTTCCCTTACTTCCCCTCCAGTTTTATAGCTTGCTTTCAAAGTTGAGTGGTGATAAAGTGAATTTTTGTGTCTCCTTGAAGAAACAAGGCTGTTAATTACTGGGACACAAATTTCTGTACCTTATTAGTGTTCTTTTAATTCTCTAGCCATACTTGTTGGAAAGGCATGAGCTTGCTAAAGGGGTCAGTATCTGGAAAGCACTAGCATGCCTCTGTGGGTTTGTTCCTTCCTCTCTGACTAGTGGGCTTAGTCTGCTAAATGGTAAGTAGTTGGGGAAAAAAATAATTGTGTTACAGCATGCAAAGAGATATGGTGTGGGCTTAAACAGTTCTGAGGAAAACCTTACAAATGGCTCAGCCTGGAGAAGAGGCTTGAGCTAATGGTGTCAGGACTGGGTTAATAGCACACAGACTGCTCTACTAGGGCACTTGGCTGGGCAAGGAGTTGGTAATGTGGTCAGCTGGAGATGCAAGTGTCTTCAGCTGCAACAGCTAAATCGCAGAGGAATTGTGGAAGTAAGAATTGGAGCCTGTGGGTAGACTGCATTGTTTGCAGTCCTTGTATTGATGGAGGTCCTCTTCACTGAGCTCTTCCCGTGAATTTGTTTGGCTCTGGCAGTTGTCGTGCTCAACTTTTGAAGACACAGTCCTTGTTGGTGTAGCAATAAATGATGGCTTGAAAACAAGCGTGCAAACCTTTGAATGGCATTGTGTCTAGAAGGCGCTCTGGTATAGCTACCACAACAGATTGAGTTCCTACTTAATGGCACGGTCCTGTTAAGATGGTACTGCTGTGCAGGCCACCTTTAGGGGGCAGTATGTTCTCCCCAAACCTGCTCCTTAGACAGCTTGGGCAGAGGCTGGAAATGTTTACCAAGCTTGAATGCAGAAAGAAGGCAGCTGAGTCTGTTTGGAGCCTTCAAACCTCTTCCATCGTAAAATTTTGTCATGTTGAGGCTGTGCTGCTTCTGTCAGAGCTGTTTGTAACCTGCTGTAGATCAGCCTGGCTGGGTAAAACTGCATATCCTGGTTTTCAAATACAGATAGGTTACCCAAAATATTATCACAGGCAGACTGATAATTTGGCTTGAATTTTAAATAGTGTCATAAGAAACACTCTGTGTTTAACTGTTGGCATTTTAGTTAACATTTCCCTACTGTAGCTTATTGAAAATGGTGTTTGTGGAAAAACTGAATCTAATCCTCATTAGCTTGCATGGTAGTTGTTTACAGTGGCTTTGGCTCATTGTATTTCTGTGTATCTGGCATCTAAACCCTGGGATTGTCGTCATCTCTTCAGCATGCAGAAGAGCATTGCCTAGCAATAAAGTGGATTTTTTTATCAATATACTTTAAGTTCAGTTGCTTGCAAAATTCAGTAGTTCCCTATAGGTTTTCTCATCATTAGTGCTAATTAAACCAGGTTCCCCTGAATATGTGTATTAAAAAAAAAAACCCTCAGCCCTTATGCAGCAGAACAGGATGTTTGTAGCTATGCAGCCTTACAGGCAAAGCTGGGAGTCTTCTGTGGCTTCCTGTGAGATTTTGGGTTGTATTTAGGGGAGATTAATCTCAGGGTCGCTTCCCCCTAAAAATAGAGGGCATCCTGATTCTGGAAGTTGAGCCGTTGCAAGAAGCATAATTAATCTTGTATATTCTCTTATGGGGTTTAAAAACAGAGTGACACTGATGTATCTAGCGATGACAAAGCATGGAAGCAGCTCTGGTTTCAATTGCAGAGCTGAGGTGGGTCTAAGCCCACCGAAGCTCTCTAGTTCAGACTTAATATTCTCTTTAAGCAAGTGCTTTATGGAGTGGGCGTATTGCTAAGTGCTCTCTGTTAGGACTGATGGCATTTCATTACACCTAAAAGGATTTCTGTAAGCATGAAGTGGGCTTGGAACTAAGTCTAATGACATTACTTTGTCAGCTTGGTACCTTTTTATGCCTTTCTTCAAATGGAGCAGAATAAATCTCCAGGCTACTGTAGCTGCAAGAAAGATGCTCAGGAGTTGTTGTAATGCCCTTCTCTGCTTCCCAGTTTGGGAGTGGAACACACAGTGCTTCAAATAGAAGTTTGTTGTGGGGGAGCATGTTCCCTTCATATATGTGAAGCCAGGAGGAGGTGAGGTGTCAGCAGCTGGTGTGCTGGAGCTAGGATATATCCCAGATAGCTCGAGGGATGGGATGACACTGACATAGCTTGGGGTCCTTTGTCCCACAGCTTCCATTAAACCTGTACCTGATCTGTTGAGAGGCAGTAACTATGGTAGTCGTGTCAACTCCACCTTGATTAGAAGACACATCTAACCCAAACTAAAGTTATTCTTAGGGATTAAAGTGTTTGCTTTCTGATAGAATGCGTTTAAGGGGAGTCTTGTTTATACAGTTACAAATCCATATAGTGGTCTAGGGAATCAAAGGTTTGGGGTTTTTTCTTTAAGCAGTCCTTTCTGAGCAGTGATTGCAGTAACTTCTCTGGGATCATGATATGCTTGCTCAGTTTATGATTTGGAGAACATTTTGCAGCGCAGCACTTCGAATTGGAGAATATAGTAAACCAGCAGCTGTCTGTCCTCATCCCTGTGGCATGGGTTAAGGACTTCAAAATAGCAGTGACAACCTTACCTAGGTATTGCTCTGGGATAAGAAGTAACTAATGCATCTTTTGGGTGGTTTTTCAATAAAGCAAAAAGAACCCACTTTTTTTTTTTACTTCAGCTGCTCACAGTTTTAGTACAACAGTCTTTTGATGCTGGAACTTCATACGCTTTGTCTCAGTAGCCTTTGTTTCTACATGTGACAAAACTTTGAGCTGGTGGAGCACACAACCTGAGCTGCTACTGTAATAGCAGCTTCCTCTGCCCAAATGCAGCTTTGTTTTTAAAAACTACAGATCAGTATGCTAGCGCGTGCTTAGTGACATGAATTACTTTGCCTTAAAATATCAGTCTGCTGGTAAAACCAGTCTATCAGGTACGTGATATTAATACCAATTTGTGTGTTGGTCCTGGGTGCTGAACAGCTTGCACTGGTGGTCACAATGTTGGATTGCAACTTAAGTTTCTAATCTTTGGCTTTGATGCCTCAAAATGGCCATTGGGAATAAGCAGTGGGGCTAGAAGATGTGGGATTTGGGGTTTTTAGAGTGACAGGATATCCCTTGGAGACTGGGAAGTGGAAGCACAGAGTGAGAAAAACTTTAAGGGAAACAGCAAAGAGCAAAAGCTGCTGTTGTCACCTCTCCTTCCTCTTGCCAATTAAGTCCCCGGGAACTGAGACAAAGATGTCTATGTTGCAATTAAATACAGGGCTGTAGTGAGATAGGAGTTGGGGTTAGAGATGCAGAAATAGCACTACCACATTGGGTAGAAGTGGAATTGAAAGGCTTGGGTATATTCAGAGAGGAAAATTTCCCCATGAGGTGGGTGGAGTCATCTGCTTTGTGGAAATGGCAACTCTACAGTCATGTTTTTTGTTACCAAGTCAGGGTTGAGGCATTTATGATTATAGTAGCAATGAACAGAGGAGAGGAACAGTTAGCTGCAGACCTTTAATTGTAACTAGTGGTGCATTTAAAAGCAGATGCAGTTAGATGTGTCCCTCCACCCTATGCCTCGATCTGAAGGAGTAGGTGTAGCATGTACCCATTTCTTGCAGAAGCTCGCTGGGCTAGGTGCCCCTCCAGTCTGTTGTGAAGGCACCTTGCCCCTTGCTGTCCCTGCAGAAGACCACAGAGCATGCCAACCTGGTCACCGCCTGTAGAGTTGTGTTCTTGCAACATCTGCAGTCTTTACATCAGGGATACTAAATGGTGTATCCACATTGATTTCTGCTAATATTTCATATGGAAAAGTTGCTCATGGATTGCTGTTGTCAGGTCCACTCTGCCACTATCACATCTTGCAGGAATAAGTGCCTGGAATGTATGTGTGGTTTTTAAAGTGGAACTGGGAAAGGGAGGAACCTTCAGCTGTCCCAAGTCAGTCTTCTCATGAGTGCCTCCTAGTTCTAGCATGGAGTGTCTTGCTGAATGCCAGCCTTGCTGTTGCCTTTTCATAACCCTTACGGTAAGGTAGTTGACTCTGTTCCTGGGATCAATTAAGTTGTCCATCTGTGTGTGTTCTCAAACTCCTGTGCGTCCTCCTGGGATGCGGAGAACAACCGCGCAGACCATCAGGATGTGAATGTAGCAAGGTATTATATAATGGCAGAAGTGCTAAATACTCATTCTTTACTCTTTGCCCACTGGTCTACCCTCAACACCAAGTTTCCAGACATGTTTCAGAAGCAATTTATTTTGTAATTCCATTTGTTAGTTACACGTGCTCTCCAAGGTCACAGGTTTTATCATTAAAATGCAGCAATTGATATATAATCTTATGGATTGAGAATAAAGATAAGCAGCAGGGAAACAAGAACCCTTGAGAATGTGCTTACTTCCTAGAAGCTCTTAGTGGTATTTCTGTATTATGCTGGTCATTAACTTCTTAGGAAAAAGAAAGAAGGGACATGGGAACAGGAAATGTCTCTCTTCTCTTTTCCCTAGAACAAAACAATCCTTTCATTTCAATTTGATTTTAAATACATTCTATTGTGCATTTACAAATCTTCTTTTCAAATATCCAGGAACTTTTGTGTCCCTGAAAGCGTCTGTAGAAAAATTCAGCTGGTCAGAAATGTGGTGTTTAAAAAAAATAAAAGATCAATTGCTGTTTGTTTCTAATGTGCACATCTTTTGAGGAGCAGGGACCACTGCTGGTCCAAAAGGAACTTCAACAGGTGTTCAAATGATCTAGACTGCCTTCCCTCCAGGGCTCCCTTGAAAAAAGAAAAGATGAAAATAGTGTTTTACCTGGTCTCTCATCTGTAGAGGAGGTTGCTTTATGCTAAGTCTGTGGTAGGTCTGTACCACAGCACCGTCTGAGATGGTGAAAACATTTGTCAGTCCCATAACTGATTTATGCTACTGAAGCATTGCTCTTACTTCGTGTGCACACAGAATGGTAGGGGTTGGAAGCGACCTTGAAAGATCATCTAGTCCAACTCCTCTGCCAGAGCAGGATCACCTAGGTTGCACAAGAACATGTCCAGGCAGCTTTGAATGTCTCCAGAGAAGAACAGCTGTTCTTGGGGCTCTGTTAACCTCATGGTGACACAGTTTTGCCTTATGTTCACATGGAACCTCCTGTGCTCCAGCTTGCACCTGTGCCCCCTGTCCTATTGCTCGCCATCACTGAGAGGAGCCTGGCTCAGTCCTCCTTTACATATTTATAGACATTGATGAGGTCATCCCTCAGCCTGTCCTCATAAGGAAGATGTTCCACTTCCCTCATCATCTCAATTGCCCTGCACTGGATTTTTCCAGGTAGCTCCCTGTCCTTGAACTGAGGGCAGGATGTTAATAGCCATGGCACATATGGCTTTATGTGTTGCTTCAGCTCACTGGCATAGTAGTACCTCTCACCATGTGTGATGTGGATGGTGGTGTCTAGCTGGTTTATCTCTTGACTTGATGGTCTTTTAGACATCAAGCATAAAGTACTTCCTACTATTCCTTTGCACATTATTGCACCGATTCACTCTGGAAAGGTATATCCTGCTAACCAGAATGATGCCACTGTTCAGAGCTGGCCCTGTTGTGCCATTTGGCAAGATAAAAGGACGTGCTCATGTGAATTTTCATGAAGATAAGCTTTTGCATGTAAGCAAGTGCTTCCATTGACACAAAGACTTCTGGCAGAAAGTGAGGGGAATGCCATGGAGCTGGTTAAAGCCTTGCTTAATACTAAACGTGTTTAGAAGACCTGTAGGAAAAAGCAGGAAAATAACTGCTGCTGTGCAGGTGGGCTGCTTGGGCTGCTTGGCCTAATACTCCTCAGGCCAGGGGGCGCAGAGCATGGCAAATATTAGCAGTAGCTTTCTGTTGTGAATAGTTCCCTTAGTTAGCACCTTGGATTATTCATTGTTATTCATATTTTCTTTGAAAATAGCTTCTTAGGAGCTTGCCAGTGGGATGGGAGAACCCCCATTGTATGGGGACTGCGCGTAGGTGGAAGCCAAGGTGTGACCGTGCGTCCAGCTTGCTGAGTTGGGTTTGCCTGCCTCTCGCAGCCAGCAAGCAAACATCTGTACTGGTGGGGGTTTGCTTCTGCATCCGTTCTCTCCCTGCAGTGTCTTTGATGCTGTTTGAAGGTCATAGGTCTGACAATCCATTTTATTGGTTGATGCTTTTTATTAATTTTTTTAATGGTGTGTTAACTTTTATAGACATATTGAAATACTCATTTGTTATGTTTACAGCGTGGCTCTATTTAAAAAGAATAAATTGAATTAATACTAGAGAAGCAAACCCACCCCAGGTGACAGAGGTTCTCTTCTAATAACTTGGCTTTTTACCAGACATTGTAATACATTTATTTTTTTTCTTCAGCAACAGAAGGCTAAAGGTATAAATTGAATCCAAGCAGATGAATCGCTGCCATCAGTTTAGTTGTGCTCTACCTGAAACTACAGGGCAGCAAGCAGGAGCCGAGACAGCAGTTCAATTAAGATTGTGGTATGAGTAAATCCATTGTATTGTTACAGAGGCTTTCTATTATAAAATTTTTCAGTAGATAGGGTGAACAGACAGGAGAAGACAAGCCTGAAGGGCACTTTAGTCCTGTTTGTATAAAAAGTGATTAGACCAGGGTAGATGGTGGGGGCGGGATGGGAGAAGAGCTGTCTGGCTGCTTAGATGACTTCTTTCCCTGCCTGTTTTATTTAAATAGATGCATGCTTGTTTCCTTTGTTCCCCAGCTGTACGCAGGTTCACTTTCTCTGCCTTTTCAGGGCCTTGGCGGTCTTGCAGACTTGATCCAAACAGCTTGTTTTCCCTCTAGCAAGCAGTCGCGAGTGGGACCGTCTCCTGCCGCTGCTTTGGAGAAGTTTAGGTGCCAGAGTTAAAAGGCTGGATTGCAAGCTGTTTCACCCAATTGTTTTATGCTGTCAGACTGCGTATCAACAATCCTTTCTCTCTGTAGTTTAAAAATAACCTGATGATACCTCTTTTACAAGGACTTGAAAACTGTGTTGGCATTTAAAATTCCTCTTCCCTTGAAAGCATTGTGGTGCCTTCAACTTCAGCTATGTTGAGGGGTAGAAAATTCTAGCTGTTATAGCTGCGGGGGCAGCCTCAAGAGCCCCTGTTCTTCCTGCAAGTGGTTTAATGCATTTTAATTGTAGAAAGGCACTTTCAATACTCCCATGCTCAGGACTTTTCTGGCTGTGTGAATGTGAAACTGGTGCAAACTTGGTTTTCTCTGCTGCCATTAAGAACTTGCTGTCTGGTTCACTAATCCTGTGGCTTCTTGGGAAGAGCTGTGATGGGGCAGCAGTGATTGAAATGAGTTACTGAGTGGAAGAACCCCAAAAGAAACCTCCTGTAGTAGTAGATTCGTCAGGAGACTTCAACTACTGGGCACGGAAACCTGGAGACTGAGAGCAAATGCTATCCCTAAAGGCTTTTGTAGACCCAGCAATGTGACCTCATGGCCAAGAGAGCCAACGGCATTCTGGGGGATATTAAGAGAGGTGTGGGCAGCAGGTTGAGGGAGGTGATCCTGCCCCTCTGCTCTGCCCTGGTGAGGCCTTGTTGGCAATACTATGTGTGATGCTGGGCTCCCTGGGTCAAGAAGGACAGGGAGCTACTGGGGAGGGAACAAAAAACGTCTATGGAGATGCTCAGGGGACTAAAACATCTCTCTTGTGAAGAGAGGCTGAAGGACTTGGGACTTTTTAGCCCAGAGAAGACTGAGGGGGATCTTCTCAATGCTGATAAATCCTTGAGGGGTGGGGTCAGGAGGGTGGATCAGTCTGTGTTCAGTGGTGCCCAGGGACAGAACAAGAGGCAACGCGCACAAACTGGAATAGAGGAAATTCCATGTAACCTGAGGAGGAATTTCTTTCTGGAAGGGTGGCAGAGCCCTGTGCCACGCTGCCCAGAGAGGCTGGAGAATCTCCATCTCTGGAGACACTCAGACCCAATCATCCTGGATGCTGCTCTGTGCAGCCTGCTCAAGGGATCCTGCTCTGGCAGGGATTGGAATATATGATCTCTAGAGGTCCTTACCAGCCCTGATGAGTCTCTGATTCTGAGAGGAGTGCCAAACTGGTGTCTTGCTGGGGCTGATGCTCTTGCAAGGAAGGTGTACATGCACATCCACAGTGACACGGCTGCAGGCAGGAGCTCCTCCTAGGAAGCAGATTTACTTCCCTGGCTGCTACATGCCTCAGCTTTCTCTTGAGCCCTTCCAGACTGCAAAGGTAGCAATGACATTAGCTGTCTCTAACCTGCTGCTTGCCTTTCTCTCAGATGTATTTCATGTACAACCTCAGGCTTTTCTTATTTGCAGCATAACTTTGTTATAAGGTGACTGCTTTTATTTCCAGCTTCATTGATACCTATTACAGACTTGCCCTGCAGGTCAAGAAAGAAGGTGCCTCGGTTTCCATGAGCAACCCTGAGTGGAAGTCACGGCATGCGTGGCTTTTACAGTCCTGATGATACATATTTCAACTCTGTCATTACTCAAGGGATTTAGAAGGTTTATTTTTTTCTTCCCCACAAATACTGGTTTAGTCCATGTTTATGGTGAAGAGTTTGCCAGGCTGCTGTGTATAAGGGCTAAGGGATGCAGCAGTGCAACCAAAAGAAATAGATGGGCAGTGATCCTGTCACATGTTATTTGGGGAGCGTCCAGCTGAATGTTAAGCATGTTTCCAGGGCAAGCTGTCTGCTTTGACGTTTGGGTACTGCGGAATGTAGATGGTGTAGTTGAACTGGGAAGCCTATAGGGCATCTGAACAAAGATCCTGGCTACAGGAGGGTTTTTGCTACCACAAAGTCCCTTTCAGTAAATGGAGATGTGGGTCTGTTCAGAGGGAGTTAAAAACCAGTGCCTGAGAGCGACAACTCCATGCTGTTGGCACGTGTTCCAGCCATGGTGTGCTGAACAGGGTATTTGCTAACTGCCAGTTGGGACTCAGAGCTCTGCCATACCCAGGTGTTTAGGTGGTCAAATACCTTGCTGGTAAGTACGTGTGTTGTGTTACATAGTTCTCAACGTCTGCTTTTGTTCTTCAGTATTGAGTTCGACCGAGACTGTGACTACTTTGCCATCGCTGGGGTGACAAAGAAGATTAAAGTCTATGAGTACGGTACAGTCATTCAGGACGCGGTGGATATTCACTACCCTGAGAATGAAATGACCTGTAATTCCAAAATCAGGTAGGCGTTGACTTTGTATTTAAACTCAGGGGGCCTTTTCTGTTTGCTTGTGTGCAGTAGCTGGTTCGCTTTTCCTGGTGGGAACGGGAGGGGAAAAGGACGAAAGCAGGAGCTGACGGAGAGCTTGCTTTTTGCACTGAGTGGAATCGTGTGGCACAGGTAATGTTACTGGCATGTGCTGGGCTCGTCTGAGCTAATAGGAGCTCCATATAGCTGGAGGAGAAAGGGACATGGGGCGTGAACAGCTTTTGTCTTCCTGGCAAATGGTGGTGGATACCTGATCAATTAAAAGGAGAGTAAAAGTGAAGTAGTGGATATGCTTCAGGTAAAGCCTTAGCTTGTCTCAAGGTAGCTTTTGTGCCCAACTCTTTATAGCTGCCACAGATTCCTTTGTGCTCTGCTCTCATTGACCAGACTCATTCCACTCTGCCAAGAGGCCTCTAGTGCCCCCTTTGCACCTTCTGCTTAGGAATTTATGTGCTGTTCTGCTGGGCCTCATCATACCAGGCCCTTGGGAAAAGACCTCGCTTGATTTTTTTTTTTTTATTTCCCTGCTGCTATCAATACTGTCAACCTATTTTAAAAATCTCTTTAGATGACTTAAACCAAAGAAATATAGACAGCTCTGTCAGAACTGCAGTTGAAAGGATCCAGCTAATGTAACATCAAAATCCTAACTCCAAAGTCCTGTTAAAGCTCCAAAGTAAACAATACAGGCACTCGAACCAATTCAGTATTAAAATAGGAGTCTCCGGCATCTCTACTGAACTCATTTGTTTTTATTTGGTGCTCTATGTTTTTAAATGCAGTAGAGCACCCACAAAAGTGTAAGAAATAAACTTACATAAGAGTCTAGCTTCTGCAAGAACAAAGTGGTATGCAGCGAGGTTACTAACATTTGAGAGTCTGCTTTAGAGCATAAAAGTCACGCTCAGTTTTGTAGTTGAGTTTCTTAATATAGATCAGTCACTCTTGTGTGGCTCATGCCGAATGTTCTTGGGAATTACGGAAGATTATTTTATGAATGGAAAGATGAAAATGCAGCTGACCCTGGGACTGGCTTTCAGGATGGGGGAAAAACAGTCTGAGAGGGGTTTGTATTAATAAGCTGTGCTGGACTTGTGAAATATTTGGTGTGTTTTGACTGAGTCATAGCAGAGCTCACGCTGTTCGGTTTTATTATTCTGGAGAGAAGAGTGGGACAACAGGAGAACTGTCTAGAAGTCTATTAATACCTTTTTAATACCTTTTTTTTGCCTTAACTAGGAGAAAAGCAATGTATGTTTGGTATTTTGTGGTGGGTCTGAGACAGCTTCCAGACTTGCTACTTCAAATTTGGTGAGAGATGTACCCTGACAGCCCTGCCCCAGGTGTTGTGAAATCGGTTGTCCTCTCTTCTCTGGCAGCTGCTGGGGAGGAGAGCCATGTTAGCACCTTCAGTGACGTTAGTCTTGTCAGCTTTGTGCTTCAGACAAGACACTGCTTGCATTCAAGATTTCTTCTCCCTGTCTCAAATTCCTTGTGTGTAAATATAGAATATATATGATGATGTTAAATGCGTTGTCCTCTGACTCTGTGCTTCAGCAGAGGTGGACAGGGTCCTCTCTTTTCATTTCCTTGCCCTAGTTTCTCTCGTTCCTCCAAAGAAATGCCCTTTTTTTTTTTTTGTTCCCCACCAGCATTCCACATGATATCAACCTTCCTTCAGCACGTGGGTGCTCTTGGCTTTGACAAAGTTGGGCTGTCACTCAAATGCATCCTCGCTATATCCATTAGCTGTGCTGCCAGTCACTGGGGCTGGAGCTGGCTGAGGCGGCGTTGAGCAGCATAATAACTTGCTATTCTGAAGTGGCATAGCTGGAGGGAGAAGTTACATATGAAGGCTGTAATTTCATTACAGAATATTGCAGTCTGCTGAAAATGGGCCTGTATTATAATAATAAAAAAAGAAATCTAAACAAGTGGAGCCTGCACTTTGTAAAAAGCCTCAGCTTAAAGGTGTTGATCTTAATTTGGGAGGAGGTACAGTTTCTTCCAGAGGCTTGCTACTGCCCTTTCTGATACTGGGGCAGAGGGATTTCTGCTTGGGCACCTGGATGGTACTTCTCTTGCCCATTGTTTCCTAAGGATTCTGCTAAAGATCTTGGAGTGTGGAGCTCCTCCATCATGGTGGGGGGAAAAAAAAATCCTTGTGTAACAGGACTGCCTTGTGCAAAGTTTCTTCCTGGCTATTTTTTGGAGGCGTTTTATTAAAATAAAATAACATGGCTCAAAACACTGTTAGTCACTAGGCTAATAGTGATCTTGCAGACAGCTGGGGATACCTTCCTTATCCAGAGGAGGCCACAGAGATGATCCAAGCACCTCTGTTACTGAGACAGGCAGGGAGAGCTGGGGTTGGCTCATCCTGAAGGCGGCTCTGGGGAGACCTCTGAGCCCCTTCCAGTCCCTTGAGGGGCTCTAGGAAAGCTGGAGGAGGGCTGGTGCTGAAGGCAGGGAGGGCCTAGCCCAGGGGAATGGCCTTCAGCTGCAGGAGAGGGGCTGGGAGGCTGAAATCCTTCCTGGGGAGGCCCTAGCACAGGGTACTCAGAGATGCTTGGGCAACCCTGGGTTCCTGGTAGGGTTCAAGATCAGGTTGGATGGGGCTTTGGGCACCCTGGGCTGGGGGGGTGTCCCTGTCCATGGCAGGGGTTGGTACTTGGGGGCTTTGGGGTCCTTCTCACCCAAACTGGTAGCTGTGCTTGTGCTTTGTGAGGGGCACCAGTGGCACTGCTAGCCCCCGAGCATCTGTCCCAGGGCATCTGCTCTGTCAGCCTGGAGCCACAGCAGAGATGTGGGGTCTGTGTAAATGGGTTGTGTGATGTGTGTCTCTTGCCAAGGCTGCCATGTGACACTGGCACATCCTGTAAATTCCCTTCCATCCTCATGCAGCGCCAGGGCAGTCTGTCCGCAGGTGTTCTGTCTTTCCAAACACATGTCATGGGAGGCTCACCCTAAACTGATCCTGGTTAACCTTGCTCGGAGTGATGCTGCCTCGACATAAATCGTTAGCGGTTACAGGGGTGACTCAGCTTTCAGAGGCACAGTGGCTCTGACCGGCTTTCACAGAACCAGACAGGTGACAGCATTTGCAATGACTCGTGTCTGGCTAAGAGCGAGTCTGCTGGCCCGCAGCAGCTGCGGGAAGGGAAGCCCTTGCCTGGGACAGGGCTGGCACCAGCCCAGCCCTGCTCTGCTGTGTGCCAGCTGGGCACCTGCTGAAAGGTCCAGCTTCATGCCAGCAGTAAAGGATTGTAGGCTTTTCTGGAGCAGAGCCCTGGTCCCAGCTTTAGCTGAGTCTTTCTTCCTCTCTTCCAACTCCCTTTTTATGCCCACCTGCTTCTTAAATACGTTCTTTTTCATCCCCTGCTTAGCTTTCTCATCCCTATTTTTAAGAATGGGGAGGAAGTTGATGTGTCGGGTTTCTGGTAAATGTGCATCGTGTCCCTTGGGAGCGACAGGGGCATAAGCTTCCAGGAAAAACACAAGATGACACATAAATCCTCATAAAAATCCCATTTACAGATTCAGTACAAGAAACAAATCCTGGCATAGTTTAGTAGCTATAAACAGCACCCTGTGAGCTAATTATGACTTGCTGTGTCCCTAGCTATGGCAGACAATAATCTGTGGTTCCCTCTATGTGGGAGGAGGTGGGAGAGGACGGGAAGAAGATGAACGGCTCGCAGCGAGCCGCAGATCTTCTTGGATTTATTCAAGAGGCAGATTTGTTGTTTTGCCATAGGTTGCAGGGAGAGGAAAAATACAAAGATCTAGCATTCTGGTAAAAGAAATTGGCTTTAGGCCAATTAATCTACACTAGGTGATGTGCAGGCGTGGCTAGGTAAACACGTTCAGTGTTCTGCACCTTCGCTGCTGTGTGTTTGCATATCTGTATGTTGGTGATAGATATTACCACAAACCTCCCTGATCAGCTGCATCTGTTTAGTCAACTGCAGTAAAAGCAGAGCATCAGTAGGGTTGTGTTGGGGGTTGGTTTTTGTTAGGAGGCTTCTTGTGTGTGTCATTGTTTTCATTTTTAGGTGTCAATAAATCAAGTGTGTGATTGCTCCATCCAATAGCAGTTTATGGGCAAGATTGCTGTCAGTTTTTAAAGCTGACAGTCAGTCTTTGCTTAAATTAAGCAAAAAACTTGCCATATGGTATTTTTCAGATTTAGAATCTTTGCTGCTCGGAGAGGTACGAGCTCTCCTCATGCTGGAAGAGGCCTCAGGAGCGGTTGTGGTGGGTGCCCGTTAGGTACTGGTCAGGTTATAAGGAAATACACACCTTAATTGCGTGAATTTCAGTTTTCACTTTGCCATAGGGTGCAGTTTTCCTTCAAAAGTGTTTGTCACTTGACCCTACTAGAGGTTTTCTTTACATTGATTAGAAAAAAAGGTTTGGTTTGGGTTATTTAAACATTCATGACGATGATGTAATTCTTTGAAGCATTTGGTTAGCAGTGTTACTCACACAGATGTTCCTTTCAGTACTAGAGGACTCCCTTAAAAACATTTCAGTCCCAAAACTACTGGACATCGTTTGACTCATGGTAATAAACTGGATGGGAAGCACTTGGCACTCAGAAGCAGGTCAGACCACAGCAGTTTGTGCCTTATTAAAAGCTTTAACTCAGTTTAACTCTGCTGCCTGAGGGGTGGTTGACACAAAGTAACTTGATCCTGGATTTGAGACATTTCAGCCATAAAAATACTGGCTCATGAAAGAAACATCAGTGTGACTGATAATGCTAAGCAAGCTGGCCCACTTGTGTGTCTGAATAAAATGAAGGATGCACATAAATCTTCATGGGGTCAGGATTTCTGCGTGTCCGGATTGGATGCTGAGGTTAGGAGAGTGTTTCAGAGGTCAGTGATTAGCTTTCAACTAGAGTTTCTCCAGGCTAATCTCCTGGGAAGGAAAGCTCTCACAACTTATGGCAGGATAAACCTCTGGGGTGCAGCTATTGCCCTGTTTCTTGATTAAAGAACAAAGCCAAACCTGGTAAAATACAGCTACTAGTGTTTAAAATAAAAGGTGGCCTCGCGCAATTCCTTTAAATCCAGCGCTGTTACACTGAGTACCTGGGTTTTGTATCGTACCTCGTGGCTTCCATGTTCTGGTTTCCCCCTGGACGTGGTTGCTACTCATCTAAAGGTTGCCTATGAAAGGTTATTTTTATGCACTTTGAGGGGTTCAGTGCCTAACCTGTTCAAGGATTGTCAGCTGCAGTTTTGACTCTCACCTTTGCCATTCCCTTTCTCCAGCTTCCTCCCCCGTGCATTTTCGAGCCTGCTATTTAATTTGTTGCCCATGATAACGTCTTTAAGGGACCCCAAAAAAAGTAGATGTCTTTGAAGCTGCCACAAAATTGCCTGTGTTGGGCATGGAAAAAAGATCAGTGCTTTTCCCTGAGGGGAGCATTTTCAAAGCTTTGTAGCTTCCACATGGAAGAGAAGCATCTAATGTCCCAGCTCCAGGACAGCTTCTTTCAGGCCTGTGTCATCACATGCCAGAGAATGCAATCAAAGGCCGGCCAGCCCTTGGTAAAAAACCATCCTTTACCTGGAGAGGGAGCTCCCCTCCACCTGATCCGCCCCTGAATTGTGCTCCACCCCTGAATTGTGCTCCACAAAGGTTTCTTTTGAGAATTTGTTATAAAGAAGCTTGGGTACTGGGATGTCAAAGAGAAAAGCTGTAGCTTCAGGCTCTGTAGAGAGAGTTGGGTGGTGATGAGGGGAGAATTAAGGCAGAGAGCTGGAACAGGGGTGGTTTTGTTGTCTTATGATCCTTTAATCATGTTCCTTAAGAATGAAAGATTTATGGTGTGTGTGACTTAAAAGGTGTTAATTGAACCATTTAGTGGCTGCAAATCCCTAAACATTTTTCACCTGTCAGTTTCTGTTTTCCCCCTCAATCTATCAAGGGATGCTTTCTGAGTCTTAACCCCTCATTAACACTGGGACTTGAGAGGGACAGGCTGCTTAGCTGATCTGTGCTGTGCCACACCTAATTTATTTTGTTATCCATGATAGCATCTTTAAGGGACCCTAAAAAAGTAGATGTCTGATGTTTCAACAAAATTGCCCTGCTTTTGGGCACAGAAACCCTTCATTTTTCTCCACCTATACAGGCTGATAAAATATTGCTTCTCCCTGCAAACCTGAGGCTTCTTTATCTGCAAATCTATTGCATCTCAAACAGCATTGTAGCTCAGTTTTTTGTATTTTTCTACCCACTCAGTAATTCCTAATTTTCATCATCCAGGGTGATTTCTCTCATGACAAGACATCCACCTTCCTCTGGGACGCCCTCCACCTGCTGACGCTGCCCGACATACTCTCAATGCCATCCAGATAGAAGGCCTCCCTCTCTGAGATTTGGCTCTGGGCTGTGTTATACCCGCTTTTGCCTGATAGTTAAACGTACAGGTTTATTTTCTTTCTCCTCCTTAAGCTCCTTGAATCCCTGACTTGAGATAAGATGGCAGGGAAAGAGTCCAAACTGATAAATGCCTCGTGCAGCGTCCACCCAGTGCATTAGTTGAGGCTGCTCCCAGCCCTGTGCTGTATCTCCAGGACTCTGAACTGCTTTTGTTTCAGTCAGTGACTGACTGCTCTGCCTAGAAACAAGGCTCCAGATGTCAGTCGTGGTTATCTCCAAGACTGCCTCATCCTTCACCTCGCCTTCCTGGTGGGCAGTGCCTGCCTGCTTCCTTTGGACCTCAGTGAGCCACTTACGCCTCTCTGAATGAGGCTTCTAGTAAATCATAGACTGTCAAGACCTGCTTTTCTGTGTGGGTACCTAACAGTAGAAGAGCTGGAGGAACAGCAGCTCCTTCATGGTACATTTGTGGGCAGCCCTTGTACCTACCAGGGCTGAGGATGCTAAGGTTCTCTAATTAATGATGTACTGTGGAAGAGGTGAAATGAGGGGAAGCATCACCTGGGCTGTATCACATCAACCATCACGTTAGCAGCTGGTGGTTACAAGTGGTGACTTCACATTGCGTATTTTTAAGTTTCTGAATGCAAATTTTTAAAACCAGGGAAACTGTTACAAGAAGGAAATGTGCAAATTGTGGACAGATGAATAGAAGTGCATGCAGGGAGAAGAGTTTGATAGGTTGAAAGCAGTGTCATCAAATGTCCCTCTACTGTTCATGCTAGGGAAAGCTCCACTGCAAAGATGGCTTCTGAATGTCTTCTCAAAGCATCATGCGGTGGTGTGAAAGGCCTGCAGGAAGCTGCTGATGTTGGATGGTGTTGGCTTCCTCTGCATAAGTCAATCTGTAACTTACAGAAAAGAGACAGAGCTGTGAGTCTTCTTGATCACCCAGTGAAGTTTCCTGCTGTCACAAATACCAAAGCATGTTATTCCTTCCTCGTATTTCTTCACGCTTGTCTTAAAAAACAGTTGAATTTCTCACCTCCTGTTATTTGGCTGCTCCAGAACCTCAGATAAGCGTGTTTCTTCTGTGCAACTAAACAAGGGTGAGCTACGATTTGCAATTGGTGAGCATAGTCCCTCAGTAATCTCACACCCTGTAAGCCAAGTTTGGCCACAGTCAGGAGCAGAACACCAATGCTTTTGGCTAGTATTTCATTAATGAAAAATAAGTGTTTTCCTTTAACAGCCTTAAAAAGGAATGGGGTTTTCCCTTTTGGATGTAAACTCCTAAGGAAAACAGGGTGGAAGTGTTTGGCAGAACCGAGGATTTGTTGAGCTATAATACTCCTTAGCATGTACCCTTGTACCTACATGATATTTAAATGTGTAGCTGCCCCGATCAAAGCAGTACTAAAAAGTTACAGCATCGTAGACTTCTACTTTATATTGTTGGTGAAAACCTGGGCCCCAAGGCTGCCATAATCCAGTTAACTGTGTCAGAGCTATTTGACCTGCACGAATTGGATCTGTCAGTTCAGCTTCTGCTGTGCACATCACAGTTGATACCAACTGGTGTACTCTTCTGCCAGATGGTCCAAAAATCCATGAACAAGGAGTTCAAGTTTTCTTACCTCTCTCCTGTTATTTTTTTGGGGGGTGGGGGAGTTGGAGGTGTGGTGCCAGAATGCTTCAAATGGATGTGACTTGGCAGTGTGGCTGCTCTTGTTTTGTCTGCCGGTGGTTGGCGTTTGGTGGGATTGTCATGTAGTTGTGCACAGTCACTTGGTTTGAACTATGAACCAGTGCGATGGATTTTGCAGTTTTCCATCTGAAGAATCTCCTAAACTGCCCACAGAAAACAAAGTGCTGCTTCCTCCAGGATAAGAAGCTGGGGAAGGTCTGTCTTTGTTTATGGAATGCTGGGAGGCTTTCCTCAGAGGTCTAGACTTTAATTTACGCATAGGTACATGTATGGAACGCTGTGTCAGAGGAGAGGTTGGTTTACCATCCACACAGCTATGTGTTGCACATATGTAGCTTCTATTACATAAGTAGTTATTTTTATGGTAATAAGTCATAGCTATTGGCAAGCGGCGAAGAAGTCAAGCCCTGAGCTGTCAGTGAGAATTCTTGTAGAATTCAAATAGCAAAACAATCGTGGGGTTAGAGATTAATGCATTAAAAAAACAGAATCCGAAGCCCTACCAGTTTGTATTGTGACACAGTGTCACTTAAGCCAGTAGAGCTTTTCTTTCAGCTTGAAGGGGAAGGTTTGTGATGTTCCTGTTGGGTTTTGGTTCTGTCCTTTCCTTGAGTGTTTCAGTGAGGTGACTTTATGAAATGCTGTGTGCTTTGCAAAGCCACTAACTGCCTGATGGATTGCAAGAGACTGACCAGGGCTCTTCTTTCTTTTTAAGCTGTATCAGCTGGAGTAGTTACCACAAGAACCTATTAGCCAGCAGCGACTATGAAGGCACCGTCATCCTTTGGGATGGATTCACGGGACAAAGATCCAAGGTCTACCAGGTAACACAAACCGGCAGTCAGGGAGTAACACTGTCCCACACCATGGACTCTGTCAAGAGACCAGTATTTAGGCTGTGATTTGGCTTCTAGTCACCATAGGGTGAAATGGATGCTCCTCCTGTTTGGTAGATGTGTCCCATCTGCACAGCTTTATTGAGCTGTAATCCTCCAAGGGAGGCAGATGTACCTTCTTGTCGCAGTCATGAGGCGCTGTTGCTTTTGGGTAGGGAATCTGCAGAGAGAGAAACCAGTTTCTGGAAGCTGTTTGTCTTGCCTTTCTTTAGAAAACTTGGTCTCTCCATACCTGTTCCACTTCAGTCTTTGTCAAAAGCCTTTTGTAAAATCCTGCAGTGATTGCTGCAGGCACTTCTAAAGCAGAAGAGCAAAATGCAGGCTTAAGTGACGAGGCTGGGAGACCAGAGCGATAGGCAGAACCCTTCCCAGTACGGTCCTCTGCTTGGCAGGGCATCGTATGTACACAAGTGGACTGAGCTCAACAGCAAGACCGCTTTCAGGAGAACTTTTTGGCACTTTCTCTTTTCAGGCAATCTGAACATGGTGTTTCTAGATAACGGGTTTGGAGAGGCTTGTGATTGGAACAAGGAGGTTGGGAGAGAAGATGGTCTGTTTGGGGAGAAGCTGGAAGCGCCGCAGGCTGCTGTGGAGCTGAGGCGGTGCACTGACACGGGTCAGGGATAAGGACTGAACTGCAGGCTAGCGTTCGGTTCCCCCTTCTTGATAGTTCAACAGGCATTTTAATTCCCAT
The DNA here is from genome assembly GCA_027925045.1 of Hypotaenidia okinawae. Classification (NCBI taxonomy): domain Eukaryota; kingdom Metazoa; phylum Chordata; class Aves; order Gruiformes; family Rallidae; genus Hypotaenidia; species Hypotaenidia okinawae. The sequence goes on along the minus strand of BSDF01000009.1, from coordinate 210,683 downwards.
TTAAGCCCTTGTGTACTCTTCCGTTGTGCTTTGGCCCTTTTACGATTGTTTTTGTTAATCCTTTGCAGATCTCAATTAGAAAGAAATTACTCTGTACAAAATAAATCTTACCTGTTTTCCTCTCAAATATATTTTGCATTTCTTTGAGGCTGAATAATGAACCTAGAGAAGACCAGCTGTTGCTTATGTTCAAACAAACTCATTTTGCTTCCTATCAGATTATGGGAATTTATTATTTGGAGTTGCGGAGGCACACACACTGACATCTGCTTTGCATGGATTAGAAATCATTTAGTGATTCTGTCCTGGCCAGCTTTCCATGTCCTCCTCTTCCAAGCCTGCATGAATGTCTTTTAAACAAAGCGTTTGACTGAATTTCAGGTTTTATTCAATGCAGTGCTTTGCTGCCATGTGGGGGGTGCCAGTGTAGCAGATAGAGCTTCTCTGTGTTCAGGGGAGAGCGTGCAGCCTCGTAAGAATATTTGAGTGAAAGAACACAGGATTAGACACCACGAGTTTGGTTTAATAACTCAGTAGGAAGGTGAGTAGGGAGGTGACAATTTCTTGGAGAGAGAGATGTTTGAAATGGATTTGAGCACCTCATCAGTATTGGGAGGTAAAACTGTGATCTATTAGAATAAGCAGCACGCAGTGGAACCACAGCCAATCAAACTGTGCTGCAAAACCAGGTCTTTATTGTGTATTTATTTGTTATGGGTTAGATTGCTTGCTTGCTTCTCCCCTGGCAGGATGGGGGAGAGAATTGGAAGGAAAAGCTAAAGCTCATGGGCTTTACAGCTTAATGGGACACCAAAGGAAGAGGGAAACAACAACAATGCTAATAAAGAATATATAGAGTGGGTGACACACGCTGCAGTTTGCTCACTGCCCAGAAACAATGCCCATCCCATCCCTGAGCAGTGACCCCATCTTTCTGGCCAGCTTCCCCCTTACATGCCGAGCATGATGTCGTATGGAATATCCTTCTGGCTCATTTGGGTGAGGTGTTCTGGCTGTGTCCCCTCCCAGTGTCCTCTGAAAATTAGCTGTATCCCAGCTGCAAAACAGGACATTCCTGAAATCATTGTTATATTTTTTCTTTCAAGGAAGAAAAACCCATTTTAGTTTTTAAAATTGCTGTTCTCCTTTGTCCTGCTTCCACGCCATGTCTAGCATACTACAAGTATTGCTCTGATTGGGAGAAATAATATTTTTTGAGAACTGGGAAACACAATAAGCTTTGCTATCCAGGACTCTCCTGACAATTTCTACCAGATAGAACGGGGTGGGTTTTTTTCCCTTTTGCTATTTTATTAGATTACAGCTCACTACCCTGCAATATTCTTCTTGTTTCTCTAAACAGGAGCATGAGAAAAGGTGCTGGAGTGTTGACTTTAACTTGATGGACCCAAAGCTATTGGCTTCAGGCTCTGATGATGCCAAAGGTATTATTCTTTTTCAGTCTCCGCAGAAGGCTTGCGCTTTGTGTAACACTTTGCAATCCCTGTGAGGAACAAAAGTGATATTTCAAGCAGCTGATTCCTCCACTTCTGATGTGGTGATGTGTAAAGGTATTACAGAACTGTTTGGATCTTAGAGGAGGAGAGGCTTTGTTTGGATTAAGATTTCTTGGTGCGATGTTCACTTTTTTTTTTTTTGAGTAATGTGCTGTCCAGCTAGCATTTTCCAGGATGCTAAACAAAGCAAAGCATGGTTTGACATGAGTTAAGCTTGTTGAGTTAAAGCCTCGGGGCCTTTCAAAAGAACAGCGTGTATTCATGTTTCAAAGCTGGGGTTGGTGGTGGGAAAAGCAGAAGTTAAAAACGCCTGCTGCTGTTTTACCTGTAGCTCTGAATGGCACAGGCTGCATGCCCACCATGAGAAGCTTCACCCTTTCACAACATGCAGTGCATTGCTTGGAGCTTAACAGAGTCGGAGTTGGACTGAACCAGGAGCGCTGGGAGCAGCCCTTAGCTTTCCACCTTCTTGGCTATTTTGGAGAGAACCCTTTAGACAAGTGCTTTCCCAATGTACTGGTAGAAAAATCTTCTTTTCAAAGACGAAATAGGATCCTTCTAAGGAAAAGGATAGCAGGGAGCAATATGGAGTGTTCTTCACCCCTAATGAACAAGATTTTTATCTGCATGTTTACAATGTCAAATTCAAATTGTTAAGCAGAAAAAGCTTTAGAGTTCCTTCCACAGTCAGTGGGGATCAGCTGTCTTAGATGGGCTGATAAAGCACTGGACAGAGAGCTCATCATGATTTGCTTTGAAATGATAAATTGCTTTTTCATAAAGGTTAAACCTTGCAAGCTGCTCACCCCTCTAAAACGCTTTTAAATTCTGTTTCAAAAGAAAGCTGGATTCATGTTCCTTGATTGCATTTGGCGCTCTTAACATAGGCAGTAATTCCACTTACCAAATGCAGCATTAATAATTATTTTATATTTAAGGTTCCGTACCAAATGGCGGGGTGTGGGCGGGGTGGGGGGTGTGCTGTACTCCCCCATGCCCCCTTTTTGGTGGAAGTCTGGAATGTTTTCTGTCTGCTTAAATGCAGCAGGAGCAAACGTTTCACCTTGTAAATTATCAACCCCTTCATCACGTTGCTCCCTGCTCATGCTATGCATTTGAAAACGCTTATCTGCCAGGTAGACATGCATTTATTAGCATGTTAACAAGTTGTCCGGTTTTGCAGAGCCAGCTGCGAGCAGAGCTCTTGTCTCTGCTTTAACAGTTCACTTTTTTCAGCAAGAGTTTCTCAAAAGTGTAGCATTTACTCAGAAATTATTGTCAAGAAGTTGGCAGATCTACCTAACTCGCATTTCAATTCACAAAGGTCTTTTGAAGGTGTATGGGGGGGTTTTGGTGACTAAAAACCGGGCTGGAACATCTTATCCTTTGCTTCTACCGTGGTTTGCCTGTGGTTTTGTGTATGTCAGAAGCTAATTAGAGACAAACGGAGTCCTGCATGGAAGTGTTTGTTATAAACACTAATTTTTGGAAGTCTTGAAGGTACAGAGCAGTAGTAGTCAATGGCTGAATTAGTGTCTGTTTTCAGTATGGTCACCAAAGGGTTAAATGTGCAGAGAAAGTAACTCCAGTGCCGAGCAGTCCTAACTCAAACTGGGCTTTCTAACAAGAAATCTCCATACTGATATACTGGTGTGACCGATAGATACTGGTGTGACCCCAGAGCAATTGGAGACAGTCCTGCTATGCATCCCTGGAACGCAGCATGTTTTTCCTGTCAAGGGAGCAGAATGAGCTGGCAAAAAAAGTGACAGCTCTGTCCATTTTTCCTGCTTGCCTTTTGTATGTGCCTGTCTTTCCTCGGTCTTTTCAAGCTGGAAGTTAATATTCAAAGTTCTTGGTATGCTCAGTAGCCGTGTGTCAGGGAAGGAGCTTGGAGATGAAAAATCCGAGCATCAGAGCTTTGCAGCTGTCTCTGACAGGGCTTGGACGTGGCAAAATGGGGTGCTAATGAATGGTGCTATTAGGGATAAAATTACATAATCAGAAACAGCTTCCTTGAGCATTTTGTCCTGAATCCTCCTCGTTGCTAGATAAATATAATCTAGGATGCTTATTTGTGGAAGATCTTTCCCCTTTAATAGCACATAATGAAAGCATAAAAGCATTATTGTATCTGGAGGAACTACTGAGCCTATGAAGACCTTTTATATATAGTTGTAGTGCCCTTCCCTTTTAAGGAGACAGAGGTGCCTGTGTGCATCTGTAGGGACCCAAAGGTGTGCACCAGCTCAACAGCAGTGAGTGAAAGCCAAGTGTTTTTACTTGTGCTGCAGGCAGCTTGGGGAAATGGCGCGATCTTAATTTCAGTTTTTATGCATTTAGTGGCAGGAGCTGTGATTCTTGTGTAAGTGACAAAGGTTGAATTTCTCCTGTTGGAACAGAAGACATTCTTTTACTTTTGTGAAGGCAAAATTACGTTATCAAAGCACCAGGGTAGGGCTGGAGCTGGTGCACTTAGCTAATGACTTCCTACTGCATTCCAGCCCAACACCCTGGTAGGTTCTGGATTGGAAGTGTAGTTTAATGGCCACAGTAGAGTTGACAGATGGAGCAGAATATTTTGTGATGCCATGTGGGTAGAATTGATTTTGCAGTGCCGCTGTTCTGGAGTGATGAAGTGTTTGTTCTCTGCTCTGGGGTGGGTTTTGAGGCTCAAGGGGATACAAGCGGTACTGTATCAATTATTCAGCTGAAGAGAGTTTCCTGGGTTTTCAGTCCTCTCTGTAAACTCTTCATTGTTTCCTGCCTCAAAATAAGAGGTGGACTGGACCAGGAGCACCAGAGAGTGCTGAGGTTCCTCAGGAGGAGGTTAGCTTGCATGGTCTCATGGGGAGGAGGAATGCAAGCATTGTTTCATTATATATAAGGGAAGCGATTTCCATGCTCCCTTGGTGAGACTGTGGGTGCTAACCCTGTGGGTCTTCTGTGTAGTGTCGCTGAATTCAGCTGGGCAAAGCAGATTGCATTAAAAAAAAAACCCAACAAAACAGCCTTTTAAAGGGGGGAACTGAGAACTGCACATCAGAGCTTTCTCCCCAGCTTTGCTGAAGCTTTCCAGAGGATTGTTGGGGGGGTTATTTTTAGTGATAATTAGTTCCTTCAGCTTCTGCTGGCTTTAACTGGAGGAACAGGTATGTATTGCTCTTAAAAGATCAGGTTGAACTTCCACTTTGCTCATTTTCCTGGCTAAAAGATGTTCAGCAATTTCCTGGATATTTATGAAGCTGCAGGATTCAATTGGGAATACCTTGAAAGGTCAAGAAGACGTTGGTAGTTGAAATACCTGCCTGGCTGTGCCGTATGCAAGGAGGAATACCCTATGGTCATTGCCTGCTAACAGTCACCAGCTTTACATCATCCTCCTGACCCCACACAAGGCAGCAGATCAAAACTTTGGACTAACAGGATGATTCAGCAGCTTTCTCCTTTCCTAGGGATTCATTGGATCTGTGCAAACAAGTTTTCCAGTAGCAGTATCCTGCTTTTTTGGAGTAACGGTACCTTCTCCACCACACAACTAGCTACGGGTGTCGAGAACGACAGGCTGGAGGAAGTATCTTTAGTGTCAGTTCTCCTTGCTGCTCTGGCAGGACAGGCTTCTGCCTCTCTTGGCATTTAGACATGGAACTGAGGTAGAGAGAATTAATTTATACACTTACATATTTAGTGTAAAGTTCCAACAAAACAAAAATAATCTTAACACTCTAAACGTTATAAACTGAAGAAGCTGTTCTGGAGCCATCTTCTTTCTTCTCTGGTGTGGGATAGACATTTGGCTACACAGAGATGTGTTTCTGGAGCCTCAAAATTAAGGAACGTATGCATTGAGAATGTGTGTGTTAGAGACACTCAACCTCAGGTGGTTGCTTGTCTCATCAACACAATTTTCGGTGTCATCAAGACATCTGTACATTGTGTAATTACTGCCTTGACCTCAGCAAAATTGATGAAAGCTGCAGCAAATAAGCTCTACCTTTATGAATTATGCTTTATTAACCTGTCAGTTCTTTTTGTAAAAATAATGGACAGTTCCAGGTAAAACTCGTCACATTTCATTACGTGGCACTACACGTTGCATATATCCTTTTTATGACACTAAGATATAATTGGAGCCTGGTGTATCCTGCAGCAGTTAGATCACAGAAACTGCAGCCTCTAACCTGCACCTATCAGTTGTAACATATATTGTGGTGGCTTTGAACGCATAGGTTGACACTTCACCAGGTTAAATAGCTCCGCTGTTTATGACCTGAAAACTTGGATGAAAAAAGGAGCCAAGTTGAAACTGAGCCCTCAATTAGCTTTTGCTGCAAAAACTGAGACCAGATGGCCATCCATTTGTTAGAGGTGGTGTCAAGGAGAGGCTTGGCTGCTATGGATGTAACTTGAAATATGGATACCTGGTCAGGAGGCTTCAAGAGGCTTTAGTGCTATGTTTGGGCAGGACATCACTCTGATATGTGAGATCTTGAGGCATCCTGGTATTCCTCAAAGTTAAAGCAGTGCTGTCTGCCAACAGCATCCTCTTGCAGTTGTGGTGTTACCTGCTTTCTGTACCATCTCATCAATCAACATGATGTCCTCTCCCACTAATGTCTTACTGTTTTGTAAAAGTCTTTCCTAGGTCTGTTCCCCACTCTGTCACCCCCCGTCCTCAAATGCAGGACAGGATGGAGGAGGTATATCATCCAGCCTCACCTGGGAAACGAGTGTACCTTAAGCCATGTTTGCAAAGCTCTTGGTTTCACTTAGAGATGTAGCTAGATGCCTGGGGGGAATGGCATAGCTCTGGTAAAATGGGAATGAATTTGTTTCTCAAAACCAACGGGGTGGGTGCTGTTATCACTGAATTTTACATGATGCTTACGAGCAAGCGCAGTATATGTCTCTCTGTGTTTTGGGAGAGGTTGTGTTGCTCTACAGTGGTTCCAGGCAGCTGTCGGGTACCCACACAGCGCTGCACTTAGAATGATGCCTTGTTGTGCCCTGAGCATTCGTTTCCTTCATCCTTGCTCCAGTTCTCCCAAATGCAGTCAGAAATAGCACAAACTGTTGCTTTCCATTGCTGGCCACAACGATAAGAAGTAGGTGCACCAGGCCAAACCTGCCAGTGTTCCTCCTTTTCCTTGACCATCTTAAACATCCTTGGGCAACGGCATGGAAGCCATGCTTTTCCTTCGAAGCTCCTGGGAAACACCAACCACGAGGACCCCTCGGAGGGTGTGGGGACACACCATAAGACAGCTTACCTCTCGTGCTGACCGCAGTGGGTGACAAGATTCCTGTTCTTTTGCCATTTTGTAAGCTTTCTGTAAAAAGACAGCAGTGGACCCCTTTGCTGATCTGGAGAAACTCAGGCAGCTCCTAGGAGATATTCAGAGGGTTAAACCTTCATGCAACTCCTGCATGGTCTCAGTTGGCTTCAGCTTCCTACCTTGGCGCACCAATTGTAATGCTCAAGTACAGCGCAACCTCCCCAAGAAAAGGGAGGAGGAGAACACTTAGGTCTGTCTTTCTACCTTGTAGTCTTCAGTGGGGGCTGATGCCAGTGTGGTGCCCCTTCTTCTGGACTGAGAACAAACTGTTCCATCTGTAGCTTTTAATAGTTAGACTGGCTGTGCAGGGACCACCTGGCACACTTCATCTTTAAGGTTAAATGGTACTTGAAGTGTTTGTTTGAGCCTGGGGGTGGGGCGTGACTATTGGTCATCCCGTGCAGCACTGAAGTGAATGCTATGGGGAAGTGATCATTCTGTACCACCCAAATTTAATCAATGTTGCTGCAGTAGTCTGGTGGAACAGAAGAGTTCCTGATCCCAAGGAAGTAATATCATCACAGGAAGCCAGCACACGATTTCTTTCCTGTCTGTGCCAGGTTTCTCAAGAATAAAATCAGTTGTTCTTGCTGTGCTCAAGCATACAATTAGGTATATTTATTCCGTGCAGAGCGGCTCCGCTGTGGAGCGTGGAGTTCTTGCATCCCAGTTGAGGAAAAAGGAACAAAAAGGATGCAAGCCTTCTTGCTCTCAGTTATGTGAGTCTGTGCTCCAGTGGCTTTAAACACCGTGATTCTGACGTGTGCTTAGTCACCTGCTCTGGTGGTCTCAGGGATGTGGGCTTCCAGCATCTCCTGTGTGTATGAAAGTGGGCAAAGTATTTACAGTGTGCACTTGACAATGTTCTCAGGCTTACAAGCCATTGACAGCAACTGACTCCTTATGATGGCTGATGTTTTGGAAAGTGAGGCTTTTCAGAACCTTATTTATTAAATAACTAGGTTTTACGTGTTTTAGAGGTGGCTGGTTAACTTGGAGTTTTTGTTTACTTCTTTCTCTGTTTCCCTAGTGAAGCTGTGGTCTACCAACTTGGACAACTCTGTAGCAAGCATCGAGGCCAAGGCTAACGTGTGTTGTGTCAAATTCAGCCCTTCGTCGAGGTATCACCTAGCCTTTGGCTGTGCAGGTAGGTAAAAGGATAATGCTTGGTCTTCTCTTTTTTTATTTGTTTCAGAATTCTCCCAGTTGGCTGCTGAGCCCAGGACTGAGCAGTCTTTACAGTTGAAATGCCTCTCTTTTTCAAGCGTGCAGTCACCCAGATACTAGAGTGTCAACTTCATCCTGCAGCCTGATTTCTTAATTTGGGTGCCCCTATGAGGGATAAGTCACACAGTGTCTTTTATTTGGATTGCTGAGGCAGCCAGGTGAAGCTCAGCTTCAAGAGGCTCCTATAATGTTAAAGTGTTAACACAGTGACAGTTGTTCTTTCTGATTTATAGCCTTGCTCTATAAATACTACAAAGCCATACTGGGAATTCTAACTGGTTGTACCTGAGGCTGTAAAACAGTGGCTGTGCATGTTTCCCATAGCTGCAACTACAATCGCCATGGGTGGTCTCGTGTTTTCCTAGCTTGGGCAAAGCATTGCTCTTAACATGTTAGTTTGGGGTTGTTTTTTTTTTAAGTAGTCAGTGGGGAAGGCATGATGAGCCTTTTATTCACTTAAATTAAATAGTTCTTGGTGAGAATACAAAGATTTGAGAGCCGAGCGGGTGTCGCTTTGGGAGGAAACAGTATCACGCTATGCACACAGCAACAGAAACTTGGAGGTACCTATAAATGTTTAACCACCTCTGCATTTTCTTTCTCCTTGGGGAGTTTTAATGCACTTGTAAGTAGATGTTCTGATGACACCTGCTATCTCTGGGTTCAGGAGATACGTTGATCATTCCTGCAACCGCTGGTTTGCCGTTTTGCTTAGGTGTTGCCATTTCTAGGCTGGGTCTACTTAGATTGTGACTCTTAGGAGGAAGGAAAAAATAAATCTGCATTTTGATACACTGCAAAAAAAGGAAAAAAAAAAACGTGATTTGAGTTGGAGTGTAAAATATTGACTTGCTTGACAGGCATCTCACTGAAGTTTAGTGGATTATATGCAAGAACAGAATTGAATTACAATACCTGCTAGCAGAATTTGAATGAAAGGGGTCTATCTGGGAAAGGCTCTTGGGAAAGATGAGAGCACTGGCTCCAAACGGATCAGTTGCTGATTAAAATAGATGTATAAAAGTGTAGTGAAATGAAATTCTTCCTGATGAATCAGTGACTGGGATTCCTTGCCACCTGGAAGGCAAGGGGAGAATACAGTCCAGATGAACCTGTGAACGCTTTTTTGGAGCTGTAGTGCGCATGGGATGGAGGCATGTAGAAGTGTCTCTCTCCATGCGCATCCCTGACCAACCAGGATGGGCTTGTCTTGGAGGTTGTGTGGGAAAGAGGTGCTAGCAAGTGCCCGGACTTAGATGGAGGTATTAAGTGACTACGTGTGCATTGCTTTATGATGTGGAGAAGGCTGAAGGGTAAAATGGAATTTGTACTGGGGAAGAAGGCGTAGGAGAGAGACAAGATAAAATTTTAAATGTGTTTACATCTGCTTGATGCTTGGTAATTGAGTCTCTAAATAAAAATTAAAATGGGTATTTAACTGTGATTGCTGAAACAATTAGATGGAGTAATTGAACTGATGGGAATGACTTCCCACAAAGGAATTCTAATTGATCTTTAGCCAGATATACAGGAGGGGGAAATGGCATATGAAATTAAAAGAAATACCGGGGTGTTGAAAGATGTTATTTCTGAACTCCTAAAAACAATCAGTGCAAAGAAATGAGTTCGTGTCTACTTTCATACCCCATATAATCCAACAGTCCTGTTTGCCGTGATGAGATGGAGATGCGGGCTTTCCTCCTCCAGCCGTTCTGGCTGGCCTTGTTTATTCATTTCATTTAGTCTGTGGAAAAAGCAATCGAATTTGTGAAAGTGTGATCTGTCACGTGGGCTGTAAAAGTCAATAAAGGAAGAGTCAAAGCTGGCTTCCTTCAGGGGTATTAAAACCAAAAAGAAAAGGTGGATTGTGCACACCTACTTGGCTGTTCCAGTTTGGCTCCCAGTAGGAGTAAAGATGAGTGATGCAAAACCACTAGTTGGGTGACCAGCATAGCAGGCAGCTTTGGAAAGCTGTCCTAGCTCTGCCTTGGCTTGCTCACATGCTCAGAGGATTTTTGGTCTAAAAAGTTGTTTCAATTACTTAGCTGGTTATTAGGCACTGGTAAAAGAGCCAAGGGTTCCTCGTGTTGCACACTGATGCAGTTCTGAGCAGCGTTCAGGCAGAAGTGCTGCTCTTGTGTGTAGTCTCTTGTTTTACTCGGGGCTTTGATGGAATTTAAGGTTCTGTATGTGCATGTATATATTAAGAGTTTAAGACTTGATGAGATGAACGGTTGCTAAAATAGTTGGGGGGTGGGGAAGTATTCATACTTAATATTTCAGATATAAAAGAGAAAGCAAAGTGACTTAATGTACCTTTATTAAATTACTAAGCTTACATGTTTCAGTCCCCCCTTTCTCCTCTGCATGCAGAATACCTTGCAGGCTGGCATGCTTTGCTTGAGCAGTGCGGTTTGGACCATAAGTCTGACTTTCTCTGTGTTACTGTTTTGAAATTAGGATTTTTCTTGGGTTTTTTTGAGGGTCTTAAACAATCTGTATAGCTGAACTCCCTTATCATAAGGTCTTGATCTTTCTTACCTTGCTTAACGAAACATCTTCCTCTGCCCTTGACAACTGTGTCTCACCCGCTTGCTTCCATCTATTAGAAGCACCTCTTTGGATGCTTCAGTGACATCAGCATCTCTTTGAATCTCTGTGCTGGCTCCCCCTTTGCATTCTCCACAGGAATAGGATGGCTATCGTAAGGTCCTTTCTACCTGTCTCCGGTTTACGTATGCCCTCTCATTTTTTAGTAAAATCTTGACTGCCAGCTCACATCTGCCAGTAATGCTACATTGTATGTGGGTAAAATATGCAGGTATCTTTGTGCTTTCTCTTGCTTTCTCCAATTCCAGAACTCCCTTTTACAGCAAAATAGGAAGGAAGATACTTAAAAGTCCTGGAGAGGTCTACCAACATGTGGTGTGAAATGTGATCTGATGCAGCAGCCTATTGAAGTGCTTTAGTTCCTTTCATTCCCAGTGTGCTTCTATCTGCTGAGAACCTTCGGTCCTCAAACCAAGGGTGCTTTGGGGTTGGAGTCACTTCTGCATGTCTGGTGCTGAGGGTCGTGGCAGCTTGACCCTCCGCTGGATCCCTCAGCTGTACCACAGTGTAGGTAGCCACAGTCACGTACCCACAGCTTCAGGGCTCTGGATCCTGGACCAGAGATTTTGATTTTACCAGAGCTTTTCCACCTGCACCCAGTTGGCATGATGTATTGTCAAATAAAAGGAGTGAATGGAAGGGGTGCAGTGATGGGTTTTGATCCAAACCGGAGCTGCAAACCCTGTCAGTGAAATGGGGGCACAAGGTCAGTGTAATGGGGGTCATTGCTCCAGCAGAACTGGATGAGATTTTCTCCCTGACGAGACTGTGCCAGACTGCTTGCTGCTGTTTGTATCTCACTGCTCTTTCTTCGTGGAGAACATCTCTTTCCTCTGCTGATCCCTGCTCATCATAGGCAGCAGCAGGAGAATGTGGAGAAGGGAAGGCTCTGGGGCGACCCTATAGCAGCCTTCCACTATCTGAAAGGCGTCTGTAGGAAAGTTGGGGAAGAACTGTTCCTGAGGGCATGGAGCAATAGGACGAGGGGTGATGGTTTTAAACTGGAAAAGGGGAGATTTGGGTTGGATATTAGGGAAAAAATCTTCAATATAAGGGCAGTGGATCACTGGCATGGGTTGCCCACAGACATAGTAGAGGCCCCATCCCTGGAGACATTCGAGGTCAGGCTTGACTCTGGGGCTCGATGTCCCTGCTCACTGCAGGGGGTTGGACTAGGTGACCTCTAAAGGTCCCTTCCAACCTTACACATTTTGTGATTTTACAAAGCAACTTCCTTGAATGACGCTTTCTGAAGCAGATGTGATGTTGGTTGGATTTAGGATTTGCATGGACTTCTTGATCAAGCCTTCTGTGCTTCAGTATACCTGTTAGTAAACCTGAGCAGTGATCCTGGGAGGAGTTGCAGTGTTGCTTTGATTTGTCTGTGGCTACATCTAAAAGGGTTGCTATATGGTGTATCTGCATATGGAGCACTTACCTTTAGTAGAGAGCACTGAGTTGGCTTCAGATGCCATAGAAAACCATGCTTTTGTTGCCACTATAGAAGTAATTCCCAGGATTACCTTCTGATACGGATGATATATATGTCTCTTTTCTGGGCTCTTCGCTCTGAAAGCTTTTAGATGACCAAAAGATCATTTTTGTAGCTTGAAACAGAACAAATGAGCAATAAACTGAAAATAGAGGGTATACAAGGGAGGAATGGGTATTTGGTTTGGGAAATAACTCTTTTCAAATCAGACAGGCACTTCAGGTGAGTTAAACCAGTGTGTCTGGTTGCAGCCTGATAAAATCTGTGGCAGTGGAGAGGGCACATAAAGAAGAAAAGATCCCTTTTGTCTGTTCCTTTAATAAAATATTTTGCATGCTTACTGAGTTGAAACATTGGGCAGTATAAACTGTAATCACCACCGAATAAAAAATCAGGTAATCTTGTGGTCTTTTCCTCTTTTTAAAAATAGATAGGGTTTTATCCTGAAATTAGCTGTATAAATCACAACTGAAGTTATTATTGTTCTGCCTCAGCAATAGCACTGATGCCCTCAGCCCGTATATTTTCTAGCAGTACCATTTCCCTGCTTTTAAAAAAATCAAAACAGGCTGAAAATGCATGCAGTCTGCAGCTTGAATGCCCAAGTTGGGCAGTCTGGGTGAGATCAGACTGTCTGCTAACTCAAGTGAGCTAAGCGTGGCTATTGATGATAGTGATGCTGTATTCCCAGCATGCCATAATACTGTCAGCAGCTACCGCTGACCTTTTATTTCCCATATATTATGCAGAGATCATGTCGTCAAAACTTCAGATTCCTGAGTTCTTACACTAGATGCATCATCCTCTTGGTTGCTATAGTTGTCGTTTTCTCTGTAGGACCCAGAAATCTAGCAGGATGGATTGGGGGATGAGAGGGGTTCCTCAGGGCTGCAGAGATGCAGGACAGACTACCCATTTTCCAGGAATGTCTCGAAATAAGTGGAAGCACCAGACAAGTACAGGAGAACAGAGGAGAATCACAGGACGTTAGGAGTTGGAAGGTGTTGGAGGCTTTTTAGTGGACAATTGTAACAACTGCGTGCATGCTGTAAGGCTTGTAACCAGTTAGGCCACATGATTGTATGCATTTCACCAATAGAGGCTGGACGTGTGCACACGGTGGGGATGGAGCTGTGCAGAGGTGAGCACATGGCACGGGTCTATATAAGCTGGCAAACAGTTTGAATAAACGGCATTCACCTGATCATATTGATCCCTGAGTGTTTGTCCTGGATCTCCCGCAGGAAGGGACCTTGAAAAATCATCTAGTCCAACCCCCCTGTCAGAGCAGGATCACCCAGACTAAATCACTCAGGAATGCATCCAGGTGGGGTTTGAATGTCTCCAAAGAAGGAGACTCCACAACCTCTCTGGGAAATTTCTCCCAGGGCTCTGTCACCGTCACAGGGTAAAAGTTCCTCCTTACATTCCTGTGGAACTTCTGCTTCAGCTTACACCTGTTGCCCCTTGTCCTATCATTGGCCATCACTCAGAAGAGCCTGGCTCCATCCTCCTGACTCTCACCCTTTACATATTTATAAACATTAATGAGGCCACCCCTCAGTCTCCTCCAGGCTAAAGAGCCCCAGCTCCCTCAGCCTGTCCTCATAAGGAAGGGGTTCCACTCCCTTCATCTTGGTGGCCCTATGCTGGACTCTTTCAAGGAGTTCTGTGTCCTTCTTGAGGTGAGGGACCCAGAACTGGACCAAATATTCCAGGTGTGGTCTCACCAGGGCAGAGCAGAGCGGGAGAAGGACCCCTCTTGACCTGCTAACTATCCGCCTTCTAACACACCCCAGGATGCCATTGGCCTTCTTGGTCACGAGTGCACATTGCTGGCTCATGGGCACCCTGCTGTCCAACAGGATCCCCAGGTCCCTTTCGCCTACGCTGGTTTCCAGAACAGAGGAAACAGAACAGTTGTAACATAGGCAGAGCCTTAAGGTTTTGGGTTAGTTTGAACCTTGATAAGGACTCCAAACACTGTGTTGTCACAAACTTTGCACTGTGTGGGTTCAGGTGAAGTGACCAGGACAGGGAAATCATATACACAGAGAAAATCACAGAATGTTAGAGGTTGGAAGGGACCTTGAAAGATCATCTAGTCCAGCCCCGCTGCCAGAGTAGGGTTGCCTAGGTTAGTCAAGCGTGAGGAAGTGCTTATGTAGGTTGGGGGAGCACTGATTTAGGCTGGTTTGTCCCTCCTGAACTTTTCCAGTTTTGCGTTTCTGCCTCTTTCTTCAGCCTGGCAATCATATGAGCAGAACAGTTGCCTGTTTGCTGGATTACCGCACACCCTGGTGACAGAGCACCAGTGCCGGCCCCAGGCGGGCTGATGGCAGCCTGAATGGCAGTGTTAGCTACTGAGGGGTGAATCCTCACTGAACGCAAAGTCTCTTTCCAGTGCTGAGGTTTCAAATGATGCTGACTCACAGCACAGTGTGCAAAAGCCTTCTGTTGCTATGTCAACAGTTTTGTTTTCATTTGCAACTACCTACCCCTTAAGATCTCTGTATTGCCATGATGCACTTAACAGTTCAAGGTCACCTGTGGCTTCTTTAGCAGCATCGTTCAGTGTTGCTGATGCACCCGGTGTCCAAGTGGCGACTGCTTTGGAGACCATCCTTCTCCAGTAAAATATTGATTTTTCTGCTGCGGTAACCGGAGTGGTGATTTCTCTTCTCCAAACATCTCCGTGTAGAGCTAGCCTTTCATCCTGCCTCAGATCCGAGTGACTTGCCTGGCTTGTCACTCAGTTCAGAATAATGATGTGATATTAACGACCAAGAAGGCAGCGTGCCATTTTGGAAGAGAATTAATGTTTTCCTGCTGAAAGCAAGGTCTTACCTTAATAGATTCTCATGGGTAAGTACTCCGCTCTATTGAAAGCCCGCAGTGACTCAGAAAGAATCTGTTTGTGTAAAGAAATGACATGGTTAGGGTGGAGAGTTAGGCAGCTTCTTTGAGCTAAAGCTACAAGATTACCTTTAGTGTCTGAATTTGGCGCAGCATTCAAAGGCACAGACGAAGGTTAGGCATTTCTTTCAAGCCTGTGGAAAAGTTCAAAGCAGTGCTCAAAATTCAGCCTTTATGAAATCAGGATGGCACGCAGCAGTCCAGGGCTCACCCGCTACTTGCATTGAACTTTACCTGTGCAGTGTCTTTTTTTTGGCCGGTATTTCATAATCTTCTAGTCCGTGATCTTTGAGGTTGTTGGCAGGGGAAGTAGGGATGAGGTCTGTGTTTTGGTAGCACACGCTTACTCGTTCTAGAACTTGCCACAGTTTTCGTTTCTTGTAACCTCTGAAAGCACCTACAGCGTTTTGGGCGGTTTGAGGGTCATTTGGAGGAATCCCTATTTTTGGTCAGCATGGTTGTGAGTGTATTTCTTTCCTAACTATTTTTTTGTAGGGGAGGCGCTGAGCTTAGTGCAGTTGTTATCCCGCCTCTTGGGTGCTGGGATGTAACCATCAGCAAAGTGTCTTCACCGGGACAGATGCTATGGGTTGATAATTGTCCTGGTTTCAGTCAGGATAGAGTTAACTTCATTTGTAGCAGCTGATGGAATGCTGTGTTTGGGAGTTAAAATGAAAGCAGTGCTGAGAACACCCTGATGTTCTTAGTTGCAGTCAGACAGTCAAGGACTTTCTCAGCTTCTTCCTATTTCTCTCTTCATGAGAAAGGAGGGGCGAAGCCAGGACAGGTGACCCAGATGGGCCAAAGAGTATTCCATGCCAATGACGTCCTGCCCAGGATAACGGGGGGCTGAGGGGAGGAAGAAGAGGGGCGGTGGCGGGACGCATGCTGCTTGGGGGGACGGTTGGGTTCCGGGACAGCTCTGGGTGGTACGGCCTGAGTTGTGTGGGTCGGGGAGAAACTGCATTGGGGATCAAGAGTTTCATCTTCTTTTGCTCTAAAGTCCTGTTAGCATTGGTATATTTGATCTTTCTGTTCTCTTAGTAAACTCTCCTTATCCCAACCCACAGGCCTCTTAGTTTCTTGGGTTTGGAGTTATTTACCCCTTCCTTTTCCCTTCCCTTGTTTCCCCCCTTTTCCCTCTTCCCCTGCTCTTTTACTTTAAGGAGCAGGCAGCTGTGTGGATCTCGGCCCACAGCCGGGGGAAGCCACGACAACAATCTTTCTGGTACTGGTAGGTAAGCACATTCTTCTGCTGCTCAGGCATGACAAGTGCAAGAACTACAGCTACCCCATGTTATTTAAGCCTACAATGTTAAGCTAACTTGCCTGTATCTGCACATCAGAGGTACCACCACATCAGCCAGGCACTGTGCAGTGCTGTCCTACCTTGCTGCATCTGCTTCCTAGGAAATCATGAAGGGATGCAAACCTCCCATAGGAGTGTGGGGTGTGTGTACAGGGACGTTTCACGGAAGCACCAGACTTTAATAAAAAGTTTATGGAACTTGCCTAGAAAAAGTAGTCTCTGGCTTGCGTTGGAAACTCCCAAGAGGTTTTTATATTGTTGCTCACTATTCATTGCAAAAGACCTGTTGGGATTTTCCAGGCTTTATCCTAGAGGTTGTCACGGTTCAGTAACAAGTGAATGAAGAAAATGAACTTGAAAAACTTCATTTGATTCTCTGGAGAAAAGGATCAATCTGTCACTAGCAGAAATGAGCTTGTAATTGTTTGCTTGAAATATTATTTTCCTTGTGTCTTCAGAAGACATTGTGTCTTCTGACTGGTGTAGAAGTCATTTAGTCAATGTTACAAAATTCAAATTAAACTTGAAATAAGCCTTGAAATTCAGGAACAGAACGGGCAACTCCAAGGTTCATTTTTTCCTTGGGATGCCAAATTGCTCTCGCTACTAGCTGTTGCTCTATCCCTTTGAGTTTAATCCTTTCCAGCCTCAGCGGTTTCCAAAGCTGAAGTTTTTCTGTTAGCTCATTTAAAGCAATTGCTCATTGGAATGACATACTCTGTAATGGCTTCCTGCGTTATCTCATGTTCAGGCTGCTGTGTAGATTAACTGGTCCAGCCTTTGATTTGGGTACTCTGTGCATCTGGACTTCTATAACATCCTCTCCTTTTTTCTGTCCAGACCGGGGAAAATCTGTAAGCTGTGGGTGCTGTGTGGGCTCTTATCTCAAGAGGCATTGATGGATAATATCTGAGCAGTGCTTAAAAAGAGAGTTATTTTGAACACTTGGGCTAGGTTGAGAGGAATTATCAAGAAGATAACAAAAATAAGTCCATGGATATGTGTGCAAATCGAGTTCCTCTTCACATCACTTATTTCCTTGCTGAGGTATAGCATACGTCACTTCTCTTCTACCTGGCATGCTTGTGGATCATTGTGTGTTTTCCTGGGTTTATTTCCTTGTCTGCATGATCCCACTGTACCTTTGGGGTTTTGGTTTTAAGCATTCGTTATCTAAGCTTGAATATTAGTTGTGATGCTGTACTTAATATCCATTGTCTCTTCCCATCGAGTCTGCTTTGAGGGTAATTTAGGTGATGAATTGGATCACCATCTCCAGAACCTAGTAGAAGAAAGCTGCTATCTCCTCAGACTAGTGAAGCAAAATATAGATCTGGACCAAAACCGGGTTTGACTGATAATTTGGCAGGCTTGGCTCCTCAGCTGCATATTGTAACGCACATGGAAGCAGCCTGTACTTCCCCTAGAGCTAGTTTGACTGCTCTGAAGCTTGTGTGATTCTTCGTATGATGTTGTTGATAATAAAAAAAAAAACCCCACAGAACCCTAGAGCTGTTGCTTCATAAACCCTAAGATCTCAGGAAGGATTTTCCTTTTTGTATCTACTTTTCTTAATGTCTTGAGTCCCTGTCTACATGGTCTTGACCTCTTGGAGCATGTGATCGTGGGGATTCTGGCCATGCAGCCCTTGCCCTCTGTCACTGCTCCATGACCTGCACAGCTTTGAGTCACTCAAGAACCAGAGTGGACAGGGGTTTGCGGTGAGAACAAGTGCTGTGTGTGAGATGTATCTTGAGTTGGAAGAGATCTGTTTGGCAGATGATGTGGTACTTCTGCCTCTGAAAGATGTATTCAGGCATCATTGTACAAATGAGATTCCTAGTGCTCACAGGAGAAGCTTCACATCTTCAGAGATGTAGTCTGTGGGTTGAAGCACTTTTTCCTGTGAAATGATTGGTTCACGTGTTCTAGGTGCCTTAAAGCTCATTTTGGACATCAACCTACATGCAGTAGTGCATATGAAGCTGTACATAGTCAAGGAGAAAAGTTGGGTAAGAATTGAAACAGTGCATAGTTATGGGGCTTTCTCTTTCAGACATGATGAATGAAATTTCCTGAAAGCTGCAGGTCACTGCTGCTGTTGTCTTCATTGGGTTTGTGACACTAGTAAACCTTCCTTATGTGTACTGAATATTTTGTTTCCCTGCCAGCCTGATAAAAGGCAATCTTTGCATTGCACAATCCCCAGCTATCCCTTAGTCCTGTGAGAAATCTCTGTAGCTCTTAAAAACCATAAAGGTCAAAATTTCAAAGGAGTTCTAGAGAAATCTCTTTTGCTTCCCCCTCCCATCAGAGCCCTTTTCTCAACTGATTAAGATCTGTAATGTTTTATGTCTCCTCCTTCTCTCCTTAATATGAGACAAGTTATTTAGGGTGGAGGTTTTATGGGCTGCTGTGTCAAAAGCTTTAGACAAGTCAGTAAAAAATGTCCTCAGTGTGTAAAGACCATTATCCATAACCCAGCAAATGTCATCTGCAACTTGGAGCCATAGGGATTCTGTTGAATACAAAGGTTAAAAACGCAGTTGATGGTTCCCATCGAGGCTGCTGTTCCCTTCATCTGCTCAGCAGAGGGAGATATAGATCTTTGGTGAAATGCTAGTGTTGATATACATTTTAAAAACCCTCAAACATTAAAAATAGTGCATTTGGTGTTAGCAAAAGATGAAAATCACTGCTGAAGCAGGGCACAGTCTTCCCTGCAGAGCTCTGTGAAAATATTTCAAGCGCTAACCTGAAACCTTCTGCCATCTCATCTCTGAGCCTTTCCCCAGTAGAAGGAAAGGTAGGAAGTGCTTATTGTGCTGTTGGCTTTGCCAGGGATTAAACTGTGGCTTCCAAGCATGCCAGCTCTCTGTAATTTGGTTTTCATGGAGTTGGACCTTTCTTATATTGCTTCCTCTGTCATCCAGCCTGCTAAGCAGAACACGGTTAGGCATTTTCCTTCTTCTCAAAGTTGTGTTCTTCCCCCATCTAAATAAAAACTTGGCCTGGATTTGTGTTGGATTCCCTAAACAAGATCTTTGGAGGCAGTGGCCCATCACCTGTAGTGCAGCATAGAGAGATGTAGTTGTCATCTCTAGATACCCAGGTCTGCTTTAGTAACTTCCTTGTCATCTCCTCGCAAATGGACTCCTCGTCATGGACTCTGTGGTTTCCTCACTTAAAAGGATGAAGGGGTTGTTGGCTTTTTTCTTTTATTTTTTTCCCCCCTTTCTTTTCAGATTTTGCCACTGGCAAAATAAATCACATGGCCCTTAATCTCCTATAGTCTTCAGAGTGTGCTGGAGGGGATGAAAGAGTATGTGGCAGGGAGGCTTTGACCTGCAGGTATCTATTGAAGGCTTTCCCAAAGTTTGGTCCCTCTTTGGGTGGCCATCGAGTTTTTGACACCTATGAAGACAGGATATGTGGGAGCTCCCTGGGAGTTTGGTATGACAGCATTTGAGAACACTTGTCTAGACAGTGAGCTAAATCATGCTTCTTGATCTCAAACATGAATGAAGTGCCGCATCCCAAATCATCTCAGGCGTGCATGTGATATACAAGATAAGGAGCATTGTTCATCTCGCTGCTGTGGGCCAGAGCATTGCTTCTAGAAGATGCTGCAGAGATTTCCCCCAGGGCAACAGAAAATGTTTTTTCAGAGGAAAAAAAAACCCTTTCCAGCAAAGGAAACTCCAGGTAAAGAGAGGAGGAAAAAGCAAATGCATTAAATGGGTAATTTTGTCTTAGTTATAGAAACAAAATACTTGCAATTTCGTCTGGAACAGAAAATTGTGAGTACAAAGCCATATCCAGCAAACATTTTAATGCGCTTGTAATGACAGCTGTTGGTACAAAACATTCTTGTTTGTATTGGTGTTTTTTTTTTTAAAGGGAAAAATATAGACAGGAAAAATAAAGGGGGAAAAAGCAACCCAGCTTTGCCTGCGCTTCAGTGTTCTACGGGGAGATGTTGGGGTGAAATGGATTTATTTCTGCTCTCTCCTCCTCATGTGATTTGTCATGCTGCAAGTGGAAAACAGCACACTGCATTCTTCAGCAAAATGCTCCAGATAGTTTCGTCTGTCAAAGGTTCTTTGCTTCAGGCTGTATCAAACCCATTTTTAATCTCCTTCCTTACAGTAAGGGAAATGGTTTGTAAAAAGGGCACCGATGTCAGCTCACTGCTGTCACTATTATCTAATTTCTTCTTAGGAAAATTCTCATGTTAATTTTTGGTTCAGGGTTCTGTTCACTTGATTTCAAGTCTACTTTCTTTCCTGTCCCTAATGTCTTGTTGCCTTTTCTCTTTTCCCAGAGCATCTATTTCCTTTATGTAGTGGAAACTATCATCCTGTCTTCACTCCCTGAAATGACTCATGGATAGGCCCATGCCCACACTGATCACATCCCGTCTCAGTATTACTTTGTCAGGTGGAATAAATCTCTTTATAGCGTTTGGTTGGCTGGAAGGTTTCCCTGCTGTCCTTTGTGGAATACCCAGATGCCACCCTGCCTTTCTGTTCCTATAATAAAAGCCCTTTTTTTCCCCATCCATACATTCTCTTCTGCTCTGGAAAAGAGCAGAATAGTTTTTATTTATTTATTTCTGGTCCCTGTACAAAGGTTCACCTGTGTTATTGAGCTGAATTATTCCCAAAGATGGAGTGTTCCAACTGTCCTACATCCGAGGTTGTCTCTCCAGAGCAAGATCTGCACATGGACTTTTGAAACCCCAGTCTGCTTCTATGCCATAGAGGAGATTAAATCTCCACCCTCAACTTTTTGAATGCAGTCACCTCAGTCACGTGAAGATCTCTTACCTGCTGTTGGTTGGTATTATGGACTTGGCAACAGCTGAAGTTCAGCAGTTCTCCAATTTTCTTTTGTACTAGGAAGAAAAAGAATTAATGGAAAGGTAAGGTGGTATGGCAGTATCTGAGAAGCTAGAAACTTGTGCAGAAAACCACAGTCTAAACACTAATGCCCAGAGGTGGGCTAGTGCCTTTTCTTTCTTATGTCAATAGCAAATAGCTTAAGCAAATTTGGATTAAATAAATTGTCTCCCTAATCCTTTGACATAAGAGTACTTCTCAAGGCAGCTAAGACAACCGGAAGAGCTTGCAGAATCTGTGTCTTTAGAAGTGCTCAGAGCTTGGCTGAGTAGAACCCTTGAACACAGTTACTTAACTTGGAACTCGAGTCCAACATTGCAGTTTGTCCCTTCTTTGAGTGGGAAGTCAGGCTGGCTGGATTTCAGAGATCCCTTCCAGCCTACATTATTCTACAGTTTTCAGGGCCCTTGAGCAAAAATGTATTTCAAACAGAAACTGCACTCTCAGTAGGATTGAGTTTCAGTCAGGCTGCTTCTTAAACGCTGAGTTGTCTTTTGACCAGCCTTTGATATTGCTGCCATTGTGGGTAGGCTCTGTTTCCTGGTGTTGGAGGTACATAGAAGACTCACTGGAGAGGTTCCATGTCCTCATTAATAGCTTTTAGTAAGTCTCTGAGTAAGTATGCAATTTGTTAGGTGGCTGTGAGGTCAACAGAGTGCTGAGACTTTTGTAGGTGGCTGGGCATCCAACCCCAGTAGTGGTTAAAGGAAATCTATGTTCAAGTGTTCTGTCTTCAAGGTTTGGGTTCTGATAGCATCTGGCTGTGTTTGCCTCAGGTCTTTCAGTTTACCTGGCCCTTGTTTGGGGTCTGTAAGGACTGAGGCACCTAATGTGCCAAGTTGTCTTCCATGTGCTGCCCCACAATACCTTGTGTTGCTGGTTTGAGTTTATTTTTAAATCAGGATGCTCTCCCTTTTTTATTCCCTTCCTCTTTCTCCTCACTAACAGAAGAAGAAAAGTCTTGAACAGCAGAAACTGAGGTTGTGTCTGAGCCCTTCGATTCTTTGTTTTTAGTCTAGCCAAAGGCTTTACCTCTGAGGATGGAAGCTCCCTTTTTATGGCCAGCAGTCACACCAAGCCTGCCTGGAAAAGAGACTCTTGGTTAACCCACCTTCCTGTTAAAGTTCTTCTCCTGCTTGTCTATCTACGTTCAACCGAAAAATGAAGTGATTTAATGGCTCTCCTTTCTGGCATGCCACTTAAGGAGAGTAACTCTGTGTACTCCTTTCTTTCACCCAGAGACACTTGGAACGTGAGCTTTGGGTTGAACCACTGGGCTCTGGACACTTGAAGGTGTAAGGGTATGATTGTATTTTCCTACTAAACAAGTTGCCTGGATACAATTCAAGGTAGTTTTGAAGGCTTCATTTTGGCTGCTCTGTATGCTGGGTGATTTTATTTACACTTGGTATGCAGAGGAGAAACAAGTGGGAGAGGAAGGATCAATTTCTAGAGGTAGATGTTTAAATATAAATAACCAGATTTTAGTTAACCCCTTCAATATGTATCGAGCAATGAAGGCCTCCTTCAGGATCTCTGACATGACTTTTTTAACCAGTGAAAGTAGAAATTGAATCAGACTCCACAGTTTTATGCCTCATCTTTCTTTCTGACTGAAGATATTTTGTGAGCTTTAATGTGTAAAATATACATGAGCGTTAATATATGAAATTAATTTGACCCCTGAGTTAGGTATTGAAGATCTCTTGCAGAGTCACAGACTAGTGAGGCTTGGAAGGAACCTCTGGGGATTATCCACTCCAGCCCCCTGCCAGAGCAGGATCACCTAGGGCAAGTCTCACAGGACAGTGACTAGGTGGGTTTGGGATCTCTCTGGAGGAGGAGACTACCCAGCCTTTTTGGGGAGTGGTGAAGCTTTTCCTCATGTTGAGATGGACCTTCCCATGTTCCAGTTTGTGCCCATTGCCCCTTGTTCTGTCACTGGGCACCACTGAGAAGAGTTTGGCCCCTTCTTCTAGATATCTACCCTTTAGATATTGATCAGTGCTGATGAGATGCCCTCTCAGTCTTTGCTTCTCCACACAAGAGGTATTCCAGGCCCCTCATCATCCTCATACCCTCCACTGGTCTCTCTCTAGTAGTTCCCTGTCTGTCTTGGAACTGGGGAGCGCAGCACTGGACACAGGACTCCAGATGTGGCCTCACCAGCGCAGAACCGGAGGAGGAGAACAGAACTTCCCTTGACCTGCCAGCCATGGTCTTTTCAACGTCCCTAGGTCCCGCTGACCTGTACTGGTGCCAGGGGGTTATTCCTCCTCAGGTGCAGGACTCTGCACTTGCCTTCTTATTTAAAAAGAAAAACAACAAATCACCTCCAAAACGTGCTTTGAGAGCAGCGGGTTTATAACAGACCTCTTAACACCTGATTCCTTACTCTACAACTTTGGGTTTGGGTATGGGCATCTCAATGGTATCCTGGGCTCCATCAGGAGAGGGGTAGCCAGCAGGGACAGGGAGGGGATTGCCCCTCTCTACTCTGCCCTTGTGAGGCCCCAGCTGCAGTCCTGTGTCCAGATCTGGGGCAGCAGGGGGACCTCATTGCAGCCTTCCTGTCCCTGAAGGGAGCAGAGAAACAGGAGGGGAATCAGCTTGTTCAAAGGGCAGAGACTGACAGGACAAGGGGGATGGATTGAAGCTGAAGGAGGGAAGGTTTTGATTAGATATTAGGGGGAAGTTCTTTACAGAGAGAGTGGTGAGGGGCTGGAATGGGCTGCCCAGAGACGGGTGGGTGCTTCATCCTTGGGGATGTTCAAGGCCAGGTTGGATGGAGCCCTGGGCAACCTTGTATAGATCCAGGCCTGGAAGTTGGTGGCCCTGCCTGTGGCAGGGGAGTTGGAACTCTGTGATCCTTGGGGTCCCTTCCAACCCAGACCACTCTGTGATTCTATGCTCATCTTGGCCATAACATTCACATGATGCATAGCGGTAAGCACCGCTGACATCCTCAAGTCTTTAAGAACCGAAAAAAACCCCAGTAACGTGAATTCCTTCGTTTTTTTGAATGGATCAATAGTCTGAATATTGAACAGTTGAGAAACCTGTGTTTCTAAATGATTGAAATAAGAAAAACAGCCATTGATTCTTTAGCAAATCAGAGCCTTTGTATGCAGCTCCTGAGGCTTTCCAGTTGTCATGTCCATTGAATATAAAACCGTTGCATTGCAGGTGAATTTTCCTACTGCTGTCCTTATTTTTGATATCCCTCCCAGTAAGCAGTTGGGGGAGATGGGGTGGGGGAAAAGCCTTGGGAAG
The DNA here is from genome assembly GCA_027925045.1 of Hypotaenidia okinawae. Taxonomy (NCBI): domain Eukaryota; kingdom Metazoa; phylum Chordata; class Aves; order Gruiformes; family Rallidae; genus Hypotaenidia; species Hypotaenidia okinawae. Next base: position 186,102 of record BSDF01000009.1, on the reverse strand, counting down.
GTGGGAGGGTGCTGGCTGTGAGTTCGCTTGCACTGCAGGCTGATGGATGGTTTGGGGTGAAGGTGGGTGAAGTGCTTGCCCTGGAATAGAGAAGTTATTTGGAATTGCTGGTTCCCCCAAGAGTTAAGTTGCTCTGGTGGTTTGGGTTGTGTGCATTCCTACCCTGGCTGTACTGACACTCAGTGAAACAAACTGGTGCCCTGTGGGGCGCCTTCCTAACCCTTCCCTGCTCTGTCTGGAGCTGCTGCTCCTCTGTGTGTGCTAAGAGCTCTGCAATAGGAACCTAAAGCCTGTTTTGTGAGTCTTATTGACAAATGTAAGCATAAGGGAAATATTTTCTTGGCAAGAATGCAGACTTTCCCTTTTTTGTTTTAAAATCCAAGAGCAATTCCATGCTTCTGAACAGCTCTGAAATTACCTAAGGTGCTGCTGGCTCCGTTAGTGACTCTCAGCTCACTTTTCTTAGGTCAAAAGTTTTTAGTCAGTTCGTTTGCCATGTCCCAGCCCCTGCAACAGAGCTGAGGACAGCCTGAGAATGCGCTCATCTTCTCGCCTCGTATATCCCAAACTCATCCTTCCCTTTCGCCCCTGTCCTGGTTTCAGTCAGGATAGAGTTAACTTCATCTGTAGCAGCTGATGGGATGCTGTGTTTGGGAGTTACAATGAAAGCAGTGCTGAGAACACCCTGATGTTCTTAGTTGCAGTCAGACAGTCAAGGACTTTCTCAGCTTCTTCCTATTTCTCTATTCAGGAGAAAGGAGGGGCGAAGCCAGGACAGGTGACCCAGATGGGCCAAAGAGAGTATTCCATGCCAATGACGTCCTGCCCAGGAGAACGGGGGCTGAGGGGAGGAAGAAGAGGGGCGGTGGCGGGACGCGTGCTGCTTGGGGGGACGGTCGGGTTGCGGGACAGCTCTGGGTGGTACGGCCTGAGTTGTGTGGGTCGGGGAGAAACTGCATTGGGGATCAAGAGTTTCATCTTCTTTTGCTCTAAAGTCCTGTTAGCATTGGTATATTTGATCTTTCTGTTCTCTTAGTAAACTCTCCTTATCCCAACCCACAGGCCTCTTAGTTTCTTGGTTTTGGAGTTATTTGCCCCTTCCTTTTCCCTTCCCTTGTTTCCCCCTTTTTCCCTCTTCCCCTGCTCTTTTACTTTAAGGAGCAGGCAGCTGTGTGGATCTCAGCCCACAGCCGGGGGGAAACCATGACAGCCCCGCTCCTGCTGTCTCTGGTCCTGTGGCTGTATGAGCTGCCGGGCAGTGAGGGATGCTGTCCGTTGCTGATGCAAAGCATTAGCGATGCTGAAGATTTTTCAGAAGTTAGGAGAAGTCAGAATTCATGATTAGCTGTCACCAGATGGCTCGAAGGTGAGAGCGGTGGTGTCTTAAGGGAAGGAAGCAGTTCTAGGAAGGCATGATTTAGGTCAGGCTTGTGGTCAGTGACCTCTTGGCAGCAGTGGCAGAGTTTAGCTGCCCTTTCTGCTTTCTGAGATCACTTTAGAAAAAAAAAAAAAAAAAAATAATAAAATATGGCCTGCCTTCGAGCATTTGAATTCAGAAGGTGCAGGAGCAGAACTCTTGTGTTCAGCTTCTGCAGTGACATTGAACTGGATGGGAATTGCTTTGGAGGGTTTAATTTGTTATGGTATATATACGTGTTCGTTCCCATTATCTTGTGTATATTTCAATTAAGCCTGAACGCAGAAGAAGAAGGAAAGCAGTGAGCTGCTGCTGCCCAAGGGTTGGGTGTGAAGCTTTTAACTGGGGAAATGTCATCTCCAAGTTGAAATTGTTCTTAATTCAGTGTTACAGAAACTGTGGAGCTGCAGAAAAAATTGCCGAATGATGATTTTAACGGTCGTGTTTGAGGAGCAAAGAGCCCTGTGTGTCGCTAGTTAGCGGTAGAGCCCGCTCTGTGGGTTTCCAGAGAACTGAGGTGGGATGTGAGTTGAGCTTAGAGTCTGGCAGTTTGGGAAGTGTTTGCTTCCCCTCAGTGCCTGCTCTGGTTTCCTTGCCTTCCATTAAATCCTTTTCTGAGGTTTTTCCAGAGCACCTTGCCTTGGATGCACTGGCGTGCCTGGGATGCTGCTGATCATGGACAGTTTCAGCTCATCAGGCTCCACTGGGCGAGGCTGCTGCCCAGTGTACCTGGAAGTTGTATTTTTCTCATTTAGCTTCATTTTTGGGCTTCCTCAGCAGATGGCATTTTTATCATGTTTTTGGAAAGTCCATATGGCCTACAAGAGAGAGTATCTCTGTAATCGTAACACGTGGCCACCTGTTCTGGTTGTAATGAGCACGGTGAGCATTCCTCTTCATACAGCTACTTAAAAATAGCTGTTTCAATTGCTAAAATTAAAAAAAAAAAAAAAAACCACCAACACTTTGGCTGCTGAAATAATCAATTAATAATTAAGTGGCTAATTTTAGAACCCACTGGCCTTGCCCGTTCCCTCGGACTCGTTGCGATCGGAGCAGACAGTGATTGATTGCCCTGCCGACGCTGGGAGGCACACGTGGTGCTGTGGCCAGATGCCGGTGAGGCTTCGAGCTGTTTGTGGCTGTTTGTGGCAATGTTTAGAAAGTGAACACAACTCCATGTTCTGCAAATGAACTTGTCTTTCCTGCTCCGGCGCTTTCCTCTCCGAGTTGCTCTGGCTGCTTGCTCACAGCCATCCGCCGGTACCCCTTTTCCTGACACCCTCCCAGGGATAAAACCTGGTCCTCAAAAGGTACCCAGCTGGAGAGGAGGTTGAAACTCTGAGTGAAAATAGGCTTGAAAGGCTTCTCCACTAACCAGCTCCTAATAGAACACCCTGCTAGAATCCTTCATTAAAATACCAACTGCTAGTTAACTGTTTCCTAGCTCCCTACTACCAGCCAGATGAGAGGCTGGGGGATTTTTTTTTTTGGCTCAGGCTTTGGGGGAGGTGGAAGGGACTCAGATGCCCAAATCTTTTTATAGGACTGTTAACTTAATCCGACATCCTTTTGAGAATGAACTCCTTTATTGAATAAGCCTGTCACAAGGTCATGTTTTAAAGGTAATTAAAACGCCCCAGTGGTAGCAGTGCTCTGGGATGTAGTGTGGACTGTTGGGAGAGTTAATGTTTTGGAGGTAGAAGAAACAGGAGCGTGGGGGCAGGGCACTTCCCAGCTTTCAGTGCCTGCAGTAATGGGTTCGATAGCTGCTGGGCTTTGACACAATGGGGTAACCCAACAGTTGGATGTAAGTGGTGGAGAAAATCTTGTGTGACTGCTTGGAGCATCTGCCTTTACGTGGCAGGGAGGGAGAGAAAGCCAGAAACCTTTTACCGGAGAAATTTCTGATCCGGTCATAGGCAGAGAGCAAGGTGCTGGAAGCAGAGAGGAAGGCAACTTACCTGCTGGCCTCAATTTACCAAATGGGTTTCTGGTGCAGCCCCACTGTCCCACCATACCTGCCAGTTAGCCCATTAATACAGGGGAGAAGTTGCCCTTGCTGGTCTGATGGTGGTTGCTGTAGCCCGATCGATGTAAATCCAGTTATCTCTCAAACCACATGGCATTTCGAGACAGCTGGGTGGTGTTCGTACGACTGAGAGCCCTGCTCTGAAACACTGTGCAAACACAAAAATAACTGGAGCTATTGGCATTTAAATACATTTCTCTCTAATCTGTGTGGTGAACTTCCATCGGCGGTGGGTTATTTCAGTGGGAGGAGGGTCAGAGCTGTTTTCAGCTGACGGCTGGGTATCACAAGCTGCTCTGGCTCCGTTTCCTTGCATGCGTGTGGCCCTTCTTTCCCACTGTTTCCAGAATCGGAAGGGATAATTGAATGAAGCTCAACATTAAAAGCTGAAAATGAGGAAGGGAGAAGCTTATTAACCTTGTTGTGCTGGAAAGAGCGCTGGAGGTGTTTGGGGCTTAGGTCTCATGGGGAGTTTCTAGTTGTAGTCTTGTGTTTTCTTGGGGATTGATATTTAGTTGTGCAGAAAATAAAATGTATCTGCTAATTCTCTTGTGGTCCCTTTTATGTGGTTGTGGCACTGCAGCACATCTGTGAATTAAATCTTAAAAAGAACTGAAATTTAGTCTGTTCTCTTGTTAACAGAAGCACTAATTCTCATTTGATTGGTAATAGTGCCAAAGGAGAGGAGCAAAAACTGAAGGTGTGGCGGTTACCTGTTCAGAATAAGCGTGAGAAACTTCATCCCTATTTTCCACAATCCAGTTTAAGTAGGAGACAAACTGAAGTTTTAGTTTCAAGTTCTCCAAGAGTCTTCCAAGAGGGGGACAGCTTGAAGAAGGGAGTTAACGATGGCAGTTGGAGTGGCAGGGGACTGAAAGGCAGGCAGGAACGGGTAGACTCCTTGCTGCTGGCTTGCACGTGGGCCAAGTGGAGTTCACAGGGGAACAAGTATATGTGCACATGTGTGGATGCACATTTTTCTCCCCTGCTGACTTTGAAGCGCTGCTTGGACCCCTTCAGACTGAATTTTGGGGACATTTTGAGAAGCCTGCTTAACCATTCCTTTGCTCTCATACAGACTGTTTATCCTAGACGAGGCTTTAAAGTGAGATGTGGAAGCTGTAGGCAGGACTTCCATTGCGAGCTGACAATGAGACATTCCATGATTAAATCTTGCCCCTCTTTCCTCTCCAGATCACTGTGTTCACTACTACGATCTTCGCAACACTAAGCAGCCAATCATGGTGTTCAAAGGGCATCGCAAGGCAGTCTCCTACGCAAAATTTGTGAGCGGAGAAGAAATTGTCTCTGCGTAAGTATCGCCTTTTGAGTAAGCTGAAAAACTTTGTAGCCCTGGCTTTCCGGCGTTCGTCGGGGCCGCTGTGCAGGTTCATCCACGTGGGTGGGTGTGCTTGCTAGCTGCTGTGCTTTTGGGAAGCAGATTGTTGCTTCTCCTTCTAAGACAAAAATAGAAATTAATTCCCAGTGTCGCTTGGCTCCGCTCTGTCTTGTGGAGCTGAAACACTAAAGAGGAATACAAACGTGACTAGATGCAGCTCCCGACCACGAGCCCTGGTTTTTGGGAAGTGGTGAGTGAACTCTGCTTGTACAAAGCTCCGTGGGTGCTGAGGATGCTCCTGCCCAAAGCGCTGCTGCACCAAAGGCTGCTGACAGAGCCCTGAGGATGATGATTGGCAGTAAAACATAGCTGATGGACTTGAGAAGTGACTGTTTGAAGAGAAGGCTTAGCTGCAGCCTGAAAGCAACATGAGCAGGACTGTGGGCATCTGCTCTGCAAAGTCCGTTTTTAGGATTATACGTGGGTTGGGAGGCTAGAAGTTGTGTTTGTGGTCCCAGCAGCATGCAGCTTTCAGACAGGGTAGGCGTTCCAGTCTGCCATGGAGACTAGGAAAAGAAAGGACTTGTGGACGCTGAAGGAAAACATTGAGCAGGTTCTGTTCAGTTAGAGATGTCTCTGCCCCCGAGCCAGATGTGTCTGCCTTGGATCCTGGTAGGTTTTCAGTTGTGTGGGAACGTGCGTGTCCCTCCGATCATACTGTGGAAGGTTTGAATGACTGACTACAAACCTCAATAGACCAGAAGCGAGCCCTTCTTACGCAGTGGGGAAGACACCAGCGACCTTTGTGGGTGAGGGGGTTGTGCTGCAGGGAACTCTTTGAGCTCAACATGCTCCTGTCTAAGTCCAAGGACAGTTAGATGGATCGCGGGGAAGATCTAGTTCCAGAAAGTCTCTTTCCTGCCACAGACCAAGCTGATGATTTTCCAGCTTGGCTCTGTCCCACATGCACACATGGTTTGCTCCAGAAGCTCAGAGCCAAACCTGTGAGTTTTTAAAGTGCGTATTAAGGCTGCTAGTGAGTTACTCTGAGATGAGCTGTGTGATAGAAGATTCCCCAGTGGCTCCTGGTACTGTTTCTATTTAATCATCTTCTCTCTTCTTATTCCTGTTAATATTATAACTCCGTAAGGGTGCGAATTTATACCTAGAACGCAGATAAAATTAAATTTAATGCTTTGAACTGCATCTGGGTAAGCAGAAAGTGTTTAATAAAAGCAGGAGGAGGAGGAGGCTGGGAATATTTTTTTTCAGCCACGATTTATTGAAGCATCATACATGAAATGTTTCAGGACAGAAAGGACCTGTCCTCCTTGGGCTGACCACCTGAGAAGGCTTATCCCACAGTCCTGAGGGGAATGTTGATAGAGCTGTCAGACTCGGACAGGTAACGACGGGCTGAGGGGACTATCTGGAAGGATTGCCTGGTTTGGTTTCTTTTTTTCTCTGCACCAACAGAAAGAAATGTCAGAACAGATTATTTTCCTTGTCTGTCTTTTTGCAAATTGAGGAGACGGTGGAAGTGATTCCCAAAAAATCAAGCACTGATTTCTCTTAAGAAAAAAAATGATATGTATATTCAGATTCACCAGATCTCTGGCTAAAGCTGTTTTATGGATTGCATTGATTTACTTCGTCTTGTAGAGTTAGATTTTGACCTCAAGGGTGTTCAGAACTGCCTGGTATTTAGCACAACACATTGATTGCAGTGCTGATTTATGGAGAGACAGATTTGACAGAACAGCACATCCATGATGGTTTTTTTGGAGAGGGTATGAAACTAGAAAAGCAGTGTAACTCCAGTGGGATTGATGGCCTTCCCCTCTCCTTGCTGTCCAGTGACAGATAACTCTCTTTTATGTCACACTTGTCCTAAGCGATGCAACCATGGCTAGAGCTCAGCAGGAATCAGTGAATCACAGAATAGTTGAGGCTGAAAAAGACCTCCAAGGTCATCTGGTCCAACTGCCCCCCTACCGCCTCTATTACTCACTAACTAAACCATGTACCTCATCCAACCTTTCCTTGACTGTCCTGAGGGACGGTGACTCCACGACCTCACTGGGCAGCCACGGACCCGAGGGATGGTGACTCCACCACCTCCCTGGGCAACCCATTCCAATGCCCAACCGCTCTTTCTGAGAGGAAATTTTGCCTCATTTCTAACCTGACCCTCCCCTGGCACAACTGGCAGCCATTCCCTCTTGTCCTGTCGCTGGTTATCTGCGAGAAGAGGCTGACCATAAAAGCATACCATTAATAATAGACTTTTAAGTGGTTTTATTTTGATGAAGATGTCTCGAATATATGCTGCTAAAATACAGAGGTTAAGTGCCTGTGTGATGCCTGTCTTGATGGGTTAGCTAATACCAGAAGCTGTCAGAAGAACCTGACAGCTCATAGGCCAGAGATTAATCCTCTGCTGCTTTACCCTGCCTTTGGAAAAGTTTAGTTTCCAGGCAACTCTAAAGCTTTTAAAAGCAGTGTTTTTAAAATACGATTGCCCCAGTGGCACAGAAGACACCTCCCTCAATTCAGGGGCTGAAAAAGCAGTCGTGTGTTACCAGCTTCCCCCTTTGTGTGAGCTGTGCTGCTGCTGTGATGGTAAAGCCAGGAGGAGGGAGGGGAGAGCAAACAGGATGTGGCACAAGCTGAATGCTCTGTTCCAGACCTGGGATGAGGGATGCACTCCTGCTCAAGTCACAGTATTACAGATAAAGTTCATACCTTTCGTTCCAATCTGACCTCGTGCTATTATTACAAATGACAAACAAATCTTGCAGCAGCTCCCTTATCGCTCCTTTGTCATTCCAGCTGTCATTGAGGACCAAGATAAGGGCTCTGCAGTGTAGCACAGGGTGCATCTCTCCTCTTTTGCGCTATATTTTTAGGTAAATGTGACATTGGTGCGGGACCGATGTCTTACGTCGCTGGTAATATTTGATGGATGTTGGGAGGTTTTTATTTGGGGTTGGGTTTTTTCCACTTCAACTCTAAATATTCAGAAAGCAGCAAGGTTGGGTGTCACAACCTGCATGAGGGATGTTTCCTGCCTCCACTCCCTCCCACCCGGGAGGCTGGCAGGTTCTCCTCCTGGTTTCTCTTGGATTTAAGATCAGATTGAGCCCTGCCAGGCAGAGCAGACTACCTCTGCTTCCTCTTTTTTTTCTTTTTCTTCTCCTGCCAAAGGGAAAGTGTTTGCTCACAGTAAATAGAAAAACATTTTGAAGGCAGGTATGTTTGCACGTGGGGGAACAATGGAAAACATCAATTTTGATTTAATCCCAACGGAGTTTGTGTATTTTAATGGTACTATTTAGCTTTGCTGCCAAGGTGAGGAAAAAGTGGAAGCTTTGAGATCTGTATCCATACAGTCTCAATTACACACGAGGAAAACACATCAATTAAATGCTAATAGTAACACTGAGCCTCCGTAGGTTTTTGCATGCTGCTGCTTGGTGTTGGGCAGGAGGAGGAGAACACGCTTCCTGGGTGGTTGGAGAGGGAGGAGACTGCTTCCTATGTCGTGGATCTTTGAGGATCTGGAGGCAGCAGTGGTGGCCCAAAGGCCCTCCAAAGTGGGGGACTCTGCGATTGATAAGAGGAGTAATACTTTGGGGGAGTGTTTTTTGGTTTTATTTGAACACGTAGCATGTTTCAATAGGCTTCTAAAATAACACGGTACCTTTCCAAGCTCAAGCTGAGTTGCAGATGATACCAAGTGGGATAAATCTGGAGCGCACTGAAACTCCCTATGTCGACCTTGCAAGTAGGATGCTTGCTAGGTTGCAAGCAAAGGGTACCAGCCATACAGCAGCAGGGTAACTTTAGGTATCGTTTTCAGGTCAACAGACAGTCAGCTGAAGCTGTGGAATGTAGGGAAGCCTCACTGCTTGCGGTCCTTCAAGGGTCACATCAACGAGAAGAATTTCGTAGGGCTTGCATCCAATGGAGACTACATTGCCTGTGGTAAGTAGGGCAGCCACCGTGGCAGATGCTGATAGGACTGCTCAGAGCTGGTGCCTCTTCAGTTACAAAGCACACACCGGCAGTTGTGCTGTGTAGTTGCATAGGCTTTTTAATAGAGGATTATTCTGAACTTCTGCACTCCTTCCCTTCCCAGGGAATGCTGTAAGGAGCCCTGATCTCGGGGGATTCTGTACTTGGTTTTCTCCCATCTCGGATGATTTCTTCATATATGACAATTCAGGCTTGCTGTTGCCAAAAGTTAACTGATAACTTAGCCACTGCTGATAAAACTGTCTTTCAAGTTGTTCAGCTGACACATCCTCATGTATCTTCCAAAGGAAGGGCAATGGCCTGGGCCACACGAGTGGTCCTGGATGTGTGTCACTTGGCATGGGGGTGTGCATAGTGAAGCACTGAGGCTCTCATTGTGGGCAGCTCCCTAGAAGACCAAATCATCGCGAAACAGTTACCCCTTTGGCAGTTTCTGTCTCTTCACTGCTTAAGTTGGACCCACAGGTCTTGGTGGGAAAACAGTGACAGGCTGATTGCTGTGGGATGAGCAGGAGAGCTGCGCCAGCACCAAAGGGAGGACATTAGCTTGTGTGGAGTCTGATCTCTGTACAGCTTGCAAGGCAGAAATCGGGATGGATTTCTAAATAAAGCCTGCATGCTGTCTAGTCTCTCTTACTTAAACCTCCACAGACCAAACTGTCATACTCGATTACAGCAAGCAAAGCTGTGACAGTGCTACCTGCCTTGGAGCTGTAACGCTGCTCAGGCTGGGTGTAGCAGTGTTTTGTAGGGTAATGTGGGTGCTCTGCCCTCAGGGACTTATGGGGGACACTTGGGAACCTGTATGTTTTGCGAGTCCGCTGCATACTGCAGTTGTCTTGTAATAAAACCTGGTCCTGTTATTAAGCATTGTGAAAGTTTGCTGTGGAGCATTTCCAGTTGCCAAGGCACCGTGAGCGTGACAGTAACTACGAGGAGGAAACGTCTGGTCTTGTCTTAAACAATGAAAGAGCGAAGAAACCTTATTTCTGTGTCTACTACCTGAACCTGATCTCGTATGTTTGGGTTTTTTTGATTTCTAGGAAGTGAAAATAATTCCCTTTACCTGTACTACAAGGGCCTCTCAAAGACACTGCTGACATTCAAGTTTGATACGGTCAAAAGTGTCCTGGACAAGGACCGGAAAGAAGATGACACAAACGAGTTTGTGAGTGCTGTGTGCTGGAGGGCACTACCAGATGGGGTAAGCTTTCTGTTCAGACGCTCAGGCGGGTGTGAAAGGAGTGCCTCCTGCTTTCTTGCAAAACAGTGTTGCCAAGGGTTTGGCCGCACTTGATATTTTCCTGTTCATGAGTCCCGCAGGTTGGTGTGGGAACGTGAAGATCTGCAGGATAACTGAAAGGCTGGAGGAGAAGGGAGTGCTGTGCTCTTCTTGCTTCCACCTGGCTGTTGTATTTCTGGCACTTCATGGGTTTTTGTGGGTGCAGTAGTGGGGTTTTTCACAGAATCACAGAATCGTAGGGGTTGGAAGGGAGCTCCAGAGATCATCGAGTCCAACCCCCTGTCAAAGCAGGTTCCCTAGGACAGGTCGCACAGGGAGACATCCAGACAGGGCTTGAATATCTCCAGAGAAGGAGACTCCACACACCCCTGGGCAGCCTGTCCTAAAGCTCTGTCACCCTCACCGGGAAGAAGTTCTTCCGCATATTGGTGCGGATCTTCCCAGGCTCTAACTTGAGGCCATTGCCCCACACTCACTCAGAAGAGGCTGGCCATGTCCCCCTGTGTCCCACCCTTCAGCTATTGATAAACACTGATCAGATCCCCTCTCAGGCTTCTTTTCTCCAGGCTGAACAGCCCCAGCTGACTCAGCCTTTCCTCATAGGGGAGACGCTCCAGGCCTTTAATCATCTTTGTAGCCTTCTGTTGGACTCTCTCCAGGAGATCCCTGTCTTTTTTGTACTGGAGAGCCCAGAACTGGACACAATACTCCAGGTGGGGCCTGAGCAGAGGGGCAGGATCACCTCCCTTGACCTGCTGGCCACGCTCCTTTTAATGCACCCCATTGTTGCTTCAATGAAGGCACTTGCAGGTACTCTGTATGGGCTGGCTCCCTGAAATGTAATACAGCCCCATGTTTAGGTGAGTAGGTAATGTAAAGAAGGCGAGCCCAGGCTGCAGTTACCTCAACGGCTGTGCCAGTGACACTGAATTCATACGCGTAGTGTGTGTACTAATGCTGCAGGCAGACCTGACACAGCTTTGGTGAGAGCGGCCTTTCAGTGCAGCGCTGCTCTGGGAACAAAATGCTTCTTTCAAATTCAGAGTGCTCTTGAAAACCTTGCATAAAACCCCCAAAACTGAAGCAAGTAACTCCCTTGTGTGTATGAGGGTTTGCGGATCAAATACTTAATTGGGCTTGTTGGGTGTGGGTGGAGAGGAGCTCATCCTAAGTAGGCTTCCAAGCAGCTGATAGTGGAAAGGTGCCTAATTAATGTCCTGAGATGTTGTGTTCACAAAGCTAGCATTTTAGAAGGGTGACATGGGCCAATTGCTTCTTTCTGAAGAAACTGCCCCCACAACAGTGATTGTTGTCACTGGCATAAACTCACTTTGTATAGACCCTTCTGGATCAAAACAAATACAAACCCCAGTGTCTGAAACTGCACCTTAGAGTTAAAAGGTAGTTTGAACGGTGGGCATGAGACTTGGTGATGTCGGGTCACTATCATCTTTCTGGCTGGGGATTTAGGAGGATTTGATATATGCAGATGTGGTGCCTCAGATGAAGAGTGGCTGTGGGAAGTTGTGTAATTCTGTCGTGTAATTTCTGCCGAATAGCAAAACCTGAGGTGTGGCAACCGGTGTGCCCAGAAAGGCCTTTCCCAGAGGTGGGTTGGGTTGTCCTGCCCACTGACCTCCCTGCAGCTTCTCTACAGACAACAGCGAAGAAGTCTCATTCCAGTGGTGCTTCTGTTGCTGTCTGATTCTTATCAGTCTTTTCCCTGATTGATGTGCTTAAGTGACTGAGAAGCTTCAGAGCAGTTACCAGAGCTATTGAGCAACTCTCCATAACAGGTATGAAAACACCGTGCAAAAATGCAGCAGTTAAATCAGGCCCATCCATGTCGCGCCAAATAACGTTCAGGCTTCAGTCCATTAAGCACTGTTCAGTGTCTGTCACTATTCCAACCGGTTTCTTTTCCATCTGTCCTCTGCTTTTCCCTGGGCTTCTAAATTAGCCTGTTTCTCCCGTGGCAGCCACAGTACCTGGCTCTCTTTTGTAAAGAAAACAGCTGAAAAAAAGCTTCCCGGTGGTCTGCAAGCCACTGGCTGAGTGTCCTGATCCTGTATTTTACCTCCGCCTGTGATGCATGCCATTCTGCTCTACACACCAAGCTGAGAGGCCTTAATGCTTCCTTGCACCGTATCTCAAGCCCCTCGAGATGAGCAGTACTCTTCACTGCTGCAGCCGCACATTTCTCTTCCCTCTTGTACTGGCGCAGCGGTCCTCTGACCTAATTGAGACTTTGCACATGTACTTAGGAAATTAAATTACTGCACAGCCAAAGGTCACTTATATCCACAAAGTCTCAGTCGAGCGATGAAACTCTTTTATTCTTAGTTTTGATAATGTTCTGTAAATTTGGCAGAAGATGTATTTGTTTTTTTTCAATTAGGCTTCATATATACAGGCATCCCTAAAAGTTGACATGTTTTTTAATGATGCTCTGATGAGCTAGAGAAGGCCTTTGCCTTGCAGTGCTGTCACCTGGAGTTGGGGAACGCACAGCCTATTTCTGACTTAATTGCTGACTTTGATCCCAGGTGAGTCACTCTGCCTTTAATTTCCTAACTATAAGAGTTACCACACCTAACTCTCACCACTGGCAGCGATCCTTCCTGCTCTGCCGAAGGGTTCCTACATCCAAGCAACAGCAGCACAGAGACCAGCATGGGCTGGGAAACCTGCCCTGAAGCCGCAGGGAAGCGCAGCAAGGAAACTTCATGCTCCTCTCTGTGCCTTGCTGGGCTGGTTCAAAGCTGTCCGTGTCATGGTCACTGGGCAGTAGCTCCAGTTCGCTATCTGGAGTGTTTCCAAGGTGGGGCATGTGCCAGCCTTTGCCCAGGACTCCCTGGGAGAGTAGGCTTTCCCTAGTTTCCCTATGGTTTTACTCTCAAAGATTGTTCTTTAATTAACCTTTGGAGACGAGAGGAGTTAAGTTTTGGATCTGTCAGCTATCTCACGAGACAGGAGTACGTGTACTCCTTCACTTCATGCACTTGAGCACAAAATCTCAGAGCCTAATTAAAACTTAACTAAAACTTTCAGATGAAATGTCATTGATTCTTAAATCTATTTTTGTGTAATTCAAGCTTTTACTTCCTCCTGAGCCAAAGTCTAGCTGTGCCAGAACCCAACTTTATTTTTACCCACCCCCACCTTTCCTTGGTGTGGATTTTCCTTTGCTTAGGAAGATGCAGGAACCTTTTCATTAGAGCTGTCACCTTTCCAACTGCAGAGGTCCAACTGGTGCCTTTTCCCAACCTCTGTCAAAGCTATAATGAGAGAGAGAAATCGTTCTCTCTAAGAGCTTATTAGCATTTTTGCATCGGGCTTTTGCTCCCTTTTCAACTCCTAGGTGCTGCTGTTTTTGGTGCTGTTTTGGACAAGGGTGTAAATTGGCTGTTTAATATAATTTAAATAGTTCTTATTGATAGTTTGTGGGAGAAAAGCATTTCTTGCTTGTCATGTTACTCTTAAAAATTGATCAATATTTAAAAGTAGAGAAAGCTTCAGGACACTTTTGACCTGAGTGAACTGACAAACATGGATGAATTAGACATGGAGGTGCATTTCAGAGCCTTCCTTGAACCAATTCTCTTTATTTACCAAGGCAAAGTTTTTATTATATACCTGTTGCTGTCCTTTGTTTCTGGGACCGTGGCAAGATTTAGTGAGATTGATGAATCTGGACTTGAGATTGGAAAATAGATTCATCTTTTTCTTTAACACGTACACACATGACGCTCTTGCATACAGGGATGCTCCTCCATGGAAAAAGGAAATTGTAGGAGCGATAGTGGCTCGTTGCAGTGAGGTGGGTGATGATGTTGTATCTGCCTTTGGAGGGTCACTCCAGAGTTGTCTAGCTATGTGGCTAGTAGGTGGAAGAGGTTGGTTTGTACTTTGTTGTCCCTTATTTGTCCTACATGATGTTTTCCCCGTCCCCAAAGGAGACACCTTTTGTTTGGACCTGCTTTGCCATACTGCAGAGTTCGAGACATGCCTCATACATCTGTGTTAAATAATGGCATCTCAAGTAGCCCCTTTCCCAGTCATGGTTAGCGTTTCTCGGAAAGAAGCTGTCAAAAAAAGAGAAACCAAGGCTGAACTGGGGCTCCCAGAACAGCGAAAAGGTATTGCTGCTGAACATAGAAGCAATTTGATTATGTAGATTAAGCATGGCTCAATCTATCATAATCACTGAAAAGAAGCCATTTAATTTTGTACCTGTTTGCGTGAGTATTCATTACTGCCGATAAGCAGGTTAGCCCATTTCTCAAGCAGAAATGTTGGGGCTTTGATACCAGTAAGGAGGTGCAGATAAGAGCAGGGAAAAGCCATGCAAATTAGCTTAGGTAAAGCTTTCTGGACACGTTGGTTTGTTTTTTTTTCTTCTTTGAGGGGTAAAGAAGGGAAATCCATTGAGAACAGCGGTGCAGACCTGAGCCAAGTCATCTTGCTGCAGTGAGCGGGTGGCTGGTGGCACATGCTGGATGGATGCTGAGGTGTCCTGGTGCTTGGGAAGAAGGCTCTCAGGGCAGTGAAAGCATCTCTGGAGAGCAGAAACCCATGGATGTGTTTTCTCATCTCATTGTCACCCTTCAAAAGTCATTTTAGTTTAGGGGAGTCTCCAAACTCCCAAGTTTGGAGTGAGAGAAGTAAGAGAAGCAGGCTCTGGGGCTCCAGGCTTCAGGTTACCTTTAGGCACTGCCATATGGAAGTATCTTCATAATTAGTCTCGTTTGTCTAACTTCTCTCTGTTAATCAAAGAGGGTGGAAGTGCTCCCTTCAAATAGGTTTTTGGTGCATCTCTTCAGAAAGCAAGCTTTTCTTCCATTTAATTTTTCTTCTCCTCTGAACATCCAGCTTTGTTTCTTAATGATGTCTGGCTTGAATTCTTTAAATAGAAACCTATAATTGTACCGCAATAAGCCGGTCATTTAATAGGGCTGTAATCTTGTTCACTGATGAAAAGTAGCCATCCTTTGTTTCCCAGTAGCCTAATAAATGGTACACAACATACACAAGAGCTAGTCAGGGACTCTGATAATTTACATTGAGCAAATTGGCTCCCTTCACTGGAATTAATTTAGCCAATACAAATTATTTTGGGAAGTGATTCATTGCAGTTTTAAAGCGCTAATTAATTTGGATGACTTACGAACATTAAAAATGAAGTCTCCTTTGTCATTCCCAAATAACCAAATGCTTATTTGGTGTTGTTCTTAAGTAACTTGTATCAACTGTGATCATGTCTCTTGTACCTGGAAATAAGAATTCAGTGGGATTTGGGGTTTTTTTTTTTTTGGGGGGGAGAGGGGAGAGAGTGTGAGGCTTCGTTTTTATTTTTATTTTGTTCTGCTTTGTTGCTGTAATTTTAAAAGCTCAAAATTGGTGAGAATTTTTGACTATCAGCTTCAACCCAGTGCTTTATTTTTCCAGCATCCTCAACTAGTTGTTCCAGTGTCAGTTAAGATACGCTTAGGCTGTAACCTGATAAAAAAGCTTCCCAGATAAATGCCTGCCTGGAGTGATCAGAGTCGAGCTGTCCCTTGCCTGCCATCAACACCAGCTGCTGGCACAGGTAGCAGTGCAAGTTGCTCCTGCAGTGTTTTCAGGGAGAGACCCTGCTGCTTTCTGACTCATCCTTTTTTTCCTGGAGCAGGGCTGGCCCCCAGCATCCATGAGCAGCATCTTCCCAAGGCAGTATTCTTGCTGGCTATTCTCCAGTACTGTACCACACTCCTGCTTCACGCTGGAACCGCGGGCTGCCTTGGTCTTCATCGTGTCTGTCTTGCTGTTGAAATGTACAGCAGTTGTCCTGGTTTCAGTCAGGATAGAGTTAACTTCATCTGTAGCAGCTGATGGGATGCTGTGTTTGGGAGTTAAAATGAAAGCAGTGCTGAGAACACCCTGATGTTCTTAGTTGCAGTCAGACAGTCAAGGACTTTCTCAGCTTCTTCGTATTTCTCTCTTCATGAGAAAGGAGGGGCGAAGCCAGGACAGGTGACCCAGATGGGCCAAAGAGAGTATTCCATGCCAATGACGTCCTGCCCAGGATAACGGGGGGCTGAGGGGAGGAAGAAGAGGGGCGGTGGCGGGACGCGTGCTGCTTGGGGGGACGGTCGGGTTGCGGGACAGCTCTGGGTGGTCTGGCCTGAGTTGTGTGGGTCGGGGAGAAACTGCATTGGGGATCAAGAGTTTCATCTTCTGTTGCTCTAAAGTCCTGTTAGCATTGGTATATTTTATTTTTCTGTTATCTCAGTAAACTCTCCTTATCCCAACCCACGGGCCTCTTAGTTTCTTGGTTTTGGAGTTATTTGCCCCTTCCTTTTCCCTTCCCTTGTTTCCCCCTTTTTCCCTCTTCCCCTGCTCTTTTACTTTAAGGAGCAGGCAGCTGCGTGGATCTCGGCCCACAGCTGGGGGAAACCACGACAGCAGTTTACAAGAGGCTGAGAACAATCAGATTTTAAGAAAAGCAAGGAGATATGACTTTGATCACGTTTATTCTATGGTTTGGGGTTGTTTTTTTTTTTTCTTCCTCCTGAAAATCTTCAAAGATTTTCCTGCGGAAGCTGTCTGAGCCTTGTAGCATGCTGGCTCTGCAGCTCACAGCTGTTGGTGTGCCAGCTTCCCACTCCTCTCGACATGCCATCTGCTCTCTGGCCATTGGCAGTGCTTTAAACAAGAAGTTTTCTTTAATTTTTTTATAACTTTGCTGCTTCATGCTTTCCTCAGGTAGTAAGTATCTTTTTATTTCTCTTCCATCCCGCCTTTTTCATGTCTGTTCTTCCCTTTGTTGAAAAATCTCAAATCTTCATTAAAAACACGTGGTACCTGGGATATCAAAACATACACCATACATACTTGATTTATTTCACCCTGCATGGTGAAATAAATCAAGTATGTATGGTGTATGTTTTGATACTGACTTATGTATACCAACACATCATCTCTGCTGCTTGAAAAATCTTTCCATATGCAAAATAATCTCTACCTTGCAGATAAAAGATGTCATGAGTTTGATTTGTTGCTTATTGTGCCAAACATGCTCCTATACTTCCATCCCTGTATCTTTTCAGGTGCTCTTTTTAGACTCAATTTTTTCTTTTTTTTTTTTTTTCCCCCATGGATAAGGCAAATTTATTAAATACTTGGGTGACCAAAAAAATCTTTTCCTCCTCGTCACATCCCTCGGAGTCCAACAGCAGAGAACTTTGGGGGAGGAATCATACAGTCCGTGCATTAACAGTCCGTGCATTGTATTGAACCTTGGTGTGTTGACAGTTTGGTCCCTGTGAAAGACCATCTTGATAATGTGATTATGCAAATGACAGGCTTTAGGAGAAAGTGTTTAATTTGGAGTCTTCTGCAGAAGAAGAAAAATACCAGGAAATGTGTTCTCAGAGTTGCCTCTCCCCAGTTGCAGGATGCTGTCTAAGATTCTTCCTGGTGAGGGGGTGAAGGGAGTCAGGCGCTACCCTGAGAACCCCAACCTCTGACTGCTCCCCTCCAGTGGGTTCGAGGGGCAAAAGATGTATTTCACCATAAGCCAGCGGTGCGGCCAAGAAGGCCAAGGGCATCCTGGCTTCTATCAGACACAGTGTGACCAGGAGGTCCAGGGCAGTGATCATGCCCCTGTACTCAGCATTGGTGAGGCTGCACCTCTAGTGCTGGATTCGGGTCTGGGCCCCTCACTATGAGAAGGACATCAAGGTCCTCGAGCATGTCCAGAGAAGGGCAACCAGGCTGGGGAAGGGGCTGGAGAGCAAACCTTACGAGGAGCAGCTGAGGGAGCTGGGGTTGTTTAACCTGGAGAAGAGGAGGCTGAGGGGAGATCTTATCACCACCTACAGTGACCTGACAGGAGGGTGTAGAGAGGTGGGCGATGGTCTCTTCAGCCAGGTGATTGGACAAGTGGGAATGGCACCAAACTGCGTGAGGGCAGGTTCAGATTGGATATTAGGAAAAACTTCTTTACTGAAAGGGTTATCAGGCACTGAAACAGGCTGCCCAGGGAGGGGGTTGAGTCACTGATCCTGGATGTGTTTAACAGATGGGTAGATGAGGTGCTCAGGCATATGGTTTAGCATAGGATAGAACGGTTGGACTTAAAGGTCTTTTCCAACCTTGTGATTCTGTGGTTTGTTGTGGTGTTTCCAAGGCTGGCAGTGGGAAGCCAGTAGGTACATCAGCACCTCTGTTAACTCTTCCTTTGCCAAAGACAGAAGGGCTGGCTGCACTGCCCCTGCAAACAGAGGGGAAGAGTATGTTGCTTTTGTTCAGCTCTGGAAGTTCAGGTCCCCCATGATACTGCAGAATTCTGATATCATTCTAGCTTCTATTTTAAGAATAGCTTCTCCAAGAAATGTAGGTGGCTTAGGTTTTTCTTCTTTGTTGGTTTTGAGTTTACATTTTCAAACTTGGGTTCTCTTTCCTTCTGCAAGCTGATGCTTTTTTTTCCTCCCTGAATAATCACAGGGAATTGCCAAGGGGTTGATGAGGTTTTTTTGAAGTGAAGGCAGATCAAAGTCACACGTGTTTTGTGAATGAAGGCAGCATTTACTCTTTCAGACTCTTACAGCTGATATTTGCTTACCAATGCATCTCTTCTAATGCCAAGAGAAGTAGGCAGCATGCTGTCAATAGGACCGAGGTCCTCCTTAGAGTCATCTCTTTCCTAAAGCATGTGAATGACATAGTAGTCAATGTAACTGAGTACTGTTGACATTACAGTTCCAGTAGCTGATTCCATCAGTACAGCCGTAAGGATAATGGATTGCAGTTCACTGCCAGTGGAAGTGGAGGTCCAAGCAGGCTCTCCTTGTTACCTAGGCTTTAAAAAATAAGAGCATCCCAATGCAATTGCAAATTGTATTGCTATGATACACACTCCAAACTGGGAGCGCTACAGAGTCTCTGGGCAGCTGCCATTAAGCTTGTAAATGGCTGTTTCTCTCATGTTGTGACTCTGCTGCTTTAGTAACGATTGGCTTTTTATTTGAGTACGAGGTGGGATTTTAACAGGTAAACCCAAGTCAGGAATTCTCCTGGAACCTGGACTTTGTCTTGACTCCATCCCCAGTTACAAGGTACAGGCTGGAGCACAGCACTTTGTGTCCTGTGGCCCTTCACAGAACCCAAATGCTGCAGCATCGTGGAAGCTCCCTTGTGTTAGGGTGATACTCAGGGTTGACCCTTCTATCGCACGCTGGGGTGGAGGGAGACAACAAGCAGAGTCATATGCAGAGGCAGTTGCTTTTAGAACTAAATAATTGTCCACAACAGGTCTGCTGTTGTGCCCCTTTGTCTGAACTCTGATACATATCCTGCTGGCTTCTGGAGACACTGATTAAATAATTGATTAGACTGTTGTAAGGTTTAGGGGTTGGGTTTGGTTTTGGCAGATGATGCCTCAAAACCTACTTGGCTCTGAGTTGTGAGCTCTCTCTTCCCCTGTTTGTTCTCAGTGTTGTGCCTTTGTCTCACAGGCATTTCACCCTCTGTTGCCCTAGGGATTAGCGTTGGCAGGCCTGCACTCTGTTCCCCACAGCTCTTAGCTTCTGGGTGGGAAGCTCATCCCTAGTGTTTTCTGGTGGTTTTATCATGGATTTTATGTATCGTGTCCTGGAGCAGAGCCCCCTGAAAGTAGTAAGTCATTGGAGGAGCCTGGCGTGGTTTGCAGCTACTCAGCCAGCACCTGTTGAATCAGAGTCCCAGACTGCATTAGGTGGGAAGGGAACTTTAAAGGTCATCTAGTCCAACCCCTGCAGTGAGCAGGGACATCTTCACTAGGTCAGGTCACTCAGAGCCCCATCAAGCCTGACCTTGAATGTCTCCAGGGATGGGGCCTTCACCACCTCTCTGGGCAACCTGGGCCAGTGTCTCACAACCCTCAGAGTGAAGAACTTTTTTCAAGGTCTCATCTAAACCTACTCTGCTCTAGTTTAAACCCACTGCCCCCCATCCTATTGCTCCATGCCCTTACAAACAGCCCTTCACAGCCTTCCGGTAGGTGCCTTCAGGGGCTGGAAGGGGCTATAAGGTCCCCCCAGAGCCTTCTCATCTCCAGGCTGAACCACCCCAACACTCTCAGCCTGTCTTCATAGGAGAGGTGCTCCAGCCCTCGGATCATCCTTGTGGCCTCCTCTGGACCTGCTCCAAGAGGTCCATGTCTTTCTTGCGATGAGGACTCCAGAGCTGGACGGAGCAATACAGGGGAGGTCTTGCCAGAGCAGAGGGGCAGAATCACCTCTCGATATGCTGGCCATGATTCTTGTGATGCAGCCCAGGATGCATGATCTCAGGATCCATCAGAAGCTGGTCCCCTCTGCTTCAGAACATCTCCTATGTGAGCAGCCTTCGCTTTACTTCCCTCTGTTAGGTTTGTTTGGATTTTTTTTGAAGTCCCTTCTATCTGTTGCGGTCTCTGGTTGGCAGGAAGGTGTGAGCACTCTGAGCTAATCTCTGCAAGTAGAGTGGTATTCGGTGTTTCATGAGGCAGATGAAGGGGCTCAGGTGAGATGGGAGCTGCAGGGGTAAAGCTGGATTTCTCAGTACTTAGTGCTAAAGTAGGACTCTGGTTTCAGACGCGCAAGAGCGAAGCAAGAGAGAGTGAAGTAGGTTTTGAAAAGCTATTGGCATTGGGCTAACCACCGCCTTTGAAGTCGGCTTCAATGCGGCAGCAGAATTCCCACACCGGGGGTATTTGAAACCCTCACTGCTGGTGGTCTGCTGTCGCTGCTGTTTGAAGGTGAGTTTATAACCTCGTTCTCTCTAACAAGTGGCACTGCTTTAGCTGCATTCAAAGCAACCTCACCATATTGTCTTTTCCCTCTTTTGTGTTTCCTCCATTCTTCAGCCTGCCTACCAATGGCAAATCCCACCAGGCCACCACCGTTCAGCAGTTGCAGCTTGCGAACTGCAACCTTTTGCTTTAGCGCTCCTAATTAAGCAATTGTAATGGCAGGGTTTAATGTTTTACAGAGTCTAAATGAAGTGGAAAAATACAAACTGATTCTTACTATTTTTTTGTCTTTTCAGCACAAGATTTTGATCTGATAATTTAGCCTCCAGGGGAAATGGAAGGAGAAGCATTGTTGATGTGCAGGTGGTTTTCACTGCAAAAGCTTTACTTGATGTAGGTCTCCACATTAATATACTTACCACTTGGCTTTGGGCAACTGTTCTGAAGGTTTTCACGTGCTTCCTGACCTTCTGTTAACAGTAACAAAACCCCAGAGCGCTTCGAAACCCACTAACTTGTGACCGGATCGATGCTGACTGCATGGGGATGTTAGTAAAGCAGGAATTAAGGCTTGTTAGATGCTCCTTGTAAAGAAAAAAAAAAAAAAACAAAACCAACCAAAAAACCACAACTGCTTAGACTGGTGTCCCCACAGCAAGGTGGATTTGTATCCTTTTAGCCTATTTAAATAAGACTTTGTTTCCTTTTGGTGATGTTCTAATTCTAGGTTCTTGCTAGATGAGCTCGCTACATGTATATGCAGTGAAAACGGTCCCTCCTTTGAAAGCAGTCTCATGTCTGAATTGAAACTATACCTGGATATGTAATTAGGATATGTAATTATTTCATATAGGATATGCAGAGAATTATAATAATCAGTCCTTTCTAAGGAGGAGAAAATTAGTATGGCAGGGAAGTTAGGTGTTGTCAGTTAATGAATACCTTTTAGACAGAAGCGATGCCGTTCAACCTGGGGTCGTGCAGCTGAGCGGGGTTGTGCTCACCCTTGCACCCTGCTTCAGGCAATCCTGTCTCTGATATGTTACTGTGCATCATACTGGCTTCCAAAAACCTCTTACCTGGCTGCTAAAGCTGGAGAGAAGGGAGATGTTGGGTGCAGTACTGGGTTTTCAAGTTTGACTTAAGTTAGGTTTAACGGAGTGGTATAGCAGGGGCAGCTGGGGGAGCTGGAGGATGAGGTAATGAATTGTTTCCCATTTACTTATGATAACGAGAGATAGTGGAGGGAAGATAAGCAATATTCCATATACTGCAAGGAAAGATTGGTTCAGATCCATTAAATAATAATAATAATAAAAAGGAACTCCTTCTACCTGTAATCTGCAGATAGCACGTAAATTAACTGTAGCGGGAGGAGGAGAAGAAGCTGCAGTCTTCCTCACTGCCCGCGCTGGCAGCGGCTCAGCATCACTAGCCAAGTCTTCAGGTGTAAATCAGGCATACATGGCTTTTTTTTTATTTTATTTTTTTGCCTTTCCTTCCTAGTTTCTAGGTTGATCAGTTGAGACCTCATTGCCTTTTTCTTTCAAGGCAGACCTTCTACAAAACACACTGCTCCAGCAGTGTCCAGTTTTGACCACCAAATCATGGCATGCCCAGCTGGGCTGAAGCGTATGTGCTTGGGTGAGCACTCGACTCATTTACAGTGAAGCATTCTTGATTAAAATAGGAGGTTAATAGTGCTTCTGTGTGTGTCTTGCTTCACAAATTGCATATTAGCTCTAGCACTGGAAAAGATAAATTCGGGCTAGCAGGAATATAAAAAAAAGAGAGAGTACAAGTGGGAAGTGAAATACAAATGTCCTTATTTAATACAAAAGGGTTCATCTTGCTGTTGGCTTTCTGTTTCCTTTAAGTTTGCACTTGGCTTGGCAGTGCATAAGAAGACATTTAAATTGTTGGGAAATGCATGGAACTTTGAAGTAAAACAGCAGTTAGCAGCATCTCAAACTTTTCTTCTGGTGTTACAGCAGGCAGCAGCCTGCACTGGGAACTTGGGAGTTTTCTTTGGTTCAGAACTTAAGACTATATATATATTTACCTTGTCAAAAGTAAGCGAAGATCCATGCTGTGAAAAGAATCCCCCTGCTGATGCTCACATGTTTATGTAAGAAAACTCCCGCTTTAGAGATTTCTTTTGGATAAATGTTTGGATAGATACATGGTTGCAGGCTGAAGGGATGTGATTTTGCTGCTGCTTTCCCAGCATATCATTGAATGTGAACTTGGACTGTTTTGTCCATCCTTTGCAGCCCTCCCATCATAAGGCAATCCTTGGTTTTCTCTTGGGAGCAGAGCCATCTGAACATGGCAAGTGTGGATGAGGACAGTCTCCTCCCTGTAAGCCCACCACAGTTGCTAAATCTTTAAAGTTAATGAAGTGATGAAGGCGATGCGTGCCAAGCCCCATCATTTCTGTCTCTCCTTACACAGTATGGGTTTGCCTGGACACATGCCATGTGATTTTGGTTTTTTTAGAGGTAGTTTCTTAGAATACAATTTATTTCTTCTTGGAAGCTATAGTTAGCGCAGTAGGCGATCATGAACACTTCACGAGAGCTTTTCTGCTGGTGATTGTAGCCATACCCATAACTTTCACAGAATCACTGGGTTGGAAAAGACCTTTGAGATCAAGTCCAACTGTACCTGTCCGCTACTAAACCATATCCCTGAGCACCTCATCTACTCATCTGTTAAACACATCCAGGGTCAGTGACTCAACCCCTTCCCTGGGCAGCCTGTTCCAGTGCCTGACAACCCTTTCGGTGAAGAACTTTTTCCTAACACCTGATCTGACCCTGCCCTGGTGCAACTTGAGGCCATTTCCCCTTGTCCTATCTCCTGTCACCTGGATGAAGAGACCATCGCCCACCTCTCTACACCCTCCTGTCAGGTAGTTGTAGGCAATGATAAGGTCTCCCCTCAGCCTCGTCTTCTTTTCTCCAGGCTGAACACCCCCAGCTCCCTCAGCCACTCCTCGTAAGGTTTGCTCTCTGGCCCCTTCCCCAGCCTGGTTGCCCTTCTCTTGGACCAGAGCTGACTCCTAGCCAGCCGTATCTGAGCACAATTGTGGGCTCAGCCCCCCCAAAAGCCACAGGGACCTGCCTTTAGGAAGAGTTAGTTCAGATCATCCAGCCAAGCCCCACCAGGCAGCCTGAGGGACCAGAAATCCCCAGCTGTCCCACACATGATCGCCATCCTGCAGCACCCTCTGGCTTTGTCTCCGTGTTGCCTGTTGAGGAGCAAGCCAACAGTGGCATCTCTGTAGAAAGAGAAACCGAGCTAATCGAGCAGATTAGCAAAAAAAAATAAAAATGCCAGGAGTATTTGTTTGTCTTCCCTTGCCCTCTGTCAGCAGAGCTCAGGTTTGTATTCTAATATTTGCATAGCTAGAAGGATATAAAATCAGAGGCACTTTGTCGCAACATGAGGGGTTTTGTTCCCTCTTATAATCCCAGTAGGAAAATTACATGATTTTTTTTTCTTTAGATACTTGAGTCTTTAAACTTTTTTTTGCTATTAGTATCGTTGGTGGCTTAATGGATTTCTTGATTGTTGAGCTCCTCTTTTTGATATAGCATTGTTAGTCTTTGCGTGCATTCAAAATGACAGGGAGCGTTAAAACCAGTCATTTCCATTTGAGAGATCTTAGGGATAATTTTTTTATACCCACTGTGTGAAAATAACTCGAACAGTAGGAGAATTATCTGTTGCAAGAGAGGTGATTTCACTTGTGAATTGCGTTTAAAGATAAAACCTTTCCCACTTCCTGGGATGTGGAGTTCCTATTCATTTCTCTGTTAAGATTAATCAGGAGCAAGACTTAAATCCAGAACAAATTGTCCACAACGATGTAGAATGTTACCTAGATCTCACTTCATTGAAAGCCTTTGTCAGTTTTGCCAGGCTGAGAAACCGCAAGCGTGTGCAAGCTCCTTGTGAGTGCATCACACGAAGCAGGAGGCTTTTCCCTTGTTTCTTGCCTCATTAGGAATTAAATCGCCTTTCTAGGGTTGTTTTTTTAAGGAACAGAGTTGTTAGGAGGCGTTGTATGGAATGGGTACATTTGTGTAGTGTATTAGCTGGAAATTATTTTAGCATGGGCTCGCTCCACCTGCGAGAGCCTCTGATGCCTGAAAGTTCTGCTCTTAACTGAGTCTGCTGGGCATGTGGAGCGGCCAGGATGGGAAATGAAGGACCTTCCTACGGCTTTGTTTGCTCTTTGGGAATCCAGCAAAGGACAAGCTCACGCTTCAGCTACCCCAAGCTCTTTCAGGCAGCGTGTCCAGCAGAGCCTCTACACAATCCACCGCTCCCATTTGCCGCCTGCGCACTGTCAGTGTAGTGATGCTAACAACAAAACCATGCTTTTAAGAATTAATGTAATTTTTTTGGTAACCTTCTGTTTTCCATTAGGAAGCATGTAGAGCCGTCCAGTTTTCCTGTATCTCCAGTTATGGCTTAGGACAGAGTAAGGATGTCAGCTGCTTTTTGCCCTTTCAGAGGGCCAAGGAAAGAGGTTGTGGGAGGAAATCCATCATTCAACCATGTGACCTGTGAGCTTGACAGCCCCTCCGTTCACACCAGGAGCAGGCTGTGACTGGTAATGTTTTGGAGCTCACGATACTCCCTTCACATGCACACACCACTTTGAAATGTGTTTAAAAGAAAACAAACAACAACAACAAAAAAAAGGCTGCTTGCTGTTGAACAGCCTTGCTGCAGGGATGTTGGCAGGCAGCACACCCTTGGCAAGCTGTTCCCTCAAGTTTAGGAGTGTGTTCGAGGCCAAGAGATTTAGGGACTTATTAATGGCACTGCAGCATCAGGCCCTGCTGCGAGCTGGCAGTCACCAAGTGAGTAAGAATGACACTGTCAGGGCTGTGTTTGGGGCCGTTAGGTGTGTGCACGTTCCCCTTGCAGCATGTCTGTCTTCTGGCCAGAATGACTTTGACGTTCTGAGTTAAACTTGCCCACTTAATGGTATTTTCTTATTAGTTGAATCCTCTTTTCTTCAGCTTATTTGCATGCGGTACATCATGTTTCATTTAGGATTTGATATGGTCAGAAGCCTGGGATAAAAGATGGAGCAATAAAAGGCTGGATTAATCATGGCATTTTGTAGAACTGGAAGCTGCTGGGTCCAGTTGGGACCAATTATGGGCAAAAGAAAAGTATTTTGTCCACTGTTGCAGTCTTCCTAGAGTGAAGTGGAGGTCTCTGTCTGCTTTAGGAGAGCCAGCTAAACCAGATCGTTCCCCTCCATACATGTGTGCTATCCCCTAATATGCCAAGGCAGCTCCTGCAGCGTCCTTGGCAGCAGTTCAGCTGCCCATCCGTGATGTTCTACCACGTGGGGACAGCCCTCAGGCAGGGTTTTGTCTGCATCAACCACAGCTAAGTATAATTGCTGGAAATTAATCCAGCTTGGTAGTTTAAAGCAAGGCCTTAATCCTAGTTATGGTTTTTTTGTATTTTTTTTTTTAAAGCCCTGATTAGGGTTAGCAGACTGGCTGTAGAGGTGATTTCACCTCTGGGGAGATGTGCATGGGTGGAACAGGGCCACGCATCTCCAGGGTCCCTGTTCCTCCATTCTTCTCACTGCTTTACAACATAGCCCTTTGCTGTAAGTCAGGTTTGCAGCTTCAATTGGAAATGACTCTGCACAACCCCATCAAAGCAGCACCGTGCCCCAGAGTCATTTAAAAAAAACCCAAACACCCTAAAATAAAATCTAGAAGGCATCTTGGGAGTATGTGAGTTACTGGGATGCCAAGGGCCATCACCTATGGTCTGCTGGTGTACCCAGGCACGATATAGTAGATCTTCGGCAGACCTTACCATGTTTGTCTGCCCAAAAAGCCTGGGGGAGAGAGGGTAGTGGGGTGAAGGGAAAAGGGGTGAAATTGTTCTCTGAGGTTCAGGGCGGTTATTAAGTGCTGGCCTGCTGCCTGATGACTGTCAGGCAGATCTGGGAAGAGGCGGCTGCAGCTGTATAGCTGGGAAGTTGTGCTTCTAATTGCTAATTAAAGTTACCATTTGCATTTAGGGTTTTTCCTTTTTAAACAATGGCATCCCATTACAAAAGAAACTGGTAGCATTGGTTATTTATAGCACGACTGAACCTGGCAGCTTGCTTTTGCAGCTTTACATCTGTATTTCACCTACTGCCTACTTTTGCTTTCCCATCTGTTTTTTTATGACTTCTGTCCTGACAGCCCTTGTTCTTCCAGTCCTTGACTCCCCTCCCATGCAGACATATGATCTTGTAACGTTTTCCTTTTTGTCTTTATAAACAATAGGCGGGCAGTCTAATAGCGGAAGACCAAAGTCAAGGGAGCTTTGCAGATTCAGCTTGACAGCTCCCCTCTCTGAATTATTTAAAGGCCGTAAACAAAAGAAAGCCTGTCTAGAGCTTCAGGTGACTCCTCATCTAGGATTGCGGAGGATGCCTGTGAGGCGAGTTCCCATTAATTTTGCCTATTTATAAATACATGGGATTTAATGAAATAGCAAATGCCATTGGAATTCAGGGGCTACCTCCTGGTGTCCCTTCGAGGACGAGGAAGGTGCAAGGAGAGAGGAACGAGCAAGTGGAGAAGAGGGAAAGTGGGAGGTGAAGGAAACAATAGGGAATTTCACTCCAGTTGTCAGGGTTGCGTGTTGAGTTTTAGACTTTCATTTTCCCCCTCTCTCACAATGAACCCGTCTAAAGACATTTGATGTTTTTCTTCTGACTTTAATCTCAGTCCTTGGTGGGTTTTTTTTTTTACATCCTTTGTTTTGTATCTAAAATGCATCTCAACAGCTGAATGACCCAGTGATTTCTGATTTCTCAGGTGCATTTTTGTTGATGGCTTTGCTCGTCCTTCTGGATTCGGGAGTGTTTTAGATGGATGGGATCGGGGAAGCAGGCAGCAGAGCACAATTGAGTCCTTCAGGTGATGGGAAGTTCATTATTGTCTTTTGAATAGTTCATTCTGCTGAACGGAGTAGGGAAGATGTCATGCTTTGCATTTTTTGTACTAAAGCTATAAAACTGTATCTCATCATTCCTAATACCTAAGGCATAGTTGTCGTCTTTTCCCCATTCCCTTCCCCTCCCAGATAAATATAACAGAGAAGGCATCAGCAGTAGAATATTCCAGCATCTCTCTTCCAGACAGTGCCAAGTCCAGTTCAGCTCCCTTTTGCACAGTGCCATAACTATATGGATTTACGGAGACGATGCTGACCACGATCCAGGCCAGCTCTGATCCTGTTCTGGGCTCTAAGTGAGGAGAAGATAGTTCTGCTCAAGAGTAAACTCGGGCTTGTGATGTTAAACCTGGGTTTGGATATCATCAGAATGAACTGCCTGCAGGTGTAGGCTCCAGACCTTTTTCTTTGCTGTTACAAATTTTATTGACAGCTCTTCTCCTTCCTAATATGCCTTTGTGCTTTGGCTAGTGACAATATTTGCCTAACTGCACTCAGGTCATTTTTGAAACAGTATTTTGAGGACCAAAATGTAGCTGGAAAAGGGCCCTGTGGTTTGGTACAGCTTACGTAGTCTTGTCTGCATTCTGAGAGGTTTCGGGTACGTAGTGCCAGGCCTGATGCTGTTACAACATTAGCTCGATTGAATGTTGAAGGAGAGCAGGAGGTTGTGAATTCCTTCAAGATTAATGGAAACTTTTGTTTTACATCAATTAAACGTTCATTCTTTAAATCAAAGTCCTCTTTCCCAAATAGGGGATGCATGTTATAAACAGCATTAGTGGAAGTATCATTCCATGAAGCTTACACATGTGCTGATGTTAACGTGCCTTGATTTTTCTCCCTGAGACACAATTTGTCCCTCATTTTCTTGTGTCAGGTCCTGGTGATTTCACTGCTGCTAGTTCTTGGGGGGGCGGGGGGAGGGTGGGTAAGGCACATGTGTATATACATACATGTGTATGAAATCACCAGGAATGCACATGCTCATAACAGATGAGATGTGTGTATATGTTTATACATGTATATACACATGTATGTATATACATGCACACATTTCATCTGTTATGAGCGTGTGTGTTCTTAAATTTGCTGTAGTGCCCTTTGCAGCTATGAGCTAGGCCACCTCATAGACCCCGTATCCTTCCCTCTCCTGTTCTTGCCTCCCCTGTGCAGCTTCAGCCTTTCAGGTGAAAGCAGCCTCCCGGGATGGGGTACTTCTGCTCTGCCACCCTTCCCCTTGCCTTGCTGTAGCTCTGCTTGCCACACAGATGTGTGATCCCCACCCTCCTGCAGCCTCGGCTGGAGGTGTAGTGTCTTAGGTATGTCTCTCCCACAGATGGCATCCTCAGCACTGACACTCAGACCTGTGCTCTGTTCCTGTTGCTATTAAATTTACTATTCCTGGCTTAAAGAGAAGCTAAGGCTTTGATTTCCATGGCTGCCAGACTTCTGGCCCATCCAGAAACACAATTAGAAGGCTTGCAGATGCAGTGAAACTACCATCCTCCTTTTTCAGCTGGCACCAGCAAAACATTCAGAATAGTTAATGTGTTTTGCAGGTACCGAGCACTGTAGTCCCCCTGCAATGTTATTCCGAGACCCATTAACAAAGCAGTCTGGATTTTAAGTCCATAACTGACAGAATTGAGTGTCTGGGGACACTGAGTGTCAGGGGTTGGGTTTGGTTTGGTGATGGAATCCCACTTGAGAACGGATGAGTGTGTCCAAAGGGTGTTAGTACAGCTAAGGCATACGAATTCAGCGTCAGGATTCAGGTTGCTTTAACATGACTGTTTTTGGCATCTCGGTCTCAGGCCAGTCTTGGAGGTGGAGGTTGTTTTCATTAGGACAGAGCAAAGAAGCAGTCGGCAGGAGATCCAGTTTGCAAGGTGTTGTCCAAACAGACAGCAAGCGACAGCTTCCTGCTCCAAAGAGCTGACAGCCAAACTCCTTAAAATCAGCAGTAGCCGAGTATGAATCCGTTACTGGTTTTAAATAAACTGATTTCCTTCGGCCTATCAGCCGTTTCATGAGTTCCTGCCAAAGTGTTCCACCCTTGCTGTTCCAGCCAGCTCGACTCACCTTGGCTCCCCTTGTCCTTCTGGTGCCTCCAATGATTAACTCATTCTCCCACACTGACTGCTACCATCTGTGGTTGTAATGCCATGATTGTTCTTCCACTTTTGCTTTGAGAGGACAGTGTCAGATGGGAGATTTTTTTCTTTCCAGCCTGACCCACCAGCCCAGCATGTATTCCCACCAGTTACACAGCTGCAACGCGTCTTTCAATGGTGGTTAGTTTGGGGCTTAAGCTTTAAATCCTTAATGCTAGCCAAGCCTTTCTCTTGCTTTAATTCTGTGTTGTCTAATCTTCTGCACACCCTATCTCAGACTGTGAGTGGTGCAGGAACCAGTGACTTTGAGTTTACTCTCACTTTATACATTGCTTTGCTTGGAGAAGGAAGGTTCTGCATCCCACCACTCTGAGATGGACTTGCATTGAGACTCAGGGCTTTTAATTATAGGGGTCTGGTTGCCACAGATGTTGAGGAGATGAACTCTTCTTGGTTTCAGTGAGAACTTCTGAAAATCCAGCCAGCTTCACTGAGACACGCATGCTTGGGTTACAGGGATGGGTAGCAGGCATCATCTGTTTCATCACATGATAATTGGGAAACCTAAAGCATTTCCATAGCGTGCCATTACAGAGCAGTATTCATGGTCTTTGGGAAAAACAAGGCTGGACATGCCCAGGATGGATGGATGGACTGAATTCCAGATGGCTGTAAGGCTCCATCAACAAAACCATCCCCGATGCTTTGAGCTGTCAGCTGTAGCCTTAGTCCCCGGAACTGTGCTTTTTCTGTACAAAATGAGAGAAGCAAGCCAAACTGTGGGATCTCAAACTGTTTCAGTCGAGGACACAGAGGAGCACATCCTCAAGCAGAGGTGCCATGGTTGTGTGAGTGCTGCCATTGTCTGGGATCACTGTGATCCCAGGGTGTGGGAAGGGAGGGGGAGATGGCAGGACAGGCTGTGCATGGCCTGAAGAACTTGTAATGCTATGGGTTTGGACAAGAGTGAAGGTATTAGGGCTCCTGATGTTTTCCAAGACTGGTAACTGCTCAGTGTCTTGTGAGCAGAGTCAGTGTCCTTCAGGAATTTCTTGCTTTTCTCCTGTGTTCTTTGACATGGGAACCAGGCATGCAACTCCCCAGGGATTGGATGAACTGTTGGAGCACTTAGGAGAGACCAAACTGACGCAGGTCTAGGACCTGCTGGGTAAGCGTCCTGCATCCCATGAGCTCAGATGTGTCTGTAGCTGGGAACTGGGGGCTGGGAAGGGTCATTGATGTGCTTCAAAACCCCTTGCCTAGGTATTGTGTTGGACTCTGTGCATTCAGCATCACTTGGCAGGCCACTGCAGTTTTGGGGTGATTTTTAGCATCCTTCAGAGCCATGGTTTGTGCCCCTGCTGTGTTTGGGAGAGGAATGCAGCTGGATCAGATTTCTCACGATCAAATAAATGAATGCTGCAGTTCAGAAAAGGAACATGTGTTAGAAGAGTTCCATCTTTGTGGTATTTTTCCTTGCTGTGAACGTGTGGATTAACTGTGGGCAAATCCACTGAGCACATTGCTTTGGTTTCCCCACATGTCAAAGCAGGATACTACTCCACTATCTCACCAGGGCATTTGTTACACTTAATTAACGTTGTAATGTGTCTTTGGGTCCTCTGATAAAATGTGCTATGCAAATGCTAAGTTGTTTTTACTGATTGGATTGTTAATTAAATGTGCACATATAAATGATTTATTTGCATTAGAGAACTAAGACTCAATAATTTAAAATATTACTTTCAAGGTGGTTGGGTCAATTTTAAGCCTGTACTGTTCAGGGATTTAGAGATTGGCACTAATGGCAGTGGGAGAGAGGGGGGCAAGAGGGAGCATGACCAGGTAACAGCTTGTTTCGGGGTGTTCCTGTGTGGGGACTGATTCAGTCCCAAGATCCCAACTCTGCTGCCTGGCCTGGGGAAGCCTCTGACAGCATCAGCGATGTGCTGAGCTTCAAGAAGTACAGCAGATGTGTCATCTAGCGGTGATCTCCCATGGCCCAACTTAGAAACAATATGTCTGCCTTTGGAAGGGTGTGCTCCAGTTCAGCACGGCTGCTGATGTGTGAGATTAGTTCTTGTGTATCTAGAAAAAGCAGGTAAGAAAGGATATCTGGGGCGTGTGACCAACTGCCAGGCTGCTGATGTTGATCACCACTTCCTTTTGAAAGCTTTTGGCCCAGCAGCGGTTGGTTCCCACAAGCTAACCACGTTTCAGTCTCTAACCACTCAGCTTCTGCCTCCTCATGTTCTTCTATCCTCTGGTTTCAATCCAGATGTTGGAGATGGATGAGGGAATGAGCTGTAGCTGCCAGCCCAGGCAGGGACCAGCAGAACAGATACATCATCCTAGTGCACTCGTGAGTTCAGGGACCTCGAGGTAGAGAGAGCCAAAAAGACAACTGTCCTGTGGGAGCAGATAGGGTTGGTCGATTGACTGAATACTGCGACCAGAGGAGAAGGTTAGCCATCATGCGCTCCCTTTCTCCACCCAAGGGCGTCGTGTGCTCTGGTGTTGGTGTTAGCATGGTGGAGACCAAAAGGGTTGGAAAGAAAGGGAAACTATTCTGTAAGAGGATTTTCAGAGGTGGGTTCACAGTGGGAGGGAGAAGGAGATAGAGGGATCTATATGATGCTGTAGAGGAGACAGTTGAAACTCAAGAATAGAGTCCTGAAAGTACGGTTTTGGTGAGCGATGCCATGCAAGGGACAACAATCTCACAAATATAAAAGCCCGGAAGGATACAGGACAGATGGTCTAGGAGAGATCAAAGCATTCTTGCACTAACTAGGGAATTGCTGACTGAAGTGTGGAGAAGACTTGAAAGAAGGAATGGAGCAACTGAGGAGCATTTGGTATAGTTTAGCAGAAAAAGAAAGCACTGATGCGGCAAAAAGGAAAAGGAAGAAGAGTAGAGAGGTAAGAGGGATGGGAAAAACACATCCTGAGTAAGGAAGGAAGAAAGAAAGAGGCATCAAAGAATTAACTAAACATGAAGCAGGGCTTAAAGAATTTCGAGTTTGCCCTTCAAAGAAGGCAGGGTGAGTGTTGTGAGTTAAGGAGGGACAAGGAGCCTGGGAGCTGCTGGGAAGGACGTCTTTTGCCATCTCTCCAGAATTTCTCACCAGCATCTGTCCTTCGCAGCGCAGCAGTTGGGAGTTGTGGTCCTTGCTGGGGTGCAGGACTGGGCTGTGCAGGCCACGCTTGGAATGTGGACTGGGCTGTTTAATTTGGGGTAGCTTGTACGGAAAAGGCTTTCCATGGTCTGCTGACTTCTGCTTACATCTCTGATCCCTTAGTTTGCCATCACAATCTAGAACTCCCAGATGTAGCTCGTATTTCTGAATACTGCCGTGCGGTGTTCTTCAGAGCACATGTTTTGTTTCCAGTGAGGGTTGGAAGGGAGATAGAAGCAGTAGCTACAGTAACGATAGCACCCCGGGGCTTGGCTCAGCCACATACAGTGGTGGGCAGGGCAGTGTGACCTTGGCCAGGGCGAGATTAAATTCATCACCTCCAGCATGATGTAATGACGGAGCACAACAAACAGTAGAAGAGAAAGGAGGTAAATGTACTGGCTGTGGGAATGCAGGTCTCAGACCATGTAGTCATTGAGTGATGTATGGCAGAATTGCCAAACAAGTATATGGTAGCTCTAAGTTTTAAGAGAATAGACACTAAAAGCTGCTTTCACTGAACAAATGCCTGGCTGTCTCCTCTGGCTTTGCAATATTGATGCTGATGTGTTGGGTGTCTATGTAGACGTTCTTCTGTGGGCTTGTTGCAAGCTGTATTTATATATTACTGCTCCCGCTTCCTTCCAGGCCCTGAGCGTATTGTTTATGGGCGGTGTCTAAAATCCCAGGGTATAGAACCCTAGGAATGAGTAGCTTTAGAGACCACCTTACAGCTTGATGGGTAGTGGAGCTCATCGTTCCTCCATGTAGAGGAGGAGAAGGCTTGTCCTTTGGGGTAAAGAGGGTTAATGCCAATGTAATTTGGTTTTAACACATGCCTCCCTACCTTGCCTGACAGGGAGCGTGCACCAGCTCTTAGAGCTCCATACTTCGCTTTGCAGTAGATGCAGAATAATAAACCTCTGATGAGTTAGTCTCATCTTGAATTCTAAATAAATTAGGCACTCATTAAACCCAGTTTTGTTCCAGACTGACTAAATTACAGAGGGAGTTGCCTGTAATATATCAACAGCTCCTGGCATGGGGCTTAGCTGTCTGGCTCTCCTGCCTTTGCAGGGCTCTCTTTGCCCTCTTCCCATCGCTCTCCATTTCCATCTTGAATTCAGAAGATGGCGTAGAGATGAACAAATTGGTGCCTGTGTGCAGTGCTGTACATGCTTGTACTCGTGTTTTTTTCTAGCCTAGTCTTGGATTTCCTCATTGATCTTGTTTTCTTGAGAGCTATGCACTGAAAAGAAGGGTCATGCTAAGCAAAAGTGATTTCCTACTTGGCTGAGAGACAGCTTACTACTAATGTGAGAGTGTCATTGGAGCAAGCCCTGGGGTGCTTTCCTCTGGGCACCTGTGTGCTGCGAAAGCGGAGACCCAGCTATGTACGAGAGCAACTAAGCTTCTAGTCATATTCAGCATCTTCTCATGCGGAGTTTGGCCTGAAGAGGAGTAGAAAAATGCATTAAGTGTAAAATCCAAAAATTAGAAGGTTGCTGATTTGGGGTGCAAAAAAAAAAAAAAGGGGATATATTCACATATTGAGTCGCAGATAGGAAACACCAGATGTGGAAGTGTCAGAAAACTTGATAAAAGCATCCCTGGTACAGCAGTTAAAATCTGGAATAGCAGAAAAATGAGGGGAGGGATTCAAGGAGATGCTAAATTTCTACCTGCACACAGTTCGTAGTGAGACACAGTTCAGCTTGCGCAGAAGCTGCGAACGCGGCGTGATGTAGGATGATGAAAACACTAATTTGTTTGAAAACTCTTTTTTTCCCCTTTATAGCATGTCCATTAACTCCTACGTGAGGAGAAACTATATGTGTGTGTGATTGCGGGCAAGGCCTTCTATAGCAAGCCAAAAGAGCACCTTGATCTCTAAATCTGTGGGTTGACGTGTTAAGAAAATCTCTTTAGTTTGCTGTGTGGATGTTATTGTGTAGTGTTTATAAATTTAAAAACCCCCAAAGATTGTTTGTTTGCAGCTGGAGCTAGAAGGAAGCACACATGAAACCTTTTTCAGATATTTTGAATTGTTGCCTTCTCTCTTTTTTTAGCCCAGATAAGCCTGAGGAGGCTTTATCTCTGTATACACGAAGTAATTACCTTCCCAATGAGATAAAAATACAGTTTTATAGTTTTAATATAGGATTAAAAGACACTGTTTAGGCGCCCGTGTTCTGTTCCAGGTTTGAAACCTAAAGAGTTGGGCGTTGCTGCTCCTGAAACATCTTGGTATGACTTCTTCTGTGTGCAAGACCTCAGTCTTTAAGAAGTGCTCAGTTTAAAGGTGTAATGAATCTCTTCTTAATGTATTGAGCCTGATGTTTGCAATACAAATGACATTCCTTAAAATGGTCCAGAAGGGATTAAATTTAGGTGAGTGCAATAGTGTCTAAAGGAAATTCTGGAGGTAGTGGGGCTTGTCCCACTTTAACCATCCTGCCGTGCACCCCTTCATCAATAAGAAATCGTATCACAACCACGGGGGAAAGAAGATGATAAAATTCTGCGTGCGACACGTTATCCTGCTGGGAAGAAATCTAATCTGGCAGTTTTGTTTATAAAAACCTCTTGATTTTTGTACTCCGGAGGTTCATCGTGTTTCCCAGGTTAGAATTTGTAATTTTCTTTCAAAAACAAGAGCTGACTCGAGTCAAACAACAAGAAAACAACCAGATCCTGGGGGATTTTGAGTGAAAAGCCATTAGAATCTGCTAATTACAAGATATGAAGAGCAGCCAAGCAAATGGTGGTCTGCTGGGGAACTGCTTTCGTGCATCTTGATGTAGGAAGAACCTTTGTGTGTGGCGTTGATGGGGAAAGTTTGGGTGAGGTGGTCTTGCAGGTGATCTGTGGCTTCAGTCCTAAAAGCCAGCACTTGAGTAGTATTGCCAGACCCAAGTAGCTTTACTTCGGGTGAGGGCCTTTTGTCCAAACCCTACTAGCTTTAGTTCAATGACAAGCTTCTGTTCTGCCTATAAATAACATGCGGCAGCAGATATTTGGGTGCAAGCTTTCTCACCCCATATATTTTCCCATTGTATCAACAACTTTGCTTAATTAGGCTCCAGTTTCTTTGAATTACGCATTCAGGATTTTCTTGTCGGCGAGTCTGTCTGCTTGAAAGAGAATTGCTGACGAACCCAGCCGTTCATTAGCAGAAACGTGTTCCAGGCTGGGAAGGTGAGAAGCTGTTAATTTAAAATAAGATCTTTAATACTCCTAATTGTGAAGCCGTAGAAGAAACCTAACTGAAAACCCAGAGGAATTCACGCTTACCTGAATGACAACTGCACTGGAAGTTTGAGGTAAATATACTTTATTCGTGCAGAAAGCGAGTGGTGGGTCTTGGAGAACAAACACAGACTTCGTGCTCAGTAGTTGTTCCTAATACTGTGAAAGTCCCAAATAAGATTTCCAGTCCATTGTGTGAACAAGTTGAAGAGATGCAGCTTGCATCCGTTAGCCCCTACACATCCTAAACAATATAGCAACATCTTAGGTTAAGTTTGAGTAATCTGGTTGTTCAGAGCAGCAGCGTGTTGGGAGTGTACGTGGAACCTGCCCTCTTCCTGATGCTGCTCTAAAGAGGTGAAAGTGTCAGGAGAAGGGACGGAAAGCAGGGGGGAAAGTCTCCGTAAGACAGAACTCTCTTTTCTGAGCCAAATTCTGATCTCACTGGCTTGTGTATGTCCTGGTTTCAGTCAGGATAGAGTTAACTTCATTTGTAGCAGCTGATGGAATGCTGTGTTTGGGAGTTAAAATGAAAGCAGTGCTGAGAACACCCTGATGTTCTTAGTTGCAGTCAGACAGTCAAGGACTTTCTCAGCTTCTTCGTATTTCTCTATTCATGAGAAAGGAGGGGCGAAGCCAGGACAGGTGACCCAGATGGGCCAAAGAGAGTATTCCATGCCAATGACGTCCTGCCCAGGATAACGGGGGGCTGAGGGGAGGAAGAAGAGGGGCGGTGGCGGGACGCGTGCTGCTTGGGGGGACGGTCGGGTTCCGGGACAGCTCTGGGTGGTACGGCCTGAGTTGTGTGGGTCGGGGAGAAACTGCATTGGGGATCAAGAGTTTCATCTTCTTTTGCTCTAAAGTCCTGTTAGCATTGGTATATTTTATCTTTCTGTTCTCTTAGTAAACTATCCTTATCCCAACCCATGGGCCTCTTAGTTTCTTGGTTTTGGAGTTATTTGCCCTTTCCTTTTCCCTTCCCTTGTTTCCCCCTTTTTCCCTCTTCCCCTGCTCTTTTACTTTAAAGAGCAGGCAGCTGCGTGGATCTCAGCCCACAGCCGGGGTGAAACCACGACATGTACCTCCTGAAGCAAGTTATAACACCTCCTTTAGAGGAAGGGCACGTGGGCTGCCTGGCCTCCAGCAGCCCATTGCAATATTGCTCCTACCTGTAGAAGGTAGGGGAAGAGTGTACAAGTAAGAAATCACTCCACGTTGTACCATTTCTAGCCAAACCTTCCTCCTTCCTCGGTGCGGGCCTTGAGGGAAACACCGTCAGTTAAGCTTATTTCAAGGTTAGTTTTGTCGGGCTAACGCACAGAGGAGTGCTGCCATGTCTTTTGTGCGCTAGCTTACATGGTCAAAACCGTGGTTCTTAGCTACCCACTGCACTTCAGTTACTCTGCCTCTGGTTCTGGCAAGACTAGTTTTGGCAAAAACCACCACACCTACAAACTGTAAAAGCGTAGGCTGTGTTCACAAATGTTCTGATCCACAGTTTCTCTCCCAGCCGGGGCACCGCAATGTTTCGAAGCTGGCATCTGGACTCCTCCTCCTGCATAGACTCTGCTCCTGCCTCTTCTTCAGTGCGAACTTCGGAATTTCATGTTAAGGACTGATATATGTGGGATAATGGAGGAGGAATGGTCTCATGAAGGGTATTAAAGGAAAAAAAACCACAAGCAGATGGCGAGTGATTTGTGCTCATCTTACCTATTTTGAGCCCCCTGGGGACAGACTTGTTATTTTGTGTCAGGAGAGGAAGGCAGGAAGATACTCAGCTGTGGTTTTGCACCAGAGGGTGCTGAGCTCCCAGAGCACTGCAGTGGCAGGTGGGCGTACGGTGGCTCTTCATCGACAAAGAGGATAACAAAGAGGAAGGAGCCTTGTGGTTACTGTGAGGGCCTGTCTGGACTTCCACTTACATTGTAGAGTTGAGCCCACTCGTACATTATCGGTCTGCATCCCTCCAAGGATGTGTGTGCTCTTTTAACTGCGCTCCAGCTGTGGTGATTCTTATTTAGCACCCCCTCCCCCAATGTTTTCTTGCACAGAGATGTAAGGACTCGAAGAACTACAGCCTCAGCTATCTTTTACTCCCTGTTGCACTGAAGCAGCTCCAACAGCTTTCAGTCGTTGAGCTGAGTTTCCTCAAGCTTTCCAAAAAATCCTGAGCATTTCTGATTCTCTAAGTGCTGCCTGCTCTTGCATGAATGCCAGCAGCCTGACTTTCCTTCTTCTCCCTTCCTTCCCTCTACAAATTGCTTCCCTGGGGCCACCCAAATCCAGGGCTTGTCTAGGAGGGAAGGAAATCAGTGTGCTTCAGAATCTGGTTGTCACTGGGTAAATAATTCCTTCAAATGATGAACGTAGCAGGTATCTCATCTACTCAGGAAGGTCCTAAATTTGATTTTGTTTTTCTTCACCTGCTGTGGAAATTTCTTCTTTCGGTGCAATCAAAGTCCCTTCAAATCCCAAGGGCAAATGTTTCTAAGTTATTGTGGGTGGACCAGTCATTTCGGGCCGGTGCCTCGTTTTGGGCCGGTGCCACATCCAGGAGAACAGAGATGCGTCAGGTTCAGGACAGAAGTGCTTCTGTCTGGTTTGTCTTTGCACTTGGAACTGATTTACAGCTTCATTTTACATAATGTCTACTTCTGCGTGGCTCTGCGTCCAGTCTGGAGGCAATAACAAAGATTTGTGGTGGAGTCATGTCCTTCCAGTGTCAAGGAACTGTCCTTCAGACTTCCCGTAGTACTCTCCTCAGTCGAGGAAAAAAGTTGGCATGTGTGGAAGGCTGTTTCGAAGTCTTAGAACGTCTTAGAGCATCTCAGAGAGGTTCTGGAGCTACACCCTAGATGAATCTTAATGTGAGTCCTGAGATGCACCTGCGTTTGTCAATTAATCTTTCTGAATTCCTACGTAATGCCAGGAGACAAGATGACGCGGACTTCTGTCATCCCCAGAGCCTTCCTCCTTTCTGTGGACTTAACAGGACCAACACTCTCTGAGCTGTCTCCCATCAGTTTTATGGCTGTCCCTGGCTTGTTGAGATGCTGTGTTATCTCATCTCAGGGAACCTGAGTGCTCTGTGCCACATCTGCACCGATTGCTTCTTGCCTGCCGCGATGTGCAGAGGAGAGGATTGCCGTTTTCGATTAGGTCATACAGCCAGTGGCTCTCCACCAGCATGCAGGAAGAGTGGAGATTCGCAGCCCCACAGAACAAAATGCTGTCGCTTGCCAGGCAGCAGACCCCCTTATCTTGTTTTTTGTTGTGTTTGGTTGGTTTTTTCCCCTTCAGTCTTGTTTTAGCAAAGGCAGTTGGCACCTTCTGCCTCTCCTGTTAAGGGCTGCACGTGCCACTCACCCATTGGAGGAGGTACGTGTGTAGAACAGGCATTTTCATACCTGTTTTGTTACTCAGTCCAGATGGATCTCCCACCTCTCTTTTGGGAGGTCCTGGCTCCTGCAGACAACAGATCTGGGAGAGATGAGGAAAGGTCAGCCTTCCAACCTCTGTGCCCTGCATAGAAACACCAAGTGCTGATGGTAAAGCAGAAGTTGATGAAAGGCGTTGCCCTGTTTTTCATGCCTGAAGTATACAGAAGCTCTTAGTGCGTGGTAGAGGAAGTGGCCCTTCGGCTGGTTAGGTGGTCTAAGCGGCTTTCTTTGGAGGATGTGGTGGCTTTGCTGTGGCAACCTGGCAAAAGGGTTGGTTCAACAGGCACAGGGCTGTCACAAGTTACAAACTTAAACATCTTCGCAGCTTGCAGAGGTTTTTAATGTGTTAAATATATTGGCTGTTTCAGAGGCAACATGAAAGGAAGGGAATTGTTGCTTTAAGGGGTTAAAAACAAGTTACTTTGCCCTGTTCCTGAGGAACGTGGTGCTAGAGTGCCTTAACAAGCAAGTCACTGTTCGTTCGATGACAGATTTGGTGCTAATTTTGCTGCTGTCTGCTCCTGTTTGCATCTCATGATTGTGGGTGAAAGCAGCAGAGCGGTGATTAGCTCAGACCCTGCTGGGGGGAGGACAAAAAAAAAAAACAGGAAAAAAAAATCAGTAGCTTCTGAAGAACAAGGGAGTGAGAGTATATTACCCTCTGGCATTTTTATTTTATTTAGCAGGTAAAACTGTTCGTTGAACCAGAGTTCATTTACAGTGGTACCCCAGCAGACTGCAGCAGCAGGAAGAATTACCAATTGCTCACAGTGCAAACAGGAATCACTCAAACCCTGCATCATCTGTGCTCAGGACTTCCAGTCTCCTGCACCTCATGCTAGATAGCTGCCAGCATCCATCCCTTGCCCCCAACATCCTATCGGGCATCCCAGTCCCAGTTTTGGTCCCTAAATTGCACCTATACCTGCGTTCCCTCCCTGCAGTGGGTTTCAGTGCTGTTAAACATGAAGCTGAGCAGCTCACAAGACCTGACTCTTACAGCCTCCGAGCTAATAGCAATTGAAGTGTACCCTTCCTCTGAGGATATATTTTCTTGTCAGGAGCTTTGACTCGAAGGATCGTTGGTGAGATAATATCGGGAGTCTTAACTAATCCCCTAATGATCGTACTGGGGTGAACAAATCTACCTGAAACAATTAGCCCAGTGGGCCATTGCTAGGCTGCTCTTACATGATAAGTGGATTTTTTGCATTGAAAAGGATTTCTCTCCCTTTGCTTCCAAGCTGGTGGCTGTGCAAAGTCCAAAACCTCATGGTGAGGCAGCATGCAGCCCTGTTGGGGCTGGGTCAAGCTGGCTTCCTGCTCCCTTTGGAGCAGGGCGTGTTCTAGTCACCAAGTTGATTAAAAATGCATGTGTTAAGCAGTGGGATAATTACAACGAGTGTGCCTGGGAATGGATAGCAGCAGTGAGAGGAATTGAAAAAATTATGCCTGAGAAGAGGTGTCAGCTATCTTTAGAGAAAACAGGTCGCAGCACGCAGTTTGGCAGCGTACGCTACGATCGGTGGTGCACGGATGGATGCGGGACACCGGTCCAGGAGTAGTGGCTCAACCACAGCATCTCTGGAGTCAGTACAGCGCCCCAGCGCTTACGTGCTTCAGATTTATTGGCACCGTGTCATTCTTTTGGATTTCTCTCTGGGCTGAACGATCTCGGTTTGGGAGGGTGCCTCCGTACTCGCATCAGGAGTGCCAGCTGAAGACAGCAGGGGCTGTCTTCCCCTGCCCTGGTTTTTTTGCCTGGGGGTTGCCTGACTGATGCTGCAGACCATTAATTTGCAGACAACCGGGATATCTCTGAAGGCAGTTCCATCAATTGGCAGGAGGTGAATAGATGCTGTCTCTCCGAATAAAGCAGGGCTGGAGCCCTCTCTGTTCATCTTCTTTCCAAACTGGGTGTATCCCTCAGTGCCTGTCTCTGGTTTAAGTGTCTGAAACTCCTTGGCTTCGGGAGAGGTTTTGTCATGGTGATTAGTCAGTTTTAGTTAGGGTGCTGGGGACCTTTGTCCATATGCTGCCAAGAAGATCAAAATGATGATGATTATTATTGTTTGCCCACTTTGCAGGGAGACTGTGAGGATTAATTCATGTTTGTAAATTGCTTTGGAGATTTAAAGCTGCGAGTGCTGAGGATTATTGCTTTCTAATTATTTAAGGTGCTATAACTTTAAAAAATATTTTTAGCCTCAAAAACGTCTTGAAAATGGGAAGAGTTAAGTCCCTGTGAAATTAGATATATTTCTACAGGCTCGATGATCTCAAAGGTCTTTTCCAACCTAGTGATTCTGTGATTCTAATGTTTAAGATAAAAATAACTGCTGTTTCTCTACTTCTTCCAAAAGAGAAGAGAGGAAGGGGAAAAAAAGAAAGCAATGACAGATTGTGATAGTGCCTTTTCTTTTTTTCCAGGAGTCCAATGTGCTGATTGCTGCTAACAGTCAGGGGACAATTAAGGTAAGTTATTTTGTGCATCTCCCCTTTAGACGCTTGAATCTGTTGTTAGCAAAGAGCAAGGTCAGAGAAACTGTATGGCTGGGAGAAACCATCAGAGGAGGTCACCCCAAATGTACAAGTCTGTAGGTTAAATGATGTATTTGCCTCCCATGTGCAGTGGGGCGAGCAGACTGCATGCCGGCAGCCAAACCCCATCAAAGCAAGGTGTGGAAAAGCTGCTGGTGGCCATTCAGCTCACGCCGGCGGATCCCTGCCACTCCTTGGGCTCCTGCTAGTGTGGAGAGCCTGGCCCAAGTATCTTCCCAAGCACTGGTTCTTGTGGTAGCAGAGGCTGCATGTTGACTCGCTGGTGGTTAACTGGAGCCCATCCTCTGGGTGTGGCCGAGCTGACAGCTGAGCTCCTGATGCACAGGCGGCTGGAGGGTGTTTAAAATGGGCGAGAGTGCTCCCTCGCCTCGCTGACTTCTGGTGTGAGAGGGGCTGTGCCAGGCAGCTGCTGGTGCAGGGCTTTGCGACCCCAACGAGAAGCCAGCGTTTCACCAGGTTTTCAACACTTGAAAGACTTCCAGAGTGCCTGTTCCATGGATTTCTATCCATGAAAAGTAAAGCAATACAGAAGAGATTTGTGTCCTACTGGTACCCAAACCCGGGCTGTTGCTGATCCTCCAGCCATCCCAAGTTGTACCTCCACTATACTTTTAGACTTGGTGGTTAACACTGCAAGCCGGTAGCCTGGAGCCCCTGTAGCTTTCTGTAGCTGCTGATAATCAGGTTTACCTGCTGTTTGCAAAGTTACACGCTGGATTCTCACTCTGATGAAGCTGAGCTACTCATCCTGCTCTCCTCTTGCATTCACGCAATGATAGCACCTCTCTAGAGCCAAACCAGCAACTCTGGCCTGAGTGGTCGGTCTGGGAAAAGAAAAATCACCAAAAAAGCAGGAATGGAGAGAGACCCGAGTGGTCTGTGTTGGACTGTGTGTTGGAATTTACCTTTTTCCTCCTTTTTTGGCCACAAGCCCCACGGTTATTCCCACTCTTGCCGCGTGTTGCTGCTGCAGCCTCTTGTTCATAGGTGATTTATTAGCCAGCTGTGGAATTGGTTGCTGATTACTTTGGTCACTTCCTTCTTAGCAAAATGGATAAAATGCACAGATGCTTTTGATATCTTGAAGTGGATCCAGCAACAACTGAAGAGTGATTAGAGAGGAGAGGTTTTTGCTCATGCACTCTGCTTGTTAATGAGAGGAGAGGTAGACAGAGAAACGTGCCAACAGCCGGGGCTGTCAGAACTCTGCGATTTCCATTTACCATTGGCAGCACACAGGGAAAAGGTGGAATGATCTGGGAAGGGACCCGCTCCAGTCTGGGAGCAGATGCCACACTAGTCAGTATCCGCCGCCCAAGTAAAACCACCCTGGGGTCATACAGGCTGCGCAAATCGCTTGGCAGGTGATAGCACCCGTAGTCCTTCCTCTTCTGCCATCTCTAGATCACACCTTGCACCATCTTAGTGTGGACAAGGGCAGGGTGAGCACAGAGGGCCGAGAGGAGCAAACCCCAGATCTCCCATCACATGGTTTCCAAGAGCCGGTTCATTGGGGGCATGTGGAGATGAGGCAGCTGGGTGGTTTTTCTTCATGCTGCAATTTATCCTTGGTGTGAGCAGACATCAAAATCGGGATCCTTGCCAAGTGCTTCTCCCATTTGCATGATAATATTGCATGCTGGTGAATAAAGG
The DNA here is from genome assembly GCA_027925045.1 of Hypotaenidia okinawae. NCBI lineage: Eukaryota > Metazoa > Chordata > Aves > Gruiformes > Rallidae > Hypotaenidia > Hypotaenidia okinawae. Next base: position 142,078 of record BSDF01000009.1, on the reverse strand, counting down.
GTAAGGGGTGGAGACGGAAGGGTCTGTCCTGTCCTAGTGATCTGTATGCTGATGTAGGAGATAATGAGTGTAATGAATTGCTATTCTAAATGTCTCGTCTTCCTTACTAATCAGGTACTGGAGCTGGTATAAAGGGTTTTCTCTCGAGACATGAGGTACTTGGTCTGGCTGATGTACTACAGTATTCATCTGGGATCCTCAGCAGGACAAGAAACCAAAACCACCTTGATGTTCCTTCTCAAAAACCATCATGTTTGGGTTTTCCATTTATGGACTCTCTAGGACGTTTTGAGACACTGGAAACACCAGTGGACTGTCTGCCATCAACATTAACTTCACAGACTTTGCTGCTGCTGGTGGTGGTGGTATGGTTGTCTAATTTTTATGATAGGAAAACAAATTCTTTTAAATAAAAACAAAAAGGAATAATAAAATTTATTGAGCCACAAGCTGAAGCTGGAAGATTCTCTCTTGTTGCATATGGGAACAGATTTACTTGGGAAGGGAACTTACAGGACCACACAGCTGTCCTCATTGCGCGTCTCCAGTTACTTTCGTCTGGATTGTTCCATCGTCCCCATTGGAAAAAGAAAGTCTCTTAAGGCTTACCTGGACATGCAAACAATCTGCTTTGAGATCCCATCATAATATGGTGTGGTGGTTCCTCTGATTCTTTATTTTTCTTTTTTTAGATGCATTAAATGTTAATAGAAATACACCCTGGGTTGACACCTCTGGAGACTGAAGTCCTCAAGAAGAGGAGGACAGCTTCCCCTTTCTCCTCTCCTGTTTCCCCTACCTCATCCCAAAGGGGCAGCCCCAAGGGAGAGGAATAAGTTGTCCTTCCTCCCACACAATTCTGGGCCTCTCTACTGCCTGCCGTCAGCACCAGGCTGAGCCGCGGCGATCTACCATTGCCTGGGATCTAGACTGCCCTCACCAAGATGTCATGGGATAACAATATGGGATATCCCATATTGTTATCCCATGTGCACACCACCCCACTGCCCTGCCTGTGTTTGACTGGCAGTTAGAGGAGGGAAATTCTAGACCCACTTAACAAAGCTCCACACCCCCTCATCACCTATGTGTGGTCCAGTTGCGTTTGTCCCTCTCCGCACGCCACGGAAGCCAAGCATTTGGAATGTTGTAATAAGAGGGGATGGAGTTGGTCTGTAATGAGACGTGACATCAGTAGCCTTATTTTTAATGGTCAAGCATACGCTTAATTGTACATATGGAAGGGGAATAAACCATGATGCTGAGAGTTATCGTTGCTTTGTTGGCAGGATAGCAGGAGGGCTAAGAAGGTGCAGGAGTAGTCATCATGTCAGGATTGCTGCCAGATCATCTCCTTAAGCTTGGAAGAGGCATTGGTGGGCATAGCAAAGGTGCTGTGATACCCACAGGAAGTGTTTCGTTTGCAGGCAGAGTCTTTGCGTTGGTTCATTTTACTCACGTGTCTGGGGCTGAGATTGGTGCAGGGACTTCACTGTGGTCTTTGGTGTCTCACCAAGGAGCTGTAACTGATGGTGGCTTGTGAAAGGTGTCTCACGTCTTCTAGGTGTTAAAAGCCTGATTCTGCCCTTCCCAGAAGGGTTGTGAGGTGTTTCTGACAGCTGGTGGGCAGAGGACAGAAGAGGGTCACTTGTGGGGCTATAAGTGAAGGAGCAGGGGTGCAGCCTTGCAGCAGAGTCAGGGCACGTCCTGCCCCAGTTCAATGCTGGTGCTGTATCTAGCAGGGCTGCAGGGAACCCGCATGCTCCTTCAGCTGTGGTTCTTGGCTAGAAGGGTGTGGAACCCACTGAAATCGCTGCTGGCATCTGGAGACTCTGGAGCAATGCTTGGCTCCAAAAGAGGTGTGGATGTCCCCCTTCACCCCTGATGCCGCGTGCTGGTTTTCATCCTTGGGTTCTGGCGTGGTGGGGCAGAAGGAAGGGAGACAGAAGGGAACGTGCTGTGTGTCCTGCTCCGAGGTGCTGTCTGCAGGTCTCCCTTGCATGAGTCACTCGAGTCACTGTGGCAGAAGGAAATGAAATTGGTTCCTTCTGTCTGCTGGCAGCTGTCTGACACATCCTGCTGAGTGCTCGCTTCATTTCCATTTTGCCACATTTGAAGAGAATTCAGTGCCGGGTGACTGTGCCGGGCTGCGCCGAGCATCCTTCCCCGCTAGCCACCTGCAAAGGCAGGGCCACCACGAGGAGCACAGGCCGGTGCCCTTGCTGCTTCCCCTGGTTCCAGGGGTGGGTTTCCTTCATCCCTTGCCCCGTTTATCAATGCTAATTTATCTTGCAAGCTGTCCCGACACTGGTGTACCCTGGTTGCACGCCATGCAGCCACGCTTGGCCAGTGACCTCAAGTGACCTTGTTCCCCCAACTTGAAGGTTCTGTGTTTCCTGAAATCGCTCTGGCAAAGCTGAGATCTTAAAACCCAGTTATTTTGGATGCTGTAAGGTTCCTCCTTGAATTAAACAGGGAAAACAGTTTAAACATTGGCTGCTTTTGTTTTTCTTTGCTGGTTTTCATTCTGTTTCAATCAAGATAAAATGCAAATTTGGTGTCTGGCCCTAATTAGAAACACAGCAGCTCATAAACACAAGCTGATGGCATTTTTTCTCTTTGCTCAAATGGTATGCTCCTTATTTTAATCCCCTTAATTTTCTTTTCTTCAGATAACTCTCTGCAGTTGACAGATCAAGTCATGTCTAATTACTTACCGGCATCTCCTCTTGGTTTTTTTTAACAGTATTTGATCAATATATATATTTTTATTTATCTTTTTAATTAGTCATTTCCTCAACAAATGGTCCCTATCAGGTCTTCAGCCTTTTTCTAGGCTCTGGGGATTGATTTGAGTTTGGGAGGGATCTCAGAGGTCTCTGGTCAGAGCCTCAAAGCTGGATGAGGTTCCTTGGAGATGTTCACAACTCAACCAAGCAAGAACTTGGAGATTCCTAAATCCCACTAGGAAGCTTGTTCCAGCTCTTAATCACTTTCCTTGTGAATATTAATTGCGGATGGTGGGCGCTTAGAGTTTTTAGCCTCATTTTCTTCTTCTGAAAGAACACAGTGACAAAGCCCGTGGCTGTAACCTACCTCAGAACGGTTTTGCCTGTGGCACTTGTGTCTCTGCAAGAGGTCTTGCGTGAGTCAGAGTTATTTTGTTTTCCCTTTGAGAAAGGGAATTTAAACCCTGACTGGCCAGCCAAGCCTCATTAATTAATTTTAAAGCATTTAATAGAAGAGTAGGAGGAACAAGCCTTGGTGCTGCAAAGAAGTTCAGCACTGGAGGGAATCGAAAATGATGGTCAAGGGAAAATTTGAATTAACACTGGTACGTCGTGTCTCTTCAGTTGTGAGCACAGACAGCTGCTAATGCCAGAGCTCAGCCCTGGCACTGGAGCCTTGTTTGTTTTGGGTGATTTTGTTTAACTACAGAAGGTCATCATAACAGCAGCGGATAATTGGCAAGGCAAACCTAACTTTTGCTTGCTCAGGAGTTGTCTTTCCTTTCTTGTGGCTTCCCAGAGGTGGGAAATACGTGGCAAGGACCTGTGGTGATCCAGGGGAGACAAAGCAGAGGGTTCTCTGTGGCGTTGATCTTGACAAGATCATCTCATGCACAGGTAGCAGTGCTAACCCCAGCACATCTTCAGGCATGAAATGGTTGGGTTAGAACTAGGCTTCTTCCTCTTCTCCATGTGTTCACGAGTCTTTTGAGTTGAGAAAGTTTTGCCAAAAAACAACCCTGTTTCAGACCTTTCCATCTTAATTCTTGTACCTTCAGTCTGGCTCTGGCTGATGGCAGTGGGGCAGGAGGAGAATTTGCCTCATGACTGAGATCAAGCAGCAGGAAGCCTTCTTGGGAGGAGGAAGAAAGCGAGGGATTTTTTGAAAGATAGGAATGAGACAGATAATGAGGTGTGACTCTCCCTTGGCCAGACTGCAGCATAGGGGGAGAAGGTGGTTCCAGCTCTTCCAGGACCATGGCATTGCTGAGGGCTCCATGTACCCATTGTAGCCTCTTTCTATCTGCCTGGAAGAGCAAGCATGTGTGGTGTGCTGGCTGCAGTGGAAAATAGCTCCTGGGGAAGTGGGAAGGAGAAACAATCTCGCCTGTGCCGGCTGCTTGCCCAAAGCCTCTGATCTGTGCAGCGGCAGGTTAATTTTTTCCTCTCCTAGCTTTGCTTTCTCTTAGAGGTACTGCCCCGGTCTGTTGGGGAGATGTATGAGCCCAATGGTGCTCTTGTTTGATTCACAAAATGTGGTGGGGAGCAGTGGGGCTAGTTTTCACTTGTATGAGCAGCGGAGGGATGTGAGCTCTGTGAGCATCTCTAGCCTGGTCATCCTCTTTGAAATCCCTCCACCCCTCTGAGGATTGTGGAGCACGCTGCCACTTGGTCTCTTCAAAGCCTTTCAGGCAGCCAAGAAAAATAATTTGGAGACTTCCAGGGAAAAAAAACCCCAACAAAGTAAAGGCCATCCTTCAGAGGCGTGAGTAATAGCATGTGACAGCTGAAGCCAAGCCAGCAGCGCCAGCGCAATGTGCATCCCACCCCAGCCAGCACCAACGCACTGTCTCCTCACCCCTCCCTGTGCTGGGGGCTTCTAATTCGGCTTGTTTAAAAGTTACCTTGTCATAACCCCTTGAGCCTCCCCAAGGGGGGCTGCAGGTAGGACCTTGAGCTCCAACGGACCAAGCGGTGGAAGTGCAAAGGCGCTGGGCCATCCCGAGCATCCCCTTCTCTGGACCCTGCGACGAGGACAGTGAGTGATCCATGCTCACTGTCCCCACCACCCACAAGATGTGTGGGGCTGCCTAGGGAGAGCGGTCAGCAGCTCTGATTTGTCCTTGGGGGCTTTATTTAAACAAGCTTGTCTTGATTAAAGTGCTTAATCTGCCTTGTCAAAATCCCCGTAAAACTGGTGAGGTGTTTTAAGAAGGAAAACATGATCCTCTTGTCCTCCTGGAGCTGGGCTGAGGCCACCAGCCCAGCGGCTCCTGTCCCATCACCAGTCGGGTGCTGTGTCTGGGGGCAAGCCCTCACCCCCCCGCCACCCCAGTGCTGGGGCTCAGCTATCCATAAAACATGTAGAGTGGCTTTGTATGCTGTTAGCTATGTATTTTTAGCTATGATTAAAACAATTATTAGGAGCCATTGGCTCTTCTCTCCCCTTCTGTGGTGACCAAAACTCATCCTGAAGCCAGTATTGATCTGCAGAGTAGAGAACGACCCGTGGCTTAATAGGGAGGGGGCAGGGGAGTGCAGAGGGGATGCAAAGCAGGGCCCAACCCCTCAAAGTCACACGAGCATCACGCTTGAGCTGGTACCAGACGGGTGCTGCCTGAGCCGGGGTGAAAATGGGCCAAAGCCCAGCAGACCGCAATGGCATTGCTGCTGGCATGGCCCTGGTGAGGGCAAGCGGCTGGCTTGGGGGGCTGCAAGTGCCAGGAGTGGGGGTGGGCAGAGGGATGGAGGCACACGGGGCAGCCCTACCCAGGGTGGAGGGAGGGGATGGATTCATCCTAACCCACTCCCCAACTCTTTAAAGCAAAGGGTGGTGAGGTTGGGAAGAGATAGAAGTGCTGCATGGACTTGTTGAGATGTTAAGGAGCAGCTTGCGCCTGGGTACTAGTGGAGATGTCCCTGTGTGTCCCAGCTCACCCAAAGCAAGGAGGAGGAGAAGGAGGAGGAGGAGAGGGGAGCATCAGTTACTACCTGTCTCCCCCTCCTCTCTCTCCTGTTCAGTTCTTTCCCGTGGGAGATTAATGGGACCTCTTTGTCTTCTAACATGACTGTGCCTTACGAATTCTCTGTCTCACCCTCATCCTTTAAATTACCCACATAATAAAATATGTATTCAGTGATTTCAGGTCATAATTTGATCTGCTTAGGGAAGAAAAGGAATGATGCCAAAGGGCTTGCCGGCATGCTCTGCTCTCTTCCATTTATCTTCATAACTTTTTTTCCCCCTCTAACATCCTGTGCACGCCCAAGGGATGGAGTGCCGGTACACAGGTGCTGGTGCCTTGCATGACCAGCCCCCCACAGTACCCCCAGCTCAGCAGGACCCAGTGATCTGCCCTGCCTGTCCCCCAGAACATCAGCAAAGGTGATGTTCAGGGTGGTCAAAGAGCTCAAGCCATCGCAGTGATTCCTGCCCTTGCTTCCTCTGGACTCAGTTTTACTGGGCTGTGAAATGGGCATAATTTTCCTCTGTGCACAGGTAAGCTGGGGGTGGTAGGAGGTCAGAAGCACCCAGGACATGCCCGATCTGCTGGCAAAGGTGAGTTGGCATGGCTTTATCCTGCGGGGTTAAAGATCCTTTCTTTGTCTCGGCTGCAGGGCAGCCCGTATTTCCTTTTAACACCCTTTCTAGAGTCTAAATGTGAGTTTTAATTAACTTGATTACGCTCCCATGCCATCTGGAAGCCTGTGTGTGGTACTGGCAATGCCAAAGGGCACTTTGCGTTTTAACACCAGCTCCCCACACTGCCCCCAGAATCTGCAGTGCCCCGATGGCTCACAGAGGATGCTGTGATTCTCACAGGTGGTGAAGCTGCTCAGTCCCAGGGAGCTGGGAGGAGAAGGAGCCCAGCACCCTGCAGCCAGTGAAGGGATGTCCCCAGCCCTGCATCACCCGGAAATGGGCCCCCTGCCCAGGCACTAGCATCCCACCTAAGGAGGCAATTTGTGGGGGTTGGCCTCTTCGCACAGAGGGAAGAAGACCCTTGAGAGCACATTGTGCCTGTTTGCAATAAAAATCAGGATTTAAAATCCTGGTGTTGGACATGATCCTTGGCTCTGCGTCCCTGGGGCACCATCTTCCCCAGGGCTGTTCCCACAGCCAGTTCTCTGTGCCAGCCTGCGAAGCCTCTCCTTTACCAAGCCATGCGGTCTGTTGGCACTGGCTGGTGGGTCAGTGTGGCTGCCTGGAGAGGTGAAGGAGGATTTGGGAGGGGGCTTCTCCCCTGAATGCCCCCCATGCAGTGATGCTCTGAGCTCGAGGGAGGCTGTTTGACTCTTGCCTCCATTCTTAAGGGCTATTCCAGCGATGGAGACACATTCTGTGTGGCTAGTGCTGTGGAGGGATGAGAAAGCGAGGGCTTGGTGTGATGGCGATGCTTTAATGATGGTGAAGCCTTAGTTAGCATCGGTGTCACTTACCCTGGACAGGTGGAGAGAGAGACTAAAACCAAAGCAGTGCCCTCCACCTGGGGATGGAACCTGGCTTCGCCCAGCCTTCCTGAGTGGCTAAGGGTGGCCTGGGGAGAAAAAAGTGAAGGCAGTGCCCCACAGCCTTGATGTGATTTGCAAAGGGCCCCAAGGAGCCCTTAGAGGGCAGGACCTCTCCCTGAGGCCACCTCAGATGGGATGGAGAGGTATTTGGGGGGCGGGCATGAGCACAAGTCGGCAGCAAAGGGGCTGCCCCACTGGCATGAGTTCTTCACAAGGTGAGCGATTAAGCGCTGGAACAAGCTTCCCAGAGGGACTTAGGAATCTCCAGTCCTTGCTCAGTTGAGTTGTGAACATCTCCAACCCCTGGAGCAACCTCATCCAGCTTTGAGGCGAGCCCTGCTGTGACCAGAGACCTCTGAGATCTCTCCCAAACTGAAATCAATGCCTCCGTCTGAGGTGCTTTACTGTCTTCAGGGTGAGACAGCCAATGCTGGAGAGGGGCAGGGAGAACGCTGCCAGCAGCACCCTGAAACCTTGGGATGGAGCACAACTTCACAGCCGCTTCCCCAAGCAACAGCACCCAACCTCGGAGCTGCCCCATGAGTGACCGTCTTCTGGAGTTCTCCCAGGAATGCTCAAGGAAAGGATGGGAATGGAGAAGGAAGGATGTGACCAACGCTTAGAGCCAGGAGGTGCCTCATCCTTTGGGCGTCTCGCAGTGCACAGCCCATCTCCATGCTCTCTGCAGCATGGAGCTATTGGACATTTCCCAAAGGTCTCCTCTCCTAACGAGCATTATATATTATACCATGCTGGCTCAACCTGCCTGCTGCAGCAGTTAGACCTCTGTTTTGTCATCAAAAAGAAGACAAACTTTGGTCCTCACCAGCAAAGTCGAAGACAGGAGACACCATGATGAGTAACACCAGTTGTGGCTGCCAGTGCGTCATTTGCCTGTGCTTCACACCCCTGCAGCACCTCAAGGTCTTGTACCTCGCCCTCAGCAATGCCCAACCCTACAATAAGGGAGCACTTTGCAGCGAGCTGGGCACAGGCTTTCCCTAACCCTAACCAGGAGGGTTGAGGTCTGGGCGCTCTGAGTCCGTAAAGCATCTGGGCTGCCTTGCCCCATGGCCTGTGCCTGTTTCACAGGGCTGGTGTCTGCACCCCGTGCCAGCACTCACCTTCACTCAGCCCTCGCATGATAGCAGCTAATGTGGGCACTGTGACTGTAGGGTATTAGATGGATTTAAAGATTTGTGTTTATTGCTTCTAGTGATTAAATTTGAATGTTTTTAACACCACTCCTGGTTTATGGTGTGGTCTCTTTTATTATCCATGGACCCACAGCCCTGTGCATGCTGCAAGTTCCTGGGGAAGTGGCTCGGGGTGTTGTCAGCATGCTGGGGCTCCAAGCATCCCCCTAGGGCTCTGAGCTTCCTCCCACAGCCCTGAGCATCCCCCTCCGTGGGTCTCACCAGAGCTGCAGTGCCTGGGGTGCAGAAAAGTGCTGCAGGCTTGAACCCTCTCTGGAGTTACTCAGCCTTCCCGGGGTCTCTACGCGGGAAAGGCAGCATCTGCCCTCAGCTGTAATTGAAATAGATGGAATCAGGACGGATCAACGTCTAATTCCTCGCCTGGGTGAATGGAGACATATGTTTAATTTTCTGGTAATTCAGGCCCAGAGACCCGTCTCCTTCCTCTGTGCCCATGTAAGGATCACCCGTGGCAAAAGGCAGTTTAGCTTCCTACACGTCACACCACTTTAAGAGCCTCTCCCCAGAGCTGCCATCCCCAAAGTCAGTGATGGGAGAAGAAACAAAAACCCTTTCCCAAACTCCTCCTGCAAAGGCAGAGTTCCCAGTGCTCTGCACATCCAAGGGGGAAGGGCAGGGATGCTTGACATCCCGGGGATGCAGGTGGGCACCAGTGGCCTGAGGGCTGGGCAGGGAGCAGGGGAAGGGAGCAGCAGCGACTCACAGGCGAGCATCTCCTCAAATGGCATGACACAGTGAAGGGATCCTAGGGCTCCCAGCCCACTCACTGGAGGGTGCTTTGTCCTAGTGCACCATATTGTGGCAGGGATGAAAACCTCCCAAGGTGTCCAGCTGAGGCTCGATTCCTGCTGGTATCACTGAGGCAGGTTTGGGGAGGGTGAGGGTACCCAGGCTACCTGGGTGCTTATGGCCCAGATCCCCAAAGAGCTGGGAGCGGCATCAGCAAAGCAGGGGGAAACGGGATGAGATTTCTAACCCAAGTTTTCCCTCAGATGTTCCCCGAGGAGCAGTTCTGATATCTCCACCTCACACAAGCGTGCATTTGCCCCTCCAGAGGTATCCCTTGGAGAACCTCTTCTGTTGGCTACAAACCAAGTGAGTTTATAATTTTGGGGTCTGTCTTGTTCCAAAGTACATTTAAGAGTAAAGGACTTTGCATGTTGCTCCTCAGTTTCACCATGGGTCTCATTAAGGATCGTCTTCTGCTTTGGGTGATGGCTTTGGACCCTGCTTGGCTCTGCTTTTTCCTTGAATTTCCACTACCATGGGAATTAAAGTCTGGAGGGACTTTGGTAAGAAACCTCTTCCCCAGGCACAGTCATGGTCAAAACACTCCGACTCTTTGGTCTTGTCACCCTTGACTTTGACTTGCAAGCTGGCCAGTGTGGGCAGGAAGGCAAAGGAGAGCAACGACCTCTTCTCCAGCTGACGTGCTTTCAGTAGCTGAGGCAGGTCCTTTTGCCCACCATAGCAATTAGCCAGGAGGGACGAGTCAGCTATTTATTGCTATTGCTTGGATGTGGCTTCTTGGGGGTTTGTCCATCAACATGGTCCAAGTAATGTAACTTTTGTCTTGCTGGCACAGCTGTAAAACCAAAGAGGAAGCTTTCTTCCAGCTATCTTGTCCTGGTTTCAGTCAGGATAGAGTTAACTTCATTTGTAGCAGCTGATGGAATGCTGTGTTTGGGAGTTACAATGAAAGCAGTGCTGAGAACACCCTGATGTTCTTAGTTGCAGTCAGACAGTCAAGGACTTTCTCAGCTTCTTCCTATTTCTCTCTTCATGAGAAAGGAGGGGCGAAGCCAGGACAGGTGACCCAGATGGGCCAAAGAGTGTATTCCATGCCAATGACGTCCTGCCCAGGATAACGGGGGGCTGAGGGGAGGAAGAAGAGGGGTGGTGGCGGGACGCGTGCTGCTTGGGGGGACGGTCGGGTTCCAGGACAGCTCTGGGTGGTCCGGCCTGAGTTGTGTGGGTCGGGGAGAAACTGCATTGGGGATCAAGAGTTTCATCTTCTTTTGCTCTAAAGTCCTGTTAGCATTGGGATATTTTATCTTTCTGTTCTCTTAGTAAACTCTCCTTATCCCAACCCACGGGCCTCTTAGTTTCTTGGGTTTGGAGTTATTTGCCCCTTCCTTTTCCCTTCCCTTGTTTCCCCCCTTTTTCCCTCTTCCCCTGCTCTTTTACTTTAAGGAGCAGGCAGCTGCGTGGATCTCGGCCCACAGCCGGGGGAAACCACGACATATCTCCATCTCCTTTCCAACACAGGCTTGTGCGTTACAGTTGAGAATGTCACGTTACCTTTGGTGCCACCTCCACCAGGTTTAGTTAGCTTTGGTGTCTGAGGACATCAGAAATTGCTGTCCACTCCCTCAGAGCTGTGGATTTCAGCCCATGCCCGGTGTCTGTGTGTGTGTAAGATTCCCTGAATATCAAAGTGGGCACTTACCCCAGAGCTGAAGCATTGCATCATTATTAACAGGCTTTACGTCTCTCATCGAGCTTCACACGGGAAACCCAGGAAATGGAATGCCATCTCCTGAGTCATGGATACTTTTAGGGCCACCTTGTTATGGTGACTAAGGAAGGCCTGGCTCAACTCCATGGGACAGGGATCTCTCAGCTGACAGAGCAGCTTGCCAAGAGAAATGTTTGTGCTGCCAGTGAGAACTCTGTCTGAAGTTGCGTGCGGAATGAGATCAAGTTGTTCTTTGCAGCCTCAGTTTACCAGCTTAGCTGGAACCCTCCCCACACATGCCTTCTGCCATCAACAACGCTTCTCATTGTTGAGCAAGAAGCTTTCAGAGGCTTATTACTTTGGATATTCAGGTAGGTTCTGGTGTTAAAAGGAACTAGAGCTCTCCAAGTATCTTAAAAGATAACACTGCAACCTCTTTGGCACGTCTTTCCTGCAGTGTTGTGGCCGAGTGACGGCTACCGGGTGAATTTGTCAGGAATTCACAAATGGCTTCTGTAGCTCTCAGAGGAAAATGTCTCCTGGCTGTGTGTGAGGCAGTGATTGCTGGGGATGGAGGCTTGTTTCTCCTGTCCTTGGTGAGGCCGGCCCCTGGCTGTACAGGGCCAGGGGGCCATGCTGAACTTGGGTCTTTTTGGCCAAGTTTGGTAAGCGTGGGTGTAAAATTACCGACTGCTGACCAGGCCATTTATCCCTCCCCTTCCCAAGGTCTGAGAGCTGGTGGAAGGCAATGTGCAATGCCGTCCTGGCTCCTTTTCTCCATCCTGCTTGGAAGGGGAGATGGGTGTGACCCCCAAAGAGGGGCTAGAGTGAGGAGGGTCCTCAGCCGCCCCCCATCCCCCATCGCCGGGGCTGAGGCTGCTGCCCTCTCCTCCCCAAGCAGCTCTGATCCCCTGTCCGGGCATGCCAGATTGGATAGCTCAACTCCCAGCTGGGTAGGGGATCCCACCCCACCCACCCCCTCCCCAGACCAGCGACTGCTAATTAACCTTCAAGGGGGGAGTAAGAACCCAGACTTTGTTGAGTGGGGTTATAGAGCCATAGAATGGTTTGTGTTGGGAAGGACCTTTAAAGGTCAACAAGCAGGGACATCTTCAACCAGACCAGATTTCTCAGAGCCCTGTCCAACCTGACCTGGAACGTTTCCAGGTATAGGGCATCCACCACCTCCCTGGGCAGCCTGTGCCAGAGCCTCACCCTCTCAGTGTAGTGAAATTCCTCCGTAAATCTAGACTGAGTCTCCCCTCCTTTAGTTAAAAAACATTATCCCTGGTCCTATCACAGAACCACGAAGGTTGGAAAAGACCTCCAAGATCATCCAGTCCAACCGCCCCCCTACCACCTCTATTATTCATAAACCACATCCTTAAGTACCTTATCCAACCTCTCCTTGAATGCCCCAAGGGATGGTGACTCCACCACCTCCCTGGGCAACCCGTTCTGATGCCCAATCGCTCTTTCTGAGAAGAAATGTCCCCTCATTTCTAACCTGGACCTCCCCTGGCACAATGAGCACCCATCCCCTCTCCCACTGTTGCTGGTTATCTGTGAGAAGAGGCTGACCCCCAGCTCACCACAACCTCCTTTCAGGTAGCTGGAGAGAGCAATAAGGTCTCCCCTGAACCTCCTATTGCTGTGCACCCTACTAAAAAGTCTGTCCCTGCCCTTCTTGGAGCCCTTCGAGGGACTGGAAGGGGCTCGGAGGTCTCCCCACAGCCTTCTCCTCTCCAGGCTGAACCAGACCAGCTTCCAGCCTGTCCCCATGGCAGAGGGACTCCAGCGCCCTGACCACCTTTCCACCCATGCTGGCCGGCACCCACACCCAGTAAGTTCCCACCCCCGCCCCCTTTTACTACATCTTGTTCTGTCGCACATCCCCCTTCTCTGGTTTCTCCTTGGGAGTGGAGGCCAGGCAGTGCTGTGCGGGGCTGTGCGGGGCAGTGCTGTGCTGTGCGGGGCAGTGCGGTGCTGTGCGGGGCAGTGCGGTGCTGTGCGGGGTGCTGCGGTCCGCTGCGGTGCGGGGCGGTGCGGTGCGGGGCGGTGCGGGGCGCTGCGGTGCGGGCGCTGCGGGCGGTGCGGGGCGGATCAGTGCAGTGCAGGGCGGTGCTGTGAGGGGCGGGGCGGTGAGGTGCTGTGTGGGGCGGTGGGGTGCTGTGTGGGGCGGTGGGGTGCTGTGTGGGGCGGTGCGGGGCGGTGCGGTGCGGTGCGGGGCGGTGCGGTGCGGTGCGGTGCGGAGCGGTGCGGAGTGGAGCGGGGCGGTGAGGTGCTGTGCGGGGCGGTGCGGAGCGGTGCGGTGGGAGCGGTGCGGGGTGGGGCGGTGCGGGGTGGGGCGGTGCGGAGTGGTGCGGGGTGGTGCGGAGCGGTGCGGGGTGGTGCGGTGCGGAGCGGAGCGGGGCGGATCAGTGCAGTGCGGGGCAGTGCTGTGAGGGGCGGGGCGGTGCGGGGCGGTGCGGAGCGGTGTGGTGCGGTGCGGAGTGGTGTGGTGCGGTGCGGTGCGGGGCCGTGCGGGGCGGGGCGGGGCGGCGCTGTGCTGTGCTGTGCGGGGCGGCGGCGGCGCGGGGCGGCGAAACGGAGGGCGGGATTTCCCTCCGCCTCTGCCCGCTAGGTGGGGACAGCCCGGCGAGCGGGGCGGGGGGCGGGAGGGGGGAAGGGAGAGAGAGAGAAAAAACCCAGGGAAATCAAAAAAAGCAAGCGCCAGCCGCTGGGATTTAAGCAGGGGAGGGAGCGGCGGAGCGGCAGTCCCGGGGCCGCTTCTCGCCGCCGCAGCCGCCAGCGGGGCTGCCGGCGCCAGGCCGAGCCCGGGGACCCCGCCGGAGCGGGGCCGCCCCCACTTTCCTACCCGCGAGCGGCAGGAGGAGCCGGCCCGGCCCGGCCCGGTGAGTGGCCTCAGCACCGCGGACAGCTCCGCGCCCTGCGATCGGGGCTCCGCGCTTCGGGCTCCGCGCTTCGGGCTCCGCGGACGGCCGCGCCAGGGCTCCGCGTTCCGAGCACGGAGCTCTGCGGGCGGCCGCGCTCCCCGAGCTCCGAGCTGCGCTGCTCCGTGCTCCGCGGGTGGCCGCGCTTCGCTTCTCCACGCACCCTAGCCTGGCGGGCGGCCGCGCCCCGGGTATCCTGCGTGTGCGTGTGGTCTGTCTGTCCGTCCCTCTCCATCCCCCGCGGCCGGGCAGCGAGGTGCGGAGTTGGCCGCGGAGGGAGGCGGCGGTGGGAAGGGACCCGCGGTGCGGCATCTCTCCGGCCCCCCCGACGGCGATCGTGTAGGGGAAAAGGGGGGTGAAGGGGGTGGGCTTGGGGAGGTTTGTGGGGGGGTGGGGAGGACAGAGGCTGCCTGTACTTTCTGCAAGTTCCTTTCGCTGCCGGAATGAGGTTGAAGAAATTTGGGTTTCGGCACCTGCGTCACACGGAGAGAGAGAGAGAAAAGGGCGGGGGGGCAGACCGGGGTTGGCAGGGGGGTTCTCGCTGAGGACTCGCAGGCAGCACTGGGGGATCCTCATTCCCACCCTCTCCCCATCAAACCACCCACGTTCCGAGGCTCCTTCCCACCCCGCTCCCTACCTCCTCCTGCCCACGGCTCCCTCCCCACTACGGCTTCCTCCCCCTCCCCCTGCCCGGGGCCGAGCGAAGCCCGATTCCCCCGCAGCGCCCGCCCTGGCACCGCCGAGGAAGCAGCATCCCTAACTCCAGACAGGCTGGGAACAACCCTGCGCAGCCTTTCCCTTCCTCAGCGCGGCTGCCGGGATGCTGCTGGAGGACGTGAAGACCACCCGGGCCCTGTGCTGAGCCTTCACCCCAGCTTTCTGTTTCGCTTCTCACCAAAGTTTGAATTCGGGTGTGTGTGTGTGTGTGTGTGTGGTTTTGCCTCTTTTCCCACCTCCTCCCGCCTGCTCAAGGAATACCTTGTGGGCAGCAATGGTGCCGTGCTCTCGGAGACCTGCCCTTGGAAGGGGCCATCTGAGAGCTTTGGACTGAAAGATGAGCTGCGTCCCGTAAAGTCGGGGAGCAGCGGGGTGCTTGCCTGGCAGGGTCACTGTCGAGCGAAGGGGTGGCTGAGCAGCTGGAGGAAGGGCCACTGAGGGTGTTTCCAAGGAGCACGTTAATTAAGTATGCTTCATTAGCAGTTACCTGTTACAGCTTCTGATAGAATTAATCTAGGAGGAGGAGGAGGAGGAGGAGGCTGAGCCCGGCGGGGGATGATGCTACTTGGAGAGGCAGGGGGTCTGCAAAGGCACTGCAGAGCCTGCGGGGAAAGAAACATCCCTGTATCCTGCCCTCTCTGCTGTAAGCTCTCCTCATCCCATGTCCGCTGAGACTGGGAATCCCCTCCTGCAGCGGCATTGGGGTCTCAAGGAAGGGCCAGCTCTGGGGCTCGATTTCTGCTGCCTGCATCCCCGTGAGCATCCGCCCCCTCCATCGCATCCCTGTGGGACCCATGTCTGCAGCAGGGAAACTGCAGCGCGGGGAACGGCCAGTAAGAGGAAGCTGGGCAGGCAGGCAGAGGGGGCAGAGGAAGGTTCTCCTGCACTTTTGGTGGAACATGGTGAGCCTGGCTGTTTCATTGACTCTTAGGTCCATGCTCGCAATGATGGGGTGCAAACACCCCAGAACAGGGTGCAGCACAGGCAGGCTCAGTGGGCAAGAGGAGCGGAGCGTTGCTGGCCCTGCCAGCAAGCCAAGGGGAGGGAGGAGTGGAGGCAGGTTTCCCCCCGGGGTACCTGGGCAGCAAAAGGTGGTGATTCCTCAGGGACAGGGGCTTTGGCTGGGGCCAGGGGGAGATTTGAGCCCCGGCATGGTGCGGATCCATGTGTAGATCCATACTAGCAGGACTGGAAGATGCAGCGCTGGTTGCCAGGGCTCATTACGCTGGTGCTTGAGAGGGGGTTTGGCTGTAAATCCTGGCAAACCAAGGCTGAGGAGAAGGTCTGGTTTCCGCTGAGGTTTGGGTTTCCTGCGGGCTCAGCTCTTGGCAAGCAGAGGTGGCTCTGTGGGCAGGAACAGGCTGTGATCTGCTGTGTCCAGGGAGCTGCTTGTGGAGTACATGAGGGTTCAACTCCTGAAGACCTCTCTGCCCCCCAAACCCACTCAGAGGGGCTCGGTGCGTGGCTGTGAGCATCACTGGAAGAGACCAGAGGCTGCAGGGATGATTTGTCACCGCAGGGCAGCAGCCACCGTTGGGGACGTTGGTCCCCTCACGACGATGCTCTGGGCTCCCCAGTCCCCCTTAAAGCAGCTCAAGGACTGCATTAGGAGGCAGAAATAAATCCTAAGGAAGCCCTTCCCTGACACAGCCACAGCTCTGGCTGCCAACAGCTTCATCAGCAGCTCTTGGAGAGGGGTGAGTGGGGGAACGGGCACCCAAACCTGCTGGGCTGGGGTGGTCTGGGGGCTGTGGCTCCTGCCTTGGGTGCAGGGTGCTCCCAGGGCTCCCCAGCCCTCTCCCTAGTCCCGTTTATCTTGCTGGAGAGCGTAGTGAACACGATAAGTGCCGAGAGAAATGCTAATTAGTGAGTATAAGCAAGCAGGGTGTAAAGTAGATGTTTAACTGTATTATATAAACAAACATAAAGGAGCCATAAATTAGGAGGGGAAAGAAGTCGATCCATTGATGGAACTGCCCAGGTGGAAGAGATACAGGCAGCAGTATGACTGCTGAGGAACAGGGATGCAACACGGCCATCACCTGTAATCCTCTTTTCTTTTAATTGTGCCTGTAATGAGAAATGAAATGTCAATGTTGTTAGATGCTGCTTCTTCCCACAAGATGGTCCCAGATAGGGGAGCAGCATCCTACGGACAGACCAAGGTTAAAATCCCAGGCAGGGCAAAGCCTGGGATCTCTTGGGTCCTCCCAGCTTGAGGGAACTGGTCTGTAGTCATGCCCAGTTTACTGGCTGGAGTTACTGGAAGGTCTCTGCTAAATTGGATGGCGTTGAGGGCTTTGAATCTCAAGGTCCCTCTGGGACCTGATCAATGGCATGATTAGTTCCCGGTCTCCCCATACCCACTCTCTTGGTCTCACCTGGGCTGCATGTGGAACTGACCGAGGAGCTGAGCAGAGATAGGACTGGGAAATGTCAAAAGAAGCCAGGAATTACCAGGCAGGTTCAGCAGGCGCCGCTAGCCCACCCCTCACAGAAGGGATTCTCCCCTAGCGCTCCCTCACACGTCTTCCTGGGCAGGTTCAGCCTCCCTTCCCGACACTCCTGGAACAAATCCCAGGGCGCCCAGCTCCATTTCACCTGACCTTTCCTTAACAATTGACCCCATCAGCTGCCTCTGCTCCCACAGACCCTGGTGGGAGCTGCTTCAGTTGGATCTCATGGAAGATGGGGAATGGGGTTGAAAGGGCCTCTCCCCTCATCCCTCGGGAGCCCCTTCCCACCAGGGCAGCAGCATCCCTGCACAAACGCCCCAGTGATGCTATTCCCCCTGAAAATATCCCCCAAGTTGGACTGCTCCAGCACAGGGATGGGTAGCTGGAGCTGGGAGCTGGCTCAGTGCTGCCTGTTGAGACATCACATTCTCACCCGCCTCTTGCCCTCCGCACCCACTCCAGGAGCTTTTTCACCAAATTAATATTCCAAGGAAAAGTCACCCCTCACCAAAAATCTTGGCACCAAACCTCCCACCCACAGGCTGCCACGAGGTCCTGCATCCCCCTGCTATTCCCCCCACACCTTCCCAGTCCTCTCCAGTTTGTCATCCTCACCTTGGAGGAGCTTGATTTTATTTTCCCTTTATAATTACCTGGTGCAATCTCTCCCGGCATCTCCTTGATGAGACCCAAGTAATTGTTTGAGTGTCCCCCCTATTCCACCCCCCACTATTTTCCTTGATGCTTTGCAATGTCAAAGCCTTGTATTTCCATCAACTGGCATGCTTCCCCTGGAAAAGCATCTGCAGGGCAGTGGGTGCGAAACGGGGACCTGAAAAGCCAGTGCAGGCATTGGTGAGAGGTGGAGGTGTCCCGGCTTTGGGATGCCACACGTCTCCGTCCTCCCACTCCTCGTCCCCAAGCAGGAGACCTCTATGAGTATAGGGTATGATACCCCATGGCTGGTTGCTGCCAAGTTTATGGGCGGAGTGGAAATCCCAGGGACACTTAATTCTCTCCCCCTGACCCGTGCTCCTCAGGAAGGGGCCCAGGGCCCCCAAAACCCCCAGCAGAGATGGTATGAGGTCACCGAGGTCCCTGTCTCCTGGAGGTCTTGTCTTTTCCTTCTAAAAGCTATTGGCTTTTTTGGGGGGGGACAGCGTGTCCTAGGATAAGGTAGGACCCACTTCATGTACCCCCAGTGCCTCCTCCATGTCTGTTTTTGGGCTCTTTTGCTGAGTAAGGGATTTTTGGCAGGTGTTTCCACTGTCCCTTGCTTTCCCCAGCACTCCTCCTCCATGGTGAGCCACTACAGAAGGATGAGGATTGAAGTGTCCTGCTGTTACAGGAATTATTATGGGGTGTCTGGTTGGTATCAGTGTAGCTGGTGGGTCTGGGATGCTGATGACCCTCCTCACTGAAGCTCCTTCCTCTTTTAGGGGACACCTCAAATTCTCCTTCTTCTCTGCTCACAGGATTGGGGGGTTTGCAGAAATTATTTTTCTGTCCTTCATATGCAGGATGACTCCTTCTTCTTCCTCTCACTCGGGAAGAAGATCCTGCTTGGGGTAATGTGGGGCTGTGGGTTGTGGATGGTGCTGGAGATGCTCCAGTGGGTGCCAGCTCTCCTCCAAAGTCAGATATCATCCCTGGAGGAAAGAAAACAGCCTGGCATTGCTTTCTTCATCTCAAGATGCGCAAAGGCTGTGTCCCAGAGGAAGCTGCTCCGTTCTCATTAGCTGGGGCACACAGCTGGCTGGCATAATTACGCTTCCTTGGCCCATCTGCCTGGGGCTTGAAAATTGATTTTCGCGTCGATACCAATGCGTTCAGACCATGCTGGGCTGCCCACGGGGGTGGGCAGGCGCTCAGAGATGGGTGTCCAGCACAGGGAAAGGCTGGGCTTTGGCTTCCCAAGCTCCTCATGGCTTAGCAAGAAGAGGTGGGCCCTGAGCCCTGCCTGCACCGCGCTGGAGCGGGGCAGTTGGCTGTAGGATGGGTGAGCAAGCAGGAGGAGCAGAATGTGCCCTGGGCCTGGTAGCCCACCTTTGGCAGGCGAGTCCCACCATCACAGCCCTGGAGACTCATGTCCAGCAGGGAGATGTCTCCAGCGATGCTCCCCACCCATTTCCCCAGTAGCCGCTTTCATTTGGGCTGTAATTGCTTCACCTCAGCAGGAATCCCTGACGACATGGGTCCCTGAAGTGCACATTCTGTTTTCCATAGTGTTTTGGGTGGATGAGCCCTCTAATCCCCATGGATTTTCACAGCCTCACCCTGCCCAGCACCACGACCAGGAGCAGGTCCCATCTCTGGAGCGTATCCATGCTCCTGCCAAATAACATGGGAGAGGGGAAACAACGGATGGGATACAGGCATGGGAGGGATGTTCTCACCAGAGGCGATTTTGGCTGCTGGCACCCGACTTGGCACCCGCAGACAGCCCAGCATCCCCACGGCCAGTAATTAAAAGACAAATTGATTTGGTTCGATCTGGTCACTGTCCCTTGGGGAGGCAGAGGCACTGCTCAAGTGGACATGTGGGGCAGGGTGGATTCAGGGACCAGCTGTTTCTCCGGGAAGGGGACTGGGGGGAACTGGTGCCCTACCTGGCCCTGCCTGTCTCTGCCCGCATCCACAGCCGGGGGCTCAGCAATGCTCTCATGCACGTGAGTGAGGAGGGGTGCTGCTACTCACACAGAAACTTGAAAGAAAAAATCCCTCTGCAAAGCACCAGAGTTAAACTTATCTTTAATTACCCAGTTAAGTTATTATGGAGCACTAGTAACAAAGTAACGTGAGCGAACGGCCCCGAGATAACGCACAGAGAATTGCCTCATTTGGTAAATAATTTTAAGTTAAGTAATTATTTCCTGCGAGGGGGGACAATGTGGGAGTGCCTGGTGGGGGGAACTCTTCACTCCTGGCTGCAGGAGGGATGAACCCTCTGTGTAATTCCTCACTAATTACTCCACACTGCCTTCTCCTCCTCCTCCCCACAGCTGCGCCCATCATCCCGCACACCTGGGATGACCAGCGGGATCCCAGCGGGTGCTTTTGGTGCTACTCAGGGGTGCTCCAGTCTGGCAGCATCCCCGGGCAGAGGGTGGTTGGGTTGGTTTAGGGTTGGGTTTGTTTGGGGTTGTTGGGGGTTTTTTCCCCTCCTCCCCAATTTTAAGCCACCCACTTGTTTTTTTTCCCTAAAGCATCGTGTCTCCTTTTGCTTGCCTCACTAATTGCAGCAGGGCAGTGACTGAGGTGTGGGTGGTGGTAGGCAACAGTGGAGCTGGAGGCAGGTGACATCGCCAGCATCCCCGGTACTCATGCTGCTGCCACCCACATCCTGAGGTCCTCCAGCTGCTGTTTTCAGTAGGAACCACTGTTTATACAGGTTTTCAGTAGGAACCACTATTTATATGGGGCTACTTCATCTCTGTTTCCCTCCCTCATCTTCCTCTTTGGCTTCCCCCTCCTCCCCTGGCTCTGAGTTTGTTCCCCCCTCCTGCCCCATCCTTCTCCAGCTTCGACCGCACGCTCTTCCCCGCTTCGACCTTTTGTTTCCCCATGGGGCTTCATTTAAAAGCACTATTGATGCTGCTCAGCACTAATATGAAGAGAGTCTCTCTCCAGCTGCCTGCTGCAGATGGGGAACTCGGCTCAATCCATGTCCTGTTCTCCACTGAGGAATAACAATGAACTCGGGCACCACGGGGAGATGGAGAAAGAGCAGCTCTGTGTTCTGGGAGACAGCCCTGTCCCTGGGGCCAAAATAACTCCACTTGTTTTATTTATCAACTCCCGGGGGGATGGGGAGTGAGTGGCATACAGATGTTGCCACAGCTGGGTCTGCCGGATGACGTGCCCAGGACCTGTCCTGTGTGGAGAGATGGGATGCTCTGGGGTGTCCGGGCCTTGGCATCCCATCCAGAGCTGGAAAATTTAGAATAAAGAATAAGATTTGGTCTTACTCTTTGGGCTCCACAGCTGAGCCCCAGAGCTGCCAGCATCCCGTCTGCCATGGATTTCCACCCACCCCCAGACAGGTACCCCAGTGATGCTTGCCAGAGGAAGAGAAAACAGAGGAGGAAAGCCTGTTGCCATCGTTTATGCATGCACACAAAACAAAGTGAAGGTGGATAGCAGCTGAGCTGGGGTTTTATTTTTTCCCCATCCCTGGCTCCGTCCCTGCCATCACCCCCCACATGCAGGCAGGCTGCCTCCCTACCTCCCACTCCTCTCTTCCTGCACTCCCAGGAGTGAATTGGATTAGTCACCTTCTTAATTAACTGTGATGGTGTGAGCTCTATTGGGTATTAAATGTTTGTCACAATCCAATTGAAAAAATCCATCCCAGCAGGAAAGGGGTTTGGAGGCACCGGGGGTTTGCCGCCCTCACACCACAGGATCAGAGATACAAAGCTGGGTGGGACTTGGAGGGGACCCTATCCCCCTCAATTCCTGGCTACCCCATGGGCTTGGTTTGCTTTTGGGAAAGGTCCTTCTTGCCTTGTCAGCAAGAGGTAAACATGTAGCCAATGCCCCGAAGGAGGTCAGGGGTGTCCCCCATGCATCTCCAACGCACCCCCTGAGCCAGTGCAGGTTGAAAATTGGGATGGGGCTACACAACAATCTGTGACAGAGCTGTGGGTACACAGGGTCTGAGTGGCATCGGGGTGCCTAGTGGCATTGGTGAGGCTGAGCTGGGGTACCCCCAGCCTTCCACAGGGCAGGGGGTTTAAGGGCTGTACTGGAAGGGAGATGGCATCGGTGGCTTCAGCTCCAAGGGAGCGTTGGGTTTGCATGAATGCCCACACTTGAGGATGAACGAGGTTTAGCACCTGCTTTACAACCAATCCAGCTCCCAGGGACAGGCACAGCGCATCCTCCTGCAGCCCCAAAGGGCTCCAGCCCCCTCTCTCTGCCCCATAGATGTCCCAGGCTCTCTGCCCCATGGCCTTTCACCGCTGCTCAGCCCTTTTATCTTTTTCTCAGCCTTCTAGACCATTTCTGGTCTGTAACAAACTTCCACCCCTCAGCTTAGTTCCCTTAATAGCCTCTGCTGAAGGACTATATTAAAGCCAGGTGGACACTGAATTCATCACAGCTCCTTATGCTCCGACACAGAGCGCTTTGCTGGCTCCCTCAGGTCACAGCACTGGCAGTTTATAGGAGCCGTATCGAGCACCTGGGCTGGGTTTCTCCCCAGCCCAGATTATCATTTATTATTATTGTGTATTTATTAATTATTTGCCATTAATTATTTGCAATTACAATTTAATTTGCCTTCTCCCCACACCCAACAGCAAGACTGGTTGGGCTGTGATGGTTCCTCAGCATCCTTCCCTGCTCCCCCACACTCCCTGCATGTTTTACTGTAGCAGAGGTGAACCTCTCACCAGACAGGCGGGCGAAACACAGCTGGTTACATGTTATTTGGTATTTTTAGTCCAAAAAAAAAAAGTCTCTTGAGTTACCCCCCCAGCTGGGGAGGGGGGTCTTGACGGGTACCCCATGCCACACACACAGGTGCCCATGGACCCCTGGTCCCACAGCAGCTGATGTGGTCTAGGAAGGGATGCCGAGGTGTGGAGCATCTCATCAGCAGTAGAGGCAGAAAACTTAATCCCTTTAAATTTCTCTTTATCGATCACAGCTCTACAGCTAAATCACTGGCTGCAGCGACACACGAGCTTCCCCGCCGTAAAGGCATTAGTGACCCGTGGGACTCCAGCTGTAGCACGCCACAGCACGGCAGCACCTCACTCACTGTCCCTGTGCATGGGGCTGGGCAGAGATGATCCGGCCGTGGCACCCAAGCATCCCTGATTTCCAGCATGAAACGGGAATGCTTGGGTGGGAGGGAGTGAGATGTGCTATTGAGGGAGCAGGATACTATGGGATGCGGGCAGGTGCCCAGGAGTTGGGGTGCTTGTCCCCAGGGAAGCAGCTGGAGTTGGTTTGTCACCTGTGGAAGAGGTCTGATGTGGGGATGACTGGCTAATTGATCGAGGCCATTTTTACATTTCCTAACAGCAGCTTGAGCACGAGCACTGATAAGAAGCTAACAAGCATGAGAATGAAGTTAACAAGCATGGGAATCAAGGCTGTAACAGGAGCTCTTACATTCCAAAGTAGTAATGGAATCTTGATATCGTGCAGGTGGTTTTCCCCCCCTTTCTCGGCCCCTACCTATCTGTAGGAGAACTAGCTATCCATGTGAATCAGCTATCTTCCTTGAAGGTATAAAAGGCTGCAGCTTGCTTGAATAAAATGGAGTGTTTGCTTTTAACCATATTGGTGTGCATTCATTTCCCAAGTGCCTCCTGCCCTTCCAAAGCCCTGGTAAAATTCATCTCCCCGCTGATCCTGGATTTTGGGACAAGGGAGCTTATGACAGTCTGTGCTTTGGGCTTGTGCTCAGTCTCCCGTGTGGGATTATAGGTGGTTATATCACATATCTGCTTCGGGTGTCTTATCTCAAATCCCCCACCTGGAGGAGGGGGATCCTCCCACTGCTGTTCTAAGAGGGTCCCCAAAATGCATCCTTCTCAGCAGGATGGGGGGTAAGAGAGACCGGGAGGTGTTATCAATCCCCAGAGCAAGGAATCTGCTGCTCTGGAGGATTTTTCTTTCTGGCAATCAATGGAAATGTGTTTATCAGGAAACTCTGTTTGACCTGGACAAGTGTTTTACCAATGTAAACAGAAGTGGTGAGAAAGACAGGGGTGGGAGTTGGGGTGGGGGAGAGATAAGGAGGGTTGAGAGAGAAGACACAGCCCCAGAAGGACCAGAAGGGAGGAGAGATGATGAGAAGGGCCAGGATGAGGAGGGACCCTGCCCTTCCTTGCCCAAGAGAGCAGCACAGCCCCCGCCTCATCCTGCTCCCCCCGCTCAACACACACCCCCCAGTCGGTGATGGGCAGGGGCTGCCAGGTACTGGAGGGCGGAGGGGCATTACTGCCTGCCCAGGGTGGGATGTGTCCAGCTGGTTCAGGGAAAAGCTCCTCGGGATCCAGAAAGCAACTGGTTTCCTTAGATTAGCAGGAGCAAAGGTGTGTGTCGGGGGGAGGGGAAGGAGGAGGGCAGGTTTCCATGGAGATGGGAGCTGGCAGGAGAGGTGGCGAAGGCAGAACAGGCATCAGTGAGCCCTGGCAAGGGGTGATGCTCTGCCTGCATGCCCCTTGCTGCATGAGGGAGGGGTTCTCCCTGCGTTTTTAGGGTATTAATCAGAGCACAAATTAATCTCTCCATAATATAGATGGGTTTATGCCCAGTGCTTTGATAATGGGCCTTTTCTTCTTCCTCCAGAGCATCGTTTGTGCTCTGAGATGCTCAGGAAAGACAAGAAGCAAATACCAGGCCTCAAAATGCTGGGTTGGGAAGCGAGAGGAGGCAGTGAAAAGAGCAGCTGCAAATGTCAGGGGAATTTGTGGGATGAGGATGTGGTTAGTAGAGGGCAGCCGGGCCAGTGGGTTAATGTGCCTACCCTTTGCGGAGCGAACTGGGGACATTTAATGACTTTAAATAGCAAGGGCTTGGGTTTTTCATCTGGTCTTGGAATTAGCCATTAAATCCCAGGTGAAAAGCCCAGTTTTCCTTAACTTAATGCAAGTTTTACTCTGCCCAGGATCATCCTTGCTTGGCTCTTACATTGGAGCAGGGCTGCCTCCCTGTCCTGCCTTTGTGCATCCTATTCGGGTCCCAGAGTAACCAGAGGAGAAATCCCCATATAGTATCCCAAGAAGCCAATGGCAGAGCAAGGTCAAAATGGGAGAAAGGGATTTCTAGTGTCGCACATGGGCCCTGCATAAGCAGCAGGGTGAGCATCCCAATGAGCCTGGCAAGGTGTGTGCCTCCCCTCAGCTGGAAGCAAACCTCTGCTCCTCTGCCCCAGGCTGGCTAAAGCAGAGCAAAGACTGGGCTTAGTAGTCCACAGAGAAGAACAAGGCCTTATATTGATTTTAAATACAGCTGGAGGAGGGGGATGTGTGCACCATTGCTGCATCCCGCACGTGTGCATGCTGCAGGCAGCTTGCAGGTCCTGCACAGCCAGGCTAGATGCTGGGGAGCGGAACTCACGAGTCTGATCAGTACCCCGTGGGTGAGATCTCTGTGTGTGCAAGACCCATCCCAGCCCCAGCAAAACGCTCTTCTCTCAAATCATCAGAAATTGAGGCAGCGTGGTGATGCCATGTGCAGTCAGAATGATGCTCTCCTACCCACTGCTGATTCTCCACTCCCCAGCACTGATTTGCTCCCTGCCACCGCAGAGGGGTCCAACCAGAGGTACAGGCAGAGGAACCCACCCCCACACCCCCCAAATCATGCTCAGATGGTGCCAGCATGGACATCTGTCCCCTTCCTTGGCATATGGCCTGTGGCAGCCTGGCTGCTGTCGTCTTTTTAACAAGCCACTGCCTGACATGAGAGCACCGAGCACAGCAGGCTGGCACCCGTGGCTTTTATTTCCACCCCTTCTAGGAGTTTGGGTTTCACCACATCCAGTGCAGACATCACATTGGGGGTTCATGGTCCACCTTATCCAGTGGGACAATTCTCCATCAGCTGGGACAAGGGAAGAGGGACCCCAGATTGGATCCCATAGGGAGAGGGAGCTGGGGCAGGTGGCACATCCCTTTGCCTGTGTCTGGGAGCTGGCACACAGGATGCTGCTGAGATCCAGCCCAGTGTGTGATCTCCTCCTCCCAAAACCATGTGAGTTTATTTGAGGAATGTCCCATCGCAGAAACCAGTATGATTCATCATTTACCTGACCGATGGCAATGCTCAGAGTCTTATTAAATGGGACACCAAGGGAATTGGAACAGATCTGAGTCTTTGGAGTATAAATTGAGTCACTAAACAATGCTGAGTTGGAGGGGCTTTCTTCAAACTTGTTTTCACCTGTGAGTGTGTTCTACATATGAACACCCATGACTCTGTCCCCACACTGGGGAAAATCTTGGCTTTGCTTCTAGGGCGTGGGCAGGGATGCATCCGTACCAATTTGCTGGCAGCATCCTGCCCACAGTCATAAATCACATCCTGGAGGAAAACTGCCTCCCCAACCCGGGGCAATTGGTATTTGCCTCACGCTCTGATGCACCAGGGGCTCTTATCCCTGCTAAGCTTTTATCCTCTGTTGTTATCCCCTTCAGTGTCTAATCCTTCCTCAGATCCCACTAAGCCATGGATGTGGCTGTGCCCAGACCCTGACAGCCATCCAGGGATAACTCCTGCATTCAAGGGTGGGATGCTTTGGGATGCTCCAGACCCAAGCCAGGGCAGGCTCAGGAGGGAGCGCCGGCCTTTCTCAACAGGCTAAAAATTAAACTGGAATGAAAAATCAGGGTTGGGGTGTTTTTTGGAGGGAGGGCAGGGGGATGTTCCTCCCAAGTCCTACAGCCAGCTGCAGACACACATTCCCTGCTGCTTAACCTTGGTAAAAGCGTTCTCGGCAAACAAGATCGTAGACACAAATGCAGCTGATAGCTGGCTCAGGCTTGCTTCTGAGTTGCAGGGATCCCCAGGGATCAGTGTGTGAGAGTGGGTGGTCCTTAGTGAGGGAGCTTTTCGCTTCGCTGCATCCTCTTTGGGACTTTGCAGAGACTAAATCTCTTTGCTGTCCTCCAGAACTGGGACTGCCCCAACCGTGGGCTCGGTCTGGCAAAGGCTCTCCAAACTCATGACATCTGTGAGTACCACCGACCCTTCCCTGACCATTGTCTCCGGGGAACTGCATCCCTTCTCCTCCTTTCCTTTTTTTTCTTTGCTGTCACTTGGAACCAAATGTTTTAATGCCAAGAAGTGGGGAGGAAGGAAACACCCTTTTCAATGATACTCTAGTGTATTTAGTATGGAAACTAGCATCCGGGACAAGTCCAGAGCCTCCAGTGGGAGCCGATCCCAGTAAAGAGCTCCTATTCCCACCAGGAAAAGCTTTAACTTCTTATTTGCTGGGGTAGCTGCCCACATCCCCACCCTGTGCCACCATTGGTCCCCAGGTGGCCACACTGGTACCCTGCAGTGTTCCAAGTCCGTGGCTGCAAGTGCCACTCCCCTTCCATTGTAGGCCAGCAGCATTAATTGCTCCTTGTTACTCTGTAATTACCCAGTAATTACCATATTCTCATTCCCTTACCCACCTCCCCGCACCCCGCAGCCCTGTCCCTGTTAGAGGCACTAACATTATCCCTAAAGTTGGCACTGCATCTGAATGCCAAAATCCCCATTTCCCTGTAATTTGCAGAGTGGCAGGAGCTGAAGCCACCCTGACTTTACCACTGCGGGGCTCGTTACTTGCTCATTATTCTCCAGCCTCAGGAGGGTGAGGGAGGAAAGGGGAGATGTTCCCCCTCCCAGGACTACTGCGGGGACCGTGGGGGATGTGGAACTGCTTGGTGCGGGGGGTTTTGTTTTCCCCATCCTGGTCTGAGTGTGCAGGCAGAGCACACGTGTGCAGCTGAGACCTTCCAAACATTCCACCCCACGGGGCTGCCATCCTCCATCCCCAGGGTAGCTGAGCTGAGCAGGCAGCAGCACTCCTGAGCCACTCCTAAGCGTCTGTGAATCCTTTTGCCAAGTGAGAATTGCTTGGAAATCCTGGAAATCGCTTCCTGGGCAGAGAGAGTCTTGAGCCACTCTGCTATACCTCAGTAGTGGAAGGCAGGGTTACTGCTAGGGATGCTGAAATTCTGGGGTTTGGGAAGGAAGGGGCTTGGATCATCTGCTTCTTCAGCCTTTTTAATAGGAAAAAACCCAAACAAACCAAGATACCTTCCTGGGATAGGAAATAAATGGCAAAGCCCATCAAGCATGCCTGAGATCCTCTGTTCTGCTAGTCCAGCTGTTGAATCCCCTAAAAAGGTGCCAATGGGGGATCTGGTTGCTTCCCCTCCCCAACACCCTTTCAGGGCTGCGAATGGCTCCAGCCCACTAGGGATGTGGGTGATGCTCACGGGAATGTGATCAGCCCCTGGGCCTTTTTATTGCCACCTTAATGGCTCCAAGGGAAGAGCCAGGGGATTTTTATACTTAAAAAAAAAAAAAAAGGCTTTTTTTGAAGTTTGAGGTGTGCTGTTCCCAGCTGGGGGGGCACAGGATTGGGGATAGGGCAGCAGGGAGAAAACACATCCTCCAGCCCCAGATTTTCCCTTCGGTGACCCCAAGGGTGGGAGAGGTTTATATTTCCTCAGTACAGGCACAGGTTTTTGGCTGAGTTGGCAGCACATGGCTGGCAGAGGGCCAGTCCCCGAAGCAGCAGCTTGGGATTTTAGCCTTTCCCTGGGGTGAGCACAACCAGCGTCAGCGCTAGAAACGAAATGACGCGATGGAGGCGTGAATCAGCAAGAGGAAAATTCCTACTCTCCGGGGAGGGAGAGGAGGTAATAAAAATACATGCAGGGACGTGCTGGGCTCCATGATGCAGCTTTATGGGATGCAGTGACAAAGTGGGAATGGAGAGGTTGAGGAAAGGCATGGAGCTGTGGTGCCGTAGCAGCTGGTGATGTTCAGCTGGTGGCATTCAGCTGAGAGGCCTCCTTGCTTGAATTTCAGCTTCTGGGCAGCTAGGAAAAGCTACCCTGGGTATCAATCTCAGAGCATCACCAAAACAGGGAGCTTTGCCTCAAATCCACTGCCGTCTATGGTGTGGACAAGTTCCTGAGCATCCCGGAATGAAGGGATGCAGGAGGTTGAGTGCATGTGTTCACCATCTGCAGGTTTCTTGATGCAGGGCAAAACCTCTCCGGTCAGAGCCAAAATGGGTCAAAGGTGTGTCAAGGAAGGGAAGCATCCCCTGTGCTGGGTTGTTGAGCTCCTGCGCCTTCTGCTCCAGTGACAAAAACTCTTCTTCCATCACACTTCCCTGGAGGAGCTAGAGCTGAGGGTGGCTTAGGAGAGAGGGCACACAGATGGGGCTCTCTGGTAATGCACCCAAGGTGAACAGCGCAATGGAGGCCATAAACAAGATTGATGCATGGGTTAAAGAGGCAGAGGAAAGAGAGACAAAGGTTAAGAATATAAATAGGTGAAGTTCTAACCAGAAGCAGAAGGTAGGGGCTGGGAAGAGTGAATAAAGCAGGGAGCGAGAGGCCAGAGAGCTAGATAAACATGCAAGGGAAGGGGGGGAAGAAGCAGTGAGATGAGAGCAGTAACAGGGAGCTGGGGGCACAGAGCAGAGGGAAAAGGATGCGGTGCCCACTGTGCTGGGGCACCCAGCTTCTCTGGAGGGAAAAGAAATACAGTCAAAACCCATCATCTCCCCAGCACAGCTCCTCGCAGTTTCCCCACCAAGCGCCAAGTTACGTCGTTACAGCTCCCTATTTTCCCAGCTATCTGCTCAGCCATTAATTTTACAGCCCAAGTTGGAAGAGCTTTTCAAAACAAAGCGCATGCCACCTCGGTGCTAATTCCTGGCAGCAGCCAGGAACAGTATCCCAGCACCACACTGCTTTCCCTCCATCCTTAACGAGCCCCTGCCACCTCCACTGACAGCCACTGACAGCTGCGCTGTTAATTCTATTGCCTTACACCTCAAAAGGATGCTCAGAGATGCATACACGTGCATGTGTAGAATGCACAGCGTGCCTGTAATGCTCACAGTGGGCTTTTCTGCTAGTTTTAGGGTGCCAGCACTGCAGGTTTGTTTCCTACTGGGATGTCCCGGCATTGCAAAGCAGGAGGGGACAGAGCAACAATCTTGCCCACATGTACAGAGCATTTTTGATAGCTGTACATCTCATGGAGGAAAAAGCCTTCCTATTAAGACAATTAAAGCTCTTGCTATGGCCTGGCTCTAAGGTGGAAAAAAGCCCACCCTATGATGCTTTATTCTCCCCCACAGCCATTGGGTCCCCACGCATCCCACAGGGTTGGATGCTGGTAGGGACAGGGCAGGGAACCATCATCTCTTCCGAGGGACTGCATCCAGCAGGGATGCTTGCTCCCCAGGCACCCCCCAGCAGTTATCTTCCCCTCATCGTTGGAGACAAATTTTTACAACTTCTTGGATAGAGAGAAGCTTTTACAACAGTTTTCTTACAACTTCTAGAATTGCTGAGTTGTGGTTTTGGTGTCTCAAAATAGGCTGTTGTTAAAGTGTCAGGATGGCAGGTCCCTTTGATTGTCAATTATTTTTCTTTATTATGTCAAAGACACTTGGAGAAAATAACCTAGGAGATTTACTTCTCTCTGTAATTAGAGATAGCATTTAGGCTCTCCTTCATAATGTGGTGGGTTTCTGTCCAAGAAGTGTTGGCAACATGGATGTTGCCAGCATCATTAATCCAGGATTTGATGATCTGAAGGGTCTCTTCCAACCCAGGTGATATAAGACCCAAAATCTTCTGACTAAATCCCACTGGGGACTGCAGGGACATCACAGGAGGGTCACCAGCCCAGCTTCAGTGGAGAATGCAACCCCCTATGGCCCAGATTTTGAGCACTTTCTCCTTCATCACTCCAGTTTAGGATGCCCCTTGTTCAATCCCATGCCAAGGAGAACCTTGGAGCACCTTGGCTAATGGGTTCTGCTGAGACCCAATGATTGCTCCTCAGTTATTGAAAAAAATAATGGAGAAAATGAAAACAACTAAACAATTAGTGGCAGAAGAAGGAATATTGGAGGAGTTTCCATTACTCAGAGGCTTTTCCTGGGAGCTTGCTCCCATGGGGAAGGAGGGTACTTGCACAGGGTACCAACTGCAGGGTTTGCCCACTGTTTCCCTCTCCTCTGTACTCACCAGTGATGCTGCTGGTGGTGTTTTCTCTTGGAAGTTCACTGAGATGGGGTTTTGCTGCATGAAAGAGGCCACCTACCACTGGCTTTTTGTGCTCAAAGTGTGCTCCCATCGGGATGGATTTGTCTTGCTGACACGTGAGATTTGTGCCTTTGCACTTCCCTTTAGATATAGTGACCACAAGAATCTACTGGGCTTCCTAAAATAAGACAAAAATAAGAGAGAGCTGTTAAAAAGTCTCTTTAGCTGACTCCAGTCCTTCAAAAAAGGGGGCCTGTTTCAGAGGTGAAGGACTTGGTAGCTCATTTGGATTGTTTTAATTGATCTGTATCAGCATCCCCTTTATCCTTTATGACCTTTACACTTGGTCCTGCCACCTCTTCATGGGGTGATCGCGGCCAAGCCTCTCCATCCCACCTCCATCCCCCTCAGGCTGTGGTGACTTAGGGCTGTGTTTGCTCTTGGGGGTTATGTCCTTTATTATTTTTATTTTGGCCTTGAATTGTGGAAGGAGAGAGGGCGCTTTGGGACTGGTTTTCTGTTTGTTTAATTCATTTTTAATTGGCTGACGGTAACAACTTGATACAGACAATCTCCCCCAGCTGAGGTTAATCAGGATGGAGCAAGCCTTTCGCTTGGCATTATTTAGAGAGGCATTTATAGAAATACTGTTAGAGAGGTTATTTAACCATATATTTGTTTTCATTGTGTACACAGCTTTTTCATGGTCTTCCTGGCATTTAATGCTGAGAGATTTTATTTATTTTTGTAGTTTGGAGGGAATTCGGACCTGCCAAAGTGCCCAGGATGGATGGCCCCGGAGGCTGTAGTAATCTGTTCAGACCATCTGGGCTGCAGTTCCCAGAGCTACCCGGGGGGTTTGGAGGGGGCTGGAAAGTTTGCCAGGCAAGTTTCCATCAGCCTGGAAAGGGTTTTTGAGATACGGTGATGGAGACATACCCTGATGGGGCTGTGCTTGCTCCTGCCTGGTCCCAGCAGTGCAACACTGCTCTGGGCAACCACAGCCCAGGGTGAGCAAGATATAGTCCATGGAGCTGGGGAGAAGGGGGTGGGAGATGTGATTTTGGGGGCCAAATTAGACCATGAGGTGGTGCCAGCTGCACAAAGCTTGAAATGTAAACCACAGGACCGCTGAACTGTCCTGCAGCCAAGCTCAAAGCAAAGCTTTACAGACGGTGGGGAGCAGTGAGCATCTATGCTGCCTTGAAAAAAACCATCCCCAGGGCAGCGGGAAGCAAAGCCAAGCCCTAGATGGCAAATATCAATTTAGTCCTACAGGTAGGGCTGTACATGGATAATTCCTAGGTCAGGCACACGTGAAAAACCTGCTTGCCAGAAAAGCCCCTGGGGCTGCTGCTTTGTAAGGATATACCAGCACTTTCAGCAGCAGCTCTTGACCTATGAGAGATGCTCCAGGACCAGAAAGTCCCCTGGTGCAGTCAGCTCCTGCACAGGGCTGTGCTTTCTTTTGTTTTTATCTTGTTGCGAGGAGTAAAGCATCTGTCTGGAGACATTAAATTAGCCCCTCAGCTGGTATAGAGCTAATGTAATTAATCTGTATTTAAAGACTCCCCAAGGTGCTCCCTTCTCAGCCCTGCAGTTTGCAGCACACTTGCTCTGAACTGCAGCTCATCCAGCCCAGTGCATCCCTCTTGGGGGAGGTGAGGGGTGTCCAGCATCCCCAGCTGCAACTGGTTTACAATAGGGAGTGTGGTGAAAGCCATCCTTCTAGGTCCATGTTCCAACGAGCAGGTGATGGATTATCTGCAGTCATCTGTGCATGGTGGAAAGCACCTACCATGAGAGCAAATGGGCTGCTGAGCAGCGGGATGGGACGCTTGCAAGGGTTGTTGTGGAAAATGGGGCTATCCCTGTTCAACCCCAGAATTATTACTGGCCTCCCAAAAGTTACCAGTACCTCGGAGCTTGTAAAAAACCACCTGCGCTCCACTGCCCAGCGTAATTCAGCATTTTACAGCAGGAAAACCTGTCTTTCCTTTGACTTCATTAAAACCTCCCAGGTGCTGTGGCTCCAGATGTTCAGCAAACAGGCTGGGCAGCAGAAAACACTAGCCAGGGCATACCAAGGGTGTTTTTTCAATCCTGGAGGTGCTTTGCCTGTTTTCCCCCAGCTCTTCCCTTTTATTTACTAGCCCCCTCCTAAGGTATGGCAGTGAGTCGTGGCAGGTCTCCCGCTGCTTGCTCCAACAGTCCTGATTTATGGTTTTGCAGAGGCAACCTGTGGCTATGGATTAAAACCAAAAGCCTGGACAACCAATCTTCATCCCAGTGCTACTTCCCAATTCTTCAATTGAATCCTTCCCCTTGACCCTAAGAAGAGCTTATCAACTTGTGTGATATCCAGCCTCCCCACAGCATCACTGGGTGCTTCGGTGCTCTCCTGGCATCCCCACAGGAACAGTATGGCCCAATAAGAGACCCCTGCTGTCCCTGCACCCCTCGAGGAGGGCACTGCCCTGTGGCTTGGGCTAAGCTGGGCTCCATCAGGTGCCTTTGCAAGGGGTGGCGGGGAAGAAGTGACAGGAGAGGGATGCCCACCGCTTTGTTGCCCTTCCTCTGGCCTACTTGAACTAAACCAGACTTAGGAAAACCACCCCCAGAGTGCGCAGCACAGCCCCGGGGTATCATCTGCCCAGCTCTTGACATGGCTGATGACAGCTCACACCGCCCCCCTTCATTAGATTTTAATCACCTTCCCCCCTCCTCAGGGGGTGCAGCAGCAGGGGGTGAGGGGGGGGGGTGAGGGCAGTGTCGCTCCCCTCCCCCATTTCCCTATTTATCCCTTCTATTCCTCCCTCTGAGCCACATCCCCTTTCAGCGCTGTGAAGCCAAACAGAGCACAAAATCTGATAAGCCCGAGGTAGCAGGGGTTTTTTTCTCCCCGCCCCCACTCCCGCCTCCCATGGGATACATTATTTACAAAGCTTATCGATTGTGGGAAATAACCCAGGGGCGTTCAACATGAGCTGCATCCCCTCCTGCACCAGAGATGTTAATTACCTGCAAGCTGTTACTGGCTCACCTGCCTCCAAGCATTGTCCACAGGGCAATAGGGTTTAGGGAGGAGGAAATATCCCTCTAGAGCTGTTGCACCACATCCTTAGCAGCAGCCTCCCTGAGCTTCTGGGAAGGGGCATCACTCTCACTTTAAACCCCATGTGCTGCATCAGTCATCCAAATTTGCCTACCTTCACTCCCAAACTATTGTTCCTGCTCTGCCTTTCCCTGCTGCTGTAAAGAGCTCCTTAGTACCTTCTTTAGTATTTCCCTGCCCTGACATTTCTTACAGGAAGCCATGAAGTCACCTCTCTCTTTAGAGAGTCCGAGCTCTCCCATCCTTAGGGAGTTTTTCATCTCTCTCTGTAACTGTCCTGGTTTCAGTCAGGATAGAGTTAACTTCATCTGTAGCAGCTGATGGAATGCTGTGTTTGGGAGTTACAATGAAAGCAGTGCTGAGAACACCCTGATGTTCTTAGTTGCAGTCAGACAGTCAAGGACTTTCTCAGCTTCTTCCTATTTCTCTATCCATGAGAAAGGAGGGGCGAAGCCAGGACAGGTGACCCAGATGGGCCAAAGAGTGTATTCCATGCCAATGACGTCCTGCCCAGGATAACGGGGGGCTGAGGGGAGGAAGAAGAGGGGTGGTGGCGGGACGCGTGCTGCTTGGGGGGACGGTCGGGTTGTGGGACAGCTCTGGGTGGTACGGCCTGAGTTGTGTGGGTCGGGGAGAAACTGCATTGGGGATCAAGAGTTTCATCTTCTTTTGCTCTAAAGTCCTGTTAGCATTGGGATATTTTATCTTTCTGTTCTCTCAGTAAACTCTCCTTATCCCACCCCAGGGGCCTCTTAGTTTCTTGGTTTTGGAGTTATTTGCCCCTTCCTTTTCCCTTCCCTTGTTTCCCCCTTTTTCCCTCTTCCCCTGCTCTTTTACTTTAAGGAGCAGGCAGCTGCGTGGATCTCGGCCCACAGCCGGGGGAAACCACGACAGTAACTACCTCAACATCCTCTTGAGGAACGCGGGCACGCGATGTGCCAGCAGAGCACTGCTTTGGGCTGTATGAGAGATAAACCAGCACCCTACTCCTCTGCAGCACCCCAAACCATGACCTGCTCCTGGGTGGGAGCAGCGAGACCCTCCCTGCCCTTTTCCCACCGCATCCCAGCACCTCTGGTTTTGTTTTTTTAGATGCACAGTTTGCATCTTTAGTCCATGATGCTTTGTACAGGGAGGAAAGGTTGTGATTAGCCAAGGAGCTGTGGTCCACAATGGCCTGAGCACACTGGATGAGCAAGGCGGGCTCCTTCAGAAGATGATCCACCCATGAGATCAGGAGCAATGCCATGCCACCAGATGATTTTTTCCCTTCCCCTTAAAGCCAATGAGCAAGCTGTCAAAGCTGCTCCCAAGATACCAAGGTGGTTTCTGAGTGATGAAGGTGGTGTTGGGAGGGCACAGGCAGATCTGGCAGCACAGCTGAAAATGTAATGCAGCAGACAAGGGGAAACCAACACCAACGGGATGTGGTTCTCAAGGCTGGACCTCCAGAATTCGGTACCTGCAGAACAAAACCACTTTTTCTACTAACTTCACACAGATATTATTGTCATTAAAAAGGAGAAATTTTCCCTAAAGCTGTTGTCCAGCTCCAGGTTTGGTTTTAAAAAAAAAAAAAAAAAAATCAGAGAAGGTCAGGGATGCTCCTCCACCCAGGCAGGAGGGCAATATGGGCTGGAGAGCAATATGGGCTGGAGAAGGTGGTCACACCCATCAGGGAAGCACGACAGAGGTGAGCTAAAGGATAATGAAAATATAATGCCAGTAATTAGGTCTGAGACAGAGATTAAATGCTGGAATTGTGATGGAGGACAGTGATGGGGTGAAGGCACCTGCTCAGGGCTGGTGCAAATGGGTATAAATATCACTCACCTGAGTCTTGGGACACAGTCAGGTACCCATCCCAACTATGAGACTTCAGGGAGGGGAGAATGGCCCATAAAAGGAAGCAATAACAGCAAAAGACTATAAAGCCATAATGAAAAATAATTAAGATACAGACATTGGTATGAGGATGATTACAAATGCAGGAAAGGTGGCAGTAGCTGAAGTAGATGATGAAGGCAATGAGGAGCACTGAGAAAGGCACACTGCTGGTGATGGGTCTGATGGAGCACCAAGTTGTCTGGATGGAGACGCAGATCTCAAAATTGTAATGGGCATAATTATGACTGTAATGGGGTGGTAATAAAGATAATGGAATTGTAATTGAGAAGGGGATGGCTGTAGAGGAGGAGGTGCAGATAACAGCTTGTAAAGGAGATAAGAAAGATAATGGATAGTAATGGAGTTGTTTTTAAAGGTAATGGAGATATAATGAGGTGATGACTGCAGCAGGTAGAGGAGATGGTTGGTTTAAGGAGGACTATGATGCAGAGAGGATTCTATTTCTAATTCGTCACGACAGGCAAGTGCTGGAGGTGACCATGAGGCTAATAATAACTGAAGGGGTCAATTGCTAAGACAAATGCAGCCATACAATGAGCATGGCAGGAGATGCAAGGTGGAGGTGCAGATGTGGGGAAGTGGGGGATGCTGTGCTGCAGCATGAGGCAGAAGAAGCTATAAAAAGCACGATAACAAATGACCCAGGGAAGCCCTGCAAAGATTGCATTAGGGCAGGGCTGCCCTTCAGGATCTGGAACCCAAGATGCCGGGCAGGGGAGAGCAGTTAGTGCTGGCTGTGTGTCCCCAGCGAGGGCAGCCCCTGCACAGGGGTGATGGCCATGTTGACCAGGTGATGACCATGGGGGCAATGAGCAAGGGCCTTACAGTGCTGGGGTGGACACAGAAGCGAGCACATCAGCTTGCAGCAATACAGGCACCATCACAGAGGAATGCTTCAGAAGGCAGCTGAAGGCATCATACTCATTCTCGCTCTCTCATTCTCACTATCATGATCTTCACCTCACCCAGAAGCATGGCCCAAGGTCGCCAACCCTCACAGGGCTGCTTGCCACACAACACCAGCCCAGCCCTAGCCTGCCTGCCTCTGCTCCCCTATCTGCAAGCCCAGTTACCCTGTTGTCAGAGGAGAAAATTAGATTGGTTTCACATGACTTCTTCCTAACAAACCCATGTCGGTTGTTACTTTCTAACCTCATTATCCTCCATGTCCTTACAAATTGATTGTTTAATAACTACTTCTTGCCTTGCTCCCTGTTTTGAAGCCTCTAACTCCCAGGGTTGCCCCACTGCAGCTCTCAGCTGGCCCTGGGCTCACACAGCGCTTGACGAAGTCCTAAATGATTCTAAGGCTGGCTTAGCTCTGGAAGTATATGGGAGAGAAAGTGAAGTTTCAGCAGGTCCTGCCAACAGAAGCACACCTAACAAATCTAAACACCCTGGAAGGTCTTCTCCCCCTGCCTGAGTTGGGCTCCTGCCCAGTATAATCATCCTGTCCTAATTAGCTGGGTACAGGGGAAGGCTGAAGCAAAACCCATGCTGAATCTCTCAGCTTTCCTCCTCCATTGAAGCAACATGCTTGGGCTTTCCTGAGCTCTCCCTTTCCCTTCCTACATGTTTGCAACAGGTTTTTGCACAGTCTTGGACAGCCCACCATTGCTCCTTTGCACCTCTGACTTCCTACCTACCTGCATGGCCACTCTTTGCTCTCCCACTTTGCCAGGTCTCTGGCCTCAGTTGCCCTTTTCCGACACTCTTCTTTGGGTCTGAGGCCCATCAGGTCTCTGCACCACCTCTCATTCTTCTGCATCAGGATGGGTGGTTGCGGTGCCCTAAAGCAGTCATTTCAGTTCATCGCCAGCTTTCCTACACTCACTTCCTGGGTCATTCTTCCCTAGAGATGTTACCCTACCAGTACCCTGAGATTCTTGCACCCCATTATCCTTACTGTGCTGCTCCCCCTTTCCTTTGGCATTGTGGGCTCCGCTGAGACTTCCACTTTTTCCTCAACTGGTTCTTGCTCTATAGCCCAAATCAAGTCCAAAATAGCAGCGGCTCCAGTAGCTTCCACCATCATTGGAAATGAGATGCTGCACCAACACAGCCAGAGAACTGAATGGTTCCATTCTGCTGTATCACTCCCCCAAGAGACGCCAGCATGGTTTAAGATGCTGTTACCACCATGGTGTGCCATGCTGAGGTGGCCCAAGTATGAAGGGCCCCTCACACACTCACCTCCTCATCATTCACATGAAGTCTGTCCCACTGCAGCCAGCCCCTTGTGAGGCTTCTGGACAAGCATGTCTTGTTCTGGGTGCATTCCTGTCCTTCACTCCCAGCTTGCTCTTCCCCAGCAAGCCACACTGGGTTCCCATTTGTCCCCCCCAAGTCCCTGTAATGCTATTTAAGCCTTAGCTCAAGGTACTAAGACATCTACATCAGTCTGTTTGCCA
The DNA here is from genome assembly GCA_027925045.1 of Hypotaenidia okinawae. Taxonomy (NCBI): domain Eukaryota; kingdom Metazoa; phylum Chordata; class Aves; order Gruiformes; family Rallidae; genus Hypotaenidia; species Hypotaenidia okinawae. The sequence continues at coordinate 103,862 of BSDF01000009.1, read as the reverse complement.
TGCCCAGGCATGTGCGTGCAGACACGCCGACCTTGTTATTTACTTTGTAATCCCTTCTCTGATCGGTTTTTTCTTGTCATCCTAGCATTTGTTGGTGTTTCTTCTGGTCACCAGTGGCTATGTGGCACCTCCTTGCTCTGACACCAAGCCAGCACAACCAGGTGGCTTTCCTAATTAAGGGGGATCCCAGTCTGGCCCCAGAGAGGACACCCACATATGCAACAAGTGCCTCTGGTTGTGCTGATTCCCAAACTCAACAACAGATGGGAGCATTTCTTCACTCCTCACCCATAAACAAGATGGCGAGCCTGCCTCCACCAGCCTTTCCATCAGACACCTCTTGGCTCATTTCACCCAGAGCTCCCCAAAATCTTTGCAATTCTGCTCCCCCCTGCTTCCAGGGGTTTAAAATACCACCTTCCCAAGAAGGGAAGAAGAAGTATCTTTTAAATGAGTGGGCACTTGCAAAATACATAGAAGAGCTAACAAAAAAAATAAATATATATAAGGGAAGGGGGAAAATTGGAAAAAGAAGAATGCAGGAGATTGCATCTGCCTTAGAGATAACCTGGGGGGCATTTTTTTTATCACCACAAGTCCATTTTCAGTCACAGACAGGACTTTTCCTTCTTAATCTCTTTCCCAACAGAACACCGCGAAGTCACAATAACCCACCAGAGGACAAAGCAATTGCAAGTCCTTCCTCTCCCGACTGGCCTCCAAATCAAACTCGGCTAGATACAGGGGAGCAGAGGCAAAATACTCTGCAACAGGTCTCCCAAAGGGAGAAAAAGGGAACAAGAGTGAAGGATAGGAGAGGAAATTGGAAGAGAAACTCTGCCCAAATTCAGGTTGATGTTGTGCACAGAACCAGTTGCAGCTGCTCAGGGACCTTGGTGAAAAAGCTTCCCATTTTTGTCATCACCAGAGGCTCCAGCCCTGATAAATAACAAGTTGGGAAACATCCATGAGCAGATCAAGAGTAGAAATCAAGGCAGAGAATGGAGCCTTGAAGGGAAACTTGTATGGTTGGCTTTCACATGCTGCTGCTTAGGAGTTTTGCACTGAGAAGGTAACACTTACCCCAGTGTAGGGATGGTTGGGAAGCTCTGGAGAAGATTGCGTGGGGATTTCACAGGATTGGGGTTTTTGCCAGTGGTTTTGAAACAAAGCTGGTTACAGGTGCCTGATGTAGGAGGAAAAAACAAAAAAAAAAAGGAGCAGAAGGGAAAAAAAGAAAGATAAAACTTGTGCTAGCACACAGGAAGGCACCAGCAACACAGAGCTGGACAGGATCAATGCCTTGTCCACCACCCTTAATATAAAGGCATTTAAGCCATTTGGAGACTGGTTTCCCACTGAGCTCTCAGCTCAGACAGTCTAAGTGCTGGAACAGCATTATCCCCACTCAGGAACACCTGGGGTGGAGGCCTCTCCCCAGACCAGGCCCCCACGCTTGCAGATGAGTGGCTGTGATTTCCTTTGGAGACAGCAGGGTAGAAGCAAAGAGCAAAAGTAAAGGCTGAGGGAATAAAATAAACCAAACCCGGCAGCCAGCAACCCATCAGCTTCTGAGGAGACTCAGAGTAGGTCTTCCCTTCCTAGTTACAGGAAACCCCACAGAATAAGGGCTCAACACCCCTTTTGCTCCCTGCCACCCGCTTTTCAGAGGCACTAGGGTTTCTGCAGAAATGGGATGCAGCCCCTGTTGCTGATGGCATCATCTCCATACTCCCACCCCATCACAGGGACACACCAAGGGGTAAATCAGCTTTGATGCATGGTGGGAAGGTAGAAAACCAGGGACAGTCAGTCCCACAGGGAGCCAGCTCCAGCCACAGCTCATGTGGAAAGACAGAACAAGAAATAGTAAAAATCATTTAAAACCCTGATAAAAATCAACTTTTTCGGGCATTGTATACCAGCTTCAATCATACCTTGGGCCCAGCAAGCAGCCTTTACCCCACATAAACCCACACGCCCAGGCAAGCAGCCTGCTGCTGAAGGGGAAAGCCCACACACACACCACCCCACATCTCTCTGCCTGAGCTTGCAAGGATACCAGCGTCCAGGCACAACCTTGGATCCTTTCTGAAATAGCTGGAGAGGGAAGAAAAAATTTTGAAAAGAAAGAGGGAGATAAAACCCCTCATTATGCAAAAGGAGAAACAGCCTTATTTTGGCTTTTTTAGATGCCCAAGTGCCAGTGCATGCAGTTCAAGCTCTCTGAGAAGCCGCACCCTGTGGGAAAATCCTTTGGGATGCAGTAGCAGCACAGCTAATGGAATGACCCCGAAACCTGCAGGATTTAATAGCTTGGGATGCTCTAATAGCAGCTTGTAACCATCCAAAGCATTTGGGGTTTTTATGACAGGGAGAATTATTCTTGCTCTTTCATGGGGCACGATCCACAAAACCCCATAAGAAAGTCACTTCCTCTGTGCTACTTTCAGGGGGGCAAGGTAGGACCAGGAACCGTGACTTAAATTACATTTCCCTGAAGCCCAGGTTTCTCTTTAACTCCTAGTTTATTTCCTGCAAGAATTTGCAAGCTGGACTCTTCTTGGCATCCGTGGTTGTTTAGCTTGGAATAAGATTCATGGGCATGGGAGCTCAGGGTTTTCTCACCAAAACCCATCTTCAGGCTGAGCTGAGATACACAGGTTCCAGTTCAGGTTTTTCCAGTCAACCAAGGGGGTTTTGTGGCTATTGCTGTGGTGTCCAGGTGGTGAGAGATCCTGACTGGGTGTTTTGTAAAAAAAGAAAGAAAAAAGTAATCAAAAAAAGAAATCTATTGGCTTCCATGTAAGAATTGGGAGTGAAACCATCTCCTGTGGGAACAGGCTGCCACAAAGCCCTGCGAGTCCTTTCTCTTACCCTCAGGGACAACCCTGCCAAAGCCATCAGTTGCCTCCACGCCACCTTGCTGTTGGTGTTGCAGAAATCAAAGATTCACTCTTTTTGACTGAGAGGGTGTCGTGGTTTCACCCCGGCTGTGGGCCGAGATCCACGCAGCTGCCTGCTCCTTAAAGTAAAAGAGCAGGGGAAGAGGGAAAAAGGGGGGAAACAAGGGAAGGGAAAAGGAAGGGGCAAATAACTCCAAAACCAAGAAACTAAGAGGCCCGTGGGTTGGGATAAGGAGAGTTTACTAAGAGAACAGAAAGATCAAATATACCAATGCTAACAGGACTTTAGAGCAAAAGAAGATGAAACTCTTGATCCCCAATGCAGTTTCTCCCCGACCCACACAACTCAGGCCGGACCACCCAGAGCTGTCCCGCAACCCGACCGTCCCCCCAAGCAGCACGCGTCCTGCCACCGCCCCTCTTCTTCCTCCCCTCAGCCCCCCGTTATCCTGGGCAGGATGTCATTGCCATGGAATACTCTCTTTGGCCCATCTGGGTCACCTGTCCTGGCTTCGCCCCTCCTTTCTCCTGAATAGAGAAATACGAAGAAGCTGAGAAAGTCCTTGACTGTCTGACTGCAACTAAGAACATCAGGGTGTTCTCAGCACTGCTTTCATTGTAACTCCCAAACACAGCATTCCATCAGCTGCTACAAATGAAGTTAACTCTATCCTGACTGAAACCAGGACAGAGGGACTACACCCAACCGCTGCAGTAGTTCCCATGATGGGAATTTCTCAGTCTGTGTGTGTTCATTCCTCCCCAGGACAGAAGTCTCCATCTATATGCCCAAAATGTAGAAGTCTGACTTCTTGTGAGCTCTTGAGCCATTCAGGGATGTGGCAACTTCCTGGGAGAGCTTGGGTGAAGTGCTTGGGGGAAGAGGGTTCTGAGGGAAGAGTCCTGTAGAGCTGGGGCTGCCTCATCCAGGTTCTTGCAGCATCACAGGTCCTCTCATGGACAGTGGCAAGTGGCATGTGCGGTGTGTTTACAATCTCTCATATGAAGGTGTTCAGTGGGATGGAAGTTAAGCACAGACACCAGCTTCCCATTTCCAAGGGATGTTCCTCTACAGCCTCCTCATTTGTAAATATAAAATAGATGTCACAACAAGGTCCTGGGGACTTGACACCCTCCAAAAACCATGACCAGCCCACAGCACCAAGCACTGGTGTGAGCAGGGAGGAGATACCACAGAAGTTGATTTTGGCACAGGCAAGGCATCCTTGCTGCCCTCAGCCACCTCTGCCTTCAGGAACATGATTTTCCCCACTTGAATGGTGTGAAGCACCAGTGAGACAGAGAGGCTGCAGGGCACCCATCACTGCCAGGACGTACCCCATGTGCAGCTGGGGGAAGATGTTGTCTACTGCTTTTGAGCCCAGGAGCATGACATCATCTCCCACAGCAGATAAACACCAGAACAGCGCAGCCTTGGACTCATGAGCTGTTTCACCTGGGCATCAGCCCTGTCTGAGTCAGACTTTGGGCAAGCTCTGACAAGGCACTGTGAGTGTTGGGTCTAAAAATAGGAAAAAAAAGATATAGACATTTTCTCAGTTCCAGCCACATCCCAGAGCCTTCCAGAGGATGCAGCTATCTCCTTCCCTCCCAATCCCAAAGCAGCTCTGGATTGAACATGGTGGGTGTGCAACAACATCAGCTTCCCCCACTCAGACAGGGAGCTCCCCACAATGCTGCCTCCTTCCCTCATTTTTGGGGGTGGGGGCGGGAAGCAGGCAAAGGAAGCATCCACAAAGCCATGCTGAATCCCAGGTAACCAGTGCACAGGGTTGTGACCACCATGCTGTAAATCTTCACCTGCATTCCTTGGCTTTTGTGTCACTTGCTGCCTCCTTCACAGGCTCAGACATGTTCTCCAGAGAGGTTTTATTTGGGCAGTTTATCCTCCCCTGGCAAACTCAGCTCACAGACAGCATCTGGATCTCCGCAAAGGTCCTCCACTTTCTTAGCATCAGCCCTCCAGCCAGGCTTGGCAGCAGGAGACTGAGACCCACCATAACCAAGCAGGTACTCCTCCCTCCCCTTCAACAGCTTAAGATTACTGGGGAAGCAAGTTATCCTGAAGCATGGCTTGAGATGTTTCCTTAACAGTCAGAAGTCAGACTTCAGAGCCATTTTCCAACTGCAACCACATACCAAATTCTATGCAGGTTTGCAAGCAGCTCTGATATGCCCTGGTTGGCCTTTGCCAACCAACATGCTACCCCAGCGGCCAACCCTGGACCAAAGCCAGGAGCTGGGGCAGCACACACTGGATGCTCTGTTGAGGGCAGCAGAGCCAGGTTTGTTCCCTCACCTCCTTACCATGTCCCAGGCCCCATTTTCCCATGGATTGTGCAGTATCAGATGGTCCCTTCCAGTACTGCAACCCCAGGAAGTTGAGACTTCCACAACCAATACACTTTCATGGATATTTAAGGTTTGATTTAAGCTCCCACTGTCACTGCAAATAGAAAAAGTTTTTTAACATGCTAAGGAAGGCTGACATGAAGTGCAGGCAAATTTCCATCACCTATTCCAATCCTCCTCCTGCCCAGGCACTAACAAGAACATAACTGCAGACCCAAAGCAGACAGCCTGAGGTGTGTGAGCACAGTAGAGGCACCAGATAAACATCAGATAGATCCTGGCACCATTAGCACTTTTTATCCTAGTAATTCTGCCTTTCCCAACTGGTAAAGACACTTAAAAAAACCCACCACTGTTCAACACAAACTTGTATTTTCCTATGGTGGGAAGCTCCCAGTGACACTACCAGCTGGTCTGCCACAGGATGGACGGACCCACTATGGGCGTACCCATGGTGATAGTCCAATGTTGAGTCATTTCCAGAGTCAGATAATAAGTCATCATTTTCCCCGTGTCTCTGAAGCCTGTGTGTCTCTCACACAACCACAAATCAATTTCCAGTTTTTTTCAGAATTGGATTCATAACACTGAAGCCTCAGGTCGCACAAACTCAAGTGCTCCATGTGAATTCAGAAGTCGCTGAAGTGCTTTTTGAAAAATATTACTTAAACTCCTCAGAAAGGCAGGTACTTCAGTGGGGGCTCCATCAGATTTATAATCATGTACAGAAGCATTATCCCACAGTTTAAGCGTAGCAAAAAATGCAAAACACAACATCCAACAAGGGAAAACAGAGTTTGTTGGGTTGCTTGTATGATTTTAAGTTAATCCAGGGGAAAAAGAGCATTGCAGCTGGGGCGTGGCAAGGGAGTCAGGGAGGCTGTTCTCTGCCTGGGTGTCCAGCAGCTTCCTCCCACCCAGGGACACCACATCAAGCTGGAACAAGACCCCTCACCCAGTACTAACAGCCAAGGGCAAGCACCCAGAAGAAGCCCTAGAGCACATGGATTACATAGGTTTAAGTGGCTCAGAGGTTCCCACTGTCCCCAGTAACCCCAGGGGGATGCAGGCCCCCTGCTCCAGGCAGCACCAGGCGCAGAGCGAAACCAACTCCCTGCTGTCCATGGGACACCCGTTGTCCCATCCCCAGGATTGCACTGCATCCCAAGATGCCTTTTGGAGAGGCTCTCACTTTCACTGCCTGGCCAGCTCTTACAGGAGGAGTTGTCACTCAGCAAACACAGAAAAGCTTTGTCTAAAAATGAATAATAATAATAAAAACACCTCAGAAGGCTGCTGTAAAAGCATTACACCCACTGGACGACCCTTGCTGCAGTTGTGCCAGCTCAGGACTAGGCACTCGAGTGACTTTGGAAGTCACTGGTTTACTGGCAAATTCTCAAAGCCAGAACAAATCACTGATTTTTCTTAAGAAAATATTAAGTTCTTCCCCCTGTCTTTGGCAAAGGAAGGGCATCTCACTGCAGTCAGCTGTTCCTCTAAGCTTTGTTTGCATCATAAGGAAGCCTGTGTGCTCCAAAGCACCCTTGCCCAGAATCACAGATTCACAGAATTGTAAAGGTTGGAAGGGACCTCAAGAGATCATCAAATCCAACCCCCCTGCCAAAGCAGGTTTAGGGGGAGGAGAAGACTCTCATGTGACCCAGGAGGAGCAGAAAAGCCTGCTATATGTACTAGCACACTCAGAGCTGTGGGAGCAGCACAGGAGAGAGACAAAAGCACCTCCAAGAGACAGCATCAGCTGTGTACACAACAAAGTCCTGGCATGAGCCAAGCCCACCTTGAAGCTACAGTCAAGGAAACACCAGGTGCAGAGGCAGGTGAAGCGGTGAGACCTTCCCACCCTGTCTTCTTCCATCCTATGCTTGATGGCCTGCTCTGAGGAGCTCAAGATTGGATGCTTGGTTTTAAGTGTCATTCTTCTCAGGGCATGAAGATTTAAAGACAAAAACTTGAATGCTCACCAAACACGAGTCTTTCTTTATAGATTACTGCTACGTCCTTTTTGCATCCCAACTTTGCACAGAACAGGGTCCACTACACATCCACAAATGGAGCATATATATATATATATACATACACCTATTTATGCCATTATATAACTACACAAGCATGAGATACAGAAGACCCTGCAAGGCACAGCAGAAAATCAGTACAGGCACACTTGAACTCCAGAGTCACAGAAGGTCAGAGAAGATTGATGCCTTCCCTCCTCCAGCACTCCCAGCAAGGACACGCCCAGACTTCCCAGAGGCCATTAGATGGCAGACACCCAAACAAGACAGAAGTAACACTTCAGGGCCCTCAGGCATTTCTTCTGCCCAGTATCAAAAGGCAGTGCTCCCATGGGCACCCTATCAAATTTGGGTTGTTGCTCTTAGAAGCACAGTCTTTAAAAAAAAAAATTCAACTCCCTACCTTCTCTCTCTTACAGTCTCCTATTGGTCTAGAGCATCAACAGACACTCATTACCCTCCAAACACCACAAAGCCCCCCAACCTTTTACCATAGCTGCTCTGGTCCTAGCCTGCTCTCAACACAAACAAGCACAGAAATCAGTTGAGCCACATGGACTTAAAGGAGTTGGCCAACCAGCCTGCTTACTTATGGCTGGTACCATCCCCTGTAATTAGTCATCTCACCTGCAAAAGCTGTAGCAGCTTTAGAAAGGAGAAACATGGGGTGAGGAAGATGGGGATTCAAGGTATCTATGAGCAAGGCTTGGCATTTCTTGCCAAGGAGGTGTGTTTCTATCAGGCTAGCTTCTCTGCTGAGAAACGTAATCATATATGAGAATGATTATAATGACTTGAAATCAGAAAAACCTTCCATCAGAGCATCTTGTGGCTCTATACAAACAGAAGAGTGAAAGCCCCTCTGCAAGGCACACCAGGACACCATAGGCTAAACACCAAACCTGCCTTGGCCTCAGGGTGTCCACCTATGTGGTGGGAGAAGGTCTGAGATGAGTACAGACAGTTGTGGCTCACTGCCAGCCCATGGCCACGTAGTTTTAGACGTGATGGCTCAGGCTGTGGAGGAAATTAGTGATAAAAGTCCAGAATATGGCAGCAGAGCTTGTCACATCCGTGTGCTGCATGAAAATCAACGTGTTTCTTTTTTTTTTCCCCAAAGCCCCGCAAAATCAAATACTGGACAAAAATACATGTGAAGCTGCTACTGATATTCAAGCCAAGCTTTGCATTAAAAGAACATTCTTTTCCAGTTACTTCACTTTATAAAAGAAAGTGAGGTATCAGAGACATCACAGCTCATTTTCATCTCCTTGACACCAGCCAAACACCAGGGCAAGGCCAGCTGGGATAGGAAGAGAACCCACCCAAACCTCAGACCAGACTGTAAAATTGGTATTTTTCAGTAGTTCCATCAGTCGAGTCATTCCCTGCCAATCACTCAGCTAAGCGTGTGTCTGAGGGGGTCTCTTACCAGGCTTTCTCTTTACGCTTCTCACATGTGCTTTAGTAGAGTACTTTGGACTTTGTGGAAGAAAAGCGCTCCATAGATAATCCCACCAGAGTAAGAGGACTTCGGGTTATTAAAAATCTATCCGGAGTGGAAAATTAGATTGTCACCTCTGAACAGAAGTTGAATCTCCACCAGCTCGTGGAGCATTAGGCTGTCATCTCAACATTTCATAGGGAGAGAGCCCTAAATCATCCCTGTTTTTCAAAGGGGATCAGAAGCAGCAGTGGCAGCAGTGAGAGGTACTGTGAAATGGCACAGTCAGGGTGAGAGACAATTGGCTGGCTGCTGCTGCCCACGCCAAACAAACAAATTATATCCCAAAAGGGAAAAACACTCATTCCAAAATGGAAGTAGCTGTGTTAGGAGATCAGCCTGCTTGACAGCCTCATGGTGACGTCCTTCCAGGAGGATCCCCATACCCAACTGGAGACATCATACATGGTGCAGTGGCTGGATGGGATGTCACCTTGGCATTGTCCCCCTCCCAAGGAGAACCGCGCTGACAGATCATTGGATCTGTCCCTTGATGTTCAGCAGCCACAGCTCAGCATCGCAGGTGGCAGAGGCACCACAGCTGATATCTAAGGGAGAATTGCAATTGATCAGCCCTCATTGCATGGCCCGCTATAGGCTGGTGGTGGATGCGGGAAGCCAGGAGCAGCCATATATTAAGACATCCCTCTGGTTGTGGCCCTGTGTATTTAAAGTGTGAGAAGCAGTCCGTGCCCACCTCAATTAGTGGGTTGGATTTGCCTAATTTGACTGGGATGTCCTGCAGGCATTTGGAGGGGTGGTGGTGCTTGCTCCTCACTTTATGCAGGATGCAGCCAATGATCCCTCACTTCCAAATTGCAGCTCTCCGACCCTGTAAACACTTTTGGCTGTCTCCTCTCATCCCATGGTGCAGCAATTGCTGCCCAAGTGATCTAGTTTCTCAGTTCAGCAAGCCTTGCCCTGGCTGATGGCTGTGGTGTGTTCTCAGCACTGTTTATCCATCCATTTGATTTGAAGTGAAGGAGGGCAGCAAAGGCGGGCAGGAAAGTGTGTTTCAGTTGACTGTGGGTAATTTTGGCTTAGAAATTTTTAAGTCTTGGAAATACAAGGTGCTGAGCCAGCCTTCTGGGATGCTGGGAACTGTTGGGGTTCAGCCCAAAGATGAATTTTGACCCATTCATGAAAGGGGTTAGATCACATCACTGTCTGTCAAAGGACCAAAGAGGTTTCCTTCATCCTGAGCCTTATATCTCCACGCATTTCTTCAGCATTAAAAAACTTCACAAACCAGCCCTAAAATTGATTTTAAGTGCTCGCTTGTGACCTGTCTAACCCCAACGCTTACAATATGAGTGGGAGAACTGAAGTGAGCAAAACCAAGCCCTAGCTTAAAAAAACACCCCACAGCAGTGGGTTTGTTTCCAAGCTCCTGCACCCTGCACTGGCTCCAGGCTCAATGAAATTACGTTACGTGTTTATATCCACTCTTTAAACGAGGGTGCTTACCTGTTATAGGGTAATAATACCCCAACCTGACTCAGATCTTCAGCCAGTGCAAGCCCACATTGACCACAGCTATTTTCCCTTCCCAAGGTTTTTTTTCTGCAATAAAAGCACGTAGGCTATTTCCAGTCCTTATGCAGGGATGTAAAATGAGGAGAGAGCTCGGTTTTCCCACTCCTTTCATTAACAAGGTAGACTGGGTCTTCCTCCAAGGTCTGACAGAAACAAACCTGTTCTTAACCAAATCGCTCCAGTAGAAATGTTCAAAGCCAGACATAAGAACCATCAGAGAGCATTATCTCTGGCATTCGTTGATTAAAGCCATGTTATATACCTCCAGTGGCACTGGGGGGCTCTGTGCAGGCATCCTGCTCACTCCTCAGCCCTAGATGTCTCCATGGAAGCTGTACCAGCAGGAAAATATAACCTAAGGGAATCTGGGATTTTAACTGGACGCCCCAACATGACTTACTGTAGCCCCTCCTAAAAGCCCAGACTAATTCTGTCCTACCCCATGAGCCCTGCTTAGCACCAGAGGCTGGCCAGGTCCTTGCAAGTTAGGAAACCCTTGAGCTGCTGTGGCCTCCAAGACTCAGTGGGTGGCCATGGTCCTCCTCTTTCCTTCCCAATCCTTCCTTGCTCTTTTCTGGGAACCCAAAAATGAGCCCCTGAAACTTTATAAGATCTGGAGACTCAGCTTGCTCTTTGGAAAGTTGCACATTTTTCCTTATTTGTTGTGAAAGCAGTTTTTAAAGGCATCAGGGTGGAGAGGCAGGGGGAATTCCTCCCCCATTTTTTTGGCATCCTAATGAGATGGACCCACTTCCAGACCCATTTTCCCACTTCCAAGTCTTGAGATGTCATAACAGGGAGAATGAGGGCCAAACCCACTGGTTGCATTGCCCCCCTGAGATGGCTCTTGGGGTCAAAGGTACAGTAAATTGGGGAGGGGAGGCAATGTAACAACCTCACTTTATGCTGTTGCAACAGCAGCATGGGACAACAAAGGGAAATCCTCACTTCCAGCACTGTGCAGGGATAAACAGCGGGGGATTTAGCTCATCAACTTCAAGGTCCTATCCTTCCTGGGGGAGTCCACTTGTGGATGATGCCAGGTGGTGTTTGGGAAGCATGCTCGAAGCCAAAAATTGACATTTCAGAGAAGAGCACCCTTCCTTTACCAGGGAAGGGATGATGGATGTGGTCCTAGGGTGGGGAAGTGACATCTCCAGCACCGAGCTGGCAGGCAGGGTCAGGGTGCAGCATCCTGCTGCTCAGGCAGGTGGTACCCGTGTGCAGACCCAGGGCTATAAGTCACCTCTTGGTGAGAAGTGAGAAAAGCCCCAGGTGAACCCACCTGACCCAGCAGAGCCTGTCACTGCCTGCCCTGCCTTCCCCACCACCAGAATGAGCGCCTGTCCTCCCATCCCCTGCCTGGAAGGAGGAATACATCCGGGATGTGTCAAACCCATCCCTGCTGCCTGAGTTGGAAAAAAAGCAGTTGTTACTGCAAACTCTATATACATTATTTATCAAATGAAGTCTCTGCAGCAGGACTACAGTTCATTTCTCTGCCTCCTGCTTGCCTGCGCTCTCTTCAGCTCTCTTTTTGATGGGAGTTGAGAGAAACCATTTGCAGGCTCCTTGCGGTTGCCACCACAAGTTGACACCCCTCTCAAGGAGATCCTGCAGGTCCCCAAAATGGACCTGGGACAAGTCCTACCCAAGAAAAGCCACCATCTAGCATCAGCCAGTTCCACCACGACAGCTTTGCTCCCTGGACCAAAATCTGTTTCTCCCAAGTTTCTCCCACTGCTCCTAACATTCGGAGGGAAATTACAATGGGAAGGCGAGTAGAAAATATCAGTTATTGGTGGGCTCACAGCACAATCCCCGCTGCTACCTGCTGGGTTGTAAGTCAGCTGCATAGTTTGAGAGATATATTAAAAAAAAAAAAGGAGAAATACCAGAATTTTCCCAGTACAGATATTATAATGCAGGTGGGAGAAAGCCACAGGTCTGCTTTATCTCCATGGCATAAAAATATATATGCAGAGAGAAAACAAATGCAAAGAAGCAGCAGATAAGTGTTTCTTTTCCAGTCCCCTGGCTCGGGGTCAGGGCATAAATGACTAGGCAAACCAAAAAAGTCGGTCTATAAAAATATGCTCATTTGACTTTAGCAGGTGTTTTTTTGCTTTTACTGAAAAGAAATCAAGTTTCTGGGTGCACATGGTAAGGATTCTTGTGGAAAAAATGTCACAAATCCCTAATTATGGTTAAAAAAAATGCTGTGATAATAGCAGGGAATTTCCTCTCCATTTAAACGTGGTCACACTGGAAGCACACAGTGATTATACAGGATGCTGGAGATCGTGGTGTTTTCCTCAAAGTGACTTTGCACTTCATTGCACACGCCTTCATCAATCCACACACTCCATCCACACTGGGAGAGGGGGATTGGTGGCATTTTGGCAAAGGAACATCCCAAGCTGGGTTATTCACATCCACTTCGGGTAAGCCCTGGGGAGGTCCAGGTTGACTCGTAGACTCTAATTCAACATGACAGCCAAGCATCAGCTACACAAGCATAAGGATTTGCTGCCAGCACCCGAGCTGCGTGCTGGGAGCAAACAGAGGAAAAAAACCCCAAAACAACCTTATGCCCATGGCAGAGAGTGGTCTGCATCCCTCTGTCTGGTTATGGGCTGTGGGTTTGCAGCGTGATTTAAGTGGGAAGAATTAGCTGCGGAGGCTCTCACTCTTGGTTTTCTCCATGCTGGAAAATCAGTGGGTACCCTGCTACTTGGTCCTGCAAGAGACACCCGCAAATCTCTGCCCATGGATGGATGGACAGAAAGGAGGGATCCTGCTGAGGGGGGCAGTTGGGAAGGGCTGGCAAAGCCGTGGATGTTGGAGAAGAAGGGAGGTTTGAGCATCCGGGGTGGGGGGAGGTAGCACCTCTGCAGCGCTGTGAGTGCTGGGTCCACACCATGCCCTCATTCAGCTAGGTCCTATATTACCCTCCAAAATTAATTACCTGAGCCCCTGCTGAAGATAAAACTGAAATCATATTTATTTTTGTGCTTACATTCCAGTTGCCATGTAATTAAGTGCTAACACAAAATTAAAGAGGATTTAGAGGGTGTTTACGCCCTGTGGTGCTCCATAATTATGGCTAATTCCTCCTTTACGACTTCTGAGAATCTCCAGTGGATATCCAGGAGCTGCCAGGGCAGGGATTGTGGCCATCCTGGGGCTCAGAAACGCTGTGTGCAGCTTTAGCATTGAAGGGCAGCATCCCAAAAATCTTTCTTCAGAAATTTAATCTCTCCCCAGGCATTGGGGAAGGAGGGATGGCCCCAGGAGCATAGTTATGTGCCAGCAGTGATGCAGGACATCATGAGGGATCCTTCTATAGGCAGCAAATGATGGGGAAAAAAGCATCTGACCATGAGCTGGGATATGCCGTGCCGTGGGCTTGCAGCCTGTGCCCGTGTCTCAGCATCACCCACAGGATGCGGGGGCCAGTCCCGGCAAAGAGGTGTGGGCGGTGGCTGGGCACTGTGTAAGCAAGACCACTGCCAGTGGCTTTCACTGCTGAGCCAGGCATCCACCTTGGCTTTTGTCACATAGTTTCGTGCCCACCTTTGCAAACTGGTGGTACAAGGACATTTTACTCCGAGCAAGTGGATGTGGTGTTTCTTTTGTGGCAAGCTGTCGCTTTGAAGCAGGAGCCAGTAACACAGAATCACAAGGTTGGAAAAGACCTTTAAGATCAAGTCCAACCATTCCTGTCTTGTGCTAAACCATATCCCTGAGCACCTCATCTGCCTGTCTTTTAAACACATCCAGGGAAGGTGACTCGACCCCCTCCCTGGGCAGCCTGTTCCACATCCCCACAGCTCTTTCAGTAAAAATTTTTTTCCTAACAGCTAATATGAACCTGCCCTGGCCCAGCTTCCTGACATTCCCCCTTGTCCCACCACCTGTCACCTAGCTGATGAGACCATCGCCCACCTCTCTGCACCCTCCTGTCAGGTCATTGTAGGCAGTGATAAGGTCTCTCCTCAGCTTCCTCTTCTCTAGGCTGAACACCAACAGCTCCCTCAGCCACGCCTCGTAAGGTTTGCCCTTCTCTGCTCATGCTCCAGGATCTCGATGTCCTTCTTATGGTGAGGAGCCCAGAACTGGACACAGCACTTGAGGTGTGGCCTCACCAATGCCAAGTACAGGGGCACAATCACCTCCCCAGACCTACAAAAGCAGGTAGCTGCCTGTAGAGAGAAATAAACAAAGACAGTCAATGCCACAATTTGCTCAGCGAAAGGCTGGGGTGGGCTCAGATTAGAGCCCTTGCAAAAATGAGACCTACCTGGCAACTCCCCAGGCCTCACCTAGGACCGAGTGGGAGGCAGCATTCGAACACGCGCTGGTGTGTAGTTAGGCACGCCGGATCCTGGATTTACCTGTTAATGGGAAAATGAAAGTAGATTCCCCCGAAACCTTTGTGCTAAGCTGCTGCCTGCTTTCCTGTGGGAGCTTATAGAGGCTATTGATATATGCCATGTGATTCAGTAAAACAATATATAATGAAAGCACGCTATAACATAGGCTGCAATCGCAGAGGCGTGCATGAATTATTAAACCAGCAGAATTTACAGGCAGCTGGGGGGACTATAGATTTCTTCCCCCACGTATAGTTAGGGAATGCTGGTACAAGTATCAAAGTATTTCATCCTTAAATATGCAGTTAGTCAGCAGGGTGAAAATTGTTCCCTTTGGTGGTGGTTGAGCCCTGGCCAAAGGCCAGATGCCCACCAAAATCAGTCTATTACTCTCCTCCTTAGTTGGACAGGGGAGAAATAATATAATTGGGCGGCTCAAGAGACAAACTTGTTAATGACGTGGGCAAAACAGACTCAACACAGAGTGCAGGAGAGAAAAGTTATCTAATTTATTACACCACGCTAAAGAGAAACAGTGAAAATGAACCAGAGTCAGGAGTGCAACCAACAATCTTGAAACAAATGCAACCAGGCAAACACTTTTCCCCACCACTCCCTCCTTAGCAGGCTTTAGTTAAAAATTTGCTCCCTTCTTCCCGCCTGTTCACAGCCCAGGAGGGGCAGGGACTGGGGAAAATGGGGGTCTCGGTAACACCTTCCCCCACCCCTCCATTCTAAAGCAGAATTCCCTTTCAGCCATGATTTTGCTCCCTTCTTCCCCTCTCCTGCTCGCAGCACAGGACAGGGGGGCAGGGACTAGGAGATGGGGGCTTCGGTCAGTCCCTTGCAAGTTGGTTTCCTTCTCGGCCGGGATGGGGGCATCCATTCCACAGCCCCTCCCCCTGCTGCACCGTAGGATCTCACCCATAAGAGCCAGTCCTCCACGAACTTTCTCCAAGGCAAATCTCTTCCCACCGGGCTTCATCTCTGCTATGGCAGGCAGCAACAAATCACAGTGTCTCTCAGTCCCAGTCCTCCACGGGGTTATAATGCCTCCCCCAGCAAACCTGTTTGGCTCATCTCTGTAGGTCGCTTGTGCTGGCAGGGGCTCATCCCAATGTAACTCACGGCATCTTCTCTGTGTCTCCACCGGCTCCATCCAGCGTGGAGCCTCTCCACCGGGCAGGTCGGGTCTCTGCCTCCTCCATGGGTCCTTTTCTCCGGCTACTCCACGTGCTCGGGCTGCAGGGGCATCTCTTGCCCGGCTACCTGGGCGCCTCCTCCCCCAGCCTTCCTGGCCTTTTGTGTCTGTCAACTGCTTACATTTATATGCAAATATACATCCCAAAGCCCTTAACGGGCCAAAATTGTGATCTGCCTGGCACTCCGTGTTCTGGTGGAGTCTTGTTCTCCTGTATGTGATTCTCAGAGGTGCAGAATAAGCAGGCTTGCAGAAGATTCTAGCAGCCATTTTCTGCAGCCCCTGGCCCTCTCTCTCTCTCTCAGTAGCCAACTATGCAAAACTGTGACACCTTTCTGAGTGCTGCTTGGCAGTGGCATGAAATTACTTGGTTGGGTTTCTCCATCATGGTGCCAGGGTTGGTCTCTAGCTCCAGCCCCATGAGTCTACAGGGTCTGGCCTTCAGCTAACTGACCCCAGGCTGAGGATCAGCACTGGGGGAGGGATGTGATGCTTCGCTCCTCTAAGCTTTCAATCTCCTTTAATTCCACATGGAGCAGGATGGGTTTAGAGGGGAGACATAATTGCGATTAGGCAGAGGATGAGGAAGGACCTGACTGGGGAGAAGATTGTTTCTGTGCACATTGCAAGGACCTTCACTCTGCCACAAAGCCCTGGGAGCTAACTAAATTAAAAGCTCTTTAAACAGACAAATCACAGATCATTAAGTTAGCAGCAACTGGGAGCCAGTACTCTTCCCTCTCCAGAAAGTCGCAGGATGGAATTGGGTCTGCAGGACACGCTGCATCTCTTCATCTGCTCATCAGGAGGGTCCTACTGATGAAAAATCAGCCTCTCAACACCAAATCCACAGCAGTTTCAAGCTGCTGAGGAGCCGACACAATTATTTCCACTACTTTTCAGTTAGCAGCTGATGCGATCCTAAGCGTTTTCTGGTGAGATGGGCAAACCACAAGAGCTTCTCACTGGATCATGAAGGGAGGCACCGGCAAGGTGTGTGCCTTCCTGTGCACACATCCTCACCTGCTGTGGCTGGATGCTGTGGCACCCAGCAGTGATTTCAGCACAGAGCCAGTAACAACACTGGCACATGGGAGCAATGGGTTGCTCTAAACTGGTGAGTGCTCTGATCTGTCTCTGGAGGTCTAAGAAAAACCAGGGTGGAGCTTCAGAGCTTTCAGAGGAGACTGAGGGGTGACCTTATTAATGTTTATAAATATGTGAAAGGCGAGAGTCAGGAAGTCAGAACCAGGCTTTTCTCAGTGACAGCCAGCGATAGGACAAGGGCAGCAGGTGCAAGCTGGAGCAGAGGAAGTTCCATGGGAATGTAAGGAGGAACTTTTTCCCTGTGAAGCCCTGGGACAGGCTGCTCAGAGATGTAGTGGAGTATCCTTCTCTGGAGACATTCATGTAAGCTCTCTTGTCCCAAAGTCCAGGATCAGCGAAAAGATGAATTTAGCCAGGGCTGGAAGGGCAGGATCCACGCGTGGGTAATGAATACACACCAATATGGTTAAAAACAATCACTCCATTTGGAAGATAGCAAGCTCACACAGATAGGTAGGGGCCCAAGATGGGGGTGGAGTGGGGGTGGGGAGAACATCTGCATGGTATCAAGTTTCTGTTACCACTTTGGAATGTAAAGAGCTCCCCTTACAGTCTTAGTTCTCATGCTTGTTAGCTTCTTATCAGAGCTATGGCTCAGAGCTAGTGCTCAAGCTGTTGCAGGGGAAAATGATCAAGCTGTTTCAAGGGAATATGGCCGCGATCAATTAACCAGTCACTCACACATTCAAACCCCACCTGGATGCATTCCTGTGTGATTTAGTCTGGATGATCCTGCTCTGGTAGGGGGTTGGACTACGTGGTCTTTCCAATTCCTCATGTCCTGTGATTGTGATCTCGTTTTCCAAGATGCATGGTAACCTCAGAATAGCAAGTGTATAGCTGGTAAGCCAACCAGGGACACCACGGTGCTGAATTTCCTCTCCTACAAGCCCAGGAAAGCGGAGGGGGAAGTTTGCATGGGCTGCATCTTGCTGTAACGTGGAGCAGGCACCATCTGCGCTGAGCACTTCGGTCTCTCTAGACCAGTTTTGAGAGCCTTGCAAACCATACAACGGTATTTGTTGGAGTTGTTTGGAGTTTGGTTGGGGTTTTTTTTGGATTGTGTCACAGCTTCAACACACTTTTCAACCCAAATACGTTGCTCGGAGGCTTCCCGCCTGCTTCGTGCACCACCACGCACTGGGCTCGCTCCCATCATTAGCTGCAGCCAGGAGCAAATCTGTCATGGACTTTGGCTCCTGCCAGCCAAGCTCTGGCAGGGAACACATCACAACTCCAATCAGCTGGCCCTGACACAGCTCAGGGACTGCTGGCTGTTAGCAAATATCTGCCTGCTCCTGCTGCACCAAGGAAGCAGGCAATAAACTCCATTTCTTGATGGTTTGTTACTCGGCGTTTAGGATGAGTGCCAATCTGAACTCCTAATAAACCTGATTTTCCAGCTTGCCATCTGCACCAAAAAGCAGGGCTTGTGGCTTAACTGGCGTTCAGGAAGAGTGCCATAAATGCTTATAAATATGTATATATACACATATATCTCTATGTGCTCTCGGTAGATTAAAGTGTTCCTCAACCAGAACAAAACATTTGCTTCATTTTTACATCTTTAACAATTTAAAAATCTTTTAATAGACAATATCTGACTGGAGAAAGAAATGCTTTGATTTGTCAAGCACAGTCAGGCAGTGTTTGGGCTTTTATTTTGGGTTTGGATTTTTGTTTTTAACGCAAGCAATTTACCAAAACTACCACAAAAGTGGTAGCATTGTTGGACCACCCAAACTTTAAATGATCTCCAGTGAAACGCTGAAGATAAAACCACTGGCATCATCCCTGCTGTGCAGATCTGTTGTCCCTGTGCCCACCCTGCAGCAGCCCCCGGGGCACAGTTTGCATTTGCTATGTCGATATTGCAAAGCAATTAAAAAAAAACAAACCTGGGAGTGCAGATGCTACTGGGAGACATGGACATGCATCTCTTGGTGATGCTTCCCCAAAAAAAATCCACTGCCATGCCATTTATGACTTTCTTTGTGCAGCTGCTCCAAGCATCACCATATACAGGTTCCCTTTTGCATTCCCAGCACCATGTGCGCTGGCAGACACAGCCCATCAGCAAAATGTAAAAATAGCCAAAAAGATATAATTACGGTGGACACACAGCAGATCTAATAGGGTTTTTCTATTTCTTCCTCTGCTGGCCCATAAGACCCCAGCCCTGGATGGAGAGAGATGGTTTGGGTGGGAAGGAGAGCACTTTGCTGTGGCATACGCTTGGCAAAAGTCCTCAGTTATTTTCTGGTTTATACTGTGTGAGGTTTCTAATTAAGAACTACACAGGAGTTGCAGCAGATTGATTCTTTCACAGCTTCCCAAAGTTGATGCTTTGGAGTTGAGAGCTCGGTGCCTGCCAAACTTCATCATTAACTTTAATAACTCTTTAATTTGAGCTTTAATTCAAACACTCTTTTTTTTTTTTTTTTTGGATTGGGAGGGTGGTGCTGGGGTGGGGATGTGAAGCAAAGCAAACCAAGGGAAACCAGCTCTGGTTTGTGAAACACAAGGAAAGCTGCTTCCCAATGACGATGACTCTCACCAACCCCCTATGAAAGCCAAAACAAAACCTGATATTGAAAGTAAAGCACCAGCCCCAAGGTTGTGCTATTCTAGAGGCAACTGGAGTTCAAAGTCCCCATACCGTGGGTGTAAGGGGATGGAGAGGCATTGCCTCAGCCTGGGGGAAAGCAAAGGAGAAGACATCACTGTTGGATTCCGGGAAAGGGCTGGGTTCACAGCTGCCTTTGCTGTGCCATCCGGGAGGCTTCCCAAGGCCACCTCCATGATCAGAGGGACTGAAGCCACCAGGAACACCACCAGCTTGGAGTTTTATCTGCACTTGGTGGCAAGGAAGGAGAAAGGGAAAAACAGACTAAATTTGCCCCAATGCAACTAATCTTACGTGCAAAAAATCCAGAGAAGTTTTTTTCCTTATACTGGGAGAAAGAAAATACATATACCCCTGGATCTGTTCACTCAGCCAGTGGTTCTGTCACTACCCATGGACAGCGTTCCCTGGGTTGGGAAGCACTTAGAAGGGCAGGAGGACAAGGAACCCAAAGTAGGAACATCAATGAAACTTCTCTTCCCTAGTCAGCAAGCGTTACGCTGCCAGACCATTCACACAGACCCAGAGCACTGCCAGCAAAGTCCCTGTGTTAACTCAGCCCAGCTGAACTCACAGTGATAAGGTCCATTGGGAAAAAGGATGTCATTGGTAAGAGGACTGGGAGACAAAGCAGGAGCAGATAGGGAGGGGAGACAACAGACCATAGGAGTACATCCACAAATTTGGCAGCGTTTCAGAGCTGTCAGCACAAGCCTTCAGGAAAAAGTCAGCGATTAATACTGCTTTGTGGCTCAAACAGTCTGCTGAGGGTTGGAGGACACCAAGGAGCACCCTCCTGCTCTGCAGGACCCCGTGGATTCAGCCTGGTTTGAGCCCAGGACAGTCTGAACTGGAGTGACTAATTCACGATTTCACAGCAAAGAGCCCAGCCAGAGTCATTAAACCTGACCTGGCATCCAATTGAGAAAGACAATTTTTCGCTTCCCTTCTGTGATCCTACTTCTAATAACAAAAAAAGAGTAATCTCCTCTAGCATCACACCATGGGGATGCCACCACCCCCTGCCCAGGGCCACTGTGTTGAGTGGGGCTGGAGGGGGATGCCACTTCCCAGTGCCATTCCACTCGGGAATGGGCACTGGACAGCATCCCGCCAGCATCCGCTGTGATGAATATGCCAATAAAGAGATTCAAATCGATGTGCCCAGAAGTTTCCACCAGAAAATGAATGGCTTTTGGGCTATGGGTTAGAGAGTCGTTAACTACCCAACCTCCTCACTGTCATTAACAAGCAGTCTCCTCCCTGCTTTGCTCACCAACCCATCTCCTGCTCCCTTGTCCCTGTATCCAACTGGATCTCTCCTCTCCCCATCCCACACAAACAGGCCCTGGCACCTCTGTTGAGCCAGGCTGGATCCAACATGCCAGGAAAGGGAGGATTTCACCCTCCCATGTCTAAGCTGCTCCTGTAATCTTGCAAGGAGTCTTGCCTTGAAGCTCCAGCCTGGTTCAGTGCAGTAGGCTCACAGCCACAATTAATTCCACTCCAAGCACACACAGAAAAGCTGAGCAAGACGCCAAGGAGCTGGTAGTTAGCCTCGAATGCTGATGAGTCAATCAAAGGCAGACAGTGCTAATTAGTCCCCATGCCTCCCACCCATGATGCAGGGACGTAGAGAAGTCTCTGTGAGTCAGCTGGGGCCCAACTAAGAGCCCCTGGAGACCCTGGGAGGCAGAGGAGGATTTGAGGGGGTCAGAGTTTGAGACTGCAGCCCCAAATTGCCAGTAATGGAGATGGATCCCACCACTCTCACTCTCTCCTGTTGTTTTCTCAGGTGCCCTCCTTCTCTTCTTCTGCAAGTGTGGCCACTGGAGCCAAGGGGAAGGAGGAGACAAATCCACTGCAGAATTATTTCCACTTTTCTTCCTCTTCCTGAAACCCTGAAGAAAAAGTGAGAGCCCACCAAAGGAGTCCCAGGTGCCTGCTCAGGAGAAGTAGGCATTAAGCAGAGAGCCAAGTGCAGCAGAAACAGTGCAGTAATTTGGGATAATAACCCTGTGAATGCTGTGAGGCAGCTGAGCAGTGATATTTTCTGGAGCAGCATGGCATTGTAGGCAAAAAACCAGAAAACAAATGTTTTCATTCAGCAGTAGCAGAAGGGGGAGGCAGGGCCATTCCCAGGGGAGCTGGAGAGTAGCTCCAGAACAGGAGAGTCATGAGAAGGGAAGGAGGGTAATTGCTCATGATTATGGCACTGGCAGGTACTGGCAAACTGAGACTCAGCAAGCAGCCCCGAGCGTGGCTCAGCTGTGGATTGCAGCTGAGCATTGCACTGCCATCTTCTCCCCTCAAAAACCGAACCACTGGGGTACTGTGCCCATCCTGCTGGGCCAGCTGCCATGGCTTGGAAAAGACCCCACACAGGCAGGTGGGAAGGATCCACCAAAAGCCATTGGGACATCTTCCCCACCTCGTGGTCACTCTGGCCAGCATTTCCCACCGTGGACCAAATGTGAAACCCCAAGCCCAGACCCTACAAGGTATGCACTAAATGCAGCTTGTGAGATTCAGCTTTAAGCAGCGTGTTGGAAACATTCAACCTGCTATTCCTTCTGACCTCTGTTTCCCAGTTATAGGAACCAGTATGAGAGCTGTTGCAATAGGCAGCTGAGTTGGACTGGGTTGATGTCCAATCTCCTCTCACTACCGAATGTCCCAGAAGGAGGAGCATGGTGTAGCTGGCAGATGTAGTGAGTTGCACCTCTCCACATAACGGCCTTTAGAGGACATCCCATCCAAATGGGTCACCCCAGCACTTGGGGGTTTTAACTCCTGGAGATTTTAAGTCCTCCTTAACCCACACAGACCCAGGTGCTTATTCATAGTCTTTGAATCTGTATGAATGGCTAGGCCTACATAGAGTCCGAGCATGGAGTTATTAATGGCACTAAATGCAGAGTTACTGAAGTTCATTATTAATTAAGGCTGAACACTGCCAAAGCTGTGTTC
Organism: Hypotaenidia okinawae; assembly: GCA_027925045.1. Lineage (NCBI taxonomy): Eukaryota > Metazoa > Chordata > Aves > Gruiformes > Rallidae > Hypotaenidia > Hypotaenidia okinawae. Next base: position 81,227 of record BSDF01000009.1, on the reverse strand, counting down.
TGACTTCAAAATACCTGAACCCACAACTTCTTGGGGCTTTGGTAAAGTTTCCAGTGATGCAGCAAGCAGGTCTTAAGCCCTTTACATCTTTTTAGCTGCATTCTAAAGAGCCTGTTGATGAGATTTAATGTGCCCGATGCATCTTTTGCACTGCTGGTGCAGTAGCAACCACAAAGCACATCACCAGCTTTCATCAGTCCAAATCCTACAAACCCAACACATGTAGGGAGCAGTAAACACGGCAATTTACAATCCCTCCTAAAACGCTACAAGAAATCCAATCAAGCATTTGCAGCTATTAGCCAGAAATATTTAAGCAGCTGTCCCAACACCCAGGCAGTGCCAGGTCTCAGCCAAGAGCCTCTAACCAATGCACAACGTGCCCTCCACACTCCAGCAATCCCTCTTAGACTGCAGGTAGACAACCTCCTGTGAAGAAAACACAAGGCAAATAGTATCCTTGGATGCGATGGCATCACAGATATGTCCTCACCTGCACATTAGCACTGTCCTCTGAAGGACCAGGCAGTGATTCTTCGTAGCAAACCAGTTGGCATTAAGGATTGGTCAGTACTCAATAGTCCCAACAAGAGTAATGGGGGTGCATCCATCCCTGGTGCAACTGGGATGGCACTAGTGATTTTAGGCTGGAGATAAATGCAGTCCTCAGAGGCTGGATTACCACTCCAAGGCTCCCAATCAATACCAGAACAAGAAGTGAGTTCCAAATTAAGGCAAGGTTAACCCGTAATCCAGAGCACGGGCAGGGGGTGAAGCCACTCCCATCCCAGGAGGGATTTGTGTGCTCAGAGTGTCAAGTCAAACAAGCTGGAGCCTACGTGGCATAATTTCATGGTGTTTAACATCCAGGCTGCCGTTCCTATAGCTACAGGAGGAAACTTAGCAAGCCGGGGCGCAGCTCCTGGGGCACAGGAGATGTCCAGAGGAAAGCACAAGGATGTGTGGTGTTATCACCCCTGCATTAACCCTTTGGACCCTACATGCCATACTGATGTGACACTGAAAGTTAGGTGCATCTCTCCTCAACACCTATGCAATTCAGTGCTTTGTTACTACCGGACTAACTGTTTCCTTTAAAATACTTCTAATAAAAAATAGCAACAAGAATCTGCCTCTGTCACTGCTCAAGGGCTATGGCTGGGTATCCCCACCAGCCATGGGCTCCACTAAGAGCTGATTTAGGCTCCACCAAAGCCAGCAGGACTGTGCGTGAGTCAAATCAGCCCCATCGAGTCTGGATAACTTTGCCCAGAAGGACCTGGCTCTCAAAGCTAGTACAGAGTTTCAGGGCTAACATCAACCATGCTCTCTTTCTTACATGTCCCCAGGTCCTGCTGAGCTTGGCTGACCAAGGCTGGCTTAGAAGGCTCCTCTGACTCCCAAGAAAATGGGGACTGACAGTGAAAACCCAGTCCTGAGGAATGTGCTCATCAGCTTCAACTTGCTTCTGCTGGGCACTGTCCTCAAACCTTTTGAGTGCCGGCTGGAGGTGACAACAGACCCAGCCGAAAGACCAGCAGTGGATGAGGAGGGTGGCCTTGCCAACTGCAGCCCACCCATCAAAGAGCAGCCCATGGTCTTCCACCACATCTACAACATCAACATTCCTGTGGATAGCTGCTGCTCATCCATGTTCAAGTCTTCAGCCGAGGAGGTGAGTTCAGAAGACGACCGGCTGGCAGAGTACACAGAGCAGACCTCCGACAGCGAGAGCCGGGTCACCTTCACCCACAGGATAAACTTGCCCAAGCAGGCCTGCAAGTGCTCCACCTCCCTCCCATCCCTGCAGGAGCTGCTGAGCAGGATTGAGATGCTGGAGAGGGAGGTCTCCATGCTCCGGGACCAATGCAACTCCAATTGCTGCCAAGAAAATGCAGCCACAGGTAGTAAATGCCATCCTGTTAGCTCTTGCTGGGTACTGAGGGCTCGAGCAAAAGGCAGGAGAAATAAATACAAAGTCGGTGATGCCGCTCAAAGTGGCAACAGAGGAAAAACCTGTACTCACCCATGGCATGGCTGTGGGTTTAGGAAAAAGCCTGACTTAATCCTTCAAGGCAGGAAAATTCCGTGGGATGGGATTTGGTCACTTGAGCCCCCAAGCCCTGCAGAAGCCCCATAGCAGCCAGAGCCTAAGCCCCATCACAGATAAGACCCGCAGTCATGTGGGTGATCTCCCAACCCTGCACTCCTCCCAGTGCTGTTAGGAATCAGCCACCATGCGCAGGAGAGGGAGAAGAGATGTGGCTGCTGCTCCCCTGAGCTGTCCCTCGGCTGCAGGCAGCACCACAAGAGCCAGCAATAAACCCCTTCATCATCTTCTCCATGGCATGAGCGAATCTGTATGAAAAGCTAAGTTAAAAAAGAAAAAAAGAACAAAAACTACAGGAAATAACTTCTGTTGCCACGTAAGATGCAAACAAAACCTGTAATGGGCACAAAAACCATCAACAGCTTCCTCTGAATAAAAGCATGCGCCCCCAGAGCGCCCATTGGGGTTACCGCCACCATCAAAGACAGCCCCTCATTTCCCAGAAGCTGCTCCTCAGAGCCGGGGAAGCGGCATGTTGTTGAAACGAGATGGGTTAAGAAAGGCTTGAACAGGAGGCTGCATTTCAGTTACTTGGAGGGATAGTGTGCTAGTAGGTCTCCTTAGGTTCCGGGGAGGCGGGTAAGAGGGGCAGCCCCTCTGGATGCAGCAGTCATCAAGCTGCGTTAAAGATGACAAACCAGAAACCACCCACACGTGCAAAGCAAGGGTTAAAAAAAAATCACAAAGGAAACACGATGGGGAAAGAAAAACCTGTGTTAAAGGGAGTTAATTCAAAACTCTAGTGGGCCTATTTGGGTTACTTGTAGCACAGGCAGATAGTCCCCTTAAACATTCATGGCTTGGTGGAATCCCCGCTCCCATCACAGATGCACTGAGCCACAACTGGATTTAATTTTTACCAGAGTTGCTTTCAATTCGCTGCACTGCAGAGGAGATGGGGATCCCTACAGCACTGCCTGAGGCATCTCCCCCAGGAGAGCTCCTAGGTTTTGGTAACTTCACTAGGGCGTGTGATCTGAAGAGAACCTCCATCCCCAGTATTCGCGGTTTAGATGGGGAGTGTCCTAAAAAATACCCCAGACGGGTCTGTTGGGCACAGCGTGCAAGTGAAGCCCACTGATGTCACAGGGCGTCTGCTGCAGTTGCCCTAGGAGGAGCTGCTCAGGTAGCTCAGGTAGGGTGGAAAACTTAGTTGAGGAACAAAAAGTCACGCAGCTTGGGGTCTTCAGGGTGTAGAGGTTTCCCAAGGGTGCTGGAGGAAGCATGGAAAGGGTTCAGTTCGTAACCTGCAGCTGAAGCTGTGGCTCTACGTCAAAGGTAAAAGAGGAGAGCATTGGCAGAGTGATGGATGCTGTTGTCCCCATGCATCCCTCCTCACCCCAGGGTGTCCTGTGCTAGGCTGCCAGGTACAGGGTGGAACATCAGAGGTGACGGCCATGGTGGCCATGTGTTTTCCCACCACTCCAGCATTCCTCATGATATGTTCTGCAAAGCCAAGGATAGGGATGGAAATTATGTCTTTGGGTACACACCAGTTTTTGTAGGAGGTTGAGCTAGCAGATGGGGATCTCTTGCCTGTAAAAAGGAACAGTGGGTGGAGAGGAGACAACAGGAACCCATTAAAGTTACGGCTGGTGCACAGGGCCTGGCCAGGGAAGGCTTTTCCCCAGTAAGAGGTCTAGGGAGGTTCCCATCAACTGAGCACTGAGCTGAAGAGAAACCAAAGGGAGCACGTGCACCCCCACACAGCTGATGGCACCCACAGCCAAGAAGGCCAGTGCTCCTGAGGGACCCTCCCAAGCCCCAGCATGAGTCCATATCACCGACTCTGCTCCTGCCAGCCCTAAAGTCACCGGCTCCCCAAAGTTAGGCACGCTCAGCCACAGGGAAGATCATCCCCTGCTTGCCCCACACCTTTCTCCCCCTCCCCCACAGCCCACCCACAAACTGACCCAGGGTCAATGCTGACCTTTTTCCACCTCTGGCTGGGTGGGCTCTGACCCTCGGTCCCACCTCCTTGCAGGGCAGCTGGATTACACCCCACAGTGCAGTGGCCATGGGAACTTCAGCCTGGAGTCCTGCAGCTGCGTGTGCATGGAGGGCTGGACAGGCAGCAACTGCTCTGAGCCGCTCTGCCCCCGGGGCTGCTCCAGCCGTGGTGTCTGCTTGGAGGGCCAGTGCATCTGTGACAACGACTATGGAGGTGAGGACTGCTCCCAGCTCCGCTGTCCTGCTGGCTGTGGCTCACGTGGGCTCTGCGTGGATGGTGAGTGCATCTGTGAGGAAGGTTTCTCTGGGGAGGATTGCTCCCAGCTACGGTGTCCCCACGACTGCTTGGGAAAGGGTCATTGCATCAACGGCACGTGCATCTGCCAGGAAGGCTATGTCGGGGAGGACTGCAGGTGGCTGCACTGCCCCAACGCCTGCAGCGGTCATGGAGTCTGCCAGGATGGTCTCTGCGTCTGCGAGGATGGCTACGAAGGGCAGGATTGCTCAGCAGGTAGCGAGGGGCGGGCATGGGGAAAGTTATAGCCTGATTTATAAGTGCTTCAAGATGCCCAGAGACCCACAGAAGCATCATGAAGCTTGGGAGAAACCCACACCTGGCAGAGCATGTCACATAGGATTTGCTCAGGCTCTGCAGTTTGACCTTCTCCCTGTTGTCCCTGTCCCCAGAGATGCCATGGTCAAAAGTTTGGGAGGCAAGCAAAAGCCAGCAAGGTTTGTCCCAGTATTGGTGGTAAACCCTTAGTGCAGCTTGCAGGAAGGTTCTCCTGAGCCCCTGCCTTGCCATAGCATTTAATACAACAACAGATAACACATAACTCCCAGGCCAAATCCCATAGCTCTGTGCCACCACACACCCTTCCCCATAGCCGGACGGGAGGATAAGCCATGCATGCCATGACACTCTCCTTACTTCTGCCCTTCCTATCAGTGGCTCCTCCACAAAACCTGCAAGTGACTGGAATCAGTGACAGCTCCATTGAGCTGACGTGGGACAGCCCCGGGGCAGCCATTGAGTACATGGTCTCCTATCAGCCGGCGGTGCCCGGGGGCACCCAGCTCCAGCAGAGGGTGCCTGGGGACTGGAGCAGCATCACCATCACGGAGCTTGAGCCAGGCACTGCCTACAACATCAGTGTCTATGCGGTCATCAGCGATGTCTTGAGCATCCCTGTTAGCTCCAAGGTGATGACCAGTAAGTATCCTACTGCACTTGCTATTTGATACCCAGATAACCAGAGGTGATGCTCAAGCTGGCTAGCATTTTCCATAAAAACCTTGCAGCAGAAAACTGAGGGTTCAGAATAAATGGATAGATATCAGGGATAGTTTTATCACCATTTATATCTTTATGGGGCTATAGGACAGTGGGAAGTATGTCCACACTCTCTGCAGAATAAGTCTGGGTGAAAACCTGAATGACCGAATATCAAAGAAGCTTTCGTTGTCTGATTGAAGCCCACAGAATTATAGCCCAAAACATCTTACTTGTTTGTTTGTTTGTTTGTTTTTCCCTCATAGAAAATATTGCAATATGTCATAGAAGTCACAGGTTCTCTTCCCAATCTTGGATAGCCTCCCCGCAACGTGGGTGATAGGGCAGCAAGAGAGGATGGTGCTGTGCTTTGGGAGATAAGTAGTCCTGACCGGGACCATGATGCACAGAGTAATACAAGAGCATCAAGCTGTAGTGGCAACCACCTAAGATGGTCCTCAGAAACTAAAAACACAGAGGGAAAACATATTGATGTATTGACTGAATGACAAAAGTCATTCAGACACCCCTTGTGCGACCCCATTGCGCTGCATGGTGCCATTAGGTGCAACATGAAGGAATGCTGTGGCACTCAATAGCCCAGGCATTTCCCCCCTTTCCTCTCTAACCCACCTGGAGGGGGGACCAAGGGGTGATGACTCTGTTGACAGCTACCAAAAGGTCCCTGTTTTCAGTGTCCAGAGAACAAAGTAGCCACAGGGAGCAGGGTGGGGCAGCAGCACCCATACATCCCGGTCTGCTCACCACCCCCTGCTCCCTTCCAGACCTCGCCACGCCGCAGGGGCTGAAGTTCAAGACCATCACAGAGACAACAGTGGAGGTGCAGTGGGAGCCCTTCTCCTTCCCCTTCGATGGCTGGGAAATCAGCTTCATCCCCAAGGTACTGCCACCACACCGCGGGGTACAGCCGGTAACCCTAAAAACACTGAGCAGGTGGGTCCCAAATTAGCTTCCAATTATCCTCACCCCCCAAAAAATTAAATAATCCTGGCCTCTGTTTGCAACTCCTGTGCTTCACATCAGACATTCCCCGACCTCTCAACCCCAATTTGCCAGGTTGTCTTTACCCTAGTAGTCTTTGGTGTCAAGACATATATGTCCTTCAAAGAGATGTCTTGATAAGATCAGGAGACCAGCATATAAACAAACCTCTCAGCCTCACCACCTATTGCTGACACCCTCCTCCCTTCCACCTCCTTTTCTGTGACCCTTTCTCCTTGCCCATGCTCTGAGCATGTGAAAGCCATATGAAGCAGGCAGCATCAGACCAAGCAGCCAACCCAGCTATCAGACAACAACAACCTTCAGCATCCCCAAGTCACGTGCACGGCTAATTCATGCCACGGAATTTTAATTGCAGTGATGAACAGGTAGAATTTGTGCCAGAAAAGATGAAAGGATGAAAGTGTTACCCTAAATATCGCATATTTTCCATGTGCAGTAGCAAAAATTGTACATGAAATATTTCATCTATATTCATAATTTCTACACCATTTAGCCATAAGTATAGCTTCAATTGTATATGGAGCCTCTTTACAAGAGCATTCAAGCCCCAGCAGTAAAAGAAATGCTGATTAAGGGCTCAATTATGCCATTTTTCACTTGTACAAAACCCTCGCTGGAGTCAAAGGCAGCTCTGGGCAGCAGAGAACTGCAGAACTTGGCCCCAAAGTTTTAAATGCTCTTAACTGTGAATTATCATTATGCAGCAAGGGCCCAATTGCTTTAAATTACTCTTTCCCTCACTTCCAAAGAGACTGGAAGGGTCTGGGTGTGATTTTGGGTACATCCATGCAGATATTGTGTCAGAAGTCAGAGTTCAGGTACTGCAGGTATAAATCCCAGGGTAATTTTCATTCGCTGGGATAAAAGCCAAAACAACAAGGGAATGTCAGGGAAGAGCTTTTGGCAGCAAAAAAAATAGCCACCTTTCAAGCATTTCACGGATATTTAGCAATTAAGCCCAACAACATCCTCCTGAAGCAGATAGACGAGGATGTATCCAGTTTGAGGTGAGGGACAGAAGCAAATCTTCTTCCCACAGGGTCATCAGATGTAGGGTGAAGGTGGATTTTTCCCCCTGATAAATGCAAACTGTAGCTCTGTTTCTGTTTTTAAGCTTAAAACTCAAAACCATGCAGAAACATTTCAGAACTTAAAGGAAGCAATAAAGTGCCGAAGGACGGCTGCTCCTGGATGCAGGGTTTTGGGGCAGGGAAGGGATGTACCTTGCTGGGCTTTGATGTACTCATGTTCATCAGTCACACACATGGTCCTGCATTCTAAAGACACAGTCGTGCTTTCTGCCCATCGGCTGCCAAAAGTCGGTGTCTCTTGAATCTCCATCTTCAGCTTTTCTTCTAAAATAAGGCAGAAGGTGCTGTTTCCTTCACCGCCTGGAAGATAGACCAGCTCAAGCAAACGCTAAACTATTGCTGCACCCCAAATAAACCCAAAACCTAGTCCCAGAGGCATCAACATGAAAAAAGAGTTATAACAGCATCATCACAAATAACCTCCATGAGCAGAATTAAGCTTGCTCTGCCTTCCTGAGAACTGGGTGAAAGGATGTTAATTTGGTCCTCAGCATCCCCACAAGGATGCTCACACCCTCCTGCAGAGAAATCCTCCTTCCGTGGTCCCTGTGATGTTCTTGCCCCCTGAAAGCGGGGTTGGGGCAGGAAGGGGGGTCATCCATCTGCTGCATGCACAGGGGATGCAGGTGGGAAGGAAAGAGGAAGCAAAGACAGATCTAGAAAAGAGAATTAGGGAAGGTAAGATGGCAATTTATGGCCCAAATGGAAGATTTCCTGTTTAATGAGAAAGGATATGAAGATGAATTGAGATCTATGCGCAAAGATTTGTCTAGCGTGTTATTAGCAGAGACAGCAGCAAGAAAAGATCCTTTGTCCAAACACTGGCAGGAAAGGTGACATTTGCGGTTGCTTGAAGTTTTTGGGTTTTTTTTCAGACCAAAACCACAAAGCATAATGAGTTTAATAAAGACAACTTAAAAGCAGGAGATGCCAAAATAGATCTTAAGGTTTCATACCTAGGTATGAGCCACAGAAGGCTCCTGGCACCTGAGTAGCAGAGGAAAGGAGTCCTGCCCGAGCTTTGGTTTTATCATCTTTTCTCTTCTGGAAAACAGGAGACATGCAGTTGGCAAAATACAGAAGTTTGGGGTGGGAGGGGGGAACAACGTGGGTGGGAAGAAGGGATGATGGAGGGTTTCTCAAGCCCAGCAACATGGGTGCTCTGTGCTTGGTGGGCAACTTCACCCTGGGCTTGTGCACCTCCATGGTGGGATGTGCCACGGTAAGGATATGATTTGGGGAAGCAGGGCTGGGGCATAGGAAGATGGGGAACCTCCTCCCCATGCAGCAGCCCTCCCCCCCCCCCCGCCCCTTTTTATTAATTATTTTTATTTTTTAATGCTTATTTCTCCCCCTGGGCAGAACAACGAGGGCGGTGTGATTGCCCAGCTTCCCAGCACCGTCACCACCTTCAACCAGACAGGCCTGAAGCCAGGGGAGGAGTACACCGTCACTGTGGTGGCCCTGAAGGAGCAAGCCAGGAGTCCTCCCACCTCCGACAGCATCTCAACCCGTGAGTGAGCTGAACCCCAGGCAGCACAGCAGCTCCCAGGGCTCGGTCCCGAAAACATAGCAAGAGCATCCTGGCAACTGCACAGGCAGGGATAAAAGGAGCACCTGCCCAAGCTACAGGTGCATCGCAGCAACAGATTATTCTTTGCGCAGTATTTGGTCCCTCTCATTCCCAAATTGCTGCAAGCACAGAAACCGTGGCGAAATTAATGGGGTTGGGAGTGAAGGCACAGGTCTGCTTTTATTAGATAGCTGGATAAATTCCTCCTCTCCGCTAATCTCACATTTCAGAGGCTGGATGCCCCCAAGAAACATCTCTATAAATGTATTTCCTGCTCATATATAGCAGATTAAAACTCCCACCTGCTTTTGTGCTGTTAAATGCCCTCTACTCCCAGCCTATTCAGACGGATCAGGAGGCAGGGCCGGGAGCCAGGAGCTATGGCATATCCCCTCCTAACCCATTTATCCAGCCAGCCTGGCCCATACGCTAGAGGAAACTCAACTGGGTCTTCTCCTTGCCAATGGAGGTGTGGTGATGGGCATTGCTCACTGGGAAGAAGAGGTTGTCCATGCCGTATCTGCTGGAGCCTGCCTTGGCAGCCCAGCAGACATCTACCTCCATCTGAGCTGTTGCAAGTGGAAACAGCATTAAAAAAAGCAACTGGAAGGTTGTTGTAACAAGGCAATGCTCTCTCCAGGCTGCTAATTCAAAGTAACTGTGAGAGGGAAAGGAGGGCCCCTCCTCAAGCGGCAGCTTGCTGCAGATGGGGGAGTCCTCAGCTCAGCCTCCTGCTCCTGCTTTGCCTCCCTGCTCAGCTCGACGTGGCTTAACAGAGACACCTTCTGGTCGAGCTCAAGTCTTCCTTTCCCTAGCAAGCAAAAACATGAGAGGTTGGTACTTGAAGCTCAGGGGATGACCTTCACAAGGGAACACAGCTGGACCGGTGGGCTCCCAGCTCTCCATTCTGTGAAGGCATCCCCAAAGCTGGTGTGTCCGCCCACCTCTGCGGCACGCCCGTATCTTTGTCCCCATCATCCTCGTTCCACCCCAACACCCTGCGTTGGGGTTGAGTAGCGCAGGCACAGTTTTCTGTTGCGCAGCTAAGTGTGACTTGTGGTACCCCAGCATCACCTGGACATCTTGAAGCAGTTGGGAGATTGAGAGTTTGCATGTGCATGACCTGGTCACCCAGGTGACCTCACCTCAACACCCTACTTCCTAGCCTTCTTCCCTTCTCCCTGGACCTCACCCTACTGCTCCCAATTCCCCCTCTCTAACCCTCCCTGGTCCTTCCCATGCACATCTTCCCCAGGACTTCTCACCCTGGGGTACAGCATTCGGCGCATCCCTGTGACTTAACACTGTTGTCCAAGGTATACAGCATAATAGACACAGTATAGCTTGAATTACAAGACCAGCACGTTTTCATGCCCACCTTGTGACCATGTAAGAGATGAAAGGGGCTGCCTGGCAGGCTCTCTGCATCCATGCTGCAATGGCACGGGAGCGATGGCCAGGCTTGCCCTGTCCGTGCAGCAGTTTATGTCCTACTAGACTCAAAGCATCCACCACTGAGACTTGAGCCCTTGATTTCCAGAAGCCAAGGGTTGGGGGATGCGGAGGACGGAAGGGCACAGAAATGTCCAAACCAGTATGAATTTAGCTAAAACCCCTTTATCTGAGAGGGTTTGGGGGACACCCACTGTGGTCCCTACACCCAGCTAGCTAGGAGCAGAGCAGTTGCATTTTCTCCTCTCTTTCCATCACAAGTGTGTCAACAGCTTTATGAGCTGGATCTCCCAGCTTAAATACAAACCAGGAGCTGGCACCGAAGCCAGAACATTTCTAGAGAGGTTCCTCAGTTCTCAGTGCTTGAATTGGTCCTTGGCCCCATGTTATTTAACACATTGTCAACGCCTTTCGAAAGACATAATATCCTTGCTGATAAATTTTGCCAATGACAGAAAGGTGCAGAAAAGAGTAAATTGAGTGGAAGGAGATCATCTGAAAGCAGTCTGAACAGCTCAAAGAGCCAGGCACAAAGGAAAACTGTTTTTCAGTGCATCACAAAATTATCTGGAAGCAAAGGAAACGGACTCCAGTTAGACATAGATGGGTTTATCCTGGAAAATTCTGCCTGGAAAAGCTAGGGTGGGGATTTGTTGCTGATAAGCAGCTCCAAAGAAGGGCATGAGTTGCCTTATAGCTGTGTGGGCATCAATGGGAGAGCTGTTGGGTCCTGCTCTGGTGTCCACAGCTTGGAAGAGACACTGGTGGAGAGGGTTCAGGAACCTTCCACCAGAACACTGGGATGAGGGACCAGGAACCCACCAGGACCAAACCTCCTGAGTATCTTGGGGTGGGGGGGCAGGTCTCTTCCCTGCACTACCTCTCTGCCTCATTCCCAACTGCTAAATTGGGCCATTCCAAAGGTCAGGTTAAAGCATCCCTGAAGCTTGGTGTCCCCCTGAAGCCACCACCCTTCCCCATCCGTCTCTCCCAAAGTAACAGTTGGCCGTTTCCCCCCCCCCCCACCTCCTCCACAGTCATTGATGGCCCGACGCAGATCCTGGTGCGGGATGTCTCCGACACAGTGGCCTTCGTGGAATGGACGCCGCCACGCGCCAAGGTGGACGCCATCCTGCTGAAGTATGGGCTGGCAGATGGGGAGGGAGGGAGGACCACCTTCCGCCTGCAGCCCCCGCTCAGCCAGTACTCCCTGCAGGCCCTGCGCCCTGGTGCCCGCTACCGCCTGGCTGTCAGTGCCCTCCGGGGTGCCAACGAGAGCCGTCCGGCCCTCGCCCAATTCACCACAGGTAGCTAGCTGGCTTTGCCAGGAGAACCGGTGTGAATTTTTAAGGCTCCAGCTAGCATGGGCAGGTGGTTTGCTGTGATGGTCTGCAGATGGGCTGTCCCATAATGAGCAGGGCAGGGAGGGGTTTGCATATTCGAAGCTGAATCAAGGGTGGGGGATTTTGCACCTGGGATTTAGCAGCACCTGTTTTTTTCACCCAGTACAGTGAGCTGGGGTTTAGTGCAGCGTACTGGGAGAGAGCGACACAAAGAAAACACTGTAGTTAAGATGCATGTCTGAATGAAGATGCCTGAGCACGGGTTCCTCATGTCCCGTCATGGTCCTGGCACAGGACAAGGCAGAGCAAATGATTCACCTCACCCTAAACCGCCCCCCCAGATCTCAAACCACCCTCTGACCACCCCCTTCCACCTGCACCTAAGTTTCTGCGTATTCTTGAAACCTCCAGTGCCATGGGTCTCCACCATACCCCACAGGGATGCTGGCATGGTCCCCAGGGCAATCCCAGGTGACCCCAGATGCCAACAACCATGCAGATGACACAAAAACCTCTTACATTTAGGTGACAAACACCAACCATACCCCCACCTTGGCCACGTCTTGCCACAGCAGCAAGGCTGAACCTGCTGCTGCCTGGGACACACATCCCCCACCACCTCCAATTCCTGTTCAGACCCACAGCTCAGCTTCAGCTGACAGCTAAAACTTTAAACCCGGGCAGTGTACACCCTTAACACCACCCATAGATCAATGTGAAATTCTCAAAGCACCAAACCAGCAATCATGGGTCCGACTTCCAGGTGATGCTCGCTCCCCTTTAGCGCTGAGAGCCAAGGCAGATGCCTTGCCCGAGAAATCTGCAGTCAAGCAGCTGGAAGCAGTCCAACCAGAGACACGGTTATCTTGTTTTATATCCTCCGTGAATACCCTAACTGGTCGGTAAAACTTTAATTAATGTTAAGCCTGCAGATAGCTAACAGGTTTAATTTACCGTGCCAAAGAGGAAGAGGTAGAGCATGTATTTCAGCGCTGGTTTATGGTATATAAATTACTTGTTGTGTATGTTACTGGGGGATGCTAGGATCCTATTACAATACCCGCAGCGTGCAAATTGTGCTGTGTATATATCTCTACAGATAGATATTTCAGAGGAGATGCTCACCCTGACTGATTTGCTACATTAGTGTTCCTTGCTTTATTTCTAAAAGGCAACACATGAAAACATTCCCCCATCCCCCCACCTCCAAAAAAACCTCAGGTCCATCAAGCAGCAGTAATTACCCCCCATCTGCTGGCACCCATCCCCTGCCAGGCACCAACCCAATCCTCAGGAGAGGTTCATTATGCAAGTCAGAGCAGATCCAGTGCACAGCCCCAGTCATGCTAATAAACAACCCCCCTTTGGGCTGTGTCTGAGTGTGAATGAGCCTGTAAAGATGTGGGAGGTTCTTCTAAGAGCAGTTCACACCAATGCATGACTGCTGCAGAACTCTTTTCTGCCCTCCCCCCCCCCCCCCCGCCCCCCCCCCAGCCGTCTTATGCATGATGCCTCAGTTTCCCTTAGTCTAATATAGGGGGAGAAATGCTTTTCTTTTTCAAGCAAGATGCAATTAGCTCCCGAAGCAACTTACCGAGAGATGCTGCGAGTAGCCCAGTATTTGCGTTGGTCCCACGGGTGGCACCTCCAGGTCTGTGCTAAGCTCCAGCCCCTGCTGTGGGGACATGCCCCAGGAAGGAGGGATTTCATGGGCATCACACCTGGGTACCCCTCTGCTACTGTTCAGCCGTCCCAAGGCTACAGGGTGCATGCCCAGTGCCCAGCAGTGAGACGGAGCCTCTCTCCCTTGTGTTGCGCAGAGATTGATGCCCCCAAGAACCTGAGGGTGGGCTCACGGACACCTGCCAGCCTCGAGCTTGCCTGGGACAACAGTGAGGCTGAGGCACACAGCTACAGGGTGGTCTACAGCACCCTGGCCGGGGAGCACTACCACGAAGTCCTAGTGCCACGTGACACCGGTCCCACCACCCGGGCCACCCTCGCAGGTACACATGCACCCACATGCCCTTCCTCCCTGTCTTCCTCCCTGCAAGCAGTTAGGGCAATGGAGATGTCCAGATCAGCAGTGGTGCTTGTTTGCCCTTACACTGGCACATATCTGAGGCTGGTTTGGGGTTTACTATTTACCAGAGGCAAGGTTTTCCTTGGGATGTAGTTCATTTTCCCCTCCACGGGTCTGGATTTGGGCATTGCTTATCCCCGACACATCTCCAAGTGATACGCTTGCAAGTGGCACACCTCCAGCAGGGCTGTGACCATGCCCCAAATCGAGTTGGCAAGGGGCAAAGTGAGAAGTGGGGAGAAGAAAGATATTTTTAGGCTGACATGAAAAAGAATATTATTTCACCTTTGTTTTTTTCCTTCCTTCCTTGTTGGGAAAGCCGCAGGTGCCAATGCCCTACAGGGAGCCATAGGGATGCAGGCTGCCCAAGTTCATTGCCTTTTTCCCAAATCAGGGGCAAAGCAGACTCAAATCCAGGGATGCAATTTTTTAAGCACACACCCTGAAGCTGTACATTATCCTCACCTGAAGCGTTTTGTTATTTGGGCCAGCACAGGGGGTGCCACGAAGGCTGGAAACACCACCCATCTCCCACTGCTGGGAAAGTTCCAAACACCTTTTACAGCGGCAATGCCACGAAGTGCCACGTGAGATCTGGTTTCCTAATTTTCCCCCCAACTAAACTGCTCACCTGCCAGATTTGCAGCTCCGGACGGCATTTTTTTTAAGCAAAGACAAGACTGACTTACAAATGCAGGGGAAAAAAGCTCACTCATTCAGCTTGCAGGATGCTGGGTTCTTCCACATTGACTCTCTTTGCCCTCCTGGGACCTCCCCAGCCCAAAGAGGACTCAGACATCTCTGTCAGATGGACCTATGGGAATAAGTTCAGTGGGAAAGCCGAATGCCAAGTCCCCAGTGAGTCATAAGGAAGGCTGGAGGGCAGGAAAGCAATTCGAGGAACTTGCTTGGAAAAAAAACCCCAAACCAACATGGTATGAGGAAAAAAGAAATGTTAGGGATAGCTTCTGCTGGATTCATGATGAGGGCATGAATGGAGAAGTGGGATGAGATGGGAGGGGACAGAAGGGATGAGGAGACCCAGTGCTGGTCCCCTGGTAATTTTCCTCTAGGCATTTGCTGCCTTTCTAGGTGAGGAGCATTAAAAATGGGCCAGATCCTATATATAGTATATAGATCCTATATATAATATATATACATACACCATAGTGTGTACATATAGTATACTATAGTGTATATATATAGTATATACACTATATATACATGGGCAATACTGCCCTACTGACCTAAACTGTGATGACACCTGTGGCAGAGTCCAAATTTGCTCCAGAGGAAGGGACAGCATGAAAGGACAGCCCAGAGGCTCTTCCTCCCTCTCAGTAAAACTAAACAAAGCTCTCAGGTCTAAACCTGGAGATCCCCAGCACAAGCTCCAGAGATAGAGATTCACCAGTAAATGGCAGCGAGTGATTTTTTTGGGTACAGTGCCTCCCTCATCACTTCAGCGCATTTCTTCTAGCTCCCAGGGCACTACCTAATAACCAAACAATTATTTTTTTTTTTAAATAATCTAATTGCATCGAAAATAACAGAAAAAAACAACCCCAGCACTTGCTGCAGGAGAGCCACGGTCGGGATGGCACACGGTAGCCCTGTCTCCAAGGTCTCATTGCACGTGGTGCAAAGCCAGTGAGGGTGGGTTTCCAGCTGCACAGAACCCAGTGGGATCCATGGTGTGAGAGCAAGTAACAATTTCTTCAGCCCCCTTCACCTGCCTGCAGGAGAAGCAGTGAGGAACAGTGCTTGAGCAGAGCTTATCAAAGATTTAAGCTTAAAAGCACAGCAGGCCTTGCCCTGCCCCATATATTTCTCCAAAATTGGTGTTTGCACAGAAATATCCATCATTTTGCTCTGCCCAAAAGAGCTAGGAGAGAAAAGGCATCATTTTATATGCTCCTGTCTCATTTCCTCCTCTTCCTCCCACTTTCTCCCAGGCTCTTCCCGTTTCCAAGATGCTTCTGAGGCTTATTGGTCAGTGGTGAAGGGGGTTCATCTGTCCCACATCACTGAGACTGCACCATAGAGAGAGGAGAGGAGCAAGGGATGGGGGCTTCCCTCCTTCCCAGCCCCTCAGGGAAGGTTTTGGAGGCTTCTGGGGACTCTGCCCCTGGGCAAAGCACAGCGAGGTTGGAGGGTTTAGGGATTCTCTAACCCCATGGGAAAGCTCACGGGGAAGACAAGAAATAAAGCTGCCAAGCAGAAGCAACAGGCAGAGGAAGGAGATGTCCCATGGAGATAAAACAGGGATCAGCAAGAAGTGCAGGGGGTGAAAAGGAACCGAATGAGCAAGCATGTCCCCTGAGAGAGGCACCATAGGACATGTCCACCCCAAGGAGCTGTAACTGATTGGGCTCTTGGAAAGACCTCATCTTTCCTAATCAATGTGCATTTCATTTACTCTGCACAATTTATTCCTCTTCAAGACACCAGCCCTGTGACAATATTTGATGTTGCATCACTTTGGAAACAAATATAGCTACTTTATGGTCCCCATCTCCACTAACGCACCTACGGTTTCTGTCTCAGTGCCAGCAATTACAGTCGACCTCAAAAACAACTTTTAAAAACTGCTTATTTCTGAGCCAGAATATTCCAAATTCCCTGTCCAAAAGCATCCATGGGGCTTTTAAAAAAGACTCAGCTCTTCTCCAACATGCAGAGGAGCTGCTGACCTGTGGGAGGGCTGCTCATCCAAGAGATGCTCATGAGGGACCCCCCTGTTCCCAGCCTTGGGAGGTGGTGGTGGTAGTTGGGGGGGTGGTGGAAAGGGCAGTTTGTACCCTAAGGCCACCCAACCAGGAGCTGCTTTCATGCCCCTTTGTGTCCTTTGCACCCCCTGGCAGATCTGGTGCCAGGGACAGAGTACGGCATCGGGATTTCAGCCGTGATGGACAGCCAACAAAGTGTGCCAGCAACCATGAATGCCCGAACTGGTGAGTTTGGTCCCATTGAGTGCTCCAAGCATGACCAGCTCCTATGGCACAGATGTCCCCATGGGATAGTCTGTGAACGAGGACAAAGGTCTGCACCAATCCTCTCCCACAGAGCTTGACAGCCCCCGGGACCTCCTGGTGACAGCCTCCACAGAGACGTCCATCTCACTGACCTGGACCAAAGCCACAGGTCCCATTGACCACTACCGTGTCACCTTCACCCCTGCCTCGGGTATGGCCTCTGAAGTGACAGTGCCCCAGGACAAGTCGCAGCTCACCCTCTCAGAGTTGGAGCCTGGAACAGAGTACACCATCTCCATCATTGCTGAGAGGGGACGCCAGCAGAGCCTGGAGGCCACTGTGGATGCCTTCACAGGTAGAGAAAGACAAATTGGGATGGGGCCAAGGGCTCAGACCACCGTCCCACACTGGCACCTCCACCAGACCAACACATCCCCAGCTCCAAAACACTTGAGGTGGTGATGGGGTCAATCCATCCACCTGGGAGGTGATCTGTGGACTTCAGAAAGAGGACAGCCCTACCAACATGGACATCTCATTCCTCCTGGCCAGCAGCACTGAGCACACTTGCTTGGCTGGAGGCTCTGATAAGGAAGAGGCAGGGTTGGGGGAACAGACAGCCCAAGCTGTCTTCTGTGGTTAGGGTGGTCTGTATGTTTATAAGAAGGAAAAAACAAGCCTTGAGGGACCTCACAAGTACCTCTGCATGAAAAGCCTGCAGTCGAGAATCCCAGACAGCATACACCATCTGTAGTGGAACAGCCCCATCACACACCATATGGGTCTGGGGTGGAGCGTGTTTGCAGGCAGAGCTGAGAAAACCACCATTTTTGTCCTCATGGTTCTTCCTCTCGACCCCCGCACAGCTTTGGATCAATGGAGAGTGCAGAACTGCATCTTTGCCACCTCTGTGGGGTACTTCCCATAAAAGTGCTGGGAACAATGCAGGGCCGGGATCTGCAGAGGGTCAGGGTTGCATCTCTCCTCTCCATCTTTCAGGAGTCCGGCCCATCACACAGCTCCACTTCTCTCAGCTGACATCCTCCAGTGTGAATGTCACGTGGAGCGATCCATCCCCGCCAGCAGACTGCCTTGTCCTCACCTACAGCCCCCGGGACAAGGAGGAGGCGCAGCAGCTCACGCTTGATGGCACCCGCAGGCACGTCAGCCTGACAGGCTTGCGGCCATCTACCGAGTACCTGATGTCACTGGTGGCCATGCATGGTGCCATTAGCTCTGAGCCTGTTGTGGGCTCCATCACAACAGGTACCATAGGAGCCCCTTGCTGGGCATGGGACCCTGCCAGGAGGGCGGGTGGGGGGACGGGGAGCAGACCTGCCTCCCACAGCTTTGCTTTCTGCTCCACCTCACCAGGGATCGATGGGCCAAAAGACCTCAGGGTGGGCAACATCACCCAGGAGTCCATGATCATCTATTGGAGCCCTCCCATTGCTGTCTTTGACCACTACAGAATAACCTACTGTGCCACAGAAGGTCAGACCATTCTTCCTGAGCTTGCAGCTTCCAACCCTCCCACCATCTGTGCGCATGAGCAAGCCACCAGGTCATCCTCACCCCAGGCAGAATCCCAGTGCCCTGGGAAATGCCAACAATAGCTGGGATGGACCAAGAGGCTGCAGGGGTGGAGGACGGGTTGTCTGGGGCAAGGATGGGCCAACTGTAGCCAAGGGCCAGGTCAGCGCAGAGGAGCACGAGTGACCCCTGCAGCATGCCCTCCCTGGGGATGGTTACTTCAGGGAACAATCCTGAAATCCCACCTCTCCCTTCCCTTGCTCATTTTCCTCAGCTCCATTTTCACCTACGATGGTGAAAAGGTCGAGCCCATAGTGATGGGTACACAAGTGTGCACCTGCAGGCACAAAACCCTGTTACCCCCAGCACTGGCCCTGGAGACGGGTTGTGGCATCACCCTCCCCTCCCGAGCACCTCCTGTACCTCAGGGATGGGACCAGCAGTGATGCTAAAGCTCTTGGTTCTGTCCCCACAGGGAGGACCGACAGCACTGCCATCTCCAGTGATGCCACTGAGTACACCCTTCACCACCTGCAGCCTGCCACTAAATATGAGATTGGGGTGAAGAGCGTGCGGGGACGGGAGGAGAGTGAGGCGGCCTCCATCACTGTGTACACAGGTGGGAAGGAGCAACTTGGTGGGCAGGTATCCATCAAACAGTGCCAGCCCCAGTTTGCAGTAGCAGTCAGGCAGCTGAAAAATGAAGGCTATGCCAGCCTGATGCAAACTCAAGATGATGAGTGAGGATCACCAGGGCCCAGCATAGACTTTTGAATTACGCTTAAGCAAAGCTTTTCCCATATATGCATGGGTAGTCATGGAGGGGAGTCATAAATCTGTGTACTGAGCACAGGGAAGCCTGAGATATGATGTTGGACAACCATGACAACCTTTCCTAAAGCAAGTACCAGCTTCCAGAAATAATCCTTGGGGAAGCCCTGACACAAACAGCATCTGCTGCAAGAGTAAAATGCTCTGCTGTACCCAGACTCCTCAAAACCTAAAAAATACCCTGACATTCCAGGCTGTGCATCAGGAAAACTGTGGGACAGTAGCCCAGATAGCAGAGTAGCGCAAGCTGTGACATCTCCGCTCCCCAGTTAGGGCAGCAGTAACTCCTCTGCAGGCACATCTGCTTGGGTGGCAAGGCAGGACCACAAGCAGCGGGCCACAAGAAGCCCTTCCAGTTCAGTCAGATCTCTTAGTGCCTCTGACTCACTGAATCTGTCCTCCATGCAGCCATGGATGCCCCCTTGGGGGTCACAGCCACCAACATCACCCCCACCGAGGCACTGCTGCAGTGGAACCCGCCGCTGTCAGAAGTGGAGAGCTACGTCCTCATCCTCACCCGCCATGCAGGTACTCAAAACCCTGTGCCCCTCCTCTGCCACAAGCTCATCTCCACTTCTCCCCCACCCCAAAGCCCAGGGCTCAGTGGGAACCCTCTGAGAATGAGCCCTTGGCAGGGTGGATGGGTGGCACGGCTGTACCCCATCCTCAGATGGCAACTTCTCCCATGCAGGTCTCATAGCAGTGCCCCTTCCCAAGCCCCAGAGCATGGCAGTCCACACAGGAGGGGACTGAGACCCTCACACTTTACTAACTGGCCCACCATCAGCTGCCCAGGGACAAGCAAATACCAGCCACAGAAACTCAGTGTGCAGCAAACTCCACAAAGCTCACTGCTGAAGGGAAAGAATCAGGTGAATAAGGGGACTGCGAGAAAAATAAAACCACTCTTCAGACCAACCACCACCACTACAGCTCAGCAACCCCACAGTATCTCAGAGTGTTTTTCAGCAGTATAAGTGCTTTTTATCATGAAGTCATATCCAAAGACACACTTTGGAGAACCACCTTGAACCATATACTTTGGGATATGGTTTAGCATAGGACAGGAACGGTTGGACTTGATGATCTTAAAAGTCTTTTCCAACCTTGTAATGGTTCTGTGATCTACCCTAAGTCATCTCCTTTGGCTTACACAGTTGCAGGAGAAACAGTTCTTGTGGATGGAGTCAACCAGGAGTACCAGCTGACCAACCTCATGCCCAGCACAACCTACACAGTCTCCATGTATGCCACCAACGGACCTCTCACCAGCCAGACCATCAGCACCAATTTTACAACTTGTACGTACAATCACCTTCCCCACTGCCTGTTACACACCCTTGACCATACATCCACCCCAGGAAAAGCATCCAGTAAGGCTGAGCCAATACGTGTCACATACATGTGGGTGTAGAAGTAGTGACGTGTCAAAACGACTCCCAGATGCCAGCATTGAGCAGTACACAAGAACAGAATTTTAATTGCATCAACCACCATTTTCACTCTTTCAACATAAACACACCCTTTTCTTCAAGTTCCCCTGGATGTGGTTTCCCAAGAAGATCCCTAACCAGGTCTTTTTCTTGCCCAAGGCCATAGCCTAGAAGAGGATTACAACTTATTTTTCTTACAAGCTTGAAAAGCCCCATAATACAAGATTTTCACAGCTATTACACTTCAGAGAGCATGCAGGCAAGAGGAGGACTCTTAGAGGGCTTACAGATCTCTCTGCTCAAGGCTGGGATGGGATGATGAGGTCTGGAAAAAGGGTGAGGATCAATTTGGGGCTGTAGCTCAGGGTTGAAAAGTTGAGTCCCAATGCACTGAGTTGGGAAGAAGGGCTGGGGTGATTGTGTGTGAGACCTTGCACTTCCCTGGGTCTCTATCCACCCTTGCAGTTTTGGATCCTCCAACAAATCTGACCGCCAGTGAAGTTACTCGACGGAGTGCCCTGCTCTCCTGGGTGCCTCCCGTAGGAGAGATCGAGAACTACATCATGACCTACAGATCCACCGATGGCAGTCGCAAGGTGAGAGAGTCTGCACAAAGAATGGAGTGTCATTAAGTTGAGGAATACTTGACCTTGGAGAAATAGGAATTGGAGCATAGGAAGTTCCGCACCAATATGCAGAAGAACTTTTTCAGAGTGAGGGTGACAGAGCACTAGGACAGGCTGCCCAGGGAGGTTGTGGAGTCTCTGGAGATATTCAAGACCTGTCTGGACACCTCCTTGTGTGACCTGTCCTAGGGAACCTGCTTTGGCAGAGGGACTGGACCAGATGATAGCTTGAAGTCCTTTCCAACCCCTACAATCCTGTGATTCTGTGAAATGAGTGGGAGAAACCCAACAAAGCAAAAGAAAGATGCCCACTGGGTCAGATGATCCCACAAGGGCAGATGCTGCTATCTGCACAAGCAGATTGTTAGATAAACAATCGGGAAAAGTGAGAAAAGATTGCCTAGGGCAAAATCTTTGTGCACACATGCAGGCCTGGGCAAAGAAGATACATCTGGAAAGTTTGGGGAACAGGGGAAATTCACAACTTCTGAAACACAAGCAAGCTGAGGCAGGAGAGAATTATCCCACCAACAGAGATGCTAAAAATGCCATTTGCCCTACTTGCAATAATGGGAGAGAGGTACAGACAGCTAATTAGTCCCACAATACAATATATTTGATTATTTAATGAGTGTGTCCATATCTGCCTGTCTGGAAGAACTGCTACAAACATTATCAGAAATACGTCAACACAAATAGTCTAATTTCTTTTGCTGGTGTGACTGGCTTGCAGCGGGCAAAGGGTAACAGCTTTGCAGAAGAGGTTCAATATAACACTATGTGGCTTTGGCTGATGACCAGAAAAATTAACATGACAGGAATTGGCAGAGCCAAAACCAGCTGATAACCAGGTTGGGCCAGCTCTACTCCTTGCAATGTTTGGGCAATCTGTCATGCCCTGTATTGAGGGCCTGCAGATCCCATGAGAGTTGGTAAATAGAGCACACAAGTGCAAGGCAAACACTGAAATCTCCTGCATCCAAGCCAGTCAGTTTTCTCCCACCTGAGCCACCCCAAAAGGCTGAATGTATTCATTAACCTCACCTTGACTTAGTCCAGGGATGTAAGCAGCCATGTAACACTCCTTGGCCAGGCACCAAGGGCGGCAGTAGTTTGTAGCTTCCCTTCCCTCCTTGCTTGCTTTTCAGGCTCCCCATTGCTTTTCTCATCTGTTGCTCTTGGTGTCTACCTCCTTCTGGGTCCCATGTACAGGAGCTGATTGTGGATGCTGAGGACACATGGATCCGCCTGGAGGGGCTTTCTGAGAACACAGAGTACACCGTCCGTCTGGAGGCCGCCCAACACGCTATGAGGAGTGGCTTCATCTCCACCACCTTCACCACAGGTGAGGACTTGCACCACATCTGCTCAACACGGACTGCTTTTATGGGCTTTCCCTCCTTAGGCAGCATTTCACCATGATCCACAGAGCTACAACCCATTGCCATGACCCACACCACTGTTCTGTTACAAGAAGTTAGTGGCTGAAGGACATAAAATACAAGTCTTGGCAAAAGGGCTTCAGATCAAGAACCATCTATCAGGCCCTGTGCCTCCATCTTGACATTCCTCAAACGCCTGGACGGGAAAATCCCACAAAAGTCAGCAACACATGCCAACTTTCAGAGCGAGTGGAGAGAGACCCAGCTGGTCTCTCCATGCTGTAGACATAGTCCAATTCCTCACAAATATTATAGAATGGTTTGGGTTGGAAGGGGGTCTTTAAGGGTATTCTAGTCCAACCCACCTGCAGTGAGCAGGGACACCATTAACTAGATCAGGTTGCTCAGAGCCCCATCCAACCTGACATTGCATATTTCCAGAGATGGGGCATCCTTGGAAATATTGAGCAGGCACATATCCACCACCATCAGCAATGCCACAGAGAGCAGGGCCAGGGTACCCACAGGACTGTGGTCTCGCCAATTTTATCTAACTGCATTATTCCTTTCCCTTCTAATTCCAGAGAAGCCAGGATCCCCTAAGGGAACAGGAATTTCCCATGACTATCAAACAATGGCCATCCACAGCCACTGCAGCCCTCATAGATGGGAGTGCTGGTGCTTGCAAGAATGAAGTTTGCATGAAAATGCTACCATTGCCCCCACCCTTCGCAACCATTCACATTAAAAACCACGCAAAGAGTATCAACCCTTACCCTCTTTGAAAAGCCTTGCTGGGCTGGGGCACTTGACAGAGTGCATTTTGTTCAGGGCTGAATCCAATTATGTTTCTCCTGGGCTTCAAAAGCACTAACAAGCCCGAAGATGATGTCCACTGAAATTACTCCCACCTGTGCTGCCAACTTGATTAGGAGAGTTTCCTTTGAATCTGCTGTGGGTACACTTCCCCATCTTGGTTGTATGCAAAGGTCCCTTCACCTGCTTTTAAGAGATAATACAACAAAAAGAAGGCTCTTCTCTAATGCATCTACAGATCTGGCTTCCCTGTTATTCTTGCCTCTTACATGGGTACATAAAGCAATTCAGGCAGGTACTGGTCAAACGTGTAATCTTTGATGCTGTTTGAGAGTCAGGGATGGAACTGCTCAGGGCTGGCTTCTCATCTAGGATAAAGCAGCAGAAACCCATTCACGTCAGGCCAGGAGAGCACTGTTCCCATTAAACTCGAATGTCAGGGCTCAGGAGCATTAGAAGTACCATTGCCAGCCGATGCACCATCGGAACACAGGCTGAATTTGCTTTTAAGATGAAGATAGGCATCATCAGAACAGCAGTTTCTGCCCTCTTACCTTAGGTATCAATGTGACAGAAGCAGCAAAACCGGGTCGATGCAACCCACAGGCAGCATACCTCAGCGAAGAATTGGGGTCTGGGGTTCAATTCACAGGACACTTCACAGAGGACAAGGACTTAACTTTAAGCAGAAGGAAAAGGGGAAATAAAGGAGGGATGGAGGGGAAAAAAAGAAAGGGAAGAAAAAAAAGGAAAGGAAGGAAAGAAAAAAAGGAGAGGGAGAGTGAGAAGAAAGGAAAAAGGAGGGAAAAATGAGGGGGAAAAAGACCAGTCTTAATTTAAATTGTTTTGCTTTCTTCTGCCCACTATGCATATCCCGTGGTTCTATTCCCTCTGACATATTAATAGCTCAGCCTCTTTTTTTCATGTTTGCATAAGGTTCTTGGGGAATTACATACAGATGGGACAAAAGGAAGAAACAGATACAGTATTTATAGTGGTTTGAAACTTCTTTCAAGGTCATCTTGGCTCTTAAAGATGAATGTAAATTAAGAAACCAGCAATCTCAGTGCAGCTCAGTGGAGCTCGGAGTGGCTGTCTTTGAAGCAGTTTTAATTGTTGGATACCATAAAATACAAACGCTGTCTCACCAGACCATGGAGATGGGCAAAAATAGAGGGTCTTCAACACTTTGAGAAAGTGGTAACCATAGAGTTTTCCAGTGGCAAGGGAATACATGCCCATGAGAAATAACAGACAAGGGTCTTACAAGGTATCACACAGTTGTGATGGACCCAGCTGTGATGGACACACACCAAGACACCCTTGAACACCACATCCGCATTGCCAACTCTGCACTCATTTACTCCATCATCTATACACATTGGTGGCACACGTTAAATGAGAAAAAAATTGAACCCAGAGTTGACATGCCTGCAGTTAAGAGTCTCATACTCTGACCCTCAAATGAGAGGTTTCTTCATTAGAAGACACAGCCACACAGCATCTTGCATGGCCTAATTCCTGCCCAGTTTTCTCAGCCCAGTGTAAGTCCACCATCATTTTTGTGGTGGTTTAGCCCTGGCTGGGGGCCAGACGCCCACCAAAGTTGGTCTATCACTCCCCTTTGTAGTTGGACAGGGGAGAAAATATATATTGAGAGGCTTAGGAGAGTCAATGTAAGGACAGGGAGAGATCATCCTGTCATCAACGACATGGGCAAAACAGACCCAACACAGAGTGAAGGAAAGAAAACTATCTAATTTATTACACTACACTACACACACGGTGGAACCAGAGTCAGATAATGAGAAGCATGACCAGATCTTAAAACAATACGACCAGATCTTAAAGCACCTTCCCTCCCTGCGCCACCACCCCCTCCCCCCGCCCCCCGCCAGCAGACTTTAGTTAGGATTTTGCTCCCTTCTTCCCTCCCATTGTGGCATGGGGGGTGGGCAAGGAAAATGGTGTTGTCGGCAGCACCTTCCCCCCACCCCTCCATTCTAAGCAGACTTCCCTTTAAGTCATGATTTTGCTCCCTTCTTCCCCCACATTGTGGCACGGGGAGGGCAGGGACTGGGAAAATGGGGTTCTCAGTCACTTCTTCATGAGCTGTTTTCCTTTTCCAGACCTTAAAATACATCTACCTCCTCCTACACACATCCCTTCTTAGCAGACTTCACTCTAGTCATGATTTCACTCCTTTCTTCCCCCCAGTTGTGGCACAGGGAGGGGCAGGGACTGGGAAAATGGGGGTTTTGGTCAGTTCCTTGCAAGTTGTTTTCCTTCTTGGCCAGGGGGGCATTCATTCCACACCCTCCCCCTGCTGCACCATAGGGTCCCACCCACGGGAGACAGTCCTCCACAAACTTCTCCAACATGTGTCCTTTCCCACAGGGCTTTATATCTTCATCAGCTGCCCTGCCATGGATCACTGCCATGTCAGGCAGCAATAAATCACAATGTCTCTCAGTCCCAGTCCTCCACAGGGTCACAAGCCTCTCCCCAGCAAACCTGCTCTGGCGCAAATCTCTCTCTTGCTCATTCTCTGTGTCTCTGTCTCTCTCCATGGCCTGCAAGTGCTGGCAGGGGCTTGCTCCAACATGGGCCACAGCATCTTCTCTATGTCTCCACTTACTCCATCCAGCGTGGAGCCTCTCCATGGGCTACAGATGGGGTCTCAGCATTTTCCATGGGCTGCGGGGCAACACCCACTCCACCATGGGCTTCTCCACAGGCTGCAGTGGCATCTTTCTCTCTGGCACCTGGGACACCTCCTCCCCCACCCTCCCCGGCCTTGGTGTCTGCACAGCTCATTACATCTCACTCCCTTCTCTGGTGGCAAAATGCAGCTGCTTGCAGTTTTTTTTCTCCTATATGTGATTCACAGAAGCACTGTGATCATCGCCAATTGGCTTGGCCTTGGTCAGCAGCAACTTTAGCCTTGAATTGGCTGATGTTTACAGTCCGGAGCCTGCACAGAATAGCTGCTCCTTACAGCAGCCATTTTCTGCAGCCCCAGTTCTCTCCCAGCACCCAGCTATGTAAAACTGCAACAGTTTTGAAGGGCATGGATTGGGATAATGCCCCTGGAATCAGTAAAGCCATAAAACTTGTTTGGAGCTGGCAGTCCTGAGAAGAGAACAGGTTTTGGTATTTTCACAGCTGTCTAAATAAGCTGGTGACAGCTTAAACCCCAGGGTTTGCGACACTGCAGAAAGATGGGGCAAGAAGCGACATACTTCATCACTCATAGCAAGGTTACTGTGCCCCTTTCCAACACAGAATGTATGGGAAATTAATATATGCACAGATTTTTTCCCATTAAATCCTTCCATGCCGTTGGCAGAGGTAAAGTCCCAACACCTCACAGAATAACTCAGGGCATAGAAGCCAAGTTAGACATTTCCTGGGTCATAACCATCTGTGCCCCAGCCCTTTAGCGAGGGTGTCACTTCACTTAATTTTTTTTTTTGTTTTTTTAAACTGTCACAGGCGGACGTGTCTTTGCTCAGCCACAGGACTGCACCCAGCACCTGAT
The DNA here is from genome assembly GCA_027925045.1 of Hypotaenidia okinawae. Taxonomy (NCBI): domain Eukaryota; kingdom Metazoa; phylum Chordata; class Aves; order Gruiformes; family Rallidae; genus Hypotaenidia; species Hypotaenidia okinawae. Next base: position 54,189 of record BSDF01000009.1, on the reverse strand, counting down.
GAATGGAGACACGCTAAGCGGCATCTACACCATCTCTATCAACGGGGACCTCAGCCAGCGGGTGCAGGTCTACTGCGACATGACCACTGACGGAGGCGGCTGGATTGTGAGTAGCTGCACTGCTGTTCTATGCATCCTCCCCATCTCAAAGTAACCAAGCCTCATCCTACCAGCTAAACCAAGCAACACACTGCACAAGAACAACAGCAGGTTTAATATTGCACGCTTCATTTCCCACGCCGTAGGGAATGGCCCACACTCTAGCAATAATAGTTACACTTGGAGAAATGTCCTTTGATTTATTTGACATGTTTGCAGTGCTTCTGGAGAGCAAAATCTGAGAGTGAGGCTGATTTATTGTTCTAGAAATTAAATTAATGGCTGATAGCTTGCATGGGGAATGATTCACCCTGCCTGCGTTAGGAGGGTGTCAGGCATCACCCCAATTGAGTCCACACAGGAGCATTTTAGAGGCAAATGGCTGTTTGGCTTTTAAATTGCACAAACACCGCTTGTCTTGACGCAGATAGATTGACAGCTTAAGTAAATAATGCTCTGGTGCTTTGATTTTATTCATGTCAAACACTTACTTACATGTGTTACACAAAAACTGCACTAGATGTATAGTTGAAACAAGAGGGGGAAAAAAAGGGGCTTCCGTGGACGCTGATTTCTAGCATGGGTGTTATTTTAGCCAATAAATTTCCCTCCGCCTCACTCTGCCTCCGAGCATCATCCCCTGGCTGTCACAGAAAGAGCCAGCCTAAAGCAGAATCACATGCTAGAAGACCAGAAATACCACCCACAGGGCAAAGCAGAAATCTTGAAGGACGATCCCTTCTTATTATAACACTGATTTGCCTTAGACATCATCTAGCATTTCTTCAGTTTCTCCATCTGTGCACGAATTAATCACACAGCTGGAATTAGCACTAAGGGGACAGGCGTTGCAATTTTCTTCCCTGAAAGGCACGATGGGAAGACAAAGCATTATCTTTCTTTGCGTGCACCCAAAGCCTGGGAAGGCCGTTCCACTTCTCCTTCACACTGATCGCACCCCTGGTCTTCCCCACCACAGGTCTTCCAGAGGCGGCAGAATGGGCTGACCGATTTCTTTCGGAAATGGGCAGATTACCGGGTTGGCTTTGGAAATTTGGAGGACGAGTTTTGGCTGGGTAAGAACTTAATGGGTTGTCTTTCATCGGCATGTCAAACAAGGTCCCCATATAGCATGCTGTTCTCCTGAGCCAGCTGTTGGCTCCTCACCTGTCACCCTACTCCTCTATGATCTCCCCTGCAAAGTCCTCCTCCACTGTTCATTCCCTGCCCTGCATATTAGGAAGTTACTCATGGGCACACCACATAAGTGCATATCGTGAAGGCCAGCATCTCCTTAACTTGCTACTCCAGGGAAAGAAGGGGGTATGCTGGGGTCTTCACACACCAAAACCCATCATCACCCTTTGGGTGTCTACAGGTTGTGTTGGTGGTACCTATAGCTCATGGACCTCACTTGACCTTGGCCAGCAAGCCAGTTACTCAAAGAAAGTAGGAAAGGAGTCTGTGAGAGAGCCAGCACGGCTCTGAAATGCAGTGTGCTCCCCCAAAACCTGAGCACGAGCCAAGGCCAGCTCTTCAGTGCAAGCATGCTGGCTTGTACAGGAGCTTAACAGCAACATGAGAAGCACCAGGGTTCCACAGCTAAATGTCCCCAGCTCCAGCAGCATGGAGAAAGCTGAACATGCACCTCAAGTACACACCTTGTAGCTATGGGGAAATGTAGTGGGATAGAGAGCTCAGATCCCACCAGTGTCAGGAGAGACAGGCTCAACCAAAAGTGCTGTTGCTCTTTGGTTTCTCTCCTCACTCTCATTTCCCACAGCTGTTTTATTTGCTTAGAGCTTTTTGTATTTGCTCATGGAGTGGATCCAGGCATGGGGTCTCACCAGGTGTCTTGTTGCTTGTGTTATCAGGCTTGGACAACATCCACAAGATCACATCTCAAGGGCGTTATGAGCTACGAATAGACATGAGGGATGGCCAAGAAGCAGCGTATGCCTACTACAACAAGTTCTCCGTTGGTGATTCCCGGAGCCTGTACAAGCTGCGAATCGGGGACTACAACGGCACTTCGGGTACAGCCTTGTTGCTCACAGGTCACAGGGAAATCTTGGGACCAGTGGATCTGAAACTGTAAGGGAAATCTCAACATCAAAGCTTACTTGTCTGGAGCAGCAAGACCCAAGCCCGTAGTTCTTGCTGCCTTCCTGCAGTCCATCATGTAAACCAGGCTGACAAATCCAACTAAGGACACAGGGAATTTTCCATTGGGGATTAGATATTAATATCAGATGCACTGCTGTTCAAATAACAGGTCAATCATCCGAGGTGTCATCTCACTTGGCAATAACCACAGTTTGCTATTGATGCCATGCTGCAGGGTGTGTTTATTGCCCTCGCATAACAATGGAAAAATCTGAAATCCTGTGCACTGTTTCCTCATGCAGAGAACAAGCGCAGTCCAGTCTTGCAAGGGCACTGTCACACCTGATGCTTGGCTGATGCAGCAGCCCCAGCCTTTGCCCACCAGAAAACAGTGGGTGGTGGAGGTGGGGGGCATGTGGTCTCTTCCCCAAGAAGGGGGAGAGGAGTACAGCTGCATCCCCTTTAGCTGCGATAGACTTGCCCAGACAAAACTTCACCACCATGGAGTTACAAAGGAACATCACACCTTATCAAAAGCACAGGAGTTTTCCTACATGACACCTGGTAGTTGTCACTGGAAGGGAAGCAACAGGGTTCTTGGATGTGTGCAATACAGCACTCTGACCTTAAGTCCCAGGGCACGAGGTACCCAACTTATTGCCAAAAATGCCAGTAACAGTGCTGTAGACACAACTCCCTCCTCCCCATGAAAGCTCTTCTTCTAGCCCTTCAACCAAAGAGTTTCTGCTTCACCTTGAGTCAGAGAGCCGAGACTCACCAAATGGTTCATTGCCAAGAGGTTTTCTAGCGAGTCTCTTGCTGCCACGCACAGCTAGCATGGGTCCACTTTGTGTTTTCTTAGGGACCACCAAAGAGCATATTAAAAATGTCTCCTGTAAGGTCACCACCCAAATGTAATAATGATCATACTTCACTTTAGCTCTTATTACTAAGGAACAAGAGAGCTGCTTTTGGGTAAAAGGAGGAGAGATGAGGTTGATGGCTTTGGTGGAATAAGACATCACACACCTTCTAAAAGCTCCTTCCCAGTTTCCAAAGAGGGGAAAAGAAGGCCAAGTGTCTTGATTCAAGAGGCTTGGCCTCCTATGGGAGAAAAAGTTACCTTTGGTTATCAGGAGAGAAGGAGGCTAAAAGCATCCTGAAGTTATGCAGCAGAGCCAGGCTTCAGGAAATATGGGATGCCCAAGTCTAGGACTGAATTAATTTCTGAAACACTTAAATTCAAACCGGAAATTATACAGTATTATATCTGCCAAACCCAAGCAGCCTCTCAGATTTGCCATGGTGTGTACTTATCCTAAACCAACAGCAAAGGACCTCAGATGAGCCAACTGTGAGCAAGTGTGTTGCTAGTTCCAGACCTTCAGCTGCTTGTACTGTTGATCCACAGGCAACCAAATATACCAGAATATCCTAATTTCCTTCTGAAGAGACCAAATGATTTCTGTTCCATCACCCCTAATGGCACCTCTTTCCACAGGCGACTCCCTCACCTATCACCAGGGCCGCCCCTTCTCCACCAAGGACAGGGACAATGACGTCGCTGTGACCAACTGTGCGATGTCCTACAAAGGGGCCTGGTGGTATAAGAACTGCCACCGCACCAACCTAAATGGCAAGTACGGAGAGTCCCGGCACAGTCAGGTAAGGGCAGAGCTGGGTTGAAAGCCTTCTGCATTTCTTCTGGTAGCATGGCTAAAGCACAGTCTCAAGCTAAGGTAGGGCTGCATGGTGGGTACTTTTGGGTCAGGACTGCTGGAGGAGTGACCCAACACAAGCTGGAGCAAAGGGAACCACCTACAGGCCATTTCAGACGGTGCACTATGGCCATACTGGCTGCCATGGTTATTTACTGTGGCATCTTGTCAAGTTACATTTAATAAAAAAAAACCTTACATAAAATTTGATGACCGGCCTTTGAGCAGGGGGAAAAAAAAAAAACAATCAAGGCAGAGCAGCAGAGGAGTTTCTTACTCCTGCTGTTGCACATTCTTCCTTCTGGCTTCTCTATGGCTGCCAACCTTGCTACAGAATCACCAGGTTGTAAAAGACCTTTAAGATCTACTGTTCATGTCCAACTGTTCCTGTCCTATGCTAAACCATATCCCTGAGCACCTCATCTGTCCATCTGTTAAACAAATCCAGGGATGGTGACTCAACCCCCTCCTTGGGCAGCCTGTTCCACATCCCAACAACTCTTTCGGTGAAGAACTTTTTCCTAATGTCTAATATGAACCTGCCCTGGCGCAGCTTGAAGCCATTTCCCATTGTCCCATTACCTGTACCTTCCTCTCCTACTATAGTTCTGTGATACAGTCTGTTTTCACCTTTCTCACCTGTGCTTTTCTCTCTCTCCCTCCTGCCAGGGGATTAACTGGTACCATTGGAAAGGCCATGAGTTCTCCATCCCCTTCGTGGAAATGAAGATGCGACCTTACAGCCACCATAACATCTCTGGGAGGAAGCGACGGTCCCTACAGCTCTGAGCCAGCTGAACCCCGTTCCATATCCCACCACCTGACCTTTTCTGTCATTTGTTTGTATTTTATAATATGAAAAGGGGGGAGGGGAAGAGAATTAATTACTACTCACCTGAGATAGCAACCTGCCCCTCATGAGTGCTGGAGGGAACCGTGGCATAAGCAAAGGCTGTGGGAAAGGAGAGACCTCATTGCACCTGTCCCAAAGAAATACCAAATTTCCTGTCTCCTTACCCCAATACTTTGACCCTTAGTATGAGAAGAGAGAGAAAGAGATAGACAGATTTTTTGATATTTTTTTTAAAGACTTAGAAATCCCCAGCAAACCCCATTAGAAACATTTGTCATGAGGCTCATGGCAGAAACATTCCCCACAGGGACCTTGGTGCAGCCATTTCCTCCTCAGTCATGGCCAGGGACACCTCTCTTCTCCCTGTCTCCATATCCCTTCCCAGGAGGGGGATTCCCAAGCTTCATGACATCCTGTAGACACCAACTCTTCCAGCAGGCAGAGGTCCATCTCTCCTTGTGGCCAATTCCACATAGCCTGGTCACCCCTCCCTTGCAGTCACTGTACACAAGGAGACAAAGGAGGATGAGCAAACTCAAGGCTCATCCCACCTCCAGTTTTCATAGATGACACCAGGAGGGCTTGGTAAATATCTTGGGGGGTGGGGGGAGGGCAAACTCTACAGGACCCACAGCTCAAGTGTTGGCTCCACCACAGCCAAATTCATACTTGCATACATGGGATGGAGGGGAACAAGATCTGCTCCACCAGCCCCAACCTGCATCACCCACTCCTCTGAGCTAAACTCATCCCACCTCAGGTGCACATCTGCCTGGACTATGCTGAGCTTGATGGAGAAAAAAGGAGTTAAATTGGAGTCTATTGACTGTTTCCTCTGCTGTTTCTGTGTGTCACCATGCTGTCTCACACAGAAATCTTTGGTCCCAAACCAAAAAGTCTCAGAGAAGGACCAGCAGCCAAAAGAGCTATCGCACAACCACAGCCTGGATGGCAGCTAGCATAGCCCAGGTCCTCTTGTTCAGGGACCTCCACACACACAGGAAAGGTGAGGACACATCCCAGAGATAAGTGCAAGCTGAGAAACACCCATTCCCTTCCTTCTCCTGTGTAGAAGTCCCTCTCCACCATCTCAAGAGGGACTCAAATCTCAGTGCCTTGGTATCACCATCTCTCTAACAACAAATCAACTGTTTTCCCTCCTGGAGGGAAAGCTTAGTCCATGCAGATTTTGGAGCACTACAAGACTCTTGGAAGAAGATGAGCTTGCTCTTCCCATCCTCAGGATGATGGACCCTTCAAATAGCTTTGGCTACTCTGTCATCATTGACACCATCTCTATGTAGCCCAAAGGAACGCCATGCTGGAGTCTCTCCTCTGCCAAGGGCTCTGATCAATTGTGGGCATTGTCACTGGCCTGGTCTCGGGGAAGGGACTCATCCCCACACCCAAGGACAATGCAGCTTATCACTGGATTCACAGTCAAGGGAACATCACAAACACTAAACACTGCTTTTTGATTTTATCACACTGAAGCTGCTTTGTCTCAAGAATCATCTTCCAGATGGCAACATAAAGGCATCTTTGCAGTAACTTATAATTCAGGCCAGTGTCTCTTTCACAGTCATGCTTCTGAGTTTTCTGACGTTACTCACCAGGACTGCAGAGCTGAAGAGCATTAAGCAGGAAACACAGCCTCATTGTCCATGCCACATACTGGCACATGAAATCACAGCTAACCTCAATGGCAGGATTAGATAAGGGGACCAGCCTTTCAAGCAGTCAGCTTACAAGCTGCAGTCTGACCTAGAGGAAGGATGCTGTAGCTCAGCAGCATCTCATATGAAAATGAGGCATCTCTTCCTATTTCACAGAATCACAAGGTTGCAAAAGACCTTTAAGATCGAGTCCAACCATTCCTGTCCTATGCTAAACCATATCCCTGAGCACCTCATCTGTCCATCTGTTAAACACATCCAGGGTCAGTGACTCAACCCCTTCCCTGGGCAGTCTGTTCCACTTTTCCACAAGTCTTGAAGTGAGGAACTTTTTCCTAACATCTGACCTGACCCTGCCCTGGTGCAGCTTGAGCCCATTCCCCCTCATCGTGTCATCTAGCCGAAGAGACCATCACCCACCTTGCTACATCCTCCTGTCTGGTAACTGTAGGCAGTGATAAGGTCAAGCATCCAATCAGGCAACAAGTCAACAAGTTGAGGAATGGGTCAGTCAGAGATGCTGCAATGATGGGATCTCTTGCAGGCCATGGCCAGTGTCACAGGTGGCAGCAACTATCTTCTTTTAGGTCCCAAAAACCTACACAAAGCAGGAGACAAAACTGATTAAAACTTAAGAAGCCTCCTAGTAGGCCAGCAGCGCAATATTTTTCCCAACATCACCAAGAGTTTATAGGCAAGAACAGTCCTAACAAAAGTGCTATAGTGTGGTGTGGCAATTAGAAGCAAAGAACAACAGTAGAAGGCATTAATTGCCTGCCTCCAATTGTGTTGTTTGCTTATCTACCCAGTGTGGAAGGAAGAGACGTCAGTGGAAATATGGGAGCTCATCATTCACAATCAAATGGAAGGCAAGAAACTTCTCTCTTCAAAACTATAAGTCAAACAGAAAATCAAAACCTGCCAAGCTTTCCCAGGAGGTTCAAAAGATCATCAAAAAGGCTGATTACTCTCTATATAGATTTCCTGATGTATATCCCTTCCCTCCCTGCTTATGTCTGTCATCACTTTCAAAGGCCTGTAGCGATGAAAGACCCAGTTAATTCAACCCCATCATCAAGTCTGAAGGACATCCTCGGAGACAGTATCTAACCTTGCCACGCTGCTATACATCAGTGCTGGTCCTGGATCTCAAATGTGGTACCTTTCTGTTACCTTGATAAAATGCAGTTGCTAAAATCTTTTAAAGGAAAGACATCTACACATGGTGATTTTGTCCTCGTGGTGATAAGACTATCAACCCAAGCCTAGGTCAACAATCAGCAATGACAACCTAGTCATTTGGGCCAATGTCCTTTGTTCACATTCTCCATCTACAAGGTAAAGTTCTGGAGAATTATTTTTTCATAATTGCTTGATGAACTGTTTTGGATAAAGCTCCTGCCGGTAGTTTCAAGCAAGTTTTGTGCTTAAAGTTGATGTTACAGAACAGTCAGGTGATTAAGCACAGTCTCTCTTTACCCTCTATCACTGGTTGGACAAGTCCTTTTTTCTGCATCCATTCTACAACTGGATCAAGTTTAGCCCTGTCCCACATCAGTGTAGCACCAACACCAAATGAAGTCTTAGCAACACACTTGAAACCCTCGGAAACCCACACTGGATCCTGCACAGCTCTCATCTCAAGAGACCTTATCTCCAGCACAGGAAACATCACTAGGCTCTGGTGGCTCTTCTGTCATCCAGGGGACACTAAATGAGGAGGAAGTGTTGATCTGCCTGAGGGTAGGGAGGCTCTTCAGAGGGATCTGAACAGACTGGACCGATGGGCTGAGACCAGTGGGATGAAGTTTAACAAGGCCAAGTGGAGACTGCTGCACATTGGACATAACCATCCCTTGAAGAGCTACAGGCTTGGGGGACACTGGCTGGAGAGCTGTCAGGCTCTATCAACCAACCTGGGAGTCTTGGTTGACTGCAGGCTGAATATGAGTCAGCAGTGCGCCCAGGTGGCCAAGAAGGCCAATGGCATCCTGGCTAGTATCAAAAATAGCATGGCCAGTAGGTCTAGGGAAGTGATTGTACCCCTGTACTCGGCATTGGTGAGGCTGCACCTCGAGTGCTGTGTCCAGTTCTGGGCTCCTCACCATAAGAAGGACATTGAGGTCCTTGAGCAAGTCCAGAGAAGGGCAACCAGGTTGGGGAAGGGGCTGGAGGGCAAATCATAGGAGGAACAGCTGAGGGAGCTGGGGCTGTTTAGCTTGGAGAAGAGGAGGCTGAGGGGAGACATTATCACCACCTACAACTACCTGAAGGGAGGTTGTAGAGAGGTGGGCAGTGGTCTCTTCAGCTAGGTGACAAGTAATAGGACAAGGGGAAATGGCAAGAAGCTGCACCAGGGCAGGTTTAGATTGGATATTAGAAAAAAAAAAAAATTACTGAAAGAGTTCTTAGGGCCTGGAACAGGCTGCCCAGGGATGTGATTGAGTCACCTTCCCTGGATGTGTTTAAAAAAGGGTAGATGAGGTCCTTAGGGATATGGTTTATCTTAGGATGGGAATGGTTGGACTTGAGGATCTTCCAATGTCTTTTCCAACCTTGTAATTCTGTCATCCAGCTTATGTGTCCCAGGCTTGACCCAGGCTCCCAGATGAACTTGAAGCTGTTAGCCAAACCACACTACCTGCAGTGAGATGCCAACACCCATAACCTCAAGGAAGGAGAAGCATGTCAGGTTCTTCACACCCAGCAGAACACTTCACATGCCCTGGATCCCCACAGCCTTTCAAAGTCACCTCTTTTTCTAACCCCAAAAATCCTGTCAGGAGACACCAAGGGACTTTTTCATCTCTTAGCCAATTTTGATTTCCCCACATCTCCATTCCTGTCAGACCACTAAGTCCACCTTTCCATCACACACTGCACTAAAACATAACCAAAGAAAAAAGAAAAAACCAAGGCCTGAGCAGAAAAATCTGCTTTAGTAAAGAGATACTTAAGACAGCTTTTATAAATCAGTCATCTGGGGAAATAAAGAGGCCAGGGTTTCCCCAAAGGTAGCTCGATTTTGGCAGAAAGATGCTGGAAGAGTGAGAGAGACAAAGACTGAGAAGAAGCCTTTGCTTCTACTCCTTATCTCTGTGTTACTTTACCATGGGCATCTCAAAGCCTAACATCAGCCTAAACACGGTCTTGTCCCAAACTCTTTCCTCCTTCCCAAAGCAGTGTTTACCCCAGGAGAAGCATTGGGGTGTGTAAAGCACAGCTCACACTACCTTCATCCCCAGTGATACATCAGGTGAGGACGAGGGCAGTGGTGTCCCAGTCCTGAGGTAACCCTGTGCCCACAATAGGCTTTAGACTGACCTGCTGAAATGCACCGAGAGTGTTTTGGCTCCTGCTGTATCACCTCCACACCAGCCCATGCCCTCCATCCAGACCCAGAGCTACCCTTCTGGTATGTCCCCACCATTTCACCCTGGGGTGACCACAGATCCCTTGCTCTGTCACCCCAGCAGTGCCCCCAAGCTTTGACTCCTACCAGGCAATGCCAGCAAAGAGGCTCTCGCCCTCAAAATAAAACTTAAATTCACGCTTAGACCCTCTAACAAATGGCTTGGCCCCAGGGCCAAGCAAGAAGCCCATCCCTGTTTCTGCCATCACCCTGGAATGGCCACCAAACCTAATACAGCCCCTTGGAGGCCACCGGTACCCTCCAGGGTCACCTTCTCTCTTCCTTAAACCTGATGGTGCCTAGATGGCAGTGTAGCTCCTCACTTCTACCAGGGGAGATGTTTGTGGTGAGGGAGAGGGAAAGACTCTTCCCTGGGGAGACGCCAATGTCCAGACCCATCTCAGTACCAAGCCCACAGATCTCCAGGTGTCTCTGTGGTTTCTCAGAAGGATGGCGACACGAAGACCTAAACAAACAAACAAGCAGCCTCCTGTGTGCAGGTGTTATCCTAGAATTGTGTTTATTACCCAGAAAAAACCAAAAAATAATCATTAAAACCCATAAATAAGAAGAACAGAGGCAATGAAATCCCTTGGATGGGTTCTGATGAACTCAAACCAACACAACCAAATGAGGGGGAAGAAAAAAGCAAATAAATGCATAAACAAAATAAACAGTATAAATAAATAATATATTAAAACAACCCTCCCCACCCTTTAATGAAAACGTAGCTTGGAGAATGGGATCGACGCTTGTTAACCATTGTTAACTAGTATTTTTAGTCCTGACCGCTCTTAGGCTATGTATAGTTCCTTTTTTAAATGCATTTTCTATACATTAATAAAAGATACCGAAGGAGTGAGCTGTGTGCCTGTCTGGCAATGGGGTGGGAACAGCATCCCAGCACGCCCAAGCCCAACAACATCACAGCCCTGTTGTCACACCAAGTGGGGGCATGCATCCTCCCTCCCTAATCCTCATGCATCCCATGGAAGGAGTGGCAATGGGGGGCACATTAGCAGGGCTTAGCATGCTCTCACCCTCCTCTTCTCACCATGGCCACTCCTGATGGAGCTCAGATACTTCCGCATCTGAAGCAGTTGGTCACAGGGTGCTGGGTTGGTTTTTCACTAGACACACATGGGTTTTTGGTTCACTCCCATACAGAGGGAGAAAATGGTAGGGGCAGCCCAATCCATGCCCAGTGCTTTCCCCACTTCCTTGGGGCAAGCTGCCCAAAAGAGGTGGTGTCATCTCCATCCTTGGAGGTGTTGAAGGCCAGGCTAGAGAAAGCCCTAAGAAACCGAGTCTGGCTCCAGGACTGCCTTGGGCAGCAGGTCAGACCACGGTTCCTCCCTGCCCGAGTTCTCCTGTTAAAATAATAATAAAGTGACCACAAAGCTGGGTCAGCACAGCTGGTCCTTTAATGCTAGTAAGGCAGAGAGCCGGGCTTCAACCTCAGCCCAGCACAAGAACTTCCCACTGGTAAGTTCTCAGCTGCACCCACGAGCCCAAGAAGCCCTCAGCTCCGCAGCTCACCGCCAGAGAACACAATGCCATGGCAACAGGTGCTCGGGAGCAGAGCAAAACTAGCACCTTCATCTAACACCTCCCTCCTGATTCAGACACCGGTCAGGTCCCAGCACAATGGAAACCCCATTGAAACAACCAACCGCAAGGCTATTTCCCAGCAGAACGTGCTCCAACAAAACCAAAACCAGGTAAACGGTGATTTAGAGTGAAGAAAAGTCCGGAAGAGACAGGAATGGCAGAAGATTCTGAAAGTCTCTTCTTGTTTCACACGCAAACTTTATTTAGGCCTTTTCATCTTAAGTTTTCATGCTTGACACACAGTCAGGCAGGATGAGAAAGCCCGAAAGGAGCTCTTTCTGCCAAACCACTTCACCATTTTCTAAATCTAATTTCAGACAGACAAAACAGGGCAATTTGCATTGTGGCAGCTTCTCAGCTTCTCTTTCTTGCTCTAATTTGAACAGGGGGGAAAAAAACACCCAAAAAACAGAAGTTGTGAGCATGGGGATCCCCTGCCTCCTTGTCCACAGCCACCGGTGTAGCAAAACACAAACTGAAGCCAGACGGGCTCAGTTGTCTGCATTGAAAGACCCTTCTCACATCTGAAGGGAGTCAATGCCAGGGAAGACCATTCCACCAAGCCCCAGGTCTCTCTCCTGTGCTTGTAGGAGCCTAGGGAGAAGGATGGGATTGGGAGGAAGGGTTGCCTGCACCAGCGCTTGCCACCCCAGTCTCACCCTGCTTGGCCAAGCAGTTGATCCAACACAGTGGGATTAAATTTTTTGTCCCTTAGGGAAGGGCAGCACCCTCCACTGCCCCCCATCCAGCACATTTGGGGCCAGGTAGGGGTCACAGGACCTCAAAATCCTTTCAGAGCACCCAAAGAGAGATTGAAGAAACACAGACCTCCATTAAGAGGTGGACACACAGTGCTTGAGATGAGTGCCCAGAGAAGGCAGAAGTATGTGGAGACATAGCATCCCTCCAGACTGTAATCCACTTCCCACAAACAGAGTCACAGCACAGCTCCATGGCTCAGATGGGATGAGAACACAGAGACGACTGGCACAAGCTCTCTCCTACACTCTCTGAGCTTTAACCTAAGTCCAGAGAGGTATTCTGCCCCATCATACCAACCTCCAGGGAGCTTCTTCCCCACATCCCATTGCAGGTGCCCACCACCCTCATTGCAGAGACCTCTCCCTCTTCACATAGCTCAAAGCCATCATGTATGGTCCTGCAGCATCACACACGGTGGCACCTCACATTTCCAGCCTCTCCAAGGGGCATACCTCCTTGGGCATCCCAGACTTTGTGCAGGCAGAACCTGCAGGCAGCACAGCCACACTGTGGGCAGCCACTCTCTTCTTCAGGCACTTCCAGCCACTGCAGAGCATCCCACCACCAGCACTCCCCCATCTGCACTTTGTACAGAGATATTTCATCACAGCCTTCTTACCAAAGTCCCCTTCTTGCATGAGCGATGCTCGGGAACTTTGTTCTACCAGAAAACATCAGGAGGGCGTACAAAGGTCCTCAGCAAGGGCGCTGGGCATCCGTCCCAAACCTGGAGCTCCAGCAACTCATTCCCCACAACACACCCTCCAACCTCAGCCCCCAAAAAACAATGCAAGGGAAACGCTCACCCAGGAGTCAGCATGGCTGCGGGAGGAGGTGCAAGGCTGGAGTGGGTCCGTGAAGGGGTATCCTCGCCCCATGAATTCATAGCTGCCTCATGCCTTGTGGGATGTGATTTCTATAGCACTATCTTTAACCTTCATGGGCTTTCATTCCCCCTCAGAAGCCTGGGCATGCTGCTCACCAACCCATTGTTAAATTTATCAACTCCTGCAGCTAAGAGCTCTGAAGCTTAACTGTATAGAGTGGGGGAAAATTAAAAATAATAAAAATTAAACCTCTTTTAATCAAATCTAAACGTGGGGCTTTCACACATCATTGGTTTGTCCCCTCTCTGCAGGATGAGGTGTGCTGTGAACAGCAGCCCACGGGCTCGCTGTCCCTTCCCTACGCCACTACCTTGACACGTGCTGACTTCTCTGATCCCAGCCTGTTTCAGTGATTTTCCCCAGCAAAAAACAACCCCCAAACCATATGTCGTATTTGAGGCAGAAGCGCTGAAGCTGAGCCGTGATTAGGGACTTGCTCAGTGCAGCACCTCTCCCCCTCCCCACGTTTCAGATTGCTTTCTGCTGTTGGTAGGGATGCTGGCGATGTGAAGCCCTCCGCCTCTCTAGCGTATACCACGTGATGTATGAGCACGCTTATTCACAGGGGCACAGCTAATTCTTCTGCTTCCGCTCCTGTTACCTTCCCAACATTGCGACCCTGCAGACTCAGGCATGGCTGCAGGATGCATCAGGATGCTGCTGGGAGCACAAGCCGCCTCTGTCTGCCACAAAAGCCCCTTGTCCCCACGCTGTGCCCCGCATTTGGTGACATCGCCACGAGAAAGGGGCTTGAAGGAAGTAACTCTGCCAATGTTTAAAAAGAAAAAAGTCCTCCCAGAAAGCGAGGGTGTGTATGTGAAGTGGGAGACTCTCCCTCTATGAATTTCAGGAGAGAGCAATGGAAACAGGTGATCAGGAGAGGGGCAGCAGAGGGCATGGAAGGTGAGGAGCATCACTGGCAGCTGGCATCTCCCTGCCTCTGGGGACAGGCTTCAGCCCTCACCCTGCTCCCACATCCTCTCCCACCCTCGAGTCATGCCAAAACCAGCTGGCATCTACCCTTGTTGTCTGGTATCAGTTCCTCACACACAACCTCAGGCCACCTCTCCCTGCTCCAGCATCCAAGGGACACTGGCCTTCCAAATAAAGGAACTCACTCTCCCTCGTGGGAGGCAGAAAGAAATATCTCTCCACCCCAAATAAAGGAACTCACTCTCCCTCGTGGGAGGCAGAAAGAAATATCTCCCCACCCCCAGGAGAAAGGCTTTTGCTCTGCTTTTCCTCTTTCACAATTTGCATTTTGCTCTCAGTTCCCCCCACCCAGGATCGGCAAACCCCCAATGAGCCCCCTGGCAAAACCACAGCACACAGCTGCATCCACCTTGCCCAGCCCCCTGTTAGAAAACATGATGATGATGATGATGATGATGAGGAGGATGACTTTGAACTGTGAAGAGCAAGGGTCAAACAGTCCCCATCCCCAGGCAGGAACTAAGCCCCGAGGGCAGCACAAAACATCAGCGCACAGGCCAAGAGTCCTCATACGGCCCTGAGCTGAGGGATGGGAGATCTCCAGAAAAAGCAAGGGAAGGGATAATAAAAGCATTTTAAAAAAAAATTAATAGTTTGGCAACTGCTTATCATTAAAGAAATGGGATTGTGTCTCCCTGCCTGCCATGCCTGGGCTGCACGGGAAGGAATGGATGGATGCTGACTGCTCCTTAGCACCGTGGGGCTGAGCCCAAGGAAGGACCACGCTGGAGGGGACAATTGGCACAACAGGTTCTTCACCTAACACACCACCTTGGCAGACCATATCCTACACCCACCCAACATGGGAAGCCCCCAGGAACAGCTGCTTTGGGAGGAGACATGGAGATGGGAAGACATGCTGCTCTTTGGGGCCAGCAGGGCTGTGCTCAGGTGTCACTCACTCCTCTGCCTCTGGTCCATCCCTCCTGGTGTGGGGCCAGTAGCCCCATTTCCATGCTGAGGGAAGGAGCACACCCCCCACCCCCCCATTCACTAACAGGTTTTCATCCCTTGGCCTTCACTAATTCTTGAGCCGTCCCTGAACAGGCAGGTACCACATCATGCTGCTGGGACTTACCCATGCCCAGTGCTTTCCCCACCTCCCCCTCAGCCAACCAGCTGCACTGCCTGTAGGATTTCCTCAGGAAGGAGTTCCTGAAGGCTCACACAGGCCAAACAATCAGCAGCTCTAAGACAACAACAAAGCCCGACTGCTTTCCTCCCAAACCCCTCAGCGCACACTGAAACAAGCCCCAGGCTGCTATCTCTTGCTTGCTTCCACCCTAGCAGGTTCAGAAAAACATCCCAACACCCCCACCCCCGTCCCTGAACACATTCAGGCCTGCATGCCCCATCTTCTCTCAACACAAGCACCAAGCAGGACTCGAGGTTGCACCCCAGGCCCCCACCCTGCTCCCCAGACCAGCCCATTTCCTTCCCCAAAGCACCAGGGAGGAATGCTTCAGCAGACCTAGACCCACCTCAGCAACCACCCAAAACCTCCCAGGTGATGTGTGGGAAAGGGACACGTCCCAAAACCTCACCAGCTTGAGGGACTTCCCCCCATCACTACCTATGGGGAGCCAAACTCCTGGTACTTGAGGGCACTGCCAAACCACTGCACCCACCACGTGGGGACCCAGGTGGGACTAGGATGCTTAAACCCACACCACCCCTGGGGCTTCCCCATTCCCAGGGGGGACAAAGCCCCACAGGCACCAACAGAGGGAGATCAGAGGATGAAGCAGCAGCCAGTGAGCCTGACAGCCTCCAAAACAGCAGCCCAGTGTTTATCCTCCATCCCCACAAGAGCCACTACCCCATCCCATTCCATCCCATCCCATTCTGCCTCCCCATTCTCCTCCAAAGCCTCCCCATTCTCCTTTAGCAGCAGCAATGGGCTGCTGCTGCTGCTAAAGTAAATACCAAGGGCTGCTATTTTTATCCATGCCTTATTTTCAGTGCCTAAACTGTAGGCTTTTTTTGTTGTTGTTGGGAGGGGAAAATGCAAGAACAGAGGGAGAAAAAATGAGAGGAATGTTCATCTGGGAGCAGAGTTTTCCATTGCTTACTTTAAGCCAGGCCAGTGTCCATAAGCAGAAATCGCAACCAGAGAGCGGAACAAGCAGCCTAGGAAGGAAGGTGTGCTCACACCTTCCCCCCACAACACCACACTGAGGGAAAGACAAATAGGTCAGCTCTAGGTACCAGCTGGCTGTTATCAAGGCAGGAACAGACCTCCCAGCTCTGTAATTGGGTAAACTGGTAAATAAATCAGCTGGGCCTAATGAAACAAGAGGATAAAATCTACCAAACCCAGGAGGTGGCTTTTATTTTCAGTGTGAAATTAGTAGTATTTTCCAAATAAAGTTAGGGGTTGAAGAGATCTTGGAGGAACTGGAAATTATCAGGGAGGAGGGGAGCTTTTTAGCATGGGAAGGACTTTGATCTTGTGTGGAAATAAGGAGTTTGGGAAGGATGGATGGATGGAAACTGGGGGCTGGATGTGGGATTTGACTTCCAGCTAGTCCCAGGCCTAGGCTCTGACTGACATCCATCCCACAATGTGACAGGAGCTTGTCTGATCCAGGCTTCATAATTTCTGCACTTGAGGGGCACCAGCAAGCAGAGAGAGAGGTGTAATCTGGAGCAGGCGTGATTCACCAGCAGCTGAGTCAGCTTCCTCTTACCCATACAAGTTTCTGGAAAACAAAGTGCGATCCCTGGGAGCCCAGATATGCTGGATACCAAACAGAACTAGGAGGTGGCAGAGTCAAATCTTGTCTCAAAAAAAGGACCTTTCTGTTCAGATGACACAGAAAGGATCTGTGAAACTCCTTGCTGCAGGAGACACCCACAGAGTCAGGCATCAAATGGCGTTTGTGTCCTTTCAAAGCATCTCATGTGGGGAAGAGGGTGCCGGGCTAGATAGGGCTGTGATCTGAGTGATTATATTTGTATATACTTGCATTAATTCCAAGGTTTTTTAAGTCTATCCGATGTATCCCCACTCCATTTCATGGTATTGCTACACTTGCTGGCATCAACATTCTTTTTTACGGGTAGCAGCATCTCTAGAAGTTTAACTGTTGAGGTCAGTGTTATAGTGTCCACCAGCTCCACCACGTCACCACAACGCTCCCTCCTGAACGCAAGTGTGTGCCAAAGCACACTGCTCAGAGGGGCCCCCAAAATTCAGGGACATTGCCCAGACCAGCAGCTCCACCCAGCATGGCCTTTGCCAAATCAAATTAGTGACACAAAAGTGCTGAGCCCCAGCAAGGCTGTTTGCCCAGGGATCAAAGCAAACCTCCCAGCCACCACAGCGCAGTGCGGCTGGGGATGGGCAGTGCTTTCAGTCCCCTCGGCACCACAGCCAGGTGGCCCTGAGCCTCACATCTCTGGCAATGCTCGCCTTTAGGGACTGCTCCTAAAGAATTTTCCCAGGCAATCCTATCACAGGTGGCTTTGAAGGTGATGTTGTGCTGGTGGGTGGGTGTCCCCTGGGTGACTGCCAGCACCCAGATGGCTTCTGCATGCCCTGGGGAAGGTGTTTTCGTAGGGTGACGGGGGGGGGGGGGATTGTGTGTCCATAAATGTGGGGACTGCTGCAGCTCAGCAAATGGGGGGAGATGGGATGGGGCAAGCTGAGATGGGGTGAGCTGGGATGAGGTGAGCTGGGATGGGGTGAGATGGGACAGGGTGATCCAGGATGGGATGGGATGGGATGGGATGGGATGAGATGGGATGGGGTGAGCCATGAACATGATGCAAAGGCCAGGGATCCCCATCCTATAGCATAAAACCAAGAAAAAATTTCCTGGCATAAGCAAGCAGCACACCTTAAGATAAAAGGGTTTGGTACTTCCTGCAGCACATGAACACCTTGCCAAAGGCTACCAGGAGGCCCTTAGCACAAGTTGTAGCCGGGACCATGCATTTCTTGGGAACTCTCCCCACTCCGGCCTCAGCGCTGGGATGAAGGCAGTGGGACAGAGGGCAGCAGGGGTGTTTGAGGCTGGCAGGCAGCTTGAATACTCCATCCCTCCACCCCTCTCTCTGCCCCTTCTCTCACGTTCCTGGCTCAGCTCTGCTCCCCAGCCATAGCACTGGGGGTACCGGGGTGTTATCCAGCAGCCTCAAAGGCTCAGGCAGCCCCTGCCACTCCATCCCAACAGGTGAGCACCAAGGCAGGCCAAAGGGGAAAAGCAAAGTGCTGACTCTGGACGGAGCAGGGAGGAAGGCGCATGCAGGGGTTTTGTAATCTGAAAGGATTCAAGATGGCCAGAAAAAAATTCCAGCAAAACAGTTTGCTAGTCACAGCTTGCCCAGATGTCAACATTGTGATGCTGCACAGAGGCCATTGAACCCTGGATGGGAAAGCTGTCGAGATCTGGCAGTACCTGGATAGGATATCCCCTCTACGGAGGGGGAAAAGAAGTAAGATGGAGAGAGAGCAGCAAGTGAGAACTGAGGGTGGTGATCCAAACTGCACTGAAATCCAAGTTTGGGAATACTGCATCCCTGCACAGCCCAGAGTGCATTCCTTGGATTGAATCCCCATTTATTATCTCCCTGGGTATCCAGCACCCACAATGCTGCCGGAGCGGTGGAGAGCAGCCCCTGGGACATCCCCTCCCATGGGGATGCTCCATCAGCTCCCACTCGGCTGCAGCATTCCCTTTCCACGGACATCCAGTGGGCATCCGGTTGGAACAGTTGTGACAGGGTGGCAGTCCCGGCACCCAGTTTCATGGGACAGAGGTCTGCCCCGTTCTTAAAAGCCTCCCAACAAGAGGAGCAACATCACCGCCCCCGCAGACCCCGCAGGGAAGGTTTCTGGGGGATCCCTGCTGCCCGAAGCCCTTGCCTCCCTCCCGGGAAGGGAAACAAGTTGTTCTCCCCCTCTTCCCTGCCCCTTCTGGCACGTTTTCGGCCCCGGCTCCATACCTCCCCCCGGTGCTCCTTTCCCAGACTCAACAATTCCAACTTCCCTGGCCCTTCCCGAGAGCCCGGGACCCCGCACCAGGATACCCCCTCATCTCCGCCCCTTCCCCCCGCCCCGCCCCATCCTCGCTCAGCGCCAGGGGTGCGGGGACACGGCGAGAGGGAGGAAGGGAGGGGGCCGGGGCCGGGGCGAGGCAGGGAGCCCCAGGTAGGGCCGGGAGGGCGGCGGGGCTGGGCCGGGGGCGGAGGCAGGCAGGACGGGGCGTCCCATTTCCTCCGGTCGCAGGGAGCCTCCGCCGGGTCGGGCGGGAGAGGACGAGCCGAGGGGGCCGAGAAGGTAGGTTGGCCTGGGAAAGGGGGGTCCCGGGAGGTGGGGGTCCGGGGCGGGGGCTGGGAGGGAGCTGTCCCGGGGCATCCCCCAGCCGGGCCGAGCTTCCCGGGCTGTCAGCCTGGGCTGCTGTTAGCCAAAGGTTTTCCGTTTTGCTTTCTTTTTTTCCGCCTTGTTTTTTAAGGCCACATCATCCGCTGCCCGTACTCCTCCCTCCCCGGGGGGCAGGGCAGGCGGCTGCGGGGATGGGGTTGGGACAGTGGTCCGGATGACGGGTCCAGTGGCGATAGGAAATGGCGATTGAGAGCCACCAGCTCTCCGGGGACATGTGTCAGAAGGGGGCCTGCCCAGCACCGAAGTGGGGGGTGCTGTTGGATCGCGAAGCTGGAGGTAAGGTTGTACCAACAAATTGTGCTTCAACTTCTTCCCAGGAGAGCCACGGGGCCACCTCGCACAACCAAAAATACCTGTGGTCCACCCCAGGGAAGGTCACAAGTGGGCTGGGGAGGGGCTGCCAGCCAGCCCGGGGAGTCAAGTACTGCTTGTACCTGGCTGCTGAGGGCACCAGGTTGGCTCTGAGGGGCTCCCGGTGCCTTCAGGGATGACAGTAGCACTTTCCTAAAGCCAAACAGGGCATTTTGGGTGGGACGTACCCTGATGCCAGGGCTGGCAGCAGCCGTGCGCGCGCAGATGGTGATGGTGGAGCCGGCTGCCAGAGAGCAGCTTGCAAAATAGTTTCACTTTAACCCTGTTATCCAACATTCGTTATCAGTAGTTCTCCAAATCACTCCCTTTGGGGGATGAAAGCATCGGCATGCGTCTTCTGGCTGGGGGGAGGATGATGGAGCGTTGGCTGGTTTCATTTGCTGGGTGGTGGCTTCCAGTGTTTGTTTTTTTAATGTTTGAGGAAGGGCTCCAGAGCCTGCTGTGAGTTTGGGGAAAGCAGTGACAAAACTCTTCGTTATTCACTGTTTCCAAAGCAGCAATGAGCAATAGGGAAACCGCTCGCCCTCCGTGTCAAGTTTCATCCAGTTTCCCTTTAAGCCCATTTGCAGGTGCAAGCAGGAAAATAGATGTCACTGGGGTGTGTGTTTGTAGCTCTGTGGGTCAGAATCATAGAACATCAGGGGTTGGAAGGGAGCTCGAAAGATCATCTAGTCCAACCCTCCTGCCAGAGTAGGATCACCCAGAATAAATCACACAGGAATGCAGCCAGGTGGGGTTTGAATGTCTCCAGAGGACACTCCACAGCCTCTCTGGGCAGTCGTGTCTGAGAACTCCAGGCTCTGACAGAGAAGTGAGCCTTTTCTAGACTCTCCCACCAGCAGAAAGTGGGCATAAAGCCGGTATAAAGCCAATAACAGCAGGAAATAGTCAAGTTTAATAGTGCTATTCTTGCTTTGCACCACTTAGGGTCAAATGGCGTGAAGCACAGTGTCACCAGAAGCGAGGTCTCATCAGCATCAAGGCAGTGGGGGGGTGGCTGGAGGGCAGATGCTTTTGTGTCACATTGGTAAGTCCTGGGTGGCCGCCAGTCACCGAGTGCAGGGGAGTTCAAAGAGCCCAGAAGCACTTGGGGCTGGGAGTGGGTTGTTCTCTGGGGCTGCTTCTGCTCTCAAGGTGGATTCAGGGAGAAGGATCTTAGAACATCCTGCTCCTGCCTGGGCTGGGCTGTGTGTTAGGTGGCCTGAGCTTTATTAGGCTGGAGGGAACTTCATATGGACCTAAGAGTCTGTTATGGATCGAGCCTCAAGGACTTAATCTTGCAAAATCAGGTTCTAAACCATCTCCAGCTCTCTCCCCTCTGTCCCACTGACCCTGCACCCTGGTTTCTAGCCCTCTGCCACCCTGTTTCCAGTGAACTGCAGCTTTTCTACAAACTCTAACCTCCATCCGCAGCTGCTGCGGTTGCTCTGCAGTGCACAGGATGTGGGCAAGCCAGCATTGCCCAGGCAAACCCCCCTGTTTTGATTTCCCCACGCTCAGGCTGGCAGCCCTTACCCCTCCAGCTTGGCCAGGCAGGCTGTGCATGCCAACGGTTTGCGGTGCCATCCCATCCCAAGCCAGCCCTCAAAAGGAGCTTGTTTTCCACCCATGGCTGCCCGTAACTCTGGAGGAGTGGCGGATGCTCTCCACCCTTGAAAACCAGCTCTTTCAGAGTCAAGGTGGATTAAAGAACGTTGTGTTGGACACTCAATGTCAGTTAAAACTTACACAAGCGGCGCAGAGCTGATGTCAGACAGAGCCATCCACTCCTGGCTGGAGGATTTCCCAAGCTGAGACAGCTCTCCCCTGTCTCACTGTCAGCACCAACTACCCAAAAACAAAGAGTTCATTTAGTAGGGTGTTCAGCAGCCCTTCCCAAGATGCTGCCCTATCTCCCAGAACCTCCCTTACCCCGTTTTCTGGTCCCATACGCTCACCCCAAAAAAACCAGCCAACCTCCCAACTGCAGCTCCATGTGTGTTGAGCATCCAGTTTGCACCTGCAGTGACCAGGTCCCCCTGGTTGTCCCCTCTCCAAGGGGAGATGCTGCTGTGGCACCAAACTGAGCAGCAGCAGGGACTTCTGATCTCAGCTCCTTGCCATGCATGCGGGCTGTCACCTGGCAATGGGTTGCCTTGGGTAACCCCTCTGCCCTGGGAGCTGTGGCTCAAAAGGCACCAGTTTTTCCACTTTCTCCTTCCTTTTTTCCCCCCCACATTAAACTGAAGAACCCCTTTATTTAGCACACAGGCATCCCTTCATCTGCCAAACAAAAGACGATGCACGCACCCAGAAGAAAAGGCATTTGACAAACCAGCTGTGGAGTCGTGCTCAAAGGAGGTGGCCCTGGGATTTCGGCGCTGTTCACTCAGGGCAGTGGCAGGTACTTCTGCCTTCCCCTCACAAGGGATGCTCGGCCACATCCCTGCTGCTCCGGGCTCCCCTCACATCCCGGGCTGGGCGCTTCCCAGGAAGCAGCAGTGAGGGCCTCTATAAGCTCATTCAGCTCCGGTTTAAAGTGGAAACATTTCAAAGGGCTCTGATTTATTTTTTTAACTTTTTTAAAAAAAATATAATCTCTGCAAACAATTACTTAACGGTTTAAAAGGAAGTTCCAGCCCTTCTTCCCTCCCCAGAACTTTAAAGGCAATAAGTATAAAGTAGCGCAGGACAGGAATAAAATTGAATGTCCTGTTTTGTCTGAAATTAAGGCAGTTGTTTTGGGGTTGGGTTTTTTTGGAGGGTTTTTTTTTTTACTTCGTTTTTGGAATAAAGTGTATCATAGGCCTCCAGTGTTCCTGCCTGCCTGGATAATGAGCTGTCAGGATATTTATGGATAACTGGCAAACCTGCTGCATGCAGATGATTCAGGGTGAGGAAAAGCTGCTCCATGGATATGTGATGCAGTTGAATCTTTAGTACAGCTGTCCCAAAAAAGAACCACCTCCAAAAAGAGGCCTGGGTTCGGGTGGAGGTTGGGACAGGGAGCAGTTTTAAGAAGCAGCTCTCACCACTTCCTCCCCCCTCAACTTTGCTTGCAGTGCCTGCGGGCAGCAGATAGCAGAGACCAGTACCCAGAGAGCTCTTGCTTATCTCCCCTGCAAGAAGAAGCACAGCTGTATGGCTTGACGCCAGCTCCAAGGAAGGAGAAGGATGGGAATTCAGCCTCTGAGCCCTCCGTGGCAGCCTGTGATTTCTCAGGTAGGGATGTCGATGCTATCACCATCCGCTGCCGGGAAAGGGAATGAGGCAATGCAGGGAGCAGCCTGTTTTCCGAGGCTGGGAAGCACTTTGGTGGTAGAGGTGGGGATGAAAAGGCTCTTCTGCCTCTTGCAGCACCGTCCATCCCTGCATGCCTGGCATCCTCTCCCCAACCCTGCTTATCTCCCTCCAAAAAAATGCACCCCACCATATATATATATATATATATATATATACATATATATATATATATATATAAATTCCCCTCCTAGCAAGCAGAAACGGGAGGATGCAGCAGACTGGACAAAGATCCAGCACTAAAACATTAGCTACAAATGCTTTCCTCTCGCCAAAGCCCAACCTGCCTCCCAGAAATGGGTCTTTCATCTGATGGATCTCAAATGCCAGTTTTTCAGACAGGCACCCCCAGCCATTCATACACCTGTTTTCCATCGCGTTTCCTACGTGTACCTTCAAAAGAGAAGCTGCAGGCAGCTCAGCCATGCTCCTGCACAGACCAGAACCATAAATTGGCAGCAGTCAGTTTGTTTGCTTGAGGGGCAGGGAGGGTGAACCACTTCTTTTCGATAGCATCTGAGCTCTTGTGAAGTCCCAGATGGAGAGCTCAGCTTCTGTGACAGAGGATTTGGCTTTTGGGGGCCTGGCAGTTGGGCAGGTTTTCCCTTGGGATACACTTTTTTAGGGGCTACCCGCCAGCTCACACCTCGTCAGGATGGCCACACTTCCTTCCTGGGGCCAATGCAGCAGCGCAAGGGCTATGGGTGGGGTTGGGTGGGACTCACAGGTTCCTTTTTGGGCCAGACAGGCAGTTTTGCTGTTCGTGAGGAGGTCAGGCGTCATCACTAAGTGAGGTGGGAGGACACGAGTGGCACCAAGAGCATCCTTTTCCCTTGGGACAGGGGCTCAGCTCCCAACATGCTTGGTTCCAGACAGCATCCCTTAGCAGGTGCCGGAGCAACAGTAACTGAGACACAGAAGCAGGAAAGATGTCACGTAGTGCTACAGACAAGAAGGCTTTGACCAAAACAAGCCTAGGAAGGAAGGGAAGGGCACCCAGTGGTGCTCGGGCTCTGTGAGACCTGCCAAAGGGAGAGCCAAATAGGCAGTGGTCACAGAGGACAAGTGGAACAATCCCTCCACGACACCTCTGGGGTTTGGGCTATACCTCTGAGGTTTTTGCCATGTGGAAGCATTGGCTTTCTTTTTACTGTGCCTCAGTTTCGCCTCCTGTGCACATAGCGATGTCGGGCTTTCCTCAAGAGGCTGCGGGGCTTGAATCCCACAGGCTGGCGAAGATATTGATGTAAAATGCTGAGCGAAGGTGAAATACTAGAGTCTGATACTGTTCCTGCCGGCTTTTCATCTGCACAGCCCATAATTTGGAGATACTCTGTGTTGAACCAAACCCACAGCGTAAAGCCCCCTGCCCTAACTCAACTCCCCCCAAGAGCTTTGCCTGGCCCCAGGAGAGGAGGAAAGCCATAAGCAGAGGTAGCAGGAGGGCATCCCTGGGAGCCGTGCCACTCAGCAGCACCTCTCCCTCCCTGAGGCAGAGGAAAATGTTACGTCAGGGTGCAGAAATGCTTCTCAGCCCTACCCAACGCTTGGAGCAATTCCCAGGTGAGGCAAGGCAGCAGCTTCTCCATCCCCTGCCAACCCCTGTCCTCCCCCACCCGCCACCTTAGCAGCCAGCCCTGGGTGCTCAGAGGCAGCCATGGGTGCAAGGCCGCTCACTGGGGTCCTCCTGCCCACCACCCAAGAGTCCCACTGACTGTAACCCCATCAAAAATGCAGGTGGTTTAACCACAGTCCCCACCCCAAACCTGCCAGCAGCACCCCAGGTGCTGGAGCAGCAGTACCTGGCATACTTTGCCTCTGTGCTGCCTGTCCCAGGCCACGGACCATGACAAACCTTCTGTCCAAAGCAGAAACCCTGTCCCAGGGTGGATCCGGGGTAAGGAGAGATCCATCACATGTTGAATCCCAGCACGGATGGCAGTGGTACCACTCTCTATGGTGGTCCCTTACCCATACCAGGCACATCCCTTCCTGGCCAGGAAAGCTTGCCCTGCAGATCTTTCTCATCTGCCAGGCAGTAAACCATATAAGGGGCCATGAAGTCTCCACACTCCGACTGCCAAGTGAGGGTTGAGATATGTGTCCAGGGGGACAGAGTTTGTGCTTGGCCAGATACTGAGGCGAGTAGGGATGCCCAACCAAAGCCCTCCTTGCCCACTCCCCTGGCCAGGAATGAACCCTCAGAGAGGCTGGGGGAGTGTTTCTCAGATGGGGATACTCAAAGCACCATGGCCAGCAGCATGGCCTGCCCACCCCACCCCCACCCCATGTGGCAGCAGACACCTCACCTTGCTGAGGCTTTGGCTGTGCCAGCAGCTCCATGGAGGAAGTTGCTGAGGGAGCAGACCCCTGATGTGCAGGTTTTCTTGTCTCTGCAGGCACCATCCAAAGGAGGCTTGTGGGGTCCATTAGCTGCTAACAGGAGCTGAACATATCCCAAGGGGCCTTCAGGCAGAGGGAGCAACACAGGCAGCTTGCCTGGGAGCGAACATGGAGCAGAAGATCAGCTCTTTCTTTAATTCCATCTTGGAGCTCATCCATGCCAAGCATAAGGAAGGCATCTTCAACACCGTCTGCTTGGCCGTGCTGATGGGCCTGCCCTTTGTTGTCCTCATTGTGGTCATTTTCATCTGCTGCCACTGCTGCTTCTGCAGCCGGAGAAGAAAAAGCGTGAAGAAAGGGGGTACCAGCAGCAATGGGCAGCTGCATGCAGAGAGGAACAAGAAGAAAAAGAAGAAGGATGAAGAGGACCTGTGGATCTCAGCTCAACCCAAGCTGCTCTTGCTGGACAAGAGACCGTCCTTGCCCATCTAGTGAAGAGGTGGGAGTTCAGGCCCTCCCCTGAGAGCCACCAGCCCTTTCAGGTGCGTGCTCCAAGATGTCAAAGCTGCTGCCATGTTCCAGTGACTTTTAAAAGAGGCTGAGCCCAGCGTCTTGCCAGCATGTCGAAGGGCGAGCAGAGAGCAAGACAGCTAGGCACAGGTTTATGCAAACCCCTTCTCCCCCACTGTGAGAGCATGCCCCAGGGCAGAAACCCCTGCAAAGGACAGACAAGTGCACACCCTGCGGAGCACGAAGGGGTGACCTGCTCTTGCCATGAGCATAATGCGCACGCATGGGGCTAGTGCACAGCAAACTGGGTGCAAGGCTCTCTCCCTCTCCACTGGCATGCAAGCATATGCACTGCAGCACAGACAAAGCAGTGTGCAGGACTGATGTGCATTCCAAGACCACACGCTCCTTCTGCGCAAGCACACGCAAGCATGGACAGCGTTGCACACAAGCAATGCCTCATTTGCTCGCCCCGACACGGAGATGGCACAACTGGACCATCTAGGCTCCATCCAAACCCAGCTCGCACTGGAGATGCAAAAAGCACCATTACCCCAGGGGTCAAAGATGTGCCAACTCCCCAGCCACCAAACCAAAGGTAGCTGAGAGCATCCGAAAACTGATGTCCTCAGCCCAACCTTGGAGACCTCAAGACACCAGCTTAAGGCAGCAAAGCAGAAGGATTCATTCCGACCCAAAGCTGGAGGCAGGGAGGAGAGAGCAGGCTGCAACTATGGCCCTTTTGCACCAGCACTTAGAGAAAAATAAAAGAGAAAAATCTTCCTTGAAGGCCTGTTTTGTACAGATATGCCTTTAGAGAGCCCACTACGCTACTGCAAGAGCAGAAACGCATGCTGAGGCTGCGTGAAAGCTTAGCTGTGGGCATTAGAGTTATTTATTGAAGGACTACTAAGGAGCAGGACCAAAGGCCCCTGTTATGGGACTAGGCACACCGCGGCAGTACTGAAGTGGCAGACATGCCTGCCTGGCATGCTCAGCTGTGGCCTCTCCCTGCAGCCCCTGTGCACACACCGACACAAGAGCACACACACTGCTGCCAGCTGATGCCATGGAGGCAGCTCCATATGCCATGTGGAGGGCTTCTGTACAGCTCTGGAATTTGGGAAGTACTGTAGGAGCTGAGGGGAGGAAATTTCATGCCAACAGTCATTCTGCACCCAGGGACAATGTGTCTTATGGCCAGACCTTGCATCCCGCTGCATCCTCATCTTCCTTGCTCAGCAGGGCACAACACCTAACAGGATCACACACGATTCTCACCCTGTTTTTGACACTCTGCTCCCCCTATGCTTGTGTGCCCAGTCTACCTCCTGAGAAGCTGGGGGTGTCCTCTGTCCCCTGCTCTCCAATCCAGCAGGCTTCATCTCCCTTGGCTTGTTTTGGCAGCGAGGGAAGCGTGTGTGTGATCAGAAGCCCCATCACATTTTTGCCCTGGACCTGTACGCTGGATGTCATCTTCCTGTTTTCTTTCAGTTCTTAAGCTTCTGGAGCAGACCAGAGCTGCCAGCCAGAGCCAGACATCTGGGGGACAAGCAGCCAAACCCACGTGGACAAGCCTGGACTGAGCTGCCAGCCACAACCACTTCCAGCCTGGGTGAGAGTGATGCTGCCTCCCTCCAGGTCCCAGGGCATGCACTGGCAGGGGGGTAAAGCCACCACTTAGGAGTGGTTGGTTGTGCCACCCAGTCCCTGCATGGCCTGTTTTGTCTGACTTGGACAGGGCGGTGATGTTAACATCACATCACAGGGCTTGGCTTTGTGCAGCTGTGCTGGGAGACCAGGCTCCTCCTCCCATAGCCCTTTAAATTGACCCCATATGTGCCTTATTTTCCAGCTTGCTTCGTTAGCATTGAAATAAGTGGCTCCCTTCTCCTCCAAAACAGGAAGCAACATATAATGCTATTAAAAAAACCCAACACCTAATCCTAGAGAGAGATACACAGGAACAGCTCTGGTCTCTGTCCCAAGCCCCAAGTCCTTCCATGACCCCAGAGAACCAATACTGTGTGTTTATTATTCCTTCTTCCTTCCCTCTTTTCCCCCATCCAGGTACTTTTCCCAGCCTTCCTGCCTCCGCACTCACCAGGGGGACAAAGCAGCCTCCTCTGGCGGCCAGGAAGGCCCACGTGGGTGCTCCAGCTGCAATCCAGAGGCACCAGCAGCCCAGAAGGAAGGGTGGTGCTGCCTGGAAGGGATTGGGGCGGGAATAATTGGAGTGAAGGGAAACACGATGTGGGGCCAGAGGCTTACCTGAACAAGCAGGGGCATGGGAGGGAGCTGGTGCCAACGGAGTACAACCTACCTGGCATGGAGCTGCCAGGCTTTGTATGGCTCCCTGGTCTAGAAACGTTTGTGAATAATAATTCAGGTGAGGGCAAGAGATTCCTACAAGGATCAGAGAACTGTCAGAAACCTGCCTGTTCTATGTCATGACTAACATCTCCAACCCAGGCTTTGAGGAATTCAGAACCAGGCCTGAATTTCAAGAACCCACCAAGATCATCATTCACATCCAGCCCTGAGCATATGCAAAAAGCTTGCTTTTTGTAAGGAGGAGCAGGGATACAGTCCTACCCTGAACCATCAAACCCATGCATGGTCCAAGGCTCCATGCCCCACAGAGCGTGGGGGCCAACTCCCTCAAGAGCTGCTGTTTCAGCCACACCATGAACTGAAACAACTGCTTCCCAAAACAAAAGCAGACAAGCAGCCACATCCAGAGGTGCACAGGGTCCCATCAGCTGGGCAGTGGTGACCCCACAGCACTCGCACCAACAAGAGCTACTGGTCCCTGCTCCGCAGACCCCTCAATGCTGCCTCTCCAGAGCTGCATTTCAGTACCAACCTTTTATTTTCCTAAACAATCCATGCAACGGGGGGGGGGGGGGGGGGGGAGGAGGGGGGCACACCACACACACACACAAGTTTTTTGCAATTATTATTTTTTTAAGGCAAAAAATAAACCAGAGTCCCACTGCAAACAAATGCTGTGTCTCTAGTGCTTAGTCATGTGTTTATTTTCCTGGGGAAAGCTTGCTCCTATCTGTGTCCTGGCCCTAGATAAGACACAGGAGAGCTCAGCGGGAGGAGGCTGTGCAGTCTCAGCCTGCAGATGCAGATTCCAGAGGTTTTCTTAAAGCAGCAGATTGGTTTAAGCAAGTTTAATGACTTCTCCTTGGTAATGAACAGTCAAGCTCTGCTCCCTGAGGGCAAGAAGTAGGGGGAAGAAGGAAAGCTGTGTTTCTGCGCTGGGGAAGGAAGGCTGTGGAGGGTTTTACTTTACTTGCAGAGGAAAAGCGCAGTTCCTGGGTCCTAAGTTAGAAACAGGCAGGGATTGAGATGAAGCTGAGCATCCCAGAGCAGTCCTGGGATGGAGGAGATACAAAAACTGTCCCCACAGGCCCACAAAGGCTCACAGGGAGGGGAGAACAGGATCTTCTCCAGCTCTTCCTCTGTTCATTCAGCCAGCAATGCCTAGAGCCGCAGCCAGAAGAAACACTGCTACTTTCTAAGCAGTATGACATCTCTGCCTTCTCTCCCAATGACACCATTATGGTATGGTATGGTATTTTTGGGGAAAGGAACGCCTTCCTCCTCCTGGCACAGTGGGGAGGTGGGCAAAGAATCCACCAGCTCTCCCCCCACAGCAGTGTTTTACAGAGTCCAGCCTGTGGGGTGAACAACTGAGCCCAAGATGGGTCCTGGGTTCTGGAAAGGGAGCAGCGCCCATCAACACAGGGAGCCCAAGGCAGAGAGGACCAGGATTAAAATTCTGCCCCTGGGTGTGTTAGAGACCTCACTGGTTAGAAAATCAAAGTGAGCTCAGGGCAAGGCAAAGATTTTGAGAATCTCTTAATGCCCTACTGTACAGACACCTTTACAGGGCTGGGTAGTGGAGCAAAACAAGGGCGGTAAGAGGTTGGGACATTTTTATGGGACTACCCCAACCAGCCAGAGCCTTGAAACCAGAACAGCCAGTTCCCGACGGCAAACAAACGGAGTTATCTGAGCAGTCCTAGCTTCTAAAGCCGAGGCACAGCTCTGATTAACCCATAAAAGGTCTTTTCACAGATGCCAGCTGGATACAGGAACGTTTCTACTGCAGCAGCATGAAGACCTGATGCCATCCTGTGGTTGTTCGGAAATACCGACCTCCCACACTGGTTTTCTAACAGCCACCACTTCCACTGCCCTACCTGGTGAAATAGAGGCCCATAATTAGGGGAGACAAGCAGCCCTCCATCCCTCAGAAACTGCAGATATGGTGTTTCATTTGAACTTTGTTTTTCAGAGGTAAAGGGTTACTGCTTGACAGAACATTCCCCACTCTCAGGTGAGATTCAGCTTTCAGAAGGCATTGCGCTTTGTCTCGGTGGTCTGCACAGGAAAGTGTTGCCAGGCACAGTCATGCCTGCATTTCTTTAGAGAGGCCATGTGCGAGGCTAGTCCAGTCCTCCCGTTCCCCCACTCGCCTTTCTGATGTCCGCACTGTGCCCTCGAACCGAACACTGCGGTGAAACCTGTTCTTGCATACAGACAGGAGGGCAACAGGGAGAAATTGCTTTACCACAGCAAAAAACCCTCATCACATTCCTGCATCCTTCTCTCTTGCTCTTAGCACAAAGCCTGCAAAACCCTTCAAGTGCAATTTCTCTTTCCTCCCCTCCCTCTGTGTGTCTCTTCTGTCCCCCATACAAGGGTTGGGATATCCTAACACAGCTCCGCTGAGTCTCTGCCTGCCCCCGCATCCAAGAACCACAGCCCTGAAAGTACTACAAAGAATTTAGCACTCACCTCTGACAGAGTGATCTCTGAGCCAGCAGTGTGCCCTGGTGGCTAAGAGGGCCAATGGGATCCTGGGGTGCATCAAAAGGAGCGTGACCAGGAGGTGATCCTCCCCCTCTGCTCTGCCCTGGTCAGGCCCTACCTGGAGTATTGTGTCCAGTTCCCTGGTATAAAAAAGACAGGGATCTCCTGGAGAGAGTCCAGCAGAGGGCTACGAAGATGATTAAGGGCCTGGAGGATCTCCCCTATGAGGATAGACTGAAAGAACCTGGGCTGTTCAGCCTGGAGAAAAGAAGACTGAGAGGGAATCTGATCAGTGTTTATAAATATCTGAAGTGTGAGACACAGGGGGAAATGACCAGCCTCTTCTCAGTGTCTGTGGGGACAGGATATGGATGATTTTCACTCTTACTCCATCCTCCCTGGATCCAGAGGACTTGAGATCATGGCCCCCTGATTCTTGTGGGCAGAGATACTTGTGGAGCTGTCTTGATTTTTGAGGGGAACCTTTGTAAAGACCGCTCACTAGGAACGACACAAGGATGCTGGCTCACTGTGCCATTGTCCTGGTTTCAGTCAGGATAGAGTTAACTTCATTTGTAGCAGCTGATGGGATGCTGTGTTTGGGAGTTACAATGAAAGCAGTGCTGAGAACACCCTGATGTTCTTAGTTGCAGTCAGACAGTCAAGGACTTTCTCAGCTTCTTCATATTTCTCTATTCATGAGAAAGGAGGGGCAAAGCCAGGACAGGTGACCCAGATGGGCCAAAGAGAGTATTCCATGCCAATTACGTCCTGCCCAGGATAACGGGGGGCTGTTGGGAAGAAGAAGAGGGGAGCGATCTGGAGATGCGTGCTTCTTGGGGGGACGGTCGGGTTCCGGGACAGCTCTGGGTGGTACGGCCTGAGTTGTGTGGGTCAGGGAGAAACTGCATTGGGGATCAAGAGTTTCATCTTCTTTTGCTCTAAAGTCCTGTTAGCATTGTTAAATTTTATCTTTCTGTTCTCTTAGTAAACTATCCTTATCCCAACCCACGGGCCTCTTAGTTTCTTGGTTTTGGAGTTATTTGCCCCTTCCTTTTCCCTTCCCTGTTTCCCCCCCCACTTTTTCCCTCTTCCCCTGCTCTTTTACTTTAAGGAGCAGACAGCTGCGTGGATCTCAGCCCACAGCCGGGGTGAAACCATGACAGTCATGTAACCTGTAGCTTGGCTTTCAGTTCATGCCTTATTGTGGATTTCATTGTACAGGCTTGTTTTGGGCTTGAAGGTGGCTCCATCCTGTTGTGGATAGAGATCTGATTTATATTGGGACTGTTTGGAAGACCAATTGTAACTACAGTCACAATCTGGAGATGAATAGTGTCTCTGCTTAGTGGAGGGTTAAGTGGTATTAGAGGGGGACAGTGGTAGACTCCTAACACCAGGTCTGAGTGCTTTAATGGAAGAAATTCATGGTCTTTTCCCAGGGGGTGAATGGGGGGCCATGGAAAGGCCATGAATTCTCCATCCCTTTTTCTGAGATGAAGATCTGTCCTTAGTCTTCCAGTAATGAGCCTGTCCTGGGGAGGAAAGAAGAGGACTCTATGAGGGAAGAGGAAGATGATCAGGACTTAAGTTGAACTCTGTGCAGGACAATGCCCAAAGATAATGATTCAGTACTTCTTAAAGATAGATTCAGACAGCTTTCTTCAATACCCTGGAGACAATTGCTGATGTGTGCCCAGAGACCTCCAGATCTGCAGCCCAGCCTGCTTCCAGCCTTTGGAGCTCTTGATGGGTGATCTACTTGAGATTATGAGGAGGCTTGTGGGGAGCATCCAAGTGTAACTCCTCTGGTTGGCTAAATATGACAAGGACCTGCTTGGTTCAATGTATGCAACTTCTATGAACTTCACATAAAATGAACTTCGCCACATACAAGGTGGTGTTCCTCTAAAGACAGGCAGGTAATTCTTCTGAATTCTGTGGCACCATCTGCTTCAGAGTTCAAAATACTAAATTCACTCCCAAAATTTACATCAGGGCGCAGTTTCCTGAGACCTTCTGTGCTGATTTGGGCTGGGAGAGTTAGCATACTTCATGGTGTTGGGCTAGACCCCTCCCAGTGCTGCTCCCTATCCTAGGCCCATCTCTGCATACTGCCACTTACAGACCACGAGCAAAGTTCTCTGTCTGGTGACTGTCCCATCTGCAATCTTCTGCTTTTTCATTCCCAGTGAGGTAGTCAGTGATGCTGAGATGACTGTGATTGTTCTCTGTCTCTAAAATGCGCACATCTGAGTTAAAATGATCCTGCACGCTCTCCATCAGGCCCTATGGAGATTCCAGTGGGCACCAACACTTGGTTTCACATTTGGCTGCTTTTTTTAACCCCTTGCCGCTGTAAAGGTGAGCTTTATTTTCTTTGCAGATATTAAAATTCTGGACCGCCAGTTACAACCAGGGAAGAAGAATGAGCTCACCAAACAATGCTTGCTCAAAGGCTTCCTTGTGTGAGCAGATTGGAACATGATTATCCTAGGTTTTAATGGCCTTTTCCATCCCAGTGCTAAGCTGAATAAAGCATTTTAAAGAATCCTTCCCAGACTCTGGGGACACAATAAAATCACAAACACAAAGGAGGTCTTAAAAATATTTGTCATCTGTGCTTTGGGTGGTAGAATAATCCACCCCCCATTTAAACTTGACCTTTTCTAGAGAGATGGAGTGAGGCCCAGGCCCTTAGCACTGCCAGGAAGAGTGGAAAGGCTGTGGAAATTAGGTCTGGAATGGGGAACTGTGTAACCTCTTCCTGACTGAATACCACTGTCCTGGTTTCGGCTAGGATGGAGTTAATTTCTTTTCTAATAGTGGATAGAATGCCGTGTTTGGGAGTTAGGATGAAAGCAGTGCTGATGTTTCCAGTTGTTGCCAAGCAATCAAGGACTCTTCATATTTCCCTACTAATGAGAAAGGAGGGGACACAGCCAGGACAGGTGACCTGAACTGGCCAAAGGGGGTATTCCATGCCAATTACGTCATGCTCAGCATAAAAGGGGGGCTGGTTGGAGGAGGAGCAGGCGGCTCCAGGATGCGCGTTTTTTGGGGACAGTATGGTTTTGGGGACAGCTCTGGGCTGCACAGCCTGAGTTGTGTGGTTCGATGAGAAACTGCATTGTGTATCACCAGTTTCATATATTTCTTGTTCTAAAGTCCTGTTATTTTTATATCTATCTTTCTGTTATTGTAGTAAACTATCCTTATCCCAACCTTTGGTGTTTCGGTTTCTTGGTTTTGGGTTTTTTTTCCCCCTTTCCCTTCCCTCCCTTCCCCCCCCACTTCCCCCTTCCTTTCCTTTTAAAAGAACAAGTGACTGTGTGGTGCTCGGCCCTCAGCTGGGACAAAACCACAACAAACACCAAGCAGTTAGCTGAACTGTTGCTAGTGACGTCTGGCAGAAGACAGCTAGCTCGAGATCACACAATTGTAGGGCTTGGAAGGGAGCTCTAGAGACCATTTAGTCCAACTCCCCTGGCAAAGCAACCCTAGAACAGGTTGCATAGGGAGGCATCCAGATGGGTCTTGAATATCTCCAGAGAAGGAGACTCCATACTCCTCTGGGCAGCCTGTCCCAGGGCTCCCTCACCCTCACCGGGAAGAAGTTCTTCCACATGTTGGTGTGGAACTTCCTGTGCTGCAACTTGAGGCCATTGCCCCTTGTCCTGTCCCCACAGACCACTGAGAAGAGGCTGGCCATTTTCCCCCGTCTCCCACATTTCCCCATGTTCCACAAAACCTTATGGCAAGAGGATATTAAAGGCTAAGTCGAAGACTGTGGACACAATGGCCATGGTAAGGATTTACTAGTGGCAGAACCCAGCACCAGGATGGCTGCTGCTGTTGAGCAAACCATCAGCACAGGCTACCTCAGAGAAATGCTTCCCAGACTGCCATTTCAGCTGTTTTACTGGGTTACAGAGCCCTCCCTCTCTTCCTCATGAAAGAGCAACCCTTTCTCTTGCCTTCAGCAGGAGACACTCTCCTTGGTTTTCCCAGGAGGTACACACATCTGATCTAACCAGACCAAATGAGCTCCCATGCTGCTGGCAAAACAAATACAGAGGCCACAGCATGTGCCCCTCCGTGCAAAGCAGAGACAGCGCAAGTACAAGGCACTCCTCACTGGCATTGCCTCTGTGATTCTCCACTGACAGCCTGTATCTGTCCCTGCTCGAGGCAACCTGGAAGAAGTCATAGACAGTGCAGACGGATTTGCTGGCTGTCCTTAAATCCACCCAGAGCTCACAGCAGATGGGGCTGCTGCGTGTGAGGTTGTGCAGCTTGTCAAGACCTAGAAAAAAAACCCCAAACCAATTCCTCCTAAAAGGGAAAAACTTGCTCACCTTTGCAGTCCTAGACTCTCATCCTGTGGCTTTTTTGGTTAAATTAGCTATTTCCTGCCTCCTTCCTTCCCCGCTTGATGCTGTCATGACATTTTGCCAAATTTTATTCTGTCTTATCTCATCGTTTGGCAAGCGACAGCAGGATCAGAAATAAGAAACAGCTTAAACGAGCCCAAGACCAGCTGCAGTGCAACAGTATTTTTCCCAGAACATTTAAAGACTCTTGCTCCAGATATCCTGACCTATTTACTGCTGGACTCTGATCCACACAGAGGTCTCCAACAGAAAAATGCAGACAAAAACATTACCTAACACACCAAGTTTTGTGCAGTGTCCCAGGTTCTGCATTTTCACTATTGCTATTGCTTTATTTTTCCTCTCATAGGAACACCTGAGCCCAGAATAAACCTTTCAGGAGTTTAGCTTGCTCTGAGAGTACTCCAAAGCCCGAACACGCCAAAAGAAAGGCTTAGTAGTCCTTTAGAGATCCCTCAGTGCTTCGCTGGCAATACTAGGGAAGGCACAAAAGCTGACAGTTCCAGGCCACAGGCTTGGCAGGGGTTGGATATATCAGAATTTAGATGCATCTACAGAGCTTCAGCTCTTCTCTAGTCACACCCTTGTACCATACCAAGCCAGAATTCCCCAGTGGGATCTCCAAAGCCATCCACATAATTTTCCCAGCTTTTACAGAAGTCCACTTCACCAGTGCGCCTCCTCTGAAACAACTGCAAAGCAAGGACTGCTGAGTGAGAGCTCCTGACAGGTTGAGGAGAGACGAGGAGGGTGGGGATGAGAAGTTCTCATCCCAATTCAAACGCAGACATGAAGGCGAGGCATTTGGGAACAGCCAGCCCCAGGTGACGGCATGCTGCACCGCAGCAGGGTCCATGCAAGAATCTTTTTGCGTTTTCTCCCTGCACATAAGCATTGGGGAGAATGCTTCGTTGTGCAACTTTTACACTTTACTTTCCACAGGTGCCTGCAGACCGCACAAATCTGAGGATGATCTAAATGCTTAGACAAAACAGGCTTAGAGATCCATGAGACGTTTGGGTTTCTGAGCTTCACTAAAACCAAAGGGACTTGGGCAGTAGCATGCAATGTATTTCATTAAAGAAAAATTACTTATCACTGAAAATGAGAGGTGAAAAAGGAAATAAAAGATATTTTTCATTGGTTGTTTAGAGACAGCTCTCAGGAGAGCCTCAGATTTGCTCCTTCATGTCCATACACATTCCCCACCTCAAATCATCCATGTTTTGCCTCCCAGTTCCCTTGAGCCACTCCATAGCTCCTGTGTGGTCAGGACCCAGGTGCATTTAAAAGACCGACGGCATCAGCAGAACTGCATCAATACTCAATACATGTCAACTTATCTTGTGGTCAAGATGAGATAACACAGCTCAGTTAACTCGTTATGAAAGGGAGTTAAGCTAAGCTGTACTACCTCAGCTTACAACAGGGCTGAATGCTCCCTCCCAGACAACTCCCATGACACAGCTGGCAAGAGATGACACATTAAGCTGTCATAACTCAGTCACTGCTCTCCATTCACCAATCACATAAGCCTGGGTGGCCTTCACAACCAGACAACAAAGAAGCCTTTGAGCCATTCAGCCTTCCACAGCATTCATACCGACAGTGTGAGGGGGTACGCCAGCTCACACCAGTACCGGGTCATTCAACCACATCCACTAAGTCAAACACCAAAGGAGCAGAGAGTCACCCATCTCCATCTGTGGCCATGCCACGGTACACCTGCATCGGCCTGCTGCTATCCCAGTTCAGGTAAATGGTGTACATGCTTCTTGAGGTGTTTCTGCATCTGGCTGCAGTCTGTGGGATACAGGTAGAGGAAGCTGACTGTGAGAACAGAGGAGGCAAAACCTCACATCAGCAAAGCAGGCCATATTGCTGGAGGAGGTATTTCTCACCCCTAGGAGTCCTCCCAGGGACAGCAGTACTGAAAGCAGTACAGAGAGCAGCAGCTCCTGCTATACACTCCTGAAGTGCCCAGTTGCATGAGCAGGTTGCTGCTGGCGGCTGCCCCCACTGCCTGGAAGCTGGCACATGGATAGGGTCCCCAGAAGCTGCAAGAGATACAATCTTAGGTTACAGTGGAAGCAGGAAGAGGAGCCTTTGTTTTTGAAGGTGGGAGTGCCAGTAAACAGAGACTTTGATTTCTCTGTATTTTACAGATTGTCCAAAACTGGCAACCCCTATGGGCACAGGTACTCCCACAACAAGCTGCTGTGAGGTTTTGTTTGATTAGCTGCCATTCTGGTGTGCATTTTCTGACCTCTGAAGACAACCTGGGCAGCTACCCAAGGCCAAGTCAGTACTTACACAGCTGTGCCCTATCCTTACTAGGACGGTGCAGAAAGGTCTCTGGCAGACCATCATCTCTCCTGCCCACTGGCAGCTTACTGTGAGGCCTTGTCTTGCACTTGGCTAGTGAGGTTTGAGAGCAATACTGACCACCATGGGCCCCATCTCCATTTCCACTACCCTGTTTTGTTTCCAAGCCTCCAGATGGTGCTTAGAATAGACTCCAGCAAGGAGACACATCATTGACTCTAGATGATCCGCTTATGATCACATAGTTTCCCAGAACATAAACTCTATCTCTGACCTCTACCACAGAGCACAACAGTTGCAGAGCACAGGGGAAAAGTGCAACAGCCAGGGCCAAATCCTACCTGTTGAGAAGGAGTAGTCTGTCTGCCTGCTCTGCCGATCTCCTTTGTAGGCCACCACAAAGATGGTATACTTCATTCCTTGTTCCAGTCCTTCTAGCACAAACTGTTGCTCGCTAGGACCCAGCTGTACTTCCTGCCAAATAAAACAGACCAAAGGTCAGGACAACTCTAGTGTTCAGCTTGTCCAGACAGCCTCACACGCCACATGAATTTATGGGCTTTTCTTGTGGAGTTCAGACAGGCACATTCACTGCATATCCTTGAAACACAGGGTCTGTCCCCTCAGAAGGAAGGTTTAGAGCAAGGCTTCCAGAAACACTGTTAAGACAGTGAGGACACTCTACCTGTGGTGAGTGCTGCCCTTCCAGGTAATAGCAGGCTAGAAAAGTGAAGCAGTGAACATGTTCTCTGAACCTGGAGATGTGTTGCAAGGAAGTGTTCCACTGTCACAAAGGCCCTCCACAACTTCTACTCATGACAGTAGCACATCTTCTTCCTTAAGATCTCCCTTCCCTGGCCACAGTGTTTTTCTGTGGTCTGTATACCCATAAGACCCAGCTGGCAGAGCCCATAACCATAGGGTGATCTCAGTGGGGTCTGCAGGACTGAGGAATTCATTCTACCTTGCTTGTACCATCTCAGCCCTTGTAGATCAGAGCACAGCCATTGATGTGTGCTGCAAGTAACCATTCCAGCAGAATGAGTCACATCTGATACACAAAGGTTCTTGGGAGGATCAATTTCTATGAAAAAGAAAATTTGAGTGCTATTGCATAAATGAAAGACAGCAACTGCAGTGAGGGGCTTGGGGTGAGCTTTCAATGGCTGATCTCTGTAACTGGGAAGTACAGAAGGCACCCAGTGACCTTCATAGCTAGCAAGAAGTGGAGGCCTATACCAAACCTGCCCAGGTCTGTTACAGATCTGGTTTGGGATGCCGTGTGTGCCCTGCACTTGCTTGAGCTCCTAGCACGTCTGCCTGAGAAGACTCCACCAGGCTCATCTCTGAGGAGCAGTCACAGACAGGTCAGGTTTGGGCTCTGTGCTCCAATCCTGAGCACAGCCCTGGAGTGGCCTGCTAAGAGTCCCTACTGCAGATGAAGAATTACTTCACAGGCTTTGCTGCTGTCATGCTTCAGCCTTCTTTAGTAAATGCAGGAATACAAAGAATCGCACAGCTTTGTAGTTTGGTCTGCGGTGTATATGGGATGCCAGCTCCTCCACAGACATCCAAGCCTCAGCCAGACTTTCCCTGTGCAGTCAGACTGCCCAAGTTCAGCGTGAGAACAGAATTATTTTTGAGCAATGCTAGTATGCAGCATTGGTCAAAAAGCATCTTATGAGACACCCATAACTGTAGTGCTTCTCTCAGGATAAAAACAGTTTCTAAAACTCTGCTGGAAGTAACAACAATGGAAGTAACCTCTCCCTAATGTTCATCCTGCACTTGTATTGGTTTAGATATTTTGGGAACATCTTAAGGAAAGCAATATAAGGAGTAAGGTTTGTCTGGCTTTCCAAGTTTTAGAGAGAAGGTTCTTGGTGGGCAGTGCTGGCTTTTGGGGAAGAGTGCTCCGACCCTGAAGTACACCTGAGTTTATAGCAAACTCTAACTGAATAATTCATCTCAACTCCTTGCTCCTCCACAAACCTCCCTAGGGAAGTATAGTGTGTCACTGTCTGTCAACTCAGTTCTTCCCCATACAAGCCATGTGACACTTCCCAGACCATGAAGAGTGCTGTGAGGATAAGCATAACAACAATTATAATGCATTGGTGAAATATTACAGTTGTGATAAAGGCAAGCTATGTCTGTCTGAGATATATGAGAAGAGTGGGGCAGCATACCTTCTTCCAGGAAGTACTGTGCTCCTTGTGTGTAGGGCTACTGCTTAAAATGGACACAGATAAGAAATAAAACCATGAGGAAAACAAGAGGGACAGCAACACCAACATTATCAGAGCACGTTGTTTAAAACACTGGCTGTTCACTCTAGCTGAAGACCACCTTTCTCTGAGCTCCAAATTAAGCATTAGGTCATTATCTCATGAACTCATACTTCACTTGGGATGCCACTAAGTAATTGCTTTAACTAGAAGGCCACAGAAAACAAACTCGGAGTAGCTCCTTGCATGTACCCCTCCCGCTGGACAGAAGAGGGAGCTAAAAGGTATCTAATCAATCACGAGAAACAAGGGGTGGGAACAGCAGCCTTACAGAGCCAAATGGTTTGACAGCACGGCTGCTGAAGGGCAGTCAGCAGTTCCTTTGGGGGCAGGAGGCCACCGCAGGATAGCTCCTTGCCACTGCTGATTTGAATGAGGTCAGAAAATAACCAGAATAATCACCTTGAGTATGAAAACTTTGGGGGTTTTGACCCTAAGACTTTGTAATATTTTAGCAGAGTGTCATTGCTTGTGTAAATATAGCACAGAAAGTACTTTTTTTGTGTGTGCTAAGCACATTCCCTCTGCCAGTAGTCTCACTTCATGTGAAATTTTCAGGTATCACCATTTTCATTCCAGTTAAAAACTCCTCTGACTTTTCAGTTTGCTGAAACTCTCCTTCCATTTCTAGCTTCAGATCTGTTCAGTCTTTGGGCCTCGGGAGATCTCTTTTTGCCCCCACCAGCTGCCCTCGACCTCTGTAAGCACTGAGGAACTGCTTGGCCTCTTGCCCTCAGTCCAAGCGCCAACTATTCTCACACAAGCTCGATTCATAACCTAAGAAGTAGTACATTAGTGAGGCCAACGGATATGGAGTGACCCTGTAACGTTACCAGAACACCACCTGACCAGCCCTCTTGCAGACTGGCCACCTGACTGACTGGCCAACTTGCAGACTGTCCACCCGCCTGACCTTGCAGACCAGCTGCCCACCTGACTGCAGTTCCCAGGGTGCTTCTAGTCGTCCCCAGCAGGGTCAGGCTGCTTTGCAGCATCACAGGGGCAGATGCAAAGCCACTGCCTCTGCGCAGCATGGCTGCCCTCACCTAGCCAGCCCCTGCCACAAGCAGAGCATGTGGAGCATGGATGGAGGAAGACACAATACTGGGGACAAGCCAAAGCCTCTGCAAAGCCCAAGGGGTGCATGGTAGAGAAAAGCATTCTGGTCTAGCAGCAAAATGAACTTTAATTCCAGTTCTCTGATATTAAGTCTTCACTGCAGGAGAAAACATGGTACCAAAGAAGAAGACAACCACAGCAGCCCCAGACATGAAAGTTAATGCAGAAATAACATGAAGCATTGTCTTCTTATATAGTGGGCAAGGAACAGCTACTGGGAACTTTATCGTGGCAGCGGAAGGTATGTAGGAGAGAGGAGGCGAGACCAGGGATGAGGGTCTGTAGACATAAAAAGGCAAAGAAGAGAGGAGGGATAGATGGGGACTGAGGATATGTAGACAGGAGGGCAGACTGGACTTACTCGACACCCAGGCTTAGATACATGGGCACAAAGAGTGCTGGCAGAGAAGGGGCGTAGGCATAGACAGGAGTGCTTCAGGGAGGAAACCATGAGGAGGAGGAGGGATGACCAGGCGGCTGGTCAAGTCAGGTGGCCGGTATGGTCAGTGGCAGTTCAGGCAGGTGGCTGGTCAGGTGAGGTGGCAGATCAGGCAAGGAGGCCGGGAAGGCAAGCTGGCTAGTAAGGTCAGGCAGCCGGTCAGGCAAAGGTGGATGGTGTAGCAGGTGGCAAGTGAGGCAGGCAGCGTTTCAGGTCAGGTAGATGGTCAGGCCAGGCGGGTAAGGTCAGGCAGGCAGTGGGTTGGGCAGGCGTTGGGTCAGGTGACAGGTCAGGTCAGGCGGCGGGTCAGGTAAGGTGTCTGGTCAGGTCGGTGGCCCATCTGATCAGTTGGCCAGAAACATTAGGCGACCAGTCACATAAGGTGACTGGTCACGTAAGGCTGCCAGTCAGGTCAGGCAGTGTGTCAGGTCAGGCAATGGGTCAGGCATGGCAATGTGTTAGGCAGGCAATGAGTCAGGTAGGCAGCAGGTCAGGTCAGGCTGTGGGTCAGGCAAACCAGTGTGTTAGGCAGGTGAAGGTTCAGATAGGTGGCAGATCACATCAGGCAGAGGGTCAAGTCATGTGGCAGGTCAGGTCAGGAGATGGGTCAAGCAAGACAGCTGGTCACATCAGGCATCCAGTCACGTCAGGCAACCAGTCAGGCAGCAGGTCTGGTCAGGCTGCCAGTCAGATAAGGAGGCCACTCAGGTAAGGCAACCAGTCATGTCAGGCGGCCAGTCACTTCAGGTGGCCAGTCATGTAAGGTGGCTGGCACATCATGCTGCTGGTCAGGGAAGGCGGCAGGTAAGGTCTAATGGCCAGTCAGGTCAAGCAGCCAGTCATGTCAGGCTGCCAGTCACGTAAGGCAGTCGATCAGGTCAGGCATCTAGTCATGTCTGGTGGTGGCTGAAGTGAGGCAGCGGGTGCAGTAAATTGGCCAGTCACGTCAGACGGCCAGTCATGTCAGGCAGCCGTCAGATAAAGCAGTTGGTCAGGCAAGCAGCATGTCAGCAAGGCGGCAGGTCAGCTTTGAGCTCTTCTGAGATGACAGTGGGCTGCACGGCAGGATCTCCCCTTAAAAGGGAAGCCTTTCAAGGTTACACCTCGGGGTTGGGAGAATCCTTGCTGCAACAGATCCTCGGTAAGTGAGTTGGGAATAAGTGCACTAACATTTGTGATCTTAGCTAAGAAATATAAAGGATTGATTGTATACATAATCCTTTAGACATAAACCGTTGACCAAGTCTGGGACTAAGACTGAATCCAGCCGCACCTAGGCTCCTCTCTGAGAAGCAGTTTAGAAAGTAAGGGAATTCTTTCTGAACCTCCTGACTCAACGGGAGGGTCTCCCTGATAGATTCATCTGACCCTGTTCTCTATGCACTAAGTAATCAAGACTACTTTACCATCGAATCTTAATCATTGCCGTGTTTATTACCAAACACCATTACATCCTTTTGTTTTATATCAATAAACATATTATTGCCTCTCTCTTAAGAGTGAAGTGAATCTCTCTTATCTATCCCATCTGTGATGGGGCCTCATTCACATTCCAGTTCAAACATACTAAAAATTCAGCAGCAGTAGCTCCCAAAGCAAAAGAGAGAGAACTGAAAGACATACCTGGCCTGAACCCTCCCCATGTAGCACACAAAGTGCCCGTCTGACCCTGTGGATAAGGGCTTTCCTTTTCCAGGGAACTCTCCTAATACTTCCCTAGAGTTTTCACTCGGCCCAATCCACATTCAATTCAAAACTTGCTTAACATGCAGCAGTAGTTCCCAAACCAAAGGAGCCATACTAGCAGTCAAGACTGAAAGACATACCTGGACAGAAAACTCACAAGAAGCCCACTAGCAGTTAATCTCGCCCAAGGGTTCAGGGATTTTCCATTCCAGGGAACCTTCCGAATATTTCCAGAACGTTTTTCTTGCTTACAGCTGCATTCTTTTGCAAACATGCTAAACGTCCAGCAGAAGCTCCCAAAGCACAGGTGCCAGGACTGAAAGCCATACCTGGCCTGATACTTTCCATGGAGCCTAGAAGCTGCCCCGCTCAGCCTTGGGGTCAAGGCTTTCCTTTTCCAGGGAACCCTCCTAATACTTCCCTAGTGTTTTCTTTCATCCCCATCCACATTCAATTCAAAATATCATAGAATCATAGAATCATAGAATTGTAGGGGTTGGAAGGGACCTCGAGAGATCATCGGGTCCAACCCCCCTGCCAAAGCAGCTCCCTAGGACATATCACTCAGACAGGCGTCCAGACGGGTCTTGAATATCTCCAGAGAAGGAGACTCCACCACCTCCCTGGGCAGCCTGTCCCAGGGCTCTGTCACCCTCACTGTGAAAAAGTTTTTCCACATGTTGGTGCGGAACTTCCTGTGCTCCAACTTGCAGCCATTGCCCCTTGTCCTGTCTCCACAGACACTGAAAAGGGGCTGGCTGATTCCCTCTGCATCCCCTGCTTAAAATAATTATAGACTTTAATTAGGTCCCCCCTTAGTCTTCTCTTCTCAAGGCTGAACAGTCCCAACTTACTCAGCCTTTCCTCATAGGGGAGATGCTCCAGGCCCTTCATCATCTTCATAGCCCTTCTTTGGACTCCCTCAAGGAGGTCCCTGTCCTTTTTATACCAGGGAGCCCAGAACTGGACACAATACTCCAGGTGGGGCCTGACCAGGGCAGAGTAGAGGGGGAGGATCACCTCCTTTGACCTGCTGGCTACACTCCTCTGGATGCACCCCAGGATCCCATTGGCTTTCTTAGCCACTGAGGCACACTGCTGGCTCATGGCCAACCTGTCATCAACCAGGACCCCCAGGTCCTTCTCCACTGAGCTCTCCTCCAGCAGGTCATCCCCCAGCCTGTACTGATAGAAACGGTTGTTCCTTCCCAGGTGCAAGACTTTACACTTGCTTTTGTTGAACCTCATCTGGTTTCTCCCTGCCCAGCTCTCCAGCCTGGCCAGGTCTCTCTGGATGGCAGCACAGTGTTCCTGTGTGTCAGCCACTCCTCCCAGCTTTGTATCATCAGCATACTTGCTGAGGGTCGATGCTATTCCC
Organism: Hypotaenidia okinawae; assembly: GCA_027925045.1. Lineage (NCBI taxonomy): Eukaryota > Metazoa > Chordata > Aves > Gruiformes > Rallidae > Hypotaenidia > Hypotaenidia okinawae. The sequence goes on along the minus strand of BSDF01000009.1, from coordinate 9,720 downwards.
TCATCAAGGTCGTCAATGAAGATGTTAAACAGGACTGGACCCAACACCGAGCCCTGGGGAACACCGCTAGTCACAGGCTTCCAGTCAGATTCTGCTCCACGAATCACGACCCTCTGGGCTCTGTCTGACAGCCAATTTTCAACCCACCTCACTGTCCACTCATCTATCCCATGCTTTCTCAGCTTTGCTATCAGGATGGCATGGGAGACAGTATCAAAGGCCTTACTGAAGTCAAGGTAGATGACATCCACTGCTCTCCCTCCATCTACCCAGCCGGTGATGAGATCATAGAAGGCTATGAGATTGGTCGAGCACAATTTCCCCTTGATGAATCCATGCTGACTACTCCTCATGACCTTCTTCTCTTTCAGTTGCTTGGAGATGGCATCCAGAACAATCTGTTCCATTACCTTTCCGGGGACAGAGGTGAGGCAGAAAAAATAATTGATGTGGCCTGTACAGGCCCACAAAAAACCTCTCTCACACTGCTAAATGGTCAGCAGTAGCTCTCAAAGCAAAGGAGTCAGAACTGAAAGACAGATATAGCTGGCCTTAGACCTTGGCGTGGGTCCCACAAAAGCCTCTCTCACACAAGCTCAAGTCTTTCCTTGCCAGGGAAAACTCCTAATAGTTCTCTCAGCATTTTCGGGGGCCTCATTCACATTCCAGTTTAAACATGCTAAAAGTTCAGCAGCAGTAGCTCCCAAAGCAAAAGAGAGAGAACCGAAAGATATACCTGGCCTGAACCCTCCCCATGTAGCACACAAAGTGCCCATCTGACACTGTGGATAAGGGCTTTCCTTTTCCAAGGAACCCTCCTAATACTTCCCTAAAGTTTTCACTTGTCCCAATCCACATTCAATTCCAAACATGCTAAATAGTCAGCAGTAGCTCCCAAAGTAAAGGAGTCAGGACTGAAAGACAGATATAGCTGGCTTTAGACCTCGGCGTGGGTCCCACAAAAGTACTTACTATGAATAGGCCTTGATAGAATATTCATTTTTTTACTGTATAAATGTAAGGTCGGTCTGCTGCCTCGGGATGCACACTTGTGGTGGAGAGATCCCCTGTGCATCTGCGCGCAATAAACATACCTACTTTATAACTTTTGAGTTATAGAGTCGATCTCTGTCCGCACGTCATTTTGGCGAGCCAGCCAGGAGATCTCTGCTCATCTGAGGGAGCAGCCGAGGAGTGGATGCTCCTAGGCACCCCGGGCACTTTCCTCGGAGGAGCCCCTACTCCCGGCTGCTCACCCGGAGAACAGACAACAACCTCCTGAAGCCACGGATAAATGGTATGTTTGAAAAAGGGGACCAAGGTGTCCAAGGGAGCCTGTAAGTCATATGTGTGGTTGGGGCAGCTGATAAATTGCGCAGAGACGTCTGGCGTACAGCACTGTCCCCGTGGGAAGGGTACCCTGGTGTGGTAAGGGGGGATTTGCTGACCAATAGGCGTGACCGCTAGCGATCTTGGGAGTAGATCGAGCAAATCTGGGGTCATCGCTGCATCCCGATCGGGAGCCATAACGGACCTGTCGACTGGTATATATAACGGTATATATAACGGCTGGTATAAGGGACAGGAACGGGTAAGTGAACTCTGCGTACTTACGTCTGGTTTTATCTTTTCTATCTTTTGCGCAGCTGCTCAGCAAACATTTGTTATAAAGAAAGCATAGAGTTTTACATGCATGTGTGAAATAGGATCATTGTCTTGTTGTTCTGTTGTTATGGTGCATCTGTTGTGAAAGCTTGGTGTTCGGTACTCTGTGTGTGTATGCTACGTGAATGAGTGATCGCAAAACTAAGTTCTATGTAAAGTAAGCAGGAAAGTTATACAACCCCGAGAACGAACCCCCCTTAATAGGATCAGTAGCCTCACTTAAAACCAAGTGCTCAGAGTGCCATCTAGCGTTTAACAGCTTCTTGTGGTTCAGTGCCTTGACTGCATCTGTAGGACAGAGGAAAACAGGTAATAACTGGCTCTGACTGTGGCCGCCGCAGACTAATTCTAAAATCATGGGTAATAATCAAAGTAGAGCCTCGAAAAAGAACTCCCTAGGGTGTGTGCTAGCCCATTGGAAGGAATTGGTGGGATCAGGGAGCACTGAAAATAAGAAAACACTTATTAAGTATTGTAATCAGTGGTGGCCTCTTTATAAATTGGAGGATGGGGCTAAATGGCCACTTAATGGGACATTAGATTATAATACTTTATTACAACTAATGTTGTTTCTAAGAAGGGAAGGAAAATGGGATGAAGTAACATATCTGGATATGTTTTACACCCTCCAAAACCATTCAAAGTGGCAAAGAGATTGTGGACTAGTCCCACCACAAGATCCTATGGTACTTGCACTTGAGAGGGAAAATAGGAAACACCAAGGTAGACTGAAGCGGTGTTGCTCGGCGTGTAGCATAGGGCAAAGGTGTATTAGACCTGAGAAAACTCACCAAGTGCCCGAACAAGACCAAGATCTAACAGATTTGCTTAAGCCTCCCCCTCAACCACAGGAACAGGATGAGGACTTGGATGGGACCTCCACTTCTTCAGACGGCCCTGTGTCCTCACGAACTCGGAAGAAAGTCTCAACGGCCTTACAAGCACCTCAGAGGCGGTAGGACCTGAAGGTGGAACCATGTTAATTAAGATACCTTTTTCCACTGCTGATTTAGATGCTTGGAAGAAGGTAGCCCGGGAATATCGGGCTGACCCAGTAGGTGTCGCCAAACACTTCAAATTTATGGTGAAACAACATAATCCTGATTGGGATGATACACAATTATTATTAGAACATATGACCGAAACAGAAAAGCAGCTAATTCTGAAAACTGCAGGAGGTTTGGCTACTGATTACTATGAAAAAAGGGGAGAGGACGTTAAAGATTACTTCCCCCTTCAGGACCCAAAATGGGATGCTAATATATCGGCTCATATGGAAAGGCTAAAGGCGTACCAGGATTGGATTTCTAAAGGGATGGAAAGAGCTATCCCCAAAACTATAAATTGGTCAGCCTTATATGCAATAAAACAGGGTCCTTCCAAATCCCCATCCGAATTCCTGGATCGACTGAGGGATGCAATGTGCTGCAAAATGCCATTAGACCCTGAGTCAGAGGTAGGAATACAGCAATTAGTTTCTCTGTTTCTGGGCCAGTCTGCAGGAGACATTAGGCGCAAACTCCAATTTAGAGGTTTTGTTGGAGGAGGCATGGAGAACATTTAGTAACAGAGAAGAAGGTTACAAGCGAGACCAGAAGAGGATACTAGCAATAGTGACAAATAACGGAAATAGAAAATTTAAAGCCAAATCAACTCAGGGGTTAAGACCTCTGAGTAGAGACCAGTATGTGATCTGCAAGAAAAAAGGTCACCAGAAGAATGAGTGCCCTGAGTGCACTAACCAGCGCAACAACCAAGGGAAAACGATAGCTCAGGTTGAAACAGAAAAATGACTAACCGGCCTGGAAGATCCCCTGGTAAAAATAAAGCTAGGGGAAGAACAAGAGGAAGTTGAATTTCTAGTAGACACGGGAGCGACTTATTCGGTCTTGAATCAAGCTTTAATCCCCTTGGAAAATAACTATGTTTCAGTAAAGGGTGTGACTGGCCAGGCTGAGAAGGCCTACTTTTGCAAACCTTTAAAATACAAATTGGGGAAACAAGTAGGGATCCACAGATTTTTGTATATGCCAAATTCTCCAAGGGCCCTTCTTGGCAGAGACTTCTTAGAACAATTGGAAGCAACAATCAAATTTAAGCAAGGAGAAGTTACTCTGGAGGTAGATGATCACCAATACGTTCAAATAATGAGTTTATCCTTAATTCCTGTAACTGGGGAAATTGATACAAGGATTACTGATCAAGTGTATCCTGGAGTCTGGGCAAAGAGAGCACCACCAATAATAATAAAATTAAAGGACAGAGTGCAGTAAGAATTAAGCAATACCCATTGAAAAAGGAGGACAGAGAAGGAATTTGCCCAATTATAGAACAGTTCATAGAGCTAGAGTTACTAAGGGAATGCGAATCGGAATTCAATACACCTATCCTCCCAGTTAAGAAACCTGATGGGTCCTATAGAATAGTCCAAGACTTAAGAGCTGTCAACAAAATAACAGAAGATCTATACCCAGTGGTAGCTAACCCCTACACCTTACTAACTACACTAGCCCCAGATTTAGCCTGGTTCACAGTCTTAGATTTGAAGGATGCTTTCTTTTGCCTCCCTCTACATGAAGCCAGTCAGAAAATTTTTGCTTTCGAATGGGAAAATCCCAAAAGTGGTCGAAAGACCCAGCTCACATGGACAGTGTTGCCACAGGGGTTCAAAAACAGCCCCACACTCTTCGGAAACCAGTTATCCGAAGACTTGGAATCATGGAAACCATGATGAGAAGAAGGGAAAGTTCTACAGTACGTAGATGATCTTCTCGTCGCTACCAAAACTGAAGAGTCCTGTGTCACCTGGACCGTGAGTCTGTTACATTTCCTGAGATTACAGGGGTATCGGGTTTCCAAGAAAAAGGCACAGGTGGTGTTACAACAGGTCACGTACCTGGGGTACGAGATCAGTGCTGGACAACGAGTCCTAGGACAGGCTTGGAAAGAGGCCATATGCCAGACCCCCTGACCATGAACTGTAAAGGAACTGAGAACATTCCTAGGCATGACAGGGTGGTGCCGACTCTGGATATGCGACTATGGTTTACTTGTTAAGCCACTATATTCCTTGATAGCAGCCAACCAGAAAGAACTCCAGTGGGATGCCGAGTCGGATCAAGCTTTCCATCAGCTGAAGAAAGCCCTGATGTCAGCACCGGCATTGGGACTTCCTGATGTAAGTAAACCATTTCTCCTGTTCTCCCACGAAAAACAGGGGATAGCACTAGGAGTATTAGCACAAGAATTGGGACCATACAGACGGGCAGTAGCATACTTCTCCAAACAATTGGACACTGCTGCAAAAGGGTGGCCCAGTTCCTTGAGAGCAGTAGCAGCTGTCATTCTAAACATCCAAGAAGCCCAAAAATTCACCCTGGGCCAGAAAATGACTGTCCTAGTTTCCCACACTGTATCCACAGTTCTTGAGACAAAGGGAGGGCATTGGCTTTCCCCACAAAGATTCCTGAAATACCAAGCTATAATGGTTGAACAAGATGATGTTGAGATTGTGACCACAAACATCATTAACCTGGCTTCGTTCCTTGATGGGAACACCGGGGAATCAGTGAGTCATGAGTGTCTGGAAACAATCAAGGCCACATACTCCAGCCACATGGATCTTAAAGATGTCCCATTCAAAGGAGCCGAACACTGGTTCACCGATGGAAGCAGCTACATGTTAAATGGAAGGCGACACTCCGGATATGCTATCACCACCTCTGAAAAGAGAGAACTCTGGAACCACAGTGGACCAGACCCTACCAAATCTTTCTCACTACCTACATGGCAATCAAGGTTGAAGGGCAGAACCCTTGGATTCACCACAACCAGATCAAAAAAACCCCTGCAGCCCCGTGGAAAGTAACTCCAGATAACGAGGGACTGGAACTGAAACTCGTTTGGACAAATGAGAGTAAGAATAAAGGAGGTAATAAGTAAGTGAATAAACCGATTGCACCATAAAGGTGAGTAAACCAACCTCGCCCAACCTGTTATAGGTATGGTCTGTATCCTATTTGTAACATTAAAAGAAAATTAATTTTAATTTCTTTATAATATTAGATGTGGCTGAAGAACAATTAGAGTAAGAAAAGAATTGTGTGTCTATCGTAGAAGTGTAGTTCATGACTCAATCTATAATTATAACCTGCTCCTGAATAGCAATAGCATGTTTAAGAAAGCACTTAGATCTCTATGGGATGCTTCTCACAATCCTAATCATAATTCAAAGTTGGGAAAGGATTCTGGGCCAAGAAAATATTAGATGGCCGTGGTCCCAAGCTTATATCAGGTACACTGGGTCCATGGGGAAATATTCAGCTCGAGAAATTTTAAATCTGTCCACCGTGGTTATGCATGGGAATCAAGTATATATGAGAGAAGAATGGAGCAGAGATTCAGGACAAGACATTTACCAGCTTCAAGGGAATATAGGGGAGGAAATTGGAATAGGATGCCGACTAATTAATGGAACCACTTATAAAAAGGCATCCCAAATTACGGTATCAATTATTCCTACCATTGAGAGCACCAAATTATGTACCACTGAGGAATGAGACTGCTGGCATAACTTCACCCTAGAACAGACCTCGAGAGTGACCTGTCTTTGGGCCCGTAATACTATCGGACTCTCATTTAAATTTGAAATAAAGGCCATTACTAAGTCGCTTACAATGAAAAATCCTGCAACAACCAGCACAATGCCTACCACCCAACCCACGCCAGAACTCAAACTTGAGTCCAACATTTATAAAATTGGCCCATACTTAATCAAAAACACGGGACAGAAACAAGTATTGTTTAACCTGGAATGGTCACTTAGAAGAGTAGAGTTACAGATGCAAGTAAATATTTCCGACATAAAACCATCCTGTTCTCCCTTCCTATGAACCTCGTATGAGGGATGGACAACATGGTTAAGAAGGAAGGAAAATATTTATCAGAACTGATTAATAAGAGACAAGACTGGGGTGTTAGGAACAGGACTGGGAGTATTGAATTCAATAGACTCGGAAGTATTAATGAACAAATTAGCATCTACCACAGCAGATTTATCAAAACTGCAACACCCATTGAAATCCTCATTACTAGCATTAGGAGCACACCAATGGTTGATTTCAAAGGTACTTCCTAGGTGGGAAGAAATGAACGTAAAGGACCACCAGCTTATTACTGAAGCCTTAGGTGGATTACAGGATGATGTTGCCCTAGCCCTAAGCTGCATCCAAGCCCAACTATGGATACAATCAGTAGCAGCATCCATAATAAGGGAAGGCATATTCCCTACAGAAATCAGAAAGATGGTCTGGGATAGTGCTACAAAAGTGGAAAGGAAACTCCAGTCATGGTGGAATATAGTCAACTTCACTTATGACCCTTCACTTATGACAGCTTTTGTGTTAATGATACGTGATGCAGCAGCAATTACCATACATCCCATTGTGGCCCTCGGGATTAACCATGATGGAACTCTGCTGTATCCTTTTGAACATAGAACGTGGGTCAGGAAAATGGGCAATAAGTGGCAAACAGTAGACCTTGGGTCCTGTATTATGAGAGAACAGCAAGGCTTCCTCTGCGAAAGTAATACCATAATAGCTCAGGATACTTGTTTAGATAAAGATCAAAAGATATGTCAGTTTGAAGCCTGACCAAATGCAGATTTAAAATCAATAGTTGTATATGCAGGAAAGGGATGTGCATGTTTGAGAACAAGGTGTGACACAATAACCATAGATGAAAAGGTAGAAAAAACAAAGAATTACTCAAATTATTGCATTTGTAACTTTACTACTATCACAGGTTGTGATTTCAGCTATGCAGCCCCAATAGCTACTTACCAACTATTAAGATCTGGTAGTACCCTATTAGAGAGAATATCTCCTGGCCCCTAAGGATTAGACATAAGGAATATAGAAAATTTATTAAGACATGAAGATTTACAACGAATATTAGAAGAAATCAAAGACAAAGGGCAGGAAACACTTACTACATCATGATGTGGAAGGGGTTAGGAAAATCTTAAAGAAAGTCAGACAGGATGGGAGTCATAACTGGTGGGACACTCTTTTTGGTTGGTCACCTTCTGCAACAGGGATCCTCAATACCATGGTGCACCCCATTGTAATTCTATTGGTAAGCCTGGGAATTCTGTTAATATTGACCCTTATGTTGTACCTGTGGGTTCGGAGAATGTTTAAAAGGATCACTGTTATGTATAATGCCTTATATCATTCAGGAAAAATGTCTAAATATAAGAAATTACATAAGGGAATAGAAAAGGGGGGTTGATGTGCAGGTATAGGAGCAGGTATAGCATAGAGCTTGAAATTTAAGTAGATGGTCATGTGGAATGGTCTGTGGAGGGGGGGAAATCTGTTTTTCTCTCATAGCAGAGGGTTTACTTGTGATAACTTCATGCTAACTCGAGGAAAAGGTAAAAGGCAAGAATTTGAGGACAGAATGGTATCATCCCATGGCTGCTCCCTCGGGCAAGAAGAGACAAGGCGCATCGCGTATCTCTTTGACAAAGAAAAACAGATAGCTGAAATAAGTCCGTGGGCTCCTCACAAAAACATAAATTAGCACAAACATATAAAGACACTGCAAGCTTGCAAGATCCTCGCATTCCAGGCAAGAGGTGAAAGAACGTAACGAGGAAGACATACAGCCTTCCCCCCAGAGATTCCCTGTCCGCGACCCTTGCAAAGATCTGTGCAAGCGCCAAGGACTGATAAGCTAATTAGCATGAGAAGTGAGAGTAGGCAGGGTTCAGGTACATACTAAATACGGGCATTGATGGAATATTCATTATTTTACTGTATAAATGTAAGGACGGTCTGCTGTCTCGAGAGGCACGCTTGTGGTAGAGAGATCCCCTGTGCATATGCGCGCAATTAATATACCTGCTTTATAACTTTCGAGTTATAGAGTCCATCTCCGTGCGTCAGTACCACTGTCGTGGTTTCACCCCGGCTGTGGGCCGAGATCCACGCAGCTGCCTGCTTCTTAAAATAAAAGAGCAGGGGAAGAGGGAAAAAGGGGGGAAACAAGGGAAGGGAAAAGGAAGGGTAAATAACTCCAAAACCAAGAAACTAAGAGGCTCGTGGGTTGGGATAAGGATAGTTTACTAAGAGAACAGAAAGATAAAATATACCAATGCTAACAGGACTTTAGAGCAAAAGAAGATGAAACTCTTGATCCCCAATGCAGTTTCTCCCCGACCCACACAACTCAGGCCGTACCACCCAGAGCTGTCCCGGAACCCAACCGTCCCCCCAAGCAGCACGCGTCCCGCCACCGCCCCTCTTCTTCCTCCCCTCAGCCCCCCGTTCTCCTGGGCAGGACGTCATTGGCATGGAATACTCTCTTTGGCCCATCTGGGTCACCTGTCCTGGCTTCGCCCTTCCTTTCTCAAGAATAGAGAAATACGAAGAAGCTGAGAAAAGTCCTTGACTGTAACAAGGCTGCTACAAATGAAGTTAACTCTATCCTGACTGAAACCAGGACACTTGTGACCAGAGTCACTCAGCTGGAGCAGACTGCAATTAAAAACATGCTAAATGTCCAGCAATAAATCCCAAACTAAAGCAGCCAAGACTGAAAGACATAGCTGGCCTTAAACCTCCCCAGGAAATACTCAAGCAGCCCATGTGACTATGGTGATCATGCTTTTCCTTTGCCAGGAGAGAGGGAACAGGCCTAGATCCTCCTGAGGTGTTTTTCTCGGCCGTAGCAGAAGGCAATTCAAAACATGCTAAACGTCCAGCAAGAGCTCCCAAGTAAAGGAGCTAGTGGTGAAACACATACCTTGTATGAAATCACATCAGAAAACACTGAAGCTGCCCTTGTCACTCTGTCTCTCAGCCTTTTCCTTTGCCAGGAAAGAGGGAACATTCATCGTACCTCCTCAGGTGTTTTTCTCGGCCCTAGCAGACTGCAATTCAAAACATGATAAACGTCCAGCAAGAACTCGCAAAATAAATGAGCTAGTGGTGAAATACTTACCTTATAGGAAATCACATCAGAAATCACAGAAGCAGCCCCTGTATC